>JAYESD010000005.1:146023195-147335270 GCA_036927565.1 Tuctoria greenei | reverse complement strand
TTCCCTATGTAGGGGGTTAGGTCTGGGGGTGCCGCACAAGTGTTTAGCCCGAAGCTATCCCATGTGTGGGATGTAGGTCCGGTAGTTGTATACACGTGGTAGCACTAGGACTAACCATAGATGGGAGGTAGGTCCGGTCCCGTATGACACGTGGGGCCTTTGCAGGTCTTCAACTCAGACATGTGAAGTTGTCTTTTTGTAGTCCCAAGGTGTATTTGGTACGCAGGGTACCGACAATGCAGTTATAGGTATTAATTCAATAACGAATTCTATGTCTCGATCAGATGGCATACCTGGCAACTCATCCAGAAATACATCCAAGAATTCACACACCACTGGAATCTCTTCAATTGTGGCACCATCAACATGATTCAGCTCCAATTGGTTCGGTGCATGTTGAGTTGTTTCAACCTCAATGTTGATCCCCTCCTCATTGGTCAACTTCACCGTCTTTGTGGCATATTCAATGACTCCATTGTGCTTCCTCAACCAGTCCATACCAAGTATAATGTCCAATCCTTGAAAATCCAAAACAATGAGGTTGGCAAATAAGTCTACCCCCTTATTAAAAGGCTTACTTTTGGATACTATATTTGTTCTCATCTGCCTCCAGGAGATTTAACCAACAAGGTATACTTCATATGAGATATAGGCAAACTATACTTGGCAACATACTTTGATGCAACGAATGAAACATAGTCGATGGGTTGGAGTTTGCGAGAAACATACCAATGACCACGTCATCTGCTTGTTGCACTTCCTCCATAGAGACATGGTTCACGTTGTCAGGTACCAGGTTTTGCTGTCCATGGTTCCCTTCTGGCTGTCCTCCATTGAGTCTTGGGTTCTGTCTTGGCGCATTGCTTCCTTGACCGAGGCCTGACTTAGGACATTGAGATGCAAAATTTCATGCTTCTCCACATTTATAGCACTTCCTAGCTGCACCAGAATTTGGAAGGACTTGGTTCTGCACATTTGCACCAAGGAAATTGGCACGAGGTGCATAAGGCACTAGAGGCCTAGGTGCTTGCATGACGGGGCATTGCTGCACAAACTGAGGCTGAGCCTGACGAGGTTGATAACAAGGGCGTTGAGTAGGCATAGGGGTGTTGTAATATGGCGCATTGGTGGTGCAAAGCGAGGGCGCACATTGCTTCCTTGTTGTTGTCCTTGATATGGTGCCTTCCTCTTAGTTTCTAGCTCCATCTCATGGAACTTGTTCTCAACCACAATTGCCTTGTCCACTAGCTTCTAGAGGTTTGCATAATCACGATTAAGCAATTGTACCTGGATCTCATTGTTCAAGCCTCTCATGAACAAGTATTGCTTCCGGCTGTTCTGGCTAACATCTTCAGGGGCATACCTTGAAAGTTGAGTGAACTTATTGAGATATTCACTCACACTTGACCTTCCTTGCCTCAAGTTCTCAAATTCTTGTCTCTTTAGGATCATAACACCTTCCGACACATAATGAGAATGGAAGCTCTCCTTGAATTTAGCCCAAGTGATCCTCTCATGTTTCTCATAAGCATTGCATAAAGAATCCCACCAATCCACAACTGCTCCAACTAGTTTATGAGAAGCAAATAGAACCTTCCCCCGGTCGCTGCATTGAATAATGACTAGCTTCTTCTCTACGGATTTGAGCCAATCATCAGCATCCATATGGTCAGCAGCTTTAGCAAAGGTCGGTGGCCTAGTCCTCATTAACTCCCCCAATCTGTTTTGAGGCAGTGGGGGTGGCGGTGGAGGCATGTGGTGTTGATTATTGATGTTACCAGCATGCAGCTGTCACATAGTTTGAATCATGGTCAGCATGAGTTGGTTTTGCATAGCCAATAGCTGCTCAAGGTTGATGCTCCTTGGGCAGGTCCCTGGTTGTTCTGTGATGCTCCATTGTTCTCCTCCTCATCGTTGGCATCCCTCTGGTTGCGTGTCCTCACCATCTGAATAAAAACAAAAGATAAGAAACGTCCCCAACTATGCATCAAGGGATACGAAACTAGACAACTAACTATACAATCCTATATGGACATGGCAATGCTAAAGCATCCCACAATCCTCTACTAAGCACACAAGCAAACATTACATAGCAAACAACACACCAAACAAACCACAACGTTTCCTGAGTGATTCTATGTGATCTAAAGTGTCCATTCTATCTAGGTTGTGTCCTACGGTCAACTTGTGTGTAAAAGCCCGCTTTTCGGGAGAACAAAAACGCAAAAATGCGAACTTAAAAATTTTTAAAGTGGACTTGGAAATCCAAACTCACATGAACCATATGAGTTAACCCATGTTCACTAAAAATAGGAACTTGTTAAAATTTTACATATAGAACATGGTTGCTAATGTATTTGGAACTTAAGGGGTAAAATCCTTAATTTTCAGGTATTCACATTTTCAATGAAAAATTAAAGGAGAAAAGAACACAATATGGAGAGAAAGAAAAAGGAATTATTCCAACCCTAATATGGGACATTCAAAAAATTCAAATCTACGACTGTAAATTTTTCCATGACCTTCTAATATTCCAAATAAACTCTCGGTAAAGTTTCAAAATTTTTGAAGCACGTTTTCCATTTATTGGACACGTATTGAGAGTTTAATCAGAGTCGACTTCAAATTTAAACTTTGTACTTAACTTTGTCCAAATCCATTCCAGATTTTTCCTGAGGTCCCTTGTGGTTCAAAAAGGGTAACTCCAAAGTTTCAAGATTTTTGAACCTAATCTACCATTTATTTCATTGAATCAAGTATCACCGCTTGAATTCAAATTCAAACCTGAGTTCGAAATTCAACTTGCTCAGTTTTGAAATCTGGTTGCACCATAAATTTTTTCATATTTTATTTAGTCATTGGGCCAAAGTTGAATATTTTTTTGAGGCATGTTTGCTGGTTCTATTTGAAATTGGAAAAGAGAAGGGAGGTGGGTCCCACAAGTGGTCCCCACAGGTCAGGTCGGCAACTGCCCACAGCGTGACACCGATACACTACATGTGCCACGGCGACGGAGACATCGGTCCTTATCTAGCCCCCCGACCCCATCCGGCCACAACACGCTCACGCTCGCCACCGCCCAGCCGCGCTCCATCGCGAGCTCGCTCGTCCGCCAGTCGCGCGTCCCCCCCTCACCGCTGCGGCGTCGCCCCGCACCCGTGCACCGCCCGCCTCCGGACCGTCCTCGCGATCGGCCACCCACAGCGCTCCGCCACCTCCATGCCAGCGCCACGGTGCGCCGCTCGCGCCCAGGCCGCCGCCGCCATAGCTCCCCGACGCCGGCGCTGCCCACCCCCGCTGCGTCGAACCCCACTGTCCCGCCGCTGCACCGCTCCTCCAACGAGCACCGCTACTCCCTCCGACTTGCCCCGCCCCCACGGCACCTCGCCTCACCGGCCGCCGTCCGCCTGTCTCGGCCGCACGCCCGCGCGCCTACCTCGCTGGCCGCCTCCTCATCGCCCTGCCGCTCAGCTCGCGTCCCCAGCCTCCGCACCAGCCGCCGGCTCGCCTCCCATGCGCCGCTTCACCTACGGTGCCCCACGCGCTCCCTCGCCGCGTCACCGCACCTCCCTGGCGCCCAGCCCGCCGCTGGCCCGCGTCCCAGCTCGTCCTGAGCGCTGCAGTGCCACGCCACGCCACGCTGGTCGCGCGCGCCACAGCTGTGTGTCGTCCCGCACCTTGCCGCGCTGCACCATCAACGGCGACGGATGCCCACCACTGCTCGTGTCTCCCCAGCGCCAACGCACGCTGCCCTGTTCTGCTCGCGCCACCCACGCCGTCGTGCCGGTGCACCCTCTATCCACTTGCTGTTGTGCTGTGCTGCTGCCGACACTCTCTGACCGCTGCTCTGCTCCCTGTCCATCCACGACCACGCCCGCGATGGCCGTCCACCCTCGCCGTTGTCCAACACCTCAACCGATGGTCGACACCCAGCATCGTCGCCCCATTCCGCGCCATGGCTGCACCCAACCAGCGAAGCGAGTGACCTGTGAGATGTATGAGATGGAAGAACACGTTGATGACACAACGGCGACGACAATTGGTTCAAGGTTATCTCTGATTTGTGCAAAGATTAGTTGGGACAGTGCTGCAGCCTAGGTGTTCGATGAAATGGTTACAAGGTGAAACTAAGTGTGTTGTTGTTCAATGCTGGTCTATGGATGCAGGTCTGTTGTGGTGTGGCAAATCGACCAAGATAAGTGCCAAGATGCCCTTTGAATGGTGATGAAGCGACGGAAATCAAGTACACACCCAAGATGTTCGGCAAAATGCCTACAAGGTGAGCCTTGCCCTGAAATACCTTGCTTGACGTCATCGAAGTCCGTTCGTCGTGACCCCTAATGGTACTCATGTGTCGTCAAGCCATACGTCCAGTTTCCGCCATGATATCATTCCTTTAGAAATCCCCAAGTTGACCTTCTCTGTCTTTTGAATCGCATTAACTTGTCCATGCGTGCCCGTGATGCTCCACCATGAGTCGCGTCGACGTCGTTGACCACATGATGTCGTCATGATGCTGTGAGCCGTCATCGTGCCCTGGCTTCGAGATGAAGGATGCTCGTGATGTGTCTGGTGCTGGAACACAAGCACCACTCGTCGGACAATAGTTGTCAAGCCAAATTAGGTTTTAGTCGAGGTGAGAGTGATCGAGTCCTAGGTGTAATCTAGATGCTCGATGAAATGCATTCTAGGTCAAACCAGGTGAGTTGGTGATCACCGATGACCTATGGTTAAGTAAAGCAAGAACGTTGCAACCAACAAGGAGAACTAGACCAAGGGGAACCATGGATAAGAGTTCCTTGGTTGTGTCGAGGATGTTCCCTAACCGATCACAGGATTGGTTAACTTGGTGTACCAATTCATCGACGGCAGGTTTGTCAAGTCGCTTGCCGACGATCGAGTCAACAGCACTAAACTTGTGACTCATAAGGTGGTGTTCGGGATTTCGCTCACCACCATTGACGAGTTCGGGTTGATGTGGACGTCGCTAAGACGATCTTCTCGAGATGGCAAAGCATGCCTTCATGACAAGGTCTCGCATCATGTTTAAGTCCCGAGAGCTTACCGAGCTCACCTGGACAGGCTTGCGGGAGACACTACATTAGTGTCGTCGTGTAAGCACTTGAACGATGCTCGAGAAGCTTGCCGTAGAAACTACTTTACCTAAAAGTCATTTGAACATTGTCTTGGTACTCATACTAGGTTAACAGTGCTTGTAATGACTTCTTAAGTCCAAGTCATGTTGGTCTCAATTTAGTCCCAAGTGTCGTTAGGTTCCATCATGGTTCATCCTAAGTCGGGACCCTACGACAGCACTGCTCACTTAACTAGGTTTACTCATTTATGAGTTAAGTCAAGTTCATTGGTCGACTGCTAAATCGCGACCTTCATCTTGTACACTCCACTCATACTCAAGCTTTCGACGTCCCACCTTAATTTTTGGGTCGTCCTTACACTTCTCCGCCCAACACTTATTCACCATTCAGATTTGTCAATCTCGCGTGGCATAGCTTGAAGTGTGGTGTGCTAAGTTGCAATGTAGCTTTATGTTGTACCTTTCAGTTCATACCGACACTTCTATGTCCACCTTGACTCATCCTCTGGTTACCCCCACAACAGAGGCATATCTGTCCTTCCTAGTCAAACTCCTCGTTCTTAAAGTTTACACAACCCCATGGAGTTTATTATTAAACTACTTAATTACTTATATGCATATCATGTCGATAGGAACGTGATGATAGGTGATCGACGAGAAGTTTTGCTTGGAGAAAAAGGCCAGGGTGCCCACTTGAAGTCCTTCACGGAGTCTGCACAGAAGGACCACTAACAATTGACATTTATTCGAGTCGCAAACTAAGGCAAGCCCCGGTTTGCATTTAAGAGCTTTTCAAAGTTTTGCAGTATTTCTCACATTACGTCCTCAGTTGATATTGTGCATTTACGTATAAGGTGATTGATACTCCACTTGCATGACCACAAATCCAAGGGTTTGGTCGGAACGAGTTACAGTTTGACCTGTAGTATCTTCTTTGCGAATGTATAGGAAATCCGGTAGAAGTCGAGTAGTTGGAATCTACTCGCGAGATAGGAATAACAGTTCACATGAGGGTGGAAGATTAAAAATGTCTTATGAAATAAATATGAGACCGAGCAGGGGGAATAGGAGTCAGCGAGATGGAGTCTCGGGCGCATAGCCCTGCCTGTGTCACTTGAGGACCATGTCGTATGCGGCACCATTGGGCAAGCTTGAACTGTACCGGTTGCATAATGGTATATGGGCCCATTAAACTGATGTAACTCCAGATTGTAGTGTGGAGACTCCTCGGTTGTCCTTGAATGGAGATGCGAAAGCAGAAATGTGTAAATCTCCTAGCGGAATGTTTTGACATGTCCGGGTAGGGGACCTTTTGCTCGGGATGAAGGGGTTTGTCGACATTGGGGTCTTGGGTGAAATGTGGCCACGTATGACGCGAGGAGGAGAGCATGTATGTGTCTCCCACGCGGGTGTGCGTGTCGTGCAGTCCGGGTGTGTCCTGATTGCAATCACCGTCCCTTGCGGTAATAGAGTACCACTTGTCCGTCGCTGTCGTGACGTAGTAAATACTAAAGAAGCCGGAAAATTATATTGTATTGAAATATTACTTGCTTTGCAACCTTGTATGATCTAGAGATAGTAACATTAAAGTTTACAGATTCCCCATACTTTAGTTGTAATAGCATTATGTGCTCTGGGCATGACATATCATCGGCAAAGCGTTTCTTGTTTGATTGTGCAACCCATGATGTGCCGTGCTTGGAGAATGTCATTTGCTACTTAAAACTTGATTATAAGGATCCAATTGTAGGCGAGTCGTTTATGCTTCACCTTACCTATGTTTAGTGTCCCCCTTGCATATGTCTAGTGAGACCGGTTAGTCTTGCTGAGCCTTATGCTCACGTTTCCGCTTTAACAATTTTTGCAGGTATTAGTTTTATTTTTGCTGTTCAGGTTGTACATGAGACTCGAGGTGTTGAGATAAATCTCATGTGAACCACGCCGCTGCTGAATGTTCTTCATGTTGCTAGTGAGAATCGTCCTAGGGCATGGACGTCTTCTCTCCTGCTTAGTTAGGTGAGATTATGAGTATGTATTTTTCCGCTACGTGTGTACCCCTGTCGTACACTCTTTTGTAAACTCTTCTTATTATGAAATGAAAACTTTATATCTCTTGGTATCCTTTTCGTGTGTGCTGTTAGGTGCCGCATCGCATGGCACCACCCAATGAGATCCTCGGATGTGTGGACCCCGGTCCCCACACTGTGGCTCTGATATCAATTTGTCATCCGGTTCCGAAAAACGAACCAAGTGGAGTATATGTGTACCCAGGAAGTTTAACACACATACACAAGTGATTCACAAATTATATACAGATAATTACCACAACTCAAATTATTAAATAAGTACCTTTATTACATATTCAAGTAATCCTCATATTACAATTATAATGATCAATATTAATAGTTCTGGAAACTAATGCAACGGGAATAATCTAATTAAGCAAACTAAGCATATAGGGTAGCGTGGCTTTAAGCACACCACAGGCAAAACTGACGGCAACACATAGCCTAGAACTCCTCATTAACGTCGTGATACTCCCAATCCTGACCCGCAACTGTTGGTGGAGGAATTGCAAGGGTGAGTATATGTCGTACTCAGCAAGTGTGGGAAAGTATGACATGTAGCTGATACAAATGACGACAATAATAAAGGCTATGTGCTGAAAGGTATATTAGAACATTTGAAGAGCAGTATATTATATGTATGTGGAGTAAACCCATCGTATACCACAATGATTATCATAGTATAAGTCCATATTCGATATCCATCACCTTTATACCAAATTTTACCATTACCACTAACCGTATCTGTCGACTGTTGGAGTCGGCAGATCCCCTAACACTATGAAAAGTGTTTGAAGGAGTTTGTGGTTCGGTCTGGGCGCGCGGAGATCTAAGAAAGTGAAATGCGATTTGGACACGAGTGACACGGTGGTTTACGTGGTTCGGGCCGCCTGAGCGTAATACCCTACTCCACGGGTGTGTGTTTGTTGTATTAACTTGTGAGCTTCAGAGTGTTCGAGAGTTCTCCTGTGTATCGTCGGTTTGTCCTTTTATAGTACAAGGACTAACCGTTACAAGTCAGCCTGGCCCGACATGTGGCCCTGGCGGTTATTAGTATTGATACACGAGATTAATTGTTGTTAATAACCCTGTAACGGCTCCGACAGTGCCGTTACAGGTGTTAAGGCTGTCCGATTAATTATCATTAACGTGGAATTAATGGTAATTAATCGGATCTTGAAGTCCGCGGCTGTCCTTTGGAGATCCGGAGCCGTTACAACGTCTCCCGGAGGCTTTAAGCATCTAGCTCTGTCGTGTGGACACGTGGCAGCTCCGGAGCTTGCTTGGGAGAAGCGGGAAGCTCCGGGGTGACCTGGCACGTGTCATGTCCGGAGCTTCTCTCGGTCGGGGGCTACCTCTGGAGGTGCCGTTTCAGTACTTGGCCCGGAGCTTCACCCTTGCGGGTAATAGCTCTGGGCTGACAGTACACGTGGCAACCTAGAGGTTAACCATGTTGGAGAAGCGGGTCCGGTCACGTCTGGCGAGTGGGCCCCCGAGGGTCTTCAATTTGAGTTGATGTCCTTCCCTTGAGATCTTTGTAACCTCAGGGGGTGTATGGTTTTTAGGGTACCGACAGTGGCCCCCTGGACCTACCTCCGGGGAAGGCCAACGGGATGAAGTCGTTCCGCCGGAGGTGGGTCCATACTTGTGACTCTTGAACTGGGTCTTCAAGAGTCTTAGGAGGTGCCTTTGGCGGGGCTTTATGGTTGAGTCCCGACGCGTGGCGCACCTCAGGCGGCAGATAAGATCTTTGACGTGCGGATCTCTCGCAATTGAAGGTCGTCGGTTCCCGATACGAAAACCGTATCGGTTCCGCGCGCCTTGTCAGTCCGCCGCCTTTGGGTCTCCCGCCTCGTGATGACAACTGTTCGCCTGGGTAAGAGCCTCGACTTGATCGTCAGGGTGGTCCCGGGCCCTCTTGTCATCGGCTGGGTTGAATTCTTGAGTAGTATGCTCAACTCCCCTGCAGTTTCCATCCAAGCGTTGCGAGGGCTTACTTAAGAAGGAAAGCGCACCGTCGGGAGTTCTTTACGCTTTCCATCTGTTCTTGCGCTCAAACTCCCAACTCGTGCTTTGCTTCTCTTCTCTCGCCTAGCAGTGCTGCGATGGAGTTGGGTCTGCGTGAGAGTCGTTTGAAGACGGAGAGCGATCTGAAGAAGGTCCGAGCCCTCATGGGGTGGTCGTCGGACTTCTTCAACCGTTCAATCCGCACCGGAGGAGAGCTTCCCTTTAAAAAGGAGCGCTCCGGCGAAATGGTATACTTTTCATCGTATGCCATGGTGGGGCTGATCCCACCATTTTCTTCCTTCTTTTTGATGCTGCTGGACTTCTATGGTCTGCAGCTATACCACCTTGGCCCTCACTCCCTTCTCCTTGTATCCGTCTTTGTCCACTTCTGCGAGATGTGGGTGGGCATTCCTCCCTGCATCGAGCTCTTCCGCACTTTCTTCACCGTCCAAACCACCGGCCGAAGTGACGAGTACCTTGGCTTCTACTACTTTGTGAAGCGCAAGAAGTGCCCGTTCAAGTACCTCCGGTCGTTCCCTTCCGGGAAGTGGGATGACTGGAAGAAAGATTGGGTAGTCGTCCGGGTGGAGGAGCACGAGCGGTTGGAACTGCCAGACGGTCTGCCCGGCATTGACACGTCGGTGTGGAGCGAAGTTCCGGTGCTGGCGGCAGCTTTCGACCCCGTCTTGTCCAGGATCCGCCAATGTGTAGAGGGAGGATTGACTCCCCAGGCGGTGTTCTGCAACTTCCTGTCGAACAGGTGGGCGCCGCTGAAGAGGAGGGAGAAGCTCGCCTGGGCCCTCAACAGCGTGATGGACGAAGACCGGGTCGAAACCGGGTTGAAGTCCAGCATGGTGGGGAAGTCCTTGGAGTTTCACCTCAAGAAATTCCAGCACGGCATCGATGTAGACGGAGCGTACTTGACTCCGCCACCGGCTTTCCTCCCCCTGAACGAGGAAGTTGAGTTCAGCAGGGTGCTCCGGCGGAAGATGCCCGCGCTTGACGACCTTGGCGTCGTCGAGAGAAGATCGATCGCCCCGTTGGCGATTCCCGGGTTGTCGGAAGGCGGCTCCGCCCCTGTCTCTCAGCCAAGAGCTGAGGTCACCGGCAAGGGCAAGGAGCTGGCGGAGGAGCCAGAGAGCCGGAAGAGGAAGTTGCGTCATGCTGACGGGAGGTCCGTCGGGCTTGCTACTTCCCCGCCAGTTCCCCGTCCTCAGGAAGGAGGATCCTCCGCTGCTGTAGCGTCTGTCCCCGTGGTGGGGTCTTTTCGGAGCGCTACTGTTCCGGCGGTGGGATCCTCCCGGAGTACGGCTGTCCCCGTGATGGGTCCCTCCGGAGGTGCCAGCTCCGGACAGGCGACTCCGGTTCGAGAAGCGGTGAGGGCCTCCAGGTCTAGGAGTTCCTCTCGGTCAAGGAGAGCTCCGACCCGGGAAACGCCCGCGGCTACGGCAAGTCCTGGGAGTCCTCCCGGAGCTCCTACGCCGACCGTGGCCAGCCCGGAACGTCCGGGAAAGAGGTTTCGCGCAAGCTGGTGCGTGAACCTCCCAAGGTAATTTTTCTTGTTTACCTCAATTAACTTTTAATTGTAACATCTGTTTGCTCAATTTCTTCATTCTTCATCTGCAGCGTTCCCAAGAAGGGGAGTGAAGCTCCGCCCTCAGCCACAGTGTCTGAGGCTGCGAGGGCTTCTGCTCCAGCCCTGGTGCCGCCCCAGGCGGAGGCTGCGATAGCTCCGGCGCCGGCTGTCGTGGTCATGGACCTCGACTCGTCTCCAGAAGTTCCCGTGGTAGCGCCGGACCACGGGGTTGAAGATGCGCCAGAGGCACCCGCTCCGGAGGTTGAAACTCCGGGCCCTGGTGCTGCAGAAGTAGATGCTCCGGCTGTCGAGCCGGAGGAATTAGCGGTCCCGGCTTCAGAGCCGGAAAATGCTGGAGCTTCGGCGGTCGAGCCGGAGGCAGCTGAAGCCCCGGCGTGCGAGCCAGAAGTTGAAGTGGTTCCGGCAATTGAGCCGGTTACTTCTGAAGCTCCGGTCGCAAGGCCGGTAGTTATTGGAGCGCCGGCTGCAGAGCCGGTGGTGGTGGAGGCGGGGGAGCTTGAGCTCCCCTCAGAAGAAGCGTCCCGGCCGGAGCCATTGGAGGCGACGACGTCGATGGTACCCGTGGCGGAGCCAGAGTGCCTGAACGAAGTCGCCGGCCCCCAGCCTGAGGGGGCGAATGAAGATTTGGTGGCGGGACCTTCTTCAGTGGCGACTGAGGCCATCCCGGAGGAGGGCCCTAGTGCCTTGGAAGCTCGGGGTTCCGCTCTCGCAGAGTGGGACCCAATTTTTGTAAATGAAGACCCGCTGGAACCAGCGGAGGAGACCCCAGAAGGTCCGGAGCCCATCTCGCTGTCGATGTCCATCGACAACGCTTGCTCCAGTCTGCGCCAAGTCCAACTAGCCTTCTTCCACGACAGCAAGGTTCTTGAAGAGGAGCGCCAAACCCTTAGGAGGTGGCGTAATAGACTCCAATTCGAAACCAAGCTGGCGCAGTCGAGGATCGCTGCGGACAAGGAATGGATCAAGCGGGAGAAGGTCCGCTTGGAGCTCTGGGGTGAGATGCTGGACGAGAGGGAGAGCATGACTCACAACCTCGACGCCAAATCCCGGGAGTACCACGACCAAGCTAAAGCTGCCAATGATGCGGCCAACGCCCGGTTCGATGAACTCGAAGCCATCAGTACCGCACTCATCAAGCGCCGAGAGGCGCTTGAGGGAAGGGAAAAGCGGCTCGAGGATGAGGAGCAAAAACTCCTGGAGCTACGGGATGACGTCTTGCGACGTGAAGAAGAGCTCGCCGAGAAGACAGCTCTGGCGGACAAGGGCCTCGAGGAGCGCGCTAAAAAATTGGAAGAGCGCTGCCTCGAGGAGGAGGAGAAGACCTGGGTGCGAGGGCAGGAGCTCTACGAGTATGAGTGTGCCCTCATCGCCCGGGAGAAGAAAATAGAGGCTAGGGAGAAAGACCTGGTCGACCGCCGGAACAAGATCCACCTCCGGGAGGAGGAGCTCGGGAGACTCGAAAAGCGGGTTGCTGCGAAAATTCAGCAAAACGCCAAAGAAGTTGAGCGCCTCTCCCGCGAGAACTCAGAACTGGCGGCGACCCGGAGGTCCCTGGAAGAAATGAAGGGCCAGAGGAAGACGGATTCCCTGCAAATTTGGGAGTTCCTGAGCAAGGCCGACGATGCGCTAGCGCCGATGGGTTTCAGCCCCGTGCTTCCGGATGATCCGGAGCCGGAGCCGGACCTTGCGCTGCAAGCGTTGGGTGCTGCGGGCAGCAAGCTCTCCAAGGTGGGCGACGTCATCGCGGACCAGTTGGAGGTCGAGGGGCAATCCCTGGCTAGGAACGTCATAGAATATGTGTTGACGTGTTACACTAGCCGAAACCCTCGATTCTCTCTGGACCCGGTGCTTGAAGGTCCCGTCGAAGGAGAGGGCGAAGCTACCCGAAGCAGCGTGTCGGAGGTCGCCCAAAAGGTCGCCGAGTTCTTCCATAGGGTCTAGGACTATCTTTCTTAGCCTTTATTTGTATCTTCTCTTCTTCCTCAATTTTGTAATCCTTTGTCCCCAGATGTAATCTCTGGTCTTCAAATGAAATGAAATCCCCAATTTTTCGTGAATTTCATTTTTTTGTCTTCAACATCTTTGTCTTCACTTGGCCCCCTGGTAGATGTGCACAATGTGATTGTGGACATGTACCAAAAGGATGTTGAGTTTTGTTGGAGACAAATTTGCTTCGAACTCGTGTAGTTTAGGTCCGAAGTCTTCGATAGTGAAGGTCCCTTGAAGTCGTCGGAGCTTAGAAGCTCCGGCATTGCCCATCGTCGGAGCTTAGTAGCTCCGGCAATAGCCCTACCAACACGTTGAGTGTCGGTAGTTAATACTTCAAGGTGTCGGAGCTTAGTAGCTCCGGCAATGACCCTTGCCACGCCTGGCTTGCTGGCAACAGACTCTAGTGATAGAGTCTTCTCACCATCTTCAAGTTAACGCCAGTGGGAGTCGGAGCTTGGTTAACTCCGATTTTTCTCCATCAATGTTGGGTTTATTCTTCCTGCACACTTAGGCCAAGAAAAACAGTAAAATTCGTTCCTTATCTATAACTTCGTTGCGGCTTACGGTTCTCAAGAGAATTTCAAGTTGAACACGATTTTTAGTATGATTGGATGAATTGTCTTTTCTTTTAGATCTAATTGTCCATGGACCCACCTTACTTTGGCCTGCCGGGGTGTAGGTAGAGTGGCGTACTTAGGGTGCTTGACCAGGCTAAGTCGATAGCGCACTCCAGCCCTAGAATGGCTTGGCGGCTTTCAGGCGAGTTGGCCACAGACGATATTTAAATCTAAAAAATCTGACAATTCAACCCAAATCGTACATAAACCGGTTAAACTAGAACTTCTTAAGAATTGCACATTTCTGTTATAGACAAGAAAGAGAAAAATAAAAATGTCGAGCCTTATGCAAAAATGAATGCACGTGGAGTCTATTTCACATGAAGATGTCTTTCATTATAGGTCCGGGGTACAGGGGAAACAAGTACACTCTTAGGGTACGGAACCAGGCTAAGTGTGTTTGGTTTCTCGTTTGACCCCAGGGTAGTTAGCCACACTTCTAGTCCGGAGACTGTATCAAGTGTTGCATGAGCTCTTCAAACCTTTCGGGAAAGGTCCGGCTGCTCTCCCGGAGGAACTACCCGACTCTGTACAATGACTCTATAACATACATTTCAAGTTACTTAAGACTCACCTCCGTGGAATTAAGTGTAGAACTTACGGAGGTGCTCGATGTTCCAAGGATTTGGGAGAGGTGTCCCATCCTCGGTAGCCAAGCGAACGCTTCCGGGACGGGATACTTTGATCACTCGAAAGGGTCCTTCCCAGCCGGGGGAGAGTTTGTTTTGCCCTTCTCTGGATAGTATTCTCCGTAGCACCAGATCGCCTTCCTCGAGCTGTCGGTTGTGTACATGCCGCTGATGATAGCGCCGTAGAGCTTGGCGGTATCGGGCGTTCCGAACAGCTGCTTGGCACCTTCCCTCCTCGAGGAGGTCTAGGTCTTCACGCCGGAGCTGGTCCTGCGCGGCTTCGTCGAAGGTCCGGACTCGGAGGGAACCCAGGGTGATCTCCGGAGGAAGGATCGCTTCTGCTCCGTACACCAGGAAGAAGGGTGTTTCTCCGGTTGCCCGACTTGGAGAAGTCCTGTTAGCCCATAGAGTGGGCGGAAGCTCTTCGATCCAATTAGCTCCGTGCTTTTTCAAACGCTCATAAGTGCGCGTTTTGAGTCCTTTAAGGATCTCTGCGTTTGCTCTCTCGGCTTGCCCATTGCTGGCAGGATGAGCTACGGAGGCGTAGCAAACTTGTATGCCGAGGTCTTCGCAATATCCTTGAAATGAGGAGCTTGTGAACTGAGTCCCATTATCAGTGATGATCTTGTTTGGGACTCCGAATCTGCTCACGATAGATTGTAGAAAATTGATTGCAGATTGTTTGTTGATCGTCACAACAGGAGTAGCTTCCGGCCACTTGGTGAACTTGTCAATGGCGACATACAGGAACTTGTAACCTCCGACGGCTCTTGGGAAGGGTCCCAAGATGTCCATCCCCCACACGGCGAAAGGCCACGTAGGAGGTATCATTTGTAAGGGCTGAGCAGGTGTATGAATTTGCTTTGCATGAAATTGGCATGCTTTGCATTTCTTCACTAGCTCAGTAGCATCCTGGAGCGCTGTTGGCCAGTAGAAGCCGTGCCGAAAGGCTTTTCCGACCAGCGTGCGGGAAGACGCGTGGTTCCCACACTCGCCTCCATGGATTTCTGCGAGGAGCTCGCAGCCTTCTTCCCTTGTGATGCACCGCATTAGGATGCCGTTGGCACCGCGCCGGTAGAGATCCCCTTCTACCAACGTGTATCTTTTAGCCAATCTGACTACCCGGTCAGCGGATACATCATCGTCAGGAAGGATGTTGTCTTTCAAGTAGTTCCGGATCTCCGAGATCCATGCATCGGAACTGACTTGAGCATTTGAGTCTTGCGTGCTGGGTTGCTCGGAGCTTCCGGCAGCACCTACGACCCTTGATGGCTGCCATGGTAACAGGGCCATCGGGACCGTCAGCTTCGGGATGCTGATCTCGCCCCCTTCGTTCAGCTCGGCAGGCTGAACTGTGGGTTTTGACAACCTCCGGACAAAGGTTCCGTCTGGAGCCGGAGCTCCGGTTGACGCCTTGGTCGAGAGTTCGTCAGCTTCAACGTTGTGAGCACGCTGAACATGGTGAAGGTCTAGGACTTCGAAGTCCTTCTGAAGCCTCTGGACTTCAAGGAGATAAGCAGCCAGCTGGAGATTATTGCAGGAGCATTCACCCTTCACTTGTTTGATAACAAGTTGTGAATCTCCTTTGACCAGCAACTGCTTGACACCAAAGGATAGTGCCACCTTTAATCCATATATGAGTGCTTCGTACTCCGCCATGTTGTTGGTTGCCTTGAAATCAAGGTGCACCATGTATCTTACCTTCTCCCCGGTTGGTGTGAGGAGAAGGACTCCAGCTCCGGCTCCCTGCTTCTGCATGGAGCCGTCGAAGTAAAGGGTCCAGTGAGGCTTAGTGAAGGCCGGAACTTGCGGTTCCTTCTTCTGCTCGCTGGGGCCCCCAGAGTTTGATGGAGAGGGAGTCCATTCTGCCACGAAATCTGCCAACGCTTGACTCTTGATTGCTTGTCTTGGAATGAATTCGAGGTCGAATTCAGCCAGTTCCGCTGCCCACTTCGCTATATTCCCAGTTGAATTGGGATTATGCAGAATCGCTCGAAGTGGATATGAGGTTACCACCGAGACTTTGTGAGCTTGGAAATAGTGTCGAAGCTTCCTTGAGGCAATAAGAACTGCGTAGAGCATCTTATGTACCTCTAGGTATCGAGTCTTGGCATCATGTAACACTTCACTGATTAAGTATACTGGGCGTTGAACGGTCCGGACCCTCCCGGAGGGGTCCGGAGCTTCCTCTCCATTGATCCGGACCCTGTCGGAGGGGTCCAAACTATATTCGAGGACCTCCGGGTTCTGGGTGGAGGAACCCGGAGCTTCTTCAGGAATGACCTGGATCCTATCAGAAGGATCCGGGTCCTCTGAAGTGACTTCTTGAGGATTCAAGTCGGGGAGCTGGGACCCAGACCTGCTTTCGGGAACCTCCGGATCCTCCCGAAGGGATCTGGATTCCTGAGTATTGGGTAGTTCCGGTCTCTCCGCAACCAGAACCATACTGACGACTTCGTCAGCTGCTGAAATATAAAGCAATAAAGGCTCACCAGGGTTCGGAGCTACCAAGACTGGTAGAGTGGTGAGGAACTGTTTCAGCTCCTGGAATGCCTTCTCTGCCTCTTCAGACCATTGGAATGGTCCGGACTTCCTCAGTAACTTGAAGAAGGGAAGTGCCCTTTCCGCCAGTCTTGAAATGAATCGACTGAGGGCTGCTAGACATCCAGTTAATTTTTGGACATCTTTGATGCGGGTTGGTGGCCGCATGTCTTCGATGGCTTTTATCTTCGCCGGATTAGCCTCTATACCCCGGTGACTCACCAGGAAACCAAGAAGCTTTCCGGAACTAACCCCGAAGACGCACTTGTCTGGGTTTAGCTTCGTGCGGGTGGCCCGCAGCTTGTCGAAGACAGCCTGCAAGGTATCCAAGAGGGACTCCTTGTTTTTGACTTTGACCACAATGTCATCAACGTACACCTCCACTATGTCTCTGATGAGTTCTTCGAAAGTTTTGTACATTGCTCGTACAAAAGTTGAAGCTGCATTCTTGAGACCAAAAGGCATGGCTGTGTAACAATACAATCCATCCACTGTGATGAATGAAGTATGTTCTTCATCTTCCCTAGACATCCGGATTTGATGATATCCCGAATATGCGTCTAGAAAACACAGCAACTCACACCCAGAGGTGGAATCCACTATCTGGTCTATTCTAGGTAGTGGGAATGGATCTTTTGGACATGCCTTATTCAGGGTGGTGTAGTCGATGCACATCCGAAGTTTCCCGCCGGCCTTAGGCACAACGACTGGGTTTGCCAGCCATTTTGGATGGTAGACTTCTCGGATGAATCCGGCTTCGAGCAACTTCTTCACTTCTTGTCGGATGAAGTTCTGTCGCTCTACAGATTGCTTCCGAGGTTTCTGGTGTACAGGCCGAGCGTCGGGGTAAATCTTCAGATTGTGCTCAATCACTTCCCTGGGGATCCCAGGCATTTGTGACGGTTGCCAGGCAAACACGTCAACATTAGCCCGGAGGAAAGTGATGAGCGCGAGTTCCTATTTGTCGTTCAAGCCACCCGATATGCGGGTAGTTTGAGTGACATCGGAACCAATTTGGACGACTTTGACGGGAATGTCGGTGTCGCCGCTTGGCTGCACACGGGGTGCAGAGGTCGTGCCTCGTTGACGAATGCTCGGAGGTTGTGGAGCTTGCTTCTGTCTGGAATCCTCCTCTTGCGCTGTGGTGAGTGCATGGAGTTCTTCCAGAGCAGTTACTCCGGCAGTGCGATCTCCACGGATCCGGAGAACGCCTACTGGTGTCGGCATCTTCAACACCAGGTACCCATAATGAGCAGCTGCCATGAATTTGTACAGGGCAGGTCTACCCAAAATGGCGTTGAATGGTAAGTTGATCTGAGCGACGTCGAAGACCAACTTTTCGGTGCGATACTTCTCCCGGGTCCCGAAGGTAACAGGGAGAGTGATAGCTCCGAGTGGGGTTATGGCCCCCGGACCTACTCCGGAGAAAGGTCGAGAGGGCTGGAGGTCTGAAGGTCGAAGCTGAAGCTTAGTGAAAGCTTCGAAGCTGATGAGATTAAGCCCCGAACCTCCATCTACCAGGACATGATGGAGCTGGATGTTGTTGATGGTGGGAGATACCATCAAGGGCAGCTGTCCAGCTCCGACCATGCTTTGAGGACAATCCGAAGCATCGAAAGTGATGGGTGTGTCCATCCACTTTCGATGTGGCTCCGGTCTAGCTGTAGGAGCTACAGCAGCCATATCCCGTCGCATGGTCTTAATGACGCGACGAGAGGTGATGTCCCATGATCCACCAAAGATGGTGTTCATGGTTTTTCGACGTTCGTTGTCGGAGACGTCGGAATCATCGTCGACGGAGGTGTAGACGGCTTTCAAGACCTTTTTGGGGTCTTGAAACCCTAACTCCTCTTCAGCCGGAGCTTCATCGACCTTTTGTTTTCCCTCCCTCTGACGGAAGGGAGACCCTTCCCGGCGCTTGTGGTAGCGCTCGGCAAGGTTTTGGACCTCCCGGCAATCCTCCAGCCTGTGGCTGCCCGTTTTGTGAATGGGGCACCACATCTTGGATTTGCCACCGTCTTCGGAAGACGGTCGAGGTCGCTTCTCGGGGCGTGGCCCCCGGCCACCAGGAGTTGCAGTGGCTGCAACGTTGGATGTGCCGGCCGACGGCTTCTTCTTGCCGTTGGTCTTCTTTTTCTTCTTGCCACTCCCGGAGGTAGCGGCTTCTTCTTTGGAGGATTTTTTATGATCCTCCAAGGCTAGTTTGGAGTGCATTTCACGGCCCTCCGCAGCTCTGGCACATTTGTCAGCCAGGCTGAAGAGCTCCGTGACACTGGTGATCTCTTTGATCGCCAGTTTCTCCAACATCTTCTTGTCTCGTACACCCTGTCTGAATGCTACAATGACAGAAGCGCTTGAGATAGAAGGGATTGTGTTACGTACCTGAGAGAATCTCTGGATGAATGACCGCAAAGATTCCCCTCCTTTTTGCACGACCGCAAAAAGGTCCAGTTCGGTGCCCGGACGGGTGTATGAACTCCCGAAATTGGCGGTGAACTGGCGGCATAGCTCCTCCCAACTGTCGATAGAGTTGGGCGGAAGGCTCATAAACCAGGACCTAGCAGTCCCAGTTAAGGCCACTGGAAAGTAATTGGCCATTACAGCCTCATTTCCTCCAGCTGCTAGGATCGCAGTGGAGTATATCTGTAGAAATTCTACGGGATTGGCAGTCCCGTCGAATTTTTCCGGCAAGTGTGGCCGGAACTTCTGTGGCCATCTAACCATACGCAGGTGCATGGCTAGGGCGGAACAGCCTCCTCCTACTCCTTCCAGAGTAGAAAGATCTTGAGCATCTCGTCTTTCTCGAGCTCGCTCGATGTGGACACGGCCATCCTGTTGGCGGTATCGGCGATCAAGCTCCGCTCGGAGGTCGTGTGTCGAAAGCCGAGATGCAGTATGGGCACGTCGTGCCCCAGAGGGCAACGACGTCACTTGCTGTGACGCAGCTCTTCTCCGGTTGTTGGAGACATGTGGACCAAGTCTTCCAGACAACGTTCGTCGCTGCGACGGGGCCCGCCCTGAAGGAGGTGGACCCTGATTGTTGAGGCGTTCGGCCGCTGCTGCGACCAAATGCTCAATATCAGCTCTCCATTGCTCCATGGCACCTTGAGATGCATCCGGAGGTGGTGGTCGCTGAAGGAGAGCACGCGCTGCATGGAGCGCGTGTTCTGGGTTGTCACGACTTGCCGGCGCAGAATGTGACGCCGGTGCACCATCATGTCGTTCGGCATGTCTTGCCGGAGAAGATGGTGGTGGTGGGAGTGTGACTCCCGCTGGAACTGAGGCTCCTGCCGGTGGTTGCATGTTGGAGGGATTGCCTCCGACAGTCTGAGCAGCAGGTTGCCCGTTGGATGATCCAGCTGCAGAATTCACCATTCTTGAAGATCTCAGGCGCCCCTACCTGGCGCGCCAACTGTCGACTGTTGGAGTCGGCAGATCCCCTAACACTATGAAAAGTGTTTGAAGGAGTTTGTGGTTCGGTCTGGGCGCGCGGAGATCTAAGAAAGTGAAATGCGATTTGGACACGAGTGACACGGTGGTTTACGTGGTTCGGGCCGCCTGAGCGTAATACCCTACTCCACGGGTGTGTGTTTGTTGTATTAACTTGTGAGCTTCAGAGTGTTCGAGAGTTCTCCTGTGTATCGTCGGTTTGTCCTTTTATAGTACAAGGACTAACCGTTACAAGTCAGCCTGGCCCGACATGTGGCCCTGGCGGTTATTAGTATTGATACACGAGATTAATTGTTGTTAATAACCCTGTAACGGCTCCGACAGTGCCGTTACAGGTGTTAAGGCTGTCCGATTAATTATCATTAACGTGGAATTAATGGTAATTAATCGGATCTTGAAGTCCGCGGCTGTCCTTTGGAGATCCGGAGCCGTTACAACGTCTCCCGGAGGCTTTAAGCATCTAGCTCTGTCGTGTGGACACGTGGCAGCTCCGGAGCTTGCTTGGGAGAAGCGGGAAGCTCCGGGGTGACCTGGCACGTGTCATGTCCGGAGCTTCTCTCGGTCGGGGGCTACCTCTGGAGGTGCCGTTTCAGTACTTGGCCCGGAGCTTCACCCTTGCGGGTAATAGCTCTGGGCTGACAGTACACGTGGCAACCTAGAGGTTAACCATGTTGGAGAAGCGGGTCCGGTCACGTCTGGCGAGTGGGCCCCCGAGGGTCTTCAATTTGAGTTGATGTCCTTCCCTTGAGATCTTTGTAACCTCAGGGGGTGTATGGTTTTTAGGGTACCGACAGTATCCAATACAATAATTCCATCCATAACCTGCCATAACCATATTACCAACCATAACCAGTATCAAACCATCCCAATATCAAACCCCTCTAATCATGTGTGGGTCCAGGTTGCTCATGACCGGGAGCACGACTATCATGATAAATTTTAAGACTCTGCAGAGTTTGTACCGCTTTACCCATGGGTATGTGATTCCATCACCTTTCAGTGACTAAGAACCTCTCTTATGCCCGTGACCAATCGGTTGTAAAAGCCCTAAATTCAAAGTGCAATTTTCAGAGAGGAGAAATTAAAATTTGAAGGGGAAAAAGAAATCAAATTGAAAACTGGAAAAAAATCAAACCAATTCCAAACTTCAATGGAGGGAATCCAAAAATTCAAATTAGGTCATGTTCAAACTACGCCAAAATAAAAATCTTAGTTCACCATTAAATTTCAAATATTCCAAATATCCTCTCTCCAAAGTTTCAAAATTTTTGAAGCTCAATTACTATTTAGTTCAGTGGCTCCATTGAATTCCATTCAAATTCAAATTCAAATTTGAATTTCAATTGAAAATTGATCAATTCGAAGTTTTGATTTCAGAATCAAATCCCAGATATTTAGTTGAGCCTATCCACAAATTTTCATGAATTTTGGACATAAGTTGGTAGGGTATTTGTTTAACCAGAGGAGGATAGACTTAAGGGGGCTGTGGGACCCACTGGTCAGTGGCACGTTTACTTGAGTGCTCTGCCTCCACTCGCCGTGGCGACACCGCACAGCATGCAATCCACGGAGCTGCTTGCTAGGTTGCTTCATAACGTGTCCCACACTCCTCTCCATCTCTATTCCTACTCCTTTGTCCAGAGTGGCAACCGTCGTGCTCATCTCTCCCTTTTTTCTTTCCTCCGCCAAGAACAGAGCTCACCGCCTCTGCTCCTGCTCGCCTGAGCCATCTAGCCCCTGATCGATTGAGCTTCATGAAGCAAAATAAGGCGCATAAGGATTCTACACCCTCGCCTCCAATTTCCTTGTCAATTCCTTGCCTAAATTTGTTGTCTTGTGAAGGTCTTGTCTGGCCGTCAGGGTGTACCGCCGTCGGAACCTCTCTACATCACCGTGGAGCTGAAATTCTAGGCCATCTCATGCTTCACTGTAAACTGAAAAAGGTGCGCCTACCCGAGCCCCTTGTACTCACAAAGTTTCAGATTGATTCATGGATCGTAGCTCAAGTATTTTCCATTTTTTCCTGACGGCAAAGCAGCACATCGGGTCTAGGTCGTACACTCAATTCCGTTTCTAGGTGCAAACTCTTTCTAATCCAGTTAGGTATTATGTGAACCACCTCCTAGGGCACACCTCTACCAAGAATCAACGGAAATGATCAAGTGAGAGCTGAGTTAGGCGAGTTTTCCCCACCGCCATGGAAAAAGCTTCGATTCACCATCGAAGTCGACTTTGCCGGCGATTTCATCCCTTTTTCTTCCCATGGTCACCTTCCTCATGCTCCCAGGAGTCTCCCCGACCTTTTTCTGAGGCGTTTGCGCTGTGGATGTGTAGTTTCGACATGGTCAAAACCCTAGCCGCCGCGGCCGCCGTCGTACGCTCGCCTCCGGCCATCATGTCCGCAATTCGACCTCACCATCGTGTTGCGCGGCCGATTCTAGGGTCAGGCGGCCAAAGCCGTGCCGAGAGGAGGTCGACGCAGCAAGCCCGGTGGAGCGCCGCAGTGGTTCCGGTGAGGAACGCCGCCGCGTCGCGAGGTAGACGAAGACCGACGGGTCCCGCATGTCAGCGACGCATTCACCGCACGGGATCAACTATGGCCACGGATCCGCTGCGGCTGCGTGGGTTAACCCTGTGTCCCTCGGTTCGGCCCAACTATGATTGGCCCATTTGAATGAAGTGGGGTTGGGTTGATTATCCAAACTTTTCAATTGGGAAATAATTCCAGATTTTGAGCAAACTTTAAAAATCCATTACTCCTAGCGTACTTGCTCAAGTAATTCCCAATAAATTCTGGTAGACTCCTCTTGATCCAAAATTTTTAGTGGTGCAATTTGTTGGACATGAAAGTACCATAATTTTCATAATTAATTCATTTGATCTAACTGCTTGGGAAATTAATTACTCCTGTTCTGTTCATTGCAAAATTCCCAATTTTAGTCAGGACGCTCTTAAAAATACACTTGATCTCCAGTTAAAATTTCAAGTTAATTGGACTTCATTTACTAGACCAAACAGTGTTCAAATCACCTATGTCAATTGAAAAATGGAAAATGTCCAGAAACATTTTCAACATTTTCCCCAAACTTGTAAAATCAGTTTCTCCCTATAGAAAGCTCAGAGAAAGGTGAAACCAATTTTTCCAGAACCAGAAAGACCTCCTCTACCAAGATCATCCACTGTTGTCCATGGCAAAGCTCCAGAATTACAACCAAAATTCAGAGAAGGCTTTTATTTGTTTGAATTTTAGAGACAACAAGCTTCCTTGAACATCTCCAATTTTTGGTCCAGATCTTCCCCATAGAAACTAGTATCCACTGTAAAAATCCCAAAGCCAATTAAAAATCATTTACATACCTGATCAGTAATTATAAGTTCTTTTTTATAGTTTCTATACCACTCATGTACTTTATATATTGCATATCATATAGTGACCGAGATCGAGGAGCACCCGGAGCCCTTGGAAAGCATTCTTCCAGAAGCTAACTATTCCACTGACTCACAACCAGGCAAGCCCCGGTTTGCATTTAAGTGCTATTTCAAATTTTCTATTTGTATCACTTATGTCTAGGATGAGTTTTGTGCATTAGGCCTAAGGTGATTGAAACTACACTTGCATGACCCACAAATCCCATGAAGTATTGGGTAGTTCTAAAGCTTGACGAGTAGAAAATGCCATGCTTAAGTTTCAAGAATCCGGTAGAAGTCGAGTATTTGGAATCTACTCGCGAGATAGGATTTTATCACACGGGAAAGATTTGATCGAAGAATGGTTTATGAATATGAAATTGAGACCGAGCAGCGGGTAGGATGCAGCAAGATGTGGTCTCACGTGTGTAGCCCTGCTTGTGTCGATTGAGGACCGATTCGTGTGTGGCCCTGCTGGACAAGTTTGAATTGTATCGGGTGCATACTCGACATATGGAACCCAGGAAACCGATGTAACTCGATAACTTGGATGTCGAGGCATAGCCCACTGTTGATAGGGGTGGGTTGAAGGTAGCAAGGTGTAAATCGGCCGGCGGGCAAAGACACGCTCCGTGCGTGGACCTTGTGTCCGTGATGGTGGGATCGGTTCAGCGTTTGAGTTTCTAGTGAAAGGTTGTTGCGTAAGACATGGTGAGGAGCACAGCACGCTCCTTAGGCACGGCTGTACGTGACGTGTTATTCGGGTGTGTCCTGATTGCAATCACCACCCCTCGCGGTTATTTGAGTACCGCTTGTTCACTGCGCTTTGACATAGTAAATACTGAAGAAGTCGGGAGAATACGATGTATTGAAAATATAATTGCTTTGCAACTATGATTGCTATAGATTAGGCTCACTAAAGTTACTGTTATTAAACATTTAAGCTGCTGCTATTAACTTGAAAAATGATGATCAACATATACGCGAGTCATTTACTGCTATATCTATTCTTATGTTAAGTATCCCTGCATGTAGAGTTCCATATGTAGGTGAGACGGTTAAGTCTTGTTGAGCCTTCCTGCTCACGGTTGCTATATTAAGTTTGCAGGTGAGACGTATGAGGAAGGACCCGAGGATGAAGCGATGCCCACGTCGGGGTATACCGCTGAGTGGGAGCCCTGCATGCCACCGTAAAATCGTGTGTTGCTAGTGTGCAGCGTCCGCGGGCTGGACGGCTGTACTTTTGCACAGCTAGGTTGAGAGTTTAGCTATGAGTATAATCTTCCGATGTACATTAAGTATTATAAAATACTTCCGCTATTTATATAAATAAAACTTTGTATTTTGTCGTATTCTTTTCGTGTGTTGTTGGGTGCCGCATCGCACGACACCACCCTCTGCGATTCCTGGAATCTGTGGACCCCAGTCCCCACATCGGTCACATTACACACTTCCGTTGGTGCATGGCCAAGATCAAAAAATAGCCTTTACAAAGGGATTACTAGTATGTACAGACCCACTGAAGTTTCACTGGTGGCAATGCCTCCAACTGAGCACATCTTTAACCAAGGGCCCACTCTTGTGCCATTCAGATCCCAGGGAGTCCCGCCACAAATCCAAACCCAATCCGACTCCCCTTCCCCGGTGCACCAAATGATCCACGCAATACTAGCAATACCCTAATTAACCGGCTACGTTGCACCCAATCTTGGCCTCGTGGTGGCACTGTAAATCTTGGATGGTCGCTCCACAAACCGTCCTTAGATCTAAAGCAAGCGAAACCACCATAACATCCAACCCAATCCATGTACCATGCTTGCTTAGATCACCCATTACCATGTTACCATTAACCATGTTCATAAGTGTACATTATCCATCATCTCAAAAATCTATAATTAAGTAACTTGGTTGTTTTCCCATCCCAATTAAGTTAAGCGAAGCAAAAGGTAAAAGGCCCTTCCTGACTCTCTACTAGGTATTCCAGGTGACAAGGATGGTTAAACAAATTGACACAAGCATGCAATTTTGAAAACAAAACATTTAAAACTAGGATCAATATGTTCAAGGACACTTGCCTTGCTCTTGGGCTTGATTGGGACCAAATACATCAAAGTGCTGGTGCTGGAGATCTTCTGCAGCACCCTCTAGCGCAAATCCGTCTAATCCGCGCAACGAACATACAAGACAAGAATTACAAATAAGTGCACATATATTACTCAATATGACATGACATGCATGATTAATGCAAATGCAAAGTGAAACTAGTTAATGAGTTACTATTAATGTTTACAAATCATTTACAATGGTTATTAACAAGTTTTAACAGGTTCATGTTGATTCAACTAAATTCAGAATTAATTTAACGGCGGTTAGATCTATAGGCCAGACAAGTTCAGTGTAGGGTCGGACTAGTCCGCCCTACGCAGAACCAGCGAGCTAGGGTTTTCTAGATCGACGTGAATTTGGATAAACGGGGTTAAATTCATGTGAGACAGAGGAAGTAGGGGTATACCAGGTGTTTAGAACTCTAATAATCAAGAGTTTTGGAGGCAACACTTGGATCTTGTCGATCTAGGGTTGATGAAGAAACTTGAAGGTGACTTGTTGATGAAGAACAAAAATTTGATGGAGATCTTGATCACTTGATCCTATTTCGTTTCCTCCTCTTCTTCTTCTTGCTCTGGATCTCCTTCTCCTCCTTGGTGGTGGCTCCCTCGAACTAGGGTTTGGGTGTGTTTCAAAAGTGGCAAAGAGATGTAAAGTTGAGGTGTGGGGTTGTTTATATAGAGGTGGAGGATTAGAGTTTGATAGAGGTCGGTTTTAGAGAGGGTGGAGGCTGGTGTGGGGTCCCACATGGGCTCCAAAAGGGTTAGACACAACGTCCTTAGGCCATACTTAAGGTAAAACCCAAAAACATATCATGGAACAAAAGATAAACTCGGAATCACGATCACGAGACAAGTCTGCAACAGGCTGGACTAGTCCGATCGCTAGTCAGAGGGAAAATGAATAAGTCCGAACTATATTGGACAAGTCCGAACTTAGTTAGAGGAAAAACGGATCAGTCTGGCCAAAATCGGACCAGTCCGATTTTAGTTAGAGAGGAACACGGACAAGTCCGCTAGATATTGGACAAGTCCAAACAGGTCCAGGGACTTGGTGAAATTTCAAGGAATCAGAATATCGGACTAGTCCGCCATGGACCGGACAAGTCCGAAAATTGTACAGAGACAAAACAGGACTAGTTCGCACGAAAACGGACAAGTCCGCACTTCCTAGAATTCTTAAGTGCGGTTTTCATTCAAATTCATTTTAAACTTGCTCATTTTTAAATGACTTAATGTTAACCAAATTTAATGATGGATGCAGTGCATGATGCATGAAAATGAGTGTGTTACATTGACGGTAGGCCCCCTGGATGCTGCAGGAGTTGGCTGCTTCAGCGTCGCCCACCATCATCGCAGAGTCATCGACAGTAGGCCCCCTGAGAGGTGCCAGAGCTGGATGCTCTAGTGTCGCCCACCATCATCGCAGGGATGTCGATGACAGGCTCCTTGGGTGGTGCCGGAGCTAGCTGCTCTGGCGTCGCCCACCATCGTCGCAGAGTCGTCGACGACAGGCCCCTTGGGAGGTGCCGGAGTTGGATGCTCCGTCGTTGCCCACCATCATTGCAGGGACATCAATGGCAGGCCCTTTGGATGGTGTCGGAGCTAGCTCCTCCGGCATCACCGACCATTGTCGCAGAGTCGTCGACGGCAGGCCCCCTGGGAGTTGTCGGGGCTGGATTCTCCGGCGTCGCTCAACATCATCGCAGAGACGTCGACGGCAGGCCCCCTGGGTGGTGCCGGAGCTGGCTGCTCTGGCGTCACCCACCATCATCACAGAGTCGTTGACGGCAGGCCCCCTGGGAGTTGTCAGAGCTGAATGCTCCAGCGTCGCCCACCATCATCGCAAGGACGTCGACAGAAGGCCCCTTGGGTGGTGCCGAAGTTGGCTGCTCTGGCTTCGCCCACCATCATTGCAGAGTTATCGATGGCAGGCCTCCTGGAAGGTGTAGGAGCTGGATGCTTCGGCATCACCCACCATCGTTGCAGGGACGTCAACAGCAGGTCCCTTGGGTGGTGCCAGAGCTGGCTGCTCCGACGTCGCCCACCATCATCGCAGAGTCGTCGACGACAGGCCCCTTGGGAGGTGCTAGAGTTGGATGCTCTGGCGTCGCCCACCATTGTCTTAGGGACATCGACGGAAGGCCCCTTGGGTGGTGCAGGAGCTGGCTACTCCGGCGTCGCCCACCATTGTCACAGAGTCATCGACGGCAAGACCCCTGGGAGGTGCCAGAGTTGGATGATTTGGTGTTGTCCATCATCGATGTTTAATACGTTGATGGCGAGCCCCTGGTATACAGGCACCACAAGAGAACCCTATTAGAAACAAGAGCGATACAGGAGAGTGTACTCACAAATCAATGCATGTTGCTGCCTTCGACGTGTTGGGATGTTGACGGCGGGCCCTTTGGGTGGTGTCGTAGATGGCTGCTCTGGCGTCGCCCACCATCGTCGTAGAGACATCGATAGTAGGCCCCTTGGGAGGTGCTGGAGCTGACTGCTCCAGCATTGCCCATTATCGTCGTAGAGTCGTCAACGGTAAGCCCCCTGGGAGGTGCTAGAGGTGGATGCTCTAGTGTCGCCCACCATCGTAACCGGCTTTGTATGTCGTGCATGCACAACATGGGGGCATATTTTTCTCGTCGGCAATCTTTCCCTACTCTTTTAGTTTCACCATGCCTTACAGTTCTGGGATGGTACGCGGGGTTTGGGTAATTCAATGCATTAGCACCTGGGATTCGGCTCCCACCTTACTCAGATTGTGAGCTTCCTGGCCCTCAGTACTTAGCGCAACACTGGGGGGCAAAGCACGCATGCTTAGGGTACAGGACCAGGCTAAGCAGGTTGCACGCTCTGGACCTCTAGCTCGGCGCAGGCCTTTCGTGGGGGATCATTTGGCACCACAGGGCTCCAAGTAAGAGCGCATCCACGAGATCTTGAAACACCTTGCAGGTACCTCAAACAAGTCCTCCTTTAGCAGGGTTGCATAACTCCACTAGGGTGATATAGAGAAAAAATTCACTAGGTATATGAAGATAATATACGAAAAAATGAGACTAGCTTGATCGATCACAAAGTTAACAGATAATTAAGTGAACATAAGAGAAAGCACTGGGTAAGATACTGATTTTTTTCAAATTGGCATTCATAGGAGGGGACTGGCTTTACAATAAGGCAACGACTCACTCCGGTTGGCAAGGGAGGCAGAGTGTTCATGCTTAGGGTACAGGACCAAGCTAAATGGCTGAACACTCTGGACCTATCCCCCCCAGAGCTTGCTTGTCCTAAGTGTCGTTCCTTGGCACCATGACACCCTACACTGTTCTACTATTATGCTTAGAGATAGAACTTACGGAGGTGCTCTATATTCCAAGGGCAAGGGAGGGGCTCTCCTTCTTCCGTGGCCAGACGGACGCACCCCGGGAGGGATACCTGTGTCACTCGGAAGGGGCCCTTGCAGCTGGGAGAGAGTTTGTGCACCCCTTCTCGAGAAAGTATTCACCACAGCACCATATCGCTCGTCTAGAGCTCTCTACTCCGCATGAACCGCTCTTGGTAGCACCAGAGCGCCTGCTAGTATCGTGCATCTCGGATGGTGTCATTCCACCTTGCTTTGTCGATGAGGTCGACATCTTCGCGTCGAAGCTGGTCCTGTGCGGCTTCTTTGAATGACCATACTCGGAGGGAGCCCACTGCGATCTTTGGGGGGGGGGGGGGGGGGGGGGGGACAGCCTCGGTCCCATACACTAGGAAGAAAGGCATTTCTCCTGTGGCCTGGCTGGGTGACGTTAGGCTTGCGACAGCGCACATGGGTGTTCCTCAACCCACTTGGCACCATGTTTATCCAAGCACTCATATGTTCATGTCTTGAGGCCCCTGAGGATCTCTGCATTGGCCCTTTCAACTTGACTGTTGCTCTTTGGGTGTGTAGGATCGAAGAGCACGTAAAAAGCTACCAGGGGGGTGAATGGTAGATTTAAAAATCTTACGCAGCGGAAACAATTAAACCCCAACCCCTTCGGCAGAAAAATGATCTGTTAAAAAAATCGTGTGTGAGACTAATCTAAACGTGTTTCACCGTGACAAAAGTGATAGATATCAGAGAGAATCAAGTCACGAAGACAACACAACAAGAATCACTCAAATCCATCAAGAAAAACTCAAGTTATGATTGAAAGATCAAACAAAGGTCAATCTGTCCTACCCGAGAAAAAAACAGTTCTGGAACGCTGCAAAGAAACTCGTGTAGATCATACACCAAAAATCCAATGACTGTGAAATTTTGACAGATGATATATAATCAAGTTTCGAAGACAACCCAAAAAGAATCACGTCAATTGGATCTGTAAAACTCGAGTTATGATAAAACCACCGACGAAAGGTAGTACTGTCTAGAAACTCAACTAGTAAAACTTGTCTGGAACAAGTCGGACGAACAAGGCACAAAAGTTCCTTCAAACTACGAATTTCATTCAATAGAAAACAAGAGGAACGGCCCCAAAGTCGTGCACCACGATCTCTGGGCTCCCTTGCTTATATAAACAGCTCGAAAGCCAACTCAACTCACATCAGGAACCTAATCCTACTCTGTTCACGAATCGTAACTTTCCATAACTGCTTAGGATTCTTCAATATGCAGATAGAAGCAGTCTTAAGACTTCTAAACACCTTAGGAACATATCCCACATTACTAAAAAACTCAAATTCGTGACCCACACGAAATCCTATCATAACCAACTCAAATCTTTCCATATTTGAGTCAAACCCGACTCAGCCGCAGCCTGAGTCCATAACCTAGTCGGTTGGACCTTTCCGACCAACTCTTTACGTCCACATCTCTTCATCACGTCTCAGAACCATGTAGCCACGTCCATGCACTCCTTGCACACGTGCAAATATCTTCCAATGACGTCCACGATACCTTCACATGCATTGTTCTTGATTCAATCATGCTGCGCAACCTCCTGATCAGCTCAACCACAGTTCCTCCTGAATTTGGTTGTTGGAACCTCATCTCCTCCCTGAGACTAGTCCAATGGATCCCATCACCAGCCATGTCTTGAACTCAAGAACACCTGCACATGAATAAACAACCAATCCATAGGAGCCCAAGTCCTCGACTCTACTCAAGTTAGTTCCGAACACAACACCTTACGTGAGAACCTCACATAAGCATGTTGCAAAACCACAGTAACACGATATCATCCATATCAACCAAAAACGCACCAAATACTTAGTAAATGAATACTAAGCAATCTTTCCAGAGATGTAAAGCAAGTACGAAACATTGCAAATGAAAAACAGAAGCATTGCGGTCAAGTTCCGGACCTTGCCAGAGCAACCCGGACCTTGAGCCGGAGCTAACAAAAGCTAGTTGGACCTTAATAAAAAAGTGTTTTGGAGATATTCAAAAAATTTATCGTCAAAGCAAGTGTATTCACTACAAGCCAATGTATTCAGCACACATAGGTCTTACAATCTCCCCCTTGATGAATGCATTGGCAACACCATTTAAAATCCAAACATTGGCTTATTCACATAAAAGTTTTGAAGGCAATTTCTCCCCCTTTGTAAATCAAAAGTAAAATGAGAAGAAAATCCAAAAATTATCCCATATTATCTCTCTCCCTTTATTATCTCTCCTTATGCACAAATTCTCTTTCTCTTCATGTTTATCTCTCCCCCTTTGACAATGTATTCATGAAGTCATGAGCATATAAATAAATTGTCTCTCCCCCTTTAGTTGTTATGAGAATATTATAACATATACATATAAAAAAAGCTCATCCAAGTCATACTATCAAGTAACTTACACTATCACATCAATGAGATACATAAAGTAGTGTAAGTCATGCTAGAGATCAAATGTAATTTTCAATTTAAGCAAGTCATGATCTCACAAACTTAACTATTTCAAAACTTGAAAGCATGACACTAGTTGTTGCATTTTACTATTTTTCAAAGCATAAATTTAGATCATATGATATTTGCAAGAGATTATATGCGCATCTGCCTTATTCTAACCAACCAAGCCAAGCCTATGTCATTTGACAATCAGAAGCTTAAGGACATGGTTTTAGTCATACACAACTTCTTCCAATATCATATCTAAGTGCAATGATAAGCTATCTGATGAGGACATCACAACAGCAGAGACGCGCATTGAACTGCAAGGACCAATCACAAGAGCACGGGCACGGTTATTAAATCAGCAGGTGAATTCGTTCTTAACTTCTTTTGCATGTGAGTTTGAGAATAGATTGCTATGTGATGATTTAATTGTTATTAGGAATAATGGAACAGATCAACAAGTGAAGGAAGGAGGCCTTGGGAGCGTGGAGAACCACCTGGGACGTCCACAAGTAGATGGAAATAGTTTACAACTCGGACTCGAGTTCAACTCGGTGTCCAGGAGCAGTCCAACTTAAAACAGATGCCCAGGTGGCATACGGACTCCGTTTTCGACGTTCTACATATGCACGGAAAGAGGAGAAGATAAACTTTCCAATGGTTCTGGTCCCACCTCAAAATTCCTCCGGAGTCATTGGGAATCGTCGAAACAAGTCGAGTCCAGATTTCTGTCCGGTGCTGCGCCACCGATTCGGGCCTTTGGGCCTTGTATCCCGTAAGAGTCCATTAGGGACGCGTCTAATCGTGTTTTGGTCGAACCCTAGCCTATAAATACTGCAGCCGCCGGTCATATTCGGTGGGTTTTGCTTAGATCAATAATATCGCCGTTCTACGGTTTGTGAGACCCCAATTTCGCGATTTCCGATCGTGTCTTCTACGTTCTTGCTCGTGTTCTCGATTGCACTTGCAGGGATTAGCCTTCTTGGCGAGGTCAAGCGTGTGCAGCACGGTTGATAACCAACGGAGCCGTGGTGTAGTGATTGCAGGGGTACTCGAACCGCTCGAGTGCCGCGGATCATCAACGTCGAGTTCTCCACCCCAATCGACATACCTTTCGGAAGATCGGGCCTAAACCTACTCATCAATTGGTATCAGATTTCCAGGTTGCCCGTGAGGTATCTTTGTTTTCCTTCCTTCCATTAGATCGATTTTGTTTTGTACCTAGAGTCCACAAAAAAAAAGCCACAAAAAAAATTAGATCGTTTTTACCCTTCCCAGACTATAGTGCCTGCAGTTTCGTTTTTCAGTTTGCATTGTTGAGTTTGCATTCGTGTGGTTGAGTCTTGTTGCTGGTTTAGCTTTGTGTTTTTTGGTCCTAGTTATCGTGGTTCACCCTTGTTTTCTTGCTATTCGACACCTATTCCACAATCCCTAAATAACAAACCGATCCGCCACGTTCATCGGTTTGCCCTAGCTAGCCGCCTTGCGTGAACTCCCGCATCGCCAGCCCTAGATTAGGTAACAAATCTTTGTGCCATTCATCCTTGAATCATCACACACCACCCCATTAGTTGCTGTGCAAATTCCCGATCGTTTTCGTATCCGTTTGCGAGTTCTATTCTCAAACCGAGTTGGAATCAACATAAAAAAAAAACGTAACTCGGACAGCCTACCTTAAAACGGCCATAACTTTCGCATACGAACTCGAAATCGGGCGAATTTTTTTTTCAAATTCATCTACGCGAAATTTCGCATCTGATTTTCCGCAGAGTAGCCGCGTTCGGCGAAATTAGATTGCCCAAATTCCCCTCAGAAGATAGGCTATCCGGCCTCCGAAGTTTCAGCACGAATTTTAAAGAACCTTCTTGATTTTCTATAGGCCGCATATTACATCCAATTGAGCTGCAAATTTGTGTGCTTCCTATATCTGTGCTACTGAGTAAAGAAAAAATATCAAAAAATATTACAAAAAAGAAAAAAAAATAGTGAAGAGCACGCATATTAAAGCAATTGGCCTATACCACTTGGTGCTGTTTGTTTGGTTATATAATTCTGTCTTTCTTTTGCCTTGATACTTCCTTGTGTTGTGCTAGGCTCTAGGGCACTCAGTTGACCAGCAACAGTTTCCTACATTGAATACTTATTCAACTTTGTTTAGCTGTTAACGATTTTCTGCTTATTAGCCACCATATTGTGCCATCCAAGCTCCACCTTTCTCTTGAGCATAACAGGTACCTTTGCAATCACCCCACGCTTCATTGGTTCATCTCACCGTCCACACCACCTGCTGTGTCGGTAAGAACACTTGTAAGAGCGTGGTAAGACGCTTGAGCGAGAGAGATTGTTTTCTTCCACCTTCCACATTGTCACTGTAGTTGATAGGGATAACATTTTTTTTGTTGTCTTTTGTTTCCTACTAACAATGGCAGGAGAAGAAAATAATGACGAATGTGTTCAACATGTTGAGTTACGTGATATGTTCGCCAAATACAACGCATCAACGGAGGAGTCATTGGCGAACTTGACTCGCAAACTGGATGACCTTGCTCTTCGGATGAATACTTTTGAGGCTCGGTTGCCTCTCGCTGGAAGACAAGAAGACAATGCTTATGATGAACTGGAAGATCACAGTAATCAGCCAAGACTGCCACTTTATCGTCGAGGTATGGGAGGTAATAATCATAACAATTATAACCGCCCTCCTGATGATCCTTTTGCTAAAGTTAAATTTACTATACCCTCTTTTTCTGGTGCTTATGATGCTGAGGCTTATCTTGATTGGGAGATGACAGTAGAGCAAAAATTTAATTCCCATCTTGTTCCTGAACAACATAGAGTTCGTCAAGCCACTAGTGAGTTTAAGGACTTTGCTATCATATGGTGGAATGAACTTGTTAAAACTAGAACTGATCCTCCAACATGGGATAGATTAAAGGAAGCTATGCGTGTTCGATTTGTTCCTCCATCTTTTCAGGGTATGTTGCGTTGTGGGGTAGTAGAGGACATGGATGATAAAATAGCTCGTTTTTATGGGGGGTTGAGGCGTGAAATTCAGGACATTGTTGATTACAAAGAATATGATACTGTTAACAGATTGTTTCAGCTTGCTATGTTGGCAGAAAAAGAATTGCAGGGCCGACAACAACAGCAACAACGCACGAGGAGCAACTTCACGCCGCGTGCAGCAACTACACCATCCAAAACAGCACCATCTTCGGCCCCCCGTGCAGCGACTACACCACCCAATGGCGGCCAACGAACTATACCTGCTGCTCCACCTTCTCGCGTGCCGGAAGGCAGCAAGGCGACATCATTCAAGCCTTCGTCGTCCACTCCTTCTACGGGTCGTACATCCGAAATTAAGTGTCACCGCTGCCAGGGACTTGGTCATATGATGAGAGATTGCCCGAGCAAACGGGCATACATAGCACGCGACGATGGCGGGTATGATAGTACTTCGGATGTTGAAGATGAAAATTCTCTTGCTACTGACTTTACAGGTCCAAATGACGAACACACCGAAGAAGAGGTACTTGGTACAGCGGCGACGGAGAACTATAGGAGCATCATTGTGCAGCGTGCCTTGAGCTCCAAAGTGGAGACCGACGACAAGCTACAACGACACAACCTCTTCCACATGTTTCTCGTCGTCAAGGACTGCCGTGTACACACTATAATTGATGGAGGTAGCTGCAATAACTTGGTGAATACAGACGTTGTCAAGAAACTCGGTTTGACAACAAGAGCACACCCTCATCCGTACCACATTCAATGGTTCAACAACAGCGGTAAGGTTCGGGTAACACAAACAGCGAGAATCCATTTTTCAATTGGTTCATACCATGATTTTGCTGATTTTGATGTTGTTCCTATGGATGCTTGTTCTCTTTTATTGGGTCGTCCTTGGGAATTTGATACAGATGCTATTCATCATGGTAGAACCAATAAATATACTCTCATGCATAAGGGAAAGAAAATCACTTTGCTCCCCATGACTCCTGCTGAAATTGTGCATTTTGAGAAGAGTAAAATTCGTGAGGGCAAAGCAACTAAATTAGAATATGAAAAACAGCAAGTTATTAAGTTAAAATCACCATCATTGCTCGCAACTAAATCTGAACTTGCTGATTTATTCGATGCTAAGGGGATGTGCTATGCTTTAGTTTGCAAAGAAGCCATGTTTTCACTTCATGAATTGTCTATTGCATTGCCCCCTGCTGTTGCTAACCTTTTGCAGGAGTTTGAGGATGTGTTTCCCTCCGAGATACCCCCTGGTTTACCACCGATGAGAGGCATTGAACACAAGATCGATTTGATTTCAGGAGCAAGTTTGCCAAATCGTGCAGCATACAGGGCGAATCCACAAGAAACTAAGGAAATTCAGCGACAAGTCCAAGATCTTTTGGACCGCGGGTACATTCGTGAAAGCCTTAGCCCTTGTTCCGTTCCTGTTCTTTTGGTTCCTAAGAAAGATGGTAGTTGGCGCATGTGTGTTGATTGTCGAGCGATTAATAACATCACCATTCGATATCGTTATCCTATTCCTCGATTAGATGACATGCTTGATGAATTGAGTGGTGCTATCATCTTCACAAAAATTGACTTGCGTAGTGGTTACCACCAAATTAGAATGGCACTAGGAGATGAATGGAAAACTGCATTTAAAACCAAGTTTGGACTTTATGAGTGGTTAGTCATGCCTTTTGGTTTAACTAATGCACCCAGCACCTTTATGCGATTAATGAACGAGGTTTTACGTGCTTTCATTGGACAATTTGTGGTGGTTTACTTTGATGATATCCTCATTTACAGCAAGTCATATGATGAACATCTTGATCATTTACGTGCTGTTTTTACTGTTTTGAGAGATGCACGTTTGTTTGGTAACCTCGAAAAGTGCGTTTTTTGCACCAATCGAGTCTCGTTTCTTGGCTATGTCGTTTCCTCGCAGGGAATTGAGATGGATGAGGCAAAAATTGAAGCAATCACCAGCTGGCCAGCCCCAACTACCGTCACACAGGTTCGTAGTTTTCTTGGTCTTGCAGGATTTTATCGGCGCTTTGTGCGGGATTTCAGCACCATTGCAGCACCTCTACATGAGCTAACGAAGAAGGGAGTTCCATTTCGATGGGGCGAACAGCAGCAACAAGCTTTTGATGCTCTCAAATCGAACCTTACACAAGCACCATTACTACAACTTCCTGATTTTGACAAGACCTTTGAGCTAGAATACGATGCAAGCGGCATTGGTATTGGAGGCGTTCTCATACAAGGAGGTAAACCCGTTGCTTTCTTTAGTGAAAAACTTCATGGTCCTTCTCTGAATTACTCCACTTATGATAAGGAATTGTATGCCTTAGTCCGTGTATTACAAACATGGCAACATTATCTTTGGTCTAAGGAGTTTGTCATACATTCCGATCATGAATCATTGAAGTATCTTAAGTGTCAAACCAATCTGAATAAACGACATGCTAAATGGATTGAGTTCATAGAGTCGTTTCCATACATCATTAAGCATAATAAAGGGAAGGAAAATATCATTGCCGATGCATTATGTAGGCGTTATACAATGCTGACCCAACTTGATCATAAAATCTTTGGTTTGGAAACAATTAAAGCATTATATCCTACTGATTTGGACTTCAAAGTTGCTTTTGAAAATTGTAGAGAAGGAAGAACTTGGAATAAATATGTGCTGCGAGAGGGTCTCCTCTATCGTGCTAACAAGCTATGCGTTCCAGCTAGCTCCGTTCGTCTATTGCTTTTGCAGGAAGCACATGGAGGAGGTTTGATGGGACATTTTGGAGTGAAGAAAACTGAAGACGTGCTGTCCACACACTTATTTTGGCCAAAGATGAGGCGTGATGTCGAGCGCTACGTGTCACGATGCACTACTTGCAACAAAGCTAAGTCTCGTCTAAACCCACATGGTCTTTATATGCCTCTTCCTGTTCCTAGTGTACCTTGGGAGGATATTTCTATGGACTTTGTTTTGGGATTGCCTAGGACTAAGAGGGAGAGGGATAGTATTTTTGTAGTTGTTGATCGTTTTTCCAAAATGGCACACTTTATACCTTGTCATAAGAATGATAATGCCTCACACATTGCTGATTTATTTATGACGGAAATTGTTCGTTTACATGGTGTGCCAAATACCATTGTTTCTGATCGTGATGCAAAATTTTTAAGTCATTTTTGGAGAACTTTGTGGTATAAATTGGGAACCAAGTTGCTGTTTTCAACTACATGTCACCCACAAACGGATGGACAGACCGAGGTAGTTAATCGTACTTTATCCACTATGTTACGGGCTGTCTTGAAAACAAATTTGAAGCTGTGGGAGGAGTGTTTACCACATATAGAATTTGCTTACAACAGATCCGTTCACTCCACGACAAAGGTAAGTCCATTCCAGGTAGTGTATGGTTTCAATCCCCGTGCTCCTATTGATTTACTACCTTTGCCTCCTTCTGAAACTATAAATTTGGATGCTACACAACGATCTGAATTCATTCTTAAGATGCATGAAACTACAAAGAAAAATATTGAAATGATGAATGAGAAGTATAGGATTGCAGGTAGTAAAGGTAGAAAAGAAGTAAAACTTGAACTGGGCGATTTGGTGTGGTTACATTTGAGAAAAGAGCGATTTCCCGACTTGAGAAAATCTAAACTTATGCCACGAGCTGCTGGTCCTTTTAAGATCGTTGAAAAGATTAATAATAATGCATATAAGCTTGAATTGCCTCCCGATTTTGGGGTTAGTCCTACATTTAACATTTCAGATTTGCGACCGTACTTGGGAGAAGAAGATGAACTTGAGTCGAGGACGACTCCAATTCAAGAGGGGGAGGATGATGAGGACATCACAACAGCAGAGACGCGCATTGAACTGCAAGGACCAATCACAAGAGCACGGGCACGGTTATTAAATCAGCAGGTGAATTCGTTCTTAACTTCTTTTGCATGTGAGTTTGAGAATAGATTGCTATGTGATGATTTAATTGTTATTAGGAATAATGGAAAAGATCAACAAGTGAAGGAAGGAGGCCTTGGGAGCGTGGAGAACCACCTGGGACGTCCACAAGTAGATGGAAACAGTTTACAACTCGGACTCGAGTTCAACTCGGTGTCCAGGAGCAGTCCAACTTAAAACAGATGCCCAGGTGGCATACGGACTCCGTTTTCGACGTTCTACATATGCACGGAAAGAGGAGAAGATAAACTTTCCAATGGTTCTGGTCCCACCTCAAAATTCCTCCGGAGTCATTGGGGATCGTCGAAACAAGTCGAGTCCAGATTTCTGTCCGGTGCTGCGCCACCGATTCGGGCCTTTGGGCCTTGTATCCCGTAAGAGTCCATTAGGGACGTGTCTAATCGTGTTTTGGTCGAACCCTAGCCTATAAATACTGCAGCCGCCGGTCATATTCGGTGGGTTTTGCTTAGATCAATAATATCGCCGTTCTACGGTTTGTGAGACCCCAATTTCGCGATTTCCGATCGTGTCTTCTACGTTCTTGCTCGTGTTCTCGATTGCACTTGCAGGGATTAGCCTTCTTGGCGAGGTCAAGCGTGTGCAGCACGATTGATAACCAACGGAGCCGTGGTGTAGTGATTGCAGGGGTACTCGAACCGCTCGAGTGCCGCGGATCATCAACGTCGAGTTCTCCACCCCAATCGACATACCTTTCGGAAAATCGGGCCTAAACCTACTCATCACTATCTCAAAAGAAGAAGTGTGATGCATCCATATTCTCTTGATCTTTTCTCAATTTATATTTGTTCATAAAAACTCAACATGTGAGTTGATTACTTGATTAATTCTTAATGATTAAAAGCACTTATGAACATGTAACAAGCTCAAAACAGCAAGAAAGTTCGATCATGACCAGTTTTAGTGTAAGTAATTATTCAAATTACTAGACATGGCAAAAACTACAAAATGTATAACACGAGTAATGTAGTAAGAACTTTCAGCATGTAAAAGGAATCTCAAAGTCATATATTTATGAAATACTATGCTCATATTATTTTAGTTTCATATTCACACATAGACATCCCAAGTTTCAAAACTCCCCCTCAATTTAAGCCATGACGATGCATAACCCCTATTTCACTACGAATGCATCAAAAACGAGTGAAATCCAAAGGTTTTGTAAAAATGTCAGCCAATTGTTGTTCGGTATCTACATGGTGAAGCACAATGTTTCCTTTTTCAACATTATCTCGGAGAAAGTGATACCTAATGTCAATGTACTTAGTTCTAGAAAGTTGCACGGGGTTTTTAGCAATGCAAATGGCACTAGTGTTATCACAGAACAGTAGAACACTATCTAGATCAACCCCATAGTCCTTAAGTGTTTGAACAATCCAAAGAATTTGTGAGCAAGCACTAGCAGCAGCTACAAATTCAGATTCAGCTGTGGATTGTGCAACTGAATTTTGTTTTCTAGAGGACCAATCAACAATTGAATTACCAAGAAAATGACAAGCACCGGAAGTACTTTTCCTATCAATCCTACAACCCCCACCGAAAAAGCTTTCAAAGTAACGGTTGAGGAAGAAGGAAGAAAAATGCCAAATTCTTGAGTTCCATGTAAGTACCTGAGAATCCTTTTGATGGCTTGACGATGTGAAGCACATGGGGAGGCTTGAATCCGTACACAAAGACATACGCTGAATTGTATGTCTGGTCTTGATGTCGTGAGGTACAAAAGTGATCCGATCATGCTTCTATATTCTTTTTGATCCACAGGTTCACCATCTTCATCAAGTCCAAGTGTTGTTGCTGTTCCCATTGGTGTCTGAAGAGGCTTGCTTTTGTCCATGTTGAAGCGCCTTAGGAGATCTTTTGTATACTTCGTTTGATGCATAAAGGTACCCTCCTTTGTTTGCTTGATTTGCAGCCCCAAAAAGTTAGTGAGTTCACCCATCATACTCATTTCAAATTCGGAACTCATCATTGCTGAAAACTTGGACACAAGATCATAAGAAGCACAACCAAAGATAATATCATCCACATACACTTGAACGAATAATGAGTCACTACAATGCTTAAGCACAAAAAGAGTTTTATCAACCTTGCCCATGGTAAACCCTTTTTCAAATAAGAATGTTTTTAACCTATCATACCATGCTCTAGGGGCTTGTTTGAGATCGTACAAGGCTTTGGACAGTTTGTAAACATGATTAGAAAAATCTGGATTTTCAAAACCTGGTGGTTGCTTGACATAAACCTCCTCATCTATGTAGCCATTTAGAAAAGCACTTTTAACATCCATTTGATATAGCTTGAAACCTTTAGATGCAGCAAAGGCAAACAAAATTCTTATGGCTTCTAATCTAGCAATGGGAGCAAAAATTTCATCAAAATCTAGACCTTCAACTTGAGTGAAACCTTGAGCAACCAACCTAGCCTTATTCCTAACCACAACCCCACCCTCACTTTGTTTATTTTTAAATACTCATTTAGTTCCAATTAAAGTGTTACCTTGAGGTGGAGGTACAAGTTTCCAAACATTATTTCTTTCAAAATTTTCTAACTCTTCTTGCATGGCAGTAATCCAAGATTCATTAGTGAGTTCGTGTGATATATATTTGGGTTCAAAATAAGCAACAAAAGCAGAATGAGCATAAGAGTTTGAATCGCAAAACCTGGACCGTGTAACTCGTTCGTGCAAGCTTCCAATCATCTGTTGTGGGGGATGATCTTTGTAAAACCGTAGGGGAACAGATGTCTCACAAGCTTCTTCTTCTTCATGTTCATCACAAATCGATGAGCTTGTGACTTGAGGATGATTTGAATCAGCATTGATGGTTGTCGGTGCTGGTTGAGAATTAACATCCGGAGCTGAACCAAACTCTTTAGCTGCTGAATTTTCGGGTAGCAGCTCCAATTCTTCCTCATCTTCAATGAAAATGCTCCCCCTGCGGATATGGATCTGGACCTGCAATGTTTGAGCTAGTACCTGGGCTAGCTTCATCAAAATACACTTCACAAGTCTCCACAATTTTGTTAGTGTCAAGTAAAAGCACACGGTAGCCTCTAGTATGAGATGGATAACCAAGAAACATGCCATCAATGGATCTAGGTTCAAATTTATCAAGATTACCATGTTTCTTAACAAAGCATTTGCAACCAAAGACCCAAAAGTGTGTAACACTAGGTCTATGTCCAAACCGGAGCTCATATGGTGGTTTACCTAGCTTAGCACGCAAGAAAACACGATTTGAGACATAACAAGCGGTTTCTAACGCATCAGCCCAAAATTTCCTAGGAGTTTGATATTCATCAAGCATAATCCTAGCCATCTCAACTAAGGTTCTGTTCTTTCTTTCTACAACACCGTTTTGTTGAGGTACATATGGTGAATAAAATTGATGATCTATTCTATTTTCAGCACAAAAGTGATCAAAAGATTGATTTTTAAATGCAGTTCCATTATCACTTCTAATTGCTTTTAAAGATCCTGGGTAATCAATTGATAATCTAAGAAATAAAGTTCTAAAGTGACTAAAAGCTTCATTCTTAGATGCCATAAAGTAAACCCAAGAGTATCTAGAATAATCATCAACAATCACAAGAACATACCATTTACCTCCGAAGGATTGAACACGTGAAGGTCCTACGGTGTCAAGATGCAAAAGTTGACATGGTTCAGTTGTCATGATCATTGTGAGATGAGTATGTGAACCTGCAACCATCTTAGCATGTCTACAAGAAGAGCACACAATTTCTTTGTCCCCTTTAAGCTTAGGCAGCCCACGTATGTGATCAAGAGCACTAACACGCGTTAGGTGATTAAAGCCTACGTGACCAAGTCTACGATGCCAAAAATATAGGTCCTTTGAATCATTAGCAACTAGACACCTATTCTTAGAGGAAGACATATCAAAATCAGCTTTAAAAACTCTTCCAAATTGAGACATGTTAAAAATAAGCTCACTATTTGAACTTACAACTTTGCAGCAGTTTTTATTGAAAATAATTTCCAGATTTTCATCTAGCAATTGTGAAACAGAAAGCAAGTTGTATTTCAAATTTTTGACAAGTGCCACATCCTTCAAAGTGTAGTGATCATTTACTCTAACCGAATCCTTAGCAATTATAGGAGTTGAAGAATTATCGGCGAAAGTAACATTCTCTACACATGACACAAAAGAGAGAGAGGAGAACCAATTTTTGTTACCGGTCATGTGGCGTGAGCAACCTGAATCCACAATCCAAATGTTCTCCTTCCTCAAACGTGTAACCTACATAGAAGCACAATACGTCGATGACTCAATACTGGGGTTAGTCAAAAGGCATTTAGGAATCCAGTACTGAGTCACGCGACATGCAGCAGGAAAAACACGCGAAAGCTGAGACAAAACAGCACGTTTATGAGTCAAAGTTTGAGATTTTTTATTCTTAACTACTGATCTATAAGGTGTTACTTGTGTAGCACAAAAATCAGTAGCTCCGGAGGCAAAAACGGAAGGTCCGGAGGTAAACTTTGAATGTTTTTGACTCAAAACAACAGGTTGTACATTCGGTTTAATATGTGCAGCAAATTTTGCATGAAAGTTATGAGATCTAGCAACCATTCTTTCCTTTTTCTGTTGTTTAGCTAGTCTATAACAAAAATCTATGACATGACCATCTCTACCACAGTAGGTACAATGAAATTTAACTTTGTGTTCATGTCTAGATGAGCAAACAACATTTTTATTTGAAATCGAATGAGACAATACTCTTGCAGATTTGAAAACCACTTCTTTTTGTTTAGGAACTGTTTGAATCAAACCACTTCCTAATGACTTTACAATTTTAGGTGGATGTGCCTTAGCATGAGCATGAGAATCAAAACCTAAACCAGTTTTATCTTTGTAAGACTTGGAAGAATTCAGCAGCAAGTTTAGGTTCTTATTTCCATTACAAAACCGATCTAATGTCCTATGCATGTCATCAAGTTTATTGGACAGATCAAGGCAATTTTCATATGAAGTTTTTCCTTTTAGTTTGCAATTGGAACAAAATTTAACTTCATGAGAACGTAAAGCATTGTTCAATATAGAAATTTCATTCATAGCATCCAGTAGTTTCTTATCAAGATCATCACAAGTAGAATAATGCAAATCAATTGTAGAACAGCTAGCATCTTTCAAGTTTTTATCATTAAGTGCAGCAAGCTCTTTGTTCTTTTCAATTTCTAATTCATGTTTATCAAGTGTGGAGGTGTGTGCACTTCTTAATGAGGACAATTGTTGATATATTAAATCACATGAGGGACATGCATCATCACTAGGAATCAAAGTTTTTAAACGGTTGGTTTCAGATTCTAGTGATTCAATTTTAGCAGCACTATCCCTAAGCTTTTTGTCCTTTTTTTTAACAATAACAGTGGCACGAGAAATAGCATCACACATTTCTTCGCAAGTAGGACATACCTCTTCATTGTCGCTGTTGTGTTATGCCTCCTCCATACTTGATCTTTACTTGGCCGCCATGAAGCACAAGTTTGCCAAATCATCTTCATCTTCATCACTTCTAATGTTCACGTTGCTTGAGCCAAGTTCCTGGAGTGCTGAGATAAAACTGCTCACCAATTGACGTCCTGTAAAACCCTTCTTTTTCTTCGTATCTTTTGCAGGGGAGTGCTTCGTTCTTGTTTTCTTTTCATCCTGGGAAGTAGGACCTAAAAGGTTAGGGCAATCTGAACGAAAATGTCCTGTCTTACCACATTCAAAGCATCGTTGAGGTCCGGAGCTTCCTCTCCTTCTAATTCTCACATTTTGCAATGCTTTTGAGAACCGGGTAGAGATGAGCGCTAGATCTTCCTCTGAAAACTTCTCAATCTGTTCAATGGTTAGAGAGGACAGCAAAGCAAGTGTACCACAAGATGATGTTTGACCGGAACTAGGCATGTCACGTTGAGAAACAAAAGCAATAGACTTGTTGGGGTTCTTACGTGAGATTATATCAATTTCATGAGTTTTTAACTTGGAATATAGCACATCTAAAGTAAGTGAACTCATAACAGTAGATTTACGAATAGATGTGACTTTCATCTCCCAAATTGACATATCTAATGCACTTAGCAATTTCCAATCATTTTCAGCATCTGAAAAATTAACATTGACACTACGCAAGTTGCTGAGAATCTTATTAAAGCGAGCAAAAAGGTCATCAATAGACTCACCGGGTTGCATCTCAAAGCGCATGTATTCTTTCTTGAACATGTCTTGCCTTACCTCTTTGATCATGTTGGATCCTTCGTGGTAGTCACAAAGTGCTTTCCACACATCGTATGCAGATCGGAGGTGTGCAACACGGTCGAAGTCGCTTTGTGTTAATCCTTGTATGATCAAGTTCCGAGCCTTGTTGTTGTTGTCGACATCTCTCAGATTTATAGCTGTAACTTGATCGTTTGGTGGCACTTCGTAAGGCTTGTATACATTCTCCCATATTGCAAAGCCTTGTGCATGAATGAAAGCCTCCATGTGTGTCTTCCAAACCTGAAAATCGATACCAGCGAACACACATGGTTTGGCAGAGTACTTCTCCATGATGATTAGTCAAAAACACGCGCAAATCACAAAGATTAGAGCACCGTGGCTCTGATACCAATTGTAGGATCGAAGAGCACGTGAAAATCTACCATAGGGGGGTGAATGGTAGATTTAAAAATCTTACGCAGCGGAAACAATTAAACCCCAACCCCTTCGGCAGAAATCAATCTGTTAAAGAAATCGTGTGTGAGACTAATCTAAACGTGTTTCACCATGACAAAAGTGAAATATATAAGAGAGAATCAAGTCAAGAAGACAACACAACAAGAATCACTCAAATCCGTCGAGAAAAACTCAAGTTATGATCGAAAGATCAAACAAAGGTCAATCTGTTCTACCCGAGAAAAAACAGTTCTGGAACGCTGCAAAGAAACTCGTGTAGATCATAGACCACAATTCCAATGACAGTGAAATTTTGTCAGATGATAGATACTCAAGTTGTGAAGACAAATCAAAAAGAATCACGCCAATTGGATCTGTAAAACTCGAGTTATGATAAAACCACCGACGAAAGGTAGTGCTGTCCAGAAACTCAATGAGTAAAACTTGTCTGGAACAAGTCTGACGAACAAGGCACAAAAGTTCCTTCAAACTACAAATTTTATTCAATAGAACACAAGATGAACAGCCCCAAAGTCGTGCACCATGAGCTCTGGGCTCCCTTGCTTATATAACTAGCTCGAAAGCCAACTCAACTCAGATCAGGAACGTAATCCTACTCTGTTCACGAATCGTAACTTTCCATAATTGCTTAGGATTCTTCTATACGCAGATAGAAGCAATCTTAAGACTTCCAAACACCTTAGGAACGTATCCCACATTCCTAAACAACTCAAATTCGTGACCCACATGAAATCCTATCATAACCAACTCAAATCTTTCCATATTTGATTCAAACCTGACTCAGCCGCAGCCTGAGTCCATAACCTAGTCGGTTGGACCTTTCCAACCAACTCTTTACGCCCACATCTCTTCATCACGTCTCAGAACCATGTAGCCACGTCCATTCACTCCTTGCACACGTGCAAACATCTTCCAATGACGTCCACGATACCTTCACATGCATTGTTCTTGATTCAATCATATTGCGCAACCTCCTGATCAGCTCAACCACAATTCCTCCTGAATTTGGTTGTTGAAACCTCATCTCCTCCCTGAGACTAGTTCAATGGATCCCATCACCAGCCATGTCTTGAACTCAAGCAACACCTGCACATGAATAAGCAACCAATCCATATGAGCCCAAGTCCTCGACTTGACTCAAGTTAGTTCCAAACACAACACCTTACATGAGAACCTCACATAAGCATGTTGCAAAACCACAGTAACACGATATCATCCATATCAACCAAAAACGCACCAAAGACTTAGCAAATGAATACTAAGCAATCTTTCCAGAGATGTAAAGCAAGTATCAAACATTGCAAATGAAAAACAGAAGCATTGCGGTCAAGTTCCGGACCTTGCCAGAACAACCCGGACCTTGAGCTGGAACTAACAAAAGCTAGTCGGACCTTAATAAAAAAGTGTTTTGGTGATATTCAAAACTTTTATCGTCAAAGCAAGTGTATTCACTACAATCCAATGTATTCAGCGCACATAGGTCTTACAGGGTGAGCTACGGATGCATAACAAACTTGGACGTCGAGGTCTTCATAGTAGTCTTGGAACGCTGCATTGGTGAACTAGGTCCCGTTGTCGGTGATGATCCTGTTCGGGACCCCGAACCTGTAGACGATCGAACTGATGAACCTGACTACGAACTCCTTGTTGATGTTGATCATTGGGGATGCCTCCATCCACTTGGTGCACTTGTCTACAGCGATGTAGAGGAACTGATACCCTTCGACTGCCCTGGGAAAGGGTCCCAGGATGTCCAGCTCCCAGACCGTGAACGGCCTGGAGGGTGGGATCATCTGCAGTGTTTGCGCCAGAGTGTGAATCTGCTTGGTGTGGAACTGGCACGCCTTGCATCTTTTCATCAGCTTGACGATGTCTTGGAGTGTCATTGATCAGTAGAAGCCATGTCGGAAGGCTTTAATGACCAGTGTGCAGGAAGCAGCATGATTCCCACACTCCACTTTGTGGATCTCTATGAGCAAGTCGCAACCCTCCTCTCGAGTTATGCACCACAAAAGGACACCGTTGGCGCCACGCTGGCAGAGGTCTCCTTCTACCAGCATGTAGCGTTTCGCCATCCTTAAGATCCGCTCACCGGATACGTGTTCCTCTAGAAAGTTGTTGTCTTTTAGATAGTCCCGGATCTCCGTGATCCATGCATCGAGACACTCCTGATCTTCTGGATCTTGGGCGCCGGGTAATCTGAGGTCCCCGGTGATGCACAATAACCTCGATGGGCCCCACGGTTGTAGGGCCGCCGAGGTTGCCAGTTCCAGAGGTGTTGGGCTCGCCTTCTTCGTTAGGCACTGCGGGCCTAGTGGTTGGTCACACTAATCTCCTGCTGAAGACACCTTCAGGAATCGGGGTGCCAGTGGATGCCATAGTTGACAAGGCGTCGGCGATGGAGTTGTCAGTGTGCGGCACGTGGCATAGGTCCAAAGACTCGAAACCAGCTTTTATCTTCTTGACGTTCAGTAAGTACGTCGCGAGCTGAGGGTCGTTGCAGCAGCATTCTCCCCGAACTTGCTTGATGATCAGCTGGGAATCTCCCTTGACCATCATCTGCTGGACACCAAGACCCTGCACAGCTGTCAGTCCGAAGATGAGGGCTTCATACTCTGCCATGTCATTGGTCGCCTTGAAGTCAAGGCGCACCGTGTACTTGGATTGCTCCCCTATTGGGGAGGTGAGCAGTACAACAGCTCCGGCCCCTTGCTTCAGCGATGGTCCGTCGAAGAAGAGTGTTCAGTGGGGTCCGGTGAGCACTGGAGCCCTGGGCTCCGGCTCACTGACTTCCAGGCCGCCTAGGTTGCTTAGTGAGGGAGTCCACTTAGCAATGAAATGCTAGTGCTTAGCTCTTGATTGCATGTCGCCGCAAGAAATTGAGCTCGAACTCCGGCAGTTTTGCCACCTATTTGGCGATGTTGCTAGTTGCATTGGCACTGCGGAGCACCGCCCCAGTGGGAACAATGTAACCATTGAAACTCTATGTGCATAAAAGTAATGGCGGAGCTTCCTCGATGCAACCAACACTGCATACAGTAACTTGTGCACTTCAAGGTACCTTGTTTTTTATTTCATGTAGAACTTCGCTGATGAATTAGACCGGGCGCTAAATAGTCTGGACCCTCCTCGGGGAATCCGGCGCCTCTTCTTCTATCTGCTCCGGGCCCAGATACTCCGCGTTCCCTGACCCCGGGACGTCCTATGGGGGCTAGGACCCAGAGGCTTCTTGATCTCCGGGGCCCCCTAGGGGGACCCGGCTACACTCCGGGGGTTGGGACCCGGAGGCATCTTGGTCGTCGGGGTCCCCTATGACCTCCAAGCCCTAGGGCTTAGAACCAGCAGCAGGGGCCTCGTCTGTCTCTTGAGGTTGCTGGGTACCAGGTTGCTCCACTACCAGGACCATGCTCACTAATTCTGTCGTGGTGACGATGTAGAGGTACAAAGACTCCCTGGGCTCCGGGACCACCATGATGGGCAGCGACGTGAGTTGTCACTTTATCTTATGGAACACCTTTTATGCCTCCTCTGTCCAGATGAACGGTCCAGACTGGCGCAACAGATTGAAGAACGGGGGGGGGCTCGTTCAGCCAGTCTTGAGATAAACCGGTTGAGCGCTGCCAAGCAACCTGCAAGCTTCTGCATGTCCTTGACGCGAGTTGGAGGCCGCATTGGTTCTACTGCCTTGATCTACTCTGGGTTTGCCTCAATCCCTCGGTGTGAGACCAAGAAACCAAGGAGCTTCCCGGCTTTGACTCTGAACACGCACTTGTCAGGGTTAAGCTTTGTGCGTGTGGTCCACAATCTATCGAAGACTAGGGCGAGGTTGTCTAACAATGATGTATGTGTTTGGATTTTGACAATGATATCCTTGACGTACACCTCTACCAGGTCCCAAATGAGGTTCCCAAATGTTATATGCATGGCACGTACTGAAGTAGGGAGGGCATTCTCAAGACTGTAAGGCATGGAGACGTAGCAGTAGAGGCCCTCTATGGTTATAAATGTGGTATGCTCTTCATCCTCTCTAGACATGAGGATTTGGTGGAACCCTGAGTAAGCGTCTAGAAAGCAGAGGAAGTCACATACCAAGGTTGAATCTACGATTTGATCTATCCTAGGGAGAGGGAAAGGGTCTTTAGGACATGCCTTGTTGAGCTTGGTGTAGTCGATGCACATCCAAAGCTTCCCACCAGCTTTGGGGACGACGACAGGGTTGGCCAGCCACCTGGGATGATGGACTTCCCGAATGAAGCCGACATCGAGCAGCTTCTTGATCTCTTTGCAGATGAAGTTCTCCCATTGATGGACTGTTTTCGTGGCCTCTATTGTGCCAGCCGGGCATCACGGTAGATCATCAGGTGGTGCTCGATCACCTCCCTAGGGATGCTAGGCATCTGAGACGGTTGCCAGGCAAACACATCGACATTAGCTCGCAGGAAGGTGATGAGCGCCAATTCCTGCTTGCTGTCTAGACTACCCGCAATGCGGGTGGTCTAGGAAACATCAGAGTCGATCTGGATAGTTTTGATGGGTACGTCGTCGTTGTTGGAGGACTACACCCGAGGTCCAGCGATGTAGTCGCGCTCGCGCGAGCTCGGCGAAGGTTGACTAGGTCCAGCATCGCCTGGGGCAGGTGCTAGGGCCACTGCTAGTGCTCGGAGCTCTTCCAAAGCAGATATCACCGCTGCACGAACTCTGCATATCTTGGGACGCCGGAGGGAGTCGACATCTTGAGGACGAGGTAGCCGTGGCGGACTATAGCCATGAATCGATACAGGGCTGGCCTCCGTGACGTCGAATAGGATATTTTCTGTCCTGAAGTTTTGGGGCATCCCGAGGGTCACCTGGAGGTAGATGTTGCCATATGGGGTAATATTCCCTGGCCCTACCCCCGAGAATGATCTCAATGGGGTGAGCTTGGACACAGGGATCCTTAGCTTATCGTAGGTCGAATGGCTGATGAGGTTGAGGCTGGCCCCCCATCTATTAGGACGTGGTAGAACTTGATGTTGGCGATGGTGGGGGCGATGAGGAAGGGCAGAAGCCCGGCTCCCGACATGTTCTCGGGGTAGTCGGAGGCATCAAAGCTGATTGGCGTCTCCATCCAGCTGTGATGCGATGTCGGGGTGTCAGTAGGATCCAGCGACGCTATCGTTCGGCGCTGGGTCTTGACCGCATTCGGGACGCGGGTTCCAAGATCCCCCATTGATGATGTGGAGTGCTTTGTGGCACTTGTGGTCGCCGTTGAGGGCGAGGTTCTCAGCCTGGTGGACCGTTTCAATGGCTCATTCAGGCTTTTGGAACTCCATCTCCACGTCTTTGCCGACCTGGTGGTCGACCTTTTGTGGCATGATATTGCCGCTGCTCGCAAGCTTGATGCTTACCATTACAAAAAAAGCGTAACCACTTTTTTGAGGGAAAAAACTCCTACCTGGTGCACCAAATTTCGAAGTATTAATGCAACACTTCCCCTGGATCTGCTAAGGAGCAGCCCACCGAGGTTCTTTGATCGGCATGAGATTAGTTCTCAATTGAGTGATCACGCGTATGGGAGTGTGAGACTGTGGTTTTTACGTGGTTCGGACCGCAAGAGCATAACACCCTACTCATAGTGAGATGTATTGTTGGTGTGTGTGTGTATGCGTAAAAGGGGATCGATTGGCTGTGTCTTGTAATGGTGGCGGTCTGGTCCTTTTATAGACAAGGCCAGCCACCTAACAAGTGAGGTCCCGGGCCCGACAGGTGGCCCGGGGGTGACCTTATCCTAAATATCTATAGCTTCTCGCATAAGCTTCCTCTGATTGCGGCTTGAAGACTCGCCGTCTTGCCGCCTTAGTCGCTAGTGGCCCATGCGTAGTCACTGATGGTGTCAGGGGATGTCCCATTCGTCTGTCTGGTCACCGCAAGCTACCCACATGGTGGAGCAGGGTAGGCTTGCGGTGTATTCACTATGATGTGATTGGGCGCACCGGTCTGTGACTGTTGGCGTGCTCCGCGTTACCCGCCACCGGGGGTGGGTGCTTGTCTTCAATGCTTGATTTAGATGGGGCGCACCGTCCCTAAGCTCCTGCACTCCACTGTCCAAGGTGAGTTGTGGGACACGTGGCAACTTCGGGGCTGGCCTCCGCCAGGGGAGGCCAGGCTTAGTTCTTCTGGACATGTGTCAGCTCTGGAGCCCTTTGGGGCATGCGGTAGCTCCGAATCCCTTCGTGACACGTGGCAGCTCTGGATCCCTTCAGGGTACGTGACAGCTCCGGAGCCCATCTCTGCGGGGCGTGTTTGGCCTGGTGCTTCGAGCCACGAGGATGCGATGGACCTCGCCCTATAGTAGGATAAGACCCTGCTCGGACACGTGGCATCTTGGGAGCCCGTCCCACCGGGGGAGTCGCGTCCCATATTTGTGGTCCACATGGCAGTGTTGGATACCGTACTTGAGGAAGGTTGGGGTCCGTCACCTTCTGGACACGTGGTGCCACTGAATGTACCTAGGCACTTTCAGCCTGTGTGCGAGGGTACCCCGTACGCGGGGTACCGACAATGTCTTTGCTGTTGTATCTTGGAAATTTACTCTTCTTCCATAAAGCCTCCCCTGCATCATCAGAATCATAGCTTGCTTCTTCACTTGAATTTATCATAGGTGTGTCAGTTATGTCATGATGAAAATCACTATCAAAACTTTCATACCTCTGCACCTCTGTTGCACTAACTATAGTTGTTGAAGCAAAAGTAGTTGTAAGATTTCGCCTTTGATTCATAGCAGAAATCCTAAAGTCAGTTACTTTGTCATCATTCTCAGATGTATCTTCATCGCCCGACACGTACTCTTCATCGTCACTGTCTCTTTCTTCTTCCCCATTATCTTCACTATCTTCAACATCTGATTCAGCACCATCAGTAATCTCTAGTTCAACACAGTCCTTTGCATGTTGCTGCTTCGAGGAGCTATCAAGAATAACCAACCTTGATTCATCACCTGATGGTTGATTACATGATCACATAATAACTTCATCATCTATAACCTTGAATACTTCTACATACAATTCTGCAACTCCAACTTGTGATACACTGTTAATCATGAATAAGCATGCCTTATCATCACTAAGCCTGCACAATCCATTGCTCAAAAGCTCACAAAGAAATAACTAATGAAAATCTACAATGTGTTCTTCAGTCAGAGGGATCTGCTCACTCAAATCCCCTCTTAGCTCCGGTAAAAAAATATTATCCTTTTCAATTTGCAATAACTCAACACGCCCACCACCATAATGTAGTGAGTATCCATCATAGTCCAACCAGCCTCCTATGACCCTGTTAGTTCCCGCTTAAAATCCTCTGATCAATGAAAAAAGCAAAAGGTCCACACAAACACCTTGCTTAAATCTTGCTTAGCCCTAAGCCGCTTAATGAGGAAGCCTAAAAACAACAGGAGACCTGATTAGTGAGAACGCAAGGTGGAAGGTCCTTCTAAAATTAAGCGGAACACTTTTCTACCTCTACCCTTCTGCAGACCGGCTGTCTCTCCTCTTCTCGCGCAATCGTGCGTGGCTTCCCTCCTCCCAATCCCTCCTACCATGCCTACTCCCGCCACTCCGCCACCTGTCACATTTTCATTTGTCCACGTTGTCCTCCCAAACAACTCAGCAAACGGCGGCTACGGACGGCCGAAAATGTGAGACGCGAGCCAAGCCGCGTCAGTTAACAGACCGGCGTGAAAAAAAAACACCAAACCAGCAATACTTCATCGACGGAGATCTTGATAGTGTCCTGGACCGAGGTCGTGTCCTGGTCTCGACGCGGCTGCAGTAGCAACATCGCCGTCGCCCGGGCAGCCGTTCCGCATTGGCCCGACTCGGATTCGACGGGATCCGGCCAAGAAACTCTGCGGTTGGTGAAGCGAGGGCTGGGTGCCGGGACGGAGCCGAACAAAGTGCCTTGCGTAGGGGCGGCAGGGGTGGAGGAGGACGGGGGCGGGAGGGAGGAGAAGGCGGCGGCCGTTCCTTGCTCGATCTGTCTCAACGCGGTGGTCGTCGCCGGCCTCTGGGAGGAGCTCAACTTCCGGTGGGGATGGAACCATGGAAGGGTGGCGAGCGTCGACCGTGCGGCCCTGTCTGTGGACCGTGGTGGCAGAGCATGACGAGGAGATTAGCTTTCAGTGGGGACAGACCGTGGGATGGTGGCGTGCCGTGAGGTCCGCGGGAGCGGTCGAGCTTGGGAAGGTGATGATCTTCCGGTGGGAGAGAAACCGTGGGAGGGTGTCGTGCGGCGAGGTCTTCAAGGCAGCCATGGCCGATAAACTTCTCACTTCGGGCAGCGAGAGCGAGTCCATTGTTTTCTGTTTGTTGTCTTCTCTAGAAGCCTAAGACGTCGCGTTGAAACGTGTAACATTTTTCTTCCGCTGACATCTATTTTGCCTCCTCCTGCATTTTCTGCCGTCTGTAGCCACCGTTTGCTGATTTGTTGGGGGACAATGTGGACAAATAAAAATGTGACATGCGGCGGGAGGAGGGATCGGGAGGAGGGAAGCCGCACGCCACGCAATCCCAGCGCCGCCATGAAGCCGACTCCGGTGCGCACCGCCCGCCGGTCGCGAGCCGGAGCAGGTACGGTCCGCCGAAGAACACGCGCAGGCGAACCGAGCTGACGCTGTTTTCCGTGCCGGCTGCCGCAGGGTCGACCTGCGCGGCGGAGTGCGCGGAGAGGACGAGGAAGCGGTCTGCGCGGGAGCGCGAGAAGGACGGCGGCGCCTGCGCCTGTGGGCGGAGCACGACGCGGATGGTGGTGGTGGAGAGCGGCGCCACGCAGAGGGCTGATGAGGAACTTGAGCGGGGAGGAGGTCTGGATCTTCAAGGCGACGGGGAGGAGCGGGTGCATGGAGCAGAGCCGGAGGTTGGCGCGCGGCACTTGGCGTTGGGCTTGAAGTCGATGACCACATCATCCTCGGCCAGTTCCAGGAGCTGCTCTGGCTCAGGCGTAGCGGTTGTTGAGGATGGTGGCTCCGGCGTGGCCATTTCTTGGACGTGGAGGTGGAAGGGAAAGGTCGAGTGAAGTCAGTGGAAGGCAGTAGGCAGCATGTGGAATGGTGGCTGTGTACCTAGGACGACAGCCAAGTATCTATGGTACTGTAGCACAAGCTGGAACAAAAAAATCCATTCAGCTCAATGTCCAACCGTACTACCGTACCATCTTACAACTGACACATTATTCACTTATTCAAGGGCATGCAAGTCATTTTACACAAAGTTAAGGAAATAAGCCACTGAAAATAATCAGTTTAGTCAAACATCCCAATATCCTCATGTAGTTGGTTAATTAGACCACAAATTCATCAGATAATCGAGATCCAGAAAAGCGAAACCAAACAGGGCCTACGTGAAATCTCAAATTCAAAACCTCTGGTGGATCCAATTGCTCTGAAAAAAGTGAAAAAACATTAATTTCACATTCAAAAATATCTGGTGGAACTCAACACTCATACAGATCGCAAAAAAATCAAATTCATACCCATACATATTAGAAAGCTGAAAAACAGTTAAAACATAGAATTAAATTGCATATTTGTCAATCAATGGCTAATTAATCATTGAATTCAGAATTCTCACTTTGATTTTCCATGACAGTGAACTTTTAAGGTTGAAAAACAGGACATGTAAACAATGGAGAGTCAATGTGTGACAGGTCGGCGAAGGAGGCGGATGCGGCGGGTTGGCAGGTCGATTAGAGTGTGAGTCGCAATAACAGAGTGCGAGACGGATCGAGCTGCGCTAGCAGGTTGGCTGGGGGGCGGCGAATTGGCGATTCCATCTGAGTCCGACACGATTGCAGAGGCGAGAGGCGGCAGATTGCTCCTGACTGTGGTGCTAAGGTGCACTGAGCGCGTGAGCGACAACAACGCTTCATGCGGCAGGCGGGGGGGGGGGGGGGGGGGGGGGGGATGATGAGCTCGCCGGAGACGATGTGCGGGATGGGTGCGCTCACCTCGGGTCGCCGCTGGACGATCTCCTCGGCCTCCAGCGCGGAAGGATGTGGTTGCATGACGTGCGGGAGCGGGGTGCTCACCTCGGGTCATTGCCGCCCAATCTCCTTGGTCTGCAATGCGAGAGGATGCGGTTGCGTGATATCTAATGAATACTTCATTAGGTTTCTTCCCACGTTAGTGGATGACATGTACAAACTCAGATTAGTTCCTGTCCGGATCAGCGGATCGGGATTAGAAAACCACTTAAGGGTGTAAAGTGAACTGAGTTAACAAAGAATGGGTGTAAAATGAACCAAATGAATGTTTAGACTGTGATTTGGACTTCAATGATAATTGAGAGGAGCAAAATAGACTTTTTCCAGATATAAACGTGCTCCACACAGTTGTACCTTCCTGGCCTAGCGGTAAGGCGCCTGCCTTCACTGACCCAGCTCATGGGTTTGATTCCCCCATGTTCGTCGAGCCGCTTCCGCAGCCTTGGCTCCGCTCGAACTTTCTATTATTATTTCGTGACGTTAGTCCGGATGAGTATGCACCGAGATTTGATGCATATCTTATACGTAGAATACGTAGAATTCGGTTTGGCTAAAACTAACGCTGAGCTTAATAACTCAGATCTCTGTGCTTGGACCACATTTCTTAAATGGAGTCTTTTCTGAAGAAGCGAGAAACAGATAGTTTATTAAAGGAAAGGAAAAAGTCTACATAATCCCCTCAACTATGACGTATGGACTACTTAACTCGCAAACATCAAAACCTGATATTTTACCCCCTAAACTATACAAAACCAGTTAATTAACCCCTTAAAATGATTTTCAAGAGTGGTTTGACACAAGCTGCTGACATGGTGTTTGTTGCATGCTTAGCCGTATTGTCGCCGACAGAAGAAGAAAATCGGGTCCGATCTTTGGCTGCTTCTAGACAATCTACTATTTTCCGTAACAGTTTTCAGTAAGAGTAATATCAATTTACTGGACCAAGTCAATCCACTACAAGGTCGGTGACGCCATCTGAGTAAGCACACTCACTCCTCCACTGCATTCCCTTGATGCTTTGTTGAGCTATGAATTCATCCGGGGGGCCTTGTCCACCGGGACCGTGTCTGTTGCACCCCAACGGCACACACTCTGCGGAAGAAGCGCATCAACCCTCAGCCGCGCTACGGGCGGTCGCCGTAGCTGGATCCGTCATCCCGGTGGCGGGCCTCTCTGCTGTTCTCCCGCTCCTCCTCTGATTCTTCTGCTTTTGGGGTTCGATTGCATTGTTGGGGATAAGTTCTTAGGACACTCCGATGATACCCGTCGAAGCGCACGCGCACACGCAATGGAGCGCCCGGCGGAATAAGGCATCGCTACAAGCTCTAGAAGAGCTGCTATGCTACTGTGATTGTTTCTTCTACAACTGACATGTGGGTCCGCAATACGGACACATCACATCAGCAGCTGATGTGACAAAACTACTCTTGAAAACTATTTTAGGGGTTAATTAACTGGTTTTATATAGTTTAAAGGAGTAAGTTGAGGAGGTTACGTAGACTTGTTCAGACCCAGATCCCCTGTTCTTCTTCCTCCCTCCGAAGACCGGCGAAGGAGCGAGGGAGATCGGAGATCCGTGCCTGCATAGTCGCTCCCTTTCCTAGCCGGCAGTTCGATTTGGTTCATGGCGGTGGTGGGGAAGGCAGAGGCCGCCCTCACGGGCGTAGATTTCTTGCAGTGCCTGGGGCCCGACACCTCGGCCGTCATCTTCGCGCTGCTCCGCGACCTCGCCGACATCGCCTGCTCCTCCGCCGTCTCCCGGTCGTGGCGCACTATCGGTCTCCCTTCTTCTCTTCCCTAGTAGTATCTATATGTTCGTTCATTAAAAAATCCCCTCCTCTCCCCTAGAGATGCCTGGATCTCGATGCGTTCGTTCCGTCCAATTCCCGTATCGCATGTCTACGGCCTTCCTAGTTCGCAATCTCATGTATAATTTGTAAATTTCTATCCTGACTTTCTTCTTTGTAATCTCGTCTATTTTTTTTGTACCATCGTCCACGCGCACGCCAATCGAAGGGAACAACTATTGTGCAATCTGGTGTTTTGTGCAAGCATGCAATCTTCACATCTCAACCGTTCGCTACAGATTCAAGGGTGGCTGCATACAGGGTTTTTTTTGCATATTGTCAGCAGCACTAGGTGGAGGGATTTAAGTGTTAAAAGTGCAGCACATTTGGATCGGTAGAGAACGGTTGAGATGTGAAGATTGCACGCTTGCACAAAACAGCAGATTGCATAGCAGTTGTTCCCCCAATCGAAATACTAATTCGATTTTCCGAACAATATGTCATCCATTCAGTCTTGGCGACTCACTTCAGCAAGATACAATGCCTGAAAGTCTGTCCCGAGGTCGCCAATTTCGTCAGCATTAAGCAAGTATCCGCATCTCTCAGTTCTAGCAGTAACAGTGGCATAAACGAAGAAGTTGCTGCATCAAGTGCTGCTGCGTGGGAGGACCACAAGAGGGAGCAGAGGGTCTACACGCACCTTGCTTATGCTCTTCTTGACTGTTACACGAGCATGAACTGCATCGCCACGTGCATAGGCGCATCCAGCACCGACAATTTCCCAGATGAGAGCATAATGAACACCCTAGAGATCAGTGATATGGTGAACTACCTTCCAATGCCAATGTACTGGTCCAGCGGGGGGCAACAGGATCCCATCATCCCAGAATGTCTCCTATACAAGCTTTGCTCAGACCTGTGCCTCATTGATGAAATCAAGATACGACCATTCAGAGGTGTGTGATTATAATTATACTTTATTTTTTGTGTGATAAATGCTTCTGTACCTACTACTTACATTTTCATGCTATATGCAGCGTTTTTCCAGGATGGCAACCCAATATATTCAGCACAGTATGTTCGTTTCAAATTTGGCTGTCCAAAGTCACCCCTACAACCCGAGTATATTGTATCCGATGAAAATGAAGGGAACTTAACCGCTGACAACAATTATATCTGGACATATACATCTCCAGAATTCCCAATGTTGCAGGTCATTGTAATATATCTTCATCGATGTTGCATTTTCTCCGTCACAAGCCTTAATTCATTCACACAGTAGCTCTGGAAGTTGACTGTATAATTTTATCTAGTGCTAGAGAATCGTTCTATGTTTTTGTCTGAAATAAAAAACTATATTGCATTTGCTGTTTTTTCAAGTGCTTATCTCATACTTTTTGGTCAACATTTGCTGCCATGCTGTTTAAACTGCATAAAGTAAATTGATTTGTTCTGTTCCAGAGGTATGTTTTGCAATATTTTAAGCTACCACGCCCAGTTATGTGCATTGGTGGAGTTGTGAAGGTTGAGCTTCTTGGTAGGATTCAGAAACAGTTGGCCGATGATCTGTACTACATATGGTGAGTCAGGGTCTTTCACTCTTGTGATATACTACATGTTTCTTTCATTTGCACTGATGGATGATATTTTTTATGTGCAGTATGTCTCATGTCCAAATATTGGGTAATCCGCTATCATCAGAGTTTGGGGCTGCTGCTCGTGAGAGTGATCTAGTCCTCAAGTACTATTTGGATCCTAGCAAGATCAGCTGTCCTGAATCGTCAGGCAGCCTATCCAAATGGCACGACATTGAAGCAAGATTCTGGCAGCAAGTTACTGGTCAAAGGATCCGATTGAACCAAGAGCTGGTTAGCAGGCTGTTTGGCCTTCCATTGCAATTTGTAGTAGGAGAGGAGGATGATGAAATGGAGGACACTTGCCCTGTACTATAGAAGGTTCTGAAATGTAGTATACTGTGGTTGCAGGCAACTTTATAGCGTTATGGTCCCAGACTACTGGATACAACCCCAGTGTGGCAGTGACGTTAGGCAGTGTTTTGGGCGCTTGTATTTGTGTCGTGCACCTTTCGATCATTTGGTTAAGATAACTGATTTTGACCTTATAAAGGTAGAAAATAAGTTACACGTTAATCTTACATTAGGATGGTTTTTCAAGATTGCAGGTTTATAGACATTTCAAAATTGGGGTGAATGAAGCAGATTTTTTTCTTCCACTTCTTTTTTGTTGCGGAAGAGTTTTTTTTTTTCAGTGTGAACCACCTGTGAGTAACCATATTAGTAGCGTTGTTGGAGACAAAAAAAAAGATGATATGAAATTATCTGTACCTGACACAAGTACAGTTATAGTTCTTAGACTGTCCACACTCGTGGACCTCTATATCCCACCTCTATATCTCATCTCTAAAAGATTTTCTTCTTTACAGTTTCGTTTTCCACGCTCGTTCACCTCTATATCACACCTCTATATGAACTTTTACCTATTTTATTCCTTTCTTCTTCTTTTCTTTATTTTTTCCCTTCTTTTATTTCTCCTTCCTTCCTTTCTCTCTCCTCATACCGGCTTTACAGGGAGTGTACAGTTGGCGGGGCGCACGAGCCAGCGCCATTTTACCGTGGACATAGCGGTTCCTGCTGCGGCTCCTGCGCCCCGCTAAAACGCGGTAGCGGCCGCTTAGCGGCCACCTCTGCGAGCCGCCTGCAAATGTTAGTGCTTTTGGACTGCAAATGTTAGTGCTCTCTGATGAATTAGTGATTGAGTAATTTTTTAATTTATCTTTCTGTATAGCACAAACATTACCCGCACTGCTGAATAGAGGCATTTCATTATCCTTCTGTCATGGTTTGTGGTAGAAACATCCTAATGGTAGTTCTTCTGAATTGGAAGTTCAATTTGCTTTGACGAGGTACCAAGTGCAATGTAGCTCTCGGAATGGGATGAGGTTTCCAGCCCAGTCCTGCAACTGCACCTCATAAAATTGAGAGCAGTGCCTATTTTGGCAGTTTTTAAGTATGCCAAAAGATAAGCGGGACTTTATTCTTATTTAATGATTAAGTTCATTCGAAATTATGCTATTATCTACAGTTGGCTATATGAATTGCTTATTTTTTTTGTATTGACGCCTTAGGTGGTGCTTCATTGCAACACAGCTTCGGGTTGCCTTGATATCTCACATGCGAACTCCGCCTTCAATTCGGACTCAATCTCTCACCTGAACTGAGCTGAGCTATCATGTTGACGGAGTCTGTTGCGAGAATTCCACACCAAATAATTCAACGGGCAGCTACGCGTGCGCAGGTGTCATCGTCTCGTTCTCTTCCCCACGTGATGTATTTATTATGAGTGTGAAATTTTAAGATGTGTCTCCTAGATATGATGTATGTTTTCGATTGGAAGTGCTGGACTCCGGCTACCAGAAGGTACGGATCGCTTCTAGTGTGCAGTACATCGCGCAGTCCCCGCAGGGGGCCTCGGTGGAAAACGTCTTCAGAATATCAAGGTGGCGGAGCGAGACGACGAGCGTTCGAGTATAAGACTATTCACACTAGCATAATCTAAAGTATACTATATACACTATTCTTCTTCAGCTTTTACAGTGCGTACTCTAAATTACACTACGAAACAGTGTATCCAATATGCTTTACAGCAATGCCACTGCGGATGATCTAAGCTCGAGCAGTATAAGGGCAGACAACCTTCAATGCGGAGTACTCGAATGCGCCCCTGACACATTCCGCAGGATCCACTTGCGTGCTCGAAGCCTTGTCACATGCGGTGGGCTGGCGAGCACGTGCGCAACATATGGCAGGCGTGCAGGCGCCCCGGTACGGCTCCCTCCGGCGACAAGACAGAGATATACTTGACGACGATCTTCACACCCAGGCTATTTCACTAGGCGTACTGTTTAAACACGAGAGTGGACAGACACCCTTGTAAACCATGTCCCTTTTATGAGAAGTTAAGGTGGCAGGTGCGATAGAAAAAGCGCCGGTCGAAAGGTCCATAAAAAGGACCGATGGTCATCCTCGCGCGGAATGATGACTGGCTTGTAAGAGAATTTTCCCATTTTCAACAGAGAAGAGCGAAACACATGAACTGGACGTAGGACACCTTACCCAAAATACTATAAATTCATTGTGTTCATAGCTAGGTCACCTCGAAGGCGAACGCGCGGCGTAATCGGTACTAGTCGGTAGTCCGAGCATCGACTGTTGGCATGCCAGCTAGGAGACTGTCGCGCGTTTCCACTCTCTGCTTCCTCGATGGCTTGACCACATTCCGCTCTCGTGCTCGACATGAGAATCCTTTTTGGTGACTTTGAGTTCATCGCCACTGGAGCCGATGAGCCAGAGTCCGACTTCGCCCTCACGCATCAGACCCTCCGCTTCGGGAGCCTGGACTTCTCCGCCGGCGATTATGGCACCCTTCGAGTTTCCAACAAGAAACCCAACACCCAATCCGGGGTAGGCTGGGCGATCGACGACCCCAACACATGTGCCGCCTGCGATGTCTCAGTGCCACCCTTCGTAGGGATGATCGAGTGCACGCCGACATCCCTCCACCATATTCTGGAGTACAACTCGAGCTCTGACGACAACATCGAGGGGAGCGAGCACCTCTCACACAATGTCACATCTTCGAGACAGCCAACAACCCCCAGCTTGCCACGCCATCCAATGCGACCTCGCAAGCTGACCTCAAGCTGCTAGAAGTGCAGCACCTTGAGCTGGTCGTACAACTCGTGATGCGGCGTGCCGCTTTGAAGGTCGACCACACATAGATGGATGCGGATGTCGCTGCATTCGCGGCAATGGCACATCCTGGCCCCAGTACAAGCTCAACGTAGAATGCCTCTGGGACCGCCAAGTCCAGGCCAACATCGTCAATGACAACTGCGTCCCACGTTTCCACCGAGCCATCCAAAACCTGGCGGCCGCAGCCGCCATACTTCGCAACATGCCCAAACCCGCCTACTCCAAAGTCTGGCAGGCTCACCAAGATCGCTGGGCCCTCTTGGCCACAACCGCTGCACAGCAAGCCGAAAGCTTTCTTGCCTAGGCCCGAGTGATATGCCCACACCGACCATACCATCAAGTATACCGATTACATCAAGCAAGATGGAACAATCATCAAGTCAAGCTGCACCAGCTCATGTTGTCGATGGACCAATTACTCGTAGCCGAGCTAAACAGCTACAACAAGAGGTGCACGCGCTACTTTGTGAAATTCCATTTATTAATGAGAATTATATACTTCCTAAATCGTACATGTTTCTATTACTCAGGTTCACCAAGGAGGATGACAAGGACACGCCAAGACTGAACCAGAGAGGAGAACTACGTCGAACCAGTTCGGCCTGGCAGAACTGTCATGAAGAAACAGTCATATCTCTTGATTCATAGAAGCTGTGAAGGTCCATGAGTACTTGTTGGAAAGGTGTTGAAGTCAACTTTCAAATGCCACTAAGTGCCGAGTGCTTTAGAGGTTCCAGCTTGGCAGCCGAGTGCTTTTGGTGCAGACTGTTAAGAAGATCAACAGTCAGCCTGATATCCAAGTTTCCGTGAGAAACTGTATCACTCTACAATATTTCGTGAAGCATGCTACACATTGTGTGAAAGGTTATCAAATTATCTTTCCAACGCATCTGGTCCCATGTCTTTTGGATGTCTCTAGGTGGAGTTATGATTAAAACACTGAAGACCACCCAGAAGGCCAGAAGACATGCGGGAAATTGATGACCACTGCATGAATGATCAAGCCAGTTGGCCTTCCACCTTCCCACGTGGATTTTTCAGTTCACATCTATTCTTAGACTAGTTGTTGGTATAAATATCCCTCTTTTGTAAGCCAAGGGCAACTCTTTGATGAATTAAGATTATTCCAGTGAAATTTGCAGCCGAGCTGCTTGAGTGTCTTACTCAACCCTTGTTCTTCCTTGTTCTTCTTGAACTTGTGGGGAGATCTCTCTGAGATCCACTAATTCGTGCTCTGCGGGTTCCAGTACAGCTGCCCCGTCTTGTGTGGATTAGCTCCGGTTGTGGTTCTGCGGTCGTTCGGAGATCGAGTCGAAGTCTTCGCGGTTTCGGTGTCTCTCTCCCCGTCGCTTGGTCGCATCCAACCTTGGTCAGGTATAAAGCTAGTTATCCGCGCTGTTTCTACAGCAAGTTATCTTTTTCTTGAACCTCCTGTCGTGAAGATCGGGCCACCCTTCGCCGAACCAAATTCGGTGCATATCATGTGGTAATCAGAGCTATCGTTGTCACGGTAGGTTCATTTTTTTATCACCCACCCTCCCACCCTTTTTCAATCCGTTACAGTTTTCACCATCCACATATTCATTCCAGTGTTTATCTTTTACATATATTTGTTTGTCCTATAGTCCAAAGCCTAAAAAAAAATATACCTATAGCCCTTTGACGGTACTGTTATCTTGTGTTTGTTTTCTTCCAGTTGCTCGTCACCACCGGTTACCTATATCTTTTGTAATCAGCACCTCTGTTAGTGTTATAAAAAAAAAGAATACAGTAAAAAAAAAAGAGAGCACAAGTGAAAAGATTGTGAAGAATTTTGTGTTACGGTTGGGTGTTGAAATTTTCAGTTTTCAAATCCAAGTTGGTGGTAATCTTGATAGCAGCAAAAAAAAAATTATCTTTTGAGCACATCATTTTTTCACTTGATTGGCAGTACCGTAGCCTGCCTTGTTCAGCCACCTATAGCTCCACTAAAAACATAAACCGGGACTTTCGATTTGTACTCCTTACGGCCTCTTTACCACCTCCGTTGAAGCTGTCACACCAGCACCATCACAGTTCTTGAGATTAGGCAAGAACTTGGGTAAGTAAGAGGTGAGATTGAGTGTGTCCACATATATATTTTTTTTCTTGCTGCTCCTAACATGGCAGGCTCAGATTCAGGTGTTCATGGTGGACACCATGGTGATAGGGAACCCCCTGTCTCACGGGATGAGATGCGTCGCATGGCTGATTCACTAATGGAGGCCATGGGCAGGCTCCTCGATGAGCGTCTTCCCGCGGCTGGAGGACGTCGAGCATGTCGTGATCAAGAGGACAGTCATCGAGAGGAGTCCGGCGATGAGAATTCTGGTTTCAGCCATGAATTCAATCGCTTCGGACATGGCCCTGACGGATCTGGTGGTGGTCGCCATGCTGATTTTAATAATTACCATGGTGGGCGTCGCGCACATAGGCGCAATGCTGATGGTCGCCGCGTGCATTTTGAAGACGATGAGTTTGAAGATCAAGATCATGAAGAAGGATCTCATGATGATGAAAATCCTTTCGGTCGACGTGGCAGGTTTGTTCGGCGTCATCATCGCCGGCCTGCTGATTTTGAAGAAAGGGAATACCATCGTGGTCGACGTCCTCATGACAACCCAGATAACATCGCTCGTGTCAAATTGAGTATTCCAAAGTTTACTGGAAAGGAGAATCCTAATGAATTTCTTGAATGGGTTGAGCAGTGTGATCAAATATTCCGAGTACATAATCTTTCGGCTCAGCGCCGTGTGAATCTTGCTTCGGTGGAATTCTCTGGATACGCTCTCACTTGGTGGAACCAAGTGCAGGAGAATCAACGTGATTTGGGACGTGGATATATCAATACATGGGAGGAGATGAAGCAAGTGATGAGAAGGCGATTCGTGCCATCTAGCTATCAGCGTGATCTCAGGAACCGGTTGCAAATGTTAAAGCAAGGGAAGAGATCAGTTGATGAGTATTTCAAGGAGATGGAGCTGCTGTTGGTGCGGGCGGGAATAAGAGAAGATGCAGAGTCAACAATGGCAAGATTTCTAGGAGGTCTTAATGAAGAAATTTCTGGTTTTGTGGAGATGTTTCCATATCGTACATTGCAGGATCTTGTTGATCAAGCTATGCGAACAGAGAAAAAGATTCAGCAAGAGTCACGTGGAAAATCTTATGGAAATTATTCTATTTCTGCCCCATGGCGCAAACAGCAGTCAAGTACTTCCTATGGTGGTGGACGATCTCAAGGGGCTGCAGCCAGGTCTTCTCAATCATTTGTTCCATCGAAGATGGCAGCCTCCACCGCGTCATCACCAACAACTCAGCAGCGACCCGCTGCAAGTTCAGCAGCCCACAGCAATGCCTCGGGAGCTACATCTTCTTCTCGAAGCAGAGAAATTGTATGCCATAAATGCCACGACCGTGGGCACATTGCTGCCCAATGCCCAAGCAAGAGGACCATGTTGTTGAATGAGAAAGGTGAATGGGAATCCGAGAGTGATCCGGAGGATGCTGGACTGATATGTGATGAAGAAATTGAGGAGGAAGGGAATGAGATCCAGCCTGAAGAAGGAGAACATAATTGCTTTATTTCTCTACGAGTGCTTAGTGTAACAGCAGAAAAGGAAGACAACGGGCAGCGACATAATTTGTTCCATACCCGTGGAATAATCAAAGATAAGGTGTGTCGCATCATCGTTGATAATGGTAGCTGCAACAATACTGCTAGCCAAGAATTGGTGGACAGATTGGGACTGAAACCACGACGTCATCCTAGTCCATACAAGATGCAGTGGCTTAATGATTGTGGTGCGCTACGTGTCAGTCATACTGTGACTGTACCATTCTCTGTTGGTAAATATAATGATCATGTGGAGTGCGACGTGGTGCCTATGCAAGCCTGCCAGCTTATGCTCGGTCGACCATGGCTATATGATCGTGATGTCCAAATTTTTGGAAGGACCAACAAGCTGTCTTTTGTGTACAAAGGAGAGCGAATTTCCTTGCTTCCTTTGACACCGGAAGAAATTTTGAAGGATGATATCAGGAAGAAACAGCGCGAGAGCGAGCATCACTTGCGAGTGAGCCACAAAAATAGTAAGGAAGAGTGTCCACAGCCAAATCAAACCCCACAGCTGCAAGGAACCCAGAAACTGGGAGAAGAGGGTTTAGTAATGATGGCTAGGAAGGGGGATATCAAAGCATTGAGTGAACCCAATGCCATGTTCTTTGTACTTATGTACAAGGACACTTTTCTTTCTACTAATGCCTTACCCTCTACCCTGCCGAGTACTCTTTTGAATGTTTTGCAGGAATATGAAGATGTCTTTCCGGACGAAGTACCACCAGGACTGCCACCTAAGAGAGGGATTGAGCATCAAATTGACTTGGTTCCTGGTGCGTCACTTCCGAACAGAGCTGCATACCGCACCAACCCAGAGGAGACAAAAGAAATTCAGCGACAAGTGGAGGAATTGATGAAAAAAGGGTATGTACAGGAAAGTCTTTCCCCTTGTGCTGTCCCTATTCTTTTAGTGCCTAAGAAAGATGGGTCTTGGAGACTATGTGTGGATTGTCGTGCAATTAACAACATCACAGTAAGATATAGGCATCCCATTCCTCGCTTAGATGACATGCTTGATGAACTTAGTGGTGCTAAATTTTTCACTAAAATTGACTTAAGAAGTGGCTATCATCAGATTCGTATGAAAGAAGGAGATGAGTGGAAAACAGCCTTCAAAACAAAATTTGGATTGTATGAATGGTTAGTGATGCCCTTCGGTTTAACCAATGCACCTAGTACATTTATGCGATTAATGAATCATGTGCTTAGAACTTTCATTGGTAAATTTGTTGTGGTTTATTTTGATGACATCCTAATCTACAGCAAGGCACTTGAAGAACATGTTGCACATATCCAGAGCGTACTTGTTGTCCTGCGTAAACAAAAATTGTACGCTAACCTTGAGAAGTGCACCTTCTGCACCGACAAGGTAGTTTTCCTTGGTTTTGTTGTTTCAGGACAAGGCGTGGAGGTGGATGTTGAGAAAGTCAAGGCTATACACGAATGGAGGCCCCCACAGAACGTGAGCCAAGTGAGAAGCTTCCTTGGACTTGTTGGTTTCTACCGGCGTTTCGTGAAAGATTTCAGCACGATCGCTGCTCCAATCAATGAGCTGTCCAAGAAAGACATACCATTCAAATGGGGAGAAGCACAACAAAATGCTTTTGAAGAATTAAAGAGGAAGCTCACAACATCCCCAGTCCTTGCACTTCCTGATTTCAACAAGACATTTGAAATTGAATGTGATGCAAGTGGAGTTGGGATTGGAGGCGTGCTGATGCAAGAAAAGAGACCAATTGCATTCTTCAGTGAAAAGCTAAGTGGCCCGACTTTGAATTATTCAGTTTATGATAAAGAATTATATGCTCTCGTTCGGAGTTTGGAAACTTGGCAACACTACCTTTATTCTAAAGAATTTATAATACATTCAGACCATGAATCATTGAAACATATTAAGGGACAACTAAAACTGAATAAACGACATGCTAAGTGGAGTGAATTTATTGAGTCCTTCCCTTATATTGTCAAATATAAGAAAGGTCAAGACAATATTGTAGCTGATGCTTTATCTCGACGTCATGCTTTGCTCACACAACTTGATGCTAAAATTCTTGGATTGGAAAGTATAAAGGAATTATATGCCACTGATTCGTACTTTGCTGAATCATATGCCAAGTGCCGTATTGGAAAAGGATGGGAAAAGTATCATGTGCATGATGGATTTTTATTTCGCACTAACAAACTTTGTATTCCAGATTGCTCTGTTCGACTTTTACTCGTGCAGGAAGCTCATGCAGGTGGACTTATGGGCCATTTTGGAGCCAAGAAGACGGAGCAAGTGCTGGCCGACCATTTCTTTTGGCCAAAAATGCGACGAGATGTAGAGAGACATGTTCTTCGCTGCGAAAACTGTCACAAAGCTAAGTCTCGTCTGAACCCTCATGGTTTATATACTCCCCTTCCTATTCCTAATGCACCTTGGGAGGATATTTCAATGGATTTTGTTCTTGGGTTACCACGAACCAAAGGGGGAAGGGATTCAATTTTTGTTGTGGTTGATCGTTTCAGCAAAATGGCACATTTTATTCCTTGCCACAAGAGCGACGATGCTTCCCGTATTGCTGAATTATTTTTCAGAGAAATCGTGCGACTACATGGAATGCCACGTACCATTGTGTCGGATCGTGACACCAAGTTCTTGAGCTACTTTTGGAAAACATTGTGGGGCAAACTTGGGACAAAACTGTTGTTCTCCACAACATGTCATCCGCAAACGGACGGCCAAACTGAAGTTGTGAATCGAACACTATCAATGTTGCTCCGAGCTGTCCTTAAGAAGAATCTGAAACTATGGGAAGAAAGCTTGCCACACGTTGAGTTTGCATACAATAGGGCAGTACACTCAACCACTAAATTTTGTCCATTTGAAATTGTATATGGATTCACACCCACTGCTCCCATAGATCTTTTGTCTCTACCCATGCAGGAACGTGTGAACTTTGATGCAAGCAAGCGAGCTGAATTTGTCAAGAACATTCATGATAGGGCTCGGGCCAATATTGAAAAGATGACCAAGAAGTATGAGAAGCACGCTAACAAGGGTCGCAGGAAGGTGTTGTTCGAACCAGGGGACTTGGTTTGGGTGCACCTTCGAAAGGATCGTTTTCCAGAGCTGCGCAAGAACAAGTTGCAACCCCGGGCTGACGGACCATTCAAAGTTCTGCGCAAGATCAATGACAACGCTTATGAAATTGATCTGCCAAGTACTTATGGTGTAAGTACCAGTTTCAATGTGTCCGACCTCTCTCCATTCTTTGGATTGGAAGAGTCGAGGACGACTCTTTTTCAAGGGGGGGAGGATGATATGCCCACACCGACCATACCATCAAGTATACCGATTACATCAAGCAAGATGGAACAATCATCAAGTCAAGCTGCACCAGCTCATGTTGTCGATGGACCAATTACTCGTAGCCGAGCTAAACAGCTACAACAAGAGGTGCACGCGCTACTTTGTGAAATTCCATTTATTAATGAGAATTATATACTTCCTAAATCGTACATGTTTCTATTACTCAGGTTCACCAAGGAGGATGACAAGGACACGCCAAGACTGAACCAGAGAGGAGAACTACGTCGAACCAGTTCGGCCTGGCAGAACTGTCATGAAGAAACAGTCATATCTCTTGATTCATAGAAGCTGTGAAGGTCCATGAGTACTTGTTGGAAAGGTGTTGAAGTCAACTTTCAAATGCCACTAAGTGCCGAGTGCTTTAGAGGTTCCAGCTTGGCAGCCGAGTGCTTTTGGTGCAGACTGTTAAGAAGATCAACAGTCAGCCTGATATCCAAGTTTCCGTGAGAAACTGTATCACTCTACAATATCTCGTGAAGCATGCTACACATTGTGTGAAAGGTTATCAAATTATCTTTCCAACGCATCTGGTCCCATGTCTTTTGGATGTCTCTAGGTGGAGTTATGATTAAAACACTGAAGACCACCCAGAAGGCCAGAAGACATGCGGGAAATTGATGACCACTGCATGAATGATCAAGCCAGTTGGCCTTCCACCTTCCCACGTGGATTTTTCAGTTCACATCTATTCTTAGACTAGTTGTTGGTATAAATATCCCTCTTTTGTAAGCCAAGGGCAACTCTTTGATGAATTAAGATTATTCCAGTGAAATTTGCAGCCGAGCTGCTTGAGTGTCTTACTCAACCCTTGTTCTTCCTTGTTCTTCTTGAACTTGTGGGGAGATCTCTCTGAGATCCACTAATTCGTGCTCTGCGGGTTCCAGTACGGCTGCCCCGTCTTGTGTGGATTAGCTCCGGTTGTGGTTCTGCGGTCGTTCGGAGATCGAGTCGAAGTCTTCGCGGTTTCGGTGTCTCTCTCCCCGTCGCTTGGTCGCATCCAACCTTGGTCAGGTATAAAGCTAGTTATCCGCGCTGTTTCTACAGCAAGTTATCTTTTTCTTGAACCTCCTGTCGTGAAGATCGGGCCACCCTTCGCCGAACCAAATTCGGTGCATATCACCGAGGCTCGTCAACTGTGACACCCAATTCTGAAAATGAACCAAGCGTGATGCATATGTGTGCCTAGGATGTTTAATACACATACACAAGTGATTCACAAATGATAAACAGATAATTACCACAACACAAATGATTAAATAAGTACTTTTATTAAAATATTCAAATAATCCCCAAATTATAACTCTATTGATCAATATTGATAGTTCTGAAAACTAATGCATCGGAAATAATCTAAACTGAGCAAACTAAGCATATATTACAACTCTATTGATCAATATTGATAGTTCCGAAAACTTACCAAGCGTGATGCATATGTGTGCCCAGGATGTTTAACACACATACACAAGTGATTCACAAATGATAAACAGATAATTACCACAACACAGATGATTAAATAAGTACTTTTATTAAAATATTCAAATAATCCCCAAATTATAACTATTGATCAATATTGATAGTTCTGAAAACTAATGCAGCTGAAATAATCTAAACTGAGCAAACTACGCATATAGGGTAGCGCGGCTCCAAGCATAACCACAGGCAAGTCGACGACAACACACAGCCTAGTACTCTGCATTATCATCAGGATACTCCTAAACATCACCTAAAACTATTGGTGGCGGAATTGCAAGGGTGAGTACATGTCGTACTCAGCAAGTGTGGAAAAATATGACATGTAGCTTAAACAAGGAAACGATAAAAAATAATGGCTAATTACTGAAAAGTACATTTAAAACATATAAAAGCATCCTACACTGTCTATGTGAAATTTTTATCTCATCATATCCCAAATAAACATGATAATTTATATCAATCATTCATTACCCATCCATATTTCATATTCTTATCATCATCATTAACCATGACCATTTATCACCATCCAATCCATAATCACAACCGTAACCATTACCATAACCCAACTATAACCATCCTGTGAGACCTATGTGTGCTGAATACATTGGCTTTGACAATAAAAGTTTTGAATGCTGCCATAACATCTTTTTAGCAAGGTCCGACTCTAGCTCCGAGCTTCTGCATGGTCCGACAATAGGTTCGATATTCTTTGTCTAGGTCCGACATGTTTTTGGTTAGCTCCGGAGAGCTTTTCCTTTAGCTCCGACATGTCATTGTTAAGCTCCGATATGTGTTGTTAGGTCCGACTTATATTGGTTAGCTCTAACATATTTTTCTAGCTCTGACTTTTGGGTTGACCAGTTCCGACTAGTTTTGGTTAGCTCCGGCACTAGGTACGACTAGCTTTGGTAAGCTCCGGTGCTAGGTCCTGTTAGCTTTAGTAAGCTTCGGCTCAAGCTCCGGTTAGCTTTGACAAGGTCCGAAGCTAGTTTGCAATTTTCCTGCTTTTGCCGTGAAATGTTTCAAACTTGCTTTACATTGTTGGAAAGTTTGTTTAGTATTCTTTTACTAAGTTTTTGGTGCGTTTTGATTGATATGGCTGATATCGTTTTGCTATGCTTTGCAACATACTTATGTGAGGTGCTCACGTAAGGTGTTGTGCTCGGAACTAACTTGAGTCAAGTCGCGGGACTTGGACTCGTACAGATTGGTTATTTATTCATGTGCAGGTGTTGCTTGAGTTCAAGACATGGCTGGTGACGGGATCCATTGAACTAGTCTTAGGGAGAAGATGAGGTTCAACAACCAAGTTTGGGAGGAATTATGGTTGAGTTGATAGGGAGGTCGCTCATCATGTATGAATCAAGAACAATGCATATAAAGGTATCGTGGACATCGTTGGAATGTTTGCACGTGTGCAAGGAGTGCATGGACGTGGCTGCACGGTTCCAAGGCGTGATGAAGAGATGTGGACGTAAAAAATGATCGGAAAGGTCCAACCGACTAGGTTATGGACTCAGGCTGCGGCTGAGTCATGTTTGACTTGTGATGATTCATATAAGAAACTACAAGATGCTATGAATGAAATTTCTATATTGAACAATGTTTTACATTCTCATGAAGTTAAATTTTGTTCCAATTGCAAATTAAATGGAAAAACTTCATGTGAAAATTGCCTTGATCTGTCCAATAAACTTGATAACATGCATAAGACATTAAATCAGTTTTGTAATGAGAATAAGAACATAAACTTGCTCCTGAATTCTACCAAGTCTTGCCATGATAAAACTGGTTTAGGTTTTGATTCTCATGCTCATGCTAAGGCACATACACCTAAAATTATAAAGTCATTAGGAAGTGGCTTGATTCAAACGGTTCCTAAACAAAAAGAAGTGGTTTTCAAATCTGCAGGAGTGTTGTCTCATTCGGTTTCAAATAAAAATGTTGCTTGCTCATCTAGACATGAACACAAAGTTAAATTTCATTGTACCTACTGTGGTAGAGATGGTCATGTCATAGATTTTTGTTATAGACTAGTTAAACAACAAAAAAAGGAAAGAATGATTGCTAGATCTCATAACTTTCATGCAAAATTTGCTGCACTTGCTAAACCAAATGATAGGAACATGCAACCTGCTGTTATGAGTCAAAAACATTCAAAGTTTACCTCTGGACCTTCTGTTCTATCCTTTGGAGCTACTGATTTTCGTGCTACACATGTAACATCTCGTAAGACAACAGTTGGGTACAAAAATCCTCAAGCTCTGGCTCATAAACCTGCTGTTTTATCTCAACTTTCGCATGTTATTCCTGTTGGACGTCGTGTGACTCAGTACTAGATTCCTAAATTCCTTTTGACTAACCCCAGTATTGAGTGATTGACGTATTGTGCTTCTATGTAGGTTACACATTTGAGGAAGGAGAACATTTGGATTGTGGATTCAGGTTGCTCATGCCACATGACCGGTAACAAAGAATGGTTCTCCTCTCTCTCTTTTGTGTCACGTGTAGAGAATGTTACTTTTGCCAATAATTCTTCAACTCCTATAATTGCTAAGGGTTTGGTAAAAGTAAATAATCACTACACTTTGAAGGATGTGGCACTTGTTAAAATTTGAAATACGACTTGCTTTCTGTTTCACAACTGCTAGATGAAAATATGGAAATTATTTTCACTAAAAGTTGTTGCAAAGTTGTAAATTCAAATAGTGAGCTTATTTTTAACATGTCTTGGTTTGGAAGAGTTTTCGAAGCTGATTTTGATATGTCTTCCTCTAAGCATAGGTGTCTAGTTGCTAATGAGTCAAAGGACTTATATTTTTGGCATCGTAGACTTGGTCACGTAGGCTTTGATCATCTAACGTGTGTTAGTGTTCTTGATCGCATACGTCGGCTGCCTAAGCTTAAGGGGGACAAAGAAATTGTGTGACCTTCTTGTAGACATGCTAAGATGGTTTCAGGTTCACATACTCCTCTCACAATGATCATGACAACTGAACCTTGTCAACTTTTGCATCTTGACACCGTAGGACCTTCACGTGTTCAATCCTTCGGAGGTAAATGGTATGTTCTTGTGATTGTTGATGATTATTTGAGATACTATTGGGTTTACTTTATGGCATATAAAGGGTTTAAGCTATATCAAATGGATGTTAAAAGTGTTTTTCTTAATGGCTACATATATGAGGAGGTTTATGTCAAACAACCACCGGGTTTTGAAAATCCAGATTTTTCTAATCATGTTTACAAACTATCCAAAGCCTTGTACGGTCTCAAACAAGCCCCTAGAGCATGGTATGATAGGTTAAAAACATTCTTACTTGAAAAGAGGTTTACCATGGGCAAGGTTGATAAAACTCTTTTTGTGCTTAAGCATGACAATGACTCATTATTCATTCAAGTGTATGTGGATGATATTATCTTTGGTTGTGCTTCTCATGATCTTGTGTCCAAGTTTTCAGCTATGATTAGTTCAGAATTTGAGATGAGTATGATGGGAGAACTCACATACTTTTTGGGGATGCAAATCAAGCAAACCAAGGAGGGTATCTTTGTGCATCAAACGAAGTATACAAAAGACCTCCTAAGTCGCTTCAACATGGACAAAAGCAAGCCTCTTTGAACACCAATGGGAACAGCAACAACACTTTTGTAGAAGCATGATTGGATCACTTTTGTACCTCACGACATCAGGACCGGACATACAATTCAGTGTATGTCTTTGTGCACGGTTTTGAGCATCCCCACGTGCTTCACATTGTCAAACCGTCAAAAGGATTCTTAGGTACTTACATGGAACTCAAGAATTTGGCATTTTTCTTACTTCTTCCTCAACCGTTACTTTGAAAGCTTTTTCCGATGCTGATTTTGGAGTTTGTAGGATTGATAGGAAAAGTACTTCGGGTGTTGTCATTTTCCTGGCAATTCACTTGTTGCTTGGTCCTCTAGAAAACAAAACTCAGCTGCGTAACCCACAGCTGAATCTGAATATGTAGTCGCTGCTAGTGCTTGCTCACAAATTCTTTGGATTGTTCAAACACTTAAGGACTATGGGGTTGATCTAGATAGTGTTCCACTGTTTTGTGATAACATTAGTGCCATTTGCATTGCTAAAAACCCCGTGCAACATTCTAGAACTAAGCACATTGACATTAGGTGTCACTTTCTCCGTGATAATGTTAAAAAAAGGAAACATTGTGCTTCACCATGTAGATACCGAACTACAATTGGCTGATATTTTTACAAAACCTTTGGATTTCACTCGTTTTTGTCTCATTCATAGTGAAATAGGGGTTATGCATCCTCATGGCTTACATTGAGGGGGAGTTTTGAAATTTGAGAAGTCTATGTGTGAATCTGAAATTAAAATAATATGAGCATAGTATTTCATACATATATGACTTTGTGATTCCTTTTGCATGCTAAAAGTTCTTACTACATTACTCGTGTTATACATTTTCTAGTTTTGCCAAGTCTAGTAATTGGAATAATTACTTACACTAAATCTGGTCATAGTCAAACTTTCTTGCCGTTTTGAACTTGTTGCATGCTCACAAGTGATTTTAATTATAAAGAATTAATCAAGTAATCAACTCACATGTTGAGCTTTTATGATCAAATAAAAATGAGAAAAGATCAAGAGAATATGCATGCATCACACTTCTTCTTTTGAGATGGCTTATCATTGCACTTAGATATGAACTTGGAAGAAGTTGTGTATGACTAAAACCATGTCCTTAAGCTTCTGATTTTCAAATGACATAGGCTTGGTTTGGTTGGTTAGAATAAGGTAGATGCTTATATAATCTCTTGCAAATATCATATGTTAAAAGTTTGTGCTTTAAATAATAAAATGCAGCAACAAGTGTCATGTTTTCAGGTTTTGAAATAGTTAAGTTTGTGAGATCATGACTTGCTAAATTGGAAATTACATTTGATCTCTAGCATGGCTTACACTACTTTATGTATTTCATTGATGTGATACTGTAAGTTACTTGATAGTATGACTTGGATGAGCTTTGTTTTATATGTATATGTTATAATATGCTCATAACAATTAAAATTTCTCTTTTCAACCTTGCTGAATACATTGTCAAAGGGGGAGAGATAATATGGTGAATTTTTAAAGATAAGTATGCAAGGGGGAGAAATTGATTACACATTGCACATATTCACAATTGTCACATATTCACAATTGTTTTTGGCACGATTCTTCTCAGGGGGAGAATTTCATTTTCTCATTTTATTTCTGTTTTACAAAGGGAGAGAAATTGTTTTCAAAACTTTTAATGTGAATAAGCCAATGTTCGGATCTTAAGTGGTGTTGCCAATGCATTCATCAAGGGGGAGATTGTGAGACCTATGTGTGCTGAATACATTGGCTTTGACAATAAAAGTTTTGAATGCTGCCATAACATCTTTTTAGCAAGGTCCGACTGTAGCTCCGCGCTTCTGCAAGGTCCGACAATAGGTTCAACTTTCTTTGTCTAGGTCTGACATGTTTTTGGGTAGCTCCGGAGAGCTTTTCTTTTGCTCTGGCATGTCGTTGTTAAGCTCTGATATGGTTTGTTAGGTCCGACTTATGTTGGTTAGCTCCGACTTTTGGGTCGACTAGTTCCGATTAGTTTTGGTTAGCTCCGGCGCTAAGTACGACTAGCTTTGGTAAGCTCCAGTGCTAGGTCCTGCTAGCTTTAGTAAGCTCTGGCTCAAGCTCCTGTTAGCTTTGGCAAGGTCCGGAGCTAGTTTGCAATTTTCCTGCTTTTGCTGTGAAATGTTTCGAACTTGTTTTACATTGTTGGAAAGTTTTCTTAGTATTCTTTCACTAAGTTTTTGGTGCGTTTTGGTTGATATGGCTGATAACGTTTTGCTATGCTTTGCAACATACTTATGTGAGGTGCTCACGTAAGGTGTTGTGTTCGGAACTAACTTGAGTCAAGTCTCGGACTTAGGCTCGTACGGATTGGTTGTTTATTCATGTGCAGGTGTTGCTTGAGTTCAAGACATGGCTGGTGATGGAATCCATTGTACTAGTCTTAGGGAGAAGATGAGGTTCAACAACCAAGTTCGGGAGGAATTGTGGTTGAGTTGATCGGGAGGTCGCGCAGCATGTATGAATCAAGAACAATGCATATGAAGGTAGCGTGGATGTCATTGGAAGATGTTTGCACGTGTGCAAGGATTGCATGGACGTGGCTGCATGTTTCCAAGGCATGATGAAGATGAAGTAAAAAATGATCGAAAAGGTCCAACCGACTAGGTTATGAACTCAGGCTGCGGCTGAGTCGTGTTTGACTCAAATATGGAATGTTTTGAGTTGGTTATGATAGGATTTCGTGTGGGTCACAAATTTGAGTTGTTTTAGGAATGTGGGATACGTTCCTAAGGTGTTTAGAAGTCTTAAGATTGCTTCTATATGCGTATATAATAGTCTTGAGCAGTTATGGAAAGTTTTGATTTGTGAACAGAGTAGGATTAGAGTCCTGATTTGAGTTGAGTTGGCCTTCGGGCTGGTTATATAAGCAAGGGAGGCCAGAGCTCATGGTAGACGACCTTGGGGCTGTTCCTCTTGTGTTCTATTGAATAAAATTCGTAGTTGAAAGGAACTTTTGTGCCTTGTTCATCCGATTTGTTCCAGACAAGTTTTTCTTGTCGAGTTTTCTGCACAACACTACCTTTCTTCGGTGGTTTTATCATAACTCGAGTTTTACAGATCCAATTGACGTGATTCTTTTTGGGTTGTATTCACAACTTGATTATATATCATCTATAAAAATTTCACGATCATTGGATTTGTGGTTTTTTATCTACACAAGTTTCTTTGCAGTATTACAAATCTGTTTTTCACTCAGTAGAATAGATTAACCTTTGTTCGATCTTTCGATCGTAACTTGAGTTTTTCTTGACGGATTTGAGTGATTATTGTTGTGTCATCTTCGTGACTTGATTCTCTATGATATATATCACTTTTGTCATGGTGAAACACGTTCATATTTGTCTCACACACGATTGATTTCTTTAACAAATCATTTTTTTGCTGAAGGGGTTGGGTGGTTTTCATTGCTTATGCTGAAAAAGTTTTAATCTACCATTCACCCCCCTCTAGTAAATTTTCACGTTTTCTTGGATCCAACACATCCCAAATCCCATGTTTCCTCTAATCATGGAAGTTGTCCAGGTGCTCATAACTGGGAGCACAGCTATCATGATAGTTTTAACACTCTGTAGAGATTGTACCACTTTATGTACAAGTTTGTGATTTAGTCATCCGTCGGCGACGAAAGAAACCTCCCTTATACCAATTACACTTCCTTAGGTGTATGGCTAAGAGGTCACAAAATAGCCTTTACAAAGAGACTACCAGCATATTCAGACCCACTAAGGTTTCACCGGTGGTGATGCCTCCAAATGAGCACATCCAACGAAGGGCCCCCTCTTGTGCCGTTTGGATCACAGGGCAGTCCCGCCATTATTGCAAACCCAGCCGACTCCCATTCCTCGCTCCTCCAAATGATCCGAATCAATGTTGGCAATACTCCTAATTAATTAGCTAAGCTGCACCCATACCTGGCCTTGTGGTGGCACTGTTGTGTTGGCTTATTATTGCATGAACTGGTCCTTAGATCCAAGGCAAGCAAATCACCATATCGTCCAACCCAATCCACAAACCATGCGTGCTTAGATCTCCCAAGTCCCATGTTACCAATTAATCATGTTCACCAATTCACATCATCCATGAGTTCATTAATTCATAATTAAGCCATTTGGTTGTTTTCCATCCCAATTAACTAGAGCAATGCAAAAAGGTAAAAATACCCTTCCCGACTCTCTACATCATATTTGTGACTCCCGGTTCCAAGAATGAACCAAGTGAACGCATATGTGCGCCCAGGACGTTCAACACACATACACGAGTACATTCACAAAAGGATATACATAAAATTACCACAGAACAAGATTAATTAAACACTTCTATAACAAAATTCAGAATATTCTCGAATACAAGCTCTAATGATTATTACTGACAAATTTGAACTAATGCAGCGGAAATAAACTAATTAAGCAAACTGAGCAGCTAAGCAACATAAGCATAAGGGTAGCGCAACTCTAATCAACACCACAGACAAGCTGACGGAAGATACGGCCTAGAACTCCGCATTATCATCGTTATACTCCTGACCTGCAACTGCTGGTGGGAGAATTCCAAGGATGAGTACATGCCGTACTCAGCAATTGTGGAAAGTATGACATGTAGCTGATTCAAATGACGCATATAATAAAGGCTAAGTGCTGAAAAGTACATTAAAACACTTTATATGTAATATATTATATGTATGTGAAATAACCCATCATAAACCATAATTAATAACATAGTACCAGTCCATATTCCATATTCATCACCATATACCGGATTTCTCATTACCATTAACCATATCCATTGCCATAAACCATAATACCATCCCATAACCAGTACCAAACCATATTATCAACCATAACCATAATCATAACCGAACGAAACCATCCCAAATCCCAAGTTTTCCTCTAATCATGTAGGGTCTAGGTTGTTCATGATCGGGAGCATGGCTATCATGATAGGTTTTAGAACACTCTGCAGAGTTCGTACCACTTTACCCACGTGTCTGTGATTTCATCACCTTTCGATGAATAAGGAATCTTAATTATGCCGTCTCACACTTCCGTTGGTGTGTGGCCAAGATATCACAAAATAGCCTTTACAAAGGGACTACTAGTATGTACGGACCCACTGAGGTGTCACTAGTGGCGATGTCTCCAATTGAGCACATCTTCAACCACGGGCCCCCTCTTGTGCCATTCGGATCCCAGGGAGTCCAGGCAACCATATCTAAACCCAATCCGACCCCCTTCGCCGGTGCACCAAATGATTCGCTCAATACTAGCAATACCCGAATTATTCAGCTACGCCGCACCCATACATGGCCTCGTGGTGGCACTGTAAGTCCTGGATGGTCGCTCCACGAATTAGTCCTTAGATCTAAAGCAAGCCAAACCACCATAACTTCCAATCCATCCACATACCATGCTTGTTTAGATCACCCATTACCATGTCATATTAAACAGTTCATATTAACCATAATATCATTAATGCATAATGAAATGGTATAGTTGTTTTCCCATCCCAATTAATTAAGCGAAGCAAAAAGGTAAAAAGCCCTTCCCGACTCTCTACCATATATTCCAGGTGACAGGGTGGTCAAACAAAACTAGTAAACTTCCTATCATAGGAGTCCCATCAAATTGACGCAAGCATGCAGTTTTGAAAACAAAATATGTATTGTCGAAACAGGATCAGTATATTCAAGGACACTTGCCTTGATCTTGGGCTTGATTGGGATCAAAGACTTCAAATTCTTGGTGCTGGAGGTCCCTTGCAGCACTCTCTAGGCAAATCCGTCTAAACCGTGCAATAAGCATACAAGACAAGAATCACAATCAATAAGTGCACATATATTATAAACATACAAGACAAGAATCACAATCAATAAGTGCACATATATTACTCGATATGATATAACATGCATGATTAATGCAAATGCGAAGAAAAACTAGTTAATGAGTTGTTATTAATGTTCACTAACTAGTTCTAATGATTTTTAACAAGTTTGAACATGTTTTGAATTGATTCGAAACAACTTATAATTAATTCAGCTGAAAACAGATTGCGAAATCGGACTAGTCCACTGCAGGGCCGGACTAGTCCTCCCTTCGTAGAAACATCAAACTAGGGTTTTCTAGATCGACGTGAATTTGGAGAAACGGGGTTTAATTCACGTGATAAGGAGAAAGTAGAAGGTATACCAGGTGTTTAGAACTCCAATGAATCAAGGGTTTTGGAGGCAACACTTGGATCTTGACGATCTAGGGTTGATGAAGAACTTGATGGTGGATTGTTGATGAAGAACGAAACTTGATGGAGATCTTAATCGCTTGATCCTCTTTCGTTTCCTCCTCTTCTCCTTCTTGCTCGGGATCTCTTTCTCCCTTCTTGGTGGCAGCTATCCATGAGCTAGGGTTTGGGTGGGGTTCAAAGGTGGCAAAAAGATGTGAAAATAGGGTGTTGGGTTGTTTATATAGAGGTGGAGGGCTAGAGTGTGATGGGTTTCGAGTTTGGGGAGGGTGGAGGCCAGTGTGGGGTCCCACATGGGCTCCAAAAAGAGTTATACACGACGTCCATCGGCCAACTTAAGGTAGAACCCAAAAACACATCGTGAAACAAAAGATCAACCCGGAATCGCGATCACCGGACAAGTCTGAAAAGGGCCGGACTAGTCCGGAGTTAGTCAGAGAGGTATCGGACAAGTCCAGACTATATCGGACAAGTCCGAACTTAGTCAGAGGAAGGTTAGACAAGTCCAGCCAAAACTGGACAAGTCCAATTTTAGTCAAAGGAAAAATGGACAAGTCCGCTAGATGTCGGACAAGTCCAGACAAGTCTAGGGACTTGGCGAATTTTCAAGGAATTGGAATACCGGACTAGTCCGCTATGGACTGGACAAGTCCGAAAGTTGTACAGAGACGAAACCGGACTAGTCCGCACGAAAACAGACTTGTCCGAGCGAGGTCAGAGAGAAATCAAATTAGTCCGCACCAAAAACGGACTAGTCCACACTTCCCAGAATTTTTAAGTGCGGTTTGCTTCTAAATTCATTTTAAACTCATTCCTTTTTATGTGGGTCAATGTTAAACATGTATAAGAATGTATGCAATGCATGATGCATGAAAATGAGGGTGTTACAATACTCCAAGCATCAAGGATGGTCATACAAGTCTAGTAAACACCTATCATGGGTTTCCTATCAATTTGACATAAGCATGCAATTTTGCAAACAAAACATTTAAAAACATAGTTTCAATATGGTCAAGGACACTTGCCTTGCTTTGACAGACAGGGTTGCTCAAGCGCTTCGAGGTCTTGGTTCTGAAAATGTTTGTACACGGCCTCTTGAGCACGTCCCTCTCCTCGCGATCACACACATACAAGAAAACACATACGAATCAATACAATGCACACATATTAATCAATATGCAATGAAATGATTGCATGCAAAGTTCAATAATTAATTAACTACGGTTGTTTACTAATTAGATGCAACTAGTTCATATGTGTTCATGCAAGTTTACGGGGGTTCTAGCGATAATTAGAGTTGCTGAAATAAAATAGATGTAGGTGCAACTACGATTAAATTCCGCGTATTAGATCTATTACATTGCTAATATTCATCTCGTAAAAATGTATCCTACCGTAGGTGCAGCGGCTTCAAGGGTCGCCGAACGGAGGCATAGTGTAAACGAAGTAGATGGCACAGCGATCCTCCAGCAGCACGACGGCGGCGGCGCGACGATCTCCAGCGACCAACGACTCCTTCCTTCTCTTCCTCTTCTTCCTCCCTTTTTCCCTTGCCGCGACTTCTTTTTTTCTTCCCTGGCGGCTATGGTTTTCCTCTCCTCTCTTTTTTCCTCTAGCTGCGGGACTCACATACGCTGGAGAAAATTTTACGTATGCTAAACATTCAGGGCAGGGGTGCTTTTTATAGCCGGAGGGCTCGGTACCAGGCGCTATGCCAGCGTCCGGCTTGGCCACGAGTCAGGACAGAGTCCAACTCGGTTACATTCAAGGAGAAATAAGCTTTTCGGGAAACTTCACAGCTTCCCCCGGAACCTTCCAAACTTCCCTCAGAAACTCTCAGAAGCTTCCCCGGAAACTTCCAGAAGGTTCTCCCAGAAACTTCCAGATGGTTCCAAAACTTCTGGAAAATTCCAGAAACTTCTGAAAAGTTCCATTTTTTATTTTTCCTTTATTGGTTTTATATATATTTGTTTTCTATTTTTTCATATATATTCTCCATTTGTTTATATTTTTTCTATTATATATTTTATATTCTCATTCACTTTTCTTATTAACTAAACATATTTATATATATGTTTTATCTTTTATTTTTCTTCTCTTTTGTTCTACTAATGTTTTATGCATGAGGATGTATGCAATGCATGGTACTATTACTCAATTTGTCATGGCATGCATGATTAATGCAATTATGAGGTAAAACTTGTTAACGAGTTGCTATTAATGTTTAATAACTAGTTACAATAGTTTCTAACAAGTTTAGACAGGTTTGGAATTGATTCGATCTAATTTGGAATTAATTTAGCACCAAACAAATTCAGATATCGGACTAGTCCGGTTTCAGGGGCTGGACTAGTCCGCCCTGACCAGAATTGGAATTTAGGGTTTTCTTGATCAACGAGAGTTGGGGTTGAATTGGTGTAGAAGTGGCGAAGTAGATGGTGTACCACGTGTTTAGAGACCCAAAGATCAAGAATTGGACGTGAGACTTGAATCTTGACGATCTAGGGTTGGTGGAGATGAGTTGACGAAGATTTTGGATGAAGAATGTCAATTGTCAAAGAATCCATGAAGATTGATCTTGATTGTCCCTTCGTGTTTCTTTCTTCCTCCTTGCTCCTGGATCCTCTCTTGACGGTGGCACACGAACTGGGGTTTGAGGTTTCTCAATTGTGGCAAAGGGATAAAAAGTTGGGATGGTGGGGTGTTTATATAGAGGTGGAGGTGGTAGGGTTTGATGGATTTCGAGTCTAAGGTGGGTGGAGGCCATGCAGGGGTCCCACATGGGCTCCACAGGGGTTGGGCATGATGTTCTTGGGTCCAATTAAGGTAAATACACAATAGCAAGTCATGGAGAAAAAGATTGAATCCGAGTCGAGCACACCGGACAAGTCCACTAGGGGGCTGGACTAGGCCGATATTGAACAGAGACATACACAGACAAGTCCGTTCTGGTTCTGGACAAGTTTGATCTTGTCCAGAAAGGAAAATGGACAAGTTCGGTGTAAGTCATACAAGTCCGGAGGCTTGGAAATTTTCCAATAACCGGATTAAAAGAGGGATCTATCGGACAACTTTAAAAAGTTTAAGTAGCTAGGAACGGACTAGTCCGTACTCAACAACGGACAAGTTCGGACAATCATGAAAAGCAAATTTGGACTAATCTGGGGCAGGAAGCGGATAAGTCCGTAGGACAATAGGGAGTCAAATGGACTAGTCCGGGGTACAAACTGGACAAGTCCGCACTGTTGTAGAATTTAAATGCGGTTTTGGTTCTAATTCATTTTAATCTTGTTCCTTTTTATGTTTAAGAGTGTATGCAATGCATGATGGATGAAAATGAGGGTGTTACATCAACCCCTGGTCAGAGTCAAAGATGAGGCCGAAGCAGTGCGAGTCCCACCTGGACCCGCATGCAGAGATCAAGCGACCTGACCCGAGAGGGTTGGATTGTCAACCCCATCGCGCAACTCTGTACATGAGCATGTAGTACCATGCGACCATCATCGTACCCTTGAGACCAGGCGAAGAGTTCAGGAAGGCCCTCAGATTCACTGCCCAGGCCTCTGCAGTGCCAACCCATCGGGGCAGCCTCAACGACGACGTAGAGAATCGAAACCTGAGCCCTGACTCCCCCTAGTCGAAAGCTTATGGGAAACGAATACGTAGCACCCCTTTTCCGTAGAGGTTCTGGGTCCAACCAACATCAGGAAATACTGGGACACCAACCCCAACGTTTGGGTGGAGGACTACCGTATGGCTTGCAGAGTTGGCGGAGCGAATGATGATGACTTCATCATCCAGTACCTCTGTGACACCCGGTTCCGAATATGAACCAAGCGTAACGCATATGTGTGCCCAGGATGTTCAACACACATACACGAATGATTCACAAATGATAAACAGAATTTAACCACGTCTTAACTAATAAATAAGTACTTTATTACAATAATCCATTAGTTCACGAACAATATAACTCTAAATAATTGCAGCGGAAAATAAACTAAACAGCACGACTCCAATCCACAGGCAATTGACGGCGGTACGCAACCTAGTACTCCTCGTGATCCTCAGGGTACTCCCAATTGTCTCCAGTAGCTGTTGGGGGGATTGCAAGGGTGAGTACATGTCGTACTCAGCAAGTGTGGAAAGTATGACATGTGGCTTATTCAAATGACGACAATAATAATGGCTAAGTGCTGAAAAGTACAGTAAAACATTTGAAAAGCATTATACTATGTCTATGTGAAATAAATCCCATCACATTAACAATATCCAATTATTACCAACATTACCATTATCCATGTCCAATTACCATAACTCAATTTCATAACCATTACCAAACCATAACCATCCATAACCATTACCAAACCATAACCATCCCAAATCCCAATTTCCAATTCTAATCATGTAGGTCATCCAGGCGCTCATAACCGGGAGCACGGCTATCATGATAGTTTTTAACACTCTGCAGAGGTTGTACCACTTTACCCACATGTTTGTGATTTTATCACCTTTCGATGACTAAGGAACCTCCATTGTGCCATCTCACACTTCCGTAGGTGTGTGGCCAAGAGATCACAAAATAGCCTTTCAAAAGGGACTACTAGTATGTACGGCCCCACTAAGGTTTCACCGGCAGGCTTGAATCTCTATTCTCCCACCCACGGGTCCCCTCGTGTGCCATGCGGATCCCAGGGCAGCCCTCCTCGACTCCCATTCCCCGCGCCATCCAATGGTCCATACAGTACTAGCAGCGCTCCTAATTATTCAGCTACGCCGCACCCATACTTGGCCTTGTGGTGGCACTGTTGACCTGGCATATTCTCGCATGAACCGGTCCTTAGATCTAAGGCAAGCAAACCACCATAACATCCAACCCATCCACAAAACCATGCTTGCTTAGATCACCCATCGCATTGACCAGTTCACATTAACCAGAATATCTTTGATGCATAATTAAATGTGTAGTGTTGTTTGCCATCCCAATTAATTAAGCTAAGCAAAAAGGTAAAAACCCTTCCCGACTCTCTACCATAATTCCAGGTGACAAGGGTGGTCAAACAAAACTAGTGAACTTCCTACCATAGGATTCCCATCAATTTGACACAAGCATGCAAGTTCACAAACAAAACGTTTAATTTTAAATAGGATCAATATGCTTCAAGGACACTTGCCTTGCTCCGGCGGATGGGGTTGCTCAAGCGCTTCGAAGTCTTGGGTTTGGAAATCCTCGTATGCAACCTCTTGAGCGCGTTCCTCTACGCGTGATCATACATACAAGAAAACATATACAATTCAACATAATGCACACAAAATAATCAACATGCAATGACATGCATGCATGCACAGTTTAATAATTAATTTACTACGGTCGTTTAATAATTAGATGCGACTAGTTCATACGTGTTCACATGGGTTTACGGGGATTTTAGGGTGGATTAATGCTGCTGAAAATAAAATTATGGTGCAACTAAATTTAATTTACGCCTACTAGATTCAATATGGTCGCAAAAATTCGCATCGGGAACGAACTCTACCGTAGATCTGACGGCGTGACGGTCGCGGAATAAATGCGAGGCGTAGACGAAATAGATGGTGCAGCAGTCCTTCGGCGGTACGACGGCGGCGGCGCGATGTCGGCGACGATCTCCGGCGAACGGCGGTGCCCTCCTCTTTTTCTCCCTCTTCTTCCCCTTCTTTTTCTCCTTTTTTTTTCCCTGGGCGCCTCTGTTTTCTCTGTTCCCGTCGGCTGCTTCCAGCGGCTGGGTTTCTCCAGGCGGCGGCTTCTGGCGGCTGCTGGTTCGTGGGGGAAAAAGAGCCTAGGCCTGGGTCCTATTTATAGGGGCGGTGCTAGGGTACGGCACCGGTATCCGGCTCGGTTGGGAGTCACGCGGCACCGGGAAACGCGGCAGACGAGTCGGACGCGGGAGGGAGAGCGGGAGTCTCGGGATAAGACGTTACAGCGGGAGACCGCGGGGGAGACGCGCGGTGGGGCCGGCTGCGGCGCGTGCGCGCGTTGCGTCCGTCGGGCGGGCTGCGCGAGGCGGGCGGCGCGCGGTGGGACGGGGCCTCGGGGCGGGCGCGGCGTCACCAGGGGGCGGGGCCCGGCGCTGGCAGCGCAGCGCGCGCTGCGCTCAGGCGGCGCGGTCAGCGGGCAGGCGGCGGTGGGGCCCCCGGGCGAGCGCGCGTGGGAGCGTGGCACCGGGGCGCGGTGCGGAGCGGGCCGGCTCGGCCGGCTGGCCGCTGGCCTGGCCGCCGGGCGGCTCCTTGTTTTTTTTTATATATATATTATAATATATTTTATTACTTATATTTTATTTATTATTATTATTTTTTTTCTTTTTTTTTTCTACTTATTTATTATTTATATGTATACATTTATTTATTATATATAATTTATATATATATATTTTTCTTTTTTATATATATTATTATTATTTTATATTTATTCCCTAATATATGTTTTACGCTATAATTATTGGTTTCTTTTCTTCCTTTGCCACACGTATTTGTATATGCATATGTTTTATTATTTTTCTTTTATTCTACTAGTGTTTAATGCATGACCATGTATGCAATGCATGATGCGAAAATTTAGGGTGTTACAAACCTACCCCCCTTAAAGTGAATCTCGCCCTCGAGATTCGATAGCGTGGGGAAAAGATGAGGGAATTCTGCCTTCAGGTCTTCTTCACGTTCCCATGTAGCTTCGGCTTCGGTATGGTGTTTCCATTGCACTTTGCACCAACGGATCCTCTTATTTCTCGTGACTCTTTCCTTCATATCCAAAATTTTGATAGGTTGTTCAACATAGGACAAATCCTCCTGAAGTTCTAACTCGTCCATCGGCACTTGTTCTTCCGGTACCCTGAGACACTTCTTGAGTTGAGAGACGTGAAACACGTCGTGTACATCGGAGAGATACGTCGGCAGCTCAAGTCGATAAGCTACCTCTCCTCGCTTGTCCAGAATCTTAAATGGTCCGATGTAACGTGGTGCGAGTTTTCCCTTGACGTTAAACCGTCGCTGACCTCTGATAGGTGACACTTTGAGGTATACAAAATCTCCAACTTCAAAAGTCAGACTCCTTCGCCTATTATCAGCATAACCTTTCTGTCGAGACTGGGCAACCTTTAGGTTTTCCCGTATTATTTGGACTTGCCTTTCAGCTTCTTGTAACACGTCGGGACCAAACACTTGATTCTCTCCGGTTTCATTCCAAAACAAGGGAGTCCTACACTTCCTTCCGTATAGTGCTTCATAGGGTGACATTTTTAAACTTGCTTGGTAACTATTGTTGTACGAGAATTCAGCATACGGCAAACTTTTATCCCAACTTTTCCTATGCTTTAAAGCACATGCTCTCAACATGTCTTCCAAAATTTGGTTGGTCCTCTCGGTTTGTCCATCTGTCTGAGGGTGATACGCCGAACTAAAGTTCAGCCTTGTTCCCATTGCTTCATGCAATTTTTGCCAAAATCTGGAGGTAAACTGAGAACCTCTATCCGAGACTATCTTCTTCGGTACTCCGTGTCGGCACACAATATGTTCCATGTACAATTCTGCTAGCTTCGCGGTGGTATATGTGGTCTTGACAGGGATGAAATGAGCTGATTTTGTCAATCGATCCACAATAACCCATATTGAATCATAGCCAGACTGAGTTCGCGGTAATCCAACTATAAAGTCCATACCAATCTCTTCCCACTTCCACTCCGGGATCTTCAATGGTTGTAACAATCCGGCTGGCCTTTGATGTTCAGCTTTAACTCGTTGGCACACATCACAAAGTGCAACATATTCGGCTATGTCCTTTTTCATGCTGGCCCACCAATAACATGTCTTTAAGTCCTTGTACATCTTCGTACAGCCAGGATGAATTGAGTAAGGCGAGTCATGTGCCTCCTTCAATATTGTTTCTCGAATATGCCTGACATTAGGTACCACAATCCTCTTTCCAAGCCATAAGGTACCTTGTTCGTCCTCATCAAATCTGAATTCCTTTCCTTCTTGGGTCCTTTCCTTGATTTCTTGTATTTCCTTGTCCTTTGTCTGTCCTTCCCGTATTTCCTGCTCCAATGTTGGGTTGACTTCCATCGTTCCCATCTCATTTATGAATCCGAGGTTCAACCGTTCAAACTCCTTGCATAACTCGGATGGCAGTTCTTGAACTGTAAGTTGATGACTTACTCCTTTACGGCTCAAGGCATCGGCCACTACGTTGGCCTTCCCTGGGTGATAGTTGATTCCTACGTCATAATCCTTGATGAGCTCCAACCATCGGCGTTGCCTCAGGTTCAGATCCGTTTGCGTAAATATGTACTTGAGACTCTTGTGGTCCGTATAAATCTCACATCGGTGACCAAAAACATAGTGTCTCCATATCTTCAAGGCGTGTACCACGGCTGCGAGTTCAAGGTCGTGTGTAGGATAATTCAACTCATGTTTCTTTAGTTGCCTCGACGCATAAGCTACCACTTGGCCTTCTTGCATGAGCACACATCCTAATCCTTGTCTTGATGCATCACAGTATATATCAAAACTCTTGCTCACGTCCGGTAATACTAACACTGGGGCGGTTGTCAATCTTTTCTTTAACTCTTCAAAGCTATCCTGACAAGCTTGAGTCCATCGGAATGCCTTTCCCTTCATGAGTAATTCGGTCATAGGCTTGGCTATCTTGGAAAAATCCTTTATGAATCGACGGTAATATCCAGCCATTCCAAGGAAACTTCGAATCTCCTTGACATTCTGTGGCGGTTCCCACTTAAGCACATCTCTCACCTTCCCTGGGTCAACTGATACTCCTCCTCCAGAGATAATATGGCCTAGGAAAGAAACTTCTCGTAACCAAAATTGACATTTACTGAACTTGGCATACAATTGATGCTCCCTCAATTTCTGCAGCGTAAGCCTCAAGTGTTCCTCATGTTCCTTCTCGTCCTTCGAGTAGATCATAATATCGTCGATGAACACTACAACGAACTTATCCAGATATTCCATGAAGACCTTATTCATAAGATACATAAAGTACGCAGGCGCATTCGTCAATCCAAATGACATGACGGTGTACTCATAAGATCCATATCGTGTCCGAAATGCCGTCTTGGGTATGTCTGATGGTCTAATCTTCATTTGGAAGTATCCTGACCGCAAGTCGATCTTGGAGAAGATACAGGCACCCTTCATTTGGTCGAACAAATCCTCTATACGGGGCAGTGAGTACTTGTTCTTAATTGTCACTTCGTTGAGAGCCCTATAGTCCACACACATCCTCTGGGTTCCATCCTTCTTATCTACGAAGAGCACTGGGGCTCCCCACGGGGATGAACTTGGGCGTATAAAACCCTTCTCTAGCTGCTCTTGAATTTGCTTCTTGAGCTCTGCTAATTCCTTAGGAGGCATCCTATACGGCCTCTTAGCTATAGGTGCAGTTCCGGGTATCAACTCAATGGCGAATTCTATGTCACGATCAGGTGGCATACCTGGCAACTCATCTGGAAACACGTCTGGGTACTCGCGAACGATCGGAATGCTTTCCAATGTCACTTCTTCCACGTGATTCAGCATCGCTTTCCCTCTTGCAGGTTGGGCTGCTTCAACTTCAATGCGTGTACCATGTTCACTTGTCAACTGCACAATCCTCTCGGCGCATTGAATGACTCCATTATACTTGCTCAGCCAGTCCATTCCAAGTATTATGTCTATTCCTTGGGAGTCCAAGACTATGAGGTTTGCGAGAAAGTCTACCCCCCTTATTTTAATGCTTACTTTCGGACATACTATATTTGTCCTCATCTCTCCGCCAGGAGAACTTACTAGCATAGTTTGCTTCATATGAGATATAGGCAAATTGTACTTGGCAACATACTTTGATGAGATGAATGAATGAGATGCTCCTGAATCAAATAAAACCGTCGCGGGGTTGGAGTTGGCGAGAAACATACCAATCACGACGTCATCAGCTTGCTGGGCTTCCTCAGTGGAGATATGATTGACGTTGCCACGAGCAAAATTCTGCTGTCCACGGTTGCCTTGTGGTGCTCCTCCATTTGGTCGCGGGTGATTTGGCCTTGGTGCATTGTTCATAGGTCCATTGTTTCTCTTGGGGCATTGACTTGCAAAATGTCCGGGTTCTCCACACGCATAGCATGTCTTACCACTCATAGCATTGGGGAAGTTTGGGCGCATCTGGTTTTGAGCATTTGCCGCCATGTTAGGACGTGGCGCAGGTGGCACAGGATTGCGAGGCGCTTGCATGGCAGGGCGTTGCTGCGGTGGCTGATTTGGGCGGGGCGGATAAGCAGTGCGGTATGCAGGAGCAGAGGGGTTGTATTGTGGTGCAGTAGGTGGTGCATAGCGGGGGCGAACATTGCTTCCTTGCTGCGGTCCATGATGTGACATATTCCTCTTGTTGTCCTGCTCCATCTCACGAATCTTGTTCTCAACCACAATAGCCTTGTCAACCAGCTTTTGGAAGTTTGGATAATCAGTATTGAACAACTGGACTTGAATTTCATTGTTGAGACCTCTCATAAACAGATACTGCTTCCTACTATCAGTTTTGATGTCTTCTGGGGCATATCTTGATAATTGAGTGAATTTGCTGAGATACTCACTCACACTCATCCTTCCTTGCCTGAGATTTTCAAAGTCTTGTCTCCTCAGTATCATAACTCCTTCAGGTACATAGTGGGAACGGAAACTCTGTTTAAACTCAGCCCAAGTGATTGTTTCCTGGTTATCATGAGCGTTGCAAAGAGCTTCCCACCAGTCAGCGGCTGCTCCAACTAGTTGATGTGATGCAAAGAGAACCTTCTCCCTATCAGTGCACTGGACAATAGCAAGTTTCTTCTCAACAGACTTCAGCCAATCATCAGCTTCCATTGGGTCTGTGGCTTGTGCAAAGGTGGGCGGTCTGGTTCTCATGAACTCTCCCAAACGGTTGTGATGTGGCGGGGGTGGCGGTGGAGGCAGGTGGGGCTGATTGTTGTTGCCAGCTTGCAGCTGTCCCATGGTCTGTATCATGGTCTGCATGAGCTGGTTCTGCATGGCTAACAGTTGTTCAATGTTGATAGATCCATGAGCATGTCCCTGGTTGTTCTGAGGTACTTCATTGCGCTCCTCCTCATCGTTGGCATCCCTCTGGTTACGAGTTCTCACCATCTGTTGACGAAAGAAAGGTGGGGATAGAAGGATTTAGAATTTGGAAGGAAACGTCCCAACTATATGCATCAAGGTATGTGACACTAAATAATCCTTTATTAATATAGACCTATATTATGAGGATGTGGACAATTGCCGAAGCATCCCACAACTCTCTACTAAGCACACAAGCACTCAAACAAGCACCAAACAGAATTTACAAAGATCCTAAAAGAAGTAATACAACTCAAGGCCACACAAGTATATCTACATCGCTCTTATTTACTAATGGGGGTGTGCCTATCCTTGAGTCGTGGCATAGGTCGAGGACTACTCGTCGTCGAGCGGGAACTCATCCGGGTCCTCGTCGTCGTCGTCGTCGTCGTCGGGGTCCTCGGGGTCCTGTGGGTCCTGGGGTGGTGAGGCAGCAGGCGGCGGTGGTGCGGTAGACGCCACACTGGAGGGTTCCTCGTCAGAGGACTCCTCAGAGGATGACTCACGCTGACCGTTGCGACGGTCTGGAGAGTCCGGGGTCCACATCGGGGTGTCGGACGCGTAGTCGTCCGGGTCCTCGTCGGTGATCCGACGATACCTCCTGATTATCGCCTCGTGACGCTGGGCGAGGTCGCGTCCATCCTGGATCTCCTGCTGCGCCCTCTGAAGTCGGGCACTCAGCTGGGTCACGTCGTCAACAGTCTGACGAGACTGCGGGAGGTCCAGGGGTCCCTCCACGTGCCTGGAGACGAAGCGCGCAGTGCCACTAGGACGCTGCGGGACGAAGGCGTGAACCGTGTCCTCCAGACGGAAACGGCGGGCGTGGCTCCAGAAAGTGGCTGCTTCCCAGCTAGCATCCTGCTCTGCAGATCGGCGGGAGCTCCTCCAAGCAGGGCTGCTGTGGGTCTTCACCAACTCGTCACCGTAGTAGATATAAATTTTGCAGCTCCACTCCTTCCTGCCGGGGCGCTGCACTCCAGTGGTGTGGTAGGAGAGCGAGAGACTGTGGTGGCGGTAGCCAGCCTCACGGAGTAGGGCACGGAGACGGTGTCGCAGTTGTCCTGCGGCTCTGCCGTCAGAACGGATCACCACGGGGTGACGGGGGTCGACGGCCGGAGAGCGACTAGCCAACCTACGCGGGGGCACGAGTCCACCGGTCGACTTACGGGGGGTTGTCTTGGTGCGGGCCATCTACAAGAAACAAGAATACATTAGAAAATAATGAAAAACAAATCTGAAAATTTCAGCAGTTAAACGGCGGACAAAAAGCGGTGCAGCGGTTCCAAAAGAACGAAAAATAAAGAGAAAAATTACAGCAACCAACACAACAATTTTACCCACACATAATAGCAGCAAAACACACCGTTTTCGCAAAAATTTATACAGCAAAACAGCAGAACTTAATGTTGCTCACTTCTGAAAATTTTTATCAAAAACGCAGCAGCGATCAATACTTTTTGCGGCCGAAAATAAAGAAAACAAAACAGCAGCAAAAATTTTCGAAAATAGCATATTAGAAGAGTGTTCCTAAGTGCTCTAGAGTGTCCATTCTACCTAGGCTTGCGTCCTACGGTCAACGCGGCTCTGATACCAATTTGTGACACCCGGTTCCGAATATGAACCAAGCGTAACGCATATGTGTACCCAGGATGTTCAACACACATACACGAATGATTCACAAATGATAAACAGAATTTAACCACGTCTTAACTAATAAATAAGTACTTTATTACAATAATCCATTAGTTCACGAACAATATAACTCTAAATAATTGCAGCGGAAAATAAACTAAACAGCACGACTCCAATCCACAGGCAATTGACGGTGGTACGCAACCTAGTACTCCTCGTGATCCTCAGGGTACTCCCAATTGTCTCCAGTAGCTGTTGGGGGGATTGCAAGGGTGAGTACATGTCGTACTCAGCAAGTGTGGAAAGTATGACATGTGGCTTATTCAAATGACGACAATAATAATGGCTAAGTGCTGAAAAGTACAGTAAAACATTTGAAAAGCATTATACTATGTCTATGTGAAATAAATCCCATCACATTAACAATATCCAATTATTACCAACATTACCATTATCCATGTCCAATTACCATAACTCAATTTCATAACCATTACCAAACCATAACCATCCATAACCATTACCAAACCATAACCATCCCAAATCCCAATTTCCAATTCTAATCATGTAGGTCATCCAGGCGCTCATAACCGGGAGCACGGCTATCATGATAGTTTTTAACACTCTGCAGAGGTTGTACCACTTTACCCACATGTTTGTGATTTTATCACCTTTCGATGACTAAGGAACCTCCATTGTGCCATCTCACACTTCCGTAGGTGTGTGGCCAAGAGATCACAAAATAGCCTTTCAAAAGGGACTACTAGTATGTACGGCCCCACTAAGGTTTCACCGGCAGGCTTGAATCTCTATTCTCCCACCCACGGGTCCCCTCGTGTGCCATGCGGATCCCAGGGCAGCCCTCCTCGACTCCCATTCCCCGCGCCATCCAATGGTCCATACAGTACTAGCAGCGCTCCTAATTATTCAGCTACGCCGCACCCATACTTGGCCTTGTGGTGGCACTGTTGACCTGGCATATTCTCGCATGAACCGGTCCTTAGATCTAAGGCAAGCAAACCACCATAACATCCAACCCATCCACAAAACCATGCTTGCTTAGATCACCCATCGCATTGACCAGTTCACATTAACCAGAATATCTTTGATGCATAATTAAATGTGTAGTGTTGTTTGCCATCCCAATTAATTAAGCTAAGCAAAAAGGTAAAAACCCTTCCCGACTCTCTACCATAATTCCAGGTGACAAGGGTGGTCAAACAAAACTAGTGAACTTCCTACCATAGGATTCCCATCAATTTGACACAAGCATGCAAGTTCACAAACAAAACGTTTAATTTTAAATAGGATCAATATGCTTCAAGGACACTTGCCTTGCTCCGGCGGATGGGGTTGCTCAAGCGCTTCGAAGTCTTGGGTTTGGAAATCCTCGTATGCAACCTCTTGAGCGCGTTCCTCTACGCGTGATCATACATACAAGAAAACATATACAATTCAACATAATGCACACAAAATAATCAACATGCAATGACATGCATGCATGCACAGTTTAATAATTAATTTACTACGGTCGTTTAATAATTAGATGCGACTAGTTCATACGTGTTCACATGGGTTTACGGGGATTTTAGGGTGGATTAATGCTGCTGAAAATAAAATTATGGTGCAACTAAATTTAATTTACGCCTACTAGATTCAATATGGTCGCAAAAATTCGCATCGGGAACGAACTCTACCGTAGATCTGACGGCGTGACGGTCGCGGAATAAATGCGAGGCGTAGACGAAATAGATGGTGCAGCAGTCCTTCGGCGGTACGACGGCGGCGGCGCGATGTCGGCGACGATCTCCGGCGAACGGCGGTGCCCTCCTCTTTTTCTCCCTCTTCTTCCCCTTCTTTTTCTCCTTTTTTTTTCCCTGGGCGCCTCTGTTTTCTCTGTTCCCGTCGGCTGCTTCCGGCGGCTGGGTTTCTCCAGGCGGCGGCTTCTGGCGGCTGCTGGTTCGTGGGGGAAAAAGAGCCTAGGCCTGGGTCCTATTTATAGGGGCGGTGCTAGGGTACGGCACCGGTATCCGGCTCGGTTGGGAGTCACGCGGCACCGGGAAACGCGGCAGACGAGTCGGACGCGGGAGGGAGAGCGGGAGTCTCGGGATAAGACGTTACAGCGGGAGACCGCGGGGGAGACGCGCGGTGGGGCCGGCTGCGGCGCGTGCGTGCGTTGCGTCCGTCGGGCGGGCTGCGCGAGGCGGGCGGCGCGCGGTGGGACGGGGCCTCGGGGCGGGCGCGGCGTCACCAGGGGGCGGGGCCCGGCGCTGGCAGCGCAGCGCGCGCTGCGCTCAGGCGGCGCGGTCAGCGGGCAGGCGGCGGTGGGGCCCCCGGGCGAGCGCGCGTGGGAGCGTGGCACCGGGGCGCGGTGCGGAGCGGGCCGGCTCGGCCGGCTGGCCGCTGGCCTGGCCGCCGGGCGGCTCCTTGTTTTTTTTTTAATATATATATTATAATATATTTTATTACTTATATTTTATTTATTATTATTTTTTTTCCCTAATATATGTTTTACGCTATAATTATTGGTTTCTTTTCTTCCTTTGCCACACGTATTTGTATATGCATATGTTTTATTATTTTTCTTTTATTCTACTAGTGTTTAATGCATGACCATGTATGCAATGCATGATGCGAAAATTTAGGGTGTTACAACCTCCCCATCTACCTAGCTGAGTCGACTCAGGATTGGCTGGAATATCTCCTGCCCGATTGCATTTGGGATTGGGCCGAACTCCAGGAGACGTTCATCGGCATCTTCCAAGGGAACTACGCATGCTCTAGTAATTCTTGAGACCTCAAGGGTTGCTGGTAGAAGTCAGATGGAACCCTCTAACAGTACATTCTATGCTTCTCAAAGAAGTGCAATGAACTCCCCAACATTGTCCACATCGACATCATCACGAGTTTCCTCTCCGTGACCGTTGACGGTCCTTAAGTGCTAAAGATGACTGTCAATTCACTGCATAAAGATTGTAAAATGGAGAACACAACATAGTGGTAGGAGTTAAAACTAACAAATTCCACAAGTGTTATTGTCTATTTGTATGCAGGTGAATTAAGCCCCACAATACCCAAGCATGCATGGACTAGTCCAAAAAGTTGCCATTCGATGAATCAGGTGATGACACATGGCATCACATGGATCCATGACTCATTCCCAGGCATATGAGAGGAGACCCAACGTGTTTCACCCGAGAAGGTGGAAAGGGCCCACTTGGAAGTCATCCCAAGAAAACACAACCGAGAGGGGTCCAGGACAAGGTCGGTCGACCTCTCTTGTTGGTCGACTTGGCCCTGACGCCAAACCAGGTCAGCTTCCTGTGGCTCCCTGATGGCGGTAACGACTGATTCACACGCTGATTATGGAGCCAAACCGACTGAACTCGTGTATAAATACCTCCTCACTCCCTCACTTCTCCACACACCACAAGTCTGACAATAGTACTCCACTCATAAGGTTTAGAGCTTCCCAAGTGGCCAGCCAAGTAGAAGGAGAGTGAGGAGAAGCTAGGACGAGGAGGCTTGGGCTTGTCAAGTACCTCTTACACACTTATACCTCTATAGAAGTTCTGCCGGAATTGAGTAAGAAACTTTCTTGAATTTAATACTAGTTTGATTTATATTCCATAGTAGTTTGCTTTCATAACTGCTTGTGAGTTCACTGCTTTAATTCATTAGAGGCTCTAGTCGTAGCTTTGCATTCGAAATGATTAGAGTTTTGAATTAGAACTTAAGCATGGTTCTTAGGTTAGAGTTCATTAGTGGATATCTCGTAGACCCACAGATTGAAGAGGTAGACAGTAGGTGGTGACAACCCTACCTGTTCTTAATAATCCTCCATGTTCGGCTATGCCATAGGCTCTTGATGAAAGTGCATCTAGGCATTCCCTTGTGGGTTTTGGATGATTGATGACAAACAAATGACATCCTAATGAATTCTTTGAGATGAATGCGGGTCTACAAAGACTAGAACTTATGGTGCACTCAAAAAGGTGAAAAATGAGGAGTGAGAAAAGGAAAAGCCAAATGATCAAGGAAGCGCAAAGTAGATATCAAAGTATAGGATGTGTGTGAGAGACATATCCCAAGAGCTTATATCTTTGCATAGAAGGTAAGGGCTAAAATCAATTAATTAAGTAATTCGCTGAAGCACCGGACAAGTCCGTTCACCAACGGACTAGTCCAATGAACTCACTGTTCTTACACAGACAAGTCCGGAACAACATCGAACTAGTCCGTTCAACTCACTGGCCTCACACGGACAAGTCCGGACATGTGCCGGACTAGTCCGCTCAACTTACTGATATTGACTCAACACAAATCACCATGCACCGGACACATCCGTCCAGTTACGGACAAGTCCGATTGAGTCTCTGGACCCATCACGGACTAGTCCAGATAACTTTCTGTTCCAATACGGACAAGTCCGGATTACCTCACACAAATTAGGGTTTCAGTTGTGGTGCACAATTCATGCAAGTTTTACACAACACACCGGACTAGTCCGGTCCCCAGAGCGGACTAGTCCGACCGTCGGGATCCCTAATAGTAACTTTTTTGGAAACTCTATCAATAGGTGATCCATGACCCCACAATATAGTACCATGCACAACAGTCAACAACTAAGAACACTAGCATCGCCACTTGTCCCAAGAGCACAGAAACACCTCTCCCCACACATCTAAAGCCCTTAAAAGTTAAATCTTTTGGGAATCCAAATTTGGGATACAGAGATCGTCTTCTATGCATTGCTAAGTTCTTGGGGTTTGATCACTTATACACTCTCGCATATCTTTTAAATCTTTTGAATGTATTTGATCTTTTTTCTCTCTGTAATTTTTGTGGGATCCCTCAACGTGTGAGGTCGCCCCATCGACTTGGTGATTGCCCCCGTGATAGTGGAACTCAAGTTGGCCTTTGTGGTGACTTTAAGAGGTAAAAGGTTGATTGATACCCGACTTTGTGTGTGCTCCTCAACGAGGACGTAGATCTCTTTGGTGAGATCGAACCTCGGTAAAAATCCTTGTATCGTGTGTTCTTGTTATTTACTTTTGTAATCATCATCCTCTAGGGCATAGGGTTGATTAATCTTGCAACTTATATTAATCTTGTATTCTTCGTTCAAATCAATCATCCTAAAACTTACGGTAGGATCGAAGAGCACGTGAAAATCTACCAGAGGGGTGGTGAATGGTAGATTAAAACTTTTTCAGTGGAGGCAATGAAAAGCCCTTAGCAGAAAAGCAATTTGTTAAAGAAATCGTGTGTGAGACTAATCTAAACGTGTTTCACTGTGAAAAAAGTAATAGATATCAGAGAGAATCAAGTCATGAAGAATACACAACAAGAATCACTCAAATCCGTCGAGAGAAACTCAAGTTACAATTAAAAGATTTAACAAAGGTCAATCTATCCTACTCGAGAAAAAAACAGTTCTAAAACACTGCAAAGAAACTCGTGTAGATCAAAAACCGCGAATCTAATGAGCGTGAAATTTTGACAGATGATAGATAATCAAGTTGTGAAGACAACCCAAAAAGAATCACGTCAATTGGATCTGTAAAACTGGAGTTATGATAAAACCACTGAAGAAAAGTAGTGCTGTGCAGAAAACTCGACGAGAAGAACTTGTCTGGAACAAGTCGGGCGAACAAGGTACAAAAGTTCCTTTAAACTACGATCTTTATTCAATAGAACACAAGAGGAACAGCCCCAAAGTTGTCTACCACGAGCTCTGGCCTCCCTTGCTTATATAACCAGCCCTTAGGCCAACCCAAAACTAACTAGAATTCTAATCCTACTCAATTCACGAATCGAAACTTTCCATAACGGCTCATGACTCTTCTATACACAGATAGAAGCAATATTAAAACTTCCAAACACCTTAGGAATGTATCCCACATTGATAAAACAACTCAAATTAGTGACCCACATGAAATCCTATCATAACCAACTCAAAACTTTCCATATTTGAGTCAAACACGACTCAGCCGCAGCCTGAGTCCATAACCTAGTCAGTTGGACCTTTCCGATCAATTCTTTACGTCCACATCTCTTCATCACGCCTCAGAACCATGTAGCCAGATCCATGCACTCCTTGCATACGTGCAAACATCTTCCAATGATATCTACGATACTTTCATATGCATTGTTCTTGATTCATACATGCTGCACGACATCCCAATCAACTCAACCACAATTCCTCCCGAACTTGGTTGTTGTACCTCATCTTATCCCTAAGACTAGTTCAATGGATCCCGTCACCAACCATGTCTTGAACTCAAGCAACACCTGCACATGAATAAACAACCAATACTTCCGAGCACAAGTCCTCGACTTGACTCACGTTAGTTCCGAACACAACGCCTTACATGAGCAACTCACATAAGCATGTTGCAAAACCACAGTAAAATGATATCATCCATATCAACCAAAACGCACCAAAAACTTAGCAAATGAATACTAAGCAATCTTTCCAACAATGTAAAGTAAGTTCGAAACATTTCACAGTAAAAGCAGGAACATTGTGCTCAAGCTCTGAACCTTGCCAAAGCTAACCTGAGCTTGAGCTGGAGCTTACCCAAGCTAGTACAACCTAGCACTGGATCTTAGCAAAGCTAGTACAACCTAGCACTGGAGCTTACCAAAGCTAGTACAACCTAGCACTGGAGCTTACCAAAGCTAGTACAACCTAGCATCGGAGCTAACCAACATAAGTTGGACCTAGCAAAACATATCGGAGCTTAACAAAGACGTGCCGAAGCTATCAAAGACATGCCGGAGCTAAAGACACTGCTCACGGGAGCTACCCAAAAACATGTTGGACCTTGACAAAGCAAGTCGGACCTATTGTTAGACCTTGCAGAAGCTCAGAGCTAGAGTCTGACCTTGCTAAAAAGGGTGTTTTGGCAGAATTTTAGAACTTATATCATTAAAGCCAATGTATTCAGTACAAGCCAATGTATTCCACACACATAGGTCTCACAATCTCCCCCTTGATGAATGCATTGGCAACACCACTTAAAATCCGAACATTGGCTTATTCACATTAAAAGTTTTGAAAACAATTCCCCCCTTTGTAAAATAGAAATAAAATGAGAAGAAAACAAATTCTCCCCCTGAGAAGAATCATGCCAAAAAAATTGTGAATATGTGCAATGTGTAATCAAATTCTCCCCCTTGCATACTTATCTTTAGAAATTCACATATTATCTATTACCTCTCCCCATTTGACAATGTATTCAGCAAGGTCCAAAAAAGAAATTTCAAATGTTATGAGCATATTATAACATATACATATAAACAAAGCTTATCCAATCATACTATCAAGTAACTTACACTATCACATCAATGAGATACATAAAGTAGTGCAAGCCATGCTAGAGATCAAATGTAATTTTCAATTTAAGCAAGTCATGATCTCACAAAATTAACTATTTCATAACTTGAAAGCATGACACTAGTTGTTGCATTTTATTATTTTTCAAAACACAAATTTAGATCATATGATATTTGCAAGAGATTATATGCGCATCTTCCTTATTCTAACCAACCAAGCCAAGCCTATGTCATTTGACAATCAGAAGCTTAAGGACATGGTTTTAGTCATACACAACTTCTTCCAATATCATATCTAAGTGCAATGATAAGCTATCTCAAAAGAAGAAGTGTGATGCATCCATATTCTCTTGATCTTTTCTCAATTTATATTTGTTCATAAAAACTCAACATGTGAGTTGATTACTTGATTAATTCTTAATGATTAAAAGCACTTATGAACATGTAACAAGCTCAAAACAGCAAGAAAGTTCGATCATGACCAGTTTTAGTGTAAGTAATTATTCAAATTACTAGACATGGCAAAAACTATTTTGAAACCTGAAAGCATGACAATTGTTGCTGCATTTTATTATTTTTCAAAGCACAAATTTAGATCATATGATATTTGCAAGAGATTATATGCGCATCTGCCTTATTCTAACCAACAAAGCTAAGCCTATGTCATTTGACAATCAGAAGCTTAAGGACATGGTTTTAGTCATACAAAACTCCTTCCAAGTTCATATCTAAGTGCAATGATAAGCCATCTCAAAAGAAGAAATGCGATGCATGCATATTCTCTTGATCTTTTCTCATTTCTTCATTTGTTCATAAAACTCAACATGTGAGTTGATTACTTAATTAATTCATTATGATTAAAAGCACTTGTGATTATGCAACAAGTCCAAAATAGCAAGAAAGTTCGATCATGACCAGATTCAGTGTAAGTAATTATTCCAATTACTAGTCATGGCAAAAACTACAAAAAGTATAACACGAGTAATGTAGTAAGAACTTTCAACATGTAAAAGGAATCACAAAGTCATATATGTATGAAATATTATGCTCATATTATTTTTAAATTTAGATCCCGAATTTGAAAGGTCCCCCTCAATTTAAGCCATGAGGAAGCATAATCCCTATTTCACTTCGAATGTAACAAAAACAAGTGAAATCCAAAGGTTTTATAAAAATGTCAGCCAACTGTTGTTCGATATCTACATGGTGAAGCACAATGCTTCCTTTTTCAACATTATCATGGAGAAAGTGATACCTAATGTCAATGTGCTTTGTTCTTGAATGTTGCACGGGGTTTCTAGCAATGCAAATAGCACTAGTATTGTCACAAAATAGTGGAACACTATCTAGATTAATCCCATAGTCCTTAAGTGTTTAAAAATCCAAAGAATTTGTGAGCAAGCACTAGCAACAACTACATATTCAGATTCAGCTGTGGATTGTGCAACTGAGTTTTGTTTTCTAGAGGATCGAGCAACAAGTGAATTACCAAGAAAATGAGAAGCACCGAAAGTACTTTTCCTATCAATCCTACAACTGCCAAAATCATCATCCGAAAAAGCTTTCAAAGTAACGGTTGAGGAAGAGGGAAGAAAAATGCCAAATTCTTGAGTTCCATGTAAGTACCTGAGAATCTTTTTGAGGGCTTGACGATGTGAAGCACGTGGGGAGGCTTGAAACCGTGCACAAAGACATACGCTGAATTGTATGTCCGGCCTTGATACCGTGAGGTACAAAAGTGGTCCGATCATGCTTCTATATTCTTTTTGATCCACGGGTTCACCATCTTCATCAAGTTCAAGTGTTGTTGCTGTTCCCATTGGTGTCCGAAGAGGCTTGCTTTTGTCCATGTTGAAGCGCCTTAGGAGGTCTTTTGTATACTTCGTTTGATGCACAAAGGTACCCTCCTTGGTTTGCTTGATTTGTAGCCCCAAAAGGTACATGAGTTCTCCCATCATACTCATCTCAATTTCTGAACACATCATAGCTGAAAACTTAGACACAAGATCATGAGAAGCACAACCAAAGATAAGTTCATTCACACACTTGAACGAATAATGAGTCATTGCCATGCTTAAGCACAAAAATAGTTTTAGCATCCTTGCCCATGGTAAACCCCTTTTCAAGTAAGAATGTTTTTAACCTATCATACCATGCTCTAGGGTTTTTTTTGAGACCGTACAAGGTTTTGGACAGTTTGTAAACATGATTAGGAAAATCTGGATTTTCAAAACCCGGTGGTTGTTTGACATAACCTCCTCATTTGTGTAGCCATTAAGAAAAGCACTTTAACATCCATTTGATATAGCTTAAAACCTTTAGATGCAGCAAAAGCTAACAAAATTCTTATGGCTTCTAATCTAGCAACAGGAGCAAAAGTTTCATCAAAATCTAGACCTTCAACTTGAGTGAAATCTTGAGCAACCAACCTAGCCTTGTTCCTAACCACAACCCCATCCCCACTTTGTTTATTTTTAAACAACCATTTAGTTCCAATTAAAGTGTGACCTTGAGGTGGAGGTACAAGTTTCCAAACATTATTTCTTTCAAAATTTTCTAACTCTTCTTGCATGGCAATAATCCAGGATTCATTAGTGAGTGCGTGTGATATATCTTTGGGTTCAAAATAAGCAATAAAAGCAGAATGATCATGATAGTTTGGATCACAAAACCTGGACCATGTGACTCGTTCGTGCAAGCTTGCAATAATTGTTGTGGATGATGACTTTTGAGAACCCGGAGGGGAGTGGACACTTCACAAGATTCTTCTTCTTCATGTTCATCACAAATCGATGAGCTTGTGACTTGAGAAGGATCTGGACCAGCAATGGTGGTCATCGGTGCTGCCTGTGAATCAAAATCAGGAGCTGGAACAATGTTATTAGCTGCTCAATTTTTGGGCTGCAGCTCCACCTCTTCCTCATCTTCAACAAAAACGCTCTCCCCCTGCGGATATGAATCTGTACCTGCAATGTTTGAGCTAGTACCTGGGCTAGCTTCATCAAAAGACACCTCACAAGTCTCCACAATTTTGTTAGTGTCAAGTAAAAGCACACAGTAGTCTCTAGTATGATATGGATAACCAAGAAACATGCCATTAATGGATCTAGGTTCAAATTTATCAAGATTACCATGTTTCTTAACAAAGCAATTACAACCAAAGACCCAAAATTCTGTAACACTAGGCCTATGTTCAAACCGGAGCTCATATGGTGTTTTACCTAGCTTAGCACGCAAGAAAACACGATTTGAGACATAACTAGCGGTTGCAATCGCATCAGTCCAAAATTTTTTATGAGTTTGATATTCATCAAGCATAGTCCTAGCCATCTCAACTAAGGTTCTGTTCTTTCTTTCTACAACACCATTTTGATGAGGTACATATGGTGAAGAAAATTGATGATCTATTCCATTTTAAGCACAAAAGTGATCAAAAGATTGATTTATAAATTCGGTTCCATTATCGCATGTAATTGCTTTTAAAGATGTTTGGTGATCAATTGATAATCTAAGAAATAAAGTTCTAAAGTGATTAAAAGCTTCATTATTAGATGCCATAAAGTAAACCCAAGAGTATCTAGAATAATCATCAACTATCACAAGAACATACCATTTACCTCCGAAGGATTGAACACATGAAGGTCCTACGGTGTCAAGGTGCAAAAGTTGACCCGGTTTAGTTGTCATGATCATAGTGAGAGGAGTATGTGAACCTGCAACCATCTTAGTATGTCTACAAGGAGAGCACACAATTTCTTTGTCCCCTTTAAGCTTAGGCAGCCCACATATGTGATCAAGAGCATTAACACGCGTGAGATGATGAAAGCCTACGTGACCAAGTCTAGAATACCAAAAATATAAGTCTTTGGAATCATTAGCAACTAGACACCTATGCTTAGAGGAAGACATATCAAAATCAGCTTTAAAAATTCTTCCAAACCTAGACATGTTAAAAATAAGCTCACTATTTGAACCTACAACTTTGCAGCAGTTTTTATTGAAAATAATTTCTAGATTTTCATCTAGCAATTGTGAAATAGAAAGCAAGTTGTATTTTCAAATTTTTAACAAATTCCACATCCTTCAAAGTGTAGTGATCATTTAATCTAACCGAACCCTTAACAATTATAGAAGTTGAAGAATTATTGGCAAAAGTAACATTCTCTACACGAGACACAAAAGAGAGGGAGGAGAACCATTCTTTGTTACAGGTCATGTGGCGTGAGCAACCTGAATCCACAATCCAAATGTTCTCCTTCCTCAAGCGTGTAACCTATATAGAAGCACAATACATTGATGACTCAATACTGGGGTTAGTCAAAAGGCATTTAGGAATCCAGTACTAAGTCACACGACGTCCAGTAGGAATAACATGCAAAATCTAAGATAAAACAACATGTTTATGAGCCAAAGTTTGAGGATTTTTGTACCCAACTACTGACTTATGAGGTGTGACATGTGTAGCACGAAAAACAGTAGGTTTGGGAGCAAACTTTGCATGTTTTCGACTCATTACAGCATGTCGCATGTTCCTATCATTCGGTATAGCATGAGCAACAACTTTTGCATGTAAGTTATGAGATCTAACAATCATTCTTTCCTTTTTCTGTTGTTTAGCTAGTCTATAACAAAAAATCTATGACATGACCACTCTACCACAATAGGTACAATGAAATTTAACTTTGTGTTCATGTCTAGATGGGAAAGCAACATTTTTATTTGAATCCGAATGAGACAACACTCCTGCAGATTTAAAAACCACTTCTTTTTGTTTAGGAACTGTTTGAATCAAACCACTTCCTAATGACTTTACAATTTTAGGTGGATGTGCCTTAGCATGAGCATGAGAATCAAAATATAAACCAGTTTTATCATTGCAAGACTTGGAAGAATTCAGCAGCAAGTTTAGGTTCTTATTCCCATTACAAAACCGATCTAGTGTCCTATGCATGTCATCAAGTTTATTGGACAGATCAAGGCAATTTTCACATGAAGTTTTTCCTTTCAATTTGCAATTGGAACAATATTTAACTTCATGAGAACGTAAAGCATTGTTCAATATAGAAATTTCATTCATAGCATCTTGTAGTTTCTTATCAAGATCATCACAAGTAGAACAATGCAAATCAATTGTAGAACAATTATCATCTTTTAAGTTTTTATCATTAAGTGCAGCAAGCTCTCTGTTCTTTTTAATTTCTAACTCAAGTTTATCAAGTGTGGAGGTGTGCGCACTTCTTAATGAGGACAATTGTTCACATATTAAATCACATGAGAAACAAGAATCATCACTAGGAATCAAGGATTTAAAACGATTAATTTCAGATTCTAGTGACTCAATTTTAAATCTTAGGGATAGTGCTGCTAAAATTGAATCACTAGAATCTGAAATCAACCGTTTAAAAACTTTGATTCCTAGTGATGATGCATGTTCCTCATGTGATTTAATATATGAACAATTGTCCTCATTAAGAAGTGCGCACACCTCCACACTTGATAAACTTGAGTTAGAAATTGAAAAGAACAAAGAGCTTGCTACACTTAATGATAAAAACTTGAAAGATGCTAGCTGTTCTACAATTGATTTGCATTATTCTACTTGTGATGATCTTGATAAGAAACTACAGGATGCTATGAATGAAATTTCTATATTGAACATTGCTTTACGTTCTCATGAAGTTAAATTTTGTTCCAATTGCAAACTAAAAGGAAAAAATTCATGTGAAAATTGCCTTGATCTGTCAAATAAACTTGATGACTTGCATAGGACATTAGATCGGTTTTGTAATGGGAATAAGAACCTAAACTTACTTCTGAATTCTTCCAAGTCTTGCAATGATAAAACTGGTTTAGGTTTTGATTCTCATGCACATGCTAAGGCACATCCACCTAAAATTGTAAATTCATTAGGAAGTGGTTTGATTCAAACAGTTCCTAAACAAAAAGGAGTGGTTTTCAAATCTGCAGGAGTGTTGCCTCATTCGGTTTCAAATAAAAATATTGGTTGCTCATCTAGACATGAACACAAAGTTAAATTTCTTTGTACCTTCTGTGGTAGAGATGGTCATGTCATAGATTTTTGTTATAGACTAGCTAAACAACAGAAAAGGGAAAGAATGGTTGCTAGATCTCATAACTTTCATGCAAAATTTGCTGCACACATTGAACCGAACATACAACCTGCTGTTTTGAGTCAAAAACATTCAAAGTTTACCTCCGGACCTTCTGTTTTTGCCTCCGGAGCTACTGATTTTTTTGCTACACAAGTAACACCTTATAGGTCAGTAGTCAAGAATAAAAAATCTCAAATTTTGACTCATAAACCTGCTGTTTTGTCTCAGCTTTCGCGTGTTTTTCCTGCTGCACATCGCGTGACTCAGTACTGGATTCCTAAATGCCTTTTGACTAACCTCAGTATTGAGTCATCGACGTATTGTGCTTCTATGTAGGTTACACGTTTGAGGAAGGAGAACATTTGGATTGTGGATTCAGGTTGCTCACGCCACATGACCAGTAACAAAGATTGGTTCTCCTCCCTCTCTTTTGTGTCACGTGTAGAGAATGTTACTTTTGCCAATAATTCTTCAACTCCTATAATTGCTAAGGGTTCGGTTAGAGTAAATGATCACTACACTTTGAAGGATGTGGCACTTGTCAAAAATTTGAAATATAACTTGCTTTCTGTTTCACAATTGCTAGATGAAAATCTAGAAATTATTTTAAATAAAAACTGCTGCAAAGTTGTAGGTTCAAATAGTGAGCTTATTTTTAACATGTCTCGGTTTGGAAGAGTTTTTAAAGCTGATTTTGATATGTCTTCTTCTAAGCATAGGTGTCTAGTTGCTAATGATTCAAAGGACTTATATTTTTGGCATCGTAGACTTGGTCACGTAGGCTTTGATCACCTAACACGTGTTAGTGCTCTTGTTCGCATACGTGGGCTGCCTAAGCTTAAAGGGGACAAAGAAATTGTGTGCTCTTCTTGTAGACATGCTAAGATGGTTGTAGGTTCACATACTCCTCTCACAATGATCATGACAACTGAACCATGTCAAATTTTGCATCTTGACACCGTAGGACCTTCACGTGTTCAATCCTTCGGAGGTAAATGGTATGTTCTTGTTATTGTTGATGATTATTCTAGATACTCTTGGGTTTACTTTATGGCGTCTAAGAATGAAGTTTTTAGTCACTTTAGAACTTTATTTCTTAGATTATCAATTGATCACCCAGGATCATTAAAAGCAATTAGAAGTGATAATGGAACTGAATTTAAAAATCAATCTTTTGATCACTTTTGTGCTGAAAATGGAATATGTCAGTACCCTGGGTACCATATACTCATTGGGATTGCAAAGATCTCAAGGAAAATTCATCTACTTGATTTGAAGACCTTCAGAGGCCCACATGTCAGACATAACCGGACCTGCTTCTCCAATATGGTTAGTCCCAGGGTCGCCACGTGTACTATCAAATCGGAGCTACCGCCCACAAGGGCAAGCTCCAGGCTATGTACCGAAATAGCACCCCCGGACCTAGACCCAGACCGAGGGAAGCTCCAGAACTGACACGTGTCAGGTAGCTCCGGACCTATCTGTTTCCCACAGTATGCTCCGGAGCTGCCACGTGTCCAACCGTCAGATCTTCAGCCTCCAACCTCCGGAAGACTCCACAACGGTCCGGATCTTCAAAGGGGAATCAAAGACTTCAAGACCCAATTAAGTGTCATTAATACCATATTAATGACACACAATCGGACGACCTTAATTACCAGTAATGATGCTTTCAAAGCCCATAACTCGCTCATTAAGGGCAATTAAACGTGTTGAATGTGTATCAATATCAGTAACCGCCAGGGCCACATGTCGGGCCAGGCTAACTTGTAACGGCCTGCCCTTGTACTATAAAAGGACATGCCGACGATACATAGGGGACACTCTACACACACGCTGGGAACACATAGACGCGATGCGCTCACTCTACAGCTCATACAACCAATACAACACCAACACATCCTGTGGATTAGGGTATTACGCTCAGGTGGCCCGAACCACGTAAATCTTCGTGTCTACTGTGTCATTTACACTTCACCTTCTTGAATCTCCGCGCACTCACACCGAACCTCAAACTACTCTAACACTTTAGTAGTGTCGGGAGATCTGCCGGATCAAAACCACCGATAGTTGGCGTGCCAGGTAGGGGGACCCGAGATTTCAAGAATGGTGAACTCAGCCGCTGGATCATCCAATGGTCATCCCGTTGTTCAAGCTGTTGGGGGTAATCCCTCCAATATGCAGCCACGAGCAGGAACCACGGTTCCAGCAGGAGTCACACTTCCACCACCGCCACCTCCACCAGCAAATCAAGCTAGACAACGCGATGGCGCACCGGCGTCAATCACTTCGTCGGCGAATCTTGACAACCCGGAACACGCACTTCATGCAGCACGTGCTCTTCTTCAGCGCCCACCACCTCCGGATGCATCCCGGGATGCAATGGAGCAGTGGAGGGCCGATGTGGAACACTTGGTTGCAGCAGCAGCCGACCGCATCAGCAACCAGGGTCCTCCTCCTTCAGGACGGGCCCCGTCGTAGCGACGGACCTTGTCTGGCAGACTTGGTCCACACGTTTCCAACAACAGGAGACGTGTTGCATCACAACAGGTGATGTCGTTGCCCTCCGGGGCACGACACACTCACACGGTATCAAGGCTTTCAACTCATGACCTCCGGGCAGAGCTTGATCACCGATATCGCTAACAAGACGGCCGAGTCCATATCGAGCGTGCTCGTGAAAGACGAGAAGCTCAAGACATTCCTGCTCCTGAAGGAGTAGGAGGAGGCTGTTCAGCCCTGGCCATGCATCTGCGTATGGTCAGGTGGCCACAGAAGTTCCGGCCTCACCTGCCGGAGAAGTTCGACAGGACCGTTAATCCTGTTGAATTTCTTCAGATTTACTCCACTGCTATCTTGGTAGCTGGAGGAAATGAGGCCGTAATGGCCAATTATTTCCCAGTGGCTTTAACTGGGACCGCCAGGTCCTGGTTTATGAGCCTTCCACCCAACTCCATCAGCAGTTGGGAGGAGTTGTGCCGGCAGTTCACCGCCAACTTTGGGAGTTCTTACACCCGACCAGGCACCGAACTTGACCTTTTTGCAGTTGTGCAAAAAGGAGGAGAATCCCTGCGATTATTCATCCAGAGGTTCTCTCAGGTACAAAACACTATCCCTTCTATCTCTAGCGCTTCTGTCATTGTGGAATTCAGACAGGGTGTACGGGATAAGAACATGTTGGAGAAACTGGCGATCAAGGAGATCACCAGTGCCACGGAACTCTTCAGCTTGGTTGACAAATGTACCAGAGCTGCGGAGGGCCGTGAAATGCACTCCAAACCAACTTCGGAGGATCACAAGAAATCCTCCAAAGGAGAAGACACTACCTCCGAGAGTGGCAAGAAGAAGAAAAAGACCAATGGCAAGAAGAAGCCGTCGGCCGGTGCATCCAATGCTGCAGCTGCTGCAGCTCCGGGTAGACGGGGGCCAAGCCCCGAGAAGTGACCTCGACCGTCTTCCGAAGACGGTGGCAAACCCAAGGTGTGGTGTCCAATTCACAAAACGGACAGCCACAGTTTGGAAGACTGCTGGGAGGTCCAAAACCTTGCCGAGCACTACAACAAGCGCCGGGAAGAAGCTCCTTTCCGACAGAGGGAAGGAAAACATAAAGTTGACGAAGCACCAACTAAAGAGGAGTTAGGTTTTCAGGATCCCAAAAAGGTCTTGAAGGCCGTCTACACCTCCATCGACGACGATTCCGATGTCTCTGACAATGAGCATTGGAAGACCATGAACACCATTTTTGGTGGATCATGGGACATCACCTCCCGCCGCGTCATCAAGACTATGCGTCGGGACCTAGCTGCTGTAGCTCCTACAGCCAGGGCGGAGCCTCATCGGAAGTGGATGGACACAGCCATCACTTTTGATGCTTCGGACTGCCCTCGAAGCATGATTGGAGCAGGTCAGCTACCTTTGATGGTATCTCCTACCATCAATAACATCCAACTCCACCATGTCATGATAGACGGAGGTTCGGGGCTCAACCTCATAAGCTTTGAAGCTTTTACCAAGCTTCAGCTCCGACCTTCGGATCTCCACCCCTCCTGACCTTTCTCCGGAGTAGGTCCGGGAGCCATTACCCCACTCGGAGCTATTACCCTCCCCGTTAACTTCGGGACCCGGAAGAAGTATCGCACCGAGAAGTTGGTCCTTGACGTTGCTCAGATCAACTTACCCTTCAATGCCATCTTGGGTAGGCCTGCCTTGTACAAATTCATGGCAGCTGCTCATTATGGTTACCTGGTGTTAAAGATGCCAACACCCGTAGGCGTTCTCTGGATCTGCGGAGATCGTACTGCCGGAGTAACCGCTCTGGAAGAACTCCATGCGCTTACTACGGTGCAAGAGGAGGACTCCAGGCAGGAGCAAGCTCCAAAACCCTCGAGCATTCATCAGAGAGGCTCAACTTCTGCACCTCGTGTGCAGCCAAGCGGCGACACTGACATTCCCGTCAAAGTCGTCCAAATCGGTTCCGATGCTGCTCAGACCACCCGTATATCGGGGGGATTGAACGACAAATAGGAACTCGCGCTCATCGCTTTCCTCCGGGCTAATGTCGACGTGTTTGCCTGGCAACCGTCACAAATGCCTGGGATCCCCAGGGAAGTGATTGAGCACAATCTGAAGATCTACCCCGACGCCCGGCCTGTGCATCAGAAGCCTCGGAAGCAATCCGTAGAGCGACATAACTTCATTCGACAAGAAGTGAAGAAGTTGCTCGAAGCTGGATTCATCTGAGAAGTCTTCCATCCAAAATGGCTGGCAAACCCAGTCGTTGTGCCCAAGGCCGACGGGAAGCTTCGGATGTGTATCGACTACACAACACTAAATAAGGCATGTCCAAAAGATCCATTCCCATTACCTAGAATAGATTAGATAGTGGATTCCACTTCCGGGTGTGAATTACTGTGTTTCCTAGACGCATATTCCGGGTATCATCAAATCAGAATGTCTAGGGAAGATGAAGAGCATACCTCTTTCATCACAGTAGATGGATTGTACTGTTATATAGCCATGCCATTTGGTCTCAAGAATGCAGCTTCAAACTTTGTACGAGCTATGTACAAAACCTTTGAAGAACTCATTAGAGACATAGTGGAAGTGTACGTCGATGACATTGTGGTCAAGGTCAAGAACAAGGAGTCACTCCTTTACACCTTGCAGGCTGTCTTCGATAAGCTGCGGGTCACCCGCACAAAGCTAAACCCAGACAAGTGTGTCTTCGGGGTTAGCTCCAGAAAACTTCTTGGTTTCCTGGTAAGTCACCGGGGCATAGAAGCTAATCCGGCGAAGATCAAGGCCATTGAAGACATGCGGCCACCAGCCCGCATCAAAGATGTCCAAAAGCTAACTGGATGTCTAGCAGCCCTCAACCGGTTCATTTCAAGACTGGCGGAACGGGCACTCCCCTTCTTCAAGTTATTGAGGAAGTCCGGACCATTCCAATGGTCTGAAGAAGCAGAAAAGGCGTTCCAGGAGCTAAAACAGTTCCTCACCACCCTACCAACTCTGGTAGCTCCGAACCCTGGTGAGCCTTTGTTGCTTTACATTTCAGCAACTGACGAAGTCGTCAGTATGGTCCTGGTTGCAGAGAGAGCAAGACTACCCCATACTCAGGAATCCAGACCCCTTCGGGAGGGTCCAGAGGATCCTGAAAGCGAGTCTGGGTCCTAGCTCCCAGACTTGAATCCACAAGAAGTTACTTCAGAAGACCCAGACCCCTCCGGGAGGGTCCAGGTCGCTTCTGAAGAAGCTCCGGGTTCCTCCAGCAAGGACCCGGAAGTCCCCGAAGAAAATTTGTACCCCTCCGAGAGGATCCGGATCAGTGAAGAGGAAGCTCCGGGCCCCTCCGGGAGGGTCCGGACCATTCAGCGCCCAGTGTACTTCATCAGTGAAGTACTACATGATGCCAAGACTCGATACCTAGAGGTCCATAAGCTGCTCTATGCAGTTCTTATTGCCTCCAGGAAGCTTCGCCATTACTTCCAAGCTCACAAAATCTCAGTGGTGACTTCTTACCCACTTCGAGCAATCTTGCATAATCCCAACTCAACTGGGAATATTGCAAAGTGGGCAGCGGAATTGGCCGAATTTGATCTCGAATTCATTTCAAGGCAAGCAATCAAGAGTCAAGCATTGGAAGACTTCGTGGCGGAATGGACTCCCTCTCCATCAAACCCTGGGGGCTCAAGCGAGCAGAAGCCAGAACACAAGGCTCCGGTCTTCACCGAGCCTCACTGGATCCTCTACTTCGATGGCTCCATGCAAAAGCAGGGGGCCGGAGCTGGAATCCTTCTCCTCGCACCAACCGGAGAGAAGGTAAAATACATGGTACACCTTGACTTCAAGGTGACCAACAACATGGCGGAATATGAAGCCCTCATTTACGGACTAAAGGTGGCACTGTCATACGGTGTCAAGCAACTGCTGGTCAAGGGAGATTCACAACTCATCATTAAGCAAGTGAAGGGTGAATGCTCCTGCAACAATTTCCAGCTAGCTGCTTACCTCCTTGAAGTCCAGAGGCTTCAGAAGGACTTCGAAGTCCTAGATCTCCACCATGTCCAGCATGCCCACAACGCTGAAGCCGACGAACTCTCGACGAAAGCGTCAACTGGAGCTCCTGCTCCTGACGGAACTTTTGTCCGGAGGTTGTCAAAACCCACAGCTCAGCCCGCAGAACTGAGCGAAGGGGGCGAGATCAGCATCCCAAAGTTGACGGTCCCGATGGCCCTGTTACCATGGCAGCCATCAAGGGTCGTAGGTGCTGCCGGAAGCTCGGAGCAACCCAGCACACAAGACTCAAATGCTCAAGTTAGTTCTGATGCATGGATCTCGGAGATCCAGAACTACTTGAAAGACAACATCCTTCCTGACGATGATGTATCCGCTGACCGGGTAGTCAGAGTGGCTAAAAGATACACGTTGGTAGAAGGGGATCTCTACCGGCGCGGTGCCAATGGCATCCTAATGCGGTGCATCACAAGGGAAGAAGGCTGCAAGCTCCTCGTAGAAATCCATGGAGGCGAGTGTGGGAACCACGCGTCTTCCCGCACGCTAGTTGGTAAAGCCTTTCGGCATGGCTTCTACTGGCCTACAACACTCCAGGATGCAACTGAGCTGGTGAAGAAATGTGAAGCATTTCAATTTCATGCAAAGCAAATTCACACACCGGCTCAGCCCCTACAAATGATACCTCCTACATGGCCCTTCGCTGTGTGGGGGATGGACATCTTGGGACCTTTGCCAAGAGCCGTTGGAGGTTACAAGTTCCTGTACGTTGCCATTGACAAGTTCACCAAGTGGCCGGAAGCAACTCCAGTTGTGACAATCAACAAGAAATCTGCTATCAACTTTTTGCAGTCCATTGTATGCAGATTTGGAGTCCCAAGCAAAATCATCACTGATAATGGGACCCAATTCACAAGCTCTGCATTTCAGGATATTGCAAAGACCTCGGCATTCAAGTTTGCTACGCCTCCGTAGCTCACCCGACAAGCAATGGCCAAGCCAAGAGAGCAAATGCTGAAATCCTTAAAGGACTCAAAATGCGCACCTATGAGCGCTTGAAAAAACATGGAGCCAACTGGATTGAAGAGCTTCCGCCCACTTTATGGGCCAACAGGACAACTCCAAACCGGTCAACTGGAGAGACACCCTTCTTCCTGGTATATGGAGGTGAAGCAATCTTTCCTCCGGAAATCACCTTGGGGTCACTCCGGGTCCGGACCTTCGACGAAGCCACGCAGGACCAGCTCCGGCGTGAAGACCTAGACCTCCTTGAGGAGGGAAGGCGCCAAGCAGCTGTTCGGAATGCCCGATACCGCCAAGCCCTTCGGCGCTATCATCAGCGGCATGTATACAACCGACAGCTCGAGGAAGGCGATCTGGTGCTACGGAGAATACTATCCAGAGAAGGGTTAAACAAACTCTCCCCCAGCTGGGAGGGACCCTTTCGAGTGATTAAAGTATCTCGTCCCAGAAGCGTTCACTTGGCTACCGAGGATGAGACACCTCTCCCAAATCCTTGGAACATTGAGCACCTTCGTAAGTTCTACACTTAATATCACGGAGGTGAGTCTGTAGTAACTTGAGGTGTATGCTATAGAGTCATTGATGAGGACATAACAACAGCAGAGACGCGCATTGAACTGCAAGGACCAATCACAAGAGCACGGGCACGGTTATTAAATCAGCAGGTGAATTCGTTCTTAACTTCTTTTGCATGTGAGTTTGAGAATAGATTGCTATGTGATGATTTAATTGTTATTAGGAATAATGGAAAAGATCAACAAGTGAAGGAAGGAGGCCTTGGGAGCGTGGAGAACCACCTGGGACGTCCACAAGTAGATGGAAACAGTTTACAACTCGGACTCGAGTTCAACTCGGAGTCCAGGAGCAGTCCACCTTAAAACAGACGCCCAGGAGGCATACGGACTCCGTTTTCGACATTCTACATATGCACGGAAAGAGGAGAAGATAAACTTTCCAATGGTTCTGGTCCCACCTCAAAATTCCTCCGGAGTCATTGGGAATCGTCGAAACAAATCGAGTCCAGATTTCTGTCCGGTGCTGCGCCACCGAATCGGGCCTTTGGGCCTTGTATCCCGTAAGAGTCCATTAGGGACGCGTCTAATCGTGTTTTGGTCGAACCCTAGCCTATAAATACTGCAGCCGCCGGTCATATTCGGTGGGTTTTGCTTAGATCAATAAAATCACCGTTCTACGGTTTGTGAGACCCCAATTTCGCGATTTCCGATCGTGTCTTCTACGTTCTTGCTCGTGTTCTCGATTGAACTTGCAGGGATTAGCCTTCTTGGCGAGGTCAAGCGTGTGCAGCACGGTTGATAACCAACGGAGCCGTGGTGTAGTGATTGCAGGGGTACTCGAACCGCTCGAGTGCCGCGGATCATCACGTCGAGTTCTCCACCCCAATCGACATACCTTTCGGAAGATCGGGCCTAAACCTACTCATCAATTGGTATCAGATTTCCAGGTTGCCCGTGAGGTATATTTGTTTTCCTTCCTTCCATTAGATCGATTTTTTTTCGTACCTAGAGTCCACAAAAAAGCCACAAAAAAAATTAGATCGTTTTTACCGCTTCCCAGACTATAGTGCCTGCAGTTTCGTTTTTCAGTTTGCATTGTTGAGTTTGCATTCGTGTGGTTGAGTCTTGTTGCTGGTTTAGCTTTGTGTTTTTTGGTCCTAGTTATCGTGTTTCGTCCTTGTTTTCTTGCTATTCGACACCTATTCCACAATCCCTAAATAACAAACCGATCCGCCACGTTCATCGGTTTGCCTTAGCTAGCCGCCTTGCGTGAACTCCCGCATCGCCAGCCCTAGATTAGGTGACAAATCTTTGTGCCATTCATCCTTGAATCATCACACACCACCCCATTAGTTGCTGTGCAAATTCCCGATCGTTTTCGTATCCGTTTGCGAGTTCTGTTCTCAAACCGAGTTGGAATCAACATCCAAAAAACGTAACTCGGACAGCCTACCTTAAAACGGCCATAACTTTCGCATACGAACTCGAAATCGGGCGAATTTTGTTTTCAAATTCATCTACGCGAAATTTCACATCTGATTTTCCGCGGCATAGCCGCGTTCGGCGAAATTAGATTGCCCAAATTCCCCTCGGAAGATAGGCTATCCGGCCTCCGAAGTTTCAGCACGAATTTTAAAGAACCTTCTTGATTTTCTATAGGCCGCATATTACATCCAATTGAGCTGCAAATTTGTGTGCTTCCTATATTTTTGCTACTGAGTAAAGAAAAAATATCAAAAAAATATTACAAAAAAGAAAAAAAAATAGTGAAGAGCACGCATATTAAAGCAATTGGCCTATACCACTTGGTGCTGTTTGTTTGGTTATATCATTCTGTCTTTCTTTTGCCTTGATACTTCCTTGTGTTGTGCTAGGCTCTAGGGCACTCAGTTGACCAGCAACAGTTTCCTACATTGAATACTTATTCAACTTTGTTTAGCTGTTAACAATTTTCTGCTTATTAGCCACCATATTATACCATCCAAGCTCCACCTTTCTCTTGAGCATAACAGGTACCTTTGCAATCACCCCACGCTTCATTGGTTCATCTCACCGTCCACACCACCTGCTGTGTCGGTAAGAACACTTGTAAGAGCGTGGTAAGACGCTTGAGCGAGAGAGATTCTTTTCTTCCACCTTCCACATTGTCACTGTAGTTGATAGGGATAACATTTTTTTGTTGTCTTTTGTTTCCTACTAACAATGGCAGGAGAAGAAAATAATGATGAATGTGTTCAACATGTTGAGTTACGTGATATGTTCGCCAAATACAACGCATCAACGGAGGAGTCATTGGCGAACTTGACTCGCAAACTGGATGACCTTGCTCTTCGGATGAATACTTTTGAGGCTCGGTTGCCTCTCGCTGGAAGACAAGAAGACAATGCTTATGATGAACTGGAAGATCACAATAATCAGCCAAGACTGCCACTTTATCGTCGAGGTATGGGAGGTAATAATCATAACAATTATAACCGCCCTCCTGATGATCCTTTTGCTAAAGTGAAATTTACTATACCCTCTTTTTCTGGTGCTTATGATGCTGAGGCTTATCTTGATTGGGAGATGACAGTAGAGCAAAAATTTAATTCCCATCTTGTTCCTGAACAACATAGAGTTCGTCAAGCCACTAGTGAGTTTAAGGACTTTGCTATCATATGGTGGAATGAACTTGTTAAAACTAGAACTGATCCTCCAACATGGGATAGATTAAAGGAAGCTATGCGTGTTCGATTTGTTCCTCCATCTTTTCAGCGGGACCTTCGCAAAAAATTGCAGCGTTTAGACCAAGGTAACATGTCCGTAGAGGAGTATTATCAAGAGTTACAAAAGGGTATGCTACGTTGTGGGGTAGTGGAGGACATGGATGATAAAATAGCTCGTTTTTATGGGGGGTTGAGGCGTGAAATTCAGGACATTGTTGATTACATAGAATATGATACTGTTAACAGATTGTTTCAGCTTGCTATGTTGGCAGAAAAAGAATTGCAGGGCCGACAACAACAGCAACAACGCACGAGGAGCAACTTCACGCCGCGTGCAGCAACTACACCATCCAAAACAGCACCATCTTCGGCCCCCCGTGCAGCGACTACACCACCCAATGGCGGCCAACGAACTATACCTGCTGCTCCACCTTCTCGCGTGCCGGAAGGCAGCAAGGCGACATCATTCAAGCCTTCGTCGTCCACTCCTTCTACGGGTCGTACTTCCGACATTAAGTGTCACCGCTGCCAGGGACTTGGTCATATGATGAGAGATTGCCCGAGCAAACGAGCATACATAGCACGCGACGATGGAGGGTATGATAGTACTTCGGATGTTGAAGATGAATATTCTCTTGCTACTGACTTTACAGATCCAAATGACGAACACACCGAAGAAGAGGTACTTGGTGCAGCGGCGACGGAGAACTATAGGAGCATCATTGTGCAGCGTGCCTTGAGATCCAAAGTGGAGACCGACGACAAGCTACAACGACACAACCTCTTCCACATGTTTCTCGTCGTCAAGGACTACCGTGTACACACTATAATTGATGGAGGTAGCTGCAATAACTTGGTAAACACGGACGTCGTCAAGAAACTCGGTTTGACAACAAGAGCACACCCTCATCCGTACCACATTCAATGGTTCAACAACAGCGGTAAGGTTCGGGTAACACAAACAGCGAGAATCCATTTTTCAATTGGTTCATACCATGATTTTGCTGATTTTGATGTTGTTCCTATGGATGCTTGTTCTCTTTTATTGGGTCGTCCTTGGGAATTTGATACAAATGCTATTCATCATGGTAGAACCAATAAATATACTCTCATGCATAAGGGAAAGAAAATGACTTTGCTCCCCATGACTCCTGCTGAAATTGTGCATTTTGAGAAGAGTAAAATTCGTGAGGGCAACGCAACTAAATTAGAATCTGAAAAACAGCAAGTTATTAAGTTAAAATCACCATCATTGCTCGCAACTAAATCTGAACTTGCTGATTTATTCGATGCTAAGGGGATGTGCTATGCTTTAGTTTGCAAAGAAGCCATGTTTTCACTTCATGAATTGTCTATTGCATTGCCCCCTGCTGTTGCTAACCTTTTGCAGGAGTTTGAGGATGTGTTTCCCTCCGAGATACCCCCTGGTTTACCACCGATGAGAGGCATTGAACACAAGATCGATTTGATTCCAGGAGCAAGTTTGCCAAATCGTGCAGCTTACAGGGCGAATCCACAAGAAACTAAGGAAATTCAGCGACAAGTCCAAGATCTTTTGGACCGCGGGTACATTCGTGAAAGCCTTAGCCCTTGTTCCGTTCCTGTTCTTTTGGTTCCTAAGAAAGATGGTAGTTGGCGCATGTGTGTTGATTGTCGAGCGATTAATAACATCACCATTCGATATCGTTATCCTATTCCTCGATTAGATGACATGCTTGATGAATTGAGTGGTGCTATCATCTTCACAAAAATTGACTTGCGTAGTGGTTACCACCAAATTAGAATGGCACTAGGAGATGAATGGAAAACTGCATTTAAAACCAAGTTTGGACTTTATGAGTGGTTAGTCATGCCTTTTGGTTTAACTAATGCACCCAGCACCTTTATGCGATTAATGAATGAGGTTTTACGTGCTTTCATTGGACAATTTGTGGTGGTTTACTTTGATGATATCCTCATTTACAGCAAGTCATATGATGAACATCTTGATCATTTACGTGCTGTTTTTACTGTTTTGAGAGATGCACGTTTGTTTGGTAACCTCGAAAAGTGCGTTTTTTGCACCAATCGAGTCTCGTTTCTTGGCTATGTCGTTTCCTCGCAGGGAATTGAGATGGATGAGGCAAAAATTGAAGCAATCACCAGCTGGCCAGCCCCAACTACCGTCACACAGGTTCGTAGTTTTCTTGGTCTTGCAGGATTTTATCGGCGCTTTGTGCGGGATTTCAGCACCATTGCAGCACCTCTACATGAGCTAACGAAGAAGGGAGTTCCATTTCGATGGGGCGAACAGCAGCAACAAGCTTTTGATGCTCTCAAATCGAAGCTTACACAAGCACCATTACTACAACTTCCTGATTTTGACGAGACCTTTGAGCTAGAATGCGATGCAAGCGGCATTGGTATTGGAGGCGTTCTCATACAAGGAGGTAAACCCGTTGCTTTCTTTAGTGAAAAACTTCATGGTCCTTCTCTGAATTACTCCACTTATGATAAGGAATTGTATGCCTTAGTCCGTGTATTACAAACATGGCAACATTATCTTTGGTCTAAGGAGTTTGTCATACATTCTGATCATGAATCATTGAGGTATCTTAAGTGTCAAACCAATCTGACTAAACGACATGCTAAATGGATTGAGTTCATAGAGTCGTTTCCATACATCATTAAGCATAAGAAAGGGAAGGAAAATATCATTGCCGATGCATTATCTAGGCGTTATACCATGCTGTCCCAACTTGATCATAAAATCTTTGGTTTGGAAACAATTAAAGCATTATATCCTACTGATTTGGACTTCAAAGTTGCTTTTGAAAATTGTAGAGAAGGAAGAACTTGGAATAAATATGTGCTGCGAGAGGGTCTCCTCTATCGTGCTAACAAGCTATGCGTTCCAGCTAGCTCCGTTCGTCTATTGCTTTTGCAGGAAGCACATGGAGGAGGTTTGATGGGACATTTTGGAGTGAAGAAAACCGAAGACGTGCTGTCCACACACTTCTTTTGGCCAAAGATGAGGCGTGATGTCGAGCGCTACGTGTCACGATGCACTACTTGCAACAAAGCTAAGTCTCGTCTTAACCCACATGGTCTTTATATGCCTCTTCCTGTTCCTAGTGTACCTTGGGAGGATATTTCTATGGACCTTGTTTTGGGATTGCCTAGGACTAAGAGGGGGAGGGATAGTATTTTTGTAGTTGTTGATCGTTTTTCCAAAATGGCACACTTTATACCTTGTCATAAGAATGATAATGCCTCACACATTGCTGATTTATTTATGATGGAAATTGTTCGTTTACATGGTGTGCCAAATACCATTGTTTCTGATCGTGATGCAAAATTTTTAAGTCATTTTTGGAGAACTTTGTGGTATAAATTGGGAACCAAGTTGCTGTTTTCAACTACATGTCACCCACAAACGGATGGACAGACCGAGGTAGTTAATCGTACTTTATCCACTATGTTACGGGTTGTCTTGAAAACAAATTTGAAGTTGTGGGAGGAGTGTTTACCACATATAGAATTTGCTTACAACAGATCCGTTCACTCCACGACAAAGGTAAGTCCATTCCAGGTAGTGTATGGTTTCAATCCCCGTGCTCCTATTGATTTACTACCTTTGCCTCCTTCTGAAACTATAAATTTGGATGCTACACAACGATCTGAATTCATTCTTAAGATGCATGAAACTACAAAGAAAAATATTGAAATGATGAATGAGAAGTATAGGATTGCAGGTAGTAAAGGTAGAAAAGAAGTAAAACTTGAACCGGGCGATTTGGTGTGGTTACATTTGAGAAAAGAGCGATTTCCCGACTTGAGAAAATCTAAACTTATGCCACGAGCTGCTGGTCCTTTTAAGATCGTTGAAAAGATTAATGATAATGCATATAAGCTTGAATTGCCTCCCGATTTTGGGGTTAGTCCTACATTTAACATTTCAGATTTGCGACCGTACTTGGGAGAAGAAGATGAACTTGAGTCGAGGACGACTCCAATTCAAGAGGGGGAGGATGATGAGGACATAACAACAGCAGAGACACGCATTGAACTGCAAGGACCAATCACAAGAGCACGGGCACGGTTATTAAATCAGCAGGTGAATTCGTTCTTAACTTCTTTTGCATGTGAGTTTGAGAATAGATTGCTATGTGATGATTTAATTGTTATTAGGAATAATGGAAAAGATCAACAAGTGAAGGAAGGAGGCCTTGGGCGCGTGGAGAACCACCTGGGACGTCCACAAGTAGATGGAAACAGTTTACAACTCGGACTCGAGTTCAACTCGGAGTCCAGGAGCAGTCCACCTTAAAACAGACGCCCAGGAGGCATACAGACTCCGTTTTCGACGTTATACATATGCACGGAAAGAGGAGAAGATAAACTTTCCAATGGTTCTGGTCCCACCTCAAAATTCCTCCGGAGTCATTGGGAATGGTCGAAACAAGTCGAGTCCAGATTTCTGTCCGGTGCTGCGCCACCGAATCGGGCCTTTGGGCCTTGTATCCCGTAAGAGTCCATTAGGGACGCGTCTAATCATGTTTTAGTCGAACCCTAGCCTATAAATACTGCAGCCGCCGGTCATATTCGGTGGGTTTTGCTTAGATCAATAAAATCGCCGTTCTACGATTTGTGAGACCCCAATTTCGCGATTTCCGATCGTGTCTTCTACGTTCTTGCTCGTGTTCTCGATTGCACTTGCAGGGATTAGCCTTCTTGGTGAGGTCAAGCGTGTGCAGCACGGTTGATAACCAACGGAGCCGTAGTGTAGTGATTGCAGGGGTACTCGAACCGCTCGAGTGCCGCGGATCATCAACGTCGAGTTCTCCACCCCAATCGACATACCTTTCGGAAGATCGGGCCTAAACCTACTCATCAGTCATTGTACAGAGTCGGGTAGTTCCTCAGGGAGAAGAGCCGGACCTTTCCTGGAAGGTCCGCAAAGTTCATGCAACACTTGTCGCAGTCTCAGGACTAAAAATGTGGCTAGCTACCCTGGGTCAAACGAGAAATGAAACACGCTTAGCCTGGTTTCGTACCCTAAGAGTGTACTCGTTTCCCCTGTACCCCGGACCTATAATGAAAGACATCTTCATGTGAAACAGACTCCACGTGCATTTATTTTGTACAAGCTCAACATTTTTTATTTTTCTCTTTCTTCTCTATAACAAAGTTGTGCAATTATTAAGAAATTTTGGTTCGACCAGTTCATGTACAATTCGAGCTGTATTGTCAATTCTTTTGGATTCAAACATTGTTCATGGCCCACTCGCCTGAATGCCGCCAAGCCAATCTAGGGCCGGAGTGTGCTATCGACTTAGCCTGGTCAAGCACCCTAAGTACGCCACTCTACCTACACCCCGGCAGGCCGAAGTAAGGCGGGTCCAAGTACAATTGGATCTGGAAGAAACAAGGCAACGCATTCGGTTGTATTTAGAATTGTGTTTGACCTAAAACTTTCTTGGGAATCATAAGCCGCTACGTAGTTATAGGCAAGGAGCGAATTTTACTATTTTCTTGGCTTCAGTGTGCAGGAAAAATAAAGAATCCAGGTTGATGGAGAAAAGCCGGAGCTAACAAAGCTTCGACTCACCCTAGGTGGCTTGTAATTGATGTTAAACATTGAAAACGAGCATCACCAGAGCAACCAAGCTCCGGTAAAGCTAGGGGGGCCAGCCGTCGATGCAAAATAAATGATGGTGATAAGACCCCGCAAGCGGAGTCTGCTACCAACAAACTACACATTGGTAAAGGTCACTGTCGGAACTACTAAGCTCTGACACCCCGGAGGGCTAACTATCGATGCTCTATGCGTTGATAGGGACTATTGCCGGAGCTACTAAGCTCCAACGATAGACAATGCCGGAGCTTCTAAGCTCCAGCAACCTCAGGGGGCCTTCACTATCGAAGACTTCGGACCTACACTCTACAAGTCTGAAGCAAACGAGTCTTCAATAAAACACAATATCCTCTTGGTACATGTTCACAATCAAATTGTGTACATCTACCAGGGGGCCAAGTGAAGACAAAAGTGTTGAAGACAAAAAGTGAAATTCACAAAAATTTGGGGATTTCATTCATCTGGAGACAAGGGATTACAAAATTGAGGAAGAAAAAGAGAGAATACAAGTGGGAGCTACGGAGATGGTCCTAGACCCTATGGAAGAACTGGGCGACCTTCTGAGCAACCTCCGACACGTTGGCTCGGGCGGCTTCATCTTCTCCTTCGACGGGACCTTCAAGCACCGGGTCCAGAGGGAATTGGGGATTCCGGCAGGTGTAGCACGTCAGCACATACTCTGCGACGTTCTTCGCCAGGGATTGCCCCTCAACCTCCAACTGGTCTGCGATGATGTCGCCCACCTTGGAGAGTTTGCTACCCGCCGAGCTCAGCGCTTGCAACGCCAGGTCCGGTTCCGGCTCCGGATCATCCGGATGCACGGGACTGAAGCCCATTGGTGTCAGCGCGTCGTTGGCCTTGCCCAGGAACTCCCAAACCTATAGGGAGTACGCAGTCCTCAAGCCCTTCAATTCTTCCAAGGATCTTCTAGCCGCCGCCAGTTCAGAATTCTCGCGAGCGAGGCGCTAGACCTCTTTGGCATTTTGCTGAATCTTTTCAGCAACCTGCTTCTCGAGTTTTCCGAGCTCCTCCTCCCGGAGATGAATCTTGTTCTGGCGGTCAACCAGGTCCTTCTCCCTGCCCCTCACTTTCTTCTCCCTGGCAGCGATGGCACACTCTTGCTCGTAGAGTTCCTGCCCCCGCACCCAGGCCTTCTCCTCCTCCTCCTCAGCGCAGTGCTCTTCCAATTTCTTAGCGCGCTCTTCGAGGCCCTTGTCAGCCAGAGCAACCTTTTCGGTGAGCTCCTCCTCCCTCCTCAAGACGTCATCCCATAGCTCTAGGAGTTTTTGCTCTTCATCTTTGAGCCTCTTCTCCCTCTCCTCAAGTGCCTCCCAGCGCTTGATGAGAGTAGTGTTAATGGCTTCCAGCCTTTCTTGGCGTTCATCAGTCGCACTATTAGCTGCTTGGGTCTGCTCATAAATGGCCCGGGATTGAGTGTTGAGGGCGCGAGTCAAGCTCTCCCTGTCATCCAATAACTTGCCCCAATATTCCAGGCGGACCTTCTCCCGCTTAATCCACTCTTTGTCATCTGCTAGCCTCGACTGCACCAGCTTGGTCTCGAAGTAGAGCCGGTTACGCCACCGCCTAAGGGTTTGGCGCTCCTCTTCAAGAGCCTTGCTCTCGTGGAAGAATGCCAGCTGAACTTGACGCAGACTGGAGCAGGCATTGTCAATAGACAATGACAACGGGATAGGTTCCGGACCTGCTGGGGTCTCCTTTGCTGGTTCCAGCGGGTTTTCAGTTACAAAAATTGGGTCCCACTCCACAAGAGTGGTCCCATGAGCCTCTATGGCACTAGGGCTGTCCTCCGGGATGGCCTCAGTCGCCATCGAGGAAGGTCCCGCTGATGAAGTTTCGACCTCCGGAAGTGGTTCCAAAGGCCCCGCCGCCAGGTCTTCATTTGCCCCCTCAGGCAGGGGGCCAGCAACCTCTTCTGGGCACTCCGACTCAGCCGCGGGAACCTCGGCATCGTCATTCCCGGAGCAGGGGCTTCTTCTGGCTCCGGCCTGGGCACCTCCTCTACTGGGGTCTCGAGCGCCGACGCCTCTGCAACAACCGGTTCGGGAGCTAGAAGGTCTTCAACATCAACCGGCCCTGCGGCCGGAGCTCCAGCAACGACTGGCTCTACGGCCGGTGCTTCAGAGGTACCCAGCCCAACTGCCGGGACTTCCTCAACATCTGGCGTGCACGCCGGGACTTCAATTACCTCTGGCTCAACCGCCGGAGCTTCGACAATTTCCGGCTCTGGGGCCGTAATTATTGCTTCCTCCGGCTCAACGGCCTCATCTCTGCACCGGGACCCGGAGCTTCAACCTCCCGGGCAGGTGCCGCTGGCGCATCTTCTCTCCCGTGGTCTGGCGCTACCACGGGAGTCTCTGGGGATGAGTCAAGGTCCATGACCACGACAGCTGGCGTCGGAGCTGTCGAAGCTTCAGCCACCACTTGGGGCGGCACCGGGACAGGAGCAGAAGCTTTCGCCCTCACAGCTTCAGCTGCTGTGGCTGAGGGTGGAGCCTCACTCCTCTTCTTGGGAACGCTACAGATGATGGATGAAGAAACTTAAAAAACAGTTACTACAACAAACAACTGTTTGAGGTAAATATTAAAAATTACCTTGGAAGGCTTCCGCACCAGCTTGCGCGAAACCTCTTTCCCGGGTGTTCTGGGCTGACCATAGCCGCCGTCGGCGTGGAAGCTCCGGAAGGCCCCCCGGAACTCGTTGCAGCCACGGGCATTTCCCTAGTCAAGGACCCCCTCGATCGGGAAGAACCTCCGGACCTAGAGGCCTCAACCGGCCCCGGTGCTGGAGTCGCATGCCCAGAGCTAGCACCCCGGGAGGACGCCGCTGCGGGTACAGTCGTCGCGGTTGTAGGAGACCTCCCCCTCTGGGGAGAAGGAGCTGATGCAGAGGTTGCAGGCCTGACGGACCTTCCGTCGGCATGCTGCAGTTTCCTCTTCTGGCTCAAAGGTTCATCCGCCGGCTCCTTGCCCTTGCCGATGATTTGGGGCAGGGTCGGAGCCACCTTCGGAAGCCCCAGGGATCACCACCCTGGAGGCCGATCTTCTCTCGACGACACCAAGGTCGTCAAGCACAGGCATCTTCCGTCGGAGCTCCCTGCTGAACTCTACTTCCACGTTCAGAGGGAGAAAAGCTGATGGCGGAGTCAAGTCGTCACCTGCGACGTCGATGCCGTGCTAGAACTTCTTGAGATGAAACTCTAAGGTTGCCCCCGCCATGTTGGAATTCAGCCCGGTCTCGACCCGGTCGTCGTCCATCACACTGTTGAGGGCCCAAGCGAGTTTTTCTCTCCTCTTCAGCGGTGCCCACCTGTTGACCAGGAAGTTGCAAAACACCGCCTGAGGAGTTAATCCTCCCTCCACGCACTGGCGGATCCTGGTCAGAGCAGGGTTGAAGGCATCCGCCAGCACCGGAGCTTCACTCCAGACTGTAGTGTCGATGTTGGGGAGGCCTTCGGGCAGCTCCAGCCTCTCATGCTCCTCCACCCAGATGACTATCCAGTCCTTCTTCCAATCATCCCATTTCCCAGAGGGAAACAACCGGAGGTACTTGAATGGGCACTTCTTGCGCTTCACAAAGTAGTAGAAGCCAAGGTACTCATTGCTCCTACCGGTGGTATGGACGGTGAAGAAGGTCCAAAAGAGTTCAATGCAGGGTGGGATGCCCACCCACATCTCATAGAAGTGGACGAAGACGGACACAAGAAGAATGGAGTGGGGGCCAAGGTGGTACAGCTGCAGACCATAGAAGTCTAGCAGCATCAAGAAAAAGGAGGAAACAGGTGGGATCAACCCCACCATGGCGTACGAGGAGAAGTACACCATTTCGCCGGCGTGCTCCTTCTCGAACGGGAGCTCTCCCCCGGCACGGACCAGGCGGTTGAAGAAGTCCGGGGACCATCCCATGAGAGCTCGGACCTTCTTCAGGTCACCTTCGGTCTTCAAACGACTCTCGCGGAGACCCAACTCCATCACAGCACAGCAAGGCAAGAGAGGAAAAGTGAGCACAAGTTGGGAGTTTGAGCGCAAGATCAGATGAGAGGCGTAGAGAACTCCAGACGGTGCGCGCCTTCCTTCTTAAGTATGCCCTCACAACACTTGGATGGAAACCGCAAGGAAGTCAAAGGTACTACTCAAAAATCCTACACTGCCGATGAAAAGAGGGCCCGGGACCACCCGCACGATCAAGTCGAGGTTCTTACCCAGGCGAACGGTTGTCATCATGAGGCGGGAAGCCTGAAGGCAGCAGCCTGACAAGGCGCGCGGAACCGATATGATTTTCGTATCGGGAACCGGCGACCTTCAATTGCGTGAGATCCGCACGCCAAAGATCTCATTTGCCGCATACGGGATACGCCACGCGGCGAGGATTTAACTACAAACTATCACCAACGGCACATCCGAAGACCTTTGAAGACTCAATTCAAAAGTCAAAGGATGGACCACTCCGGCGGAATGACTTCACCCAAGGGGTCTTCCCCAGAGGTGGGCCCAGGGGGCCACTGTCGGTACCCTGGGTACCATATACTCCTTGGGATTGCAAAGATCTCAAGGGAAATTCATCTACTTGATTTAAAGACCTTCGGAGGCCCACATGTCAGACATTACCGGACCCGCTTCTCCAATATGGTTAGTCCCAGGGTCGCCACGTGTACTATCAAACCGGAGCTACCGCCCACAAGGGGGAAGCTCCGGGCTATGTACTGAAATAGCACCCCCGGACCTAGCCCCAGACCGAGGGAAGCTCCGGAACTGACACGTGTCAGGTAGCTCCGGACCTATCTGTTTCCCACAGTATGCTCCGGAGCTGCCACGTGTCCAACCGTCAGATCTTCAGCCTCCAACCTCCGGAAGACTCCACAACGGTCCGGATCTTCAAAGGGGAATCAAGGACTTCAAGACCCTATTAAGTGTCATTAATACCATATTAATTACCAGTAACGGTGCTGTCAAAGCCCATAACTCGGTCATTAAGGGCAATTAAATGTGTTGAATGTGTATCAATATCAGTAACCGCCAGGGCCACATGTCGGGCCAGGCTAACTTGTAACAGTCTGCCCTTGTACTATAAAAGGACAGGCCGACGATACATAGGGGACACTCTACACACACGTTGGGAACACATAGACGCGACGCGCTCACTCTACAGCTCATACAACCAATACAACACCAACACATCCCGTGGAGTAGGGTATTACGCTCAGGCGGCCCAAACCACGTAAATCTTCGTGTCTACTGTGTCATTTACACTTCACCTTCTTGAATCTCCGCACGCCCACACCGAACCTCAAACTCCTCTAACACTTTAGTAGTGTCAGGAGATCTGCCGGATCAAAACCACCGACAGAATAGATCATCAACTTTCTTCACCATATGTACCTCAACAAAACGGTGTTGTAGAAAGAAAGAATAGAACCTTAGTTGAGATGGCTAGGACTATGCTTGATGAATATCAAACTCCTAGGAAATTTTGGGCTGATGCATTAGCAACCGCTTGTTATGTATCAAATCATGTTTTCTTGCGTGCTAAGCTAGGTAAAACACCATATGAGCTTCGGTTTGGACATAGGACTGGTGTTACACACTTTTGGGTTTTTGGTTGCAAATGCTTTGTTAAGAAACATGGTAATCTTGATAAATTTGAACCTAGATCTATTGATGGCATGTTTCTTGGTTATCCATCTCATACTAGAGGCTACCGTGTGCTTTTACTTGACACTAACAAAATTATGGAGACTTGTGAAGTGTCTTTTGATGAATCTAGTCCAGGTACTAGCTCAAACATTGCAGATCCAGATCCATATCTGCAGGGGGAGAGAATTTTCATTGAAGATGAGGAAGAATTAGAGTTGCTGCCAGAAAATTCAGCAGCTAAAGACTTTGATTTAGCTCCGGATGTTAATTCTCAATCAGCACCGACAACCATCAATGCTGATTCAAATCATCCTCAAGCCACAAGCTCATCGATTTGTGATGAACATGAAGAAGAAGAAGCTTGTGAGACATATGTTCCCCTACGGTTTTACAAAGATCATCCCCCACAACAGATGATTGGAGGCTTGCACGAACGAGTCACACGGTCCAGGTTTTGCGATCCAAACTCTTATGCTCATTCTGCTTTTGTTGCTTCTTTTGAACCCAAAGATATATCACACGCACTCACTAATGAATCTTGGATTATTGCCATGCAAGAAGAGTTAGAAAATTTTGAAAGAAATAATGTTTGGAAACTTGTACCCCCACCTCAAGGTCACACTTTAATTGGAACTAAATGGGTATTTAAAAATAAACAAAGTGAGGATGGGGTTGTGGTTAGGAATAAGTCTAGGTTGGTTGCTCAAGGTTTCACTCAAGTTGAAGGTCTATATTTTGATGAAACTTTTGCTCCTGTCGCTAGATTAGAAGCCATAAGAATTTTGTTAGCTTTTGCAGCATCTAAAGATTTTAAGCTATATCAAATAGATGTTAAAAGTGCTTTTCTTAATGGATACATAGATGAGGAGGTTTATGTCAAACAACCACCGGGTTTTGAAAATCCAGATTTTCCTAATCATGTTTACAAACTGTCCAAAGCCTTATACGGTCTCGAACAAGCCCCTAGAGCATGGTATGATAGGTTAAAAACATTCTTACTTGAAAAGGGGTTTACCATGGGCAAGGTTGATAAAACTCTTTTTGTGCTTAAGCATGGCAATGACTCATTATTCGTTCAAGTGTATGTGGATGATATTATCTTTGGTTGTGTTTCTCATGATCTTGTGTCCAAGTTTTCAGCAATGATGAGTTCCGAATTTGAAATGAGTATGATGGGTGAACTCACTTACTTTTTGGGGCTACAAATCAAGCAAACCAAGGAGGGTACCTTTGTGCATCAAACGAAGTATACCAAAGAGCTCCTAAGGCACTTCAACATGGATAAAAGCAAGCCACTTCGGACACCAATGGGAACAACAACAACACTGGAACTTGATGAAGATGGTGAATCTGTGAATCAAAAAGAATATAGAAGCATGACCGGATCACTTTTGTACCTCACGACATCAAGACCGGACATACAATTCAGCGTATGTCTTTGTGCACGATTTCAAGTCTCCCCACGTGCTTCACATCGTCAAGCTGTCAAAAGGATTCTCGAGTACTTACATGGAACTCAAGAATTTGGCATTTTTCTTCCTTCTTCCTCAATCGTTACTTTGAAAGCTTTTCTGGATGCTGATTTTGGGGGTTGTAGGATTGATAGGAAAAGTACTTCCGGTGCTTATCATTTTCTTGGTAATTCTCTTGTTGCTTGGTCCTCTAGAAAACAAAATTTAGTTGCAGAATCCACAGCTGAATCTGAATATGTAGCTACTGCTAGTGCTTGCTCACAAATTCTTTGGATTGTTCAAACACTTAAGGACTATGGGGTTGATCTATATAGTGTTCCACTGTTTTGTGATAACACTAGTGCTATTTGCATTGCCAAAAACCCCGTACAACATTCTAGAACTAAGCACATTGATATTAGGTATCACTTTCTCCGTGATAATGTTGAAAAAGGAAACATTGTGCTTCACCATGTAGATACCGAACAACAATTGGCTGACATTTTTACAAAACCTTTGGATTTCACTCGTTTTTGTTACATTCGTAGTGAAATAGGGGTTATGCATCCTCATGGCTTAAATTGAGGGGGAGTTTTGAAACTTGGGAAGTCTATGTGTGAATCTGAAATTAAAATAATATGAGCATAGTATTTCATATATATATATGACTTTGTGATTCCTTTTACATGCTGAAAGTTCTTACTACATTACTCGTGTTATACATTTTGTAGTTTTTGCCATGTCTAGTAATTGGAATAATTACTTACACTAAAACTGGTCATGGTCGAACTTTCTTGCTGTTTTGAACTTGTTACATGTTCACAAGTGCTTTTAATCATTAAGAATTCATCAAGTAATCAACTCACATGTTGAGTTTTTATGAACAAATATAAATTGAGAAAAGATCAAGAGAATATGCATGCATCACACTTCTTCTTTTGAGATAGCTTATCATTGCACTTAGATATGAACTTGGAAGAAGTTGTGTATGACTAAAACCATGTCCTTAAGCTTCTTATTGTCAAATGACATAGGCTTGGCTTGGTTGGTTAGAATAAGGCAGATGCGCATATAATCTCTTGCAAATATCATATGATCTAAATTTGTGTTTTGAAAAATAATAAAATGCAACAACTAGTGTCATGCTTTCAAGTTATGAAATAGTTAATTTTGTGAGATCATGACTTGCTTAAATTGATAATTACATTTGATCTCTAGCATGGCTTACACTACTTTATGTATTTCATTGATGTGATAATGTAAGGTACTTGATAATATGACTTGGATGAGCTTTGTTTATATGTATATGTTATAATATGCTCATAACAACTAAAGGGGGAGAGATAATTTGTTTATATGCTCATAACATTTAAAGTTTCTCTTTTACCTTGCTGAATACATTGTCAAAGGGGGAGAGATTAATCACACATTCAAAATGGGAAAGATAATGTGCACGGGGAGAGATGATAAAGGGGGGGAGATATGTGGATTTTGAATTTTGAATTTTTACTTTTCTTCTCATTTTATTTTTGATTTACAAAGGGGGAGAAATTGCCTTCAAAACTTTTATGTGAATAAGCCAATGTTCGGATTTTAAATGGTGTTGCCAATGCATTCATCAAGGGGGAGATTGTAAGACCTATGTGTGCTGAATACATTGGCTTGCAGTGAATACACTTGGCTTTGATGATAAAAGTTTTGAATATCACCAAAACACCTTTTTATCAAGGTCCGACTCTAGCTCTGAGCTACAGCATGGTCCGACGGTAGGTCCGGCTTGGTTTGGGTAGCTCCGGTTACGTTCGATGCTAGGTACGACTAGCTTTGGTTAGCTCCGGTGAGTTTTGTCTTTAGCTCCGACATGTTTTTGATAGCTCCGGCGTGTTTTTGCTAAGCACTGAGTTGATTTTTCTAGCTTCGGCGCTAGGTCCTGCTAGTTTTGTAAGCTCCGGCGGGAGCTTGGTTGTACTAGTTTTGGTAAGCTCCGACGCTAGGTTCTACTAGCTTTTGTTAGCTCCGGCTCAAGGTCCGGGTTGATTTGGCAAGGTCCAGAACTTGACCGTAGAGCATTTGCATTTCATTTGCAATGTTTTGTACTTGCTTTACATTGTTGGAAAGTTTGCTTAGTATTCTTTTACTAAGTTTTTGGTGCGTTTTGGATGATATGGCTGATATCGTGTTACTGTGGTTTTGCAACATGCTTATGTGAGGTTCTCACGTAGGGTGTTGTGTTCGGAACTAACTTGAGTCAAGTCGAGGACTTGGGCTCGTATGGATTGGTTGTTTATTCATGTGCAGGTGTTGCTTGAGTTCAAGACATGGCTGGTGACGGGATCCATTGGACTAGTCTCAGGGAGGAGATGACTGTGAAATTTTGACAGATGATATATAATCAAGTTTCGAAGATAACCCAAAAAGAATCACATCAATTGGATCTGTAAAACTTGAGTTATGATAAAACCACCAACAAAAGGTAGTGCTGTCCAGAAACTCGACGAGTAAAACTTGTCTGGAACAAGTCGGACGAACAAGGCACAAAAGTTCCTTTAAACTACGATCTTTATTCAATAGAACACAAGAGGAACAGCCCCAAAGTCATCTACACAAGCTTTGGCCTCCCTTGCTTATATAACCAGCCCTTAGGCCAACCCAAAACTAACTAGGGCTCTAATCCTACTCAATTCACGAATCGAAACTTTCTATAACTACTCAAGACTCTTCTATACACAGATAGAAGCAATCTTAAGACTTCCAAACACCTTAGGAACTTATCCCACGTTCCTAAAACAACTCAAATTCGTGACCCACATGAAATCCTATCATAACCAACTCAAAACTTTTCATATTTGAGTCAAACACGACTCAGCCGCAGCTTGAGTCCATAACATAGTTGGTTGGACCTTTCCAACCAATTCTTTACGTCCATATCTCTTCATCACGCCTCGGAACCATGTAGCCACGTCCATGAACTCCTTGCATACGTGCAAACATCTTCCAACAACGTCTATGATATCTTCATATGCATTGTTCTTGATTCATACATGCTGCACGACCTCCCGATCAACCCAACCGCAATTCCTCCCGAACTTGGTTTGTTGAACCTCATCTTCTCCCTAAGACTAGTTCAATGGATCCTATCACCAGCCATGTATTGAACTCAAGCAACACTGCACATGAATAAACAACCAATACTTTCGAGCACAAGTCCTCGACTTGACTCTCATTAGTTCCGAACACAACACCTTATGTGAGCACCTCACATAAGCATGTTGCAAAACCACAGTAAAACGATATCAGCCATATCAACCAAAACGCACCAAAAACTTAGAAAATGAATTCTAAACAATCTTTCCAACAATGTAAAGCAAGTTCAAAACATTTCACAGGAAAACTAGAAACATTTCGATCAAGCTCTGAACCTTGCCAAAGCTAATCGGAGCTTGAGCTGGAGCTTACCCAAGCTAGTACAACCTAGCGTTCGAGCTTACCAAAGCTAGTACAACCTAGTGCCGGAGCTCACTAAAGCTAGTACAACCTAGCGCCGGAGCTTACCAAAGCTAGTACAACCTAGCATCAGAGCTAGAAAAACATGTCGGAGCTAACCAACATAAGTCGAACCTAGCAAAACATATCGGAGCTTAACAAAGACATGCCAGGGCTATGAAAGACATGTCGAAGCTAAAGACACTTCTCACGGGAGCTACCCAAAACCATGTTGGACCTTGACAAAGCAAGTCGTACCTATTGTCGGAACTTGCAGAAGCTCGGAGCTAGAGTCGGACCTTGCTAAAAAGGGTGTTTTGGCAGAATTTTAGAACTTATATCATCAAAGCCAATGTATTTAGTACAATCCAATGTATTTAGCACACATAGGTCTAACACTTACACGAATTGTTAGGATAATTTACTTAATTCACTGCTATAACATTTGAGGAGAATACATTAAACAATCTCTCTTTTCGTAGGTATAACTAGCATACCGAACTAGTTTGTACCAACATTGGACTAGTCCGGCCCTCCTGTATTTGACGAATCTGTTAAGTGTTGTAGAAAAATTTTTCAATGCCTATTCACCCCCTCTAAGCCACATTCACTTGGCGGTATTAGTCCTGGTGTTGCCAGGGGTAAACCCGTGACCAAAGGAAGTAGCTGTCGTGGACTACTGTGGCCTAGAATTCAAACCATTGAATTCCTCTCAATTCCATTCCTACCAAACAAACTATGTGTCCTTGAGAGAACAAGCCATTGCGATGGTCACTTCATCCTTGAGCCGAGAAGTGTTCACCAAGGTCGATTGGCTTGATGTTGCCAATGACATTTGCGATACCGTAAACCCTCATATTCATGCATCATGCATTGCATAAGTTCATATACATGTTTAACATGAATCCACATAAAAAGGAATAAGTTTAAAATGAATTAGAGAGTGTTGTGGAGGACCTCCAGTACCAGAAATTTTGAAGACTTTGACCCAAACCAAGCCCAAGAGCAAGGCAAGTGTCCTTGATCATATTGATCCTATTTTTACAATAATAGTTTTGTTTTCAAAACTGCATGCTTGTGTCAATTTGATGGGAATTCCTATGGTAGGAAATTTACTTTCTTTGTTTAACCACCCTTGTCACCTGTAATACATGGTAGAGAGTCGGGAAGGGCTTTTTACCTTTGCTTTGCTTAATTAATTGGGATGGGAAAACAACTACACCATTTAATTATGCATTAATGAGATTATGGTTAATTTGAACTGGTCAATATGATATGATAATGGGTGATCTAAGCAAGCCTGGTTCATGCGAGAATATGCCAGGACAACAGTGCCACCACAAGGCCAAGTATGGGTGCATCGTAGCTGATTAATTAGGGTATTGCTAGTTTTGTGCGGATCATTTGGCGCACCGGGGAAGGGAAGTCTTGGGTTTGGATTTGAGGCAGGACTCCCTGGGATCCAAATGGCACAAGAGGGGGCCCTTGGTTGAAGATGTGCTCAGTTGGAGACATCGCCACCGGTGAAACCTCAGTGGGTCCGTACATGCTAGTAGTCCAATTTGTAAAGGCTATTTTGTGATCTCTTGGCCATACACCTGTGGTAGTGTTTTGGCATAATGGAGGTTTTCTTTAGTCGCCGATGGGTGATGTAATCACAAACACGTGGTAAAGTGGTACAAACTCTTTAGAGTATTAAAACTATCATTATAGCCGTGCTCCCGGTTAAGAGCACCTGGATGACCTACATGATTAGAGGGGTTTTGGCATTGAGATAGTTTGGTACTGGTTATGAGATGGTATTATGGTTTATGGCAATGGATATGGTTAATGGTAATGAGGAATCTGGAATATGGATGATGATAATGAAATATGAACTGGTATTATGATAACTACATGGTATATCATGGGTTTACTTCACATACATACAATATATTGCTTTTAAAGTGTTTTAATGTACTTTTCAACACTTAGCCTTTATTATATTCGTCATTTGAATCAGCTACATGTTATACTTTCAACACTTGCTTAGTACGACATATACTCACCCTTGCAATTGGAAAAGCCCAAATTTCTATAATACCAAAAATTCAGTTAGGACTAAAAATTTTGAATGAAAAAAACAAAATAAATTGGAAAAATGAGAAATCAAACCAATTTAAACCTTAATTGAAGGAATTCAAAAATTCAAATTTAGCTCCTGATTAAACCTTGCCGAATTAAGGATTTGAGTTGACCAATGGATTCCAAGTATTCCAAATAGTATCCCTGCCAAGTTTCATAATTTTTGAAGCAAGTTTGCTATTTAATTCAATAGCTTCATTGAATTCAACTCAAATTCAAATTCAAATTTTGAATTCTGTTCAAACATATTTGAACATAAGATTTTAACACACCATAATGATAAGCATGACTTTCTTGACTTATCCAAGAAGTTTCACAATTTTTAGAGCTCAATTGCTATTTAATTCAGTGGCTCCATTAAATTTCTTTCAAATTCAAATTTAAATTTGAAATTCAATTGAAACTCAAACAATTCGAAGTTTTGATTCCAGAATCAAATTCCAGATATTTAGTTGAGCCTATCCACAAATTTTCATGATTTTTTGACATCATTTGGTAGGATATTTTTGTTACCAGAGAGGATTGAGTTGAAGGGGCAGTGGGACCCACTAGTTAGAGGAACAAATACGTGAGTGCCCTGCTTCAACTCACCGTGGCGACGACACCGCACGGCATGCAAGCTCCAGCGAGCTGCTTTCCTGCTTGCTGCGTGGCCTCCCTGATGTGCTACATACACTCCTCATCCCTATCTTCGACCTTAGCCACAAGTAGATGAGCACCGGCGGCCACCTCTGTTTCTCCCTCCAGAGCGCACCACCTCGCCCCTCTGTGCACTGAATAGCCCAAGAATTCGGCTGAGTCTCTCCAACCTCCCAACAGCAAAAGTAAAGAAAACTTCTCCCTATATCATCTCCATCAAGCCGTTCATTGATTCCTCAATTGGTTGCGGTGTATTTTGAAGCGCCGTGGAAGTCCACCGTTGAAGCCAACGGTCGCCCCCCCCCCCCCTCGGTTCAACGACGCCAGGACGAAGCAGACCTTCTTGGGCCTACATCCAAACATCAAAGTGGTGCGTATTTGCTAGTTGAATATGCCTACAAATTTTGGCAGCTTGCCATAGAGTATAGCGTTGGTATTTCCGGTTTTCCCGACGTCAAGATCATAGCCTCGATACTAGGTATCCACTTAGATTCTGTTTCTAGGTAGAACCGGACCTTAATCCAGTGAGATATTATGCTCACCACCTCCTAGCGTGCCGCTTGGATAAAGAATCAAGGAAAATAATCGAGTAATGCCTGAGTTTACCGAGTTTCCCTTTCCATCGTCCAAGAATAGAACACCTCCTCGTCATGTTTGACATTGCACACCATTTCCCTCAATTTTCTTCCCATGTTCATCTTCCCCAAGATTCTAGGAACGTTTCTGAGGGATTTCCAAGGAGTTTGCGCTTCGGGATAGCAGTTTTGACACTGCTGGAAACCTAGCTGCCGCCACTGCCGTCGCACCAACATTTCCGGCCATCCCCGAGTGGCGCTGACCTCACCGACGTGTTCAGCGTTTCATAATAGGACTAGGCGGCGAGGTTCATCAGAGGAGATGGTCAGTATGGGGGTCCGGTGAGGAGCGCCGCCGGGCGCCGCCACGGAAGTGCCACCGCGACGAGAGGTGGAAGAAAACCCGTGGGTCCCGCCTGTCGGTCACTAGGCGCCCGACGGGATCTGGTGTGGCCGGTGATCCAGTGTGGCTACGCGGTCCAGTCAATGGTCCCCCGTGTTGCCCCTCTCTGACTGGCTCATTTTAAACCAGTGGGCCCGGGTTGAATTATTTAAACTTTTCAGTTGGAAAATAAATCCAAATTTCAATCCAACTCCAAAAATCCATTACTCCTAGCAGAATTGTCCAAAAATTCTCAAATAAATTTTGTTAGGACCAGCATAAAGAATAATTTCTAGTAGTGCAATTGGATCTGTATGAAAATACATGGAAAATTCTCCATAATTCAAATAACAAAAATGCTTAAAGAATTAATTCCTATAGTTCTGCTCTGTGGAAAATTACCAAATTTTTCCGGAACCTTCATTTTAATATCCTTTAACTCCAGTAAATATTTCAGGGTTATTACACTTCACTTACATGGTCTGATCACCTGTGTATTCTCTATGCACATATAAATAGCCAAATTCATTTAAAATTTTTACAGAAAATTGTCCAAACTTCTAAATTCAATATCTTACAGTAGAATGATTATACAATTGTGAAACAAATTTTCCTAGAACCAGAGAGACCCCCTCTGTATGATACCATCAGTGGTAGCCATGATAGATCTCCAAAAATTTCAACGAAAATTTAGAGAAGTTTCTTGCTTACCATAATTTTTAGGGACAACAAACTTCCTTGATCATATCTTGTCCTTTGTAAGGGTCTCTATTATAGTCCCTAATATCTACCATAAAAATCCCAAAGCCAACTAAGATCATTCACTCACTATAACCATAGTTAAAATCTTATGAACTATATATACATTATAATTTCACTAGCATTCATATAGGTTCTATATGCATGTCATGTAGTGATCAATATTGACGAGAAGTGTCCCTTGGAGGAAAAGGCCAAGGTGTACACTTGAAGTCCTTGGCGGAGTCTTCAAAGAAGGACCACTAACAATTGATATTCAATCGAGTCGCAAACTCAGGCAAGCCCCGACTTGCATTTAAGAGCTTTTCAAAGTTTTCCAATTTTATTCACTTACTTCTTCAGTTGATATTGTGCATTATGTATAAGGTGTTTGATACTCCACTTGCATATCCACATATCCTATGGGAGGGTTGGAAAGGTTTGCAACATTACGTGTAGGACTGCCAATGCTAATGATATAGATATACCGGTAGAAGTCGAGTAGTTGGAATATACTCGCGAGATAGGAATGATAGTTCATATGGGGATGAAAGCTCAAAGCATGGCTTATGAGATGAATACAAGACCGGGCAGGGGTTGGATAGGGAGCGACGAGACGTGGTCTCAGGTGCATAGCCCTGCCTGAGTTGCTTGAGGACCGATCCATGTGCGGCCTCGCTGGGCAAGTTTGAACAGTACCGATTGCATAATGGGTTAATGGGGCCCAATAAACTGATGTAACTCAGAACTGTAGTGTGGAGACTCCTCGGTTGTCCTTGAATGGAGATGAGAAGGCACAAAGGTGTAAATCTTCTAGCAGGAAACTTCGACGTGTCCGTCTAGGGGACCTTTTGCTCGGGATGAAGAGGTTTGTCGGCATTGGTGTATTGGGTGAAAGGTGGCCACGTATGACGCAGGGAGGAGAGCACGTAGGTGTCTCCCACGCGGGTGTGCGTGTCATGTTGACCGGGTGTGTCCTGATTGCAATCACCGTCCCTCGCGGTAATAGAGTACCACTTGTTCACTGTGTCGTGACGTAGTAAATACTGAAGAAGCCAGAAGAATATGATGTATTGAATTATAATTGCTTTGCAACCTTATGTGGCTTAGAGATAGCACAATTAAAAGATTACAGTTTCCAAATACTTATCCTGTAATAGCAGTATGTGCTTTGGGCATGTCATATCATCAGCAAAGCGTTTCTTGTTTGATTGTGGAGTCTATGATGTGCCGCACCTGAAGAATGTCGTTAGCTACTTAAAACATGACTATAAGGATCCACTTGTAGGCGAGTCTATTTCTGCTATTCCTTACCTATGGTTAGACTTTACCTTGCATATGTCTAGTGGGACGGGTCAGTCTTGCTGAGCCTTATGCTCATGTTTGCAGTTAACGAGTTTTTGCAGGTTATACCATTGATGAAGGGCCTAACGACGATGTCTTACCCCTTTAGGGTTCACGGCTGAGTGGAAGCCCTGCACGCCGCCGATATCTGTGAGTGCTGCTAGTGTAAAGCGTCCGAGGGCATGGACAACTTTACTCATGCATAGCTAGTGCTGAGAGCGTAGTATGATGTATAAACTTCTTTCCTACGTTATAAATTGTAAAACTTCTGCTGTGTTGATAAACAAAGACTTAGTATTGTATTTTATTCTTGTTCTTTTCTTGTATACTGTTGGGTGTCGCATCGCACGACACCACCCAATGAGATCCTTGGATGTCGGGATTCCGGTCCCCACAACATGGTATCAGAGCATCATTGGGAATAGTGTGCTTGAAAAGAGCATATTTTGAAAAGTTTAGGGTTATATGAGTGAGGAATTAGCTATATGCCCTTATAAGGAATATTATTAGTATAAGATATAAAGGTGGTAAACTAACTTATGTGTTATTAATTCTGTAACGACGCTCCGACATCAGGTAAGAGGTAAGGTACGCCACCGCAAGCGGATCAATTGCGGTAAGCTCACCATGCGAGAGGTAGCATGGAAATCTTTCCGTGGCTTTGCACGGAAGAGTTAATATGAGTCTCTAAAGCTGTTCATGTTTCTGAGAATATATGACACACGGTACCCCAGCGTGACACAAAATTAGTAGGAGCCCCCGTCGGGTGGTGGATAACCCGATAGTATGCATCTCTAGAACTATTCATGTTCTATGGGAGCATGCAAAACACGTATGCTCGAGCGTGTATAAGCCGGTTCGTGCGGGAGTCTTTGCTATACAAACGTAGTACAACCATGTACTTCGAGACATGACATCTCTTGAGGGAGACTCACACCAGAGTCGTATGCATTTACTTTCAGTTGCTGGTAGGTATTGGACATTGCAAAGTGAATTTCCATCATAACTAGAGAAGAATCAAGGTTCTTTATTTCTGGCAGAAGTTTTCTCAACTTTGCCAGGTTGAAATCTTGATTAGCTTACATAAACCATAGGCTTATGCTATATGGGTGGAAATATCATCCAGTCCACTACAAAGTTTGTTTTGGTCATTAGGACTGAAAATGATCCTACCTTGGTGTAAACTGAACTCCACAAAAACTACTACAAATGTCTTACCAACTACACAGTCTCTGTATTTTCACCATAACTTTTTGTATAACAATATTCTGCCCTATTGTGATACATATATGTAGAGGGTAGAAGCATCACTACAACTTTGTAAATTGAAGTATTTTCTAATTCGACACTGAACCAATCCAAATTCCAGGTTGAAACTGGTACACTGCAGAGCTGCTGGCAGAAAACCAGTCAGCTCGTCTGTCAACTTCAGACAGTCATATCTCCTAATCTTCAAACTTGACATAGTCATATATATACATTTATGGAAATATTAGGAGGTCCTATATAAACTTCCTATTCAACTCCTTCTCCGAGTCTATCATTGTCAGATCCTAATTCCATTTGTCGCAAACGCTGTTCTGGCAGTCCAGAACCAGAAACCAATTGTTCATAGTTGGAATTTGTGCGCTTTGACCTGAATAACAACTTCATAAGTCTGAACCAATTTATTTCTTGAATGTTAAAATGATAAGGTACCATGTTTATTTTGTCACTACCTCAATATATTGTTTTGTTATACCTGTATAAACTGTGGACAAAACCCCACATATACGGGGGAGGTTCTGTCAAATTTCCAGGAAATTTTAGTCAATTCCAAACCTGTATAACTTTTAATGCAGAGCTCATCTGGAGGTGTTCAAGTACAATCTGAAAAGTTTATGAAGTTCTATAAAACTTTTGTATTCAACTCAAATCCTATTCCTGCCATTTACTGGGATCAAATTTCCAATTTATACAGGATGGTCCGCTGGAACAGAACTGAAGTTCATATTCCAGATTTGAACTGTCTTGTAACCGTTAATCAAACTTCTATATCTTCCACTCCATAATTGCTATGGGGACAAATGAATACATTCTGGATAGGTTTTTGAGTTCAATACAAATTTATAGTTGAACTCCAGACCAAATTTTGCATTTAACTGCGAGAAATATTTACATTTCTACAGACTCGTCTGATGGACCAGAAACTGGACAGCATACCAGTGTGCGATGTTACCAACTCAAATCGTTTTAGTTTCACCTTGTGTCACTCATCATGTCTAGAGGTGATTACTCGACATGATAGATTAATGTAAAGTTGAAACACCATGTTAAGTATTTGGTGAGCAGTATCACTTAATTGAGTCTAGTTCAATGTCCTAATCTTTATTTACACCTAGCATACTGCATTGTTAAGTGATGTATATTATGGTCTTTATCATGATTCCAGTTGGTATTGCAACTTTGGACCTTAACTGTAATGGTCACTCTTGCAGCATGGATTACACTCATTTTGAGGGTGAACCGGGTATTTCTGCTCATGGTGGAGATGACTCAACTCTACCACAATTGCCATCCTCAACCAGATTGGCAGAAGTCTTAGTGAGGATGGCCGAGTCTCTGAATACGTTGGTACAGCGGAGTGTACAACCTGAGACTCGACCACTTGATCAACCTCAAGTCACATATCTGGATTTCTTGACAACTCAACCACTGGTTTTCACAGAAGCCTTGGAACCATTGGAATCGGGTCATTGGCTCCGGGTGATTGAAGCCAAGTTTGAGTTACTCCAGTGTGACGAATATCAGACGGCTTTATTTGCCGCTCAACAACTTCACGGATCCGCAGGAGCTTGGTGGTCTGAATATCTCACCACTCTCCCTGATGGTCATCGTGTGACCTGGCCGGAGTTCCGTGATGCTTTCCGTGCATGTCACATATCTTGTGGGATGATTAAAACCAAGTTGGAGGAGTTTGTGGAGTTGAAGCAAGGAGAAATGAGTGCTTATGAATATTCCAAGGCATTCAATAGTTTGGCCCAATATACGCCTGAGTATGTGAATACCGAGGAATTGAAGTGTGGTTGTTTCTCTCGAGGACTGAACGTCAAGCTTCAAGCTCGACTGGTGTTATTCAATAATGGCAACTATAATGACTTGGTTGATGCCACTATTGTTCAGGAGGATGCAACTCTTCGCTATCAGTCGGAGAAGAGGAAGAGGAAGACATCACAGGAGGTTATTAGTGGTGTTACGCAGGAGAATCGATCGGGGTACTGCTTACCGTCCGGTCAAGAGCTATGATCGAGTGAGCAACCACAACAGATTCGGTATCATTCCTATCTAGTGGAGACTTTACCTGCATCTCAGCAAAGCATGGAAGTGTGTCCTGATCCTCCACCGCAACAATATGATCTCACTCTTGCAGCCCCATCTCTGCAAGCTGTGCAGGGCGATAGTCCACCCAAATTCAGTGGAAATCATAGGATGCATTTAGCATGGGAACGCCACGAGGCGGAACATGACCGTGTACAATTGTCCTTTTCCAAAAATTCTGATCAGCACCATAAACTTAAAAAGAAAGCTTCATCGAAGTCTTCCAGTGTTAATTATGCTGCGATTGAGGACATTCCAGAAGGAGAATCTGTTTTAGCAGGCATGTTTACTTTACATGATCAACCAGTAGTGGTTCTGTTTGACTCTGGAGCTACTCATAACTTTGTGAGCATGTCTTTTGTGCTGAAACATCAAGTCCCAATTGTGATTGTCTCACATCCTTTTCGTGTCAGTTCACCTGGAGGCAATATTTCAGCTAATGAGGTTGTTTCTTGAGCACCTCTGTGCATGGGTAGAAGTATCTATCCGGTGAACCTCATCATTTTGGAAGGTCAGCAGATTGATCTCATCTTGGGGATGTCATGGTTGACACATCATGGAGCTATCTTTGATATTAGCTCGCGGACTGTCCAACTGAATTCTCAATCCCATGGTAGCAACACTTTAAATCTTTTGGATACCACACCAAGAGTCTCAACGGTGCATCACACAAGTGCCACGAAACTTGAGGATATCCCAGTGGTGTGTGAATATCCAGACGTGTTTCCTGACGATCTTCCGGGCATGCCACCAGAATGTGACGTCGAGTTCAAGATTGAACTCGTGCCGGGAACCATGCCGATCTCGAGGAAGCCGTATAGGATGGCACCGAAGGAACTTGCAGAATTGAAGGAGCAGCTGAATGACTTATTGAGCAAGGGTTTTATTCGCCCAAGTTCATCACCTTGGGGCTGTTCCGCGTTATTTGTGAAGAAGGAGGATGAGACTTTGAGGTTATGTGTGGACTATCGTCAACTGAATGCTGTCACCATCAAGAATAAGTATCCACTACCACACATTGATATCTTATTTGATCAACTAGTGGATGCTAAGGTATTCTGAAAGATGGAACTTCGTTCAGGTCATCATCAAATTAAGATTCGACCCGAGGAAATTCCAAAAACCGCATTCTCGACGAGGTATGGGCTGTATGAGTATCTCGTCATGTCCTTTGGTTTGACTAATGCACCGGATCACTTCATGTATCTCATGAATTCGGTGTTTATGACGGAGTTGGACACGTTTGTCGTGGTATTCATTGATGACATCTTGGTGTATTCTAAATTTGAAGAAGAACACGCTAAACACTTGCATATCGTGCTGCAACGGTTAAGGGATCACAAACTGTATGCAAAGTTCAGCAAGTGTGAGATTTAGATCAACCAAGTGCCATTTCTAGGGCACATCATCTCGGTTGATGGTATTGCAGTTGATCCAAGCAAAATTGTACAAGTCCTGAAGTGGTAATCTCCCGAGTCCGTACATGAAGTTCGCAGTTTCCTTGGCTTGGCTGGCTATTATTGGACGTTCATTCTGAGTTTCTCAAAGATAGCTAAACCAATCACAGAACTACTGAAGAAGGGAACGAAGTATGTATGGACTAAAGAATGTGAAGAAGCATTTCAAGCCTTGGTGAAACACCTCACCACAGTACCGGTGTTGGCTCAACCGGACACAACCAAACCATTTGATGTCTATTGTGATGCATCTAGCGTTGGTCTTGGTTGTGTGCTCATGCAAGATAGAAGAGTGATCGCGTATGGATCTCGGCAGTTTCGTAACCATGAGCAGCATTATCTGACTCATGATCTTGAGCTCGCTGCTGTGGTGCTTGCATTGAAGATGTTGAGGCACTATCTATTGGGCAATCTAGTGCATCTCTACACGTACCACAAGAGTTTAAAATACATCTTCACCCAGAAGGACTTGAATATGCGACAACGAAGATGGTTGAAGTTAATCAAAGACCATGAGATTGAGATCCACTACCATCCTGACAAAGCAAATGTGGTTGCAGATGCGCTGAGCCACAAGGCTCATGTCAATCATCTGTCAATCACTTCAATGGAAGAGGATGAGCCGAGTTTATACTTGGTTCCATATGGGGTGCTCTATAATCTTGCTCTCTTTCCCACCATCGGGGAAGAGATTGTAGAAGCTCAAAAGAAAGACATAGGGATGTCACACATCCAAAGAAGAATGAAGAAGGGTGAGATGAAATGCTTTCGATGTGATAATCACGGTATTATTTGGTTAAAGACCGTATATTCATACCCCGTGACATGGAACTTCGAAAGAAGATCTTGGATGAAGCTCACTTATCCAAGTACTGTATTCATCCAGGTAGAAACAAGATGTACCAAGATCTAAAGAAGAAATTCTGGTGGTCCTGGATGAAGTGAGAGATAGCGAAGTATGTATCCGAGTGTGATACATGTCGGTGAGTGAAGGCCGACCATTTGAGGACAGCCGGACAGCTACAACCTTTAAGCATACCAGCCTGGAAATGGGAGGACATCAGCATGGATTTCATTGTTGGACCGCCTCTCACATTCCATAAGCATGATTCCATTTGGGTGATAAATGATCGATTGATCAAGTCAGCTCATTTTATACCCGTCAAATATCAACTACCATGCACCAAAGTACGCAGAGTTGTATATTGCTAGAATCATGTGCTTACATGGAGTACCCCGCACTATCATTTCAGATCGTGGAGCCTTATTTGTTGCTCAATTTTGGGAGCAGCTCCACGCATCATTGGGTACCAAGTTGATTCAAAGCTCTGCTTATCATCCGCAGACTGATGGTCAAATGGAGCGAGTAAACCAAGTGCTAGAGGATATGCTCCGCGCCTATGCCATCCACCATGGTAAGAATTGGGATGATCATCTACCATTCACGGAGTTTTCATATAACAATGGTTATCAGGCTAGCATCCAGATGGTGCCATACGAAGCTCTTTATGACAGGAAGTGCCGTGCACCATTGAATTGGTGTGAGTCTGGTGAAAGAGTGATATCTGGTATTGATCTTGTTAACGAAGCTGAAGAACGAGTGCGGATGATCCAACCCAATCTCAAAGATGCTCAATCTCGACAGAAGAGCTATGCAGATAAACGACACCGACCCCTTCACTTCGACATCGGAGATCATGTTTACCTTTGGGTATCTCCGATGAAAGGGATTCATCGCTTCGGAGTAAAAGGGAAGCTAGCTCCACGTTTCATTGGGCCGTTCGCGATGATTGAAAAATGCAGACCTGTGGCCTATCGATTGGAGCTTCCAACGTCTCTCTCCGGAATTCACAATGTATTCCACACCTCTCAGTTGCGGAAGTGTCTCAAATCTCCAGCTGAAGTCCGCTCAGAAGATCTTGAAGCTCTACAACCTGATCTCACTTATTCTGAGCATCCGGTCAAGATCATCGATGAGAAGACTCACACCACAAGAAGACACACTTTGCACTTTGACAAAGTCTTGTGGAATAACCATACCGCTGATGAAGCGACTTGGGAAAGCGAGGATTTTCTTAGATCGAACTATTCAGACTTGTTAGCGGCATATGTTCATTAGATCTCCTTCATTAATCTTTCTTTTGTAATCTCGGGACGAGATTCTTTTAAGGGGGGGAGGGAATGTAAAAGCCCAAATTTCTATAATACCAAAAATTCAGTTAGGACTAAAAAGTTTGAATGATAAAAATAAATTAAATTCGAAAATGAGAAATTACGACCAATCGAAACCTTAATTGAATGAATTCGAAAATTCAAATTTACCTCCTGATTAAACCTTGCCAAATTAAGGATTTGAGTTGACCAATGGATTCCCAATATTCCAAATAGTATCCCTGCCAAGTTTCATAATTTTTGAAGCAAGTTTGCTATTTAATTCAATAGCTTCACTTAATTCAACTCAAATTCAAATTTTGAATTATGTTCAATCTTACTTAAACACACCATCATGATAAGCATGACTTGCTTGACTTATCCAAGAAGTTTCACAATTTTTAGAGCTTAATTGCTATTTAATTCAGTGGCTCCATTAAATTTCTTTCAAATTCAAATTTAAATTTTAAATTTAATTGAAACTCGATCAATTCAAAGTTTTGATTCCGGAATCGAATTCTAGATATTTAGTTGAGCCTATCAACAAATTTTCATAATTTTTGGACATCAGTTGGTAGGATATTTTGGTTACCAGAGAGGATTGAGTTGAAGGGGCAGTGGGACCCACTAGTCAGAGGAACCAATACGTGAGTGCCCTGCTTCAACTCACCGTGGCGATGACACCGCACGGCATGCAAGCTCCAGCGAGCTGCTTGCCTGCTTGCTGCATGGCCTCCCTGATGTGCTACTTACACTCCTCATCCCTATCTTTGACCTCAGCCCCGAGTAGATGAGCACTGGCGGCCACCTCTGTTTCTCCCTCCCGAGCGCACCACATCGCCCCTCTATGCACTGAATAGCCCAAAAATTCGGCCGAGTCTCTCCATCCTTCCAACAGCAAAAGTAAAGAAAACTTCTCCCTCTGTCATCTCCATCAAGCCGTTCGTTGATTCCTCAATTGGTTGTGGTGTATTTTGAAGCGCTGCGGAAGTCCACCGTTGAAGCCGACGGTCGCCCCCCCTCGGTTCAGCGACGCCAGGACGAAGCAGACCTTATCGGGCCTACATACAAACATCAAAGTGGTGCACATTTGCTCATTGAATATTCCTACAAATTTTGGCAGCTTGCCATAGAGTATAGCATTGGTATTTCCGGTTTTCCCGACATCAAGATCATAGCCTCAATACTAGGTCTCCACTTCGATTCTGTTTCTAGGTAGAACCGGACCTTAATCCAGTGAGATATTATGCTCACCACCTCCTAGCATGCCGCTTGTATCAAGAATCAAGGAAAATAATCGAGTAATGACTGAGTTTACCGAGTTTCCCTTTCCGTCGTCATGGAACAGAACACCTCCTTGTCATGTTTGACATTGCACACCGTTTCCCTCATTTTTCTTCCCATGTTAATCTTCCCCAAGATCCTTGGAATGTTTCTGAGGGATTTCTAAGGAGTTTGTGCATCGGGATAGCAGTTTTGACACCACCGGAAACCTAGCCGTCGTCACCGCCATCGCACCAACATTTCCGGCCATCCCCGGGTGGCACTGACCTCACCGACGTGTTCAGTGTTTCATAATAGGACTAGGCGGCGAGGTTCATCAGAGGATATGGTCGGTAGGGCGGTCTGGCGAGGAGCGCCACCGGGCGCCGCCACAGAAGTGCCGCCACGTCGAGAGGTGGAAGAAAACCCGTGGGTCCCGCCTGTCGGTCACTAGGCGCCTGACAGGATCTGGTGTGGCCGGTGATCCAGTGCGGTTACACGGTCCACTCAATGGTCCCCCGTGTTGCCCCTCTCTGGCTCATTTTAAACCAGTGGGCCCGGGTTGAATTATTTAAACTTTTCAGTTGGAAAATAAATCCAGATTTCAATCCAACTTCAAAAATCCACTACTCCTAGCAGAATTGTCCAAAAAATCTCAAATAAATTTTGTTAGAACCAGCATGAAGAATAATTTCTAGTAGTGCAATTGGATCTGTATGAAAATACATGGAAATTTGTCCATATTTCAAATAAGCAAAATGCTTATAGAATTAATTCCTATAGTTCTGCTCGGTGGAAAATTACCAAATTTTTTCGGAACCTTCATTTGAATATACTTTAACTCCAGTAAATATTTTAGGGTTATTAAACTTCACTTACATGGTCTGATCACCTGTGTATTCTCCATGCACATATAAATAGCCAAATTCATTTAAAAATTTTACAGAAAATTGTCCAAACTTCTAAATTCAATATCTCACAGTAGAATGATTATACAATTGTGAAACAAATTTTCCTAGAACCAGAGAGACCCCCCTCTATATGATAGAACCACTGGTAGCCATGGTAGATCTGCAAAAATTTCAACCAAAATTTAGAGAAGGTTATTGCTTACCATAATTTTTAGGGACAACAAACTTCCTTGATCATCTCCTGTCCTTTGCAAGGGTCTCCATTATAGTCCCTAATATCTACCATAAAAATCCCAAAGCGAGCTAAGATCATTCACTCACTATAACCATAGTTAGAAGCTTATGAACTATATATACATTATAATTTCACTAGCATTCATATATGTTCTATATGCATGTCATGTAGTGATCGATATTGATGAGAAGTGTCACTTGGAGGAGAAGGCTAGGGTGTACACTTGAAGTCCTTGGCGGAGTCTTCAGAGAAGGACCACTAATAATTGATATTTAATCGAGTCGCAAACTCACGCAAGCCCCGGTTTGCATTTAAGAGCTTTTCAAAGTTTTCCAGTTTTATTCACTTACGTCTTCAGTTGATATTGTGCATTCGTATAAGGTGTTTGATACTCCACTTGCATATCCACAAATCCTATGGGAGGGTTGGAAAGGTTTACAGCTTTACGTGTAGGACTGCCAATGCTAATGATATAGATATACCGCTAGAAGTCGAGTTGTTGGAATCTACTCGCGAGATGGGAATGACAGTTCATATGGGGATGAAATCTGAAAGAATGGCTTATGATATGAATACGAGACCGGGCAGGGGTGGGATAGGGAGCGACGAGATGTGGTCTAGGGTGCATAGCCCTGCCTGAGTCGCTTGAGGACCGATCCATGTGCGGCCCCACTAGGCAAGTTTGAACAGTACCGGTTGCATAATGGGTTAATGGGGCCCGATAAACTGATGTAACTCCAGACTGTAGTGTGGAGACTCCTCGGTTGTCCTTGAATGGAGATGCGAAGACACAAAGGTGTAAATCTTCTAGCGGGCAACTTCGACGTGTCCATGTAGGGGACCTTTTGCTCGGGATGAAGAGGATGGTCGACATTGGGATCTTGGGTGAAAGGTGGCCATGTATGATGCGGGGAGGAGAGCACGTAGGTGTCTCCCATGCAGGTGTGCGTGTCGTGTTGACCGCGTGTGTCCTGATTGCAATCACCATCCCTCGCTGTAATAGAGTACCACTTGTTCACTGTGTCGTGACGTAGTAAATACTAAAGAAGCCAGAAGAATATGATGTATTGAATTATAATTGCTTTGCAACCTTGTTTGGCTTAGATATAGCACAATTAAAAGTTTATAGTTTCCAAATACTTATCCTGTAACATAAGTATGTGCTTTGGGCATGTCATATCATCGGCAAAGCATTTCTTGTTTGATTGTGGAGTCTATGATGTGCCGCGCCTAAAGAATGTCATTTGCTACTTAAAACATGATTATAAGGATCCACTTGTAGGTGCGTCTATTTATGCCATTCCTTACCTATGGTTAGACTTTACCTTGCATATGTCTAGTGGGATGGGTCAATCTTGATGAGCCTTATGCTCACGTTTGCAGTTAATGAGTTTTTGCGGGTTATACCATTGATGAAGGGCCTAACGACGATGCCTTACCCCTTTAGGGTTCACGACTAAGTGGAAGCCCTGCATGCTGCCGATATCTGTGAGTGCTGCTAGTGTAAAGCGTCCGAGGGCATGGACAACTTTACTCATGCATAGCTAGTGCTGAGAGCGTAGTATGATGTATAGACTTCTTTCCTATGTTATAAATTGTAAAACTTCCATTGTGTTGATAAACAAAGACTTAGTATTGTATTTTATTCTCGTTCTTTTCTTGTATACTATTTGGTGTCGCATTGCACGACACCACCCAATGAGATCCTTGGATGTCGGGTTTCTGGTCCCCACAACAATTCCCCCACCAATAGTTGCAGGTCAGGATTGGGAGTATAATGACATTAATGTGGAGTTCTAGGCCGTGTCTGCCGTCAGCTTTCCCTGTGGTGTTGCTTGGAGCCGCGCTATCCTATTTGCTTCGCTGCATAGTTGTTTATTTAGTTATTTCCGCTGCATTAGTTCAAACTTATCATTCATAATCATTAGAGCTCGTATTTGAGGATATTCTGAATTGGGTAATAAAAGTGGTTAATTAATCTTGCCTTGTGGTAATTATCTGGTTATCCTTTTATGAATGCACTCGTGTATGTGTGTTGAACGTCCTGGGCACACATATGCGTTCACTTGGTTCATTTTCAGAACCGGGTGTCATAGATACACTCAAGACTGCTCATGAGGGGAACCGCTCCGTTCGCGAAGCGAAGATTGTGATGCTAGAGGGAGAATTGGTGAGATTTGCCATAGAAGAAGGTGAAACTCCTCAAAGATATGTACAACCGCTTGAAGACACTCATCAACAAGATCAATGCTTATCAAAGCAAGAAGTGGGATGATCATGAGGTTGTGAAGAGAATGATAAGAGCCTTTATGCCTCGAAATGCCACCTTGTGTTCCATGATAGGAGAAATCTCGGGATTTTACAAAATGACCCTCGATGAAGTCCTTGGCAAAATTATCAATCACAAGATGATGGAGAAAGAAGCTAAATATGTCAAAGACTTAGCTGAACTTACCTCATGCAACCTGCAAGCCCAAAGGGAAGGAGACTCGTGAGACACATAAAGAAGAAGACACTAACGATGTAAGCACATATATGGATGATGAAGAGATGGTGCTCTTCATGAAAATATTCAAGCGCATGATGAGAAGAAGAAAAGGTAGCAACTCAAGTGAAGGAAATAACAAGGAAAAAGGAAAATCCAAGGCTCAATGTACTTGCTACAACTGCAGCGAATACGGACACTTTATGGTCGACTGTCCATATGAGGAAAATAAGAAGAAGAAATAAGCGAAGTTGCAAGAGAATAAAACTTTCAAGAAAAAAAGCAAGCACATTAAGCACACATCGGCAAGGAGTGGAACTGAAATGACGAGGCCTCCTTAGATTATGAAGATAAGATGGCAACAATTGCCATCAAGAAGCCGACCAAGAAGTCTACACTCTTCCCAAACATGGGAGGAAGGAAGAACCACAACCACACTCGCCACATGGATAAGGAAGGCAAGAATAAGGTTCGACTTACACCCCCATCCTTACATTCCTCTAATGATGATTTTGATAGTTCTAATGAAGAATTGCTTAAAGGATTGAGCAAAACTGCACTAAGAAAAATGAAGATGTTGTCAGATGAAATCTTTGAGAAGGAGGAGCTTGTCAACCGCCAAGAACATATTCTCATTTGTGAAAGGAAGAGATATGAAGAAGTTATACAACTTCTTGAGTTTGAAAAGGAGATAAGTAAGGCACTTGAGCTTGAGCTAGCTTTGAGTAACCACACATTGCAGTCAAGGACAAACTTGCCAACTTGACAAAAGTGAACAAAATCATTGAAGTGCAAGTGGAGTCACTCAAGCAAAGTGGCGCTTCCTCCTCTAAAAGCTCACCTTCTCAAGATGTCAAGTTGACAACTATTAAAACTTTCATATGCTCTAGAAAGAAGCCTAATGTAAAAGATGAATCCAATGTTTCACATGTTAAACATCCATCCCAAAGTGGCATCTTTGACAAGGAAAAGATCAAATATGCACATAGTGCATATATGCTCACAAGACCTCCTAATGTCAAAGATGGTCTTGGGTATACAAAAGGTAAACAATTGTCCACTAGTGCTCAATATAAGAATCATATTGCTTTTGTTAAAGAAAAATCATATGAACATGAACAACAAACCTTGTTTCATAATTTTGATGCATATTATGTTCTTATGAAAAATAAATTTGGATACTTTTATGCTAAATATGCAGGGCCACGCCACAAGAGACCCAAAGCTTGTGTGTGGGTGCCTAAAACACTTGTGACAAACTTTCAAGGACCCAAGCAAACTTGGGTACCTAAAACCAAGGCATAAATCTGTTTTGCAGCCTACTCCTCTGGTGGATCAAAATGGGTGTTAGACAGTGGATGCACCAATTTTATGACCGGAGAGAGGAGAATGTTCGTAGAGTATGAGCAAAACACGGATCCAAGTGAAGCAATTTATTTCGGAGAGAACAACCAAGGAAAAGTCCTTGGCAGCGGTAAAATTGATATTTCCTCTCAACAGACTCTTTCCAATGTTTTACATGTTGATTCTTTAGATTATAATCTTCTGTCCATATCTCAACAGTGTGACAAAGGATACAACGGTTTATTCACTAATGAGGGATTGACAGTCTTTAGAAGAAGCAATAACTCAACTGCATTCAAGGGATGTTGAAGGGAAAACTTTATCTTGTTGATTTCAACAAAGATAAAGCTGAACTCAACACTTGCCTGGTTTCAAAAACTAACATGGGATAGTTGTGGCATAGACGGCTAGCCCATGTTGGGATGAGGAATCTGCAGAATCTTCCAAAGTGTGGCCACATCCGGGGTTTGAAAGATGTTGTGTTTGAGAAAGACATGCCATGTAGCGCATGCTAGGGTGGAAAACAAGTTGGAGCACCAAACCCTGCAAAGAACATGATGACTACATCAAGACCGCTGTAACTTCTTCATATGGACCTCTTCGGTCCAATTTCTTATATAAGCATCAACAGTAACAAATACAGTTTAGTCATTGCTTATGATTTTTCTAGATTCACCTGGGTGTTTTTCTTGTATGATAAATCAAAGACCCTGGGGATTCTCAAGAAGTTCTTGAAGAGAGCGCAAAATAAATTCTCCTGAACCGTCAAGAATATTAGGAGTGACAATGGAACATAGTTCAAAAATATTAAAGTTGAGGAGTACCTAGATGAAGAAGGAATAAAACATGAGTTTTGGGCACCCTACCCCCCTCAACAAAATGGGGTGTCTGAAAGGAAGAACATGATGCTCATTGAGATGGCGAGGACAATGCTAGATGAATACAAGGCTTCGGACCGGTTTCGGGCTGAAGCGGTAAACACCACTTTTCACACCAAGAAGCAGCTATATATTAAATGACTTATGAAGAAAATGCCATATGAGCACCTCACTGGTAAAAACGAAATGTTTCATATTTTAGAGTATTTGGAAGTAAATGCTTTATTTTGAACAAGAAACCAAGGACCTCGAAGTTTGCTTCAAAATCTGATGAAGGGTTCTTGCTTGGTTATGATTCGAACGCCTACTCCTATCGTGTTTTCAACAAAGTCTCTAGCGTTGTTGAAGTGGCACGTGATGTAGTGTTCGATGAGACTAATAGCTCCCATGTGGAGCAAGTTGATAAGTGTGTGCTAGATCAAGAAGAAGCCCCATGTCAAGCGTTGAGGAGGATGGCACTTGGTGATATTCAACCTCAAGATCAATCACAAGACTCAAGTGCTCAAAATGTACCTCAACAAGAGACCAATGATCAAGGGGGAGCTTCTACACAAGATCAACACCAGCAAGATCAAGAAGATCAATATAATCATGAAAGCAATGATCTAGGGGGAGACATTGACGATTAAGAGCAAATGACCTCACAAGTGCCTCACCCAAGAGTACATCAGAGTATACAAAGGGAAGATCGACAACATCATTGGAGATATTGCAAAGAGAGTAACTACTAGATCTCATATTTCTTATTTTTGTGAACATTACTTTTTTTGTCTTGTTTCTGGAACCATACAGGGTTGATGAAGCATTAAAAGATCCATATTGGGTGACTACCATGCAAGAGGAGTTGAACAATTTCAAATGAAATGAAGTGTGGGAGCTTGTGGAAAGACCAAAGGCAAACATCGTGGGCACCAAATGGGTCTTTTGGAACAAGCACGATGAACACGGAGTCATAACGAGAAACAAGGCATGACTTGTGGCAAAAGGTTCCTCACAAGTTGAAGGTTTGAATTTCGACAAAACCATTGCTCCCGTAGCTAGACTTGAGTCCATTTGTACTTTATTAGCCTATGCTACTCACCACAATTTTAAGATGTATCAATTGGACATCAAAAGCGCATTCCTCAATGATCCTATCAAGGGAGAGGTGTACGTGGAGCAGCCACCAGGATTTGAAGATCAAGAGTACCCCAACCATGTGTACAAACTGCGTAAGGCTCTCTATGGCCTCAAACAAGCTCCCCGAACTTTGTATGAGTGCCATAGGGACTTTCTCACTCAAAATAGCTTTAAAATAGGAAAAGATGATTATACTTTGTTTACAACGAATTTTGATGGTCATTGTCGGTACCCTGCATACGGGGTACCCTCTCACACAGGCTGGAAGCACCTGAGTACCTCCAAGGGCGCCATGTGACAAGAAGGCGCCAGGCCCCTGCCTTCCTCAAAGTACGGGATCCGACACTGCCACGTGGACCTCAAATACGGGACCCAACTCCCTCAGTGAGACGGGCTCCCAAGCTGCCACGAGTTTAGCTGGACGGGACCTCACTCCACAATAGGAGCGGGCTCTAGTGCAGCCACGTGGCTTGAAGCATTAGGCCGGACACCTCCCCTAGAGAAGGGCTTTGGAGCTGCCATGTGCCTCGAAGGGCTCCGGGGCCTCCACGTGCCCTAAAGAACCGGACGTGGCCTCCCCTGCAGTAAAGAGCCCCGAATCTACCACGTGTCCTGCAACTTGCCCTCGACAGGTTGCGGGAGTCAAGAGATGGTGCGCTCTATCAAAATCAAGCATTGAAGACATGCACCCACGCCCGACACATGACGCGGTGCACACTAATGGTCAGAGACCACTGCGCCCAATCACATCACAATTAAGATGCCGTAGGCCTACCCCACAATGCCAAGTGGGTAGCTTACGGCGACAAGATAGACAGACAAGACATCCCCTGGCACCGTCAGCGACCATGCATGGGCCACTGGCATGTGAGGCGGCAAGACGACAAGTCTTCAAGCCATGATCAGAGGAGGATTATGCGAGAAGCCTTAGATCTTTAGGATAAGATCACCCTGGGACCACCTGTTGGGCCCCATACCCTACTTGTAAGGCGTCCGACCTTATCTATAAAAGGACCGAACTGCCACCATTACAAAGGATTCCCAATCTAACACATACATGTGCCACACACATTCACACTAGCAATACAAACCTCGAGTATGGTATTACGCTCCGGCAGCCTGAACCACATAAAACCACTGCCTCACCACTCTCATACACACAATCTCTTCATTGGGATCTAAGCCCTACCGATCAAGAACCTCCGCGGGCTGCTCTCATAGAAGGTTCAGAGGAAGTGTCGCAAGAACACTTCGACATTTGGCATGCCAGGTAAGGGCTTTTTCCTCTAAAAGTGGTTGCGCTTTCATCACCATGGTAAGCATCAAGCCCGCGAGCAGCGGCAAGATCGAGCCGCAAAAGGTCGACCTGCAGGTCGGCCAAGATGTGGAGATGGAGTTCCAAAAGCCTGAATGGGCCATTGAAATGGTCCACCAGGCTGAAGACTTCGACCTCAACAGCGACCACGAGCGTTGCAAAGCACTCGACATCATTTGTGGGGGATCTTGGGAACCCACATCCAGGAATGCGGTCAAGATCCTGCGTAGGGCGGTGGCATCGCTAGATCCTACTCACGCCCCGGCGCCGCATCACAAATGGATGGAGACGCCGATTAGCTTTGACGCCTCTGTCTGCCCTATGAACATGGTGGGAGACGGGCTCCTGCCCCTCCTCGTCACCCCCACCATCGCCAACATCAAGTTCTACCACATCATGATAGATGGCAGGGCCGGCTTCAACCTCATCAACCATGCTACCTTCGACAAGCTGAAAGATCCCGTGTCCAAGCTTGCCCCATCGAGACCGTTCTCGGGTCTAGGGCCAGGGAGTATTTTCCAGTACGGAAACATCCACCTACGGGTGACCCTCAGAACACCCGAGAAATTTAGGACGGAGAATATCCCGTTCGATGTAGTGGAGGTCAGCCTCCCCTACAACGCCATCATCGGTAGGACAATATGTATCAATTAATGGTTGTAGCCCACTATGGCTACCTCGTCCTCAAGATGCTGACTCCCTTTGACATCCTCAAGATCTGCCGAGATCACGTTGCTGAGGTGTCAGTTTTGGAGAAACTCCAAGTGCTGGCAGCGGCCCCAACACCTGCCCCGAGTGATGCTGGACCGAGTCAGCGTCGCCAAGCTCGCGTGGGCGCGTCTACGCCGCTGAGTTACGAGTGCAGCCCTCTGACAACAATGACGTACCCATCAAGACTATCCAGATCGGCTCTGATGCTGGCCCAAACCACCTGCATTGTGGGGAGTCTAGACAGCAAGCAGGAATCAGCGCTCATCGCTTTCCTATGAGCTAATATCGACGCGTTTGCCTAGCAACCATCACAGATGCCTGTCATCCCCAGAGAAGTGATTGAGCACCATCTGAAGATCTACCCCGATGCTCGGCCAGCACTGCATAGGCAACAAAAGTAGTCCATTGAGCGGCAGAACTTCATACACGGAGAGATCAAGAAGCTACTCGATGCTGGCTTCATACGGGAAGTCCACCATCCCAGTGTAAAATCCCTAAATTCAAAGTACAAAGTTCATAGAGAAGAATTAAATTTTTTGAATGGGAATAAGAAATCAAAATGGCAATGGGAAAAATCAAACCAATTCAAGCTTCAATAGAAGGGATTCAAAAATTCAAATTTGCTCCTGTTCAAACTATGCCAAAATAAAAATCTGAGCTCACCATTAAATCCCAAATATTCCAAATAGCCTCTCTGCAAAGTTTCAAAAATTTTTAAGCTCTTTTTCTATTTAATTCTGTAGCTCCATTGAATTCAATTCAAATTCAAATTCAAATTTGAATTTCAATTGAAACTTGATCAATTAAAAGTTTTGATCTCAGAATCAAATTCCAGTTACTTAGTTGAGCCTATCCACAAGTTTTCATGAATTTTGGACATCAGTTGGTAGGATATTTGTTTAACCAGAGAGGATTGACTTGAAAGGGGCAGTGTGACCCACTAGTCATAGAGACAATTATGGTAGTGCTCTGCTTTGGCTCACGGTGGCGACACCGCACGGCATGCAAAGCTCCACCGAGCTGCTTTCCAGCTTGATCGTGTCTTGGCGTGTCCACTGCACCTTCCCGTCCGTATCTTCAGCCCCTGAACCGAGTGGAACGGCGTCGTGCTTCTCTCTCTCTTCCTGTTTTCTTTCTTCTGCCAAGAACAGAGTTTGCCACCTCTGCTCCTGCTCGCCCGAGCCATTCCACCCCTGATCGATCGAGCTTCATGAATCAAAGTAAGGTGCTGAAGGATTCTACACCCTCTCCTCCAATTCCCTTGTCAATTCCTTGCTTAAATTTGTGGTCTTGTGAAGGTCCTGTCCGGCTGCCAGGGTGTACCGCCGTCGGAACCTCTTTGCGTCACCATGGAGCCAACGCTCTAGGCCATCTCATGCTTCACTGTAAACTGGAAAAAGGTGCGCCTAACCGAGCCCATTGTACTCACAAAATTTCAGATTGATTCATGGATCATAGCTCGAGTAGTTTCCGTTTTTCCTGACGGCAAAGCCGAACATCGGGTCTAGATCGTGCGCTCGATTCCGTTTCTAGGTGCAAGCATTTTCTAATCCAGTTGGGTAGTATGTTCACCGCCTCCTAGCGCACCCTTCTACCAAGAATAAAGGGAAATAATCGAGTGAAGGACAAGATATGCGAGTTTTCCCTGCCACCGAGGAAAGACCCATCGGTCCACCGTCGAAGTCGACGTTTCTGTCTATTTTCCCTTTGTTCATCACCCTATTCATCTTCCCCAGAGTCCTAGAAATGTTCCTGAGTGTTTTCCGAGGAGTTTGACCATCGGAGCAGCGGGTCCGACATGGCTGGAACCCTAGCCACCGCCGCCGTTGTTGCGCCGCCATTTCCGGCCATCAACACGTCGATTAGACCTCACCACAGTGTTCCTCGACCCTTAAAATGGTTGGTGGAGAGTTCCAGCAAGGGAAATGGCCGGGAGCGCCGAGACAGCGAGCTCACCGGCGTAGCGCCGCCACGGCCGAACCGCGCGCCCCGAGGTAGCAGACGACGTGCGGGTCCCACCGGTCAGCATCCGTTTTTCCCCTCGGATTGGTTGTAGCCCGGATCAAATATGGCTGCGCGGGGTAAAACCTTTGGCCCAGCTGCAATTGGGTCATTTTAAACAGTGGGCCCAGCCGGTTTTATTTAAAATTTTCCTTTCCAAATTAATTCCAGATTTCATCCCATCTTTGAAAATCAATTACTCCTAGTAGATTTTCTCAAAAATTTTCAAATAAATTCTGGTAGACTCCTCTTGATCCCAGCTTTGCAGTGGAACAATTTGTTGGACATGAGACTCCCATAATTTTCAGAATTAATTCCTTTGAGAAAATTTCTTGGGAAATTAATTACTCCTGTTCTTTTAATTGGAAAATTCCCAATTTTAGTCAGTACACTCATAAAAGTACACTTCATATCCAGTAAAAGTTTCAAGTTAATTGGACTTTATTTACTGGGATGATCAATGTTCCAAATCTCTATGTAGTTTAAAATTAAGAAAAGTACAAAACCATTTTCAGCTTTTTCCCCAAACTTATAAAATCAGTTTCTCCCTGTAGGAAGCTCAGAAGAATGTGAAACAAATTTTCCCAGAACCAGTTAGACCCCCTCTACCATTATCATCCACTTTTATCCATGACAAAGCTCCGAATTTACAACCAAAATTCAGAGAAGCCTTTTTTTGTCAGAATTTTAGAGACAATAAGCTTCCTTGAACATCTCCAATTTTTGGTCCAGATCTTACTCATAGAACCTAGTGTCTACTATAAAAATTCCAAAGCCAATTAAAATCATTTACATACCTGATCAGTATTTATAAGATCTTCTCTATAGTTTCTATATCACTCATATACTTTATATATTGGATATCATATAGTGACCGAGATCGAGGAGGACCCGGAGGCCTTGGACAGCATCCTCCCAGAATCTAACTTCCCTTCTGACTCACAACCAGGCAAGCCCTGGTTTCCATTTAAGTGCAATTTTAAAGTTTCTATTTGTATCACTTAAGTCAAGGATGATTTTGTGCATTAGGACTATGGTGCTTGTTAATCCACTTGCATGACCCACAAATCCCATGGAGTATTGGGTAGGTCTACAACCTGACGAGTAGGAAATGCTATTCTTAAGTTTCAGGAATCTGGTAGAAGTCGAGTAGTTGAAATCTACTCGCGAGATAGGATTTTATCACACAGAATGAATTGGATCAAGGAATGATTTATGAGTATGAAATTGAGACCGAGCAGCGGGTAGGATGCAGCGAGATGTGGTCTCACGTGCGTAGCCCTGCTTGTGTCAATTGAAGACCGATCCGTGTGCGGCTCTGCTGGACAAGTTTGAACTGTACCGGATGCATACTGGCTATATGGAAACCAGGAAACCGATGTAATTGGTTAACCTGGGTGTCGAGGCTTATCCTACTGTTTTATAGGAGTGGGCTGAGGGTAGCAAGGAGTAAATCTGCCGGCGGGCCTAGAAGATGCTCCGCGCGGGGACCTCCTGCCCGTTACGGAAGGACCGGTTCGACATTTGGGTTTCCTTTGAAAGGTTGCTGCATACAACATAGTATTGAAGTGTGATTTGATCCACTTTCAAAATGGGTGAATGTGACGTATTTTCCGGTTGTGTCCTTATTGCAACCACTGCCCCTCGCGGTTATTTGAGTACCGCTTGTTCACTGTGCTGTGACGTAGTAAATACTGAAGAAGTCAGGAGAATACGATGTATTGAATTATAATTGTTTTGAAACTTGGTTGCTGTCAAATATGATCACTAAAGATACTTTAGTAAACTTGTAAGCTGCTGTTAATAACTTGAAAATTAAGGATCAACATGTAGGCGAGTCATTTACTGCAATATCTATGCCTATGTTAAGTATCCCTGCATATAGAGTTCCATGATTAGGTGAGACAGTTAAGTCTTGCTGAGCCTTTGTGCTCACGGTTGCTATATTAAGTTGTTTGCAGGTGAGACGTATGAGGAAGGGCCCAAAGACGAGGCGATGCCCCCATCGGGGTATACCGCCGAGTGGGAGCCTTGCACGCCGCCGTAAATTTGCGTGTTGCTAGTGTGCAGCGTCCGCGGGCTGGACAACTGTACTTTTGCATAGCTAGGCTGAGAGTTTAGCTATGAATATTATCTTCCGCTGTATAAGAAGTATTGTAAAAGACTTCCGCTTTTTATTTAAATAAAACTTTGTATATTGTCATATTCTTTTCGTGTGTGCTGTTGGGTGCCGCATCGTACGAATCCACCCTCTGCGATTCCTGGAATGTGTGGACCCGGTCCCCACAGCCTGGTATCAGAGCCGCATTGGGAATAGCACGCTCGAAAAGAGCCTATTGTGAAAACTTAAGAGTAGTCGAGTGAGGATTAGTACTATGCCCACATAAGGTCTATTATTGTATTAGTTACTTAAGGTGGCAAGCTAACTTATGTGTTATTAAATTCTGTAACGACGCTCCGACGTCAGGTAAGAGGTAAGGTACACCACCGCAAGTGGATCAATTGCGGTAAGCTCACCATGTGAGAGGTAGCATGTGGTTGTTTTCATGGCTTGGCACGGAAATATTAATATGATTCTCTGAAACTTTCCATGTTTCTGAGAACATATGACACGCAGTACCCTAGCGTGCTACAAAATTAGTGGGAGCCCCCGTCGGGTGGGACATAACCCGATGCACCCCTACTGGTGCAGCACTATGCAAAGATTTGGGACCCCGTCGGGTGGTAGAAAACCCGGTCATGTACCTCGAGACGTGGCTTAACTCGGGGCGGCCCGTATGGAATGATACGGGGCAAATGTTTTTACTTTCATATATATTATTGTGAACTGTTCGCCCGTGTGGGCTGTGCCGTATGGCACCATATGTTTGATCTATTGTTTGTGTGCAGATGCAGTACACTAACCATGTTTAAGTAGCTCGAGTAGATGTTTGTGAGTGAACATCATTACTGCCACCGTTGAGACGTATGCCGGAATACCGGCTTAGGATTTTCTTTGGTGAGGGCGTAGTACTGGCATTGCATTCGAGTTTCATCAGGCACGTTGACGACACTATCCGTGCTGGTGTTGTTACCCGACAACAAATAAAAATTTCCAACTTAGGACTAAGTTTGAATTTGTAATCTCTGTTTTGTAGCGTGCTGGTCAGATTTACAAGTGGTCGTGTGGTTGCTTGGATAAGCGGACATATGGTTTGGGAACTTGAGGAAGTCATCCACAAGTTTCATTTTCATCTCCAGGGCAGATTTCAAGATTTAAACTTGAAAACTTCATTTGAACTTAAATTGCCCAGTCCCTGGTTCAAACTGTGAACTGGGCAGAAAAAAATTGACTAAATTTGGAACAGCATAACTTCCAGTATAGTTCACCCCCAGAAGTTCTACCATACATGGTTGTAAAGTTTAGAGAGTCCTCTAAAACTCTTAGGTTCAACTCCAGATCAGAACCCCCCTGTAAACTAATGAAAAATTCATATTTCCGTACTCTGTTAAATCTGGACAGAGTCTGGACAGTTTCTGTACCCTGTTACTATCTTGATCATATCTCTTTGTAGAACCAACGAATGACTTCATATAATGCATTTATGTAATCCTGAGGATGTATACAACAATGTTGTAATTTATGATTTTTTTCATATATTGATGTTTTGTATCTAGAAAAATGTTGACAAAATCATCCTTAAACAAAGGAGATGCTGTCAAAATTTTTCCAGAAAACTGTCAACTTGAAAAAAAATCATATCTCGTTTTACAGAAATGATCTGGAGGCAAACCAATACATTCTGTAAAGCTATGTGAGTTTACTACAATTTTGTAGTTTAACTAAAGTCCTGAATGTGCCTCTAACTGGACGAAAATTTTGAATTTCTCCAGACTCGTCAGAATAAACAGAGACTGAGGCAGAATTCCACTGTTATGTTTCATTTGGCATTTGGATTTGGATTCACCATCATAATTCAATTTTCACATCCATGATCTTTTTATCAACAAATTTTGTTGAAAGTATTTGACTCATTCAAGTACTTCTTTTATAGATGACAGATGTGATGCTATTGCCGGACGGATGGGTGTTCTCCACGTGCGCCAACAATCCGGGCTTCCCGAGCATGCTGCGGGAGGTGCTCCAACAGTTTGGCTTCATCGAGATGACATGCTATTGGGGTCAAGAGATGGTTGACAGAGGCATACTATCATGTATTGTACTGGTCGACATCCCGGCTAGTCCGCATTTTTATGGATGGGCTCCTTTTTTGGTCACGATCCAGGGAGCTCGTTTGGAGGACACGTGGGCCTTTGCAGCGGGTGAAGCACTTCTGAAGCTTTGCGAGCTTCATCAAGATGCCATGGCTGGGACACAGTTTGCTCTTCTCCCGGTCCGTGGTGCTGCTGGTTTTGAATGGCAACGTCGTATGGTTGCGGCCTATCACCCATATGGCGACACAACCTCGACAACACTTGGGACATATGCCGCTGCATCCAGCATGGTGGTTCTTGCACAAGGTGCAATCCTACAGGAGCAAGTCGAAGCCTTGAGGCAAGTGACTGAACGGGGTGACACTCTGGATTATATCAATGAGAACCAACGTTCGTTCCTGGATCTGACGAATCACCAACTAAATCAATGAGAGGATCAGTTGCATCACACTCGCACTAGACTGTGGAAGGCTCGTGCCGAACTGTGGCAAGCTCACAAGGATCTGCAGCAAACTCGTGATGGACTGCAGGCGAGTCAGTTGGTGGTACAACAACAGCAAGAGCATCTGTTGGTAGTCACCGAGGCACGAGAAAAAGCCATCAAGGAAGCTCAGAATTGGGAGTACAAGGCAGCGCAACTTCAGGATAATTTGATTGAGGCCAAAGCATAATTGCAACCAGTTGTGTATCCACCGGCTCATGACATACCTCTAAATATGGGTGAGAAAGTGCCTTCAGATCCTGAGGAGGAAGAAGATACAGAGATACTCGAGTACGCCGATGACGATGCATCGGAGTAGGAAGGGGCAGCACTACTGCCATCACGGGGCAACAAATAGTTAGTAGTTGCTCGCATTTATTTTGTAGCCATGTTTGTGTCATATTATAAATTGTAGTGGGTGTGTATAAAATGACAAAGGGTGTATGACATCTCATGGAGACCAAGTATAGTTGAGATATACTTCCGTAGTGGGAGACCGTCATTTTGGAAATCACTATTGTACACTTGGTCATGAGATAATATATCTTTTATAAAGTTTGTACTTTATCAATATATGTGAATGTTATGCAATTATCACATTGTCAATACTCGCACTACCATGGTATAAAATGGATGAAGAAAACAAACATGTTGCTGATTTAAATCGTGTGGATGTAGAATGGTGCGTACGCGTTCAACGCCCGAGATGGGAGGCTCGAGCTGGGGTCGTGAGGATGAATCTCTGACCCGGAAGCAAACCGCGACACCACAGCAACAAGTCTCTCCACCACCACCTCCTGAACCTCCAAGGATGCTCGTGGAGATTCTGGCCGCAGTACTCGGCTCGCGCGATGAGCAAACCGAGTTACTGCATATGTTAGTGCAGAATTCGTCCCGTCAAGGGGGACGACAAGACAATGGGAAACGCCGGCCCCAACAGAGTTCGTACTCGGATTTCTTGGCGACACATCCACCAGTCTTCACGGAGGCCGAGGAGCCTCTGGAGGCGGACAACTTCATCCTCACGCTCGAGGCGAAGTTCAGTTTGTTGTGATGCACCAAGCAACAGAAGGCCCTGTTCGCAGCGCAACAACTCCAGGGAGCCGCCGATGCTTGGGGAGCGAACTTCATTGCATCACTGCCGGCTAGTCATGCGGTCACGTGGACCGAATTCCAGGAGGCGTTCCGCACCTACCATATACATCCTGGAATAATGAAGGGGAAGTTTCAAGAATTTTTGGAGCTAAAGCAAGGCGGGAGGAGTGCCCATGAATACTCCCGCACATTCAATCACTTGGCGCAGTACACACCAGAGTATGTTGGTACTGAGGACAGGAAGCTAGATATTTTCTTCCGGGGTTTGAATCCCAACATGAAAGTTCAACTCGCGAAATGCAACCATGGCACCTTCAACGATATCGTCAATGCCGCGATTGTACAAGAGGATGCTCAGCGCGATCTCGTTTCTGATAAGAGGAAATGAAGCGCTCCTTCGAGCAGCAGCGGTGGTGGGCCACAAAAGTACCGTGTGGTGTATCGCTCACCATAAGGTCAGCGATGGCAGCCACCGGCGTGACAGCAACAATTCCGCGGTCATTCTTTCAACGCGCCACGTTTCCAACCGCCATTTCCACAGCAGCAGCAGAAAAGGATGGTCCCTCATGCGTATCCACCTCCACCACGTGCACCGGGATTCCGTCCGCACAATACACGTGCTACACGTGTGGCCGTGTCAGGCATTTTGAGAAGGACTGCCCCGGACAGCGACAAGGCAACACGCAAGCGCCATATCGGGGTGCAGCTCAACCCCGCAACCAGCTCAAGAAACCTGCAGCAAAACCCGGCAACGTCCACCACCTAGCTATCGAAGACGTGCCGGAAGGCAAACCCGTCTTTGCGGGTACGTTTTTTCTACTAAAAAATCCTGTAGTCATCTTATTTGACTCCGGTGCCACCCATAATTTCATTAGCCAATCATATGTCATCAAATACAGATTACAAATCATTCCCACAAAATATCCATATTTGATTTGCTCTGCGCGTGGGACAGTAGCAACTGATAGAATGGTATATAGAGCACCCCTTCAGTTGGGTGGAAATCTATATCCGACTTCTCTAATTATATTAGAGTGTCAGAAGCTTGATATCATCTTAGGAATGTCGTGGCTGCACCATCATGGTGCTATTCTCGACATCGTTCCACATGTGGTTCATTTGAACTCTCCACTACGTGAACCACACACTCTCATTCTAGACCGCCTTATCCAAGAAATTCCAGCCACATATAACGCGGAAGCCACAAAGCTTGAAGACATTCGTGTGGTCCATGAATATCCGGATGTGTTTCCCGACGACCTTCTAGGTATGCCACCGGATAGGGATATTGTGTTCGAGATTGAACTCATTCCGGAACCACACCTATTTCTCGAAGGCCGTACAAGATGGCACCCAATGAGTTGGCGGAATTAAAGGAGCATTTGAAAGACCTGCTGGACAATGGTCTCATACGCCCAAGTTCATCACCTTAGGGCTGCTCCACATTATTTGTGAAGAAGAAGGACAAGACGTTACGTCTATGTGTAGACTATCGCCCGCTCAACTCCGTAACGATCAAGAATAAGTATCCACGACTGCACATCGATATTTTATTTGATCAATTAGTGGGTGCTAAAGTATTCTCAAAGATGGATCTTCGGTACGGATATCATCAAATAAAAATCCGACCAGAGGATATACCGGAGACGGCATTCTCGATGAGATACGGGCTCTATGAATATCTCGTCATGTTGTTTGGACTTACCAATGCGCCAGCTCACTTCATGTACCTCATGAATTCTGTTTTCATGCCAGAGTTGGGTAAGTTTGTCGTGGTCTTTATCGACGACATTCTAGTGTATTCAAAATCAGAGGAAGAACATGCCAAACACTTGCATATCATGCTTCAACGATTGCGACATCACAAGCTTTATGCAAAATTCAGCAAGTGTGAGTTTTGGATCAGCCAAGTACAGTTTCTGGGTCACATTATTTCAGCGGAGGGCATCACTGTTGATCCAAGTAAAATTGTGCAAGTGCTGAAATGGAAGTCTCCAACGTCCGTACATGAAGTTCACAACTTTCTCGGAAAAGTGGGATATTATCGGAGGTTCATTCCGAGCTTCTCAAATATTGCTAAACCGATGAAAAAGCTGCTGAAAAAGGGGACTAAATATATATGGAGCAAGGCATGTGAGGATGCATTCCAAGCATTGGTGAAACATTTCACAACAGCCCCAGTGCTAGCTCAGCCGAATACGACCAAATCTTTCGACGTTTATTGTGATGCATCTGGTATTGGTCTCGGCTGCGTGTTAATGCAAGAAGGCCGTGTGATCGCGTATGGATCACGGCAGCTCTGAAATCATGAGCAGAATTATCCAACTCATGACCTTGAACTCGGTGCCATGGTACTTGCTTTGAAAATGTGGAGGCATTATTTGTTCGGAAATCTAGTGCACCTCTACACCAATCACAATAGTCTAAAATATATCTCCACTCAGAAGGAATTGAATATGCTGTAGCGAAGATGGTTAGAACTGATCAAAGACTATGAGATTGAAATTCATTACCATCCCGGCAAGGCAAACGTAGTTGCCGATGCGCTGAGCCGCAAGTCTCATGTCAATAATCTGTCCATCACTCCGATGGAAGAGGACGAGCCGAGTTTATACTTGGTTCTAGATGGAGTGTTATATAATCTTGCTCTCATCCCTACCATATGAGAGGAGATTATGGAAGCTCAAAAGAAAGACGTGGGTATGTCGCACATTCAGAGGAGAATGAAGAATGGGCAAAGGAAGTGCTTCTGAAGTGATGAACATGGTACCCTGTGGTTCAAGGATCGTATAGTGGTACACCGTGAAATGACACTTCGCAAGAAAATCTTGGACGAAGCTCACTTGTCCAAGTATTCTATTCATCCGGGCAGCAAAAAGATGTACCAAGATTTGAAAACCAGATTTTGGAGGACACGGATGAAAAGAGAGATTGCAAAGTACATATCAGAGTGTGATACGTGTCCGCGGGTGAATGCCGGCCACATGAGAAAAGCCGGACAGCTGCAACCACTGAATATTCCGGACTGGAAATGGGAGGACATTAGTATGGATTTTATTGTTGGATTACCTCTCACATTCCACAAGCATGATTCAATTTGTGTGATAGTCAATCGACTAACCAAATCAACTCATTTTATTCTGGTACACACAAAGTACATTGCCAAGAAATATGCGGAGTTATATATTGCAAGAATCATGTGCTTGCACGGAGTTCCCCGGACGATTATTTCAGATCGTGGTGCACTGTTCCTTGCTCGTTTTTGGGAGCAGCTGCATGCGTCATTGGGGACGAAATTGATCCGAAGCTCCACATATCACCCGCAGACAGATGGCCAAACTGAGCGGGTGAATCCAGTTCTCGAAGATATGCTACGAGCTTGTGCCATCCACCACGGTAAAAATTGGGATGATCATTTACCGTTGGCGCAATTCTCGTACAACAATGGCTATCAATCTAGCATCAAGATGGCGCCGTATAAAGCTCTCTACGGCCAGAAATGTCGCACACCACTCAACTTGTGTGAATCCGGTGAGCGAGTGAATTATGGTATTGATCTTGTAAATGAAGCCGAAGAAAGAGTGCGAGTGATCCAAGCCAATCTCAAGGCTGCTCGATCTCGTCAGAAAAGCTATGCAGATAGAAGACGTTGACCTCTCCACTTTGACATCGGAGATCACGTTTATCTCCGTGTCTCTCCGATGAAAGGGATTCATCGTTTCGGAGTTAAGGGAAAACTTGCTCCAAGATTCATCGGTCCGTTCACCATCATGGAAAAATGCGGACCTGTGGCCTATCGCTTGGAGTTACCGGCGTCACTTTCAGGAGTTCATAATGTATTCCACATTTCTCAGCTGCGGAAATGTCTTAAATCCTCAGCTGAAATCCGCATCAAAGACATTAAAGCTCTCCAACTGGATCTCACTTATTCTGAGTATCCGATCCGGATTATTGATGAAAAGACTCGCACCATAAGAAACCGGACTTTGTACTTCTACAAAGTCTTGTGGAGTAACCATACCGCTGAGGAAGCGACATGAAAAAGCGAGGACTATCTCCGATCAAACTATCCGGATTTTTTATCATTTTATATCCGGTAATCTTTTTACCTCTGTCTCTTTTATTTGTAATCTCGGGACGAGATTCTTTTAAGGGGGGAGGAATGTAAAATCCCTAAATTCAAAGTACAAAGTTCATAGAGAAGAATTGAAAAATTTGAATGGGAATAAGAAATCAAAATGGCAATGGGAAAAATCAAACCAATTCAAGCTTCAATAGGAGGGATTTAAAAATTCAAATTTGCTCGTGTTCAAACTATGCCAAAATAAAAATCTGAGCTCACCATTAAATCCCAAATATTCCAAATATCCTCTCTGCAAAGTTTCAAAATTTTCGAAGCTCTTTTTCTATTTAATCCTGTGGCTCCATTGAATTCAAATTCAAATTTGAATTTCAATTGAAACTTGATCAATTCGAAGTTTTGATCTCGGAATCAAATTACAGTTATTTAGTTGAGCCTATACACAGGTTTTCATGAATTTTGGACATCAGTTGGTAGGATATTTGTTTAACCAGAGAGGATTGACTTGAAAGGGGCAGTGGGACCCACTAGTCATAGAGACAATTACGGTAGTGCTCTGCTTTGGCTCACGGTGGCGACACCGCACGGCATGCAAAGCTCCACCGCTGCTTACCAGCTTGATCGCGTCTTGGCATGTCCAATGCACCTTCCCGTCCGTATCTTCAGCCCCTGAACCGAGCGGAACGGCGTCGTGCTTCTCTCCCTGTTTTCTTTCTTCCGCCAAGAACGGAGTTCGCCGCCTCTGCTCCTGCTCGCCCGAGCCATTCCACCCCTGATCGATCGAGCTTTGTGAAGAAAAGTAAGGTGCAGAAGGATTCTACACCCTCTCCTCCAATTCGCTTGTCAATTCCTTGCTTAAATTTGTTGTCTTGTGAAGGTCTTGTCCGGCTGCCAGGGTGTACTGCCGTTGGAATGTCTCTACGTCACCGTGGAGCCGACGCTCTAGGCCATCTCACGCTTCACTGTAAACTGGAAAAAGGTGCGCCTAACTGAGCCCCTTGTACTCACAAAGTTTCAGATTGATTCATGGATCGTAGCTTGAGTATTTTCCATTTTTCCCGACGGCAAAGCCAAGCATCGGGTCTAGATCGTGCGCTCGATTCCGTTTCTAGGTGCAAACTTTTTCTATTCCAGTTGGGTAGTATGTTCTCCGCCTCCTAGCACACCCTTCTACCAAGAATCAAGGGAAATAATCGAGTGAAGGACGAGCTATGCGAGTTTTCCCCGCCGCCGAGGAAAGGCCTGTTGGTCCACCGTCGAAGTCAACATTTCTGTCTATTTCCCTTTGTTCATCCCCCTATTCATCTTCCCCAGAGTCCTAGAGACGTTCCTGAGTGTTTTCCGAGGAGTTTGACCAACGGAGCGCGGGTCCGACATGGCCGGAACCCTAGCCATCGCCGCCGTCGTCGCGCCATTATTTCCGGCCGTCAACACGTCGATTAGACCTCACCACCGTGTTCCTCGACCCTTAAAATGGTTGGAGGGAGAGTACCAGCAAGGGAGATGGCCGGGAGCACCGAGCCGGCGATCTCGCCGGCGTAGCGCCGCCGGAGCCGAACCGCGCGTCGCGAGGTAGAAGACGACGCGCGGGTCCCACCGGCCAGCGTCTGTTTTTCTCCTCGGATTGGTTGTGGCCCAGATCAAATACGGCTGCACGGGGTAAAACCTGTGGCCCAGCTGCGACTGGATCATTTTAAACAGTGGGGCCCAGCTGGTTTTATTTAAACTTTTCCTTTCCAAATTAATTCTAGATTTCATCCCAACTTTGAAAATCAATTACTCCTAGTAGATTTGCTCAAAAATTTCCAAATACATTTTGTTATACTCCTATTGATTCCAACTTTGCAGTGGTGATATTTGTTGGACATGAAACTCTCAGAGTTTTCAGAATTAAATAATTTGAAAAAATTGCTTGGGAAATTAATTACTCCTGTTTTGTTAATTGAAAATTTGCCAATTTTGGTCAGGACACTCATAAAAATACACTTGACCCTAAGTAAAAATTTCAAGTTCATTGGACTTCATTTACTGGGATGATCAGTGTTCCAAATCTCTATGTAGTTGAAAATTAAGAAAAGTACAAAACCATTTACAGCTTTTTTCCCAAACATGTAAAATCAGTTTCTCCCTGTAGGAAGCTCAGAAGAATGCGAAACAAATTTTCCCAGAAGCAGTGATACCCCCTCTACCATTATCATACACTTTTATCCATGACAAAGCTCCATAATTACAATCAAATTTCAAAGAAGCCTTTTTCTTGTTGGAATTTTAGAGACAACAAGGTTCCTTGAACATCTTCAATTTTTGGTCGAGATCTTCCTCATAGAACCTATTGTCCTGTAGGATTAAAGAGCACGTGAAAAGCTATCAGAGGGGGGGGGGTGAATGGTAGATTTAAAAATCTTACGCAGCGGAAACAATTAAACCCCAACCCCTTCGGCAGAAATCAATCTGTTAAAGAAATCGTGTGTGAGACTAATCTAAACGTGTTTCACCATGACAAAAGTGAAATATATAAGAGAGAATCAAGTCAAGAAGACAACACAACAAGAATCACTCAAATCCGTCGAGAAAAACTCAAGTTATGATCGAAAGATCAAACAAAGGTCAATCTGTTCTACCCGAGAAAAAACAGTTCTGGAACGCTGCAAAGAAACTCGTGTAGATCATAGACCACAATTCCAATGACAGTGAAATTTTGTCAGATGATAGATACTCAAGTTGTGAAGACAAATCAAAAAGAATCACGCCAATTGGATCTGTAAAACTCGAGTTATGATAAAACCACCGACGAAAGGTAGTGCTGTCCAGAAACTCAATGAGTAAAACTTGTCTGGAACAAGTCTGACGAACAAGGCACAAAAGTTCCTTCAAACTATGAATTATATTCAATAGAACACAAGAGGAACAGCCCCAAAGTCATGCACCACGAGCTCTGGGCTCCCTTGCTTATATAACCAGCTCGAAAGCCAACTCAACTCACATCAGGAACCTAATCCTACTCTGTTCACGAATCGTAACTTTCCATAACTGCTTAGGATTCTTCTATACGCAGATAGAAGCAATCTTAAGACTTCCAAACACCTTAGGAACATATCCCACATTCCTAAACACTCAAATTCGTGACCCACACGAAATCCTATCATAACCAACTCAAATCTTTCCATATTTGAGTCAAACCCGACTCAGCCGCAGCCTGAGTCCATAACCTAGTCAGTTGGACCTTTCTGACCAACTCTTTACGTCCACATCTCTTCATCACATCTCGGAACCATGTAGCCACGTCCATGCACTCCTTGCACACGTGCAAACATCTTCCAATGACGTCCACGATACCTTCACATGCATTGTTCTTGATTCAATCATGCTGCGCAACCTCCTGATCAGCTCAACCACAATTCCTCCTGAACTTGGTTGTTGGAACCTCATCTCCTCCCTGAGACTAGTCCAATGGATCCCATCACCAACCATGTCTTGAACTCAAGCAACAACTGCACATGAATAAACAACCAATCCATACGAGCCCAAGTCCTCGACTTGACTCAAGTTAGTTCCGAACACAACACCTTACGTGAGAACCTCACATAAGCATGTTGCAAAACCACAGTAACACGATATCATCCATGTCAACCAAAAACGCACCAAAGACTCAGCAAATGAATACTAAGCAATCTTTCCAGAGATGTAAAGCAAGTACAAAACATTGCAAATGAAAAACAGAAGCATTGCGATCAAGTTCCGGACCTTGCCAGAGCAACCCGGACCTTGAGCCGGAGCTAACAAAAGCTAGTAGAACCTAGCGTCGGGGCTAACCAGAACTAGTCGGAACTAGTAAACCCAAAATCTGGAGCTAGAAAATCAACTCGGAGCTTAGCAAAAACATGCTGGAGCTAAAGACAAAACTCGCCGGAGCTAACCAAAACTAGTCGGATCTTAATAAAAAGGTGTTTTGGTGATATTCAAAACTTTTATCGTCAAAGCAAGTGTATTCACTACAAGCCAATGTATTCAGCACACATAGGTCTTACAATCTCCCCCTTGATGAATGCATTGGCAACACCATTTAAAATCCGAACATTGGCTTATTCACATAAAAGTTTTGAAGGCAATTTCTCCCCTTTGTAAATCAAAAGTAAAATGAGAAGAAAATCCAAAAATTGTCCCATATCATCTCTCCCCCTTTATTATCTCTCCTTATGCACATATTCTCTATCTCTTCATGCTTATCTCTCCCCCTTTGACAATGTATTCAACAAGTCATGAGCATATAAACAAATTATCTCTCCCTCTTTAGTTGTTATGAGGATATTATAACATATACATATAAACAAAGCTCATCCAAGTCATACTTTCAGGTACCTTACATTATCACATCAATGAGATACATAAAGTAGTGTAAGCCATGCTAGAGATCAAGTGTAATTTTCAATTTTAACAGGTCATGATCTCACAAACTTAACTATTTCAAAACCTGAAAGCATGACACTTGTTGCTGCATTTTATTATTTTTCAATGCACAGATTTAGATCATATGATATTTGCAAGAGATTATATGCGCATCTGCCTTATTCTAACCAACCAAGCCAAGCCTATGTCATTTGACAATCAGAAGCTTAAGGACATGGTTTTAGTCATACACAACTTCTTCCAAGTTCATATCTAAGTGCAATGATAAGCCATCTCAAAAGAAGAAGTGCGATGCATGCATATTCTCTTGATCTTTTCTCAATTTATATTTGTTCATAAAAACTCAACATGTGAGTTGATTACTTGATTAATTCTTAATGATTAAAAGCACTTGTGAACATGTAACAAGTTCAAAACAGCAAGAAAGTTCGACCATGACCAGTTTTAGTGTAAGTAATTATTCCAATTACTAGACATGGCAAAAACTACAAAATGTATAACACGAGTAATGTAGTAAGAACTTTCAGCATGTAAAAGGAATCACAAAGTCATATATGTATGAAATACTATGCTCATATTATTTTAATTTTAGATTCACACATAGACTTCCCAAGTTTCAAACCCCCCCCCCCTCAATTTAAGCCATGATGATGCATAACCCCTATTTCACTACGAATGTTACAAAAACGAGTGAGATCCAAAGGTTTTGTAAAAATGTAAGCCAATTGTTGTTCGGTATCTACATGGTGAAGCACAATGTTTCCTTTTTCAACATTTCGGAGAAAGTGATACCTAATGTCAATGTGCTTAGTTCTAGAATGTTGCAAGGGGTTTTTAGCAATGCAAATGGCACTAGTGTTATCACAGAATAGTGGAACACTATCTAGATCAACCCCATAGTCCTTAAGTGTTTGAACAATCCAAAGAATTTGTGAGCAAGCACTAGCAGCAGCTACATATTCAGATTTGGCTGTGGATTGTGCAACTGAATTTTGTTTTCTAGAGGACCAAGCAACAAGAGAATTACCAAGAAAATGACAAGCACCAGAAGTACTTTTCCTATCAATCCTACAACCCCATCCTCACTTTTTTTATTTTTAAATACCCATTTAGTTCTAATTAAAGTGTGATCTTGAGGTGGAGGTACAAGTTTCTAAACAATATTTCTTTCAAAATTTTCTAGCTCTTCATGCATGGCAATTATCCAAGATTCATTAGTGAGTGCGTGTGATATATATTTGGGTTCAAAAGAAGCAAAAAAAGCAAAATGAGCATAAGAGTTTGGATCACAAAACCTGGATTGTGTGAATCGTTCGTGCAAGCTTCCAATCATCTGTTGTGGGGGATGATCTTTCTAGAACCGTAGGGGAACAGATGTCTCACAAGCTTCTTCTTCTTCATGTTCATCACAAATCGATGAGCTTGTGACTTGAGGATGATTTGAACCAGCATTGATGGTTGTCGGTGCTGGTTGAGAATTAACATCCGGAGCTGAACATAAGTCTTTAGCTGCAGAATTTTCGGGCAGCAGCTCCAATTCTTCCTCATCTTCAACGAAAATGCCCCCCCTGTGGATATGGATCTGGACCTGCAATGTTTGAGCTAGTACCTGGGCTAGCTTCATCAAAAGACACTTCACAAGTCTCCACAATTTTGTTAGTGTCAAGTAAAAGCACACGGTAGCCTCTAGTATGAGATGGATAACCAAGAAACATGCCATCAATTGATCTAGGTTCAAATTTATGAAGACCAAAGACCCGAAAGTGTGTAACACTAGGCTTATGTCCAAACCGGAGCTCATATGGTGTTTTACCTAGCTTAGCACACAAGAAAACACTATTTGAGACATAACAAGCGGTTGCTAACGCATCAGCCCAAAATTTCCTAGGAGTTTGATATTCATCAAGCATAGTCCTAGCCATCTCAACTAAGGTTCTGTTCTTTCTTTCTACAACACCGTTTTGTTGAGGTACATATGGTGAAGAAAATTGATGATCTATTCTATTTTCAGCACAAAAGTGATCAAAAGATTGATTTTTAAATTCAGTTCCATTATCACTTCTAATTGCTTTTAAAGATCCTGGGTAATCAATTGATAATCTAAAAAATAAAGTTCTAAAGTGACTAAAAACTTCATTCTTAGACGCCATAAAGTAAACCCAAGAGTATATAGAATAATCATCAACAATCATAAGTACACACCATTTACCTCCGAAGGATTGAACACGTGAAGGTCCTACAGTGTCAAGATGCAAAAGTTGACATGGTTCAGTTGTCATGATCATTGTGAGAGGAGTATGTGAACCTGCAACCATCTTAGCATGTCTACAAGAAGAGCACACAATTTCTTTGTCCCCTTTAAGCTTAGGCAGCCCACGTATGCGATCAAGAGCACTAACACACGTTAGGTGATCAAAGCCTACGTGACCAAGTCTACGATGCCAGAAATATAGGTCCTTAGAATCATTAGCAACTAGACACCTATGCTTAGAGGAAGACATATCAAAATCAGCATTAAAAACTCTTCCAAACCGAGACATGTTAAAAATAAGCTCACTATTTGAACTTACAACTTTGCAGTAGTATTTATTGAAAATAATTTCCAGATTTTCATCTAGCAATTGTGAAACAGAAAGCAAGTTGAAATTTTAAATTTTTGACAAGTGCCACATCCTTCAAAGTGTAGTGATCATTTACTCTAACCGAACCCTTAGCAATTATAGGAGTTGAAGAATTATTGGCAAAAGTAACATTCTCTACACATGACACAAAAGAGAGGGAGGAGAACCAATCTTTGTTACCGGTCATGTGGCGTGAGCAACCTGAATTCACAATCCAAATGTTCTCCTTCCTCAAACGTGTAACCTACATAGAAGCACAATACGTCGATGACTCAATATTGGGGTTAGTCAAAAGGCATCTAGGAATCCAGTACTGAGTCACGCGATGTGCAGCAGGAAAAACACGCGAAAGCTGAGACAAAATAGCAGGTTTATGAGTCAAAGTTTTAGATTTTTTATTCTTAACTACTGACCTATAAGGCGTTACTTGTGTAGCCCAAAAATCAGTAGCTCCGGAGGCAAAAACAGAAGGTCTGGAGGTAAACTTTGAATATTTTTGACTCAAAACAGCAGGTTGTACATTCGGTTCAATATGTGCAGCAAATTTTGCATGAAGGTTATGAGATCTAGCAACCATTCTTTCCCTTTTCTATTGTTTAGCTAGTCTATAACAAAAATCCATGACATGACCATCTCTACCACAGTAGGTACAATGAAATTTAACTTTTTGATCATGTCTAGATGAGGAAACAATATTTTTATTTTAAACCGAATGAGACAACACTCCTGCAGATTTGAAAACCACTTCTTTTTGTTTAGGAACTGTTTGAATCAAACCACTTCCTAATGACTTTACAATTTTAGGTGGATGTGCCTTAGCATGAGTATGAGAATCAAAACCTAAACCAGTTTTATCTTTGCAAGACTTGGAAGAATTCAGCAGCAAGTTTAGGTTCTTATTCCCATTACGAAACCGATCTAATGTCCTATGCATGTTATCAAGTTTATCGGACAAATCATGGCAATTTTCACATGAAGTTTTTCCTTTTAATTTGCAATTGGAACAATATTTAACTTCATGAGAACGTAAAGCATTGTTAAATATAGAAATTTCATTCATAGCATCTTGCAGTTTTTTATCAAGATCATCACAACTAGAACAATGCAAATCAATTGTAGAACAAGAAGCATCTTTTAAGTTTCCAATATTAAGTGCAGCAAGCTTTTTGTTCTTTTCAATTTCAAGTTCAAGTTTATCAAGTGTGGAGGTATGTGCACTTCTTAGGGAGGACAATTGTTCATATATTAAGTCACATGAGGAACAAGAATCACCACTAGGAATCAAGGATTCAAACGATTAATTTCAGATTCTAGTGACTCAATTTTAACAGCATTGTCCCTCAGCTTTTTGTCCTTTTTCTTAACAATAACAGTGGCACAAGAAATAGCATCACACATTTCTTCGCAAGTAGGACATACCTCTTCATTGTCGCTGTTGTGTTCTACCTCCTCCATACTTGATCTTGACTTGCCCGCCATGAAGCACAAGTATTCCAAATCATTATCATCTTCATCACTTCCGATGTCCACGTCGCTTGAGCCAAGTTCCTGGAGTGCTGAGATAAAACTGCTTACAAATTGACGTCCTGTAAAAACCTTCTTTTTCTTCGTATCTTTTGTAGAGGAGTGCTTCATTCTTGTTTTCTTTTCATCCCGGGAAGTAGGACCTGAAAGGTTAGGGCAATCTGAATGAAAATGTCCTGTCTTACCACATTCAAAGCATCGTTGAGGTCCGGAGCTTCCTCTCCTTCTAGTTCTCACATTTTGCAATGCTTTTGAGAACTGGGTAGAGATGAGCGCTAGCTCCTCCTCTGGAAACTCCTCAATCTGTTCAAGGATTACAGAGGACAGCAAAGCAAGTGTACCACAAGATGATGTTTGACCGAAACTAGGCATGTCACGTTCAGAAACAAAAGCAATAGACTTGTTGGGGTTCTTACGTGAGATTATGTCAATTTCATGAGTTTTTAACTTGGAATATAGCACATCTAAAGTATGTGAACTCATGATAGTAGATTCACGAATAGATGTGACTTTCATCTCCCAGATTGACATGTCTAATGCACTTAGCAATTGCCTAGCATTTTCATCAACTAAAAAATTAACATTGACACTACGCAAGTTGCTGAGAATCTTATTAAAGCGAGCAAAAAGGTCATCAATAGACTCACCGGGTTGCATCTCGAAGCGCATGTATTCTTTCTTGAACATGTCTTGCCTTACCTCTTTGATCGTGTTGGATCCTTCATGGTAGTCACAAAGTGCTTTCCACACATCGTATGCAGATCGGAGGTGTGCAACACTGTTGAAGTTGCTTTTTGTTAATCCTTGTATGATCAAGTTCCAAGCCTTATTATTGTTGTCGACATCTCCCAGATTTGTAGCTGTAACTTGATTGTTTGATGGCACTTCGTAAGGCTTGTATACCTTCTCCCATATTGCAAAGCCTTGTGCCTAGATGAAAGCCTCCATGCATGCCTTTCAAACCTGAAAATCAATACCAGCGAACACACAAGATTTGGCAGAGTACTTCTCTATGATGATTAGTCAAAAACACGCGCAAATCACAACGATTAGAGCACCGTGGCTCTGATACCAATTGTAGGATCGAAGAGCACGTGAAAAGCTACCAGATTTGGGGGGGGGGTGAATGGTAGATTTAAAAATCTTACGCAGCGGAAACAATTAAACCCCAACCCCTTCGGCAGAAAAACGATCTGTTAAATAAATCGTGTGTGAGACTAATCTAAACGTGTATTACCGTGACAAAAGTGATAGATATCAGAGAGAATCAATTCACGAAGACAACACAACAAGAATAACTCAAATCCGTCGAGAAAAACTCAAGTTATGATCAAAAGATCAAACAAAGGTCAATCTGTTCTACCCGAGAAAAAACAGTTCTGGAACGCTGCAAAGAAACTCGTGTAGATCATAGAACACAAATCCAATGACCGTGAAATTTTGTTAGATGATAAATAATCACGTCAATTGGATCTGTAAAACTCGAGTTATGATAAAACCACCGACGAAAGGTAGTGTTGTCCAGAAACTCAACGAGTAAAACTTGTCTGGAACAAGTCTGACGAACAAGGCACAAAAGTTCCTTCAAACTATGAATTTTATTCAATAGAACACAAGAGGAACAGCCCCAAAGTCGTGCACCACGATCTCTGGGCTCCCTTGCTTAAATAACTAGCTCGAAAGCCAACTCAACTCAGGAACCTAATCCTACTCTGTTCACGAATCGTAACTTTCCATAACTGCTTAGGATTCTTCTATACGCAGATAGAAGCAATCTTAAGACTTCCAAACTCCTTAGGAACGTATCTCACATTCCTAAACAATCAAATTCGTGACCCACATGAAATCCTATCATAAACAACTCAAATCTTTCCATATTTGAGTCAAACCCGACTCAGCCGCAGCCTGAGTCCATAACCTAGTCGGTTGGACCTTTTCGACCAACTCTTTACGTCCACATCTCTTCATCACGTCTCGAAAACATGTAGCCACGTCCATGCACTCCTTGCACACATGCAAACATCTTCTAATGACGTCCACGATACCTTCACATGCATTGTTCTTGATTCAATCATGCTGCGCAACCTCCTGATCAACTCAACCACAATTCCTCCTGAATTTGGTTGTTGGAACCTCATCTCCTCCTTGAGACTAGTCCAATGGATACCATCACCAGCCATGTCTTGAATTCAAGCAACACCTGCACATGAATAAACAACCAATCCATACGAGCCCAAGTCCTCGACTTGACTCAAGTTAGTTCCGAATACAACACCTTACGTGAGAACCTCACATAAGCATGTTGCAAAACCACAGTAACACGATATCATCCATGTCAACCAAAAATGCACCAAAGATTTAGCAAATGAATACTAAGCAATCTTTCCAGAGATGTAAAGCAAGTACGAAACATTGCAAATGAAAAACAGAAGCATTGCGGTCAAGTTCCGGACCTTGCCAGAGCCACCCGGACCTAACAAAAGCTAGTAGAACCTAGCGCTGGGGCTAACCAGAACTAATCGGAACTAGTAAACCCAAAAGCCGGAGGTAGAAAAATCAACTCAGAGCTTAGCAAAAACACGCCGGAGCTAAAGACAAAACTCATCGGAGCTAACCAAAACTAGTCAGATCTTAATAAAAAGGTGTTTTGGTGATATTCAAAACTTTTATCGTCAAAGCAAGTGTATTCACTACAAGCCAATGTATTCAACACACATAGGTCTTACATGTCCACTATAAAAATCCCAAAGCCAATTAAAATCATTTACATACCTGATCAGTATTTATAAGATCTTCTCTATAGTTTCTATATCACTCATATACTTTATATACTGCATATCATATAGTGATCGAGATCGAGGAGGACCTGGAGGCCTTGGACAACATCCTCCCAGAATCTAACTTCCCCTCTGACTCACAACTAGGCAAGCCCCAGTTTGCATTTAAGTGCTATTTTAAAGTTTCTATTTGTATCACTTAAATCAAGGATGATTTTGTGCATTAGGACTATGGTGCTTGTTACTGCACTTGCATGACCCACAAATCCCATGGAGTATTGGGTAGGTCTACAGCTTGACGAGTAGGAAATGCTATGCTTAAGTTTCAGGAATCCGGTAGAAGTCGAATAGTTGGAATCTACTCGCGAGATAGGATTTTATCACACAGAATGAATTGGATCAAGGAATGATTTATGAGTATGAAATTGAGACCGAGCAGCGGGTAGGATGTAGCGAGACGTGGTCTCACGTGTGTAGTCCTGCTTGTGTCGACTCAGGACCTATTCGTGTGCGGCCCTGCTGGACATGTTTGAACTGTACCGGATGCATACTGGCTATATGGAAACCGGGAAACCAATGTAATTGGTTAACCTGGGTGTTGAGGCTTACCCTACCATTTTATAGGAGTGGGTTGAGGGTAGCAAAGTGTAAATCTGCCAGCGGACATAGAAGATGCTCTGCGCGGGACCTCCTGCCCGTTACAGAAGTACCGGTTCAGTATTTGGGTTTCCTTTGAAAGGTTGTTGCATACAACATAGTATTGAAGTGTGATTTGATCCACTTCCGAAATGGGTGTATGTGACATGTTATCCGGGTGTGTCCTAATTGCAATCACCATCCCTCGTGGTTATTTGAGTACCGCTTGTTCACTGCGTTGTGACGTAGTAAATACTGAGTAAGTTAGGAGAATACGATGTATTGAATTATACTTGTTTTGAAACTTGGTTTCTATCAAACATGCTCACTAAAGTTACTTTATTAAGCTTGTAAGCTGTTGTTAATAACTTGAAAATTAAGGATCAACATGTAGGCGAGTCATTTACTGCAATATCTATGCCTATGTTAAGTATCCCTGCATATAGAGTTCCATGTTTAGGTGAGACGGTTAAGTCTTGCTGAGCCTTCGTGCTCACGGTTGCTATATTAAGTTGTTTGCAGGTGAGATGTATGAGGAAGGCCCCGAAGACCAGGCGATGCCCCCATCGGGGTATACCGCCGAGTGGGAGCCCTACACGCCTCCGTAAATTTGCGTGTTGCTAGTGTGCAGCGTCCGCGGGCTGGACGGCTGTACTTTTGCATAGCTAGTCTGAGAGTTTAGCTATGAATAGTATCTTGCACTGTATAATAAGTATTGTAAAAGACTTCCACTGTTTATGTAAATAAAACTTTGTATTTTGTCATATTCTTTCCGTTTGTGCCGTTGGGTGCCGCATCGCTCGGCACCACCCTCTGCGATTCCTTGAATGTGTGGACCCGGTCCCCACACCCAGATGGCTGGCCAACCCTGTTGTCGTACCCAAAGTTGGCAGAAAGCTTCGAATATACATCGACCACACCAACCTCAACAAGACATATCATAAAGATCCTTTCCCTATCCCTAGTATAGATCAAATCGTAGATTCAACCTCTGAATGTGATGTACTCTGCTTTCTAGATGCTTACTCAGGGTTGCACCAAATCCCTATGTCTAGAGAGGAATGTGAGACCTATGTGTGCCGAATACATTGGATATTACAATAGAAGTTTTAAATATTGCCTAAACACCCTTTTCGACAATAGGTCCGACATGTTTTGGGTAGCTCCAGCAAGGTCCGACATGTTTTAGGTAGTTCCGGCAAGGTCCGACGATAGGTTCGGCATGTTTTGGGTAGCTCCGACAAGGTCTGACAATAGGTCTAGCATGCTTTAGCGAGGTCTGATATGAGTTATGACAAACTTTTGGCTAGGACCGTTGAAAGGTCCGGTTAGCTTTTGCAAGGTCTGGCGCAAAGTCCGGTTAGTTTTGGCAAGGTTCGGTGCAAGATCGCAGTGGTTCTGCTTTTAACTTGCAATGTTTCAAACTTGCTTTACACTTATGGGAATATTTTCTTAGTACTTTTGGACTAAATTTTTGATGTGTTTTGGCTGATTATGATGGTTAAACATTACTATGGTTTGCAACATGCTTACGTGAGGTGCTCACGTAAGGTGTTGTTTTTTTGTCTAATGTGAGTCAAGTCGAGGACTTGTGCTCAGAAGAACTGTTTGTTTATTCATGTGCAGGTGTTGGTTGAGGTCAAGACATGACTGGTGACGGGATCCATTGAACTAGTCTTAGGGAGAAGATGAGGTTCAACAACCAAGTTTGGGAGGAATTGTGGTGGAGTTGATCGGGAGGTCACACAACATGTTTGGGTCAAGAACAATGCATATGAAGGTATTGTGGACATTGTTGAAGGTGTTTTCACGTGTGCAAGGAGTGCATGGACGTGGCAACATGGTTCCACGGCGTGATGAAGAGACGTGGACGTGAAGAATTGGTTGGAAAAGTCCAATCGGCTGGATTATGCCTCAGGCTACGACTGAGGTGGTTATGGTTTGATTATGGATAGTTTTGATTTTGTTTTGGTTGGATTTCGTGTGGGTCACGAAGTTGATTTGTATTAGGAATGTGGAATATGTTCCTATGGTGTTTGGAAGTCTTAAGATTGCTTCTATCTGCGTATAGAAGAGTCTTGAGCAGCTATGGAAAGTTTCGGTTGAAACTGAGTAGGATTAAAGTCCTAGTTTGGTTTGGGTTGGCCTTAGGGCTGGTTATATAAGCAAGGGAGGCCAGAGCTTGTTGCGAGAAGAGTTTGGGTTGTTCCTCTTCTATTTTGATCAATAAAATTCATAGTTTATAGGATCTTTTGTACCTGGTTTGTCCGACTTGTTTCAGGCAAGTTTTTCTCTTCGAGTTTCTGCACATCACTATGTTGCTTCGGTGTTTTTATCATAACTCGAGTTATTCATATCCAATTGACGTTATTATTTTTGGGTTGTCTTGATAGATTGATCATATATCATCTGTGAAAATTTCACGATCATTGGATTTGTGGTTTCTGATCTATACGAGTTTCTTTGCAGTGTTGCAGATCTGTTTTTACCCGGATAGAGCAGATTGACCTTTGATCGACCTTTCGATCATAACTTGAGTTTTTCTTGATGGTTTTTTGTGATTCTTGGTTTATTATCTTCATTACTTGATTCTCTATAATACCTACCACTTTTGTCACATTTGAACATGTTTAGATTAGTTGCACACACAGTTTCTTAACAGATTGATTTTCTTCTGAAGGATTTTTGTTGCTTTCGCTGAAAAAGTTTAAATCTACGATTCACCCCCCCTCTGGTAGCTTTTCACAGTCTATTCGATCCTACAATTGGTAAAGGAGCCATGTTGCTCTAATATTTGTAATTTGCACGTGTTTTGACTAATCATGATGGAGAAATACTCCGCAAACCTTGTTTTGTGGCATTGATTTTCAGGTTCAGAAGGCACGCATGGAGGCTTTCATTCAGGCCTTATGATGTGCAAGCCTTATGATGTGCCACCAAACGATCAAGTCACCGCTACAAACATGAGAGATGTTGACAACAATAACAAGGCGCGAAACTTGGTCATACAAGGATTGACTCAAAGCAACTTCAATCGAGTTGCACACCTCCGACCTGCATACAATGTTTGGAAAGATCTATGTGATTATCATGAAGGATCCAATACTATCAATTAGGTGAGACAAGACATGTTCAAGAAATAATACATGCGCTTCGAGATGCAACCTGGTGAGTGAATCTATGACCTCTTTGCTCTCTTTAATAAAATTCTCAGCAACTTGCGTAGTGTCAATGTTAATTTTTCAGATGCTGAAAATGCTAGGCAATTATTAAGTGCATTAGACATGTCAATTTGGGAGATGAAAGTTACATCTATTTGTGCTATATTCCAAGTTAAAAACTCATGAAATTGACATAGTATCACGTAAGAACCCCAACAAGTCTCTTGCATTTGTTTCACGACGTGACATGCCTAGTTCTAGTCAATCTTCGTCACATGGTACAATTGCTTTGTTGTCCTCTCTAATCCTTGAACAGATTGAAGAGTTTCCAGAGGAGGAGCTAGCACTTCTCTCTACTAAGTTCTTAAAACCATTGCAAAATGTGAGAACTAGAAGGAGAGGAAGTATCGGCTCTCAACAATGCTTCAAATGTGGTAAGACATGACATTTTTGTATGGATTGCCCTAACCTTTTAGTTCCTAATTCCCGTGATGAAAAGCTAACAAGGTCGAAGCACTCCTCTACAAATGATAAGAAGAAGAAGAAGAAGGGTTTTACAGGCCGCCAATTGGTAAATAGTTTTATCTCCGCACTTCAAGAACTTGGCTCGAGTGACGTGGACATCGGAAGTGATGAAGATGAAGAGAATTTGGCAAACTTGTGCTTCATGGCGGGCAACTCATGATCAAGTATGGAGGAGGCAGAACACATCAACGATGATGAAGAGGTATGTCCCACTTGGGAAGAAATGTGTGATGCTATTTCTCGTGCCATTGTTATAGTTAAAAAAGGACAAAAAACTTAACGACAATGGTGTTAAAATTGAATCACTAGAATCTGAAATTAATCGTTTAAAATCCTTGATTGCTAGTGATGATTCTTGTTCCTCATGTGAGCTTATATATGAACAATTATCCTTTTTAAGAAGTGCGTACACCTCCACACTTGATAAGCTTGAACTTGAAATAGAAAAGAACAAAAAGCTTGCTGCACTTAATAATAAAAACTTGAAAGATGCTTGCTGTTCTACAATTGATTTGCATTGTTCTAGTTGTGATGATCTTATCAAGAAGCTACATGATGCTATAAATGAAATTTTTGTTTGGAACCATGCTTTACGTTCTCATGAAGTAAAAAATTGTTTCAATTGCAAATTAAAAGGAAAAACTTCATGTGAGAACTGCCTAGACTTGTCTAAGAAAATTGATGACATGAATATGACACTGGAGCAGTTTTGTAATGGGAATAAGAATCTAAACATGCTGTTGAATTCTTCCAAGTCTTGCAATGATAAAACTGGTTTAGGTTATGATTCTCATGCTCATGCTAAGACACATCCACCTAAAATTGTAAAGTCATTAGGAAGTGGTTTAATTCAAACTGTTTCTAAACATAAAGAAGTGGTTTTAAAATCTGCAGGGGTGCCGTCTCATTCAGTTTCTAATAAACATGTTGCTTGCTCATCTAGACATGAACACAAAGTTAAATTTCATTATTCCTACTGTGGTAGAGATGGTCATGTCATATATTTTTGTTATATACTAGCTAAACAACAAAAAAAGGAAAGAATGCAAGATAGATTTCATATCTCTCATGCAAAATTTACTGCACATACTGAATCAAAAGTTAGAAACATGCAACCTGCTGTAATGAGTCAAAAATAGCAAAGTTTGCTCCCAAACCTACTGTTTTTAGTGCTACACATGTAACACCTTGTAGGTCAGTAGTGGGATACAAAAATCCTCAAACTTTGGCTCATAAACATGTTGTTTTGTCTCAGCTTTCACGTGTTATTCCTGCTGGACGTTGTGTGACTCAGTACTGGATTTCAAAATGCCTTTTGACTAACCCCAGTATTGAGTCATCGACATATTGTGCTTCTATGTAGGTTACACACTTGAAGAAGGGGAACATTTGGATTGTAGATTCTGGTTGCTCATGCCACATGACCGGTAAAAAAGAATGGTTCTCCTCCCTCTCTTTTGTGTCATGTGTAGAAAATGTTACTTTTGCCGATAATTCTTCATTTCCTATAATTGCTAAGGGTTCAGTTAGAGTAAATAATCACTATACTTTGAAGGATGTGGCACTGATTAAAACTTTTAAATATAACTTGCTTTCTGTTTCACAATTGCTAGATGAAAATCTGGAAATTATTTTCACTAAAAATTGCTGCAAGGTTGTAGATTCGAAGGGTGAGCTTACTTTTAACATGTCTAGGTTTGGAAGAGTTTTTAAAGCTGATTTTGAGATGTCATCCTCTAAGCATAGGTGTCTAGTTGCTAATGATTCAAAAGACTTATATTTTTGGCATTGTAGACATGACCACGTAGGCTTTGATCATCTCACACGTGTTAGTGCTCTTGATCGCATACGTGGGCTGGCTAAGCTTAAAGGGGACAAAGAAATTGTGTGCTCTTCATGTAGACATGCTAAGATGGTTTTAGGTTCACATGCCTTCTCACAATGACCATAACAATTGAACCGGGACAACTTTTGCACCTTGACACTGTAGGTCCTTCACGTGATCAATCTTTTGGAGGTAAATGGTACGTCCTTGTGATTGTCGATGATTATTCTAGATACCCTTGGGTTTACTTTATGGCATCTAAGAATAAAGCTTTTAGTCAATTTAGAACTTTATTTCTTAGATTATCAATTGATCACTCATGATCTTTAAAAGCAATTAGAAGTGATAACAAAAAAAAATTTAAAAATCAATTGTTTGATCACTTTTGTGCTGAAAATGGAATAGATCATGAATTTTCTTCACCCTATGTACCTCAACAAAATGGTGTCGTAGAGAGAAATAACAGAACCTTAGTTGAGATGGCTAGGACTATGCTTGATGAATATCAAACTCCTAGGAAATTTTGGGCTTGCATTGCAACCGCTTGTTATGTCTCAAATCGTGTTTTCTTGCGTGCTAAGCTAGGAAAAACACCATATGAACTTTGGTTTGGACATAGGCCTAGTGTCACACACTTTTTGGTGTTTGGTTGTAAATGCTTTGTTAAGAAACATGGTAATCTTAATAAATTTTAACTTAGATCTGTTGATGGCGTGTTTCTTGGTTATCCATCTCATACTAGAGGCTACCATGTGCTTTTACTTGATACTAACAAAATTGTGGAGACTTGTGAGGTTTGTTTTGATGAAGCTAGCCCAGGTACTAGCTCTAATATTGCAGGTCCAGATCCATATCCGCAGGGGGATAGTATTTTCATCGAAGAAGATGAAGAAGTGGTGCTGCTGCCCGAAAATTTAGAAGCAAATGATGTTGATCACACTGCTGATTTTGCACCACTACCAGCACTAACAACTACTGTAGCTGGTACAGGTCATCCTCATGTCACAAGTTCTTCAATCTGTGATGAACATGAAGAAGAAGAATCTTGTGATGTGTCTACTCCACTCCGCATCCTCAAAATTCATCCTCCACAACTAATCATTGGAAGCATGCACAAATGAGTTACGTGGTTCAGGTTTTGCGATCCAAACTCTCATGCTCATTATGCTTTTGTTGCTTCTTTTGAACCCAAAGATATATCACATGCACTCACTAATGAATCTTGGATTATTGCCATGCAAGAAGAGTTAGAAAATTTTGAAAGAAATAATGTTTGGAAATTTGTACCTCCACCTCAAGGTCACACTTTAATTGGAACCAAATGGGTGTTCAAAAATAAACAAAGTGAGGATGGCCTTTACACAAGTTCTACTTTACTTTACCCCAGAGGGGGCCCCGGGTCAAATTTCTCGCTCAGGTTTATTGCATTTTCATGCAGGTGATTTAGCCTGAAGTCAGGCAGTCAGTCTCCTACAACAGAATGATAGAGGGAAAAGAGAGATTGAGATTGTGGTTAGGAATAAGGCTAGGTTGGTTGCTCAAAGTTTCACACAAGTTGAAGGTCTAGATTTTGACGAAACTTTTGCTCCTGTTGCTAGATTAGAAGCCACAAGAATTTTGTTAGCTTTTGCTGCATCAAAAGGTTCTAAGATATATAAAATGGATGTTAAAAGTGCTTTTCTTAATGGCTAGATAGATGAGAAGGTTTAAGTAAAGCAACCACCAAGTTTTGAAAATCCAGATTTTCCTAATCATGTTTACAAACTGTCCAAAGCCTTGTACGGTCTCAAACAAGCCCCTAGAGCGTGGTATGATAGATTAAAAACATTCTTACGTGAAAAAATGTTTAACATGGGCAAGGTTGATAAAACTCTTTTTGTGCTTAAGCATGGCAATGACTTATTATTCATTCAAGTGTATGTGGATGATATTATCTTTGGTTTTGCTTCTCATGATCTTGTGTCCAAGTTTTTAGCTATGATGAGTTCAGAATTTGAGATGAGTATGATCGGAGAACTCACATACTTTTTGGGGCTGCAAATCAAGCAAAATAAAGAGGGAACCTTTGTGCATCAAACGAAGTATACAAGATACCTTCTTAAACGCTTTAACATGGACAAATTCAAGCCTCATCAGACACCAATGGGAACAACAACAACACTTGAAATTGATGAATATGGTGACTTGGTTGATCAAAAAGAATATAGAAGTATGATTGGATCACTTCTGTACCTCACAACATCAAGACCGGACATACAATTCAGCGTATGTCTTTGTGCACAATTTCAAGCTTCCCCACGTTCTTCACATCGTCAATCTGTCAAAAGAATTCTCAAGTACTTACATGGAACCCAAGAATTTGGCATTCCTCTTCCTTCTTCCTCAACCGTTAATTTGAAAGCTTTTTCAGATGCTGATTTTGGGCGTTGTAGAATTGATAGGAAAAGTACTTCAGGTGCTTATCATTTTCTTGGTAATTCACTTGTTGCTTGGTCCTCTAGAAAACAAAGTTTAGTTGCACAATCCACGGTCAAATCTGAATATGTAGCTGCAGCTATCACTTGCTATCATATTCTTTGGATTGTTCAGACAGTTAAGGACTATGGGGTTGATTTAGATAGTTTTCCGCTGTTTTGTGATAACACTAGTGCCATTTGCATTGCTAAAAACCCCGACAACATTCCAGAACAAAGCACATTGACATTAGGTATCACTTTCTCCGTGATAATGTTGAAAAAGGGAATATTGTGCTTCACTATGTAGATACCGAACAACAATTGGCTGACCTTTTTACAAAACCTTTGGATTTCACTCGTTTTTGTTTCATCTGTAGTGAAATTGGGGTTATGCATCCTCATGGTTTAAATTGAGGGGGAGTTTTGAAACTTGGGAAGGCTATGTGTGAATCTAAATTTAAAATAATATGAGCATAGTATCTCATACATATATGACTTTGTGATTCCTTTTACATACTGAAAGTTCTTACTACATTACTCATGTTATATATTTTGTAGTTTTTGCCATGACTAGTAATTGGAATAATTACTTACACTAAATCTTGTCATGATTGAACTTACTTGCTGTTTTGAACTTGTTGCATGCTCACAAGTGCTTTTAATAATGAAAAATTAATCAATCAACTATTCACATGTTGAACTTTTATGTCCAAATGAAAAATTGAGGAATGATCAAGAGAATATGCATGCATCACACTTTTTCTTTTGAGATAGCTTATCATTGCACTTAGTTATGAACTTGGAAGAAATTGTGTATGACTAAAACCATGTCCTTAAGCTTCTGATTGTCAAATGCCATAGGCTTGGCTTGGTTGGTTAGAATAAGGCAGATCCGACATATAATTTCTTGCAAATGTCATATGATCTGAATTTGTGCTTTGAAAAATAATAAAAATGCAGCAACAAGTGTCATGCTTCCATGTCTTGAAATAGTTAAGTTTGTGAGATCATGACTTGCTTAAATTGAAAATTGCAGTTGATGTCTAGCATGACTTACACTACTTTATGTATCTCATTGATTGGATATTGTAAGTTACTTGATAGTATGACTTGGATGAGCCTTGTTTTATATGTATATATTATACTGTGTTCATAACAATTAAAATTTCTCTTTTGAACCTTGCTGAATACATTGTCAAAGGGGGAGTAATATATATAGAAATATGTATAAGGGGAGAAATATTTTTGAAATTTCATTCTCATTTGATCTTCAAAAAGGGATAAAATTGTTTTCAAAACTTTTCATATGAATAAGCCAATGTTCGAATTCTAAGTGGTGTTGCCAATGCATTCATCAAGGGGGAGATTGTGAGACCTTTGTGTGCTGAATACATTGGCTATTACGATAAAATTTTTGAATATTGCCAAAACACCTTGTCTTTCAATAGACTCGACATGTTTTGAGTAGCTCCGGCAAGGTCCGATGATAGGTACGACATGTTTTGGGTAGCTCCAGCAAGGTCCTACATTAGGTGTAGCATGCTTTGTCTAGGTACGACGTGAGGTCCGACAAACTTTGGCTAGGTCCGACGCAAGGTCTCGTTAGCTTTTGCAACGTTCGGGGAAAGGTCCGATTAGTTTTGGCAAGGTTCGGTGCAAGATTGCAGTGGTTCTTCTTTTAACTTGCAATGTTTCAAACTTTCTTTACACTTATGGGAAGATTTTCTTAGTAATTTTGGACTATGTTTTTGATGTGTTTTTGCTGATTATGATGGTTAAACATTACTGTGGTTTGCAACATGCTTACGTGAGGTGCTCACATAAGGTGTTGTGTTTTTCGGACTAACGTGAGTCAAGTCGATGACTTGTGCTCGGAAGAATTGGTTGTTTATTCATGTGCTGGTGTTGCTTGAGGTCAAGTCATGGTTGGTGATGGGATCCATTGAACTAGTCTTGGGGAGAAGATGAGGTTCAACAACCAAGTTTGGGAGGAATTGTGGTTGAGTTGATCAGGAGGTCACATAGCATGTTTGGGTCAAGAACAATGTATATGAAGGTATCTTGGACGTTGTTGGAAGGTGCTTGCATGTGTGCAAGGAGTGCATGGACGTGGAAACTTGGTTCCAAGGCGTGATGAAGAGAAGTGTATGTAAAGAATTTGTCGGAAAGGTCCAACCATCTGTATTATGCCTCAAGCTACGACTGAGGTGATTATCGTTCGATTATGGAAAGTTTCGAGTTTGTTTTGTTTAGATTTCATGTAGGTCACGAAGTTGAGTTGTATTAGGAGTGGGATACGTTCCTAAGGTGTTTGGAAGTCTTAAGATTGCTTCTATCTGCATATAGAAGAGTCTTGAGCAGTTATGCAAAATTTTAGTTGAAACTGAGTAGGATTAGAGTCCTAGTTTGGTTTGGGTTGGCCTTAAGGTTGGTTATATAAGCAAGGGAGGCAAGGGATCGTGGTGAGACAACTTTGGGCTGTTCCTCTTGTGTTTCGATCAATAAAATTCATAGTTTAGAGGTGCTTTTGTGCCTTGTTCATCCGACTTGTTTCAGACAAGTTTTTCTCATCAAGTTTCTGCACAGCACTATGTTGCTTTGATATTTTTATCATAACTCAAGTCTTACATATCCAGTTAACGTGATTCTTTTTTTGTTATCTTCACAGATTGATCATATATCATCTGTGAAAATTCAAAGATCATTAGATTTGTGGTTTCTGATCTATACTAGTTTCTTTGCATTGTCGCAGATCTGTTTTTACCCGGGTAGAACAGATTGACCTTTGATCGATCTGTCGATTATAACATGATTTTCTCTTGATGATTTTTTGTGATTCTTGTTGTAGTGTCTTCGTCACTTGATTCTCTATAATATCTACAACTTTTGTCACATTTGAACACGTTTATATTAGTTGCACACACAGTTTCTTATCAAATTGATTTTCTGCCGAGAGATTTTTGTTGCTTCTGCTGAAAAGATTAAATCTACCATTCACCCCCTCTGGTAGCTTTTCACGTCCTCTTTGACCCTACAAGAATGAAGAACATTCTGCATTTATAACCGTAGATGGCCTTTAATGCTATGTCTCTATGCCTTACGGTCTTATGAATGCACTCCTTACTTTTGTACGTGCCATGCATAAAACATTTGGGGATTTCATTGGGGATCTAGTAGAGGTGTACGTTGATGATATCGTTGTGGAAATCTAGACACGTACATCATTGCTAGACAACTTTGCCCTAGTCTTCGACAGGTTACGAATCACATGCACAAAGCTTAACCAAGACAAGTGTGTATTCGGAGTCAAAGCTGGGAAGCTCCTTGGTTTCTTGGTCTCACACCGAAAGATTGATGCCAACCCGGAGAAGATCAAGGCGGTGAAGCTGATGCAGCTTCCAGCTCGCTTCAAGGATTTGCAGAAGCTTGTTGTTGCTTGATAGTGCTCAACCGATTTATCTCTAAACTGGCTGAACGGGCCCTCCCGTTCTTCAAACTGCCACGTCGATCTGGACCGTTCGTCTGGACTGAGGAGACAGAGAAGGCATTCTGCGACCTAAAGCAACAGCTTACGTCGCTGCTCATCATGGTAGCAATGGAGCCTAGGGAGCCTCTGTACCTCTACATCGCCGCCACGACGGAGGTGGGAAGTATGGTCTTGGTTGTAGAACGGCCTGGTCCCCAGTAGCCCCGAGGGACCTACCGGGCTCCTGCCACTAATTCTGAGCCCCGAGGCTTGGAACCCGTAGGGGGACCAAATAGCCAAGTTTCCTCAGAGTCCTAGCCCCCGGAGGTCACCCGGGTCCCCCAGAGGGCCCCGGAGATCAAGTAGCCCCTGGGTCCCAACCCCCAGAGGATGCCCCGGGTTTAGGGAACTTGGAGTCTCTGGGCCCAGAGCAGATGGAAGAAGATGCGCTGGATTCCCCAAGAATGGTCCGGATCATCCAACACCCAGTTTACTTCCTCAACAAAGTCCTACATGAAGCAAAAACAAGGTACCTTGAAGTACACAAGTTGCTGTATGCAGTGCTAATCGCGTTGAGGAAGCTCCACCATTACTTTCAGGCACACAGAGTTTGAGTGGTGACCTCGTTCCCACTAGGGGCAGTGCTCCACAACCCCAACGCGACCGGAATCATCGCCAAATGGGCGGCAGAACTGGCGGAGTTCGATCTCGACTTCTTGTCGCGGCATGCAATCAAGAGCCAAGCACTAGCAGATTTCATTGCTGAGTGGACTCCCTCAGCAAGCAACCCAAGGGGCCTGGAAATTAGCGGGCCGGAGCCCAGGGCACCGTTGCTCACCGGACCCCACTGGACACCCTTCTTTGATGGTTCCTCGCGGAAGCAAGGGGCTAGAGCTGGCGTACTGCTCACCTCGCCGACACGGAAGCAATCCAAGTACACGGTGCAGCTTGACTTCAAGGCGACCAACAACATGGCAGAGTATGAAGCCCTCATCTTCGAACTAACAGCTACGCAAGGTCTCAGTGTCCAGCATATGCTGGTCAAGGGAGGATCCCAGTTGATCATCATGCAGGTCCGGCGAGAATGCTGCTGCAATGATCCTCAGCTCGCGGCGTACCTACTGCACTTCAAGAAGCTGGAGGCTGGTTTCGAGGCCTTGGACCTCTGGCATGTATTACGCACCGACAACTCCATCGCTAACGCCTTGTCAACAATGGCATCCATTGGGGTCCCGGTTCCTGAAGGTGTCTTCAGCAGAAGATTAGTGCGACCAATCGCTAGGCCTACAGTGCCTAACGAAGAAGGCGAGCCCAACACCTCAGAGCTGGCGACCTCGGCGACCCTGCAACCATGAGGCCCATCGAGGTTCTTGTGCATCACAGGGGACCCCAGATCACCCGGTGCCCTAGATCCAGAAGCTCAGGAGAGTCCCGATGCATGGATCATAGAGATGCAGGACTACCTGAAGGAGACCATCTTTCTGGAGGAACACGTATTCGATGAGTGGATTGTTAGTATGGCAAAACACTACACACTGGTAGAAGGAGACCTCTGCCGGCATGGCGCCAACGATGACCTATTACGGTGCATAACTCGGGAGGAGGGCTGCGACTTGCTTGTAGAGATCCACGAAGGAGAGTGCGGGAATCACGCCACTTTCTACATGCTAGATGGTAAAGCCTTCCGACATGGTTTCTACTGGCCCATAGCACTCCAAGACACCGTCAAGCTAGTGAAAAGGTGCAAGGTGTGCCAGTTCCATGCCAAGCAGATTCACATTCCAGCGCAAACACTACAGATGATCCCACCCTCCTGGCCATTCGCGGTCTGGGGGCAGGATATCCTGGAACTCTTCCCAAGGCAGTCGGAGGGTACCGATTCCTCTATGTCGCTATAAACAAGTGCATTAAGTGGCTGGAGGCATCCCCGATGATCAACATAAACAAGGAGTCTGCAGTCAAGGTCATAAAGTGAATCGTCTGCTGGTTCGGGGTCTCGAACATGATCATCACCGACAACGGGATCCAGTTCACTAGCGCAGCATTCCAAGACTACTACGAAGTCCTCGACGTCCAAGTTTGTTATGCGTCCATGGCTCACCCAAAGAGCACTGGTCAAGTTGAAAGGGCCAACGTTGAGATCCTCAGGGGCCTCAAGATACGAACGTATGACAGCTTGGATAAGCATGGTGCCAAGTGGGTTGATGAGCTTCTGTTTGCGTTATGAGAGAGCCGCACATTACCCAGCCAGGCCACGGGAGAAACACCTTTCTTCCTTGTGTATGGGGGCTGAGGCCGCCCCCCCCCCCCCCCCCCGGCCAAAGATCACAGTGGGCTCCCATTGGATCCTGACATTCGGCAAAAATGCATAGGACCAGCTCCGACATGAAGATGTTGACCTCGTCAAAAAAGCAAGGTGGCATCATACCATCCGAAACACACGGTACCGCAGGTGCTCTAGCGCTACCAAGAACGGTTCGTGCCGAGTAGAGAACTCCAGAATGGCAATCTGGTGCGGTGATGAATACTTTCTCGAGAAGGGTCACACAAACTCTCCCCCAGCTGGGAGGGCCCATTCCAAGTGACACATGTATCTCGCCCCGGGTGCGTCCACCTGGCCACAAAAGAAGGAGAGCCCCTCCCCAACCCTTGGAACACAGAGCACCTCCATAAGTTCTACCCCTAAGCATAATGGTAGGGCAGTGTAGGGTGTCATGGTGCCAAGGAACAACACTTATGACAACCATGCTCCGGGAGGGACAGGTCTAGAGTGTTTAGCCGCTTAGCTTGGTCCTTTACCCTAGGCATGAAGACTCTACCTCTCTTGCCTTATTGTAAAGCCAGTCTCCTCCTATGGTTGCCAATTTGAAAGATCACTGTCTTACCCTATGCTTTCTCTTATGTTCATCTAATTGTCCATTAATTTTGTGATCATCAACCTATTCTCGTTTTTCCTGTATTATCTTCATATACCTGGTAATTTTTCCCTATATCACCCCTGTTGGAGTTATGCAACCATGCTGAAGGAGGAGTTGTTTGAGGTACCTACAAAGTGTTTTGGGATCTCGCGACTGCTCTCTTACTTGGGGACCTGTGGTGCCAGATGGTCCCCCATGAAAGGCCTACGCTGAGCTAGAGGTCTAGGATGCACAACCTGCTTAGTCTATTCCTGTACCCTAAGCATGCGCACTTTACCTCCCCGTGCTGTGGCTAAGTACTGAAGACCAGGAGGCTCACACCCTAAGTAAGGAAGGAGCCAGATATCGGGCACTAACGCACTGAATTATCCAAGCCCCGCATACCAGCCCAGGACTCTAAGACATAGCAGAGTAGGGAAAGATGGCCAACAAGCAAAATTATGCCCCCTCTGTTGTGTGTGCAGGACATACAAAGCATGTCGGTTTGGGCACAACTAGTAGCAGCATCGGCAAGGTACACATCACCCAAGGGGCCCGCTGTCGATGTTTCTACATGTTGATGGTACATTATGCCGGAGTATGTAGCTCCGACACCTCTCAGGGGGCCTTCTATCGACGCTATTCTACATAATGGAAACAAGTGCTGATTTGTGAGTACGCTCCCACATCTCACTTTTGTTGCTAGCAAGGTTTCTTTAGTTTCCTACTAGCATGGGGCCTGGCACCGATGTTTCTACAGCGATGGTGGGTGACGCCGGAGCAGCCAGCTCCGGCACCAACCAAGAGGCCTGCCGTTGACGACTCTGTGATGGTAGTAGGTGATGTGAGAGCCGTCAGCTCTGACACCACCCAGGGGGCCTACCACCGACATTTCTGCAATGATGCTAGGCGACGCCAGAGCTGCCAGCTCCGGCACCACCTAGGGGACCCGCCATCGACGATTATGTGATTATGGTGGGCGACGCTAGAGCAGCCTGCTCTGGCACCACCTTGGGGCCTGCCATCAACGACTCTACGATGATGGTGGGTGATGTTGGAGCAGCTAGCTCTGGCACCATCCAAGGGTCCCACCGTCGACGATTTTATAACGATGGTGGGCAACGCCGGAGCAGCTAGCTTCGGCACCACCCAAGGGGTTGTCATCGACAATTCTGCAACGATGGTGGGCGACGCTAGAGCAGCCAGCTCTGGCACCACCCAAGGGGCCTGCAGTTGACGACTCTACAACAATGGTGGGCAACATTGGAGCAGCCAGCTCTGGCACCACCAAGGGGCCTACCGTCGACGATTTTGCAATGATGGTGTGCGGCACCAGAGTAGCCAGCTCCAGCACCACCCAAGGGGCCTACCATTGACAATTCTGCGATGATGGTGGGCAACGCCGGAGCAGCCAGCTCCGGCACCACCCAAGGGGCCTACCATCGATGTCTCTACTCAAACAAAGCTCAGCGCTTTTGAAGGGGCCCCATTGAGGCCATCCACTCAAACTACCTTGCTTTGCTGTGGGCCCGTTCAAGACATCCTGCGATCAAATGGTAGGTGTGCCGAGCCACCTAGCCACATCTACCAGGGGGCCTCTAAGGGGGTTCCATAGGCAGGACGTCAACTGACGACAGATCAGCCATGTCAACTGTGCGATCATTGGTTCCTCAAAAACTAACGTACTCGACAAAATTCTTCAAGCCCTTACGCAGCTAAGGACTCAGAGCGTCAAATTGATAAGCACAAGACAAGCTAAAAACTGAATCATGAATTCAAATTGATTAAGAGTTATTTTTACAAAGGGGTCATCCCCGGTTACAAAGGTGTTCCGCCTGGGGGCCGCTGATCTCATGTCCGCTGGAAAAAAGAAGCCACCTATTTAGCAAGGTCCTGGACTTCAACCCTCGCCTCCTCCTTTTGCTCATCGAAGGGGCCCTTCTCTACCGGATCTAGCAGGATCGTCGGATAGCAGCTCCAGAAGCACACCAAGACATGGGAGGCCACCTGCTATGCTAGCTCCCTCCCTTCAACCTGCAGCCGCCTTGCAAGGATAGTGTTCACTGACCTCAATGTCGAATAGCAGGAGTCCAAGGCTGGAAGCAGCTGGGCCACCCCATTAGACGGCTCCCCGCGTGGCACGGGACCAAGTCCAAGGGGTTCCAACACAACCCCGTCATGGGCCAGGAAGTCCCGGATCCCTTGCGCCTCGGCTGCACGGGAGGCCTCGAGGTCTTCTACCTCTCTCCACGCCGCTTCCTCCAGACCGGCGAGCTCCCAAGAACGATGCTCCAAGTCATCCTCCTGACGTTTGATGGCGAGCTCCGAGTCCTGCACAGCTCGACGCCTCTACTCTAGCATACCGAGACTCAGGGAGACCTCTTCTTCCCTCACTGCCAAGTCCCATTCATGATCAGCAACGGCAACCTCGCGGTGGACCAGCTCTTGCCGCCTATCCTCACACAACCTAAGGCGAGCATTGGCATCAACATGGGCCTTTAGGGCCTTCGCCTTGAGCTTCTTTGTGATGGTGTTGACCAACTTCATCAGGCGTTGCTCTTTAGCAAACCGATCCCACTCTCGGGCGAGAGCAGCTTACGTCGGCTGCAAGATGGACTGGGCCGCGGCAACAACATTGCAAAGGGGGATCGCCATGGGCGTCGCCACAGACAGCTGCCTCTCCGCCTCTTCTGCCAACTCTATAGCAGACATCAGCACCCGGGGACCAGATGGCTTCCTGTTTGGAGCTCCAGAAATTAGCACATCGCTGCCCAACACCGAAGTACACTCCCCAGCCACAAGGGTTTTGTCGGCCGCCAGTAGCGAGTCGCCATCTTGCGCACCAATGACATCGGGCGCTGGTGCAGTATCAGCAATGGGCAGGTCCACCACACCATGGGTAACTGCGACAACCAAGGTGGCCACCTCCTCGTCTGGCATCACCTCAGCCCCGTACACTCCGATGGATGAAGGAGCATGAGCAGCTGCATCACCAGAAGCCGGTGCACCTTCAGACATAGGATGCTGCACAACAGACACCGTTCCAATTCTGGGAGGTGCAGGAGCTATCAAGCCCACCACCCGAAGCACCAAGGGCACTATGTCGTTGAACGGTGCCCTGAAAGGCCAAAATCGACTGTGTCAGAGCGAAGAAACAACAAAAAAAAATAGCAGAGGAAGAAACTACGCCTTATCGGCGGGCCGGGCTACTCTATAGACCCTGGCCTCCCTGCTCGCACAGCAGATCGAGGCCCCCTAGACCTGACGACAAGGTCGGCGACACAACCTCTGGCACCTGCTCTGGGATGACTTGCGTCAATGCGACCATCGACGTAGACTCGTCCGCACCTCCTCTAGAACCACATCCACCGCTACAATAAAAGACCAGGTTAATGATGGAGGCTTAGGCTGTTGCAGCTCCCTCGCGATGGGAGATTAGAGAATTGTCTCCCCGCGTCAGCTTCTACCTCTTTGGCACGGGGGCTGCGGCACCCGCGAGTAGGGTACGGGAGCACTTCCCCGGTGCAGGAACTGGCACTAGCTGGGTGTCCTCCACCCTGTCGCAGGTTGTTGAGGGCCCTACCTCCACCCTTTCTGAAGGACGTGGGGTAGACTTCGACACACGTCGCGTCACAGCACGACATCGCTCCAGGACTGCCGAAGCCCAAGTCGTCTCTTCAGGGTGCAGCCAAGCAAGGCCGAGCACGTTGAGCTTCGTCATCAAGCTCCACACTTCGTCCCTCAGGTCAGGGGTCATGGAGACGTGCTCATAATCGACAATGTCGTAAGTCACCACCTTCAACATCTCCTCCAGCATCTTGGGGGTTGGATCACTCTGATCCAGCCGACACTGATCGTACTTGCTATAGTTGATCTAGGCTCCGTACAAGTGCCCCTAAAGGGGGGCTATGCGACAACGCAAGAAGTCTGCCACCACCATCAGGGTGGTCAAGCCCTTGTTCACCAGGAACTGGATCCTCTATAGGAATGGCTTGTACTCCTTCATCAACCTCTAGTACGCTTCCCAGGTGGTGGGATCAGAGGTCGGGTCTTGAGAGGGCATCTTTAGCAAGGTGTGGGCTTCAGTCCGCACAATTTCCCAGTCTTCCCTCCAGCGGCTCCACTTGCCCCCTTTGAGCAAAGCAATGTAGATCTGGGAGGTCCTGTCTCCATGCCAGAAGTAGTAGGCTCCCACTTGGGTCATCACACTCCTTCTAGTGGTCTTCATCATGAAGAAGAACCAGAACAGCTCCACCATTGGTGGGATGCCCACGAACGCCTCAGAAAAGTGGATAAACACGACAACCACAGAGATGGAGTTCGGCGACATGTGGTGCAGCTGCAACCCATATTCCCCAACAATGTGAGGAATTACCCCAACAATGGGAGCCCAAGCCCCGCATATCTGTAGGCGATGAAGGGAACATTCTCATCTTTGTTCAGGTCTTAAAGAGCGGGAGATCTGCAATGGATCATCCATCCTTGCTCTGCTGTCACCCAGCCAAGCAGTTGCCTCATTGGCACTAGATCCTCTGCCGTACGGAAACCAGAAGAAGGCAGCGTGGAGGCCATCAGATCAGGAAAGAATAAAAGCTTTTGCTAAGTGGTGAATGTTTAGGTGCTCAAGGAAGAAGGCGAAAGCTTGGGCAGCATGGTTTGAGTAAGGAAGGAACCGCCCCCTCCTGCAAAGGTTTTCTTTTCGATTACCCCTGCAACGCCTGAGCACATCGTGCGGGTCACCAGGGCCCGACTCGCACTACTCAACCCACAACATCTGTGAGACCTATGTGTGCTGAATACATTGGCTTTGACAATAAAAGTTTTGAATGCTGCCATAACATCTTTTTGTCAAGGTCCAACTCTAGCTCCAAGCTTCTGCAAGGTCCGACAATAGGTCCAACTTTCTTTGTCTGGGTCCGACATGTTTTGAGGTAGCTCCGGTGAGCTTTGTCGTTAGCTCCGGCATGTCTTTCATAGATTCAACATGTCTTTGATAGCTCTGGCATGTCTTTGTTAAGCTCCAATATGTTTTGCTAGGTTCGACTTATGTTGGTTAGCTCCGACATATTTTTCTAGCTCCGACTTTTGGGATGACTAGTTCCGACTAGTTTTGGTTAGCTCCAGCGCTAGGCCCAACTAGCTTTGGTAATCTCTGGCGCTAGGTTGTACTAGCTTTGGTAAGATCCGGCACTAGATTGTACTAGCTTTGGTAAGCTCCGCTCAAGCTCCGTTTAGCTTTGCCTAGGTTCAGAGCTTGATCACAATATTCCTGCTTTTATCTTGCAATGTTTCGAACTTGCTTTATATTATTATAAAGATTGCTTAGTATTCATTTGCTAAGTTTTTGGTGCATTTTGATTGATATGGCTGATATTGTTTTGATATGCTTTGCAACATGCTTATGTGAGGTGCTCACGTAAGGTGTTGTGTTCGGAACTAACTTGAGTCAAGTCGCGGACTTGGGCTCATACGAATTGGTTGTTTATTCATGTGCAGGTGTTGCTTGAGTTCAAGACATGGCTGGTGACAGGATCCATTGAACTAGTCTTAGTGAGAAGATGAGGTTCAACAACCAAGTTCGGGAGGAATTGTGGTTGAGTTGATCAGGAGGTTGTGCAGCATGTTTGAATCAAGAACAATGCATATGAAGGTATTGTGGACGTCATTGGAAGATGTTTGCACGTGTGCAAGTAGTGCATGTACGTGGATACATGGTTCTGAGACGTGACAAAGAGATGTGGACGTAAAGAATTGGTCGGAAAGGTCCAACCGATTAGGTTATGGACTTAGGCTGCGGCTGAGTCGGGTTTGACACAAATATGGAAAGATTTGAGTTGGTTATGATAGGATTTCATGTGGGTCACGAATTTGAGTTGTTTTGGGAATGTGGGATACGTTCCTAAGGTGTTTGAAAGTCTTAAGATTGCTTGTATCTGCATATAGAAGAGTCCTAATTTGTTATGGAAAGTTTCGATTCGTGATTGGAGTAGGATTGGATTCCTAGTTGAGATTGGGTTGGCCTAAAGGCTTGTTATATAAGCCAGGGAGGCCAGAGCTCGTGGTGCACGACTTTTGATCTGTTCCTATTGTGTTCTATTGAATAAAATTCATAGTTTGAAGGAATTTTTGTGCCTTGTTCGTCCGACATTTTCCAGAGAAGTTTTACTCGTCGAGTTTCTGGACAGCACTACATTTCGTCGGTGGTTTTATCATAACTCAAGTTTTACAGATCTAATTGACGTGATTCTTTTTGGGTTGTCTTCAAAACTTGATTATCTATCATCTGTCAAAATTTCACGGTCACTGGATTTGTGGTTTCTGATTTACACGAGTTTCTTTGCAGCGTTCCAGAACTGTTTTTCTCGGGAAGGACAGATTGACCTTTGTTCGATCTTTTGATCATAACATGAGTTTCTCTCGGCGGATTTGAGTGATTCTTCTTGTATTTTCTTCGTGACTTGACTCTCTCTGATATATATCACTTTTTTCATGGTGAAACACATTTAGATTAGTCTCACACATGATTTCTTTAACAGATCATTTTTCTGCCAAAGGGGTTGGGATTTAATTGTTTCCCCTGCGTAAGATTTTTGAATCTACCATTCACCCCCCTCTCGTAGCTTTTCACGTGCTCTTCGATCCTACAATTGGTATGAGAGCCACAGTGCTCTAACCATTGTGATTTGCACGTGTTTTTGACTAACCATCATTGAGAAATACTCCGCCAATCCTTGTGTGTTTGCTGGTATTGATTTTCAGGTTTGGAAGGCACGAATGGAGGCTTTCATCCAGGCGCAAGGCTTCGCAATATGGGAGAAGGTGTACAAGCCTTACGAAGTGCCACCGAAGGATCCAACACGATCAAGGATGTAAGGCAAGACATGTTCAAGAAAGAATACATGCGCTTCGAGATACAACCCGGTGAGTCCATTGATGATCTCTTTGGTCGCTTTAACAAAATTCTCAGTAACTTGCGTAGTGTCAATGTTAATTTTTTTGATGCTGAAAATGCTAGGCAACTTCTTAGTGCATTAGACATGTCAATCTGGGAGATGAAAGTTACATCTATTCGTGAATCTACTGTCATGAGAACACTTACTTTAGACGTGCTTTACTCTAAACTCAAAACTCATGAAATTGACATCTTATCACGTAAGAACCCAAATAAATCTATAGAATTTGTCTCACAAAGTGATATGCCTAGCTCCGGCCAATCGTCATCTTGCAATACTCTTGTTTTGTTGTCCTCACTAACCCTGGAGCAGATCGAGGAATTTTCAGAGGAGGAGTGAGCACTAAATTCTACTAGGTTCTCAAAAGCATTGCAAAATGTGAGAACTGGAAAGAGAGGAAGCTCCGGACCTCAACGCTGTTTTGAATGTGGTAAGACAGGACACTTTTGTACAGAATGCCCTAACCTTTCAGGTCCTACTACCCGTGAAGAAAAACAGAACAAGGTCAAGACCACCTCTGGAAACCCCAACAAGAAAAAGAAGGGTACCATAGGACACAAAATGATTAAGAACTTCATCACTGCACTTCAAGAGCTCGGTTCAAGCGATGTAGACTTTGAAAGTGATGAAGATGATGATGATCTGGCCAACTTATGCTTCATGGCGGGCAAAACAAGATCAAGATCAAGTCATGCCGAACACAACAGTGACGAAGATGAGGTATGTTCTACCTGTAATGAAATGCATGATGCAATTTCTCGTGCAACTATTATTGTTAAGAAAAAGGACAAAAAGCTTAGGGATAATGCTGCTAAAATTGAATTACTAGAATCTGAAATCAACCGTTTGAAAATCTTGATTCCTAGTATGATTCTTGTCCCTCATATGATTTAATCTATGAACAATTGTCCATACTAAGAACTGCACACTTCTCCACTTTAGATAGACTTGAACTTGAAATTGAAAAGAACAAAAAGCTTTCTGCACTTGACATTGGAAACTTAAAAGATGCTTCTTGTTCTACAATTGATTTGCATTGTTCTAGTTGTGATGATCTTGAAAAGAAACTAAGAGATGCTATGAATGAAATTTCAATATTGAATAATGCTTTACGTTCTCATGAAGTTAAATATTGTTCCAATTGCAAATTAAAATTAAAAACTTCATGCAAAAATTGCCTTGATTTGTGCAATGAACTTGATAACATGCATAGCACATTAGATCGGTTTTGTAATGGGAATAAGAACCTAAACTTGCTGCTGAATTCTTCCAATTCTTGCAAAGATAAAACTGGTTTAGGTTTTGATTCTCATGCTCATGCTAAGGAACATCCAACTAAAATTGTAAAGTCATTAGGAGGTGGTTTGATTCAAATAGTTCCTAAACAAAAAGAAGTGGTTTTCAAATCTGTATGGGCGTTGTCTCATTCGGTTTCAAATAAAAATGTTGTTTGCTCATCTAGACATGAACACCAAGTTAAATTTCATTGTTCCTTCTGTGGTAGAGATGGTCATGTCATAGATTTTTGTTATAGACTAGCTAAAAAAAAGAAAAGGGAAAGAATGATTGCTAGATCTCATAACTTTCATGCAAAATTTGCTGCACATATTAAACCGAATGTCAGGAACATGCAACCTGCTAATATGAGTGAAAAACATTCAAAGTTTACCTTCGGACCTTCTGTTTTTTCCTCTGGAGCTTCTGATTTTTGTGCTACTCAAGTAACTCTTATAGGTCAGTAGTTAAGAGTAAAAAACCTCAAACTTTGACTCGTAAACTTGCTGTTTTATCTCAGCTTTTGCGTGTTTTTCCTGCTGCACGTCGTGTGACTCAGTACTGGATTCCTAAATGCCTTTTGACTAACCCCAGTATTGAGTCATCAACGTATTGTGCTTCTATGTAGGTTACACATTTGAGGAAGGAGAACATTTGTATTGTGGATTCAGGTTGCTCACGCCACATGACCGGTAACAAAGATTGGTTCTCCTCCCTCTCTTTTGTGTCACGAGTAGAGAATGTTACTTTTGCCGATAATTCTTCAACTCCAATAATTGCTAAGGGTTCGGTTAGAGTAAATGATCACTAAAATTTGAAGGATGTGGCACTTGTCAAAAATTTGAAATACATCTTGCTTTCTGTTTCACAATTGCTAGATGAAAATCTAGAAATTATTTTCAATAAAAACTGCTGCAAAGTTGTAGGTTCAAATAGTGAGCTTATTTTTAACATTTCTCGGTTTGGAAGAGTTTTTCAAGCTAATTTTTATATGTCTTCCTCTAAGCATAGATGTCTAGTTGCTAATGATTCAAAGTACTTATAATTTTGGCATGTACACTTGGTCACGTGGGCTTTGATCACCTAACACGTGTTAGTGCTCTTGATAGCATACGTAGGCTGCCTAAGCTTAAAGGGGACAAATAAATTGTGTGCTCTTCTTGTAGACATGCTAAGATGGTTGCAGGTTCACATACGCCTCTCACAATAATTATGACAATTGAACCGGGTCAACTTTTGCACCTTGACACCGTAGGACCTTCACGTGTTCAATTCTTCAGAGGTAAATGGTATGTTCTTGTTATTGTTGATGATTATTCTAGATACTCTTGGGTTTACTTTATGGCATCTAAGAATGAAGCTTTTAGTCACTTTAGAACTTTATTTCTTAGATTATCAATTGATCACCCAGTATCTTTAAAAGCAATTAGAAGTGATAACGGATCTGAATTTAAAAATCAATCTTTTGATCACTTTTGTGCTGAAAATGGAATATATCATCAATTTTCTTCACCATATGTACCTCAACAAAACGGTGTTGTAGAAAGAAAGAACAGAACCTTAGTTGAGATGGCTAGGACTATGCTTCATGAATATATCAAACTCCTAGGAAATTATGGCTGATGCGATTGCAACTGCTTATTATGTCTCAAATCGTGTTTTCTTGCGCGCTAAGCTAGGTAAAACACCATATGAGCTCCGGTTTGGACATAGGCCTAGTGTTATGCACCATGAGTCTTTGGTTGCAAATGCTTTGTTAAGAAACATGGTAATCTTGATAAATTTGAACCTAGATCCATTGATGGCATGTTTCTTGGTTATCCATCTCATACTAGAGGCTACCGTGTGCTTTTACTTGACACTAACAAAATTGTGGAGACTTGTGAAGTGTCTTTTAATGAATCTATCCCAGGTACTAGCTCAAACATTGCAGGTCCAGATCCATATCCACAGGGGAGAGCATTTTTGTTGAATATGAGGAAGAGGTGGAACTGCTGCCTGAAAATTCAGCAGCTAATGACATTGTTTGAGCTCCTGATTTTGATTCACAGCCAGCACCCACGACCACCATTGCTGGTCCAGATCCTCCTCAAGTCACAAGCTCATTGATTTGTGATGAACATGAATAAGAAGAAGCTTGTGAAGTGTCCACTCCCCTCCGTGTTCTCAAAATTCATCCTCCACAACAGATTATTGGAAGCATGCACGAACGAATTACACGGTCCAGGTTTTGCGATCCAAACTCTCATGCTCATTCTGCTTTTGTTGCTTCTTTTGAACCCAAAGATATATCACACACACTCACTAATGAATCCTGGATTATTGCCATGCAAGAAGAGTTAGAAAATTTTGAAAGAAATAATGTTTAGAAACTTGTACCTGCACCTCAAGATCACACTTTAATTGGAACTAAATGGGTGTTTAAAAATAAACAAAGTGAGGATGAGGTTGTGGTTAGGAATAAGGTTAGGTTGGTTGCTCAAGGTTTCACTCAAGTTGAAGGTCTAGATTTTGATGAATCTTTTGCTCCTGTTGCTAGATTAGAAGCCATAAGAAACTTTTTAGCTTTTGCTGCATCCAAAGGTTTTAAGCTATATCAAATAGATGTTAAAAGTGCTTTTATTAATGTCTACATAGATGAGGAGTCTTATGTCAAACAACCACCGGGTTTTGAAAATCCAGATTTTCCTAATCATGTTTACAAACTATCCAAAGCATTGTACGGTCTCAAACAAGCCCCTAGAGCATGGTATGATAGGTTAAAAACATTCTTACTTGAAAAGGGGTTTACCATGGGCAAGGTTGATAAAACTCTTTTTGTGCTTAAGCATGGTAATGACTCATTATTCGTTCAAGTGTATGTGGATGATATTATCTTTGGTTGTGCTTCTCATGATCTTATGTCCAAGTTTTCAGCTATGACGAGTTCAGAATTTGAGATGAGTATGATGGGAGAACTCACGTACTTTTTGGGGATGCAAATCAAGCAAACCAAGGAGGGTACCTTTGTTCATCAAATGAAGTATACAAAAGACCTCCTAAGGCATTTCAACATGGACAAAAGCAAGCCTCTTCGGACACCAATGAGAACATCAACAACTCTTGAACTTGATGAAGATGGTGAACCCGTGGATCAAAAAGAATATAGAAGCATGATCGGATCACTTTGGTACCTCACGACATCAAGACCGGACATACAATTCAGCGTATGTCTTTGTGCACGGTTTCAAGCTTCCCCACGTGCTTTACATCGTCAAGCTATCAAAAGGATTCTCAAGTACTTACATGGAACTCAAGAATTTGGTATTTTTCTTCCTTCTTCCTCAACCGTTACCTTGAAAGCTTTTTCGGATGCTGATTTTGGGGGTTGTAGGGTTGATAGGAAAAGTACTTCTGGTGCTTGTCATTTTCTTGGTAATTCTCTTGTTGTATGGTCCTCTAGAAAACAAAACTCAGTTGCACAATCCATGGCTGAATCTGAATATGTAGCTGCTGCTAGTGCTTGCTCACAAGTTCTTTGGATTGTTCAAACACTTAAGTACTATGGGGTTGACCTAAATAGTGTTCCACTGTTTTGTGATAACACTAGTGCCATTTGCATTGCTAAAAACCCTGTGCAACATTCTAGAACTAAGCACATTGATATTAGGTATCACTTTCTCCGTGATAATGTTGAAAAAGGAAACATTGTGCTTCACCATGTAGATTCCGAACAACAATTGGCTGACATTTTTACAAAACCTTTGGATTTCAATCGTTTTTGTTATATTCGTATTGAAATAGGGGTTATGCATCCTCATGGCTTAAATTGAGGGGGAGTTTTGAAACTTGGGATGTCTATGTGTGAATCTGAAATTAAAATAATATGAGCATAGTATTTCATACATATATGACTTTGTGATTTCTTTTACATGCTGAAAGTTCTTACTACATTACTCGTGTTATACATTTTGTAGTTTTTGTCATGTCTAGTAATTGGAATAATTACTTACACTAAATCTGGTCATGGTCGAGCATTCTTGCTCTTTTGAACTTGTTGCATGCTCACAAGTGCTTTTAATCATAAAGAATTAATCAAGCAATCAACTCACATGTTGAGTTTTTGTGAACAAATATAAGTTGAGAAAAGATCAAGAGAATATGCATGCATCGCACTTCTTCTTTTGAGATGGCTTATCATTGCACTTAGATATGAACTTGGAAGAAGTTGTGTATGACTAAAACCTTGTCCTTAAGCTTCTGATTGTCAAATGACATAGGCTTGACTAGGTTGGTTAGAATAAGGCAGATGCACATATAATCTCTTGAAAAATATCATATGATCTAAATTTGTGCTTTGAAAAATAATAAAATGCAGCAACAAGTGTCATGCTTTCAGGTTTTCAAATAGTTAAGTTTGTGAGATCATGACTTGCTAAATTGGAAATTACATTTGATCTCTAGCATGGCTTACACTACTTTATGTATTTCATTGATGTGACAGTGTAAGTTACTTGATAGTATGACTTGGATGAGCTTTGTTTTATAGGTATATGTTATAATATGCTCATAACAATTAAAATTTGTTTTATAAACCTTTCTGAATACATTGTCAAAGGGGGAGAGATAATATGTGAATTTTTAAAAACAAATATGCAAGGGGGAGACATTGATTCCACATTGCACATATTCACAATTGTTTTTGACACGATTCTTCTCAGGGGGATAATTTCTTTTTCTCCTTTTATTTCTATTTTACAAAGGGGGAGAAATTGTTTTTCAAAACTTTTAATGTGAATAAGCCAATGTTCGGATTTTAAATGGTGTTGCCAATGCATTCATCAAGGGGGATATTGTGAGACCTATGTGTGCTGAATACATTGGCTTTGACAATAAAAGTTTTGAATGTTGCCATAACATATTTTTGGCAAGATCCGACTCTAGCTCCGAGCTTCTGCAGGGTCCGACAATAGGTCCGACTTTCTTTGTCTAGGTCCGACATGTTGTTGGGTAGCTCCGGTGAGCTTTGTCTTTAGCTCCGACATGTATTTGATAGATTCGTCGTGTCTTTGATAGCTTCGGCATGTCTTTGTTAAGCTCTGATATGTTTTGCTAGGTCCGACTTCTGTTGGTTAGCTCCGACATATTTTTGTAGCTCTGACTTTTGGGATGACTAGTTCCGACTAGTTTTGGTTAGCTCCGGCGCTAGGTCCAACTAGATTTGGTAAGCTCCGGTGCTAGGTTGTACTAGCTTTGGTAAGCTCCAGCGCTAGGTTGTACTAGCTTTGGTAAGCTCCGGCTCAAGCTCCGTATAGCGTTGGCTAGGTTTGGAGCTTGATCGCGATGTTCCTGCTTTTATCTTGCAATGTTTCAAACTTGTTTTATATTCTTAGAAAGGTTGCTTAGTATTCATTTGCCAAGATTTTGGTGCGTTTTGATTGATATGGCTGATATCGTTTTGGTATGCTTTGCAACCTGCTTATGTGAGGTGCTCATGTAAGGTGTTGTGTTCGGAACTAACTTGAGTCAAGTCGCGGACTTGGGCTTGTACGGATTGGTTGTTTATTCATGCAGGTGTTGCTTGAGTTCAAGACATGGCTGGTGACGGCATCCATTGAACTAGTCTTAGGGAGAAGATGAGGTTCAACAACCAAGTTCGGGAGGAATTGAGGTTGAGTTGATCGGGAGGTTGCGCAACATGTTTGAATCAAGAACAATGCATATGAAGGTATCGTGGATTTCATTGGAAGATGTTTGCACGTGTGCAAGGAGTGCATGGACGTGGCTACATGGTTCCGAGGCGTGATGAAAAGATATGGACGTAAAGATTTGGTCGGAAAGGTCCAACCGACTAGGTTATGGACTCAGGCTGCGGGTGAGTCGGGTTTGACTCAAATATGGAAAGATTTTAGTTGGTTATGATAGTATTTCATGTGGGTCACGAATTCGAGTTGTTTTAGGAATGTGGGATACGTTCCTAAGTGTTTGAAAGTCTTAAGATTGCTTCTATCTGCGTATAGAAGAGTCCTAAGCAGTTATGGAAAGTTTCGATTCGTGATCGGAGTAGGATTGGAGTCCTAGTTGAGTTTGGGTTGGCCTAAGGGCTGGTTATATAAGCAAGGGAGGCCAGAGATCGTGGTGCACAACTTTGGGGCTGTTCCTCTTGTTTTATAGTGAATAAAATTCGTAGTTTGAAGGAATGTTTGTTCCTTGTTCGTCCGATTTGTTCCAGAGAAGTTTTACTCGTCGAGTTTCTAGACAGCCCTACCTTTTGTTGGTGGTTTTATCATAACTCAAGTTTTACAGATCCAATTGACGTGATTCTTTTTGGGTTGTCTTCACAACTTGATTATCTATCATCTGTCAAATTTTCACGGTCATTGGATTTGTGGTTTCTGATCTGCACCAGTTTCTTTGCAGCGTTCCAAAACTGTTTTTCTCGGGTAGGACAGATTGACCTTTGTTCGATCTTTTGATCATAACTTGAGTTTCTCTCGACGGATTTGAGTGATTCTTCTTGTGTTTTATTAGTGAATTGATTCTCTATGATATATATCACTTTTTTCATGGTGAAACACGTTTAGATTAGTCTCACACTCAATTTCTTTAACAGATCATTTTTCTGCCAAAGGGGTTGAGATTTAATTGTTTCCGCTGCGTAAGATTTTTAAATCTACCATTCACCCTCCCTCTGGTAGCTTTTCACGTGCTCTTCGATCCTACAACATCCATGACAATGGGGCCTAGGTCCTCTGTCAGAAGTGCTGGGCCAAGTAGTCAGCCAACTGAGAAGATAGCTAAAGCGGTTCCCATAATGGTGGAACAAGCGTTACTGCGTACATTGGGTACCATCGCGATTAAAGGCACCGCAGAGGGCAAAGATACTACCGAAAGCAAAGATCACTTTGCCATAGTCTCTCTACCAGAAGAGGACGTGTGGCTGTGTTGGCAAAAGCACCCACCACTTCAGCTTACCAAGATAAAATTCAAAGAGTAGTGCTGGAAAATATGGATAGGGCTCCACCCTCGGGCTCATCACCTCCCCCTAGGGTGGACCCAGGGGCCACTATCGGTACCCTGCATAGGAGGTACCCTCACACATAGGCTGGAAGCACATGAGTACCTCCAAGGGCTCCACGTGTCCAGAAGGCGCCGGACCCCGGCCTTCCTCAAAGTACGGGACCTAACACTGCCACGTGGACCGCAAAGACGGGACCCAGCTCCTCCGGTGAGACGGGCTCCCAAGCTGCCATGAGTTTAGCTGGATGGGACCTCACTCCACTATAGGAGTGGGCTCCGGTGCAGCCACGTGGATCGAAGTATCAGTCTGGACACCTCCTGCAGAGAAGGGCTCCGGAGCTACCACATGCCCGAATGGCTCCGGGGCTGCCACATGCCCTGAAGAAACAGACCTTGCCTCCCCTAGAGTAACTAGTCCCGAAGCTACCACATGTCCTGCAACTTGCCCTAGGCAGGTTGCGGTAGTCAAGGGATGGTGCGCTCTGTCAAAATCAAGCATTAAAGACATGCACCCACCCCTGACGCATGACGCAGCGCACGCCAACGGTCAGAGACCGCTATGCCCAATCACATCATAGTGAACACGTCGCAGGCCTACCCCAAAACACCAATTGGGTTGCTTACGGTGACAAGACAAATGGACGGGACATCACCTATCACCATTAGTGACCACACATGGGCCACTGTCTGAGGCAGCAAGACGACATGTGTTCAAGCCACGGTCAGAGGAGGCTTATGCAAGATGCCTTAGATCTGTAGGATAAGATCGCCCCAGGGCCTTGTAAAGCTCCGGACCTCACTTGTAAGGCATCTGACCTTGTCTATAAAAGGATCGGACCGCCACCATTACAAAGGATCCCTGATCTAATGCATACACGTGCTACACACATTCACACCAACAATACAAACCTCATCGTGGAGTAGGATATTACGCTCCAGTGGCCTGAACCATGTAAAACCAATGTCTCACCACTTGCATACGCGCAATCTCTGCATTGAGGACTAAGCTCTGCAGATCAAGAACCTTCGTGGGCTGCTATCATAGCAGGTCCGAGGGAAGTGTCGCAAGAACACTTCGACAATCATCTCTTTGTTTGTCAGATTTATGTTGATGACATCATTTTTGGTTCTACTAATAATTATTTTTGTGAAAATTTTGTAAAATTATGATATACTGAATGTTGACGGCTGTTATATACTAGTTTCACCTTGCACACATCACCTTTCTATTTAACCTGTTTCCACTTGTCATTGGAGAAATAGTTCATGCATAGAATTATTATAGAAAATGAGGTAAAAGAGGGGGAACAATCCTATAAAATACCATCCCAGCCAATCAAGCGACGACTTGTGGAACCACATGGATCAAATGACCCACAAATAGAAGTATCTGAGGCCATCCAACAGTGTAACACCCATATAAAGGGATGGGACCCACCTGGCATTGACCTAGAGAAAGCACATGAGAAATGGTGCAATGACCAGGTTGGCTGACCCCCCCACCCCCCCCCCCCCCCTAGTCGGCCGACCTGGTCCTGGTGCCAAACTCGGTCAACTTCCACATGTTGGCTCCTTCCGGCTTGAAGAAGTTAGTGGTGACTAATTCACTCGCTTTTGGTGGCGGGAACCGACCCTTCTCCACCTATAAATAGGACCCTCTACCATCACTTGACACACACACACCACTTAAGTATTCATCCATTGTATCCACTACTCTCCATTGGTTTAGAGGAGTATAGGCTGTAGAGAGAAGAGCCTCTAGTCCATAGTCCAAGTAGGAGAGGAGTAGAAGGATTCTCTTCCCAATTCCTAATTGGGAAAGGTATGGCTCTCATATTCCTATTTGTATTTGTGACTTTGTTCTTCATAAAGATGTTATGTTTAGTCTTCTATTGTTCATATACTTGGATGAAGCATTTCTTGTTTGATTGTGGATTCCATATATGTGGTAGGAGTAGTAGTTATGATTATGCTATACCATTATCATTATATCATCATAAACAATACAAACCCCCACTATAGTCTAATTATCTATGACATGATTATGTTAATATGAATCACTTATGCTATGAATTAACATTGGTTCAGTGATGATTTAGTTCATTGCCTTAGAATGGCTTGTGCCTAGGCTTTTAAGGTAATTACTTAATATGCTAGCATGGTGCTAGGATAGATGAGTAACGTTGAAAGTCTCATAGACTTACGGGTTGAAGAGGTAGGCAGTAGGTGGTGACAGCCCTGTCTATCCTTTGTAATCCTCCACGTTCGGCTATACCAACGGCTCTTTGAGGCAGTCATCCTAGTGTTGCTAGGGTAAACCCGTGCCCGATGTGTTAATCCACTTAGCATGAGAATTCATAATTAATATAATCATTAGTAACTAACTTAGGCTATGTATATGTACATAAGAGGCATAGTAGGAGTATATAACTAACTCTTAGCCTAGTCCTACTTTACCCCATTTGTCCCCATAAGATAGAATGGTCTTGTGTGTGTCACAGTACCTCCCAATTATCAGTTACCCATCCTTGCTAGAACCCTACCTAGACCAACCTAGCCTCTCCATTTGATGATTGCTTTGCTTCCACCTAGCCTTCTTTTGCGAGAATATAAATGACACACTTTGGGAATACTCTAAATGAGAAAATGCTACATCGATAGATTTCGTGCGCTTGCAGATTTACATGTGTAATCTAAAATCTATTAACAAGCTTTTGTGGCATCCCTCCTACGGATGAATTGTTAGTAGTGTGTAGGAAATATCAACAAGCATTTCTAGCGCCGTTGCTGGGGAAGGCAGCCGAAGTATTGCATGATTGAGTGAATAGGATAAGACCCTGGGTAGGTTTTAGAAGGATAACCCTTCTTTGTTTCCACATTTTATGTGAAAAAACAGGGTAGTGTATGTCTGGTTTCTGCTTGCCGAAAAGCTTTGTTGAAGATCCTGATTCCCTTCTGAGAGATCGACCTCGCGTCGTTACTCCTCAGAAGCTTCGAGCGGCAAAGCAAGCCAGCATAGCTGCACCAACAATCGAAACACCAATGACCATGAACACCCTTCACGAGTTTTCGACTCCCTCTGCTAACAATGTGCCTGTTGGGCCCACTATTAACACGGCAGATGTGAACATCAAAATCAAGAATGGCCTCATCACTATGGTGCAAGCCAACCCATTTTGTGAGAAGGCTAACGAGGATGCAAGTGCTCACCTGCAACAGATCCTTGGGATCTGCAACACTTTTATGATCAAGGACGTATCTTCATGTTGTCCGCATTGGGCCGTTTCAGTTCTGTCTTCTTGGGAGAGCGAAACAGTGGTTCTTTGCGAGAAGTATTTTACGGCATTCCTCACCATGTTTTTCCCGTTGGGCAAGACCGATTCCCTACATGGAAGAATTTCCAGCTTCCAGCAAGATTCCAAGGAATCTATTCCCGAGGCTTGGGAAAGGCTTCAGGAGTATCCTAGCCAATCCTGACTATGAGATGGATGATTGGCTAATTATCCAAAAATTCTACAACGGGCTGATCTCTTCTGCCCGTGACCATGTTGATGCTGCTGTTGGAGGATCCTTCTTCTCATTGATGGTGCCCAAAGCTAAAGATTTGATTTAGAAGATGGTGTCAAACATGGGCTGGAGCGATGAGCATCTCCATACCCGCCAGCGAGGCTAGCACACCTTGGAGGAGGTGGACATTATTGCTGCTAAATTGGACCTCCTTATGAAGAAAATAGATGGGCAAGGCAATGGTGAGGTATGTGGCGATGCCTATGCCTTAGACGGTCACATCACTTGTGAAGTCTATGGCAACATGGGTCATTTGGGCAATGACTGCCCAGAAACCCATGAGGATGCCTTATACGTAGCCAACAACAGAAACAAAAATGAGTATCATCCAGGAGGTCAAGGGTGGGGCCAACCACATCCATTCTTTCAAGGAGGGTACATCAACAATGGCAATAATGGAAATCAACCCATCTTGAGAGAACTTGCCATTGGCCAGCTGAAAATCAATGATGTTCTATCCAAGAAGCTGTCAGCCAATGACAAGACCCTAGAGAGCATTAATGCCAAGATCAAAGGACTATCCTCAACCTTCAAGAATCAATTGAGTTTCAATAGGATGTTGGAAAATCAGTTGGCTCAACTGGCAGCTGCTGTTCCTCCAGTGGAGAACGGCAAAATACTAGGATAGCCCGAACCTCCAGTGGAGAATGTCAACATGATTTCTATACAAGAAGGCAACTGGCTGAAGGACCCTAGATGTCCTACGATATCATGCTCAATTGGGGCTCACCACTTTGACAAGGCCCTTTGTGACCACCGAGCAAGTGTGAGTGTGATGCCCAAAGTTGTTTTCGACCAGCTGAACTTCATGAAGCTTACTCCAACACCAATGCAACTCCAACTGGCTGATTCTTCATTCTGTTATCTGGCGGGTATTGCTAAAGACGTTCCGGTGAAAATCTAGAATTGCTTCATACCCATGGTTTTCATGGTGCTCAACATGGAGGTCAAAAAGGATACGCCGCTCATTCTTGGGCGATCAACCCTTAGCAATGTGAAGGCTCACATAGATGTGGGAGCTGGAGAAATCCACTTCTATATCAATGGCAAGGAGGAGAAGTTTAAAATTCGCCGAAAGTTGGAGCAATGATCCATGATCCGTATCAAGTATGGGCCGAATGTTAAGCACATTCAAGAAGTCAAAATTACACCTCCAAAGGTGGACCCAATCATTGCATTCATGAGGAAACTAATCTATGCGGAGAACCTGTCTTATCGTCCACGCTGACACCACAAGAAGACAATGAAGTCCGGGCCTCCCCAAAGGCCCAAGTCCACAAAACCGCCAAAGAAGGAATGGCGGAAGAAGCAATACAAGCCATCCAATCCCATCCCTCCGGGCCCGGATGTCAGGAAATGAGGAAGGAGGAATGTCCATCTCATCGGACGGTGGTGAGACCTAGCCTATAGGTTAAATTGGTAGTTATCCTTTCTTTGTTTTTCTTTTCTCTTCATTTGGTTTTCCACATTTAGTTTGATTTTTCTCCACTGCATATTTGGTTTTTCATAGCAGTTGAGAATCTTTTATTCTCAACTATCATATTTTATTTCTTTATTTTTCACAAAAAGAAAATTGTTGGGTTTTGAAAAAGGAGTTTTTATTCAAAAAACAATTTTTTGAGTTGCAAAAGTGGTACTTCACCAGCGTGCTAATTCTATAGCCGTTGGGGAGCCACATGCCAATAGGAAGAATAGGGGGGCTCACTTGTCAATTCGGCCGACCCCTTGTTCGACCGACTAGGGGGAAGAGCCATTTTGGCTCTCTCCTCCGATGGCTACATTTGATTCCCTAGTGACCGTTGGTGAGTGCACACTATAAATGGTGGCCGTGAGTAGCATTTCTCCTCACACTTCACCTCATTTCATACCTCCCTGAAGTCACCCTTGCTCACATTGTTTTTCTTACTCTTCATTGAAGTACTCTTGCCCAAAATCCAACCCAAAAAGATTTGTTTTTTTTTTTCATTTGCGATTTCCTCTCAAGTTCTTCAAGGGAAATTCATCGGGGGTTTTACTTTTGCTAACATCACCTCTTTCATGTTTTCCCTTGTTGTGTTCTTGCTTGTTGTGGCTATTAAAGAAATGAAGAGGTTGTTTGGGAATAGAAAGGAGGCTGCAAGCTCAGGCCATGGTGGAGATTCAAGTGCACATCTCTCTTCTGTTGCTACACCTAGTTCACATAGGAGGAGTGTATGTGAGGACACTCCCATGGATGAGAGAAGCAACCCTCACCAACTTCTTCACGACGACGACCTCGACCTACAAAGTGAAGTTGAAGATCAAGCTTACAAGCTCCTCCAAGATTGTGAGTTTTCTCATACAAAAGCTTATGATCCGGATTTGATCTCTAAAATAGGTATTGCTTCCGAATTCTTCTCCCTTTGGCGTGCACTAGGATGGGAAAACTTTGATCACATAGAGGATGTTGATGGCTATTATATACCAATTTCACCCATCAATATAACTCAATTATGCGAAGGAACTATCATTTCTTGCACAAATCACCTTTCCATTGAACCTATTTCCACTCGTCCTTGGAGAAAGTAGTGCATGCAGGCATTTTATGCAGAATTGAAGTGAAACAAGGGGATGGATCCTATAAAATATCATTCCAACCAATCGAGCGACGACATGTGGCACCACATGGATCAAATGGCCCACAAACAGAAGTATCTGAGGCCATCCAACGGTGTATCACCCATATAAGGGGATATGACCCACCTGGCAAAGATCATGAGGAAGCACAACCCCAACACGGCTGAGACTAGGTCGGTCGACCTCCCTAGTCTACCGAATAGGGAGTGGCGCCAAACCCGGTCAAATGCCGCGTGTTGGCTCCTCCCGGCTTGAAGAAGTCATGGGTGACTGATTCACGCACTTTTGGTGGCGGGAACCGACCCTTCTCCAAGCTATAAATAGGACCCCTTACCCCAGACTTCAACACACACCACTTGATTATTCATCCGTTGTAGCCACTACTCTCAATTGGTTTAGAGGAGTATAGGATATAGAGAGGAGAGTCCCTAGTTCTTAGTCCAAGTAGGAGAGGTGTAGAAGGAGTCTCTTCCCAATTCCTAATTGGGAAAGGTATGGCTCTTATATTCCTATTTGTATTTGTGATTTTTCTCTTAATAAATATGTTATATTTAGCCTTCTATTGTTCATATCCTTGGATGAAGCATTTCTTGTTTGATTGTGGATTCCATATATGTGGTAGGAGTTGTATTTATGACTATGCTATACCAATCTCATTATATCATCATAAACAATACAAACCCCTACTATAGTCTAATTAACTAAGACATGATTATGTTACCATGAATCAATTATGCTATGAATTAAAATTGGTTCAACGATGATTTAGTTCATTGCCTTAGGATGGCTTATGCCTAGGCTTATAAGGTAATTACTTAATATGCTAGCATGGTGCTATGATAGAAAGTAGCGTTGAATGTCTCGTAGACCCACAAATTGAAGAAGTAGGCAGTAGGTGGTGACAGCCCTATCTGTCCTTTGTAATCCTTCATGTTCGGCTATGCCACAAGCTCTTGGCGGGAGTTGTCCTAGTATTGCTAGGGGTAAACCCGTGCCCGATGTATTAATCACTTAGCATGAGAATTCATAATTAGTATAATCATTAGTAACTAACTTATGCTATGTATTTGTACATTAGAAGCATAGTTGGAGTCTCTACCTAACCCTTAGCACAGTCCCTCTTTACCTCAATTATCCCCTTAGGATAGAATGCTCTTGTGTGTGTCACACTACTCCACCTATCATTGATCCATCCTTGCTAGAACCTTGCCTGGATCAACCTATCCTCTCCACTTGATGATTGCTTTGCTTCCATCTAGCCTTCCTTTGGGAGAATATAAATGACACCCTTGGGAATACTCTTAGAGGGGAAATGCTACATCGATAGTTTCCGTGCACTTGTGGATTTACATGTATAATCTAAAATCTATTAACAAGAATTTCTGGTACCACTGCTAGGGATGATGTGTTATTAGTGCGTAGTAAATGTCAACAATCATTTCTGGCGCCGTTTCTGGGAAAGGCAGTTGAAGTATTGCATGATTGAGTGAATAGGATAGGACCCATGTAGGTTTTAGTAGGATAATCCTTCTTTGTTTTCGCATTCTATGTGAAAACAGGGTAGTGTATGTCAAGTTTCCGCTTGCCAAAAAACTTTATTGAAGATCCTGAATCCCTTTTGAGAGATCGACCTTGTCACGTTACTCCTCAGAAGCTTCGAGTGGTAAAGCAAGCCAGCGCAACTGCACCAACAACCAAAACGCTAATGGCCCAGAAGATCCTTCATGAGTTTTTGGCTTCCTCTGCTAACAATGTGCCCGTTGGGCCTACTGTTAACATGGGAGACGTAAACTTCGAAATCTAGACTGGCCTGATCACTATGGTGCAAGCCAACGCATTTCTTGGGACAGCTAACAAGGATGCAAGTGCTCACCTGCAACAGCTCCTTGAGATCTGCAACACTTTTAAGATCAAGGACGTATCGCCTGATGCTGTCAATCTTAGGTTGTTCCCGTTCTCTCTTCTTGGGAGACCAAAACAGTGGTTCTACGCAAACCGAAGTGCTGTTGACACTTGGGAGAAGTTTTCTACGGCATTCCTCTCCAAGTTTTTCCCATCACGCAAGACCAATGCTCTACGTGGAAGAATTTCCAGCTTCCAACAAGATGCCAAGGAATCTATTCCCTGTGACATCCTGGCTCAAGGCTTAATAGGATTGAAAGAATAACTCATACCACCAAGGTATACCTTCTTTTCCGGGAGCCCAGTGCAAAGAACTCCGAGGTTAAGCGTTCTTGGTCCGGAGCAATTTACGGATGGGTGACCGACAGAGAAGTCTTTCCGGGTGCGCATGAGTGAGGAAAAAATGTGCAGAAAAGACTAGTGTTGGTATGTGGGGCTAGTCTGTGATCCTAGAGAGCTGCTAGAAGTAACGACCGCCAGACCCATAGTGGTTGGGGTGTTACAAATGGTATCAGAGCCGACCCTCGTGGTTTCACGGGTGCGTACGGGTTAGGGACATGGGTACGTACGCATGATGCGTGGGTCCTTAGGAGGGACACGGTATGGTACGTATGCTAGTACTAAACGTATGAACATGGCCAAGAGGGGACGTTCCTGGTTTAGGAGTTGACCGATGAGGACGTCGATCTTCTTAGGGGGGTGGATTTTGACATCCTGGCACAAGGCTTAATAGGATTGATACAATAACTCATACCACCAAGGTATACCTTCTTTTCCGAGAGCCCACCTGCAAGGAACTCCAAGGTTAAGCGTGTTTGGCCCAGAGCAATTTACGGATGGGTGAGCAACCTAGAAGTTTTCCCGGGTGCGCATGAGTGAAGACAAAATGCACAGAAAAGACTAGTGTTGGTCTGTGGGGCTAGTGTGTGATCCTAGAGAGCTGCTAGAAGTAACGATCGCCAGGCCCGTAGTGGCTGGGGTGTTACATTCCCGACGCTTGGGAAAGGCTTTAGGAGTACATCAGAGCCTGTCCCCACCATGGGATGCATCACTGGCTCATCATCCAAAACTTCTACAATGGGTTGATCCCTTCCACTCGTGACCATGTTGACGCTGCTGTTGGAGGTGCCTTCTTCTCATTGACGGTGCCCAAAGCCAAGGACTTGATTGATAATATGGTGTCAAGCATGGGTTGAGGGACGAGCGTATCCATACCCGCTAGCAAGGCATGCACACCTTGACAGAGGTGGACATGATCACTACCAAATTGGACCTCCTTATGAAGATGATTGATGGACAAGGCAATGGTGAAGTATGTGGCAATGCCTATGCCTTTAACTCTCACATCACTTGTGAAGTCTGTGGCAACACAGTCCATTTGGACAATGACTGCCCAGAAACCCATGAGGATGCCTTATACATAGCCAACAATGGAAACAACAATGGATATTGTCCAAGAGGTCAAGGGTGCGGCCAACCACGCCCATTCTTTCAAGGAGGGTACAACAACAATGGCAATAATGGAAATCAACCCAACTTGAGAGAACTTGCCATTGGCCAGATGAAGATCAATGAAGCTATATCCATGAAGCTGTCGGCCAATGACAAGACACTAGAGAGCATTAATGCCAAGATTTAAGGACTATCCTCAGCCTTCAAGAATCAATTAAGTTTCAGCAAAATGATGGAAACACAATTGGCTCAACTTGCAGCTGCTGTTCCTCCAGTGGGGAATGGCAAGATGCCAGGACAACCCGAACCTCCCGTGGAAAGTGCCAACATGATTTCTCTACAAGGAGGCAATAGGTTGAAGGACACTGGATGTCCTACAATATCATGCTGAACTGGGCTCATCACTTTGACAAGGCCCTTTGTGACCTTGGAGCAAGTGTGAGTGTGATGCTCAAGGTGGTTTTCGACCAGCTGAACTTCACGGAACTTACTCCAACACCAATGCATGTCCAACTGGCTGATTCTTTAGCCCGTTATCCGGTAGGTATCGCTAAAGATGTTCTGGTGAAAATTTGGAATTGCTTCATACCCGTGGATTTCATGGTGCTCGACATGGAGGTCGAGAAGGATACATCGCTCATTCTTGGGTGACCATTCCTTAGCACCGCGAAGGCTCGCATAGATGTGGGAGCTGGAGAAGTCCACTTCCATATCAATGGCAAAGAGGAGAAGTTTAATATTCGCCCAAAGTTGGAGCAATGCTCCATGATCTGCATTGGGCAGAATATTAAGCACATTCAAGAGGTCGAAATCACACCTCCAAAGGTGGAATCGCTCATTGCATTCACGAGGAATTTGATCTATGCGGAGAACCCATCTTATCATCTACGCCGACACCCCAAGAAGTGTAGGAGTCTGGGCATCCCCAAAGCCCCAAGTCCACCAAGCCGCCAAAAAAGGTATGACAGAAGAAGCAGGACAAGCCGTCCGAGCCCATCCCTTTGGGCTCGGATGTCAATAAATGAATAAGGAGGAATGTCCATCTCATCGGACGATGGTGAGACCTAGCCAATAGGTTAAAGTGGTAGTTATCCTTTTCTTTGTTTTTTTCTCTTTATTTGATTTTCTCCATTTAGTTTGATTTTTCCCCACTGCATATTTGGTTTTTCTTAGTAAGTTGAGAATGTTATACTCTCAACCATCATTTTTCCTTTTTTTCACAAAAATAAAATTGTTGGGTTTTTAAAAGGAGATTTTATTAAGAAAACAATTTTTCTAAGTTGAAAAAGTGGTAATTCACCAACGTGCTTATTCCATAGCCACTGGGGAGCCACCTGCCAAAAGGGAGAACAGGGGGGCCCACTCGTTAGTTCGATAGACCCCCCTATTTGGCCGACTAGGGAAGGAGCCATTTTGGCTCTCTCTCCTCCAACGGCTACATTTGATTCCCTAGTGACCGTTGGGGAGTGCACACTATAAATGGTGGCCGTGAGGAGCACTTCTCCTCGCACTTCACCTCATTTCATGCCTTCCCAAAGTCACTCTTGCTCTCATTGTTTTTCTCGCTCTTCATTGAAGTACTCTTGGTCAAAATACAACTCAAAAATATTTTCTTTTGCATGCATTTGCAAATTTCTCTCAAGTTCTTCAAGGGAAAATTCGTCGGGGGTTTTGCTTGTGCTAACATCACCTCTTTTGAGTTTTTGCCTTGTTGTGTTATTGTTTGTTGTGGCCATGAAAGAGATGAAGAGGTTTTTTGGAAAAGAGGAAGGAGGCTGCAAGCGCAAGCCATAGTGAAGTTGGTGAGAGGAAAAACCCTCATCAACTTCTTCACAACGACGATCTCGACATACAAAGTGAAGTTGAAGATCAAGCATGTATGCTCCTCCAAGATCGTGAGGTTTGTCATACGAAAGCTTATGATCCGGATTTGATATCCAGAATAGGTATGGATTCCGAATTCTTTTCCATTTGGCGTTCACTAGGATGGGAAAACTTTGCTCACATAGAGGAGATAGGTTCACGCCTTCTCTCCAAACAATTCTTTGCACACTCAGTATAGGATTTGATGCTATTACTTTTAGATTATTTCAGAAAAAAAATACAACATCCTATGGAAAGAATTAAGTGAAATTCTAGGCTTCCATAGACGTTGTTTGCTAGATTTAGATGCTTTGCCTATGTTTAACAAATATAGTTTTTGGCAAGAATTAACTTGTGAGGTCAGATGTAGTGCACATAGGAATTGCCACTTACACAACCCTACTTTACACTTCATGCATAGATGGGTGGCTATGACTATGTTCCCTAGAGGAGACATCAGGATATGCGTGATGATGAGCTTAAAATTTTATTTGCGATGATTAAAAAGATAAAAGTTACTCCAGTTATTACCATGATGACACAATAGTTACATTACATTCCAAGAACAGGGCCAATTGAATGCACTTCAATGATTACTCGTATTGCTACTAGGGTAGGAGCACTAGAATATTCTTCATTTGAGTATATTGAAAATGAAAGAGAATTAATTAATGAAGATTATTTAGTGCAAGGACATACTCTTAAGCATGATCAAGATGGCTCTTTGTTATTTTATTATCCTGACTTTGTCAATGAAATTCGGTTACCAAACCCGAATTATCTTTTGTACAACTGCCAGAGGCTAACCATTGACCTTCTTCCCATTGAGGAAGCCCGAAGAAATAATGTCTCTGGCAGGGTATCTAGAAGCTGTACCAGGAGAGCAGCCATGCCTCCGACAACCTCCACGGTCCACGAGTACGAAGAGGAAGAGAACCCAATGGGTCATGCACACGGATGGACTCAACATCCAGCGTATGAGACTGAAGGTCTGTCTTGGCGTGGATGGCCAGGTGCCACATGGGATCCACTCCTATCCACTTCAAGCTCTAGCATCTTGCCTCCAACGTCCATGATTAGATGTCGTTCCTCTCCAGTTAGAAGTCATCATGACTATAGCCAAGGAATGACACATCTCACTAGACGCATGGAAGAGCTTGAAGTGAGAACGGGCGACATCTACAACACTCTCCAAGGGCATGTCCAAGGTACCCAAGACTGGCAACAACACATAGATGCTCAATTAACCAACTTCAACTCCATGCTACAACAACAACAACAAGCCGATCTCGCGACATACTTCCGTCATCAAGGGTTCAACCCTCATCATGGAGGTGAGTGAAGAACAAGCTTGGGGAGTACCCCCACTTGAGGTAAATTGTATCAACCCCTTTGCATATTTATTTTCCATTCAACCATCATCCACATTGCATATAATAAATATATAAATATGATAGATTTGTTTTCAAATAAAATAAATGATGTGCGGTAAGAATGACTTGGAATTCACATAGATGAAATGATGAATAGATGCTCTGTTTTAATTTTACTAAGTCTACAACTTACTACTCTCCAACATATTGCTCTCATTGGCTAAAATTGCTTTTTACTTGATTTGGAAATTGTGGGTAGCAAAAGCTTAATCCATTCTAAGATGTTGTGAGATATGATATAGTGATAGGACTGCTATTCCTAGTTTGAAAGTGAAACTTAGATTTTTGGAGAAAATTCTAAAAAGATTTAAGTTACTCTCATTTGATTGGAAATACCTACCAAAGCCATATGATATATCACACTGATAGACCTTATGCATATGCTATTTGTCTTCACATTGAGCTTTGTCAAATTAGTATTGACCTATGTGAGATTTCACTCATTACTTTTTGAATTCAAGACTTCACTTGCACATGCTATACTTCTACACTAGAAGTAAGCAATATTCCCACCATACCACCATTCTACAATAAAAAGAGAAACTCCATATCATTCATGCTTAGTACTCTCTCCAAAAATTATTGCATAAAAAGGGAGTAGAAGACATGGCTACAAGAAAAAGAAAAATAAAATGCATGCTTACATCATAAGCATGAGAAAAAAAGAGAAAAAGTAGCCTTGTTTCATCTTAGCAAAACAGGGAGTCCACTCAAAAAAGATTCATCTCAATGTTCACATCAACTCCATTCCATGACACATGCACAAGTCTTAAATCAAATTGTTTTAAATTGATTTCTCATAAGGCTTGCTCTTTTGACTTATAAATATTATGTGTTGCAAATATGCCCCAATATTCCCTACCAAGGGCCACATACAAGCCTTATGTAGATGTAGGATGAATTTAGTCACAATGCTTAGTGAGGATATATTTCCACTACACAAATATGAGGGACAATGAGAATCAAATTGAGATACTTAAAATCTAAATTGAACTCTCTGGTATTTGAGTAGAACTAGATTTCTAGGGTATGTGTCCTCCATTTGTTGTTCTATATTCAATCACCCATGAATAGGAGATGGCACAAGCACCATAATGACTTGAAATGGGTGAATTACCATGCCAATTTTTGCAATACTAGGTAGAGTATTTTGTTGTGCACATGGCATTTTTGAAAAATAGAACATAGTAGCTACTCCTGATCATTAACCTAAAGTCTCGACTTTGCTCGGGACGAGCAAAGGATAAGCTTGGGGGAGTTTTGTAGGATCGAATACACGTGAAAAGCTACCATAGGGAGTGTGAATGGTAGATTTAAACTTTTTCAGCGGAAGCAACGAAAATCCCTCAGCAGAAAATCAATCTGTTAAAGAGATTGTATGTGCAACTAATCTAAACATGATAAATCGTGACAAAACTAGTATAGATTGTGGAGAATCAAGTCATGAAGACACGACAACAAGAATCACAAAAAACCATTGAAAAAAAACTCAAGTTACGATCGAAAGATTGAACAAAGGTCACTCTGTTCTACCCGAGAAAAACCAGATCTACAACACTGCAATGAAACTCGTGTAGATCCAAAACCACAAATCTAATGACCATGAAATTTTCACAGATGATAGATAATCATGTTGTAGATACAACCAAAAAAATAATCACATCAATAGGATATGTAAAACTAGAGTTATGATAAAACCACCAAAGCAAGGTAGTGTTGTGCAGAAACTCGACGAGAAAGACTTGAACGAAACAAGTCGAACGAACAAGGCACAAAAGCTCCTTTAGACTACGAATTTTATTGATAGAAACAAAAAAGGAATAGCCCCCAAAGTCGTCTACCATGAGCTTTGGCCTCTCTTGCTTATATAACCAGCTCTATGTCCAACTCAACTCAAAATAGGACTCGTATCCTACTCTATTTCCACCAAAACTTTCCATAACTCCTCAAGACTCTTCCATACGCAGATAGAAGCAATTTTAAGACTTTCAAATACCTTAGGAATGTATCCCACATTACTAAAACAACCCAATTTTGTGACCCACACGAATCCCATCATACCCAACTCGGATCTTTCCATATTTGAGTCAAACCCCACTCATCCGCAACCTAAGTCCATAACCTAGTCGGTTGGACCTTTCCGACCAATTATTTACGTACACATCTCTTCATCACGACTCAGAACCATGTAGCCACGTCCATGCACTCCTTGCACATATGCAAACACGATACCTTCATATGCATTGTTCTTGATTCAACCATGCTGTGCAACCTTCTGATCAACTCAACCACAATTCCTCCCGAACTCGGTAGTTGAACCTCATCTTCTCCTGAAGACTAGTTCAATGGATCCTGTCACCAGCCATGTATTGAACTCAAGCAACACCTGCACATGAACAAACAACCAATACTTCCGAGCACAAGTCCACGACTTGACTCTCGTTAGTTCCGATAACCACAACACCTCACATGAGCACCTCACATAAGCATGTTGCGAACCATAGCAAAACATTAACCACCATGATCAGCCAAAATGCAAAACTTAGTAGAAGAATACTAAGCAAACTTTCCATAGATGTATAGCAAGTTTGAAACATTGCAAGGTAAAAGCAGAACAATTGCAATCTAGCTCCGGACCTTGCCAATGCTAACTGGACATTGAGTCAGAGCTTACCAAAGCTAGCAAGCCCTAGCACTGAAGCTTACCAAAGCTAGTCGAACCTTGCACCAGACCTAGCAAAAACATGTCGGACCTAGCCATAGCAAGTCGGACCTAGCCAATGCATGTCGAACCTAGCAACGACTCCACGTTCGTGGCAAACAGTATGGTATTGCAACGGTTTAACGTATTGCGACGATTTAACGTATTGCAACGAAAATAACGGTGTTGCAACGATGCCACATTCGTGGCAAAAAGTATGGTATTGCGACGACTCCACGTTTGTGGCAAATAGTATGGTATTGCAACGGTTTAACGTATTGCGACGATTTAACGTATTGCAACAAAAATAATGGTGTTGCAGCGATGCCACATTCGTGGTAAAAAGTATGGTATTGCAACAACTCCACGTTCGTGGCAAATAGTAGGGTATTGCAACCGTTTAACGTATTGCGACGATTTAACGTATTGCAACGAAAATAATGGTGTTGCAACGATGTCACATTCGTAAGAAAAATTATGGTATTGCAACGACTCCACGTTCGTGGCAAATAGTATGGTATTGCAACGGTTTAACGTATTGCAATGATTTAACGTATTGCAACGAATAGTACGTTATTTGTGACGATTTCACATCTGTGGCGATAAGTACGGTATCGCGACGATTTCATACTCGTGGTGAATAGTATGCTATCGCGACGTTTTCACATTCGCGGCGAATAGTACGGTGTTGCAACGATTTCACATCCGTAGCGAATAGTACGGTATGGCAACAGTTTTACATTCGTGGCGAATAGTATGGTGTTGCAACGATTTCACATCCGTGGCGAATAGTACGGTATCGCGACGATTTCACACTCGTGGCGAATAATATGGTATCGTGACGTTTTCACATCCGCGGCGAATAGTACGGTATCGCGACGATTTCACACTCGTGGTGAATAATATCGTATCGCGATGTTTTCACATTCGTGGTGAATACTACGGTGTTGCAACGATTTCACTTCCGTGGTGAATAGTACGGTATCGCGAGCAATAGCAGTCTAGTACAACGCTTTTTTGGTCGTAGCCAAATGTTTGTAGTGCAACGTTTAAGAATTTGTGGCAATAGCTAGCATCCTATTCCAACAGTTTATTTTCGTTGCAATAATCTGTTAATGCCACATTTTATAATTTAGCGGCACTAGAATCCTAATGCACCAGGTTTGAAAATTAGTGGCAACAGAATCAATTTATTCGCACACGATACGTCTGTCGACTTAACAACAAACATCTAACAATTGATGTAACGCTCAAGGACCCTTGCGTCGTTGCAAGACGATGTTATTTACAGTTTTTTCAGGTTGCAACATTGTACCCATTAAAATAGCACCGCGACGAGTTGTAGTATTAGGAATAGTTTCTTGAACATCCAGCTTCGACTTGGTGCGAGCAGAAGCCTTTTGTGGAGTTGCTGCTAGCTGTTGTTGATATTGCAAGCTCTCCATCATTTTGCTCATGTCTGCTAGCTCCTTTTCTTGCCGTGCAGAATTGGTTGCCATCTGATCATGTAAAGCCTGGACTTCCTGGTTGAGCTGTTCATTTGCCTGGACGAAGCCATCCATCTGGGAGGTCATATAATCATTTCTTCCTTCCAACTCTTGCACCTGAGAGCTAAGGTCTTCATTTCTATTTCGCAAGGATCAAACTTGCTGGCCGAGCTGGTCAGACATCTGGATGCACAGTCTTTTAGAAACATTAGGTTTAGCCATATAACCACGCCCCCGAAACTGTGATCCTCCAGAACCGGTTGTGGATATATAAGTAAGCTGGAAGATGTTGTTTCTTTCCTCATCTGGGATTGGGACTCCCAGCTCAGCTTCCTTGACGTTGATTTGGGCATGTGCATTGGTCTATAAACAAAAAGAAAAGTCACATGTACATTGCAAATATTAATTTAAATGGGGACTGTTTGAAGTGTTTCTCACATGTACAACTTCTGCCTACTCGTTTGCCCATTGACCGTTCTTCACATGGCTTGCCTCCCACAGTTCTATGTCATCGGGTTCTTTTTCGGTCTCTGGGTCTCGCTACATCAAATACAAGTAAAATTTGATTGAATGATTGCAGTGCAAAGTAAAAGCATGATTTAGTTTTCATAACTTCTCGTAACTAAGTTGGGCGTAGGATTTCGAGCCAAGCAAGTGTTTTGTCTTTTGAGTACTTCGATTTCGTGAATTAGTTCTGCTTATTGACTGCAAATTTAAAAATTAATTTCACGAATGGGTGTTATCAAATAGTTTTTGTAGGATATGAAGGTATTAGAAAGCTAGCTGACCTTGAATCGCTCGGACCCAAAATAGTCCATAAGCGCCAACCAATCGAAATCTGCTACGTCAACAGGCTTGTTTTGTATACGTTCCTCATCGGTCGAATACTTCTTATAGGTGGCATGCAATGTTGATCGCCACCCCTTGTAGCGCTCACCAGCAATCTTCAATATTTTTCTTCTGGTATCATCTGTGTCCTCCAAGTCCCAGACATTCTTTACATTGTATATCACACTGTTACAAACGTACAAGATGGAGGTTGCTAGAAAAAAATACTTATGTGGGGTGTCACAACACTAACCATAATGTCTCTCACTATATCGCTCTTCGAAGTATCGCCAACCTCTGCCCACTTTCTTACACCAGCGAGGGGTGCATTTTTTTTTGTTGTAATAACCACATCATCGACAAAGTGCCGCTGATTAGGACCAACCACAGCACCAAATCTATCGGACCACTGAATTTGTAGCTTCCGATTCTTATCATTCATTCTATTTGCAGATGCTAGATAGCGCAATTTAGCAACCTTAAGTCCTTTAGCCACCCCTCTTCCAAACTTCTTTCCTTCTGTTAGTGTCATTTAAACGGTAAACGTTTAAAGCAAATTAGCGACTGACCAGGCCTAGTATCATGTACAAATAGTGTGAATGAAGAAGAAGTCTGATGTTTTACCATCTTCAGGATGAGTGCGGCAAATACGAGCGTGGGAACACTGCGTCGCAACAGCATTTTGCTCCATATTGGGCGATGCATCGACTTGTTGACTTCTTTGTTGCTGTTCATACCCTACAATCAGGCATCAGACAGTAGTCAGTGGTGCTACAGCACTCGTAGTACTGCATGGGATTTTCAGTCCAGCTGCGAAGCAGGCAAGACAGTAGCTGGCGATGCTAGAGAAAGAGAGGGTCTGCCGGGTGCTCATCCTCTACAGTACTACCGGTTCGGTCTGACTGACATCAGCAGGAGTGCGTCTCGAGGCGAATTGGTGGCAGGGCGAGTCATGGACGTCAACGGTATTAGCAGGTAGAGGATGCAAGACAGATGAGACGGGCAGCTTGCGACGTTTAACAAAGCTAGGGTTCGGTCTGGCAGTGCAGTGACCACATTTAAGTCAGAGGATCGACGTCTAGATCACACCGGTGATCTCACGTGACTTATGTTTTTACCGTAGGCGATGCAGTAAAGATCCAACGGTGTGATTTCATTGGATCTTTACTGCATCGCATGCAGTAAAAACGTATAGGTCAGGTGATCTGCGTCCATTGATATCACCCCGGAGCAAGTCTCGAGGCTAGGAGGACAGTGTGGCGGATCTAGGAATTAAATTTAGGTGGATTGTATACTGATATTTTGCTCTGCATGTTAGCATCTTGCCCTAAAGTGCTACTAGAACGGATACATGATATAATCTTGCGTTAATTACCAAACATCAGCAATGCATTTGGCAGTGTAAAAAACAGAATTGAGATCATATAAGCAGCAATGAACCCTCATGTACATGCATCTCTAAACTATATGATACTAACATTTCTTAGTGGACAGGGTTTAATGATATTGGACTATTTTTTCCAGGGTATGCCATGTCATATGGGGCATAGCGTGTAGGTATGCCGTAATGGCCAGGGGTTTGCGGGCGGCGGGGTCATCATGGCACGCGAACGATGGGACGTGGAGATGGAGGGAGACATGTCGGGGAGGACAGTGAAGTGACCACCAGCAGAGCGTGGGTGCCGGCCGGTGCCGGAGTGACCAGCGGCGACATGGGTTAGCAGGCGGCAGGGTCATCATGACACGCGAAGGATGGGACGTGGTGATGGTCGAGGGAGACGCATTTCTTAGGACACTGAAGTGAGCAGCAGCAGGGCATTGTCGACGGTGCCGGAGTGGCGGCGGTGAGAGAGCCCAGCGTGCGCGTGTAGGCATCAATAAATCACGCCATCACATATACTCACCAGCAGGGCGTGGGCGCCGGCCGGTGCCGCAGTGACCGGCGGCGACAAGGGTTTGCGGGCGGCGGGGTCATCATGACACGCGAAGGATGGGACATGGCGATGGTGGAGGGAGACGCGTCGGGGAGGACACTGAATTGAGCAGCAGTAGGGTGTGGTCGCCGGTGCCGGAGTGGCCAGTGGCGAGAGATCCCATCGTGCATGTGTAGGCATCAATAAATCACGCCATCACATATACTGATTAACTGCTAACTGGGACTAGGAAACTACAATCGCAATGCTAAAATATTTAGTAGAGCCCGGTACATATTTATACTCGTAGTACCAGCATGGGATGACGAATCTCGGGGTTCCTGAGTATCAGGTGCTGCAATATTCTCTGCATACGATGCAAAGGAATTAACGTGTTATAAATATGTGTATTTTGATTGTAAACACATTTATAGTTATACCAGGTGCTTGTTGCCCATCACGATTACTTGTAGACGACATGACGGTTTGGTGTCTTGTTCCTAAAGTAAGGAGTATATAGTAAGTAACAGTGATAACGTCAGATTACATGAGGATGTGTATTTTAGATTGGGCGGTGTGGTTGCTATGAACTGAAAATGTTTGTTTTGAACGGAGGAATTAGAAATGAAGGAGTAGGAAAAAAACCGTACAATCCAAGAAAGAAAAACAAGAAAAATGTGTATAAACCGTGGCAACTGAAAATCTTAGGAATACAAGTTTGGAACACAGGAATGAGAGTACAACATTGGGAGTGGTTGATAAGATAACCCTGGCTTCATTTACTTCTAAATCAAGAAATTACATAGTACATGCGGTTTTTAATAGTTATCTTTCCTGACATAGAAATGTACTAGAAATACACTACCATAAACTGTCGGAGCGACATTTATTTCGGCACAGAGGTGTAGTGTATTTTATATATGGAATAAAGTAGAATGCAATCAGACGCTAGGGTAAAATAAAAAGATGAATTGACTGTAGGATGCAGATCTAATGATTGAGGATAGTTGCATGCACGATTGCACAATCAATCAGATTTTATACTAGACATTCATGAAAAATAAGAGCATATAAGGAGTTGGGACGACAAGTAGGAATGAATTGGCTGCAGCTGTTGGGACGACAACTAAAGCGATAAGGTGGGAGTAGCTCTATAAAAAGACGGCATGGATCGTGTAGAACTTACGTAGCACAAAACAGGAGTCCGGGATGTCGCTGGGCGGGGCCGGCGACGAAGAGGATCGGTAGAGCCCGTAAAACTTGGTCACTCGACGTTGTACCCACAGTCACCACCTCCACTCACACGGGAATTTCTTAGGAATGCAAGTTTGGAACACAACACTAAGAGGAGAACATGTGTGTCGGGAACGGAAGCCACTACGGGATTAGAGGGAGATGCATATTTATATTCATCGTGGCTAGCTACAAATGGGCGGGACTGGAATTTTGGGTGCACGGAGTGAAGTTTCAATTGTGAAAATATCAATTGCGCGCGCCAAGAAGAACGAAAAATTTTTCGAGGGACCGCTACCTGCCTTTCATCTTTGTTTTCATGGAGATGTAAAAGCAGTCATGTGGTAGTGGGACATTCCAAAAAAAATACGAACAAAAATATGAATCTCCAAATGTATCATTGTGCTAATGCAAACGACATGCAAATACAGAACACCCAAGTCCACGAAAGGAGGAAGGCAAATCCATGGTCTAGTAAAAGGTAAACAATCAATGAAATGATAACATATACAGGTATATACTACTACTACAAAAAAAAACATTTTCCCCTGTGATGTCTAATCTTCAGGCCGTCGATCCAAAGCTGCCTGTGATACGAGTATCACAGGTACATACGATATATATATATCAACAATGTCATCGGATATTAGTTACAACGGATAAAGTACTTTTCATGCACCTGTTGCATCAGGCGATGGACTAGTTAGCAATTTAGATGACGTAATTTCCTAATCAAGTTAATTATGCATCATGTCTGTTGTTAGTTCTATTACTTGTAAGGATAATGTTTACCGGATTCATTCAGCCACAAGAAATATAGACGGTCCCAAGATACAAGCATATAAGAGATGTTTTTGATAAAAGAAGTTTTTTGATACTGCATATATAGAACACATTGTTCATGAACATAAAGACATATTTCATTAACAAACAAGTAATAGAAAAACACGTAGTCGACAGCAAGAACAAGATAAACTACACCTAATACTACTCTACTCAGAGATCACGAAATAGATAAACTACTCCTAATACTACTCTACTTGGAGAAAACCACGTCCTCCTCCTCCACCGCTGCCGCCTCCTCCGCCTCCACCGTCGGTGCCACCTCCTCCTCCTCCTCCTCCGCCGCTGCCGCCGCTACTACCGCCTCTGCCTCCGCCGCCGCTGCCGCCGCCTCCATAGCCGCATCCACCTCCGCCGCAAGAGACGCCTCCTGCTCTGCCTCCTCTGCTGTCGCCGCTGCCCAAGCTGCCTCATACTCCTCAACCTCCATCACAGTCCGAAGCTTCTTGGCGACGCGATGCTTAATCTTCAAGAGGCCCTCTACCCCAGCAACCTCCGCGATCGTCTCATGGAGGGCGTCGAGACGACCAGCCATAGTCATCGACCCGTAGCAGTAGTGGCCCGCGGTGTCCATGCTCGTGTGGAGGGGAAGGGTCCCAAGACCCAGACGGCAACACGAGCGATCTGTGTCGGAAAAGACCTTCCGCGCCACTGCGTTGAGCGCTAGTGCGCTGAGCGGCGGCGGACTTGGCGTTGGTGGCCACCTTAAGGCGCTGATCGAGTTCGTCGATGCGGTCGGTGAGGAGTCTGCTTAACCCAATCGGGATGAGGAAGTGCAGGCGCCGCGGGCGGAGATGCGGGCGCCGCCACCAGTTCCACCGGCATTGCCGGCAGCGATGGAAACAGAGAAGGAGGTTCGGAGGACGTCGATGGCCTAGAGCGCTATGACGCGGGGCTACCCATTTGTGTGGCGACGGAGGTACAGAGAAAGAGCGAGAGGTGGTCGACGGTGGCGGGGGGAGAAGTTTAGAGGCTAGGATCTAAGTAGTGGTGCGGCGGAGAAGCAAGAGGACGGTGAGCCTTTATAGCGGGTCGTCGTCTAAGCGGGCGTGTCGAGATGATCAGACGTTAGAGGAAATCGCGCTTAATTATGAACCGGTCGGTGGCCCCGGTTTCCTCGAAACCGCAGTTTGCATCCTCTCGGTCCCAACGGCTCGACGCGTCCCGTTAGGAGTAAATTTACACGTGGGGAAAAACAATTTTTTCGTTATATAAAAAAATTCGTCCGTACACGCCTATGCCAACTTCGTGACCGCGCGTCCGTGCCAGGGGACGCCTTGCAGCGAACATGGGCCTAGTCCTGCACGCATTACTTTCATTCGGATTTTTAACTGCAACTGTGTGCCATGCCTTATAACGTCGATGCACCGACCTCAACTTTCCGTGGTGGGACTAATCCTTCGCACCTGCTCCATATGTTCTTTTCTTCTCTGTCTGTTGTCTAATACTATTTCTGTTCTATGTTCAACATGCATGTGCGACCTCGATCCACGATCATGTTTCATGATGTTATACGTGTGTTTTCTCTTTTTGTTGATAGATCATCATGTACTGTTTGAGGTATATATATATGCATGCATGTTAGTGTTGTTAAACATGACTGAGTACCGAGGTGTTTTAATTCTAGATATGTCTAACATGCACGGACCACAAACATGATCAACCAATTACACCACGTAAGAAACCCAAATAGGAGACAACGATGGGCGACAGATCGGATGTCCATCGATCACAAAGCGATGCGAGACGCGCTTAAAGTCATTGTTTGTCTCCTTTAGCTTTGCAATTACAAATCGAGACGAGCTTGAAACCCTAAGATCTTTTGTTTTTGTCCAATTTGCTCGGTTCACTTGTGACAGATTAACACATCACTAAACTTAGAGCACATTCACTTGATTGAAATATAGAAATTCTAACACACCAGTATTCATTGACACGAATGAACACATATATATTACAAAACACAAGAAATATGTACAAGAACAGAATTGAAGCTAAACATGTACAAGAACTGCTAAAACTACAAAAGAAATATGTACAAGAACTCCTAAAAGCTACTCTGCCGGCCTCACCTCCTCTGCCCTCTCCCCCAACTTCTTAAACCACGACAAGCGGTCCTCCTCCTCCTCCTCGCCGTCGTGGTGGTGGTGGTGGTGGTGGTGGTGGTCGCCGTCGCCATCGCTATCGTCATCGTCGTCATCATCATCGTCGTCGTCGTCATCGTCCTCCACCTCCTCCTCCTCCTCCTCCTCCTCCTCCTCCTCCTCCTCCTCCTCCTCCTCCTCCTCCGGCGATGATGCAGCAGGAGAGTGGGCCGGCTGCTCCGGCTGCACCGGTGGCTCCGGCTGCACCGGCGGTGGAACCCCGCCGCAACGGAAGTTCCTCTCTGTCGCTGCCACCAGGGCACTACGACCCTCAGCGTCGAGCTCCTGGGCCATCGTCCCGGACAAGATGTCCAGGCGATCGGCCACACCTGTGAGGGCGTAGAGGTAGCGGCCGGTGGTATCCATTCCTGGAAACTCGGGAATGGTACCAAGACCCAAGGCGTCCAAGGCCCGAGACGTACTGTTGTACGTCTCTCGCGCCATAATGAGGCACTGGTCGTCGTTCACCCTCTCTGGGGAAGTTGCAACATATCCACTTGCAGGGTGGCTGCCTCGGCGGGCTAGGAGGCAGAAGAAGAAGAAAGGAGTGCAAAAGTTATGTGCTTGTACATAACCGACAGCGTCGCGCACGTGTCCCTGCACCATGGCTTCTTAACTTCTCCGCATACCTCATGTGGCATACACGTGTTAATTTTATCTTATGCTGATGGGATGCGTCGAGCCGTTGGAACCGTGCAGCATATATATCCGCCTATGATAATTGTCTTATCAGGGTCGGGTCTTGCAGCATAACTAACCGGCTATGATAATGGTGTTACCACAGACGGATGTTTACCTACATCAAGCCGTCCGTGAAGACCTTTTACCGCAGCCAGTTTCTACCATAACAGTAACCGCCTGAGATAATTAGGTTATCACAGATGGTTCTTTACTTGTACCTAGCAGTCTGTGATAATTGTTTTTCACAGACATGCCTAGCCGTTGGTTAATAACCACCTGTGATAAGGTATAACCTATGCAGTACTACTGCTATTATTTCTAATTTCCAGGTCAATTCAATATAACCATAGAACAAAAATCAATAATATCATAACAGAACAAAAGTCAACAATATTATCATCACAGAAGTCAATTTCACTAAAACAATATATATATGTACAAGTTACAGATACAATTCATCTCAAAGTTTACAAGTTTTCACTAAAAATGGTTTCTATTGGCATAGTCGCAAAGTTCTGGCACATCAGCTGCTGCACCATCCTCATCAAAGAACTCCCCTCTTTTGTGCAAAATTTCGTGACAAATGAATTGACAGAGTTCAGCAGCAATCCTGTTGGCTCCTCCACTAGGAATACTTCTACAAACCGGCCATTCTTGGTTCAGATTCTTCCTGTGCTGCAATATAACACCTAACAAGGTTTCGAATGTATTGGTTTGAACAATCTCAAAGTATAGATCAAAGTGAAAGTATACATGAATTTATTTGGTATTTTTCGAGCAGTTGTACTATGAGCAATTGAATTTTGAAGTTGGAATCAAAATATGAAAATACTGTTTCTGGTAATATTGAACAGCAGAGAATATAAGTATTAAACTATGCTAGTTACAATAAAAACGAAACACAAAAGTAAGAAAATAAGGTATCGACATTAAGGATAACTTACATCCTCACGATTCACTCTATATACGCCGGCGGTCCGAAGATGCTCGCATACATAATACCCGCATAAGACACTCCCAGCAGGCTGCTTCGGACAAGCATAATACATTTTAATGTCCAATGCATTCATATTGGAAGGTCTCTCACCACCAAGCCGTTCTGCATAAAACCGCCAAGTGCTGTAATACAAGAAACACATTCTAAATGTGCGTAAATTAAAATTATTGAATAAACGTACAGTTTAAAAATGGAAAGGAAATCTTTGTATTGATCTGGTGAGAAATCGGCCGAGTCCAAGACTATTGCCATTCCCTACGTTGGCTTGATGAAGATCATTATGTAGTGATTACTGCAATCATACAAACACACGTGTTAACAATTACCGATAATTGCTATTTCAATGTCATGTGTCAAACTTACTCGAAGTGGTACGGATCCTTTACGAGGTCCTTGTTGTCTCTCACAAAGTTAAACATCGCATGTCCTATGTAAGCTGCAACTTCTATCCTTTTATCCTTCTTAAGTTTTGCGATTGCTTTTTCAAAATCTTTTTTTTTCATGTGTTTGAACTGTGCTGAGTCTCGATCCGCCTGGACGTCGAATAGCACCTTTGCAATCCTAGTAGGGTCAAGGATACTTGTCTTGTGCTCCAACTTTTCATTATCCATGTATTGCATCCTATTAAAGAAGTGCAGAATTGTTATAATCTCATGAAATGCGTATGCGTGTAGTAAGAAAAGCAAATACAAAATATTAGAGCACTTACAAGCACCAGACGAGCAGCAGGTTGATTTCGAGCATGCCCCAATGGAAAAGGGCACGTATCTCTTCAAATAAAATGACTCGTCTATCCACTCCAGTGCTCCAGAATGCTTCTCTTGGAAAACGAAATGTGACGCAATTAAGACCATATTTTGTGCTGGCAAGGATGTACCACTCATGCATTCTTCTGATCTAGATGGGTTCTTTGCTAAGTTGTACGAATGTCATGAATGGATTCCCATCCTTAAATTTAGGAGGAACATCCTCAAGCTTGTATATTGGAACTCCTGGTTTAACTAAAGCCGTCTGTCGATTATACATGACACCGTCTTCTTCCCACTTCTCCATATCTCCTAATGATGGCTCATGAGAGAAGAACGAGATGCACTCAATTTTATAATATTTTCCTTCATGGTTTCCAAATATTTTGACACTTCTGATGAAAGTTTCTTATTTTCGTATGAGGTAACTTTGATAGGCACTGATGATCTAGGAGTAGTCGTCGGAAGTTGGACACTGGCTTGTTGTTGAACGTGTTGTTCAACTGATTGCTCTTTACTCCCAGCATTTGTCTCTAGTACTACTTCAAGCTGTTGCTCAACTGGTTGCTCTATACTAGCAACAGCTTGCTCTGGTACTGCTTGAAGCTGTTGTCCAACTTGTTACTCTTGGATATCATCCTTGCTGAGACATAGGGGGAGTGGATCTTCCTGGACTGGGAGTGAATCTTCATTCACTTTCGCCTTATAAGATGGGGTTGCAGTATTTGGAGATGCGGCGGGGCTATAAATTGGCTCATCGTCCAAAACGATATCGCGTTGGTGCCAAAGTATTAATTGATTGACAGCCTGCCCCAGAGTCGCGATCCCCTCAGGTGTGACGTGGTCTATTTCATAATCTTCATAATCATTATCAATGATCTGAAGAACTTGCACCACAGCATAATACAACGGAAGTGGATTCCGGTTGAAGTCACGACCAGACTTTGCCATAGCAGTGGCAACCTGTTTGGTTTTGTTCCCTGCTCTGCCTATCAGGACAAGAAGACGACAAGATTTTTCGTTAGCAATATCATTGATAGGGAACTTATGGGTTGACCCTGAGCCTGGCACGGAACCAACGCTGCTAGGGTAGGCAGTTGGAGATACTAATTGCTCCTCTTGCACCGGAACCATCACTGTACTCGGTGCCACTGATTGTCCCGATTGTCTAAGTTGTTCCATTAATTCTTGCATATTTTCTTTGACCTTTTGAGCAATCGTTTCATCAAGTGTTTTCTTAAACTTCTCACATCTTCTATATGTGTCTTTATCTTTAGGGAAACCATCTAGCCAAGACATTTGAGAAGAGACCGCTCGAACCCGTCCGCTGTGTTCAGGGTTTCCTAAGATAGCGGTAATTTGGTTATTCTCCCTCTTCGGCTTGAAGAGACCCTTCTGTTGCTTTTCAATTACTTCTTTCATTTTATCCTCTACTTCATTCAGAGAGTCAGGCTTTTCAAGTTTGCCCTCGCTCGTCAAACCTGACCGAGCAAAGACCCAGCGTTGAGTTCGCTCATTGCACCCTTCTAATGGGTGAGGATTGCCCTTGCTCGTAATTTCGTCTAATATCCTATTCCATTCTGGACTTTGGGGGCATATCCGGCAGACCCCAAGCGAGGATGGTATTGTTCTTTTTTGCAAGCTCTGACCTAGTTGCACTTAGAGCTTTAGCATCAGGTGTGCTCTTTTGACGAACAAACTCTTGCCATTGAGCTTGTGTGATTTTTCCCATCTTCCTCGAGCTAGGGACCTTATCGGCCTTAACATAAGCATTCATTTCACTCTTCTAGCATTGAAACTTCTTGCCGCAAGAGATCAATGTTGCTTTCTTTATAGCTTCTTCTGTGCCTTTCGGGAACTTGAATTATTTCTTTATCCTTTCCCACAACTCATTCTTGGTCTGCTCGGGTAATTTCCTCCAATTCTCGGTTGTGATCGGCACAACCTCCCTAACAAGAAAACCGCATGCATTACGGTACTTGGTAACTGAATCCAGTGGTTCTTTGGGAAGCCCACCTGGACCGACCCTTGTTATGTACATGATGCGGTCCAATGGACCCTTATTGGGACCTCGTTGCCCTCGTTTCCGCTTGAGTGAAGTATAGGATTCATCCATTGGAGAACCTTCTGCGGTTTTAGGAGCCGATGTCACCTCATTGTCTTCACGATTAATCTAGGTAGAAAAAAATTATAAGACTTCGTATACTTGACAACCAACATTAACTTGAACTGCTGAAGTTAATATTTGTGATCCATACCTCATCGGCAGGATCATATTCCGGGTCTAGATCAACTGAAGTCTTTTTAATTTTTATATTCGGAAAAGGATCCAATGGACTGTGATAGGAGCCTGGACTGCTGGAGTCAGTAAACTCCATATTGTCTTCTTTATTGTTACTACCAGGACCAGTCTCGTTAGGGCTTTCCATGCTAGAACTAATAAGACAAAAAATATAATAAATGGCATATTAACTCTACATGAAGTGTTGCATGAAGAAAAAGATGGAAGCATTCTAGGATTTGATAAGGCATTCTAGGGTTTAAGGCGACTGACCAAAAGGTTCCTATACATTGCGAGGGTGACAAGCATGTTAAAGTTGCTCAACAACAATGGCAATTTTATCTTCTTATTCTAAATAGGCTAGCTTCATTCAGAGTGGCGACCACGTTCTTGAGGTTTACTAGACGGCGCCTAGCTCCGGACCTATAACTGATCAAGCAAGGGACAAAAAGCAAACCCTCCAGCCTTTTTTTAGTATCAAGAATCGCAAAGTGTGGCACTTGGATTTGGATGGTGAGGTGAGGCGAGGCAAGGTGAGGCGAGGCGAGGTAGCTGCAGGCAAGAAGAGACACTCTTTTTCAGGGATGAGGGCGTACATGGAAGTGACGAGGGCAAAGCTCGGCGGCGACGGCGAAGCTCGGCGGCGTACCTGGAAGTGACGAGGGCGAACACTTGGCGGCAAACTAAATTTTGGCAGCCTAACGATGTCTAAGTGTTTCGCCCGGGTTAGGTTTTTCCTACACTGCCGAGGGGTATACATAAACTCCAATTTTGTCAGGCGGATTTTAAGTACCGACCACCTAAGAAGATGGTTACCCCAGACAGGTTTTACTTACCAACCGCTTGAGAAGATATTTATTTCTTCTTAATTAATACTATTGATTAAATGTGGGTCCTTTAAAAAGACAAAATTCCACTTTCTTGTAATATTATTGATATGTAAAGGTTACCATTAAATTTCACTCCATAAATCGTTTGAAATTGGTCAGAACATAAAAAACATACAACAAATGCTATTTTTCATGTTTCTATCTTGATGAATATAATGCTTTTTTCATTTATTTTTTCAGTGGACATTTTTACTCATCATACCAAACTCTATGAATGTTTTCAAATTTTTTTTAATTTTTTTGAATCAATGTGTGTTCATAATTTGATGAACTCCTACATAAAGACCCCTCACCAACTGCCTATGAAGACGTGTCGAAGACCGTGCGTGACCTTTCTTTTTCCCGAGGCACGACCTTTCAATGCACGGTAAACCAACTGCTCCATCTTCCACTCCGCGCGGCCTTAAAGACGTGCTATCACCCGTTAGTTCTCCACAAGCGCGTCGCTCACTTTGAATCCTCTTCTTTTCTTTGTCTTCCTCCGCTCCGACGACCCAACACCACTATGGACGACCTTCCGCCGCCAAGCCCTCCAAGGGAGCCACCTTGCAAGAAACCATGTTGCAACTCCCCCGAGAGGATCAACACCCAGCAGCGCCTCCTCATGGCGCTAGGAGGCGTACAACAGTACGTCTCGTGCCATGAGTGCCTTGGGGCTGGGTACCCTTCCAGAGTATCCTGGAATGGGTACCATCGGCCACTAACTCTACGCCCACACGGGGGTGGCTGATCGTCTCCACATTCTGTTTGCGATGATGGCCCAGGTTCTTGGCCCCGAGGGCCGCAGAACGCTGGTGGAGGCGACGGCTAGCAACCTCGGGGTTGCACTGTCGGTGCAACCGGCCCTGTCTCCTATTGCACCGGCGCCAGAGTCGCCGCCGGAGGACGAGGAGGAGGAGGAGTAGGAGTAGGAGTAGGAGTAGGATTTAATTAGTTTTTCTTTGTTGTTTTTAGTTGCTTCTGTTTTGTAAATATTGTTAATGAATGAAATCTATCTTTGTTCATCTATGTGATTGAATATTATTGTGTATCTTGTGTGTTCTTGTGTGTTCTTGTGTAAATATTGTGTATCTTGTGTGTTCTTTTGTGAGATGTGTGATTGAATATTGTTAATGAATGAGTATCTTGTGTGTTCTTCAACTGTGTGAATGAATGAATGTGTAGTGTGTTCATCGTGTTCCCCAGACTCGGGTATCATAAGGTAATTATCTCAGGGGGCTGGTAATTCAAACTCGTCTGAGAAGAAGATTATCTCAGGCGGTTGGTAAGTAATACCCTTTTGGGATAAAAATCTTCTGAGAGGTTATTAAGTACCATCTGTGAAGATATTTACTTCTTCTTAATTAATATTCTTGATTAAATGTGGATCCTTTAAAAAGGAAAATTCCACTTTCTTGTAATATTATTGATAAGTAAAGGTTACCATTAAATTTCACTTTATAAATCTTTTGAAATTGGTCAGAACATAAAAAACATACAACAAATGCTATTTTTCATTTTTCTATCTTGATGAATATAATGCCTTTTTCATTTATTTTTTCAGTGGACATTTTTACTCATCATACCAACCTCTATGAATTTTTTCAGATTTTTTTTTTAAAATTTTTTTTGAATCAATGTGTGTTCATAATTTGATGAATGCCTCATATGTATATGAGCATTTAGTTAGAATGATGGATAACTTGAAGTTTGACATATTGGAATGCTTTTAAAAAAAATTAACAAAATTCATACATGTATAAATGATACAAATATGTTCATACAAACAAATTTGAGTGAAGGATATTTTTTTTATGAGAAACACAAATGTGAATGATATGTGAGTAGAAATTCATTTGATATTTACCAAAACATTACAATGTCAGCTATACAAGTTTTAAAATATTTTGTTCGGGTGGTAGATGTTAATTTTATACAAATGTAGAAGAAAGAATCATCGAATTTGGACACAATTTGCAGAATCTAAACATGTTTGAGTATTTATATCGGAATCTAAATAAAAAAGAAGCATGGGATAAGGAAACTAAAGAACAGTATCGGGCATTATCTCAGCGGTTGGTAAGTAATATCCGCCTAAGATAAACATCTTCTCAGACGGTTATTAAGTACCAACCGCCTGTGAAGATATTTACTTCTTCTTAATTAATATTCTTGATTAAATGTGGGTCCTTTAAAAAGGAAAATTCCACTTTCTTGTAATATTATTGATAAGTAAATGTTACCATTAAATATCACTTTATAAATCTTTTGAAATTGGTCAGAACATAAAAAACATACAACAAATGCTATTTTTCATTTTTCTATCTTGATGAATATAATGCCTTTATCATTTATTTTTTCAGTGGACATTTTTACTCATCATACCAACCTCTATGAATTTTTTCAGATTTTTTTGAATCAATGTGTTTTCATAATTTGATGAATGCCTCATATGTATATGAGCATTTAGTTAGAATGATGGATAATTTGAAGTTTGACATGTTGGAATGCTTTTAAAAAAATTAACAAGATTCATACATGTATAAATGATACAAATATGTTCATACAAACAAATTTGAGTGAAGGATCTTTTTTTTATGAGATACACAAATGTGAATAATATGTGAGTAGAAATTAATTTGATATTTACCAAAACATTACAATGTCAGCTATACAATTTTTAAAATATTTTGTTCATGCGGTAGATGTTGATTTTATACAAATGTAGAAGAAAGAATCATCAAATTTGGACAAAATTTGCAGAATATAAACATGTTTGAGTATTTATATTGGAATCTAAATAAAAAAGAAGCAAGGGATAAGGAAACTGAAGAACAGTATTAGGTATTATCTCAGGCGGTTGGTAAGTAATACCCGTATGAGATAAAAATCTTCCTTGACGGTTATTAAGTACCAACAACCTTGTGCATGTTTTTGGGGAATGTCAAGGTGCCCGATGGTTATGCCTCAAACATCAAGAGATGTGTGGACATAAAAGCATGTAAGGTATCGGGTCTAAAAACTCATGACTGCCATATTATATTTCAGAAGCTCCTTCCTATTGCAATACGTAACTTATTGCCTGGAAAGGTTATTGCACCTTTAATTGAGTTTAGCACTTTCTTTTCTGGAATTTGTTCTAAAGAATTGGCTGAACCAGATTGGGACAAGATGAGCAAACAAATTCCTGAAACAATTTGTAAGCTTGAGATGATGTTTCCTCCCGCTTTCTTTGATATCATGGTACATCTTCCAACCCATATTGTCGAAGAAGCATGGTTGGGTGGACCTGTTTCTTACAGATGGATGTATCCAATTGAGAGGTACCTTGGTACATTGAAGAGGTATGTACGTAACAAAGCTCACCCGAAGGGTTCTATAGCTGAGGGATATATTGTTGAAGAGTGTATGACTTTTTGTAGTTAGTTTTTGGATAACATCAGCACCAAGCATAATAGGCCAGAACGCCATGAAGCTGCAGCTACAAATGAACCTTCTGTTGATAATTCTAACATATTTACAGAAGTTGATAATTCTGAAAAGGGTATAAATGGGACCAACTTATTATGGTGGAACTACATAACATCAGACATTATCTTATTACTAACGTTGAAGAGGCCGCTTTATGGATCAAGTAATAACGTATAACTCAGATGTTGTATACTATATATATGGCTTATTGTAGATGGCTAATTTAATTTTGTACCCTTTTCAGTGAGCATATTGAAGAGCTGAAAAAGATTCATTCTCGTGATGTTGATAAACGTCATAGAGATGAGTTTGTTGATTGGTTTTAGAAACGAGTAAGTACATGCAAGTTTGCACTTTGATGAAATATTGAACAAATATGTGTTCTAAAATTGGTTTGTCGTCGATTACCCCTGTTATACTAATGTGTACAGATTACGACATTACACAAAGAAGGCAAAACAACCGATTATCTGTATGCATTATCTAGAGGACCTGATCGTCGGGCATGTTTTTATAGTCGGTTATTCATCAATGGCTTCTTCTTTCGAACTGCAGATGTGGGAAAAGATTTACGGACCCAAAACAGTCGTATTGTTGTTCGGGGCACTGATCATGATTGGTTTGGAGTAATCAAGAAAATCATTGCTATTGATTTTGAAAAAAATCAAGAGGTTCTGTTATTTCAGTGTGAATGGTTTGATCGGCCTTTTGGAAGCAGTCAGAACCAAAGCAGAGGCTACAAAAAAGATCAATACGGAATGATAGATGTTGACACTACTCTATTTCGATTCCAGTATGAGCCTTATATTCTAGCCACCCAAGCAGAACAAGTTTTTTATGTTCCAAGTGTGAAGCATCCTAAATGGGCTACTGTTGTTAAAGCGAAGCCACGAATCCTTTTTGCCATGCCCCCTGGAGACAGTGAAAACAATGTGACTGAGACGATGGAGGCTGAGACATTTCATGATGATCAGCTTACTGATGATATCAATAATGAGGATACGAACGCATGGGCTAGGAATGATATTGAGGGAGACAGCGGCGATGCTTCCACTCTTATAATGACAACGTCAGGTGATCGGTTTGAGGTAGATGGAGTTGCATCAGAAAATGAAGACGACGACGACGACGATACATGTACCAATGATGGTCATGTAGCTCCATTGTGGGGGGACGACAGCGAAGATGATGATTTTTAGTATAATTAAGTACGTGACATGTAGCTCCACAATGAATTCATCCGTCCAAACCCGACATTTATTTTTCAGTTATTTATATTGGCTACCCAAAAAGTACCCGATACCCGATATTTCGGTCTTTTCAGTCCCGGTCTCGGTTTTATCGGTTTCGGTTTTTCGGTCTCGGATTATTTGCCCACCCCTAATTTACGTAGTAGTAGCATATATATGGGATATACATATTTCTCCTGCATGGTTTTTTGCGAAACTATTTAGTGATATATCCTATGTGCATATTACATATGTAAAACTAATGTAAAGTATAAAACTTTTTCAAAGGGAAGTCTTAGGTTTCGTCAAATCTATCTTTCAGATTTACGCAATTTTGATATGTTTTAACAATAAAAGAATTGTACTTTTGGATTCACCATGAAAATATTTCCATAATATACAATCTAGTACTACATGTTATTGAAGTTAATAAATTCCTTATAAATCATTTGTCAAAGGTAATTAGTTCGACCAAAACAGAAATAGAGTTGAGTTGGGGCAGAGGAAGTATTATATGTTGCTGTTTGCCGCATAAGGTTTCGTCCTTCGTTCAAGCCGTAGCCATTTGTATAGGCGGCTGATGCGACTAGGCGCACCGAGCTTACGTACACGCCAGTCACCGAGGTGCCTTAGACTTGCACAACGCATGCGTTGAAATCACCTGCGGTACTGCAGGTGCAGTAACAGTCACTAACATGTGGGTCCGGCTGGCAGTGGGGCCCACATGTCAGTGACTTTTACTGCACCTACAATACTGCAGAGGTTATGCATCCCGCATGCGCATCTTTGAATTCAATTCGAACCGCTCCGCGTCCCATCACCGCTTTACCGTGAACCACTGCAGATGGTCTTAAAGGCAGGCCCGGCTCTGGGCCTAGGCGGGCGGAAATAAATTTTCTGCGATCCTCGAGTACGGATCGAGGGGAAGGCTCATCGCCCATAGCGGTCGTGTAGCTTCCGTCCCCTCGATCCGTTGGCGATGAGCCTTCTCCTCATCCGTTCTCGAGCTCGCGGCGGCCACGGCGCCGCTTCTACCCTGCTTCTGGACTGAGGACACTGATGATTCGCAACTTACTTTTAAATCTACGCGTTGGTATTTTCCCCCTTATATTTGTTGATGCATTAATACCTGATGTTTTACATCATTGAGCATGTTACGGATCATCAGCGTCATTAGTCCAGCGCTGAGGCGTGAGGAGGCAAAAAGTAATGAACATCATTGATCAGCACTACGCCGAGGAGAACGCGAAAATTGTTTGCTGATTTGTGGCAACAGATCCTAATGCAACGACTATGTTCTGTGGCAATAAAGCTGTAATGCCACAAACCAGTAATTCGTGGCAACAAATCCTAATGCAACGATTGTGTTCCGTGGCAATAAAGCTATAACTCCACGAACTAGAGTATCGTGGCAACACATCCTAATGCAACGATTCTGTTTCGTTGCATTACAGTCCAAATCCAACTGTTTGCTGATTTGTGGCAACAGATCCTAATGCAATGACTGTGTTTCATGGAAATAAAGCTATAATGCCACGAACCAGTAATTCGTGGCAACAGATCCTAATGCAACGACTGTGTTCCATGGCAATAAAGCTGTAACGCCATGAACCAGTATTTCGTGGCAACAAATCCTAATGCAACGAATGTGTTCCGTGGCAATAAAGTTGTAACGCCACGAACCAGCAAGTTGTGGCAACAGATCCTAATGCAACGACTGTTTTCCGTGGCAATAAAGCTGTAACGCCACGAACCAGTATTTTGTGGCAACAGATCCTAATGCAATGATTGCGGTCCGTGGCAATAAAGCTGTAACACCACGAACCAGTAATTCGTGGCAACAGATCCTAATGCAACGATTGTGTTCTGTGGCAATAAAGCTATAACGCCACGAACCAGAGTATCATGGCAACACATCCTAATGCAACAATTTTGTTTTGTTGCATTACGGTCCAAATGCAACTGTTTGCTGATCCATGGCAACAGATCCTAATGCAACGACTGTGTTCCGTCGCAATAAAGCTGTAACGCCACGAACCAGTAATTCGTGGCAATAGATCCTAATTCAACGACTATGTTCCGTGGCAATAAAGCTGTAACGCCATGAACCAGTAACTTGTGGTAACAGATCCTAATGCAACATTTGTGTTACGTTGCAATAAAGCTGTAAAGCCACAAACCAGTAATTCGTGGCAACAGATCCTAATGCAATGATTGTGTTCCGTGGCAATAAAGCTGTAAGGCCACGAACCAGAGTATCGTGGCAACACATCCTAATGCAACAATTCTGTTTCGTTGCATTACTGTACAAATGCAACTGTTTGCTGATTCGTGGCAACAAATCCTAATGCAACGACTGTGTTCCATGGTAATAAAATTGTAATGCCACGAACCAGTAATTCGTGGCAATAGATCCTAATGCAACAACTGTGTTCCGTGGCAATAAAGATGTAACGCCACGAACCTGTATTTCGTGGCAACATATCCTAATGCAATGACTTTGTTCCGTGGCAATAAAGCTGTATCGCCACGAACCAGTAATTCATGGCAACAGATCCTAATGCAATGACTGTTTTCCGTGGCAATAAAGCTGTAATGCCACGAACTAGTATTTCGTGGCAACAGATCCTAATGCAACGATTGTGGTCCGTGGCAATAAAGTTGTAATGCCACGAACCAGTAATTCATGGCAATAGATCCTAATGCAACGATTGTGTTCCGTGGCAATAAAGTTGTAACGCCACGAACTAGAGTATCGTGGCAACACATCCTAATGCAACTATTCTGTTTCGTTGCATTACGGTCCAAATGCAACTGTTTGCTAATCCGTGGCAACAGATCCTAATGCAATGACTGTGTTCTATGGCAGTAAAGCTGTAACACCACGAACCAGTAATTCGTGGCAACATATCCTAATGCAACGACTGTTTTCTGTGCAATAAAGCTGTAACGCCACGAACTAGTATTTCGTGGCAACAGATCCTAATGCAACAATTGTGTTCCGTGGCAATAAAGCTGTAACGCCACGAACCAGTAATTTGTAGCAACAAATCCTAATGCAACGATTGTGTTTCGTGGCAATAAAGTTGTAACGCCACGAACCAGAGTATCATGGCAACACATCCTAATGCAACGATTTTGTTTCGTTGCATTACGGTCCAAATGCAACTGTTTGGTGATTCGTGGCAACAGATCCTAATGTTGCGACTGTGTTCCGTGGCAATAGAGCTGTAACACCACTAACCAGTAATTCGTGGCAATAGATCCTAATGCAACGACTGTGTTCCGTGGCAATAAAGCTGTAACACCACGAACTAGTATTTCGTGGCAAAAGATCCTAATGCAACAACTGTGTTCCGTTGCAATAAAGTTGTAATGCCACGAACCAGTAATTCGTGGCAACAGATCCTAATGCAACGACTGTGTTCTGTGGCAATAAAGCTGTAACGCCACGAACCAGTAATTCGTGGCAACAGATCCTAATGCAATGACTGTTTTCCGTGGCAATAAAGCTGTAATGCCACGAACCAGTATTTTGTGGCAACAGATCCTAATGCAATGATTGTGGTCCGTTGCATTAGCATCCTGACACCACGTACTAGTGAATCATGGCAACAGATCCTAATGCAACCATTGTGTTCCGTGGCGATAGATCCTAGTGCCACGAACTAGTGAATTGTGGTAAAAAGCCAAGCTTACTGCAATGATTTAGTATTCGTTGCAGTACAATCGTTGCAACAGGTCGGAATCCTTGTAGTGTATGCTCATATTATTTTAAATTCAGATTCACATATAGACTTCCCAAGTTTCAAAACTCACCCTCAATTTAAGCCGTGACGATGCATAACCCCTATTTAACTATGAATGTTACAAAAACGAGTGAAATCCAAAGGTTTTGTAAAAATGTCAGCCAATTGTTGTTCGGTATCTACATGGTAAAGAACAATGTTTCCTTCTTCAATATTATCATGGAGAAAGTGATACCTAATGTCAATGTGCTTTATTCTTGAATGTTGCATGGGGTTTTTAGCAAAGCAAATGGCACTGGTGTTATCAAAAAACAGTGGAACACTATATAGATCAACCCCAAAGTCTTTAAGTGTTTGAACAATCGAAAGAATTTGTGAGCAAGCGCTAGAAGTAGCTACATATTCAGATTCGGCTGTGGATTGTGCAACTGAGCTTTGTTTTCTAGAGGACCAAGCAACAAGTGAATTACCAATAAAATGACAAGCATCCGAAGTTTTTTTCATCAATCCTACAACCCCCAAAATCGGCATCCGAATAGGCTTTCAAAGTAATGGTTGAGGAAGAAGGAAGAAAAATGCCAAATTCTTGAGTTCCATGTAAGTACATGAGAATTCTTTTGACGGCTTGACGATGTGAAGCACGTGGGGATGCTTGAAACCGTGCACAAAGACATACGCTGAATTGTATGTCCGATCTTGATGTCGTGAGGTACAAAAATGATCCGATCATGCTTCTTTATTCTTTTTGATCCACGACTTCACCATCTTCATCAAGTTCAATTGTCATTGCTGTACCCGTTGGTGTCCGAAGAGGCTTGCTTTTATCCATGTCGAAGCGCTTAAGAATGTCTCTTGTATACTTCATTTGATGCAGAAAGGTTCCCTCCTTAGTTTGTTTGATCTGTAGCCCCAAAAAGTATGTGAGTTCTCCCATCATACTCATCTCGAATTATGAACTCATCATAGCTGAAAATTTGGACACAAGATCATGAGAAGCACAACAAAAGATAATATTATCCGCATACACTTGAACGAATCATGAGTCATTTCCATGCTTAAGCACAAAAAAAGTTTTATCAACCTTGCCCATGGTAAACCCCTTTTCATGTAAGAATGTTTTTAACATATCATACCATGCTATAGGGGCTAGTTTGAGACCGTACAAGGCTTTGAACAGTTTGTAAACCTGATTAGGAAAATCTGGATTTTCAAAACCCAGTGGTTGCTTGACATAAACCTCCTCATCTATATAGCCATTACAAAAAGCACTTTTAACATCCAATTGATATATCTTAAAACCTTTAGATGCAGCAAAAGCTAAAAAAATTCTTATAGCTTCTAATCTAGCAACAGGAGCAATAGTTTCATCAAAATCTGGACCTTCAACTTGTGTGAAACCTTGAGCAACCAACCTAGCCATATTCCTAATCACAACCCCATCATGACTTTCTTTATTTTTAAACACCCATTTAGTTCCAATTAAAGTATGAACTGAGGTGGAGGTACAAGTTTTCAAACATTATTTCATTCAAAGTTTTCTAACTCTTCTTGCATGGCAATAATCGAAGATTCATTAGTGAGTGCATGTGATATATCTTTGGGTTCAAAAAAAGAAACAAAAGAAGAATGAGCGTAAGAGTTTGGGCCGCAAAACCTGGACCGTGTGACTCGTTCGTGCAAGCTTCTAATAATTTGTTCTAGAGGATGACATTTGAGAACCCGGAGGGGAGTAGACACTTCACAAGCTTCATCTTCTTCATGGTCATCACAAATCGATGAGCTCGTGACTTGAGGACGATCTGGACCAGCAATGGTGGTCGTCGGTGCTGGTTGTGAATCAAAATCAGGAGTTGGAACAATATCATTAGTTGCTGAATTTTGGGGCAGCAACACCTCTTCTTCCTCATCTTCAACAAAAATACTCCCCCCTGCGGATATGGATCCAAACCATTTACCTCCGAAAGATTGAACACGTGAAGGTCCTATGGTGTCAAGATGCAAAAGTTGACCCGATTCAGTTGTCATGGTCATTGTGAGAGGAGCATGTGAACCTGCAACCATCTTCGCATTTCTACAAGAAGAGCACACAATTTCTTTGTCCCCTTTAAGCTTAGGCAGCCCACGTATGCGATCAATAGCACTAACACACATGATATGATCAAAGCCTACGTGACCAAGTCTACGATGGCAAAAATATAAGTCTTTTGAATCATTAGCAACTAGACACCTATGCTTAGAAGAAGACATATCAATATCAGCCTTAAAAACTCTTCCAAACCGAGACATGTGAAAAATAAGCTCACTATTTGAACCTACCACTTTGCAACAATTTTTATTGAAAATAATTTCCAGATTTTCATCTAGCAATTGTGAAACAGAAAGCAAGTTGTATTTCAAATTTTTGACAAGTGCCACAGCCTTCAAAGTGTAGTGATCATTTACTCTAACCAAACCCTTAGCAATTATAGGAGTTGATGAATTATCGGCCAAAGTAACATTCTCTACACGTGACACAAAAGAGAGGGGAGGAGAACCATTCTTTGTTACCGGTCATGTGACATGAGGAACCTGAACCCACAATCCAAATGTTCTCCTTCCTCAAGCCTGTAACCTACATAGAAGCACAATACGTGGATGACTCAATACTCGGGTTAGTCAAAAGGCATTTAGGAATCCAGTACTGAGTCACACGACGTCCGGCAGGAATAACACGCGAAAGCTTAGATAATACAAACGGTTTATGAGACAAAGCTTGAGGATTTTTGTACCCAACTACTGACCAACAAGGTGTTACACGTGTAGCATGAAAAACAGTAGGTTTGGGAGCAAACATTGCATGTTTTCGACTCATTACAGCAGGTTGCATGTTCTTATCATTCGGTTTAGCATGTGCAGTATATTTTCCATGAAAGTTATGAGATCTAGCAATCATTCTTTCCTTTTTTGTTGTTTAGCTAGTCTATAACAAAAATCTATGACATGACCATCTCTACCACAGTAGGTACAATTGAATTTAACTTTGTGTTCATGTCTAGATGAGCAAGAAACATTTTTATTAACAACTGAATTAGACAACACCCATGCAGATTTGAAAACCACTTCTTTATGTTTAGGAACTGTTTTAATCAAACTACTTCCTAATGACTTTACAATTTTAGGTGGATGTGCTTTAGCATGAGCATGGGAATCAAAACATGAACCAGTTTTATCATTGCAAGATTTGGATGAATTCAGCGGCAAGTTTAGATTTTTGTTCCCAATACAAAACTGTTATAGTGTCCTATTCTTGTGATCAAGTTTCTTAGACAATTCTAGGCTGTTTTCACATGAAGTTTTTTCTTTTAATTTGCAATTAGAACAATATTTAACTTTATGAGAACGTAAAGCATTGTTCATTATAGAAATCTCATTCATAGCATCGTGTAGTTTCTTATCAATCATCACAAGTAGAATAATGTGAGTCAATTATAGAACAGCTAACTTCATTCATGTTTTTATCATTGAGGGCAGCAAGCTTTTTGTTCTTTTCAATTTCAAGTTCTAGCTTATCAAGTGTGGAGGTGTGCGCACTTTTTAAAGAGGACAATTGTTCATATATAAGCTCACATGAGGAACAAGAATCATCACTAGGAATCAAAGATTTCAAATGATTAATTTCAAATTATAGTGACTCAATTTTAAAAGCATTGTCCCTAAGCTTTTTGTCCTTTTTCCTAACTATAATAGTGGCACGAGAACTAGCATCACACATTTTTTCTCAAGTAGGACATACCTCTTCATTGTCACTGTTGTGTTCTGCCCCCTCCATACTTGATCTTGACTTGCCCGCCATGTAACACAAGTTTGCCAAATCATCTTCATCTTCGTCACTTCCAATGTCCACATCGCTCGAGCCAAGTTCTTGAAGTGCAGAGATAAAACTATTCACTAATTGGCGTCCTGTAAAACCCTTTTTTTTCTTGTTGTTGTTTGCAGAGGAGTGCTTCGCCCTTGTTTGTTTTTCATCACGGGAAGTAGAATCCGAAAGGTTATGGCAATCCGTGCAAAAATGTCCTGTCTTACCACATTCTAAGCATTGTTAAGGTCCGACACTTTCTCTCCTTCTAGTTCTCACATTTTATAACGATTTTGAGAATCGAGTAGAGATGAGTGCAAGTTCTTCCTCTAGAAACTCTTCAATCAGTTCAAGGGTTAGAAAGGACAACAAAGCAAGTGTTCCACAAGAGGAAGATTGACCGGAGCTATTCATGTCACATTGAGAAATAAATGCAAGAGACTTGTTGGGGTTCTTACGTGAGATTATGTCAATTTCATGAGTTTTTAATTTAGAACATAGGACATCTAAAGTAAGTGTACTCATGATAGTAGATTCACGAATAGATGTGGCTTTCATCTCCCAAATTTACATGTCTAATGCACTTAGTAATTGCCTAGCATTCTCAGCATCTGAAAAATTAACATTGACTCTACGTAAGTTGCTGAGATTTTATTAAAGCGAGCAAAGAGATTGTCGATGGACTCACCTGGTTGCATCTCAAAGTGCATGTACTCCTTTTTGAACATGTCTTGCCTTACCTCCTTGATCGTAGTGGATCCTTCGTGGTAGTCGCAGAGTGCTTTCCACACATCGTATGCAGATCGGAGGTGAGCAACACAGTCGAAGTCGCTTTGAGTTAATGCTTGTATGATCAAGTTGCGAGCCTTATTGTTGTTGTCGACATCTCTCATGTTTGTAGCTGTGATTTGATTGTTTGGCGGCACGTCGTAAGGCTGGTACACCTTTTACCATATTGCGAAGCCTTGCGCCTGGATGAAAGCATCCATACGTGCCTTCCAAACCTGAAAATCAATGCCACTAAACACACAATGTTTTGCGGAGTATTTTTCCATGATGATTAGTCAAAACACGTGCAAATCATAACAATTAGAGCATCATGGCTCTAATACCAATTGTAGGAAGAGCACGTGAAAAGCTACCAGAGGGGGGAATAATGGTAGATTTAAAATTTTTCAGCGGAAGCAATGAAAAACCATCGGCAAAAAATCAATCTGTTAAAGAGATCATGTGTAAGACTAGTCTAAACGTGATCAATCAAGACAAAACTAGTATAGATTGTGGAGAATCAAGTCACGAAGAAAACACAACAAGAATCACAAAAAACCGTAAAAAAAACTCAAGTTACAATCGAATGATTGAACGAATGTCAATTTGTTCTACGCGAGAAAACCCAAATCTGCAACACTGCAATGAACACTGTCATGATCCGGTTTATTGCAACAAAAAAATTCATCACAATAGGTCAGTTTTCGTCGCAATAGGTCACTGTTGCAACAAAAAAGAGTGTGGCGATATTTTTTACAAATCGTCGTAATAATTCCCGTAGCGATAGGTTATTGTGACACCTTGACATTCATGGCAAATAGTATGGTATTGCAACAATTTCACATCGGTGGCAATTAGTTTGTTATTGCAATAATTTCATATATTGCAACGATTTAACATATTGCAGCGAAGAGTATGGTATTGTAATGATTCCACAATCGTGGAAAATATTACTATATTGCAACAATTTCATATTCGTGGCGGATAGTATGTTATTGCAATGATTTAGCGTATTGCGGCGATTTAACGTATTGCAACGAATAGCATGGGATTGCAACGATTTCACATTTGTGGAAAATAGTATGGTATTGCAACGATTTCACATTCGTGGCAAATAGCATGGTATTTCAATGATTTCACATTCGTGGCAAATAGTATGTTATTGCAACAATTTAGCGTATTGCGACGATTTAACGTATTGCAACGCATAGCATGGTATTGCAACAATTTCACATTCATGGTAATAGTATGTGATTGCAGTGATTTCACATTCGTAGCAAATACTACAGTATTACAACGATTTAGCGTATCGCAACGATTTAACATATTGCAACGAATAGCAGGGTATTGCAACGATTCCACATTCGTGGCAATAGTATGTTACTGCAACTATTTCACAGTCGTGGCAAATAGTACGGTATTGCAACTATTTAAGGTATTGTGACGATTTAACGTATTGCAACGAATATCATGGTATTGCAATGATTTCACATTCGTGGCAAGTAGTATGGTACTGCAACGTTGTCATAGCCGTGGCAAATAGTATGGTACTACGATGGTTTAATGTCCATGGCAAATAGTATGTTATTGCAACGAGTTCACAAACGTGGCACATAGTACTGTATTGCAACGATATCAGATCTATGGGAAATAGTATGGTACTATAACGATTTCACATCCGTGGCGAATAGTTCCGTATTGATACAATTCTTATCTGTGGCAATAGGTTCATAATGCAACGTCTTCTGATCTGTGGCAATAGGTTTCTAATGCAACTATCGAAGTGTAGCAACGACACTTCCATTGGTACTACTAATGTGTAGCCCGCATAGGTTATTGTTATGGTTGGGGTATGCAGAGATCAAGATCAAGATGGCGACACTAGAGATTTACGTGGTTCGGGCCACCTGAGCATAATACCCTACTCCACGGGGTTTGTGTTGTTGTATTGTATGAGTCTGTTCCCTAGTATGCGAGTTAGCTTGGATCAGATGTCCCTGGGTTCGTGCGGCACAACACTTTTATAGTTTTAAGGACTGGCCGTTTCAAAGCTTGCCTGGCCCGTCATGTGGCCCTGGTGTATTTAATGGCCTAATACACAGTCTAAAGGGTATTAAACATGATTAATAGTTTGATGATGTGCCTTAATGGCTGCATTACCCCTATTAACAGCACACTGATCGTGTATCATTAATATAGCATTAATGATGTGTAATCAGGTCTTGTAACTGCCGCTTTCATCACCCATGATTGTTCGTGCAGAAGGAGATCTGCCAATGTACTCATTGGTGAAGCAGGTCTGGAGACTCCACATGTGGTAGCTCCGGAGCTTTCCCTTGCGGGAGGGTAGGTCCGGGGCTGTTGTACACGTGTCGGCACTGGAGCTTTCACTTGTGGGAGGGTAGGTCCGGGGTTGCTGTACACGTGTCAGCACTGGAGCTCCTCTCTGCTGGGGGTTAGGTCTGGAGTCGTTGTACACGTGTTTTCACTGAAGCTTTCCTTTGTTGGGAGTTTAGTTCAGTTTTCCTTTACACGTGTTTACCCAGGAGCTACCCATATGAGGGTAGCGGGTCCGGTGCAATGTGACATATGGGGCCTGAGGAGACCTTCAACTCTGACAGGTAGAACTCCCTTGTACACTTTGTGGTACCAAGGGGTACCCAGTACGTAGGGTACCGACAGTGGCCCCCGGGCCCACCTCCAGGAGAAAACTTTTGGGTTAAGTTATTCTACCGGAGGTGGGGCCATTCTTGATTCCCGCACTTCGATTTCAAGAGTCTTCTGATGTGCTGTTGGAGCGATGGTCCGGGAGTGAACCATCAATGTGTGGCTTGTTATGAATGCGATAGATAAATCTTTGAGTGAGGATCTCACACAATTGAATGTTGCTAGTTCCCAATACAAAAACTGTATCGGTTCCGCGCGCCTTGTCAGGGTGCCGCCATCGAGTTTACGTCCGTTCATCATGACCATGGTTCGCCTAGGGTAAGAACCTCGATCTCTTTGTCGGGGTGGCCCAGGCCCACTCGTCATTGACGGGGTAGAGTTTTGAAAAGTGCCTTTGTTCTCACTGTGGTTTCCATCCAAGCGTCGCGGAGACTTACTTAAGAGGGAAAGTGCGAAAAGTTTGAGGACTCTTTATGCCTTCGATCAAATTTGCGCTCAGAGCCTCCCAAACTCCGCCTAATTTCCGTTCCTTTGCTCCGATTTGCCATGATGGAGTTGGGTCATCCCAAGAGACGCCTCAAGAGTGACGATGATCTGAAGAAGGTTCGGACCTATATGGGGTGGTCCAGCGACTCCTTCAACCACTTGATTCGCGCCGGTGAGCTCCCGTTCAAGAAGGAGCGCAATGGCGACATGGTGTACTTTTCAGCATACACCATGGTGGGATTGATCCCACCTTTTTCTACCTTTATTTTGATGCTGCTAGACTTTCATGGTCTCCAGCTATATCACCATGGCCCCGATTCTCTTCTTCTAGTGGCGACATTCATCCACTTTTGTGAGATGTGGGTGGGTGTTCCCCCCTGTGTCGAGCTGTTTCGCACCTTCTTCACCATCCACACCACCGACAAGGGGACTGATTGTAACAACCTCAATTTTTGCATCATGCATTGCATACATATTCATGCATTAAACATTAGTAGAATAAAAGAAAAATAATAAAACATAAAACATACATATACAAATATGTGTAGCAAAAGAAGAAAAAGAATATAATAGCATAAAACATGTAATAGGGAACATAATAATAATAATATATAAAAAATAAATAATAATATACATATAATAATATTTATATATTAAAAAATTAAATGAAAAAAGAAAGAAAAAAACCAAAAAGGGCAACCGCCGGCCAGGCCGAGCGGCCGGTCCACCCAGCACGTGCCGCTAGCGCGCCTCGCTCCCGCGCGCGTCGCCTGGGTCCACGCGCCCCATGCCAAGCCGGCTGGTGCCGCTCTAGCCCCCGCACTCCCGCGTCCAAGGCCGATCGGGACTCTGTCCCAGGTCCCGTAACGAGCGCATCTCGCGCCTATAAAAGGCGACCGGAGGCTTCATATGTTCCATCGACGCAAGAAACCCTAGCCGCAGTAAAGAAAAAATAGAAGAACAGAGGCGCCGCCAGGAAGAAAAGGGGTGAAAAAAAGGGGAGGGAAGAGGAAGAAAAAGAGGAGGGTGCCGTCGTCCGCCGGAGATCATCGCGTCACCGTCGTCGTGCCGCCGGAGGACCGTTGCGTCATCCACTTCGTCTACGCGTTGCCTTCGTTCCATGATCGTCGAAGCCGTCGCATCTACGGTAGGGTTCGTTTTTCTGATGCGAATTTTAGCAATGTATTAAACCTAATAGACGTAAATTGATTGTAGTCGCACTATCTTTTTATTTCAAGGAGCATTAATTCTCGCTAAAACCCCCATAAACTCATATGAACACGTATGAACTAGTTGCATCTAATCAATAAATTACCATAGTTAATTAATAATTGAACTTTGCATGCATGCATGTCATGGCATGTTGATTAGTATGTGTGCATCATGTTGATTTGTATATATTTTTGTGTATGTGTGATCACGAGTAGAGGGAAGTGCTCAAGAGGTCGTGTACGAGGATTTCCAGAACCAGGACTTCGAAGCGCTTGAGCAACCCTATCCGTCGGAGCATGGCAAGTGTCCTTGAAGCATATTGATCCTGTTTTGAAATAAATGTTTTGTTTGCAAAACTGCATGCTTGTGTCAATTTGATGGGAATTCTATGATAGGAAGTTTACTAGCTTTGTTTAAAAACCCTTGTCACCTTGGATATATGGTAGAGAGTCGGGATTGGATTTTTACCTTTTTGCTTCGCTTAATTAATTGGTATGGAAGAACAACTACACTACTTAATTTAATTATGTATTAATGAGATTGTGGTTGACATGAACTGGTTAAATCTGATATGGTAATGGGTGATCTAAACAAGCCTGGTATGTTGCTGGCTTGGATGTATGGTGGATTACTTGCTTTAGATCTAAGGACCGGTTCATGGAGCGACCATCCAGGATTTACAGTGCCACCATGAGGATAAGTATGGGTGCGGCTAGCTGATTAATTAGGGCTTTGCCAGTGCTATTTGAACCACTATCGATGCTCGGGGAAGGGGTAGTCAAATTGGGTTTGTTTATGATTGGTGGGACTACCTTGGGATCCGAATGGCTCAGGAGGGGGCCCTTGGTTGAAGATGTGCTCAGTTGGAGACATCGCCACCGGTGAAACCTCAGTGGGGTCTAAATAGGCTAGTAATCCCTTTGTAATTGCTATTTTGTGATCTCTTGGCCACACACCTAAGGAAGTGTGAGACGCCATAATTGAGATTCTATAGTCATCGAAAGGTGATGAAATCACAAACACGTGGGTAAAGCGGTACGACCTCTACAGAGTGTGTCTAAAACTATCATGACAACCGTGCTCCTGGTTATGAGCAACCTAGACCCTCACATGATTAGAGAGAACTCGCTATTGGGATGGTATTTGGGATGGTTATGGTTGGTATTATGGTTATGGGTGGTTATGAATTGAATTCTGGTATTGAATATGGATGTTGGTATATGATGATGGATATGGAATATGGACTGGTATTATGATAACTATATGGTTTATGATGGGTTCACTTCACATACATATAATATATTGCTTTTCAAATGTTTTAATGTACTTTTCAGCACTCAACCATTATTATATTCGTCACATGAATTAGCCACATGTCATACTTTCCACACTTGCTGAGTACGACATATGCTCACTCTTGCAATCCCCCCACCAACAGTTTCAGGTGATGGTTGGCAGTGTCTTGAGGATAATGCGGAGTTCTAGGCCGTGTCTACCTTCAGCTTTGCCTGTGGTGTTGGATGGAGCTGCGCTATCCCTTTTTGCTTAGTGTGCTTAGTTGCTTAATTAGAGTATTTCCGCTGCATTAGCTTAACTTTTCCTTAATATTCATTAGAACTTGTATTCGAGGATATTATGGATTGTGTAATAAAAGTACTCATCTAATAATTTGCTCTGTGGTAATTATCTGTTTATCAATTGTGAATCACTTGTGTATGTGTGTTAAACATCTTGGGCACACATACACTGCACTTGGTTTATTTTTCAGAACCATATAGGATGCCTCCTATGGAATTAGCGGAGCTCAAGAAGCAAATTCAAGAGCAACTAGAGAAGGGTTTTATTCGCCCTAGCTCTTCACCGTGGGTAGCACCCGTTCTATTTGTGGAGAAGAAGGATGGAACACAAAGGATGTGTGTGGATTATCGAGCTCTCAACAAGGTAACAATCAAGAACAAGTACAGCTTGCCACTCTTAGAAGACTTGTTTGATCAGATGAAGTGTGCTTCTGTATTCTCTAAGATTGATTTGAGGTCGGGATACTTTCAAATGAAGATTAGACCATCAGACATACCCAAGACAGCTTTTAGGACACGGTATGGATCTTATGAGTACACCATGTTGTTTTTTGGATTGACAAATGCGCCTGCCTACTTTATGTACCTCATGAATAAGGTCTTCATGGAGTACTTGGATAAGTTTGTTGTGATGTTTATTGATGACATTATGATCTACTCGAAGGATGAGAAGGAACATGAGGAACACTTGAGGCTTACGTTGCAGAAATTGAGGAAGCATCAATTGTATGCCAAGTTCAACAAGTGTCAGTTTTGGTTGAGAGAAGTATAGTTTTTGGGTCATATCATCTCAAGAGGAGGAGTATTGGTTGACCCCGGAAAAGTGAGAGACGTGTTGAAGTGGGAACCACCGCAAAATGTAAAGGAAATAAGGAGTTTTCTTAGGATGGCTGGGTATTACAGTCGATTATCATGGACTTTTCCAAGATAGACAACCAATGACGGAATTTCTAATGAAGGGAAAAGCTTTCCATTGGACTCAAGCTTGTAAAAAAAGTTTTGAGGAGTTGAAGAAGAGGCTAACTACAGCCCCAGTTTTGATATTATCGGGTGTAAGCAAGAGTTTCGATATTTATTGTGACGCATCGAGACAAGGACTTGGATGTGTGCTCATGCAAGAAGGTCAAGTGGTCTCCTATGCATGAATGCAATTGAAGAAACATGAACAGAATTACCCAACGCATGATTTAGAACTTGCAGCTGTGGTACTGTAGGATCGAAGAGCACGTGAAAAGCTACCAGAGGGGGGGTGAATAGTAGATTAAAAATCTTACGCAGCGGAAACAATTAAAACCCCAAACCCTTTCGGCGGAAAAACGATCAGTTAAAGAAATCGTGTGTGAGACTAATATAAACGTGTTTCACCGTGACAAAAGTGACTGATATCAGAGAGAATCAAATCACGAAGACAACACAAAAAGAATCACTCAAATCCGTCAAAGAAAACTCAAGTTATGATCGAAAGATCAAACAATGGTCAATCTGCCCTACCTGAGAAAAAAACAGTTCTGGAACGTTGCAAAGAAACTCGTGTAGATCATAGACCACAAATCCAATGACCGTGACATTTTGACAGATGATAGATAATCAAGTTGTGAAGACAATCCAAAAAGAATCACGTCAATTGGATCTGTAAAACTAGGGTTATGATAAAACCACCGACAAAAGGTAGTGCTGTCCAGAAACTCGACGAGTAAAACTTGTCTGGAACAAGTCGGACGAACAAGGCACAAAAGTTCCTTCAAACTATGAATTTTATTCAATCTAACACAAGAGGAACAGCCCCAAAGTCGTCCACCACGAGCTCTGGGCTCCCTTGCTTATATAACCAACCCTTAGGCCAACCTAATATAACTAGGACTCCAATCCTACTCAGATCACGAATCGTGACTTTCCATAACTGCTCAAGATTCTTCTATACGCAGATAGAAGCAATATTAAGACTTCCAAACACCTTAGGAACGTATCCCACATTCCTAAAAGACTCAAATTCCTGACCCACACGAAATCCTATCAAAACCAACTCGATACTTTCCATACCAAACCATAACCGACTTCGCCGCAGCCAAAGTCATCAACCGATACAATTCGATCCTTCAACCAGTTCTTCCCATCCATAAACCATCTTCGGAACCATGTTGCCCACGTCATGCACCGCATGCATACATGCAAACACCTTCCTTCGACATCCAGTAACCTTCATATGCACCTCCCTTGATTCAATCATCCTGCGCGACCTCCTGATCAGCTCAACCACAGTTCCTTCTGAACTTGGTTGTTGGAACCTCATCTCCTCCCTGAGACTAGTCCAATGGATCCCGTCACCAGCCATGTCTTGAACTCAAGCAACACCTGCACATGAATAAACAACCAATCCATACGAGCCCAAGTCCTCAACTGGACTCAAGTTAGTTCCGAACACAACACCTTACGTGAGAACCTCACATAAGCATGTTGCAAAACCACAGTAACACGATATCATCCATATCAACCAAAACGCACCAAAAACATAGCAAATGAATACTAAGCAATCTTTCCAACAATGTAAAGCAAGTACGAAACATTGCAAATGAAAAGCAGAAGCACTTCGGTCAAGTTCCGGACCTTGCCAGGGCAACCCGGACCTTGAGCCGGAGCTAACAAAACTAGTACAATGAAGCACCTGCCGGAGCTTACCAAAACTAGTAGATCCCAGCACCAGAGCTTACCAAAAACTAGTCAAAACTAGTCAACCTAAAACCGGAGCTAGACAAAATAGGTCAGAGCTTAGCAAAAGCATTCCGGAGCTATCAAATATATGCCGGAGCTATCAAAGACATGCCGGAGCTAAAGATAAAGCTCACCGGAGCTAACCAAAGCTAGTCGGACCTTACCAAGAAATCGGACCTAGCTTCGAACACAGCCGAAGCTACCCAAAACAAGCCGGACCTACCGTCGGACCTTGCTGTAGCTCAGAGCTCGAGTCGGACCTTGATAAAAAGGTGTTTTGGTGATATTCAAAACTTTTATCATCAAAGCCATGTGTATTCACTACAAGCCAATCTATTCAGCACATATAGGTCTTACAATCTCCCCCTTGATGAATGCATTGGCAACACCATTTAAAATCCGAACATTGGCTTATTCACGTAAAATTTTTGAAGGCAATTTCTCCCCCTTTTTTTAAATCAAAAGTAAAATGAGAAGAAAAATTATCCCATATTATCTCTCCCCCTTTTATTATCTCTTCTTATGCACATATTCTCTTTCTCTTCATGCTTATCTCTCCCCCTTTGACAATGTATTCAGCAAGTCATGAGCATATAAACAAATTATCTCTCCCCCTTTAGTTGTTATGAGCATATTATAACATATACATATAAACAAAGCTCATCCAAGTCATACTATCAGGTACCTTACATTATCACATCAATGTGATACATAAAGTAGTGTAAGCCATGCTAGAGATCAAATGTAATTTTTAGTTTAAGCAAGTCATGATCTCACAAACTTAACTATTTCAAAATCTGAAAGCATGACACTAGTTGCTGCATTTTATTATTTTTCAAAGCATAAATTTAGATCATATGATATTTGCAAGAGATTATATGCGCATCTGCCTTATTCTAACCAACCAAGCCAAGCCTATGTCATTTGACAATCAGAAGCTTAAGGACATGGTTTTAGTCATACACAACTTCTTCCAAGTTCATATCTAAGTGCAATGATAAGCTATCTCAACAGAAGAAGTGTGATGCATGCATATTCTCTTATCTTTTCTTAATTTATATTTGTTCATAAAAACTCAACATGAGAGTTGATTACTTGATTAATTCTTTATGATTATAAGCATTTGTGTGCATGCAACAAGCTCAAAACAGCAAGAAAGTTCGACCATGACCAGATTTAGTGTAAGTAATTATTCCAATTACTAGACATGGCAAAAACTACAAAATGTATAACACGAGTAATGTAGTAAGAACTTTCAGCATGTAAAAGGAATCACAGAGTCATATATGTATGAAATACTATGCTCATATTATTTCAATTTCAGATTCACACATAGACTTCCCAAGTTTCAAAAAAAAAACTCTCCCTCAATTTAAGCCATGAGGATGCATAACCCCTATTTCACTACGAATGTAACAAAAACGAGTGAAATCCAAAGGTTTTGTAAAAATGTCAGCCAATTGTTGTTCGGTATCTACATGGTGAAGCACAATGTTTCCTTTTTCAACATTATCTAGGAGAAAGTGATACCTAATGTCAATGTTCTTAGTTCTAGAATGTTGCACGGGGTTTTTAGCAATGCAAATGGCACTAGTGTTATCACAGAACAGTGGAACACTATCTAGATCAACCCCATAGTCCTTAAGTGTTTGAACAATCCAAAGAATTTGTGAGCAAGCACTAGCAGCAGCTACATATTCAGATTCGGCTGTGGATTGTGCAACTGAATTTTGTTTTCTAGAGGACCAAGCAACAAGAGAATTACCAATAAAATGACAAGCACCAGAAGTACTTTTCCTATCAATCCTACAACCCCCAAAATCAGCATCCGAAAAAGCTTTCAAAGTAACGGTTGAGGAAGAAGGAAGAAAAATGCCAAATTCTTGAGTTCCATGTAAGTACCTGAGAATCCTTTTGACGGCTTGACGATGTGAAACACGTGGGGAAGCTTGAAACTGTGCACAAAGACATACGCTGAATTGTATGTCCGGTCTTGATGCCGTGAGGTACAAAAGTGATCCGATCATGCTTCTATATTCTTTTTTATTCACAGATTCACCATCTTCATCAAGTTCAAGTGTTGTTGCTGTTCCCATTGGTGTCCGAAGAGGCTTGCTTTTATCCATGTTGAAGCGCCTTAGGAGGTCTTTGGTATACTTCGTTTGATGCACAAAGGTACCCTCCTTGGTTTGCTTGATTTGCAGCCCCAAAAAGTAAGTGAGTTCAACCATCATACTCATTTCAAATTCGAACTCATCATTGCTGAAAACTTGGACACAAGATCATGAGAAGCACAACCAAAGATAATATCATCCACATACACTTGAACGAATAATGAGTCATTGCCATGCTTAAGCACAAAAAGAGTTTTATCAACCTTGCCCATGGTAAACCCCTTTTCAAGTAAGAAAGTTTTTAACCTATCATACCATGCTCTAGGGGCTTGTTTGAGACCGTATAAGGCTTTGGATAGTTTGTAAACATGATTAGGAAAATCTGGATTTTCAAAACCCAGTGGTTGTTTGACATAAACCTCCTCATCTATGTAGCCATTAAGAAAAGCACTTTTAACATCCATTTGATATAGATTAAAACCTTTAGATACGGCAAAAGCAAACAAAATTCTTATGGCTTCTAATCTAGCGACAGGAGCAAAAGTTTCATCAAAATATATACCTTCAACTTTAGTGAAACCTTGAGCAACCAAACTAGCCTTATTCCTAACCACAACCCCATCCTCACTTTGTTTATTTTTATATACCCATTTAGTTCCAATTAAAGTGTGACCTTGAGGTGGAGGTACAAGTTTCCAAACATTATTCCTTTCAAAATTTTCTAACTCTTCTTGCATGGAAATAATCCAAGATTCATTAGTGAGTGCGTGTGATATATCTTTGGGTTCAAAAGAAGCAACAAAAGAAGAATGAGCATAAGAGTTTGGATCGCAAAACCTGGACCATGTGACTCGTTCGTGCAAGCTTCCAATCATTTGTTGTGGGGGATGATCTTTGTAAAAACGTAGGGAAACAAATGTCTCACAAGCTTCTTCTTCATTAGGTTCATCGTAGATTGATGAGCTTGTGACTTGTGGATGATCAGGACCAGCATAGGTGATAGCCGGAGCTTGTTCAATCTCCGGAGCTGGACACGTGTCAACTTCGGAACTACCAGGCGGTATCACCGGCTCTTCTTCATCTTCGAAAATACCCTCCACCTGAGGATATGGACCTGGTCCTACAACACTGGAGCTAGTACCTGGGCTAGCTTCATCAAAAGACACTTCATAAGTCTCCACAATTTTGTTAGTGTCAAATAAAAGCACACGGTAGCCTCTAGTATCAGATGGATAACCAAGAACTATGCCATCAATGGATATAGGTTCAAATTTATCAAGATTACCATGTTTCTTAACAAATCATTTGCAACCAAAGACCCAAAGTGTGTAACACTAGGCCTATGTCCAAACCGGAGCTCATATGGTGTTTTACCTAGCTTAGCACACAAGAAAACACGATTTGAGACATAACAAGCGGCTGCTAACGCATCAGCCCAAAATTTCCTAGGAGTTTGATATTCATCAAGCATAGTCCTAGCCATCTCAACTAAGGTTCTGCTCTTTCTTTCTACAACACCGTTTTGTTGAGGTACATATGGTGAAGAGAATTGATGATCTATTCTATTTTCAGCACAAAAGTGATCAAAAGATTGATTTTTAAATTCAGTTCCATTATCACTTCTAGTTGCTTTTAATGATCTTGGGTGATCAATTGATAATCTAAGAAATAAAGTTCTAAAGTGACTAAAAACTTCATTCTTAGACGCCATAAAGTAAACCCAAGAGTATCTAGAATAATCATCAATGATAACAAGAACATACCATTTACCTCCGAAGGATTGAACACATGAAGGTCCTACGGTGTCAAGATGCAAAAGTTGACATGGTTCAGTTGTCATGATCATTGTGAGAGGGGTATGTGAACCTGCAACCATCTTAGCATGTCTACAAGAAGAGCACACAATTTCTTTGCCCCCTTTAAGCTTAGGAAGCCCACGTATGCGATCAAGAGCACTAACACGCGTTAGGTGATCAAAGCCTACATGACCAAGTCTACGATGCCAAAAATATAAGTCCTTTGAATCATTAGCAACTAGACACCTATGCTTAGAGGAAGACATATCAAAATCAGCTTTAAAAACTCTTCCAAACCGAGACATGTTAAAAATAAGCTCACTATTTGAACTTACAACTTTGCAGCAGTTTTTATTGAAAATAATTTCCAGATTTTCATCTAGCAATTGTGAAACAGAAAGCAAGTTGTATTTCAAATTTTTGACAAGTGCCACATCCTTCAAAGTGTAGTGATCATTTACTCTAATCGAACCCTTAGCAATTATAGGATTTGAAGAATTATCGGCAAAAGTAACATTCTCTACACGTGACACAAAAGAGAGGGAGGAGAACCAATCTTTGTTACCGGTCATGTGGCGTGAGCAACCTGAATCCACAATCCAAATGTTCTCCTTCCTCAAACGTGTAACCTACATAAAAGCACAATACGTCGATGACTCAATATTGGGGTTAGTCAAAAGGCATTTAGGAATCCAGTACTGAGTCACGCGACGTGCAATAGCAAAAACACGCGAAAGCTGAGACAAAACAACAGGTTTATGAGTCAAAGTTTGAGATTTTTTATTCTTAACTACTGACCTATAAGGTGTTACTTGTGTAGCACAAAAATCAGTAGCTCCGGAGGCAAAAACAGAAGGTCCGGAGGTAAACTTTGAATGTTTTTGACTCAACACAGCAGGTTGTACATTCGGTTCAATGTGTGCAGCAAATTATTCATGAAAGTTATGAGATCTAGCAACCATTCTTTCCCTTTTGTGTTGTTTAGCTAGTCTATAACAAAAATCTATGACATGACCATCTCTAGCACAGAAGGTACAATGAAATTTAACTTTGTGTTCATGTCTAGATGAGCAAACAACATTTTTATTTGAAACCAAATGAGACAATACTCCTGCAGATTTGAAAACCACTTCCTTTTGTTTAGGAACTGTTTGAATCAAACCACTTCCTAATGACTTTACAATTTTAGGTGGATGTGCCTTAGCATGAGCATGAGAACCAAAACCTAAACCAGTTTTATCATTGCATGACTTGGAAGAATTCAGCAGCAAGTTTAGGTTCTTATTCCCATTACAAAACCGATCTAATGTCCTATGCATGTCATCAAGTTTATTTGACAGATCAAGGCAATTTTCACATGAAGTTTTTCCTTTTAGTTTGCAATTGGAACAAAATTTAACTTCACGAGAACATAAAGCATTGTTCAATATAGAAATTTCATTCATAGCATCCTATAGTTTCTTATCAAGATCATCACAAGTAGAACAATGCAAATCAATTGTAGAACAGCTAGCATCTTTCAAGTTTTTATCATTAAGTGCAGCAAGCTCTTTGTTCTTTTCAATTTCTAACTCAAGTTTATCAAGTGTGGAGGTGTGCGCACTTCTTAATGAGGACAATTGTTCATATAATAAATCACATGAGGAACATGCATCATCACTAGGAATCAAAGTTTTTAAACGGTTGATTTCAGATTCTAGTGATTCGATTTTAGCAGCACTATCCCTAAGCTTTTTGTCCTTTTTCTTAACAATAACAGTGGCACGAGAAATAGCATCACACATTTCTTCGCAAGTAGGACATACCACTTCATTGTCGTTGTTGTGTTCTGCCTCCTCCATACTTGATCTTGACTTGCCCGCCATAAAACACAAGTTTGCCAAATCATCTTCATCTTCATCACTTCCAATATCAACATCGCTTGAACTGAACTCTTGAAGTGCGGTGATGAAACTGTTGATCATCTTGCGTCCTATGGTACCTTTCTTCTTCTTGTTGGAATTTCCAGAGGAGGTCCGGACCTTGCTTTGTTTTTCTTCCCGGGTGGTCAGACCTGAAAGGTTAGGGCATTCTGTACGAAAGTGTCCTATTTTACCACATTCAAAACAGCGTTGAGGTCCGGAGCTTCCTCTCCTTCTAGTTCTCACATTTTGCAATGCTTTTGAGAATGTAGTAGAGATGAGTGCCAACTCCTCTTCAGGAAATTCTTCGATCTGCTCCAGGGTTAGTGAGCACAACAAAGCAATAGTATTGCAAGATGATGATTGGCCGGAGCTAGACATATCACATTGTGAAACAAATGCAATAGACTTATTGGGGTTCTTACGTGAGATTATGTCAATTTCATGAGTTTTTTACTTGGAATATAGCACATCTAATGTAAGAGAACTCATGACAGTAGATTCACGAATTGATGTGACTTTCATCTCCCAAATTGACATATCTAATGCACTTAGCAATTGCCTAGCATTTTCAGCATCTGAAAAATTAACATTGACACTCGCAAGATGCTGAGAATTTTATTAAAGGGAGCAAAAAGGTCATCAATACACTCACCGGGTTGCATCTCAAAGCGCATGTATTCCTTTTTGAACATGTCTTTCCTTACCTCTTTGATCGTGTTAGATCCTTCGTGGTAGTCACAAAGTGCTTTCCACACATCGTATGCAGATCGGAGGTGTGCAACACGGTCAAAGTCGCTTTGTGTTAATCCTTGTATGATCAAATTCCGAGCCTTGTTGTTGTTGTCGACATCTCTCAGATTTGTAGCTGTATCTTGATCGTTTGATGGCACTTCGTAAGGCTTGTATACCTTCTCCCATATTGCAAAGCCTTGTGCCTGGATGAAAGCCTCCATGCGTGCCTTCCAAACCTGAAAATCAATACCAGCGAACACACAAGGTTTGGTAGAGTACTTCTCCATGATGATTAGTAAAAAGCACGTGCAAATCACAAAGATTAGAGCACCGTGGCTCTGATACCAATTGTAGGATCGAAGAGCACGTGAAAAGCTACCAGAGGGGGGTGAATGGTAGATTTAAAAATCTTATGCAGCGGAAACAATTAAAACCCCAAACCCTTTCGGCAGAAAAATGATCTGTTAAAGAAATCGTGTGTGAGACTAATCTAAACGTGTTTCACCATGACAAAAGTGATAGATATCATAGAGAATCAAATCATGAATACAACACAAAAAGAATCACTCAAATCCGTCAAAGAAAACTCAAGTTATGATCGAAAGATCAAACAATGGTCAATCTGCCCTACCCGAGAAAAAAAACAGTTCTGGAACGTTGCAAAGAAACTCGTGTAGATCATAGACCACGAATCCAATGACCGTGAAATTTTTACATATGGTAAATAATCAAGTTGATAAGACAACCAAAAAAGAATCACGTCAATTGGATCTGTAAAACTCGAGTTATGATAAAACCACCGACAAAAGGTAGTGCTGTCCAGAAACTCGACGAGTAAAACTTGTCTCGAACAAGTCGGACGAACAAGGCACAAAAGTTCCTTCAAACTACGAATTTTATTCAATAGAACACAAGAGGAACAGCCCCAAAGTTGTCCACCACGAGCTCTGGGCTCCCTTGCTTATATAACCAGCTCTTAGGCCAACCTAATATCAACTAGGACTCCAATCCTACTCAGATCATGAATCGTAACTTTCCATAACTGCTCAAGATTCTTCTATACGCAGATAGAAGCAATCTTAAGACTTCCAAACACCTTAGGAACGTGTCCCACATTCCTAAACAACTCAAATTCGTGACCCACACGAAATCCTATCAAAACCAACTCGATACTTTCCATACCGAACCATAACCGACTTCGTCGCAGCCAAAGTCATCAACAGATACAATCCGATCCTTCAACCAGATCTTCCCATCCATAAACCATCTTCAGAACCATGTTGTTACGTCATGCACCGCATGCATAAGTGCAAACACCTTCCTTCGACGTCCAGTAACCTTCATATGCACCGCCCTTGATTCAATCATCCTGCGCGACCTCCTGATCAGCTCAACCACAGTTCCTTCTGAACTTGGTTGTTGGAACCTCATCTCCTCCCTGAGACTAGTCCAATGGATCCCGTCACCAGCCATGTCTTGAACTCAAGCAACACCTGCACATGAATAAACAACCAATCCATACGAGCCCAAGTCCTCGACTTGACTCAAGTTAGTTACGAACACAACACCTTACGTGAGAACCTCACATAAGCATGTTGCAAAACCACAGTAACTCGATATCATCCATATCAACCAAAACGCACCAAAAACTTAGCAAATGAATACTAAGCAATCTTTCCAACAATGTAAAGCAAGTACGAAACATTGCAAATGAAAAGCAGAAGCACTTCGGTCAAGTTCCGGACCTTGCCAGAGCAACCCGGACCTTGAGCCAGAGCTAACAAAACTAGTACAATGAAGCACCTGCCGGAGCTTACCAAAACTAGTAGATCCTAGCACTGGAGCTTACCAAAAACTAGTCAAAACTAGTCAACCCAAAACCGGAGCTAGACAAAATACGTTGGAGCTTAGCAAAAGCATGCTGGAGCTACCAAATATATGCCGGAGCTATCAAAGACATGCCGGAGCTAAAGATAAAGCTCACCGGAGCTAACCAAAGCTAGTCGGACCTTACCAAGAAATCGGACCTAGCTTCGAACATAGCCGAAGCTACCCAAACCAAGCCGGACCTACCGTCGGACCTTGCTGTAGCTCAGAGCTAGAGTCGGACCTTGATAAAAAGGTGTTTTGGTGATATTCAAAACTTTTATCATCAAAGCCAAGTGTATTCACTACAAGCCAATGTATTCAGCACATATAGGTCTTACAGGTACATGCATTGAAGATTTGGAGACACTATATTCTTGGACATAGGTGTGAAATTTATATTAATCATAAGAGTCTTAAGTATATTTTCACACAAACTGATCTGAATTTGAGGCAACGAAGATGGTTGGAGCTCATCAAAGATTATGATTTGGGGATCAACTATCATTCGGGAAAAGCCAATATAGTGGCCGATGCTTTGAGTAGAAAAGGAGTAAGTCATCAACTCACAGTTCGAGAGCTACCATCCAAGTTATGTAAGGAGTTTGAATGGTTGAACCTTGGATTTGTAAATGAGATGGAGATGGTGGAGTTAAACCCAACCTTGGAGCAAGAAATTCGAGAGGCACGGACCAAGGATGAGGAAATTCGGGAAATCAAGGAAAGGACCCAAGAGGAGAGGGAATTCAGATTCGACGAGGATGAACATGGTACCTTATGGATGGGAAAAAGGATTGTCGTGCTTAATGTGAAGCATATTCGGGAGATGATATTAAAAGAGGCACATCACTCACCATAATCAATTCATCCTGGTTGTACAAAGATGTACAAAGACTTGAAGACGTGTTATTGGTGGGATAGCATGAAAAAGGACATAGCTGAATATGTAGCATTGTGTGATGTGTATCAACGGGTCAAGGCGGAACGTCAAAGGCCAGCCGGATTATTGCAACCATTAAAGGTCCAAAAATGGAAGTGGGAAGAGATCGGTATGGACTTCGTAGTTGGTTTACCACGTACTCAGTCTGGTTATGACTCAATTTGGTTAATTGTGGATCGGTTAACTAAGTCAGCCCACTTTATTCCCATCAAGACCACCTATAATGGAGAGAAATTGGTGGAACTGTATATGGGAAGAATAGTATGTTTGCATGGAGTTCTGAAGAAGATAGTATCAGATAGAGGTTCACAATTCACTTCCAGGTTTTGGCAAAAATTGCATGAAGATTTGGGAACGAGGTTGAATTTTAGTTCAGCATATCACCCTCAAACGGATGGACAAACAGAGAGGACCAATGAGATTTTGGAAGACATGTTAAGAGCTTGTGCTTTAAAGCATGGAAAATGTTGGGACAAGAGCTTGCCATATGCAGAATTTTCATACAACAATAGTTACCAAGCAAGTTTGAAAATGTCACCCTATGAAGCACTATACGGAAGGAAGTGTAGGACACTTATGTTTTGGAATGAAACAGGAGAGAACCAAGTATTTGGTCCTGATGTGTTACAAGATGCTGAAAGGCAAGTTAAAATAATTCGTGAAAACCTAAGGGTTGCTCAGTCGCGGCAAAAAGGCTATGCGGATAATAGGCGAAGGAATCTGACATTTGAAGTTGGAGGTTTCGTATACCTCAAAATGTCAACTATCCGAGGGCAACGCCGGTTTAACGTCAAAGGAAAACTGGCACCTCTCTATATCGGGCCATTTAAGATTCTGGACAAGCGAGGAGAGGTAGCTTATCGACTTGAGCTGCCGACGTATCTCTCCAATGTACACGACGTGTTTCATGTATCTCGACTCAAGAAGTGTCTGAGGGTGCCGGTAGAACAGGTGCCGATGGACGAGTTATAACTTCAGGAGGATTTGTCCTACGTCGAGCAACCTATCAAGATCTTGGACGTGAAGGAAAGGGTCGCGGGGAATAAGAGGGTCTGTTGGCGCAAAGTGCAATGGAAACACCATACGGAAGTCGAAGCTACGTGGGAACGTGAAGAAGACCTGAAGGAAGAATTCCCTTATCTTTTCTCCACACTGTCGAATCTCGAGGGCGAGATTCACTTTAAGGGGGGCAGGTTTGTAACACACTCAATTTTTGCATCATGCATTGCATACATGTTCATGCATTAAACATTAGTAGAATAGAAGAAAAATAATAAAACATAAAACATACATATACAAATATGTGTAGCAAAAGAAGAAAAAGAAAATAATAGCATAAAACATGTAATAGGGAATAAATATAAAAATTAAAAAATAATAATATATATAAATAAATAATATATATATATAATAATAATATTTATATATGTAAAAAATAAAAGAAAAAAAAGAAAAAAATGGGTAACTGCCGGCCAGGCCGAGCGGCCGGCCCACCCAGCTCACGCCGCAAGCGTGCCCCGCTCCCGTGCGCGCCGCTCGGGTCCACGCGCCCCGTGCCCGAGCCAGCCGGTGGCGCTCGCGCCCCCGCGCTACCGTGTCCTGGCCGAGTCGGCCGTGCGATCGAGGCCGATCGGGACTCTGTCCCAGGCCCCGTAGTGAGCGAGTCTCGCACCTATAAAAGGCGAGGCGATCAGAGGCTTCATATGTTCCATCGACGCAAGAAACCCTAGCCGCAGTAGAGAAAAAAATAGAAGAACAGAGGCGCCGCTAGGAAGAAAAGGGGAGAAAAAAAAGGGGAAGGAAGAGGAAGAAAAAGAGGAGGGTGTCGTCGTCCGCCGAAGATCATCGCGTCGCCGTCGTCGTGCCGCTGGAGGACCGCTGCGTCATCCACTTCGTCTATGCGTCACCTTCGTTTCGCGATCGTCGAAGCCGTCACATCTAAGGTAGGGTTCGTTTTTCCGATGCAAATTTTAGCAATGTATTAAATCTAATAGATGTAAATTGATCGTAGTCGTACTATCTTTTCATTTTCAGCAGCATTAATTCTCGCTAAAACCCCCGTAAACTCATATAAACACGTATGAACTAGTTGCATCTAATCAATAAACAACCATAGTTAATTAATAATTGAATTTTGCATGCTTCCATGCCATCGTATGTTGATTAGTATGTGTGCATCATGTTGATTTGTATATATTTTCTTGTATGTGCGATCACGAGTAGAGGGATGTGCTCAAGAGGCCGTGTACAAGGCTTTCCAGAACCAAGACTTCGAAGCGCTTGAGCAACCCTATCCGTCGGAGCAAGGCAAGTGTCCTTGAAGCATATTGATCCTGTTTTGAAATAAATGTTTTGTTTGCAAAACTGCATGCTTGTGTCAATTTGATGGAAATCCTATGATAGGAAGTTTACTAGCTTTGTTTAACCACCCTTGTCACCTAGGATATATGGTAGAGAGTCGTGATGGGATTTTTACCTTTTTGCTTCGCTTAATTAATTGGGATGGAAGAACAACTACACTACTTAATTTAATTATGTATTAATGAGATTGTGGTTGACATGAACTGGTTAAATCTGATATGGTAATGGGTGATCTAAGCAAGCCTGGTATGTGGATGGGTTGGATGTATGGTGGATTACTTGCTTTAGATCAAAGGACCGGTTCGTGGAGCGACCATCCAAGATTTACGGTGCCACCACGAGGCCAAGTATGGGTGCGGCGTAGCTGATTAGTTTGAGCTTTGCCACTGCTATTTGGACCATTATGGATGCTCGGGGAAGGGGTAGTCGGATTGGGTTTGTTGATGATTGGTGGGACTACCCTGGGATCCGAATGGCTCAAGAGGGGGCCCTTGGTTGAAGATGTGCTCAGTTGGAGACATCACCAATGATGAAACCTCGGTGGGGTCTAAATAGGCTAGTAATCCCTTCGTAAAGGCTATTTTGTGACCTCTTTGCCACACACCTAAGGAAGTGTGAGACGACATAATTGAGATTCTATAGTCATCAAAAGGTGATGAAATAACAAAAACGTGGGTAAAGCGGTACAACCTCTGCAGAGTGTGTCTAAAACTATCATGATAGCCGTGCTCCTGGTTATGAGCAACCTGGACCCTCACATGATTAGAGGGAACTCGGTATTGGGATGGTATTTGGGATGGTTATTGTTGGTATTATGGTTATGGGTGGTTATGAATTGAATTCTGGTATTGAATATGGATGTTAGTATATGATGATGGATATGGAATATGGACTGGTATTATGATAACTATATGGTTAATGATGGGTTTAATTCACATACATATTATATATTGCTTTTCAAATGTTTTAATGTACTTTTCAGCACTCAACATTATTATATTCCTTATTTGAATCAGCCACATGTCATACTTTTCACACTTGCTGAATACAACATGTACTCACTCTTGCAATCCCCCACCAACAGTTTCAGGTGATGGTTGGGAGTGTTTTGAGGATAATGCAGATTTCTAGGCCGTGTCTACCATCAGCTTTGCTTGTGGTGTTGCATGGAGCTGCGCTATCCCTTTTGCTTAGTTTGCTTAGTTGCTTAAGTAGAGTATTTCCGCTGTATTAGTTGAACTTGTCCTTAATATTCGTTAGAACTTGTATTCGAGGATATTCTGGATTGTGTAATAAAAGTACTCATCTAATAATCTGTTATGTGGTAATTATCTGTTTATCAATCGTGAATCACTTGTGTATGTGTGTTAAACATCCTGGGCACACATACACTGCACTTGGTTCATTTTCTAGAATCGGGTGTCACACCGAGCTTCTTGGCTTCTACTATTTCGTGAAGCGCAAGAACTGCCCCTTCAAATACTTGAAGTTGTTTCCTTCCGACAAATGGGACGACTGGAAGAAAGACTGGGTCGTCATTGCAGTGGAGGAGCACGAGAAGTTGGAGCTGCCCGAAGGCCTCCCCAACATTGACACTGACACTTGGAGTGTAGTTCTGGTGCTGTCAGATGTCTTCAACCCCATCTTGACTAGGATCCACAAATGCGTGGAGGGTGGAGTGAATCCTCAGATGGTCTTTTGTAACTTCCTGGTCAACAGATGGGCTCCGCCGAGGAAGGGGGAGAAGCTCGCGTTTGCCCTCAACAGTGTGATGGATGATGACCTGATTGAAACTGGTCTGAAATCTAACTTGGATGACGAAGCTTTGAGGCTTCATCAAAAGAAATTCTAGCATGGAATAAACGTCGACGGTGACAACTTAGTTCTGCTTGCAGCTTTCCTCCCCCTGAACATGGAGGTGCAATTCAGCAGAGAGCTCCGAAGGAAGATGCCGGCGCTTGACGACCTTGGTGAGATGGAAAAGCGTCCGACCGCTAGGGTGGTGATCCCTGGAGCATCTGAGGGAAGGTCTGCTTCCGCCCCAAGTCGGAGGTTGGAGACACAGACAAAGGCAAGGGCAAAGAGCTAGCTGAACCCTCCAGCCAGAAGAGGAAGTTGAAGCACAGTGACGAGAGGTCCGTCAGACCTGCTCCTTCTACCACGGCTCCTTCTCCCCGGTGGGTGAGGTCTCCAGAAGCTACCCCTACTCTGGCACAAGCGTCTTCAAGGGGCGTCACCTCTGGGTAGTAACCCCGGCCTCAGTGCCGGCTAAAAGCTACAGGCCCGGGAGTTCTTCCCGGCCAAGTGAAGCTCCGGCCGAGAGGACTCCAGCTGCAGCAAGTGGCCCTCAACGGAGGCCTAAAACCATTGTCTCACAAGACTTGGTGGGATCTTGCTCCGAGCCTCAGAATAAGAGGTTTTGAGGCGACTGCGATGGTAGCATCCCCAGGTAAGCATTGATTACTTACTTAAAATGCTAGTCTTATTTTTGATGTTTCTTTAATCTTCTCTTCATTTATTTTTAGGGTGTCGAAGAAGGGGTCAGGAACTTCGGCGCCTGTTGCAGCGACCGGGGCTAACACATGCCAAAGCACCGGCTTCAAGCACTGAGCCTCCTCCTCAACTGGTCGTAGAAGTCGCGACAGCTCCGGCGCCAGCTGTTGTGGACATGGATTCGGAGTCCTCACCCGAAGCTCATGTGGTAGCGCCAGACCACAGGGGAGAAGTCGAAGATGTACCTCTGGCGACGGTAGCAGAGGATGATGCTCCAGCACCAGTGACGCCAGAAGTTCCAGCCTTTGAGCCGGAAGTCGCTGAAGCCCTGGCCGCTGAGCCAGAGGTAATTGAAGCCCTAACCACTGGGCCAGAAATCACTAAAGCTCTGGTACTTATGCTAGAAGCAGTTGAAGGTCTGGCGGTTGAGCCGGAGATGCCTGAAGCTTCGGTCGTTGAACCAGAAGAAGCTGACGTGCCGGTGTCTGCGCCAGCGGAGGTAGAGGCCCTACATGAACACCCTACTATTGCCCCGGAGGTAGCTGAACCAGAGCTGGAGCTACCTGAAGAGGTGGCGACGGGTCCTCCACCTTCGGAGCCAGCAACTGAAGACCCTGAAGTAGCGCCTTCAACTTCTACCCCAGAGGTGAGAGTTCCCCCAGTGGGTTCTTCCTCTGCTACTGCAGAAGGGCTTCTGTAGAGCGCCCCCAGTGCCGCAGAAACTCAAGGGTCCTGTCTTTTAGAGTGGGACACTATTTTTGTAATGGAGAATCCTCTGGAGCTTGTAGAGATGGTTCTAGCAGGTTCAGAGCCTATCCCTCTGGCATTGTCCATAGACAATGTCTACTCCAGTCTCCAACAAGTCCAACTCGCCTTCGATCATGAGAGCAAAGCCCTAGAGGAGGAGCGCAACAACTTGAGGCGTTGGCACAACAGACTCCATTTTGACACCAGGCTTGCCCAGACGAGGGTAGCTGACCAGAAGGAGTGGATAAAGATGCAGAAGGCCCGGTCAGAGTACTGGGATAAGCTGCTTGAGGAGAAGGAAGCCGCGATCCGGGCGCTCGACGCTAACTCCAGGGAAATCCTTGAGCACGCCAAGGAGATGCGTGATGCTACTGATGAGCATCGCGAAAACCTCAATGAATTGAATGAGGTTCTCCTGAAGCGCCGCATGGACCTGGAGGCAAGGGAAGAAAAGCTCCTAGAACAACAGGAGGATATTGTGAAAAGAGAGGTGGAGGTCACCCAGAAGTTGATTCTGGGTGAACAGAATTCGGCGGATCGCTCAAAGAAGTTCGAGCGGTGGAGTGAAGACGAAAAGAAGAAGTACTGGAGGATGGGGCAGGAGCTATCAAAAAGAGAAGCTGACATTGCCACCAGGGAAGGGAAGGTGAGAGGCAGGGAGAAGGACCTGGCGGGGAGGCGGAACCGCATCCACCTCCAGGAGATGGTGCTGACTGATCGTGAAAAGCAAGTTGCTGAGAGTATGCAGCAGCATGCTAAATTGGTTGAGCGCCTCACTCGGGATGGTTCGGAGCCTGCAGCCGCCCAGAAGTCGCTGGAGGAGCTGCGGGGCTTGAAGGAGACCGAATCCATCCAAGTATGGGACTTCTTGGCACGAGCCAATGACGCGCTAACGCCACTAGGTTTTCGTCCTGTACATCCAGACAATCCGGAGCTGGACTTGGACCGAGCACTGGTGGCCCTCAATGCGGCTGGCGGCAAACTCGACACGATGGGTGACATCATCACTGATCAGCTAGTTATGGAGGGGAAATCTCTGGCTACGAACGTGGTAGAATATGTTTTGTCATGCTACGTAAGCCGAGACCCCCCAATTCTCCCTGGACCCAGTGCTTGAAGGTCCCATCGCCGAAGAGGAAGATGCCGCCAAGGCCAGCGTCCAAGAGGTTGCCCAGAAAGTCACCACATTCTTCCGTAGGACTTAGATCCTCTAGTAGCTAGGACTTCTTCCTTTTGCCTTCTATTGTAATTCGAATTTTGTAATCCAGTGCTTCAATGAAGTCCATTTTGCCATGAACTTCACTTTATTTTTGTTTTTGTCTTCAATATAATGTGCTGTGTCTTGTTGGCCCCCTGGTACATGTGTACAATTGAAGTGTGTACATGTACCAAAGGTTTTGACAGTATATTGATGACTTGAATGCTTCGCACTTGTAGATTTTAGATCCAATGTCTTCAATTATGAGGCATCAATGGCAGGCCCCCTGAGATTGGCAGAGCTAGGTACCTCTTACTGTACCCAGTATCAACATATAAACGTTGACGATCGGAGCTTGGTAGCTCCTGATGTCGCCACGCGAATAGTTGAATCTAGGACTCTCAGTTGTTGTCAGAGCTTAGAATTTCTGTTTTTCCAGCACACTAAATACAAGGAAAAAATAAAATTCATCCTCTTGTCTATAAATCGTTTGTGTCTTATTATTCTTACTATAGTTTTACCCCAATGCAATTCGATATGGTAGCGAGTATATTGATGTAACTCTTCTTGACCCATATGCTTTTTTTAGTACTCACCCTACCGAGGCCTGCCGGAGTGTGTGTAGAGTGGTGTACTTAAGGTGCAGGACCAGGCTATGTCGATAGCACACTCCGGACCTATGTTGGCTCGGCGTTCAGGCAAGTAGACTATTCAGCATGTTAAGAACCAAAGAGATTAACGATATAACTTGCAACACATATGAATTACTTGGTTAAAGACTAAAAAGAATTGCACAACTTCATTCGAGACAAGAAGGTTAAAAGCAATAATTTGATAGCTCGAGCCTTGTACAAAAATAAATGCACGTGGAGTATGTTTTTACACAACAATGTCTTTCATTATAGGTCTGGATTACAGAAGACACAAGAACACACTTAGGGTGCGGGACCAAGCTAAGTGTGCTATACATCTTGCACTAACCGAGGGTACATAGTTACACTTTTAGTGCAGTGACTATATGAAGTGTACTTGAACTTCCCGGACCCTCCCGAAGGGGTCCGGATGTTCTCTCGAAGGACCTACTCCTGTCTGTTTATCGACTCTATAACTTACATCATGTGTAATTATAGGCTCACCTCCGTGATTCTAAGCATAAAACTTACGGAGGTGCTCGATGTTCCAAGGATTAAGGAGTGGAATCCCATCCTCAGTTGCCAAGCGAACGCATCCGAGACGGGACACTTTGGTCACTCGGAATAGACCTTCCCAGCTGGGGGAAAGTTTGTCTATTCCTTCACGAGTTAGTATCTTCTGAAGCACCAGATCGCCTACCTCGAGCTGTTGGTTGCGCACATGCCTTTGATGATAGCGCCGGAGCGCTTGGTGATAACGTGCATTCCGAACAGCTGCTTGGCACCTTCCCTCGTCGATGAGGTCAAAGTCTTCACGTCGGAGCTGGTCCTACGTGGCTTCATCGAAGGTCTGGACTCGGAGGGACCCCAAGGTGATCTCCGGAGGAAGGACTGCTTCAGCTCCGTACACTAGAAAGAATGGAGTTTCTCCGGTTGACCGATTTGGAGTTGTCCCGTTCGCCCACAGTGTGGACGGAAGTTCCTCAAACCAGTTGGCTCCTTGCTTTTTTAGGCGCACATATGTGCGCGTCTTGAGTCCTTTTATGATTTCTGCATTTGCTCTCTCGGCTTGGCCATTGCTTGCTGGATGAGCTACTGAGGCGTAGCTGAGTTGAATGCCGAGGTCTTCACAATATTCTTGGAATGTAGCACTTGTGAATTGAGTTCTGTTGTCAGTTATGACTTTGTTCGGAACTCCAAATCTGCATATAATGGACTTCAAGAACTTGATTGCTGATTGCTTGTTGATTGTAACAACTGGAGTTGCTTCTGGCCACTTAGTGAACTTGTCGATGGCGACATACAGGAACCTGTAACGTCCGACAGCTTTTGGGAAGGGTCCCATGATGTCCATGCCCCACACAGTGAATGGCCATGTAGGAGGCATCATTTGTAGTGATTTAGCCCGTGTGTGAATCTGTTTTGCGTGGAACTGACATGCTTCACATATTTTCACTAGTTCAACCGCAGCCTGAAGTGTTGTAGGCCAGTAAAAACCATGCCAAAACACTTTATCGACTAGCGTGCGAGAAGAAGCATGGTTCCCACACTCGCCTCCATGGATTTCCACGAGGATCTCGCGAACTTCTTCCCTTGCAATGCATCGCATTAGGATGCCATTGGCACCACACCGATAGAGATCCTTGTTGACGGCTGTTATATACCAATTCCATCTATCAATTTAACTCAATTATGTGAAGGATTGATCATTTCTTGCACACATCACCTTTCTATCTAACCCGATTCCACTTGGACTTGGGGAAATATGTGTATGTAGCATTTTATGCAGGAAATGAGGAAATGTAGAGGGACCAATCCTATAAAATATCATCCCAGCCAATCAGGAGATGACACGTGGCATCCCATGGATCAAATGTCCCACAAACAGAAGTATACAAGGAGATCCAACGGTGTATCACCAATATACATCAATGGGACCCACCTGGCAGCCACCTGGAGAAAGCACATGAGAAACGATGCAATGACTAGGTCGGCCGAACCTGGTCTTTGCACCAAACTTGGTCAGCCTCCACGTGTTGGCTCCTCCCGGCTCCCTAGAGTCAATGGTGACTGATTCGCGCGCTTTTGGTGGTGGGAACCGACCTCAACACTAGTATAAATAGGACCCCATACCCCTCACATCAACACACACCACTTGAGCTTCATCTCTATTGTATAGACCATCATCCATAGTATTAGACGAGTTAGGTTGTAGAGAGGAGAGTCTCTAGTCCCAAGTCCAAATTGGGAAAGGAGTAAGGAGTCTCTCTCTTCCCAATCCTACATTGTGAAAGGTATGGCTCATGTATTCTTTCTTGTTATTGTGACTTCATGCATAATAAAGATAGAATCTTTAGTCTCTACTTATACATATACTTGGGCAAATCATTTCTTGTTTGATTGTGGAGTCCATGTATGTGGAAGGTATAGCCTCTATGACTATTTCATCATGAACATATCTCATTATCATAGAACCTATAGACCCCCACTATAGTCTAGTTAATTTTAACATAACTAGGTTAGTATGGATAATTATGTTGTGTATCAACATTGGTTCAATGATGATTCAATTCATTGTCTTAGGATGGATTGTGCCTAGGCTCTTAAGGTAATTACTTAATATGCTACCATGGTTCTAGGATATCTAAGTAGCATTGGATGTCTCATAGACCCATGAATTGAAGAGGTAGGCAGTAGGTGGTGACAGGCCTATCTGTCCTTTGTAATCCTCCACGTTCAGCTATGCCACAGGCTCTTGCCGGGAGTCGCCCCAGTATTGCTAGGGGTAATACCGTGCCCGATGTGTTGAACCACATAGCATAAGTATTCACTATTGATCTAGCTTATGAATAATTAGTTTAGACTATGTATATGTACAATAGAGCATAGTAGGAGTACCTCCATAACTCTCGACCTTAACTAACCTCTAGGATCCTCTTACCCCCCTAGACTTGAAAGCTTTTGTGTGTGTCACACTACCTCCACTACTATTTTATCCATCCTTACTAGATTCTTACCTATACCTTTCTACCCTTTACACATGATGATTGCTATAACTTTTCGCTACCTTCCTTTGGGATCAAATAAATGACACCCTTGGGAATACTCTTAAGGGGAAATGCTACAATGATATCTCCGTGCGCTTGCGAAATTCACTCTGTGATCCAATAGAACCATTAACAAGCATTTCTGACACATGGGTTGGAAATATTTAGTTAATGGTGCATAAGTAATGCCAACAAGCATTTCTGGCACTGTTGCTGAGGATGATTTGTTAGTATATCTTAGGAGCCGTCAACAAGCATTTTTGGCACCGTTGTTGGAAAGGCAAATAGATATATAACATAACTAAGTGAATAGGATAGAACCCTGTGTAGGATTTTAGTAGGATAACCATTCTTTGTTTTCACATTTTAAATGTGAAAACAGGGTAGTGTATGTCTCGTTTCTGCCTGCCGAAAAACTTTGTTGAAGATCCCGAATCTCTTATGAGAGACCGATCCCGTGTCGTTACTCCTCAGAAGATTCGAGCGGCAAAGGAAGCCATCATTTTTGCACCAACAATCCAAACGCCAATGGCTCAGAAGACCCTTCGTGAGTTCTCAGCTCCCTCTGCTAACAATGTGTCTATTGGGCCCACTGTTAACACGGGAAACTTAAAATTCAAGATCAAAACTGGCCTTATTACTATGGTGCAAGCCAACCCATTTTGTGGGAAGGCTAACGAGGATGCAAGTGCTCACCTGCAACAATTCCTCAAGATCTGTAGCACTTTCAGATCAAGGACGTGTCTCCGGATGCGGTCCGTCTGAGACTGTTCCTGTTCTCTCCCCTTGGGAGAGCAAAACTGTGGTTCTATGTGAACTGAAGTGCTATAGACACTTGGGAGAAGTGTTCTACGGCATTCCTCGCCAAATTTTTCCAATTGGGCAAAACCAATACCCTACGTGGAAGGATTTCCAGCTTTAATCAAGAGCTCAAGGAATCTATTCTCGAGGCATGGGAAAGGCTTCAGGAGTACATCCTAGCCTGTCCCTACCATGAGATGGATAACTGGCTCCTCATTTAGAACTTCTATAACGGGCTAATCCCATCAGCTTGTGACCATTTGGATGCTGCTGCTGGAGCAGCCTTCTTCTCACTGACGATGCCAAAAGCTAAAGATCTTATTGAGAAGATGGTGTCCAACATGGGATGGAACAATGAGCGTCTCCATACTTGACAGCGAGGCATGCACACCTTGAAGGAGGTGGACATGATCGCTGCAAAATGGGACCTCCTAATGAAGAAAATTGATGGACAAGCCAGTGGTGAAGTGTCTGGCAATGCCTATGCCCTAGACTCTCACATCATGTGCGAAGTCTGTGGCAACAAGGGTCATATTGTGACGCCCGGTTCCGAAAAATGAACCAAGCTAACGCATATGTGTGCCCAATATGTTCATCACACATACACGAGTGCAATCACAAAAGAGTATACAGAAAATTACAATAGAACAAGATTAATTAACCAAATTTTATTACACAAAACCAGATTATCCTTGAATACAAGCTCTAATGAATATTTATGACAAGTTCAACTAATGCAGCATAAATAAACTAATGAAGCAAACTAAACAGCTAGGCAGCATAAGCAATAGGGTATAGCGCAGCTCCAATAACACCACAGGCAAAGCTGATGTTAGACACGGCCTAGAACTCCGCATTATCGCCATTAAACTCCCAATCCTGACCTACAACTGTTGGGGGGGGGGGGAATTGCAAGAGTGAGTACATGTCGTACTTAGCAAGTGTGGAAAGTACGACATGTGGCTTATTCAAATGTCGACAATAATAATGGTTAAGTGTTGAAAAGTACATTAAAACGTTTGAAAAGAAATATATTACATGTATGTGAAATAAACCCATCATAATCATAAGTAATACCATAATACAAGTCCACAATTCACCATCTTCATCAATAATTCCAGATTTCACCATTTGCCAATAACCATATTCAATACCAGAAATAAATCCATAACCAGCCATAACCATTACCAAACCATAACCATCCCAAATACCATCCCAATACCGAGTTCCCTCTAATCATGGAAGTTGTCCAGGTGCTCATAACCGGGAGCACGACTATCATGATAGTTTTATTAGACTCTGCAGAGTTTGTACCACTTTACCCACCTAATCGTGATTTCATCACCTTTTAGTGACTAAGGAACCTCCATTATGCCGTCTCACACTTCCGTAGGTGTGTGGCCAAGATATCACAAAATAGCCTTTACAAAGGGATTACTAGCCTATTTAGACCCCACTGAGGTTTCACAGGTGGCGATGCCTCCAACTGAGCACATCTTCAACCAAGGGCCCCCTCTTGAGCCATTCGGATCCTAGGGTAGTCCCACCAATCATCAACAAACCCAATCCGACTACCCCTTCCCTGAGCATCCTTAATGGTCCAAATAGCACTGGCAAAGCCCTAATTAATCAGCTACGCCGCACCCATACTTGGCCTCGTGGTGGCACTGTAGTCCTGGCTTATTCTCGCATGAACCGGTCCTTAGATCTAAAGCAAGCAAACCACCATAACATCCAACCCATCCACATAACAGGCTTGCTTAGATCACCCATTACCATACCGTATTGACCAGTTCACATTAACCAAAATATCATTAATGCATAATTAAATTGAGTGGTATAGTTGTTTCCCATCCCAGTTGATTAAGCGAAGCAAAAAGGTAAAAAAGCCCTTCTCAACTCTCTACCATATATTCCAGGTGACAAGGGTGGTTAAACAATTCTAGTAAACTTCCTATCATAGGATTCCCATCAAATTGACACAAGCATGCAATTTACAAACAAAACATTTTATTTAAAAAAAACAGGATCAATATGCTTCAAGGACACTTGTCTTGCTCTTGCTGTTGATTAAGATCAAAGCCTTCGAACTCTTGGTGATGTAGATCCTCCGCGGCACTCTCTAGCGCAAATCTGTCTAATCCACACAATAAACATACAAGACAAGAAACACAATCAAAGAGCGCACAAATATTACTCAATATGACATGGTATTCATGATTGATGCAAATGCAACGTAGAACTTGTTACTAGATTGCTTTTAACGATCACTAACTAGTTCTAATAGCTTTTAACAAGTTTATATGGGTTTGGATTCGATTAGATCGAATTTTATAATTAATTTGATGTAATTTAACCAGGAAGACCGGACTAGTCTGCTAGGGACTGGACAAGTCCGCCCTCTGCGAGATCAGCATATTAGGATTTTCTAGATCGACGTAAGTTCGGAGATTAGGTGTTGAATTCACGTAAGGAAAAGAGAATAGAAGGTATACCAGGTGTTTAGAACTGCAATGAATCAAGAAACATGGAGGTAACACTTGGATCTTGATGATCTAGGGTTGGTGATGAACTTGGAGATGAATTGGTGCTGAAGAACAAAACTTGGTGGAGATCTTGATCCTCCTTCGTTTCCTCCTCTTCTTCTTCTTACTTGGTGGAGAACAAAATGTTAGGCACGACGTCCCTAGGCCCACTTAACGTGAAACCCAAGAAACAAGTCGTAAAACAAAAGATCAACTCGGAGTCGCGAAATATCGGACAAGTCCGGAAAGGACCGGACTAGTCCGAAGTCATCCAGAGAGAAAATCGGACAGGTCTGGCCAAAAATCGGACAAGTCCGACTTTGAACAGAGAGCGAATCGGACAAGTCCGCTGGAGCACCGGACTAGTTCGGAAAAGTCCAGGGACTTAGCAATTTTTCAAGGATTCTTGGAATATCGGACTAGTCCGCACAAAATCGGACAAGTCCGAAAGTTTCCAGAGCCAAAATCGGACTAGTCCGCAGCAAAAATGGACAAGTCCGTTTTTAGTCAGAGAGAAATCGGACTAGTCCTCAGCAAAATCGGACTAGTCCGCACTTTCCTGTATTTTAAGTGCGGTTTTGTTCCAAATCAATTTTAAATGCTCTGAATCAATTTTAAACTCGTTCCTCTTGTTGTGGGTTAATGTTAAACATGTATATGAGTGTATGTAGGGCATGATGCATGAAAATTAGGGTGTTACAAACCTACCCCCCTTAAAATGAATCTCGCCCTCGAGATTCGACGCGAAGAGAATAGATAGGGAAATTCCTTATTGAGATCATCTTCCAATTCCCACGTTGCTTCTTTTCGGTGTGGTGCTTCCATTGAACTTTACACCATCTAATGACCTTGTTCCTTGTGACCCTCTCCTTAGTTTCCAAGATTTTGACCAATTGCTCGGCATAAGTCAAATCTTCCTCTAGTTCCAATCCTTCCATTGTCACTTGTTCTTCCGGTACTCTCAAACACTTCTTGAGCTGTGAAACATGAAAGACATCATGTACGTCCAAAAGATGAGCTGGCATCTCCAACTTATACGCTACTTCTCCACTTTTGTCCAAAATCTTGAATGGTCCAATATAGCGAGGTGCTAGCTTTCCTCTTATGTTAAACCTCTTATGACCCCTCATTGGCGACACCTTGAGGTAAACAAAATCTCCTATTCCAAAGACTAATTTCCTTCTCCTATTGTCCGCATAGCCTTTTTGCCTTGATTGGGCAGCCCTCAAATTTTCACGAATTATTCGGACTTGCTTTTCGGCTTCTTGCAACACATCCGGACCAAATACTTGAGTTTCTCCTGCCTCATTCCAGAATAAAGGTGTCCTACACTTCCTCCCATAAAGCGCTTCATATGGTGACATCTTCAAACTTGCTTGGTAACTATTGTTGTATGAAAATTCCGCGTATGGCAAGATTTTGTCCCAACTCTTCCCATGCTTTAAAGCACAAGCTCTTAACATGTCCTCCAAAATCTGATTGGTCCTCTCGGTTTGTCCATCCGTTTGAGGATGATATGATGAACTAAAATTCAACCTCGTTCCCGAAGCTTCATGCAATTTTTGCCAAAATCTGGAAGTAAATTGAGAACCTCTATCCGAGACTATCTTCTTAGGGACCCCGTGTCGACACACAATATGATCCATGTATATTTCGGCCAATTGTGCAGCTGTATACTTGGTCTTCACGGGGACAAAATGAGCTGACTTGGTTAAGCGATCCACAATTACCCAAATTGAGTCATACCCGGACTGAGTACGTGGTAACCCAACTATGAAGTCCATACCGATTTCTTCCCACTTCAATTCTGGGATCTTCAATGGTTTCAATAATCTCGCTGGCCTTTGATGTTCCGCCTTGACTCGTTGACACACATCACACAATGCCGCATATTCAGCTATGTCCTTCTTCATGCTATCCCACCAATAGCAAGCCTTCAAATCTTTGTACATCTTTGTACAACCAGGGTGAATTGAGTAAGGTGAGTCATGTGCCTCTTTCAATATTGTCTCCCGTATGTGCTTCACATTAGGCACAACAGTCCACTTACCAAGCCATAGGATACCATGTTCATCCTCGTCAAATCTGAATTCTCTCCCTTCTTTGGTCCTGTCCTTGATTTCCTTGATCTCCTCATCTGTGGTTTGTGCTTCTCGAATTTCTTGCTCCAAGGTTGGGTTTAACTCCATCATACCCGTCTCATTTACAAATCCGAGGTTCAACCTTTCAAACTCCTTACATAACTCGAATGGTAACTCTCGAACTGTGAGTTGGTTACTTACTCCCTTTCTACTCAAAGCATCGACCACTACATTGGCCTTTGCCGGATGATAGTTGATCCCCAAATCATAATCTTTGATGAGCTCCAACCATCTTCGTTGCCTCAAGTTCAGATCCGTTTGTGTGAAAATATACTTCAAACTCTTATGATCCGTATAAATTTCACACCTATGTCCAAGGATATAGTGTCTCCAAATCTTCAATGCGTGTACCACGGCCGCGAGTTCCAAATCGTGTGTGGGGTAATTCTGCTCATGTTTCTTCAATTGTCTTGATGCATAGGCGACCACTTGACCTTCTTGCATCAATACACATCCAAGCCCTTGTCTCGATGCATCGCAATAAATATCAAAACTCTTGCTCACGTCCAGCAGCACCAAAACTGGGGCTGTTGTCAACCTCTTCTTCAACTCCTCAAAACTATTTTGACAAGCTTGAGTCCATTGGAAAGCCTTTCCCTTCATTAGCAACTCCGTCATAGGCTTGGCTATCTTGGAGAAGTCCTTGATAAACCGACGGTAATATCCGGCCATCCAAAGAAAACTCCTTATTTCCTTGACATTTTGCAGCGGTTCCCACTTCAACACGTCTCTCACTTTTCCGTGGTCAACCGATACTCCTCCTCCTGAAATTATATGACCCAAAAACGACACCTCTCTCAACCAAAACTGACACTTGTTGAACTTGGCATACAATTGATGCTCCCTCAATTTCTGCAATGTATGCCTCAAGTGTTCCTCATGTTCTTTCTCATCCTTCGAGTAGATCATAATATCATCAATAAACACAACGACGAACTTGTCCAAGTACTCCATGAAGACCTTATTCATGAGGTACATAAAGTAGGCAGGCGCATTTGTCAATCCAAAAGACATCACGGTGTACTCATAAGATCCATACAGTGTTCTAAAAGCTGTCTTGGGTATGTCCGATGGTCTAATCTTCATTTGAAAATATCCCAACCTCAAGTCAATCTTAGAGAAGACACAAGCACCCTTCATCTGATCAAACAAGTCTTCTATGCGTGGCAAGGTGTACTTGTTCTTGATTGTTACCTCGTTGAGAGCTCGGTAATCCACGCACATCCTTTGGGATTCATCCTTCTTGTCCACAAATAGAACGGGCGCTCCCCAGGGCGAAGAGCTAGGGCGAATAAAACCCTTCTTTAATTGCTCTTGAATTTGCTTCTTGAGCTTCGCTAATTCCATAGGAGGCATCCTATACGGCCTCTTAGCTATAGGTGCAGTTCCAGGTATTAAATCAATAACAAACTCAATGTCTCGATCGGGTGGCATACCTGGCAACTCATCCGAAAAAACATCCAAAAATTCACACACCACCAGAATCTCCTCAATTGCGGCACCGTCCATATGCTTCAACTCCAATTGCTTCGGTGCGGTTTGAGATGCTTCAAATGCTACGGTGATCCCTTCTTTGTTGGTCAACTTCACCGTCTTCGTGGCACACTCAATAACTCCATTGTGCTTCCTTAACCAGTCCATACCAAGTATAATGTCCAACCCTTGAGAATCCAAAACAATGAGCTTGGCGGAGAAGTCTACCCCCCTTATTCTAAGGCTTACTTTTGGACATACTATATTTGTCCTCATATCTCCGCCAGGAGACTTAACCAATAGAGTAACTTTCATATGAGAGATAGGCAAACTATACTTGGCAACATACTTCGATGCAATGAATGAATGCAATGCTCCAGAATCAAATAACATAGTCGCGGGGTTGGAGTTGACGAGAAACATACCAATGACCACGTCATTCGCTTGCTGAGCATCCTCCGTAGAGACATGGTTCACGCTGCCACGAGCAAAATTCTGCCGTCCGCGGTTCCCTTGTGGTTGTCCTCCATTGGGTCTTGGATTTTGCCTCGGTGCATTGCTTCCTTGACCAGGGCCTGACGTAGGACATTGATGCGCAAAGTGTCCAGCTTCTCCACAAGTATAGCACTTCTTAACTCCACCAGAATTATTGGGACGAGCTTGATTTTGAGCACTTGTAGGAGGAAAATTAGCACGAGGCGCATAAGGCATTGGATGCCTAGGTGCTTGCATGACAGGGTGCTGCTGCACAAACTGAGTTGGGCGTGGTGCATAACCAGGGCGCTGAGCAGGAATAGAAGGGCTGAAGTAAGGCACATTGGGCGGCACAAAGCGAGGGCGCACATTACTTCCTTGTTGCTGTCCTTGATATGGCGCCTTCCTCTTGATTTCTTGCTCCATCTCACGGATCTTGTTCTCAACCACAATTGCTTTCTCCACAAGCTTCTGAAAATTGGCGTAATCGCAGTTGAGTAGTTGCACTTGGATCTCATTGTTCAAGCCCCTCATGAACAAGTATTTCTTCCGGCTGTCTCGACTAACATCCCCAGGAGCATACCTTGAGAGTTGAGTGAATTTATTGAGGTATTCACTCACGCTTGATCTTCCTTGCCTTAAATTCTCAAATTCTTGTCTCTTCAAGATCATAACACCTTCCGGCACATAATGAGAACGAAAATTCTCCTTGAATTCGGCCCGAGTAATTCTCTCTTGGTTCTCATGAGCATTGCAATAAGCATCCCACCAATCCGCAGCTGCTCCAACTAGTTGATGAGGAGCAAACAAGACCTTCTCCCGGTCACTGCATTGGACAATAGCTAGCTTCTTCTCCATGGACTTGAGCCAATCATCTACATCCATAGGGTCGGTAGCTTGAGCAAAGGTCGGCGGCCTAGTCCTCATAAACTCTCCCAATTGGTTATGAGGAGGCGGGGGTGGCGGTGGAGGCATGTGAGGCTGATTGTTGATATTGCCAGCCTGCAGCTGTCCCATTGTTTGTATCATGGTCTGCGTGAGCTAGTTTTGCATATCCAATAGCTGCTCAATGTTGATAGCTCCCTGAGCAGGTCCTCACCCATTGTTGTTATGAGGTACTCTATTGTTCTCCTCCTCATCATTGCCATCCCTCTGGTTGCGAGTCCTCACCATCTGATGAAGAGCAATAGGTAAGAATTAGAGAACGTCCCCAACTATATGCATCAAGGGATATGAAACTAAACAGCTAGCTACACTAGCCTAGGTGGACATGGCAATGCTAATGCACCCCAAAATCCTCTATTAAGCACACAAGCAAACAATATATATAGCAACAACACACCAAGCAAAAACACATCGATTCCTGAGTGCCCCTATGTGCTCTAAAGTGTCCATTCTATCTAGGCTGCATCCTATGGTCAACCTGTGGCTCTGATACCAATCTGTGATGCCCGGTTCCGAAAAATGAACCAAGCTAACGCATATGTGTGCCCAGGATGTTCATCACACATACACGAGTGCAATCACAAAAGAGTATACAGAAAATTACCACAGAACAAGATTAATTAACCAAATTTTATTACACAAACCAGATTATTCTTGAATACAAGCTCTAATGAATATTTATGACAAGTTCAACTAATGCAGTGGAAATAAACTAATTAAGCAAACTAAACAGTTAGGCAGCACAAGCAATAGGGTATAGCGCAGCTCCAATAACACCACAGGCGAAGCTGACGGTAGACACGGCCTAGAACTCCACATTATCGCCATTAAACTCCCAATCCTGACCTGCAACTGTTGGGGGGAATTGCAAGAGTGAGTACATGTCGTACTCAGCAAGTGTGGAAAGTATGACATGTGGCTTATTCAAATGTCGACAATAATAATGGTTAAGTGCTGAAAAGTACATTAAAACGTTTGAAAAGCAATATATTACATGTATGTGAAATAAACCCATCATAATCATAAGTAATACCATAATACCAGTCCACAATTCACCATCCTCATCAATAATTCCAGATTTCACCATTTGCCAATAACCATATTCAATACCAGAAATAAATCCATAACCAGCCATAACCATTACCAAACCATAACCATCCCAAATACCATCCCAATACCGAGTTCCCTCTAATCATGGAAGTTTTCCAGGTGCTCATAACCGGGAGCACGGCTATCATGATAGTTTTATTAGACTCCGCGGAGTTTGTACCACTTTACCCACGTGTTCGTGATTTCATCACCTTTCAGTGACTAAGGAACCTCCATTATGCCGTCTCACACTTCCGTAGGTGTGTGGCCAAGTGATCACAAAATAGCCTTTACAAAGGGATTACTAGCCTATTTAGACCCCACTGAGGTTTCACCAGTGGCAATGCCTCCAACTGAGCACATCTTCAACCAAGGGCCCCCTCTTGAGCCATTCGGATCCCAGGGTAGTCCCACCAATCATCAACAAACCCAATCCGACTACCCCTTCCCTGAGCATCATTAATGGTCCAAATAGCACTGGCAAAGCCCTAATTAATCAGCTATGCCGCACCCATACTTGGCCTCGTGGTGGCACTGAAGTCCTGGCTTATTCTCGCATGAACTGGTCCTTAGATCTAAAGCTAGCAAACCACCATAACATCCAACCCATCCACATAGCAGGCTTGCTTAGATCACCCATTACAATACCGTATTGACTAGTTCTCATTAACCAGAATATCATTAATGCATAATTAAATTGAGTGGTATAGTTGTTTCCCATCCCAGTTTATTAAGCGAAGCAAAAAAGGTAAAAAGCCCTTCCCGACTCTCTACCATATATTCCAGGTGACAAGGGTGGTTAAACAATTCTAGTAAACTTCCTAACATAGGATTCCCATCAAATTGATACAAGCATGCAATTTACAAACAAAACATTTTATTTAAAAAAAAAAACAGGATCAATATGCTTCAAGGACACTTGCCTTGCTCTTGCTGTTGATTAAGATCAAAGCCTTCAAACTCTTGGTGTTGTAGATCCTCCACGGCACTCTCTTGTGCAAATCCGTCTAATCCACACAACAAACATACAAGACAAGAAACACAATCAAAGAGCGCACAAATATTACTCAATATGACATGACATGCATGATTGATGCAAATGCAAGGTAGAACTTGTTACTAGATTGCTTTTAACGATCACTAACTAGTTCTAATAGCTTTTAACAAGTTTATACAGGTTTGGATTCGATTAGATCGAATTTTAGAATTAATTTGATGTCATTTACCAGGAAGACTGGACTAGTCCGCTAGGGACCGGACAAGTCCGCCCTCTGCGAGATCAGCAGATTAGGGTTTTCTAGATCGACGTAAATTTGGAGATTAGGGGTTGAATTCACGTAAGGAAAAGAGAATAGAAGTTATACCAGGTGTTTAGAACTCCAATGAATCAAGAAACTTGGAGGTAACACTTGGATCTTGATGATCTATGGTTGGTGATGAACTTGGAGATGAATTGGTGCTGAAGAACAAAACTTGGTGGAGATCTTGATCCTCCTTCGTTTCCTCCTCTTCTTCTTTTTTCTTGGGATCTTCTCCTCCCTCCTTGATGGTGGCTACCCACGAACTAGGGTTTGGGTGGGTGGAAAAGTGGCAAATAGATGTCAATCCAAGGGGTGGGGTTGTTTATATAGAGGTGGAGGCTAGGGTTAGATGTATTTCGAGTTTTGGGATGAGTAGAGACTGGTTTAGAGTACCATATGGGCTCTAAAAAAGTTAGGCACGACGTCCCTAGGCCCACTTAATGTGAAACCCAAGAAACAAGTCGTAAAACAAAAGATCAACTCAGAGTCGCAAAATATCGGACTAGTATGTCTAGAGAGAAAATAGGACAAGTCTGGCCAAAAATTAGACAAGTCCGACATTGAACAGAGAGAGAATCAGACAAGTCCGCTAGAGCACCGGACTAGTCCGGAAAAGTCCAGGGACTTAGCAATTTTTCAAGGATTCTTGGAATATCGGACTAGTCCGCACAAAATCGGACAAGTGCGAAAGTTTCCAAAGCCAAATCGGACTAGTCCGCAGCAAAAACGGACAAGTCCGTTTTTAGTCAGAGAGAAATCGGACTAGTCCTCAGCAAAATCGGACTAGTCCGCACTTTCCTGTATTTTGAGTGTGGTTTTGTTCCAAATCAATTTTAAATGCTCCGAATCAATTTTAAACTCGTTCCTCTTGTTGTGGGTTAATGTTAAACATGTATATGAGTGTATGTAGGGCATGATGCATGAAAATTAGGGTGTTACACATATGGCCAATGATTGCCCAGAAACTCGTGAGTATGCCCTATACCTTGCCCACAATGGAAATTTCAACAACAACAATGGCTATCGTCGAGGAGGTCAAGGGTGGGGTCAACAATGCCCATTCTTTCAAGGAGGGTACAACAACAATGGCAACCCTGGAAATCAGCCCAACTTGAGAGAACTTGCCATTAGCCAGCTCAAGATCAACGATGCCCTATCCAAGAAGCTGTCAGCTGATGACAAGAACCTGAAAAACATCAGTGCCAAGATGGAAGGACTATCCTCAGCCTTCAAGAATCAACTGAGCTTCAACAAGATGCTCAAGACTCAGTTGGCTCAGCTGCCAGCTGCTATTCCTCCAATGGAGAATGGCAAGATGTCAGGCCAGCCAGAACCCTTGATGGAACATGTCAACATGATTTCCGTACGAGAGAGCAACTGGCAGAAGGACCCTGGGTGTCCTACCATTTTATGCTCAATTGGGGCTCACCACTTTGACAAGGCACTTTATGATCTGGGAGCATGTGTAAGTGTGATGCCCAAGGTTGTGTTCGACCAACTGAAGTTCACAGAGCTGACTCCAACACCAATGCAACTACAACTGGCTGACTCTTCAATCCGTTATCCAGCGGGTATTGCTGAAGACGTCCTGGTGAAGATCCGGAACTACATCATACCCGTGGATTTTGTGGTGCTAGACATGGACACTGAGGATGATACACCACTTATTCTTGGACGTCCATTCCTAAGCACTGCAAAAGCTTGCATAGATGTGGGAGCTGGAGAAATCCACTTCCATATCAATGGCAAGGTGGAAAAATTTAACTTTCGGCCAAGATTAGAGCAATGCTCCATGATTCGAATCAAGTATGGGCCGAATGATAAACACATCAGAGAGGTCGAAGTCACACCTCCAAAGGTGGACTCACTCATTTCATTCATGAGAAGATTAATCTACGAGGACAATCCGTCATTTCGACCACGCCGATATCCAAAGGCGACGGAATCGTTTGGACCTTCCCGGAGGCCCAAGTCCACCAAGCCGCCAAAGAAAGAATGGCGGAAGAAGAAAGACAAGCCGTCCGAGCCCATCCCTCTGGGCCCGGATGTGAAATGAAGACGGAGGAATGTCCATCTCATCGGACGGTGGTGAGACATATGCCAATAGGTTAAATTAGTAGTTATCCCACTTTATTTTTCATTCTTTCTTTTTCCACCCCATTTGAATTTTTCCCATTGCATATTTAATTTTCCCTAGCATGTTGAGAATCTTATATTCTCAACTATCATTTTTCTTTCTTTCTTTTCAAAATAATTTTTTTATTGGATTTGAAAAAAGTGTTTTTATTTGAAAAACAATTTTTTTTAGCTGCACATGTGGCATTTCACCATCGTGCTAACTTTATAGCCGTTGGGGAGCCACTTGACAAAAGGGGAACCAGGGGGGCCACCTGTCAGGTTGGCCGAACCCCCTGGTCGGCCGAACAGGGAGTGGAACCAAATTAGCTCCCCTTCCTCCAACGACTATATTTTGAACCCCAAGTGACCTTTGGAGGGTGCACCCTATAAATTGTGGCCGTGAGGAGCACCTCTCTTCACACACCACATCATTTTACACATCCCCAAGTCACTCTCTAGCTCACCTTGTTTCTCTTGCTGTTCATTGCAACACTCTTGCTCAATTCCATCCCCAATAGGATTTTCTTTTGTTTGCATTTGCATTTTACACTCAAGATTTCAAGATGAGAAAATTTGTTGAGAGTTTTGTTTTCCAAACATCGCTTCTTTTCGGATTTTTCTCGCCTTGTTTTGTTCTTGCTTGTTGAACTCAAAAAGACATGAAGAGGTTGTTTGGAAAGAGGAAGGAGGCTGCAAGCTCAAGCCATGGTGAAGGCTCTAGTGCACGCCTATGTTCCATGGGTACAAGCCCAAGGAGGAGAAGTGTGAGTGAGGACACTCCCATGGAAGAGAGAAGAAACAAACACCAACTTCTTCATGACAACGACCTCGACGTACGAAGCGAAGTTGAAGATCAAGCACACAGACTTCTCCAAGATCACGAGTTCCGCCACACCAAGGCTTATGATCCACATTTGATCTCCAAAATAAGTATGGACTCCGAATTTCTTTCCATTTGGCATGCAATGGGATTTGATGACTTTGCTCACATAGAGGAGAAAGGTTCACGCCTTCTCACTATTCAATTCCTTTGCACGCTAAGAATTGATGATGAATTGAAAATTTTGTTTGTCATGACTAAAAAGATAAAGGTTGCTCCAGTCAAAGCCATGATGACACAATGGTTAGATTACATTTCAAAATCAGGACCAATTGAATGCACTTCATTTATTACTCATATTGCTGATAGGGTAAGAGCAATTAAATACTCTTCATTTGAATATATTGAAACTGAAAGAGAATTAATTGATGAAGACTATTTAGTGCAAGGACATACCCTTAAGCATGATCATGATGGCTCCTTGATATTTTTCTATCCCAGCTTTGTTAATGAAATTCGGTTACCTAATCCGGATTTTCATTTGTACAAATGCCAGAGGCTAACCATTAATCTTCTTCCCCTTGAGGAAGCAAGAAGAAGTAATGTCTCTGGCAGGGTAACAAGGAATCGTGCGAGGGCTGCAGCCACAGGCATGCCAACGATAATCTCTCCGGTCCATAAATACCAAGAGGAAGAGAACCCAACGGGTTATGCGCCCAAATGGACTCAACCTTCGACGTATGAGACTGGGGGATCATCTTGGCAAGAATGGCAAAGGGATCCACCCTTATCCACTTCAAGCTCTGGTACCTTGCCCCCAACATCCATGAGAGGACATCGTTCCTTTTCGGCTAGAAGTCATCATGACTATAGCCAAGGAATGACGAACCTCACTAGACGTACGGGAGAACTTGAAGTGAGAACGGGTGACATCTACAGCACACTACAGGAGCATGCTCAAGGTACGCAGGATTGGCAACAACACATGGATGCTCAATTCACTAACTTCAACACGGCGCTACAACAACAACATGTCGATCTTGCAGCGTACTTCCGTCATCAAGGGTTCAACCCTTATCATGGAGGTAGTTGAAGAATAAGCTTGGGGGAGGACCCCCACTTGAGGTAACAAGTATCACATTCCTTGCATATTTATTTTCCATCCATCCATCATCCACCTTGCATTTAAAAAAAAATAGGTTAGAATTGCTTTCATCAAATAAAGATGTGCGGTAAGAATGATTTAGAATTCACATAGATAATATGATGAATAGTTGCTCTGTTTTATTTTCCTAAGTCTCTAGTTTATAACTTGCTACTCTAATATTGCTTTCATTGGTTTGAAATACTTTTACCTTAATTTGGAAGTTGTGGGTAGCAAAATCTTAATCTAATTCTAGGTTGTTGCAAGATTAGAATTGGTAATAGGGCTTCTAGTCCTAGTTTGAAAGTAAAACTTAGATTTCCAGAGAAATTCTAAAAAGATTTAAGTTTCCCTCAATTGATTGGAAATACCTACCAAAGCCATATGATGTTCATACATAGACAAAACCTTATGCATATGCTATTTGCTTTCATATTGAGCCTAGTCAAACTAGTATATACCTATGTGATAAATCATTCAACTCTTTTTGAATTCAAGACTCCTCTTGCACATGCTATACTTCTACTTTAGAAGTAAGCAAAATGTCCATCATATCCACCATACCACAACAAAAAGAGAAACTCCATGTTATTCATGTTTAGCACTCTCTTCAAAATTCATTGCAAAGAAAGGGAGTAGAAGACATGGCTACAAAAAGAAAATGAAAAAAGAGAAAAAAAAATAGTCATGTTTCATCCCTGCAGAAGAAAGAGAGATTATACCAAAAAGGAGTTATCTCAAGTATCCACATCCACTTCCACTCCATCACACATGCACTAGTCTTGAATCAAAAAGTTTTGATTTGAATTTTCCTAAGGCTAACTCTTTTGACTTAGCAATATATGTGATGCAAATATGCCTACTTACTTTCCTTACCAAGCTCCACATACAAGCCATATTCAATGAGTAGGAATAGTAGAGGCACAATGCTTTGGTGAGGAAATGTTTCCACTATCCACAAAGGAGTGACTGAGAGAATCAAATTGAGGTACTTAATATCTAAATTGAATTCTCCAGGATTTAAGTGGAACTTGATTTCTAGGCTATGTTTGCTCCAATTGCTATTCTACCTTTCAACTACTCATGAATATGAAAAAGCATAAGCCCCATGATAACTTAAGAAAGGTAGGGTATCATAGCCAAATTCTACAATACTAGGTAGAGTATCTTGTTGTGCATTAGATACTTTTGAAAATAAGACATTGTAGCAACTCCTGATCATAAACCTAAAGTCTTGACTTTGCTCGGGGCGAGCAAAGGAAAATCTTGGGGGAGTTTGTTGACGGCTGTTATATACCTATTCCACCCGTCAATTTAACTAAATTATGTGAAGGATTGATCATTTCTTGCACACATCACCTTTCTATCTAACCCAATTCCACTTGGACTTGGAAAATATGTGTATCCAGAATTTTATGCAGGAAATGAGAAAATGTAGAGGGACCAATCCTATAAAATATCATCCCAGCCAATCAGGAGATGACACGTGGGATCCCATGGATCAAATGACCCACAAATAGAAGTATCCAAGGAGGTCCAACGGTGTATCACCAATATACATCAATGGGATCCACCTGGCAGCCACCTGGAGAAAGCACACGAGAAACGGTGCAATGACCAGGTCGGCCAAACCAGGGGGTCGGCCGACCTGGTCTTTGCACCAAACTCAGTCAGCCTCCATGTGTTGGCTCCTCCCGGCTCCCTGGAGTCAATGGTGACTGATTCGCGCACTTTTGGTGGCAGGAATCAACCTCAACACTAGTATAAATAGGACCCCCTACCCCTCACTTCAACACACACCACTTTACCTTCATCTCTATTGTCACACGATCATCCATAGTCTTAGAGGAGTTAGGTTGTAGAGAGGAGAGTCTCTAGTCCCATGTCCAAATTTGGAAAGGAGTAAGGAGTCTCTCTCTTCCCAATCCTACATTGGGAAAGGTATGGCTCATGTATTCTTTCTTGTAATTGTGACTTTATGCATAATAAATATAGTATCTTTAGTCTCTACTTATACATATACTAGGGCAAAGCGTTTCTTGTTTGATTGTGTAGTCCATGTAAGTGGAAGGTATAGCTTCTATGACTATTTCGTTATGAACATATCTCATTATCATAGAACCTATAGACCCCCACTATAGTCTAGTTAATTATAACATAACTAGGTTAGTATGGATAATTATGTTGTGTATCAACATTGGTTCAATGATAATTCAATTCATTGCCTTAGGATGGATTGTGCCTAGGCTCTTAAGGTAATTACTTAATATGCTAGCATGGTGCTAGGATAGCTAAGTAGCATTGGATGTCTCGTAGACCCACGGATTGAAGAGGTAGGCAGTAGGTGGTGACAGCCCTATCTGTCCTTTGTAATCCTCCACGTTCAGTTATGCCATAAACTCTTGGCGGGAGTCGCCCTAGTATTGCTAGGGGTAAGCTCGTGCCCAATGTGTTGAACCACATAGCATAAGTATTCACTATTGATCTAGCTTATGAATAATTAGTTTAGACTATGTATATGTACAATAAAGCATAGTAGGAGTTCCTCCATAACTCTCAACCTTAACTAACCTCTAGGATCCTCTTAACCCCTTAGACTTGAAAGCTTTTGTGTGTGTCACACTACCTCCACTATTATTTTATCCATCCTTACTAGATTCTTACCTAGACCTTTCTACCCTTTCCACTTGATGATTGTTATATATCTTCCCTGCCTTCCTTTGGGATCAAATAAATGACACCCTTGGGAATACTCTTAAGGGGTAATGCTACAATGATATCTCCTTGCGCTTGCGGAATTCACTCTGTGATCCAATAGAACCATTAACAAGCATTTCTGACACATCAGTTGGAGACGTTTAGTTAATGGTGCATAAGTAATGCCAACAAGCATTTCTGGCACCATTGCCGAGGATTATTTGTTAGTATATCTTAGGAGCCGTCAACAATCCCCTTCTATCAACGTGTATCTTTTAGTCAATCTGACAATACGGTGAGCAGATACACTGTCTCCAGGAAGGATATTGTCTTTCAAGTAGCTCCAGATCTCCGAGATCCATGCATTGGAGCTTGCTTGAGCTTCTGAGTCTTGCGTGTTGGGTTGCTCAGAGCTTCCGACAACACCTACGACTCTTGGTGGACGCAATGGTAGCAGGGCCACCGGGACTGCCAGCTTCGTGGTGCTGGTCTCGCCCCCTTCGCTCAGTTTGGCAGGCTGAGCTGTTGGTTTTGACAAACTCCGGATGAAGATTTTGTCAGGAGCCGGAGCTCCGGTTGAAGCTTTCATCTAGAGTTCATCGGCTTCAGTGTTATGAAGACGCTGAACATGATGGAGATCTAGGACTTCAAAGTCCTTCTGGAGCCTTCTTGACTTCAAGGAGATAAGCAACTAGTTGAGGATTGTTGCAGGAGCATTCACCTTTGACTTGTTTGATAATGAGCTGTGAATATCCCTTCACTAACAGCTGTTTGACACCATAAGATAGTGCCATCTTGAGTCCATAGATGAGAGCTTCATACTCTGCCATGTTGTTGGTAGCCTTGAAATCAAGGCATACCATGTACTTGACCTTCTCCCCAGTCGGAGCCAGGAGAAGGATTCTAGCTCCGGCCCTCTGCTTTTGCATAGAGCCGTCAAAGTAAAGGGTCCAGTGAGGCTTGGTGAATACCGGAACTTTGGGTTCTAGTTTCTTCTCACTGTGGCCCCCATGGTTTGATGGAGAGGGGGTCCACTCCGCCACGAAGTCAGCCAAGGCTTGACTTTGATTGCTTGTCGTGACACGAATTCTAGATCGAATTCAGCCTGTTTTGCTGCCCACTTTGCAATATTCTCGTTAGAGTTAGGGTTATGAAAATAGCACGCAGTGGGAGAGAGGTTACCACTGATATTTTGTGGGCTTGGAAGTAGTGACAAAGCTTCCTTGAGGCAATAAGAACTGCGTAAAGCAGCTAATGCACCTCAATGTATCTTGTCTTGGCATTGTGAAATACTCCACTGATGAAGTACACTGGGGCATTGGATGGTCCGAACCCTTACGGAAGGACCCAGAGCTTCTTCTCCACCGACCCGAACCCTGCTGGAGGGTTCCAGACCTTCAGGTTGTGCTCCTTGGACCCTTCCGACAGGGTCTAAAATTTCTTCTTGTTCGACTTGGACCTCGCCGGAAGGATCCAGATCATCTTGGTCAGCCAGGTGAACCTCCCCAAACGAATGAGGTTGATCTCCTAGCAGAAAATTTACAATGTTTTCTGTGTGGTGGCAATAGCAGCCTAGTGCAACGTTTTCTGAGTCGTGGTCAAATGTTTATACTGCAACGTTTTGTAATTCGTGGCAATAGCTTCCTATTGCAACAATATATCATTCGTGACAAGAAATTCGTAATGCCACGTTTTATAGTTAGCGGCAGCAGAATGCTAATGCACCAGGTTTGAAAATTAGTGGCAACAAAATCGCGAGTTTAACAATAAACATCCATCAATCGGTATCGCAACACACATAACAACACTCAAGTATTACTAAAGCGACGTGTTTGCATGTTAAGAATTTGCCTAAGCTGACTGGGACTAATTGTTGGAGCATGTGGCTTTTGGCGGTTCTTTTGTTGGAACATTTGTGGAGTGGTCTCCATCATTTTGCGCATTTCAGCCATCGAGACACGCATGTCCTCCATTTCCTTAGGTCTCTATTCATGATCAGCTGCTATCTAATCTTCTATGTTCTGGACTTGAAGGTTTAACTCTTCATTCTTCTGGTTTATGCAGTCCACCTGGGTGGTTAAGCTATCATTTCTTCCTTCCAACTCCTGCACTTGGTGATTGAGGCCTGAATTTCTATCATCTAAGTTTCGAACTTGGTCGTTGAGGTATTCAACTATCTGGATATAGATACGTTCACGTTCAAGACCAGTAGGGTTAGCCATATAACCACGCCCCCGAACACGTGATCTTCCACAATCGATTGAGGATATATAACAACACTAGAAGATGTGGTTTCTCTCCTCATTTGGAATTGGGCCTCCCTGCTCAGCTTCCATGTCGTCCACTTGGGCACGTGCCTGCATCTATATAAGAAAAGAAGAGTCACAAGCACATTGCAAATATTTAATTAATTAAGGATTGTTCAAAGTGTTACTCACATGTATAGATTATGTCTTCTCGTTTGCCCAGTCACTGTTCTTCAAATGGCTTGCCTCCCACAATCGTTCTTCAAATGGTTTGCCTCCAACAGTTGTATGTCATCAGGTTGTTCTCCGATCTCTGGGTCTCGCTACATAAAATACAAGTAAATTCAACATGTAGGTATACATATTGATTGCAGCACAAAGTAAAAGCGTGATTTATATTTCATACCTTCTCGTAACTAAGTTGGGCGTAGGATTTGGAGTCAAGCAAGTGATTCGCCTTCTGTCTTCTTCGATTTTGATAATTGGTCCTGCTTATTGACTGCAATAATTTTAAGAATTAATTCCACGAATGAATGTAAATCAAACAGCTTTTGTATGATGCGAAGCTATTAAAAAGCTATCTGACTTTGAATCGCTCAAACCAAAAATATTCTATTAGGTGCAACCACTCGGGTGCCAGTATGTCATCAGGCTTGTATCGTATACTTTCTTCATCGATAGAATAACTCTTATAGGTGGCATGCAAAGTCGAGTGCCACCCCTTGTAGCGCTTACCAGTAATTTTCAATATTTTTCTTGCACTCTCCGGTGTGTCCTCCATGTCCCAGGAATCTTGTACATTGTATAACAAGTTGCTATAAATGTACAAGATGGAGATTGCAAGAAAAAGTACTTGTGTGGGGTGTGACAACACTAACCAGAATGTCTCGTACTATATCTCTCTTGTTACTATTGCCAACCTCTGCCCACTTCCTTGCACTACTGAGGGATGCATGATTTTTTGTAAACATAACCACATCATCGACAAGTTCCACTGATTAATACCAACCGCAACACCCAACCTAGTGGAGAACTGGATTGGTAGCTTCACATGCTCCGTTCTACTAATTTGGGATGCATAGCGTATTCTGGCAACCTTAAGTCCCTTAGCCACACTTCTTCCAAGCTTCTTTCCTTCTGTTACATAGATTCAAATGGTAAATGATTAAAGAAAATTACCGCCTGACCAAGTTTAGTATCATGTACAAATAGTGTGAAAAGAAGAAAAGTCTGATGTTCGTACCATCTTCAGGATGAGTGTGGCAAATACGAGCGTGGGAGGACCGCGTCCCAGCAACATTTTGTTCTGTATTACTCCCTCCTGGTTTATATTAATTGTTGTATCAGACCAACAAATGAATTAAAAATAAACTAGTTAGGACTGTCTGAATGACATGTCAGTGGCGCTACATTTTGATCAGGTGGGGAGTACATTGTTGTTGTCCATACCCTAAAATGAGCCATAAAGTACACATGTCAGTGGCGCTACTGCACTCATAGTACTGCAGATGATTTTTAGTCCAACGGCGAAGCAGGCAAGACTGAGGGGGCGGGCATGCAGCTGGCAACACTAGACTAGACAAAGATAGGGTTCGCTGGTTCGATCTATCTCACATAAGCTGGAGCGCATCTCGAAGAGAATTAGTTGCAGGGCAAGTAATGAATGCCAGCGGTAGCAGGTGGCGAATGCAAGACAGATAAGTTAGGCAGCTTGCGGGATTGAAATCCTCTGCAGTACTGCACCTGCAGTAGCTGCCACTGACATGTAGGCCCATGAGACATCGGGTCACTTCTCAGTGGCGGCAACTGCAGGTGCAATACTGCATAGTCCCAACTCGTGGCGCTTAACAAAGAGAAGGTTCAGTCTGGCCGAGATCACCAAGAGCAAATCTCGAGGAGGATTGGTGGTAGGGCGAGTAATGGCCAGGGATTTGCGGGTGGCAGGGTCATCATGTCATGTGAAGGATGGGACGTGGCGGTGGGCGAGGGAGACGCGTCGGGGAGTACACTGAAGTGACCAACGGTAGGGCGTGGGCGCCGGTGCCGACTGGAGTGGCCAGCAGCGAGAGAGCACATCGTGGAGGCATCAAGAAATCATGCCATCATACAGGCTGATGAACTGTTAACTATAAAGACTAAGAAAGTAGAATCGCAAGGCATGCTAGAACAATTAGTAGAGCATAGGAAAGAATGCAAATGGCCATGATACACCCATCATCAATACATTTAAAGGACAAAATTTGGTCTCTCAAAATTCTACAGATTCAATGCCAAAGAAGTAAAAAACTAACACGCTTTGCCAAAACAAATGGCACGGTAGAGAGGCAGGTAGTAATGAGATGTGATATGGGTAGTTTGAAGCTACCGATAGAGTTGGAGTGGGACATTTTTAAGCTCCACAAGTAAAGTTACGCTGGGACGGGAGGAGTATTTCTGGTTTGTCTATCTATACCTACTGTTAGTTCATGCATCGTAGTACAAGGGAATGAAGAATCTCAGGGTTCCTGAACATCATGTGCTGCAATATTCTCTGCATACCATGCAAAGGAATTAATGTTTTCTAAAAAAATTTAGTTTTGATAGTAAACATATTTATAGTTATACCAGGTGCTTGTTGGCCACCATGAATGCTTGTAGATGACATCACGGTTTGATGTCTTGTTCCTAATGTAAAGAGCATTGTAAGTAGTCATTCCAAATAACAGTGATAATATCAGATTACATGACCGACATAGATTTTGGTTCGAACGGTGTGGTTTCTATAAACTGTAGTGTTTGTTTGGAATGGAGGAATTAGAAATGAAGGAATAGAAAAAAACGTACAATCCAAGAAAGCCACAAGAAAGAAAAAGTATAAAAATCGTGGGAACTGAGAATCTTAGGAATACAAATTTGTAAAACAGGAATGAGAGTACACCGTCTGGAGTGATTGATTAGATAACTCGTGCGTTATTTACTTCTAAATCCAAAAATGACATACTACCTCCAATTTTTAATATTGGTCGTTCCCGGCCAGGAATTGAACTAAAAATACAATATCATAATAAGCTGTCGGAGCGACATTTATTTCGGGACAGATATAGTATATGCTATATATATATATATATATATATATATATATATATATATATATATATATTCGTGAAATAGAAGACCACATTTCTTTTTTGTTAATTTAATTAATCTTCGTATATCAACATGGATCGTGTAGAACTTAACTAGCCCAAAACTGCATGGATCGTGTAGTACCTAGCCAATATAGCTCTATAAAAAGATGGCATGGATCATGTAGAACTTACCTAGCACAAAATTGGAGTTTGGGATGTCGCAGTGAGGTGTCGACAACGAAGAGGTTTGGTAGATCCCGTCGAACTTGGTCGCCCGACGTTGTACCCACGAGTCACTACCACCAAGAGCTTTGATGCGTCAATGCGAAATCCATGGGGAAAATATTTTAAAAACCGTGGGAAATGAAAACACGGGAATTTCTTAGGAATACAAGTTTGGAACACAGGATAGAGAGACAACACATTTGGAGTACTGCAAGATCACTGGAAGGGCGGGGCAGCGGTGTGTCGGGAAAAAGGCCAGTGTTTCCATTTATACTGATTGTGGTTGAAATAGGGTTACAATAGGCGGGACTGACATTGGAGGCGCACAGCGTGAAAATTGAATTGTCAAAATCTCAATTGTGAAGCGCCAAGAAGAACGAAATTTTTTTTGCGGACGTGGAGAATTTGACACTAGTCGTGCCTTTGTGCACGCATGCAACCTTGATTAATTACATGTCATGTCGCGTCGATTCCTGCACGTGGTGTGTGTAGCTAGATGGGTAGACTTCTTTGGACAACTTGCTCGCTTCTTAATTATAGTATGGCCTAGCTGCTTGCTCGCCGTGCGACTGCCAGCTCCCCTTCATCTTTGTTGCCATGCATGGAGATCAAAATCTAAAAGCAGTCTTCTGCTAGCTAGTGGGATATTCTAAAAAAATACGAACAAAAATATGAATCGCCAAATGTATATGTGCTAATGCAAACAATATGCAAATATATAACACCCAAGTCCACGAAAGGACGATGGCAAACAATCAACATTCTGTAACATTAATCACAATGAAATGATAAGATGTAGTATATACTACTACTAAAAATACATTTTCACATGCGCCAACTACAAATGAAAAAATTGATGAAAGAACATAAAAGTGGAGAAACGCAACCTCAACCACGATCTCAATGGAGTTTCAACCAAGAGTTGTCGATTGTCACAACACAATGAATTCTTGGCTAGACATTGAACAACAGTTATCTCGCTCCTTTTTTCACAAAGGAGTTGTTTTGCGATATTGCATAGGCAGCATTGTTCATGAACAGAAAAGACATTTTTCATTAACATAAAAACAACACATATATTACAAACAAGAACTACGAAAGCACATAGAAAACAAGAAAAAGAAAAACTACAAATACTACTCTACTCGAAGTCGAAGGAGATCTCCTCCACCTCCTTCTTCGCCGCCACCGCCTTCTCTGCCACTGCCGCCTCCTTCGCTGCCGCCGCTGCTGCCGCCTCCTCCGGCAGTAGAGTCCAAAGCCTCCGGGCGACGGTCTATAGAAGATGGTGGCAGCCCTCCACCCCAGCCACCTCCTCGATCATCTTGTAGAGGACGTCAAAACGACTGGCCACAAAGCCTAACCCAAAGCAGTAGTGGCCGGTGGTGTCCATGCTGGTGCAGACGGGAAGTTTCCCAAGACCCAGACGGTCACACGAGTGTAATGTATCAGAAAATACATCCCGTGCCAATTTGTCAAGCTTTTTTGTGCTCCAGAGGTGGCGGAAAGGTGCTCAGTGGCCTCCTTTAGGCGCAGATCGGTTCATCAAAGCGGTGTTCGAGGAGGCGGATAGTGTCCTGAACCCAAACGGGATGAGGAGGAGGTGCGGGCGCCGCGGGCAGAGAAGGGGACGAAGGAGGTGCTGGCGCTGCCACCAGTTCCACCGGCATTAGCGGCGACAGAAATGGAGAAGAAGGAGGTTCACAAGACGTGGATGGACTGGAGCACTTAGGTGTGGGGCTACTCATTTGTGCGGTGATGGAGGTGCGGAGAAAGAGCGAGAGGTGGTCGGCGATGGTGCGGCGGAAAAGCAAGATGAGAAGTTTGGAAGCTACGATCGATGGAGTGGTGCAGTGGATAGGCAAGAGGACAGTGTGCCTTTAGAGCGGGTCATCGTCTAAGCGTGCGAGTGGAGATGATCGAATGCTTCGAAAACTGTGCTTTTGAACCGGTGGGTGGGTTGTAGTTAATCCAAACCGCAGTTTGCCTCCTCTAGGTTATTGCAACGACTTGACGCATCCCATCTCGGCTTCACAGTGAGTTTTTTAATTTGACAAGCAAAGGGTCCAGGGTATGCAATGGCCCACCTCACATACTTTGTAGGTCCGTCCTGCAATGTTTCAGTTTTTCAGTTCCACTTTTTAAGTTTGCCACACGAAGGGCCCATCGGCCCAGGGTATGCAATGTTCCAGTTTTTAAGTTTGTCACGCAAAAGGCCTCGATCATGTTTCATGATGTTACGTGTTTTCTCTTTTTTATTTGAAAGATCATCATATATAGTTGAAAGATCGTCACAAAACACAAGAAAAAAGTACAAGACACAAGTAAAGAAAAAAAAAGAAAACCTAAATTCTCCTGCTCCTCCTTAGACACAACACATAACTGAATTTAGAACACATTCACTTGGTAACTAAATCATTCATTTGTCCAAAAAATAATAAAATCCTTCCTTATGAATTGTCATTCCTGAGGAACATGATGAATACACCCCACATTCATTCATTAACACATATATATATATCACAAACCCTCGTTCATGATTTTCAGTTTGACACGCAAAAGACCTCGATCATGCATGTTTGATGACTTTAGGTGTTTTCTAAATTTGTTGAAAGATTGTCATATATATAGTTTGAGGCTCGTTGTGTAAGACCTATGTGTGCTGAATACATTGGCTTGTAGTGAATATACTTGCTTTGATAATAAAAGTTTTGAATATCACCAAAACACCTTTTTGTCAAGGTCCGACTCTAGCTCTGAGCTATAGCAAGGTCTGACGGTAGGTTCGGCTTGGTTTGGGTAGCTCCGGTTACGTTTGATGCTAGGTCCGACTAGCTTTGGTTAGCTCCGGTGAGATTTATCTTTAGCTCCGGCATGTCTTTGTTAGCTCCGACATGTCTTTGATAGCTCTGGAATATATTTGATAGCTCCGGCATGCTTTTGCTAAGCTCCGACGTACTTTGTCTAGCTCCGGTTTTGGGTTGACTTGTTTTGAGTAGTTTTTGGTAAGCTCCGGTGCTAGGTCCTGCTAGTTTTGTAAGCTCCGGCGGGAGCTTGGTTGTACTAGTTTGATAAGCTCCGGCGCTAGGTTCTACTAGCTTTTGTTAGCTCCGTCTCAAGGTCCGGGTTGCTCTGGCAAGGTCCAGAACTTGACCGCAGTGCTTCTGCTTTTCATTTGCAATGTTTCGTACTTGCTTTACATTGTTGGAAAGGTTGCTTAGTATTCATTTGGTAAGTTTTTGGTGCATTTTGGAGGATATGGATGATATCGTATTACTGTGGTTTTGCAACATGCTTATGTGAGGTTCTCACGTAGGGTATTGTGTTCGGAACTAACTTGAGTCAAGTTGAGGACATGGACTCGTATGGATTGGTTGTTTGTTCATGTGCAGGTGTTGCTTGAGTTCAAGTCATGGCTGGTGACAGGATCCATTGGACTAGTCTTAGGGAGGAGATGAGGTTCCAACAACCAAGTTCGGGAGGAACTGTGGTTGAGCTGATCAGGAGGTCGCGCAGGATGATTGAATCAAGGGTAGTGCATATGAAGGTTACTGAACGTCGAAGGAAGGTGTTCGCACGTATGCATGCGGTGCATGACGTGGCAACATGGTTCCGAAGATGGGATAAGGAAGGATAGATCTGGTTGGAAGGATCGGATCGTAACGGTAGATGACTTTGGCTGCGGCGGAGTCGGTTATGGCTCGGTATGGAAAGTATCGAGTTGGTTATGGTAGGATTTAGTGTGGGTCACGAATTTGAGTTGTTTTGGAATGTGGTATATGTTCCTAAGGTGTTTGGAAGTCTTAAGATTGCTTCTATCTACGTATAGAAGAATCTTGAGCAGTTATGGAAAGTTACAATTCGTGATCTGAGTAGGATTGGAGTCCTAGTTGATATTGGGTTGGCCTAAGGGCTGGTTATATAAGCAAGGGAGCCCAGAGCTCATTGTAGACGACTTTGGGGCTGTTCCTCTTGTGTTCTATTGAATAAAATTCTTAGTTTGAAGGAACTTTTGTGCCTTGTTTGTCCGACTTGTTCCAGACAAGTTTTACTCATCGAGTTTCTAGAGAGCACTACCTTTCGTCGGTGGTTTTATCATAACTCGAGTTTTACAGATCCAATTGACAAGATTCTTTTTGTGTTATCTTCACAACTTGATTATCTACCACATATCAAAATTTCACGGTCATTGGATTTGTGGTTTCTGATCTACACGAGTTTCTCTGCAGCATTCCAGAACTGTTTTTCTCGTGTAGGACAGATTGACCATTGTTTGATCTTTCGATCATAACATGAGTTTTTCTCGTCGGATTTGAGTGATTCTTTTTGTGTTGTCTCCGTGACTTGATTCTCTCTGATATCCATCACTTTTTTCACGGTGAAACACATTTAGATTAGTCTCACACACGATTTCTTTGAGAGATCATTTTTCTGCCAAAGGGGTTGGGGTTTAATTGTTTCTGCTGCGTAAGATTTTTAAATCTACCATTCACCCCCCCTCTGGTAGCTTTTCACGTGCTCTTCGATCCTACAATTGGTATCAGAGCCAGGTTTGGAAGGCACACATGGAGGCCTTCATCCAGGCACAAGGCTTTGCAATATGGGAGAAGGTGTATAAGCCTTATGAAGTGCCACCCAATGATCAAGTCACGGCCACAAACCTACGGGACGTCGACAACAACAACAAAGCCCGAAACTTGATCATTCAAGGACTCACTCAAAGCGACTTTGATCGTGTCGTGCACCTCCGATCAGCATACGATGTTTGGAGAGCTCTCTGTGATTATCATGAAGGCTCCAACACAATCAAGGAGGTAAAACAAGATTTGTTCAAAAAGGAATATATGCGCTTTGAGATGCAACCAGGTGAGTCTATCGATGACCTCTTTGCTCGTTTTAATAAAATTCTCAGCAACTTACGTAGTGTCAATGTTAATTTTTCTGATGCTGATAATGCTAGGCAACTTCTTAGTGCATTAGACATGTCAATTTGGGAGATGAAAGTAACATCTATTCATGAATCAACTGTCATGAGTTCTCTTACATTAGATGTACTCTATTCTAAACTAAAAACTCATGAAATTGACATCCTAGCATGTAAGAACCCCAATAAGTCTATTGCATTTGTTTCACAATGTGATATGTCTAGCTCCGGCCAATCATCATCTTGCAATACTCTTGCTTTGTTGTCCTCACTAACCCTGGAGCAGATCGAAGAATTTCCAGAAGAGGAGTTGGCACTCATCTCCACTAGATTCTCAAAAGCATTACAAAATGTGAGAACTAGAAGGAGAGGAAGCTCCGAACCTCAACGCTGTTTTGAATGTGGTAAAACAGGACACTTTCGTACAGAATGCCCTAACCTTTCAGGTCCGACCACCCGGGAAGAAAAACAAAGCAAGGTCCGGACCTCCTCTGGAAATTCCAACAACAAGAAGAAGGGTACCATAGGACGCAAGATGATTAACAGTTTCATCACCGCACTTCAAGAACTTAGTTCAAGTGATGTAGACTTTGAAAGTGATAAAGATGATGATGATCTGGCCAACTTATGCTTCATGGTGGACAAAAAAAGATCAAGATCAAGTCAGGAGGATGCAGAACACAACAGTGAAGACGATGAGGTATGTTCTACCTGCAATGAAATGTGTGATGCTATTTCTCGTGCAACTATTATTGTCATGAAAAAGCACAAAAAGCTTAGGGATAATGCTGCTAAAATTGAATCACTAGAATCTGAAATTAACCGTTTAAAAACTTTGATTCCTAGTGATGATGCATGTCCCTCATGTGACTTAATCTATGAATAATTGTCCACATTAAGAAGTGCACACTCCTCCACTCTAGTTAGACTTGATGAAGAAATTGAAAAGAACAAAGAGCTTGCTGCACTTAATGATAAAAACTTGAAAGATGCTAGCTGTTCTACAATTGATTTGCATTGTTCTACTTGTGAGAATCTTGATAAAAAACTGCAAGATGCTATGAATGAAATTTCTATATTGAACAATGCTTTACGTTCTCATGAAGTTAAATTTTGTTTCAATTGCAAACTAAAAGGATAAACTTCATGTGAAAATTGCATTGATCTGTCCAATAAACTTGACAACATGCATAGGACATAAGATCGGTTTTGTAATGGGAATAAGAACCTAAACTTGCTGCTGAATTCTTCCAAGTCTTGTAATGATAAAACTGATTTAGGTTTTGATTCTCATGCCCATGCTAAGGCACACCCACCTAAAATTGTAAAGTCATTAGGAAGTGGTTTGATTCAAACAGTTCCTAAACAAAAAGGAGTGGTTTTCAAATCTGAAGGAGTGTTGCCTCATTCGGTTTCAAATAAAAATATTGCTTGCTCATCTAGACATGAACACAAAGTTAAATTTCATTGTACCTTCTGTGGTAGAGATGGTCATTTCATAGATTTTTGTTATAGACTAGCTAAACAACAAAAAGGGGAAAGAATGGTTGCTAGATCTCATAACTTTCATGCAATTAGAAAAACACAACCTGCTTTAGTGAGTCAGAAATTTGAAAAGGTAGCTTCCGGACCTTCTGGTAAGAAATCCGCAAAGCAGCTCCGATAGTTCCGATAGCTCTGAGAGCTCCCGGACCTTCTGTTGCTTCCTTCGGAACTTCAGCTTTTGATTCCAGAGCTTCAGCCATGTCTTTTGGAACTGCTGCTTTTACCTCCGGAGCTACTGGTTCTTGTGCTAAAAGAGTTAAGATTAGAAAACCTCAAACTTTGACTCATAAACCTGCTGTTTTATCTCAGCTTTCGCGTGTTTTTCCTACTGCACGTCGTGTGACTCAGTACTGGATACCTAAATGCCTTTTGACTAACCCCAGTATTGAGTCATCGACGTACTGTGCTTCTATGTAGGTTACACGTTTGAGGAAGAAGAACATTTGGATTGTGGATTCAGGTTGCTCACGCCACAAGACCGGTAACAAAGATTGGTTCTCCTCCCTCTCTTTTGTGTCACATGTAGAGAATGTTACTTTTGCCGATAATTCTTCAACTCCAATAATTGCTAAGGGTTCGGTTAGAGTAAATGATCACTACACTTTGAAGGATGTGACACTTGTAAAAAATTTGAAATACAACTTGCTTTCTATTTCACAATTGCTAGATGAAAATCTAGAAATTATTTTCAATAAAAACTGCTGCAAAGTTGTAGGTTCAAATAGTGGGCTTATTTTTAACATGTCTCGGTTTGGAAGAGTTTTTAAAGCTGATTTTGATATGTCTTCCTCTAAGCATAGGTGTCTAGTTGCTAATGATTCAAAGGACTTATATTTTTTGCATCGTAGACTTGGTCACGTAGGCTTTGATCACCTAACGTGTGTTAGTACTCTTGATCGCATACGTGGGCTGCCTAAGCTTAAAGGGGACAAAGAAATTATGTGCTCTTCTTGTAGACATGCTAAGATGATTGCGGGTCCACATACTCCTCTCACAACGATCATGACAACTGAACCATGTCAACTTTTGCATCTTGACATCGTAGGACCTTCACGTGTTCAATCCTTCGGTGGTAAATGGTATGTTCTTGTTATTGTTGATGATTATTCTAGATACTCTTGGGTTTACTTTATGGCATCTAGGAATGAAGCTTTTAGTCACTTTAGAACTTTATTTCTTAGATTATAAATTGGTCACCCAGGATCATTAAAAGCAATTAGAAGTGATAATGGAACTGAATTTAAAAATCAATCTTTTAATCACTTTTGTGCTGAAAATAGAATAGATCATCAATTTTCTTCACCATATGTACCTCAACAAAATGGTGTTGTAGAAAGAAAGAATAGAACCTTAGTTGAGATGGCTAGGACTATGCTTGATGAATATCAAACTCCTAGGAAATTTTGGGCTGATGCGTTAGCAACCGCTTGTTATGTCTCAAATCGTGTTTTCTTGCGTGCTAAGCTAGGTAAAACACCATATGAGCTCCGGTTTGGACATAGGCCTAGTGTTACACACTTTCGGGTCTTTGGTTCCAAATGCTCTGTTAAGAAACATGGTAATCTTGATAAATTTGAACCTCGATCCATTGATGGCATGTTTCTTGGTTATCCATCTCATACTAGAGGCTACCATGTGCTTTTACTTGACACTAACAAAATTGTGGAGACTTGTGAAGTGTCTTTTGATGAAGCTAGCCCAGGTACTAGCTCCGGTATTGCAGGACCAGATCCGTATCCTCTGGGGGAGGGTATTTTCAAAGATGAAGAAGAGTCGGTGATACCGCCTGGTAGTTCCGAAGTTGACACGTGTCCAACTCCGGACATTGAACAAGCTCCGGCTATCACCTATGCTGGTCCTGATCATCCACAAGTCACAAGCTCATCAATCTACGATGAACCTAATGAAGAAGAAGCTTGTGAGACATCTGTTCCCCTACGTTTTTACAAAGATCATCCCCCACAACAGATGATTGGAAGCTTGCACGAACGAGTCACACGGTCCAGGTTTTGCGATCCAAACTCTCATGCTCATTCTGCTTTTGTTGCTTCTTTTGAACCCAAAGATATATCACACGCACTCACTAATGAATCTTGGATTATTGCCATGCAAGAAGAGTTAGAAAATTTTGAAAGAAATAATGTTTGGAAACTTGTACCTCCACCTCAAGGTCACACTTTAATTGGAACTAAATGGGTATTTAAAAATAAACAAAGTGAGGATGGGGTTGTGGTTAGGAATAAGTCTAGGTTGGTTGCTCAAGGTTTCACTCAAGTTGAAGGTCTAGATTTTGATGAAACTTTTGCTCCTGTCGCTAGATTAGAAGCCATAAGAATTTTGTTAGCTTTTGCAGCATCTAAAGGTTTTAATCTATATCAAATGGATGTTAAAAGTGCTTTTCTTAATGGCTACATAGATGAGGAGGTTTATGTCAAACAACCACCGGGTTTTGAAAATCCATATTTTCCTAATCATGTTTACAAACTGTCCAAAGCCTTATACGGTCTCGAACAAGCCCCTAGAGCATGGTATGATAGGTTAAAAACATTCTTACTTGAAAAGGGGTTTACCATGGGCAAGGTTGATAAAACTCTTTTTGTGCTTAAACATGGCAATGATTCATTATTCGTTCAAGTGTATGTGGATGATATTGTCTTTGGTTGTGCTTCTCAAGATCTTGTGTCCAAGTGTTCAGCAATGATGAGTTCCAAATTTGAAATGAGTATGATGGGTGAACTCACTTACTTTTTGGGGCTGCAAAACAAGCAAACCAAGGAGGGTACCATTGTGCATCCAACAAAGTATACTAAAGACCTCCTAAGGCACTTCAACATGGACAAAAGCAAGCCTCTTCGGACACCAATGGGAACAGCAACAACACTTGAACTTGATGAAGATGGTGAATCCGTGGATCAAAAAGAATATAGAAGCATGATCGGATCACTTTTGTACCTCACGACATCAAGACCGGACATACAATTCAGCGTATGTCTTTGTGCACGGTTTCAAGCTTCCCCACGTGTTTCACATCATCAAGCCGTCAAAAGGATTCTCAGGTACTTACATGGAACCCAAGAATTTGGAATTTTTCTTCTTTCTTCCTCAACCGTTACTTTGAAAGCTTTTTCAGATGCTGATTTTGGGGGTTGTAGGATTGATAGGAAAAGTACTTCCGGTTCTTGTCATTTTCTTGGTAATTCTCTTATTGCTTGGTCCTCTAGAAAACAAAATTCAGTTGCTCAATCCACAGCCAAATCTGACTATGTAGCTGCTGCTAGTGCTTGCTCACAAATTCTTTGGATTGTTCAAACACTTAAGGACCATGGGGTTGATCTAGATAGTGTTCCACTGTTCTGTGATAACACTAGTGCCATTTGCATTTCTAAAAACCCTGTGCAACATTTTAGAACTAAGCACATTTATATTAGGTATCACTTTCTCCGAGATAACGTTGAAAAAGGAAATATTGTGCTTCACCATGTAGATACCGAACATCAATTGGCTGACATTTTTACAAAACCTTTGGATTTCACTCGTTTCTATTACATTCGTAGTGAAATAGGGGTTATGCATCCTCACGGCTTAAATTGAGGGGGAGTTTTGAAACTTGAGCATAGTATTTCATACATATATGACTTTGTGATTCCTTTTACATGCTGAAAGTTCTTACTACATTACTCGTGTTATACATTTTGTAGTTTTTTCCATGTCTAGTAATTGGAATAATTACTTACACTAAATCTGGTCATGGTCGAACTTTCTTGCTGTTTTGAACTTGTTGCATGCTCACAAATGCTTTTAATCATTAAGAATTCATCAAGTAATCAACTCACATGTTGAGTTTTTATGAACAAATATAAATTGAGAAAAGATCAAGAGAATATGCATGCATCGCACTTCTTCTTTTGAGATGGCCTGTCATTGCACTTAGATATGAACTTGGAAGAAGTTGTGTATGACTAAAACCATGTCCTTAAGCTTCTGATTGTCAAATGACATAGGCTTGGCTTGGTTGGTTAGAATAAGGCAGATGCACATATAATCTCTTCCAATATCATAGGATCTAGATTTATGCTTTGAAAAATGTTAAAATGCAGAAACTAGTGTCATGCTTTCAGGTTTTGAAATAGTTAAGTTTGTGAGATCATGACTTGCTTAAATTGAAAATTACATTTGATCTCTAGCATGGCTTACACTACTTTATGTATTTCATTGATGTGATAATGTAAAGTACTTGATAGTATGACTTGGATGAGCTTTGTTTATATGACTATGTTATAATATGCTCATAACAACTAAAGAGGGAGAGATAATTTGTTTACATGCTCATGACTTGCTGAATACATTGTCAAAGGGGGAGAGATAAGCATGAAGAGAAAGAGAATAAGGAGAGATAATAAAGGGGGAGAGATAATGAGAGATAATATGGGATAATTTTTCTTCTCATTTTACTTTTGATTTACAAAGGGGGGGGGGAATTGTCTTCAAAACTTTTATGTGAATAAGCCAATGTTCGGATTTTAAATGGTGTTGCCAATGCATTCATCAAGGGGGAAATTGTAAGACCTATGTGTGCTGAATACATTGGCTTGTAGTGAATATACTTGCTTTGATAATAAAAGTTTTGAATATCACCAAAACACCTTTTTGTCAAGGTCCGACTCTAGCTCTGAGCTACAGCAAGGTCCGACGGTAGGTCCGGCTTGGTTTGGGTAGCTCCAGTTACGTTCGATGTTAGGTCCGACTAGCTTTGGTTAGCTCCGGTGAGCTTTATCTTTAGCTCCGGCATGTCTTTGTTAGCTCCGGCATGTATTTGATATCTCTGACATATATTTGATAGCTCCGGCATGCTTTTGCTAAGCTCCGACGTACTTTTTCTAGCTTCGGTTTTGGGTTGACTAGTTTTGACTAGTTTTTGGTAAGCTCCATTGCTAGGTCCTGATAGTTTTGTAAGCTCCGGTGGGAGCTTGGTTGTACTAGTTTGATAAGCTCCGGCGCTAGGTTCTACTAGCTTTTGTTAGCTCCGGCTCAAGGTCCGGGTTGCTCTGGCAAGGTCCGGAACTTGACCGTAGTGCTTCTGCTTTTCATTTGCAATGTTTCGTACTTGCTTTACATTGTTGGAAAGATTGCTTAGTATTCATTTGCTAAGTTTTTGGTGCGTTTTGGATAATATGGATGATATCGTATTACTGTGGTTTTGCAACATGCTTATGTGAGGTTCTCACGTAAGGTGTTGTGTTCGGAACTAACTTGTGTCAAGTCGAGGACTTGGGCTCGTATGGATTGGTTGTTTGTTCATGTGCAGGTGTTGCTTGAGTTCAAGTCATGGCTGGTGACAAGATCCATTGGACTAGTCCCAGGGAGGAGATGAGGTTCCAACAACCAAGTTTGGGAGGAACTGTGGTTGAGCTGATCAGGAGGTCGCGCAGGATGATTGAATCAAGGGCAGTGCATATGAAAGTTACTGAACGTCGAAGGAAGGTGTTCGCACGTATGCATGCGGTGCATGACGTGGCAACATGGTTCCGAAGATGGGATAAGGAAGGAAAGAAATGGTTGGAAGGATTGGATCGTAACGGTTGATGACTTTGGCTGCGGCAGAGTCGATTATGGCTCGGTATGGAAAGTATCGAGTTGGTTATGGTAGGATTTAGTGTGGGTCACGAATTTGAGTTGTTTAGGAATGTGTGATACGTTCCTAAGGTGTTTGGAAGTCTTAAGATTGCTTCTATCTGCGTATAGAAGAATCTTGAGCAGTTATGGAAAGTTACGATTCGTGATCTGAGTAAGATTGGAGTCCTAGTTGATACTGGGTTGGCCTAAGGGCTTGTTATATAAGCAAGGGAGCCCAGAGCTCGTTGTAGACGACTTTGGGGCTTTTCCTCTTGTGTTCTATTGAATAAAATTCGTAGTTTGAAGGAATTTTTGTGCCTTGTTTGTCCGAGTTGTTCCAGACAAGTTTTACTCGTCGAGTTTCTGGACAGCACTACCTTTCGTCGGTGGTTTTATCATAACTCGAGTTTTACAGATCCAATTGACGTGATTCTTTTTGGGTTGTCTTCACAACTTGATTATATATCATATATCAAAATTTCACGGTCATTGGATTTGTGTTTTGTGATCTACACGAGTTTCTTTGCAGCATTCCAGAACTGTTTTTCTCGGGTAGGACAGATTGACCATTGTTTGATCTTTCGATCATAACTTGAGTTTTCTCGTCGGACTTGAGTGATTATTTTTGTTTTGTCTCCGTGACTTGATTCTCTCTGATATCCATCACTTTTGTCACGGTGAAACACATTTAGATTAGTCTCACACACGATTTCTTTAAGAGATCGTTTTTCTGCCAAAGGGGTTGGGGTTTAATTGTTTCCGCTGCGTAAGATTTTTAAATCTACCATTCACCACCCCCCCTCTGGTAGATTTTCACGTGCTCTTCGATCCTATATGTTGATCATATGTTTGGGGCATAGCATATATGCATGGACAACACTATAACATGCATGTAAGAGAGACGTCGACGATCATGTATGATGACGTTACGGAAGTTTTCTCTCTTTTTTGTTGAAAGATCATCATGTTTGAGGCTCGTTGATCATGTTTGGGGCGTAGCAAGCATGGACAAGTAACAACATGCACTTAAAAACCTCGCGATCATGTTTGATTACAACATTACGTGTTTTCTCATTTTTTGTTAAAAGACCGCCACACACACACACACACACACACACACACACACACACACACACACACACACACACACACACACACACACACACATATATATATATATATATATATATATATATATATATATATATATATATATATATATATATATATATATATTTTTTGATGCTCGTTGATGACGTGCTGATTTTTAGTTGTCAGCCGCATCAGATGAGCTTGTTTGGCTCATGGACAAGGACAATTCTTTGTACGTAGTACAAAGTATAAGTTGGTCGGCGTTGCCGTTCGTACGCGAAGGATGCGGCCAGGTAGTTGCTCTTGCAGGTGTATGCTAATTACGTGAGTGTTTGATCGGGTCATGTGATTAGTCCACGATGCACTCTAAACCCGGTGTTGAGGCCGTGTATGTGCGTACACTAGTGACATGTGACAAAGTGCTCAGTCAACAATTGCATTTGGTTTGACGTCAAAGTTGGATTGGATATAGGATCATCCATTTCTTTATGTATTGGATCATCCAAATTAACGTTTGGTAGGATGAACTGGACGATCCAATTTTTTGTTTGGTAGGTTGGATGGAACTTGGGTGGATTATTGAATCATCTTAGTTGATAATTTCATACTATTAATTATTTGTATACTAATTATCATATTACTAGCAAATATAAATTTTAACATCATAATTGTAATTATTAATCAACAATAAACAATTTAATTATCACTAATTACATTACTAAGAAGCATAATTAGATAAGGTGGATGGACTCATCCAAGCAAATTTCTTAGACCATCTCATCTAGCATCTGCGAGGAATATTCCTCGAACCTGGATCACCCTGTCCGTCTGACCATGAAACAAATAACACATGACTGGACCATCCAATTAATCCAAGTCAATCCAATCCAAGACAAGCAACCAAACACAGATATTGTTGGCCGCGTCGTGCTCGTGCACATGATGATGGATCGTGCACGCCGAGTGCTGAGTTAATCGGATCGCTAAACAAATTTCAGATGTGGAGTTTGTGTGCCCGTGCGCGCTGCAAGATTCGGTGCGTTGGCGTATGTGACAATCATCAGAGTAGGGTGGCACAATCGTGGGAACCGTGCATTGCACCCTGGCTGTATGACTGTAAGATTTAAAGCGTGAACGTACATGGCAACCATCTGGGCAGGGTCGCACAAAGACGGTTGTGCGGCCCTACCGCAAAGAATTCGATTCCCGCACCAAAGGGTTAGGAGATAAGACCATCCACAACAGTTTCCTCTAAAACTTACTCTATGTCTCTATTCCTCTATACTTCCAGTATATCCTCTATGCATCCAGCATTTCAATTTGGACACTTACTCTATACTTCTAGTAATCTACTCTATATTGACAGTCCAGTAAGCTTTATAGTGAATCATCGTGGATGATCTTAAAGGCAAACCCGGCTCTGGGCCTACGCCGGAGGGGCTACCGCCTAGGGCCAGGCCAGGGGGGCACGATGACAATTGTTATAGAGAAAAGAAATAAAATTAATTAGTATTTGCATCATCCGTATGCGATGTACAGTTACACGGACTAGCTTCTTATTTTTGTAATTTTTTGAAATATAATACTACATCGTGTTTAATATTTAGTAGATATAATATTACTAATGTGATAATTTTCCATATGCGATGTTTTTTGATAAAAGGAGGAGTAGTTCATTAATGCATACTGTAGGACACATTGTTCATGAACATAAAAGACATTTTCCATTAACAATAAAACAACACATATATTACAAACAAGAAAAAAAGACATAGAAAACAAAAGAAAAAACTACTACTAATCCTACTCAACTCGGAGGAGGACTTGGCCACCTCCTCCGCCACCGCCTCTGCATCCACCGGTGGCACCTCCGCCTCTACCGCAACCGCCGGCGGTGCATCCTCCAACACTAGACCGAACTTCCGGCCGACGGCATTCACCAGTTGCTCACAATACTCCACCCCAGCCTATTCATCAACCGTCTCGTAGAGGCAGTCGAGACAAGCGGCCACAAAGCCTAACCCGAAGATGTAGTAGCTGGCAGAGTCCATGCTGGTGCGGTGGGGAAGGATCCTAAGTCCCAGACGGCGATTGGAGCGAGATGTATTGTCAAATACACCCTGCGCCATTTTGTCGAGCGCTCTTGCTTGCACGTCGGCTATGAACAGTTTGTCGGTGACCTCCTTAACCTTGCCGTCGAGTTTGTCGATGTGTTTCTTGATGAGGAGGACAGTCTCATCATAGTTGGACGGAGGAGGTGCAGGCGCCGCGGGCAGAGACAGGGGTGGAGGAGGTGTCGGTGTCGCCTCCAGTTCCGCCGGCATTGGCAGTGACGAAAACGGAGAAAAAGGTTCGGAGGATGTCGATGGCCTGGAGCGCTTCGGTGCGGGGCTACCCATTTCTACAGCAACGGAGGTGCGAACAAAGAGAGAGAGGTGGTCGACGGTTGTGCGGCGGAGAAGCAAGAGGAGCAGTTTGGAGGCTAAAAGATCGATCGAGAGGTGCGGTAGAGAAGAAGAGGACGGTGTGCCTTTATAGCGGGTCGTCGTCTAAGAACGCGAGTGGAGATCATTGGATGACCCAAGAACTGTGCTTTTTAATAGACGGCCAGAGTTACTCCAAATCGCGGTTTTCCTCCTCTCAAAACAGCTCGACACGTCCCATCGGCCAATTTTTTAATTTGACACGCAAAGAGCCTAGGGTGTGCAATGGCTCAACTGGCATACTTTGTAGGTCCGTCCCGTGGTGTTCGTAACATTTAGTACGAACGATTTGAACGAGGTGCAGAAGTTTGACGTGAACGCATGTGGCAATTGCCCGAAAGTCCATATACTTTTTTTGAAGGATCCTACCGTTGCCAATCGAGAGTCCATATCGAACTGATGATAATTTTTGTGATCATATATGATGGTGTACATGAATATAATGCATGTGAAAGAGACTCGCGATCAAGCATGCTTGATCATGTGTTGAGGATTTTTGTGCCTCCTTGTTGAGGATCATGTTAATTTGATGACGTTGAGGATCGGATGTGGCGTACATGTTTTCACAAGTGTGCTCATTTGTTCCTAAAATCAGAACACGTAGCGGCTAGCGTCTACGGCTCTCATTTCATCAAAAGACAAGTACACCGATACATGGCAGTATGCGATCAATTATTTTGATGAACCACATACGTAGTGAGAGCTGTGTGTGCTTATTGGACGATGGTAGTCCACATTCTGTCCTCGAACTGTCGAGGGAACATCCTTCCTGTCAAATTTCTTATCTCTATTGATGACAGGATAATATTCTTCATTAGTGTGGTAGATAAACATTGTCATATAGGTTGAGAGCATACACATGCATGGTAGAGAATATGATAAATATAGATATATATATACATGGTAGGAAATATTCTACTATTGGAATACATGTTTGTGGCGTAGCATGCATATGGACGTCTAACATCCATATGAAAGACCTCGATCATGTTTGATAACATTACATGTTTTCTCTTTTTGTTGAGAGATCGTCATGTTTGAGGCTTGCTGATCATGTTTGGAGCGTAACAAACATGGAAAACTAACATGAATGTGAAAGATCTCGATGCATGTGAAATAACATGCATGTTTTTAAAAGCCCTCGCCTTGACCCGCACTGCTGATCTAACTGACGTTGGCGGCACGGAGGCCGAAGGCAGTGCGCCGAGACGGTAGCACGCCGAGACGACGACGAGGAGGACGCAGGCGGGGCACAACGCGTGGTGGCGCATGGAGCTCGGGGCGGCAGCGCTCGAAGCTCATAGAGGTGGCGCCGCCACCAGCCAATCTGCTGTAAGAAGGGTGAAGTAAGTTTCTTACTTATTCGAAATTATTAATATGTACTGCCTCCATCTCCCAAATTACTTGTCGCTCTTCAATTAATTAGTTTATTTTTGAACAAAAAAGAGTGACAAGTAATTTAGGATAGAGGGAGCTAGTAGTTGTAATTCCATAATTGTAAGGACTATGTTAATTTGTAATTTCTTAACCTATAAAATTAATGGTTAATGAATAATTGCAAAATAAGTGACTAATGACAGTAATTACTACCTTCTAACGATCTGTTGCCTAAATTTTCTCAAATTTCAGACACATGACAAATAGACTCCAGCTAATTCTTCCATCACAAAAACTATTCTTTTTTCTAACAATCATGTCAAAAACTGCTAAAACATTAACTTAAATGCCAAGACAGTGGCGATGAAATCCTTTGCCAGTAGTTATTACTGCAGCTGACATGTGAACTGATAACGGTGGGACACACATCTGATATGAACCAAAGATATAGTGTTTCCTCAAGAAAAAAAATCATTTTATGAGAGATTGGGCGCACAAGTAGAAAAGCTAGAACTTGAGCACTGCACTTGCGAATTCCATGCCAGGATGATCGACGGCAGCCGATCTGCAAACTCGATGGTTACATCAGTAGTCGCCAGAGAGCAGCTTGTGGCCGTCCTCGAAGGAGACGAAGGCGTTGATGCACGCGTACTTGATCTGCTCGCTGGAGAGATTGTACGCGTCCCAGTGGCTCGTCCTCACCTGGTATGACTTCTCCATGTCGGCACAATCACGGCGCTCGCGATGTCCTTCAGCCCCACATGGCGGAGGCTCAGGTAATCCATCTCCTCCGCCACGAGCTCGGCCAGGTCCATTGTTTTGGCCACCTTCAGCTGCCAGTCCTTTAAAAAGTCTGTCAGCGTCACCCTCCACGCCGATGCCGATGAAGCGGTAGTCAGAATCGCCGAGAAAATCTTCCAGCTCATCGAGGAAGTAGTCAGCGTCGATGACCTGGAAGATGAGGCAGCGGCGACCGATGTAGAGCTACAGAACAGCGACAAGGTTCCGATCGGCAGAGTAGCTGGGGTGCCACTCGACGTCGAGCTTGACGACGAGCTTGTGAAGGCGCCGACGGCGGACGGAGAGGACCTCGTCCAGCTTGTCCTCCACGGCTTTGCCAGAGGACGTCACGGTGATGGTGATCACGTCTTCCTCAAACATCATGTTGTACACCTGAGTCCCCAACATCGGGTCCTCTCTCTTTGTCGTCCCTACGGTTGCCATCTGCAACAGAACGGTGCAACTTCTCTCTTGTGCAAACATTTGTCTACACCTTTAGTTTGGATTTTGGAAATGGGCGTGGATATATAATTGATGCATTTACGATATGAGCGGAGGAGTTTCCAAATTTGATGGGCCTCAGCCCCGAGTAAAGAAGGTAATGAAGATTTTTGAATCTGATATACTCTTTCTATTTTTTAATTCTTATCATTATGACCACAATTTTCATTATCTCAATGTTGACACCTATTATATACCAATTTCATCCGTCGATATAACTCAATTATGTGAAGAAAATATCATTTCTAGCACACATCACCTTTCTATTTAACCTATTTTCACTTGTCCTTGGAGAAATTAGTGCATGCAGGTATTTTATACATAATTGAAGTGAAACAAGAGGATGGATCCTATAAAATATCATCCCAGCCAACCAAGCATCGACACGTGGCACCGCATGGATCAAATGGCCCACAAATAGAAGTATCTGAGGCTATCCAACGGTGTAGCACCCATATCATGGGATGGGACGCATCTCGAAGTCACCCAGAGAAAGCATAGACTGTTTAGAGGACTTACCAGATCGCCCCCCCACCCCCAGTCGGCCCACCTGGCCTTTCCTCCAAACTCGGTCAGCTTCCATGTGTTGGCTCCTTCCGGCTTGAAGAAGTCACTGGTGACTGATTTGCACGCTTTTGGTGGCAGGAACCAATCCTTCTCCAAGATATAAATAGGACCCCTCACCCCTCACTTGAACACATACCACTTGAGTATTCACTCGCTTGTATACATTAGTTCTCCAAGTCCTTAGTGGAGGTTAGGTTGTAGAGAAGAGCCCTTAGTCCCAAGTCCAAATTGGGAAAGGTATGCTTCATGTATCTTCTATTGTATTTGTAATTTTGTGCTTTATAATAATAGTATTATTAGTCTTTCTTTATTCATATACTTGGGCACAGTGTTTCTTGTTTGACTGTGGAGTCCATGTATGCTCTAGGTGTAGATGTTGTTATGATCTAGACATAATGCCATTATCATTTTATCATAAACATCATACACCACCACTATAGTTTAATTAGGTAATAATATGATTATGTTAATATGAATATGTTAGTGCTCGGATAAAGCATTGGTTCAACGATGTTTAGGTTAGTCATTGCCTTATGATGTCAAGATTCTTAAGGTATTTACTTAGTATGCTAGCACGGTGCTAGGATAGTGAGTAACGTTGGATGTCTCGTAGACCCATGAATTGAAGAGGTAGGCAATAGCTGGTGACAGCCCTATCAGTCCTTTGTAATCCTCCACGTTCAGCTTTGCCACAGGCTCTTGGCGGGAATCGCCTAGTATTGCTAGGGGTAAAACTGTGCCCGAAATGTTGGACCACTAAGCACTAGTATTCACCATTAGCATAGTAATGTGTACTTCATTAGGCTATGTATATGAGTAATTAGAGCATAGTACAAGTAGTTCCATCTACTCTAAGGGTAAGGTTGTCCTAGCGAGAGTTAGACTATGAGATGGAGCTACTCCTACTATGATCTAATTACTCATATACATAGCCTAATGAAGTACACATGACTATGCTAATGGTGAATACTAGGGATTAGTGGTCCAACATATTAGGCACAGGTTTACCCGTAGCAATATTAGGCGACTCCGGCCAAAAGCATGTGGCACAGCCGAACGTGGAGGATTACAAAGGACAGATAGGGTTGTCACCATCTATTACCTACCTGTTCAATTCGTGGGTCTACGAGACAACCAACGTTACTCACTATCCTAGCACCATGCTACCATACTAAGTAAATACATTAAGAATCATGACATTCTAAGGCAATTACTAACCTAAACGTCGTTGAACCAATGTTGGATCCAAGCACTAACATATTCGTATTAACATAATCATATTATTGCCAAATAAGACTATAGTGGTGGTGTATGATGTTTATGATAACATGATAATGGCATTATGTCTAGATCATAACAACATCTACACCTAGCACATACATGGACTCCACAATCAAACAAGAAATGCTTTTCCCAAGTATATAAATAAAGAGAAAATAATAATACTATTATTATAACGCACAAAGTCACAAATATAAGAGAAGATACATGAGCCACACATTTCCCAATTTGGACTTGGTACTAGAGGCTCCTCTCTACAACCTAACCTCCACTAAAGACTTGGAGAACTAATGTATACAAGAGAATGAATGCTCAAGTGGTGTGTGTTGAAGTGAGGGGTGAGGGGTCCTATTTATAGCTTGGAGAAGGGTCGGTTCCCCCCACCAAAAGCACGCATCAGTCACCACTGACTTCTTCGAGCTAGGAGGAGCCAACATGTGGAGTTTGACTTGTTTTGGCGCTAGGATGGGGTCGGCCGACCCCCCTAGTCGGCCGACCTGGTTTTGGCTCCAATCGGCCAGTTTTTCCTCCAGGTGACTGACAGGTGGGTCCGATTCCATGATATGGGTGTTAAACTGTTGGATGGCCTCAGATACTTCTGTTTGTGGGCCATTTGATCCTTGTGGTGCCACGTGGCGACACCTAATTAGCTAGGACGGTATTCTGTAGGATTCATCCCCTTGTTTCACTTTAACTGTGTATAAAATACCTGTATGCACCATAATCTCCAAGTACAAGTGGAACTAGGTTAAATAGAAATGTGATGTGTGCAAGAAATGATATTTCCATCACATACTTGAGTTATATTGACGGGTGAAATTGATATATAACAGCCATGAACACTCAACCAAACTCCACGTACAACAACAACAACTTTTCTTAGAGGCGCACCCACAGGGTATGCCGGGTGGGCCACGGGATACCCTGGGTCTAGCCACCAGAGATTAGCTAGTGTGAATGCATGCTGGAGAGATCAGCGGAATTGAGAACTGGCCAATGAAGATGGAAGTATCAAAACACGCGCCATCCTTTTTCTTGTTCCAATTTTTTTATACTATTATTCCACCAATATCCTACCCCTCCTTTATTTGAAGTTGTACGGTTGGATCAGGATACGTCGCCAGTATGAGGCGAGTGCCGTGTGTGCAACACTAGGCGGAATGTCGTGGAGAGACATTGCTCCCCTCGTTGAGGATCAGGTTTAATTTGATGAAATTGAGGATTGTATGTCGCATCTGTGTTTTCACAAGTGTATTCATTTGTTCCTAAAATCTGAACACGTAGAGGCTAGCGCCTACGGCCGTTGTTTCTTCGAAAGGACGAGTACGACATGCTGGAAATTATATCGTACAAGGCATGCAATTAATTTGATGAACTGCGTATGTAGTGAGTTGTGCCTAGATGGTACATTCTATCCTCAAACCCTCGAGGGAACATCCTTCATGTCAACACATGCATGACGAGAGTGAGGACGACGCTCGGTGGATGGCGCTTTGTTAATCTGGGCTAAAGATTTTTTAGATAATGGAAATATATAAACCGACCTTTCCCTCAGTAGAGAGTATGACCACACTGATACAACATGTTTGTGAAGATCAACAGCAAAAGACTCAACCGGACACACTAGTGAAAGTAAAACACCCAATACATTTTATTAATATGGAAGTCTATAACTAAAGCTCCATCAAAATCGGGCAAAAACATCGATGACCCTGACTTCTATGTCTTTGCAAGCCATACGAATAAAGTCCTTTTTGTCTTCACCCTTTTGCAATAAGACCCACGAGCGTTTATTATGGGCTAAAGTTGATACTCCAGAAACTGTTTTAGTGTCTTTTGTGATTTACTACGTACTTTGCTGTTTGATCGCTCATTATGTTTGATCCATGTTGGGTTTCCGTATAGAGAGTGGGCACAGGATGAGGGGGAAGGTTCTCCTTGGTGCTGTCAGATGAACTAGGTGGAAGTCACTTTCTGGATCTCCAACATAGTAGAGTTGGAAGTGGAAATATATTCCATTCTAAAAAAATAAAAGTGATAAATAGTCAACTAGTTTATCATTAGAACAACAACATTAGAACTATTTTTGCACACCAATGAACAGCAAAATAATGTTCATTACCTTAAGACGATATATTACAAACAAGAAAATGAAAAACACAAACTAGAAACACGAAAAGAAAAACAACACAACTAAGGAAAAGAAAAAAACTACTTCTGCTCCACCTCCACCTCCTTCTCCATCTCCTCCTCCTCCTCCTCCTCCTCCTTCTCCTCCTTTGACTTCTTCTTGGGCTCCTGGCAGGGTGGGGGCGCCTCCCGCGGCGGAGACGGGAAGCCAAGTTTCCTGGTCATCGCCGCAACAAGATTTTCGCGACCAGCGATGCTGAGCTCGACCGCCAGCGTGTCCTAGAGGACATCGAGGCGACCGACCCTTGCGTCATGCAGAAGTTGTAGTGGCCCGTGGTCCCCATTCTAGTATACTTTGGAAGGGGACCACGCCCAAAGCGACGCATGGAGCGTGTTGTATTGTCAAAATACATCGTGCGACATCTTTTGGAGAGCCGACTCCATGTACGAGGGGGATTCCGGTCGGGGACGCTTCCCCTCGACGTCCTTCGGCGGGCTTGGCGGCGAAGTTTTCTTGTCATCCATGGTGTTCTTGGGCGGTTTTGGGAAGAGAGGAAGAGTGGCTGTGTGGAGAGGACGATGGCGTGTCCAGGTGATCTTATAGCGTAGTAGCAACTTGGTTGTTCATCTCTTGATGCCTGCAGTAGTGGTGATGGGACGTGGAGCGGTTCAAATTGAATTCAAAGATGCACATGCGCTGCGCGCGTTTAAGGCGCCTCGGTAACTGGCGCGCATGTAAGCTCGGTGCGCCTGGTCGCATCAGCCGCCTATACAAATGGCTACGGCTTCAAGGACCAAACCTTATGCGGCAAACGACAGCATATAATACTTCCTCCGCCCCAACTCAACTCTATTTCTAGTTTTGGTCAAACTTACATTTGACCAATAATTTATATGGAATTTATTAACTTCAATAACATGTAGATTGTGTATTATGGAATATTTTTCATGGTGAATCTAAAAGTACAATTCTTGTATTGTGAAAAAAGATCAAAATACGTAAATCATTGGCCAAATATAGATTTGACCAAACCTAAAAATAGAGTTGACATGGGACGCACGACGGGGGTTAAGGTGCACCGGCACACCCGGACCGTACGTGTACCACCGACCAGCCGTGTAGCTTTGTTTTATATTTTATTCACTAGGTTTAAAAGTTTGTTCATCCTCCCTGTTTGCTCTGTTTGCTCTTCCCTAGGCTTAAAAGTTATATATTTTACAATATTTTTACATATGTAATATGCACATAGGATATATCACTTGATAGTTTTGCAAAAAAACATGGAGGAGAAAAATGTATATCAGAAGCAACTATGTAAATCCACCCCAATTAATTAACTAGTTATTTTTTAAGATGATAAAAAATTATTATCTTATTCTAAGTGATGTGGCTGGGGTAGATGATGTGGCATAATAGCTTATGTGGCATGCCAATGTGGATGTCCAACTCAGACTAAGGATGAAAGTGAAATGGTTGTGTGAAGTTGGGGGGCCAAATAATTGACCCATTTGAAAGTTCAAGGACCAAACTGAGTTTTGATTGAAAGTTTGAGGATTGGGTATTGTGCCAATTCTAAACGAGCCAAGAGCTTGTGAGCTTGATGACCTCAAGCTTGAAAAGCTCGATGAAGCTCATTTATTGTTGTCATCTATGATATGTACGTACATATGATTAACTAAACTATATAATTCTATTAAAAATGTTTTATGGGACACAATTTTTATATATGATAGCAACAAATAATGTGCAACATCGTCCACCTTCCTACTCCATTAGTTGTGAATCCTAAATTTAGTAGATTCTATTGTATATACATGAATTCTTGGCTCGACTTGAGATCGACTCGGTATTTTATTAAACTCGAGCTTAGAAAGACAAGCTCGCTCGAGTTCAACTCGTTTACAGCCCTAGATGCAATTAATTGGGGTGATCGACAGCGACCGACGCAAACCTGCAGAACAGTGACGGGGTTCTGGTCGGCGTAGTAGCTGGGGCGCCACTCGACGTTGAGCCCGACGACGAGCTTGTGAAGGCGCCGACGGTGGACGGAGAGGACCTCGTCGAGCAAGTCCTCCACAACTTCGCTGGAGGACATCATAGTGGAGGTGATCACAGCACGACACAACTTATCTCTTGTGCAAAACCTTTGTCTACACCTCTAGTTTGGATTTTGGAAATGGGCATGGATACATAACTGATGCATTTACAATATGAGTGGAGGAGTTTCTGAATTTGACGGGCCCAAGCCTCGAGTAAAGAAAGTAATGAAGATTTTTGAATCTGGTATACTCCTATCTTTTAATTATTATTGTTATGACCACAAGTTGTATTAACTCAACCAAACACCACGTACAACAACAACCTTTTTTAGGGGCGCACCCACTGGTTATGTCGGGTGGGCCACGACATACCCTGAGTTCAGCCACCAGAGAGTAGCTAGTGTGAATGCATGCTGGAGAGATCAGTAGAATCGGGAACTGGCCTATTAAGATGGAAGTCAACAGTCTCACGGTTCATGGATCGAAACACACACTATCCTTTTTCTTATTCCTTTTTTCTATCCGTGAACCGTGAGACTACTGAGTTCCATCTTTACCGACACACGTATGGTCCTGTTGTGCCAATGTACCTTAACTCTAGTCCTGCAGCCCCGGTGGTGGTTGGGAAGAGCCTTACAGGTATGATCTCATTCTTGTCCTCCAACTCCATATAGGTTTCCGATGACGCAGGTGGTTCACCACCAGACAAACCAGCAAAGCCTCGGTGATGAGCAGCATGTAAGTTTCTTGATGAGAAACTGACTGCGGGGGTGGCTGCTGGCATGCATGTTTGATAGGAAGGATGTTCCCTCGAGGGATTGAGGATAAAAGGTATACCATCGTCTAGGCAGCCAGCCGAAGGTTCGAACGAAGCTACACGGCCGGCATGCATGTTTGACAGGAAGGATGTTCCCTCGAGGGATTAAGGATCAAAGGTATACCATAGACGAGGCAGCCAGCCAGAGATTCGAACGAAGCTACACGGTTGGCCGAGTACACGTACGGTATGGTTGTGCCGTGCCGGTGTACCTTAACCCCCGTTGTGTGTCCCCGGTGGTGGTTGGGAAGAGCTAGCCTTGCAGGTATATATACTCTGATTCCTCTCCTCCAACTCCATATTGGTTTGCGATGATGCAGGCGTTTCACCCACCAGACAAACCAACAATTCCCGTCATAAATGCATGTCGGGGGCCGCACCAACAGTTAGTTTCTCATCAAGAAACTTGCAAGCCGCTCATCAATGAGGCTTTACGGGTAGGCTGTTCCTCAAGGGTTTGTGGATAAAAGGTATACCGCCATACCATCGTCTAGGCAGCTAGACGGAGGTTCGAATGAACCTACACGAAACTACAAGAAGCTGCCTAGATGGTTGCCTACACAAAGCTTCGTTCAAAACTCCGAGTGGCTGCCAAGATGATGGTATACCTTTTATCCTCAAACCCTTGAGGGAACTTCCTTCCTGTAAAACATGGATGCATGCCGAGGGCCACCCCGGCAGTTAGTTTCTCATCAAGAAACTTGCATGTCGCTCAGCACCGAGGCTTTGCTGGTTTGTCTGGTGATGAACTGCCTGCATCATCAAATACATAGAGGGAGTTGGAGGCGAGGAAAGAGCATACCTGCAAGGCTCTTCCCAACCACCACTGAGGACACACAACAGACCGTCTGTAGTGGCACGCTGTAAAGCATACTGCATACACTGTAGCACAGTGGAAGTTTAGAGTACATACTATAAAAATAGAAGAAGAATAGTGTATAGAGTATGCTTTAGAGTATGTAGGTGCCAACAGCCGGTACAGCGGCACACCCGGACCGTACATGTACCCAGCCAGCCGTGTAGCTTCGTTCGAACCTCCGGCTGCCTGTCTAGATGATGGTATACCTTTTATCCTCATTCCCTTGAGGGAACGTCCTTCCAGTCAAACATGCATGGCGGTGGCCACCCTCGCAGTAAGTTTCTCATCAAGAAACTAGCATGCTGCTCATCACAGAGGATTTGCTGGTTTGTCTGGTGGTGAATCGCCTACGTCATCAGAAACCTAGATGGAGGTGGAGGATAGGAATCAGAGCATACCTGCAAGGCTCTTCCCAACCATTACCGGGGACGCAGGGTGGGGGTTAAGGTACACCAGAACATTCGGATTATATGTGTACCTGACCAGCTGTGTAGCTTCCTTCGAACCTCCGACTGGCTGCCTAGATGGTATACCTTTTATCCTCAAACCCTCGAGGGAACATCCTTCCTATCAAACATGCACGCGAGGGGCCACCCCCACAGTCAGTTTCTCATCAAGAAACTTGTTGGTTTTGGACTCGATGTCATGGTAGAAGAAAGCGGAAGTGTAGGATCAAAGAGCACATGTAAAGCTACCAGGGGGGTGAATGGTAGATTATAACTTTTCAGCTGAAGCAACGAAACACCCCAGCAGAAAACCGATCTGTTAAAGAAACTATGTGTGTGACTAATCTAAACGTGTTCAACTGTGACAAAACTAGTATAGATTGTACAGAATAAAGTTACGAATACGTCACAACAAGAATCACAAAGATCTGTCAAGAGAAACTCAAGTTACGATCAAAAGATCGAACAAAGGTCAATTTTAGGTGGATGTGCTTTAGCATGAGCATGAGAATCAAAACCTAAACCAGTTTTATCTTTGCAAGATTTGGATGAATTCAGTAGCAAGTTTAGATTATTGTTTCCAATACAAAACTGCTCTAGTGTCCTATTCATGTCATCAAGTTTCTTAGACAATTCTAGTCAGTTTTCATAAGAAGTTTTTCCTTTTAGTTTACAATTAGAACAATATTTAACTTCATGAACACATAAAGCATTTTTCAGTATTGAAATTTCATTCATAACATCGTTTAGATTCTTTTCAAGATCATTACAGGTAGAACAATGCAAATCAATTGTATAAGAAGAAACATCTTTTAATTTTCTGTCATTAAGTGTAGCACACTTTTTGTTCTTTTCAATCTCTAACTCATGTTTATCAAGAGTGGAGGAGTGTGCATTTCTTAAGGAGGACAATTGTTCATATATTAAATCGCATGAAGAACAAGAATCATCACCAGGAATCAAGGATTTCAAACGGTTAAATTCAGATTCTAGTGACCACATTTTAACAGTATTGTCCCTATGCTTTTTGTCCTTTTTCTTAACAATAACGGTAGCATGGGAAATAGCATCACACATTTCATCACAGGTAGGACATACCTCTTCATTGTCCATGTTGTGTTCTGCATCCTCTATACTTGATCTTGATTTGCCTGCCATGAAACACAAGTTTGCCATATCATCTTCATCTTCGTCACTTCCAATGTCTACATCACTCGAGCCAAGTTCTTGAAGTGTGGTGATGAAACTTTTTATCAGTTTGCGTCCTCTAAAACCCTTCTTTTTCTTGTTGATGTTGCCAAAAGAAAACTTGACATTATTCTGCTTTTCGTCACGAGTAAAAGAACTTGAAAGTTTTGGGCAATATGTACGGAAGTGTCCGGTCTTACAACAATCAAAGCATCGTTGAGGTCCGGAGCTTCCTCTCCTTCTAGTTCTCACATTTTGCAATGCTTTTGAGAACCGAGCATAGATGACTGCAAGCTCCTCTTTTGGAAATTCTTCAATCCGTTCCAGGGTTAGTGAAGACTGCAAAGCAAGTGTATTGCTAGATGAAGATTGGCCGGAGCTAGGCATATCACGTTGAGAAACAAATGCAAGAGACTTGTTGGGGTTCTTACGTGAGATTATGTCAATTTCATGAGTATTCAAATTAGAATATAGCACATGTAATGTAATTGTACTCATGACAGTAGATTCACGAATAGATGTGACTTTCATCTCCCAAAATGACATATCTAATGCACTTAACAGTTGCCTAGCATTTTCAGCATCTGAATAATTAACATTGACACTATGCAAGTTGCTAAGAATTTTATTAAAGTGAGCAAAAAGTTCATCAATGGACTCACCGGGTTGCATCTCGAAACGCATGTATTCTTTATTGAACATATACTACTTTACCTCCTTGATCATGTTGGATCCTTCGTGGTAGTCACAAAGCGCTCTACACACATCGTACGCCGATTGGAGGTGTGCAACATAGTCGAAGTCACTCTGAGTTTGTCCTTGGATTATCTAGTTGCGAACTTTATTGTTGTTGTCAACATCTCTTATGTTTGTAGCCGTGACTTGATCATTCGGCGGCACGTCGTAAGGCTTGTACACTTTTTCCCATATCGTGAAGCCTTGCGCCTAGATAAAAGCTTCCATGTGTGCCTTCCAAACCTGAAATTCAATACCAACAAACACACAAAGTTTTGCTGAGTGTTTCTCCAGCAGGATTAGTCGAAAAAACATGCAAATCACAAAGATTAGAGAACCTGGCTCTGATACCAATTGTAGGATTAAAGAGCACATGTAAAGCTACCAGAGAGGGGGGTGAATGGTAGATTAAAACTTTTCAGCGGAAGCAACAAAACACCCCACGGCAGAAAACCGATCTGTTAAAGAAACTATGTGTGCGACTAATCTAAATGTGTTCAACGGTGACAAAACTAGTATAGATTGTAGATAATCAAGTTACGAAGATGTCACAACAAGAATCACGACAATCCGTTGAGATAAATTCCAGTTACGATCGAAAGATCGAACAAAGTTCAATCTGTCCTACCCGAGGAAAACAGTTTTGGAACACTGCAAAGAAACTCGTGTAGATCAGAAACCACAAATCCAATGACCGTTAAATTTTTGAAGATGATAGAAAATTAAGTTGTGAAGAGAACCCAAGAAGAATTACGTCAATCGGATCTGTAAAACTCGAGTTATGATAAAACCAGCGAAGAAAGGTATTGCTGTTCATAAACACGACAAGAAAGACTTGACGAAAACAAGTCGGACAAACAAGGCACAAAATTTCCTTAAAACTACAAATTTTATTGATCAAAACACAAAATAAACAGCCCCAAAGTCGTCTACTACGAGCTTTGGCCTCCCTTGCTTATATAACCATCACTTAGGCCAACATAAACCTAACTAGTACTCTAATCCTACTCAATTCACTAATCAAAACTTTCCATAACTGCTCAAGAGTCTTCTATACTTAGATAGAAGAAATCCTAAGACTTCCAAACACCTTAGGAACGTATCCCACATTCCTAAAAGAACTCAAATTTGTGAGCCACACGAAATCCTATCATAACCAACTCAAAACATTCTATATTTGAGTCAAACATGACTCAGCCGCAGCCAATTCTTTACGTCCACATCTCTTGATCACGCCTCGGAACCATGTAGGCACGTACATGCACTCCTTGCACAAATGCAAACATCTTCCAACGACGTCCACGAAACCTTCATATGCATTGTTCCTGATTCAAACATGTTGTGCAACCTCCCGATCAACTCAACCACAATTCCTCCTGAACTTTGTTGTTGAACCTCATCTTCTCCCTAAGACTAGTTCAATGGATCCCGTCACCAGACATGTCATGAACTCGAGCAACACTTGCACATGAATAAACAACCAATACTTCCGAGCACAAGTCCTCGACTTGACTCTCGTTGGTTCTGATAACCACAACACCTTACATGTGAACCTCACATAAGTATGTTGCAAACCTTAGCAAAAAGATATCAACCATAACCACCAAAACACACCAAAAACTTAGTAAAAGAAAACTAAGCAAACTTTCCATAATCCAAAAAGCAACTTTGAAACATTGCAAGTTAAAAGCAGAACCACTGTGATCAAGGTCCGAACCTTGCCAAAGCTAACTGGACCTTGAACCGTTGCTTACCAAAGCTACCAAGATCTTGCATCGGAACTTACTAAAGCTAGTCGGACCAAGCGCCAGAGCTTACCAAAGCTAGTCGAACCTAGCGCCAAAGCATACCCAAGCTAGTCGGACCTAGAGCCAGAGCTAACCAAAGCTAGTCGGACCTGGAGCCAGAGCTAACCAAAACAAGCCGGACCTATCATCGGATCTTGCTGGAGCTTGGACCTAGATGATAAAGGTGTTTTGGTAGTATTCAAAACTTTTATCGTCATAGCCAATGTATTCAGCACACATAGGTCTGACAGGGAGCATGTAGGGAAAGATTACTGGTCTCATGGTACCATATAGAGAATGGTTACTAGACTATCCTGTATAGAGAATGTTTGTTGTGTATTTATCAGGGAACACATATACACTTTATATAGGCTAGCTAGTGTAGTGTGAAAAAAAACTAAACCCTTTCACACTAACAAATTCAAAGGCTAGCGTTAATGACTAAATGTAGTCCAATGCAGTCAAACAATGACTGTTAATGTTAGACCAACACAGTCAACAATGACGGTTACATGTGTGCGTGCTTATCCCTTCTACAATCTGGTGGTGAACCGCCAGCGTCATCGAAAGCCTAGATGGAATTGGAGGACAGGAATCGGAGCATACCTGCCTGGACCAGGATCACCTGATGTAGTGACATTTTACTGCATGCGTTCAGTAAAGACTGCATCCATCGTTTGTTTTGATCTGACAGTTGTACTTCCCTGCGACCCAACTAAGGGGTCCATTCAAATCGTTTCTTGTGAGACCTATGTGTTCTGAATAAATTGGCTTTGACAATAAATGTTTTGAATGATGCCATAACATATTTTTAGCAAGGTCCGACTCCAGCTCCGAGCTTCGGCAAGGTCGGACGATAGGTCCGGCTTGTTTTGGGTAGCTCCGGCAAGGTCCGATGTAAGGTCCGACTTGCTTTGGCTAGGTTCGACTTCTTTGTCTAGGTCCGACTAGCTTTGGTTAGCTCCGGCGCTAGGTCTGACTAGCTTTGGTAAGCTCTGGTGCTAGGTTGCACTAGCTTTGCTAAGCTCCGGCGCAAGGAGGTACTAGCTTTGGTAAGCTCCGGCTCAAGCTCCGGTTAGCTTTGGCAAGGTTCGGAGCTTGATCGCAATGATCCTGTTTTTACTATGAAATGTTTCAAACTTGCTTTATGTTCTTAGAAAGATTGCTTAGTATACATTTGCTAAGTTTTTGGTGCGTTTTGGTTGATATGGCTGATATCGTTTTGATATGCTTTGCAACATGCTTATGTGAGGTGCTCACGTAAGGTGTTGTGTTTGGAACTAACTTGAGTGAAGTCGCGGACTTGGGCTCGTACAGATTGGTTGTTTGTTCATGTGCAGGTGTTGCTTGAGTTCAAGACATGGCTGGTGACGGGATCCTTTGGACTAGTCTCAGGGAGGAGATGAGGTTCCAACAACCAAATTTAGGAGGAATTATTGTTGAGCGGGTCAGTAGGTCGCGCGGGATGATTGAATGAAGGGCAGTACATATGAAGGTTACAGGATGTCGAAGGAAGGTGTTTGCACGTATGCATGCGGTGCATGACGTGGCAACATGGTTCCGAAGATGGTTTATGGATGGGAAGATCTGGTTGAAAGGATCAGATCGTATTGGTTGATGACTTTGGCTACGGCGGAGTCGGTTATGGCTCGGTATGGAAAGTATCGAGTTGGTTATGATAGGATTTCGTGTAGGTCACGAATTTGAGTTGTTTTAGGAATGTGGGATACGTTCCTAAGGTGTTTGTAAGTCTTAAGATTGCTTCTATCTGCGTATAGAAGAGTCATGAGCAGTTATGGAAAGTTTCAATTCGTGAACGGAGTAGGATTAGGGTCATGATTTGAGTTGAGTTGGCTTTCGAGCTGGTTATATAAGCAAGGGAGGCCAGAGCTCGTGGTGCATGACTTTGAGTCTGTTCGTATTGTGTTCTATTGAATGAAATTCGTAGTTTGAAGGAACTTTTGTGCTTTGTTTGTCTGACTTGTTCCAGACAAGTTTTACTCGTTGAGTTTCTGGACAGCACTACCTTTCGTTGGTGGTTTCATCATAACTCGAGTTTTACAGATCCAATTGACGTGATTCTTTTTGGGTTGTCTTCACAACTTTATTATCTATAATATTTCAAAATTTCACGGTCATTGGATTTGTGGTTTCTGATCTACACGAGTTTCTTTGCAGCGTTCCATAAACTGTTTTTCTCGGGTAGGACAGATTGACCAATGTTAGATCTTTCGATCATAACATGAGTTTCTCTCGACGGATTTGAGTGATTCTTCTTGTGTTTTCTTCGTGACCTGATTCTCTCTGATATATATCACTTTTGTCACGGTGAAACACGTTTAAATTAGTTTCACACACGATTTCTTTAACAGATCCTTTTCTGTCGAAGGGGTTGGGATTTAATTTTCCGCTGCGTAAGATTGTTTATATCTACCATTCACCCCCCCTCTGGTAGCTTTTCACGTGCTCTTTGATCCTACATTTCTCAAACTCATGCCTGCTTGCTTCAACATGTATAGGATCAAAGAGCACTTGAAAAGCTACCAAAGGGGGGGGGTGAATGGTAGATTTAAAAATCTTACACAGCGGAAGCAATTAAAACCCAACTCCTTCGGTGGAAAATCAATATTTTAAGAAATTGTGTGTGGTCACTAATCTTGATGTGATCGATTGTGACAAAAACCAGTATATATTTTGGAGAATCAAGTCACGAAGATGACACATTAAGAATCACTCAAATTTGTCGAGAGAAACTCAAGTTACGATCAAAAGATCGAACAAAGGTCAATGTGTTCTACCGAGTAAAAAACAGATCTGCAATACTGCAAAGAAACTCGTGTAGATCAAGAACTACAAATCCAATGACCGTGAAATTTTGACAGATGATAGATAATCAAGTGGTGAAGACAAGACAAAATGAATCACATCAATTGGATCTATAAAACTCGAGTTATGATAAAGTCACCAAAGAAAGGTAGTGCTATGCAGAAAACTCGACGAGAAAAACATGTCTTGAAAAAGTCGGGCGATCAAGGCACAAAAGTTACTTTAAACTACGAATTATATTCAATAGAACACAAGAGGAAAAGCTCAAAAGTCGTCTACCATGAGCTCTGGCCTCCCTTGCTTATATAGCCCGCCCTTAGGCTAACCCAAAACTAACTAGGACTCTAGTCCTACTCAGATCACGAATCAAAACTTTCCATAACTGCTCAAGACTCTTCTATACGCAGATAGAAGCAATCTTAAGACTTCCAAACACCTTAGGAACGTATCCCACATTCCTAAAACTACTCAAATTCGTGACCCACACGAAATCCTATTATAACCAACTCAAAACTTCCCATATTTGAGTTAAACATGACGTAGCCGCAGCCTGAGTTCATAACCTAGTCTGTTGGCCCTTTCCGACCAATTCTTTATGTCCACATCTCTTCATCACGCCTCGGAACCATGTAGCCATGTCCATGCACTCCTTGCATACGTGCAAAGATCTTCAAACGACGCCCACGATACCTTCATATGCATTGTTCTTGATTCAAACATACTGCGCAACCTGCCAATCAACTCAACCACAATTCCTCCTGAACTTGGTTGTTGAACCTCATCTTCTCCCTAAGACTAGTTCAATGGATCCCGTCACTAGCCATGTCTTGAACTCAAGCAATACTTGCACATTAATAAACAACCAATACTTCTGAGCACAAGTCCTCGACTTGACTCTCGTTAGTTCCGAAACTACAACATCTTATGTGAGAACCTCACATAAGCATGTTGCAAATCATAGCAAAATGATATCAACCATAACCACCAAAACACACCAAATACATCGTAAAAGAATACTAAGCACCCTTTCCGTAAGTGTAAAGCAAGTTTGAAACTTTGCAAGATAAAAGTAGAACAATTGCAACCAAGCTTCAAACCTTGCCAAAGCTAACCAAAACATGTCGGACCTATCGTCGAATCTTGATAAAAAGATATTTTGGTAGCATTCCAATGTATTCAGCACACATAGGTCTCACAACATGAGAAAGAGTTTACATGCATATAATGATGCATATTTCAAACGTCTAAATAAAACAAACTTCTATAACAAACTAACAGGATTAAAAACACATTAACTATCGAGGACATTAGGGAGGGTTCCGACGCTTTCATTCTGTAAACTTGACAAGAACTCAAGAGTTTTTATTTTAATTGCCTCTTGTTTGCATCAGCATGAAGTACAATCTTTTTTATTTTTTGCCTAGAGCATGAAGTGTCGTATAGACCTCAATAATTAATGATAAATACCATATTTCAGACTCCTGAAAATAGGATTTCTTTTATGTGACAATTTATTCTACTTTTGAAATTCATGCAAATCAACTTATCGTCGCTTATTTCCTCCCAACCCCAATATCCTCTGAATGAAACCTAACTACCACGCGCTCAGCGATGCTGATGATCTATTAATTGCTAAAGATTATGTTTATTGTAAAATAACCAGTCAAAACAATGTTGTATTAATGTATGCACTATAGAAAAATATTAATTTTGTCATATGTTAGAATTAAGTTTTGTTTAAGGATTACAAAGTAATCAGCCATCGCAAATAAATAATGTGAAAATAGATAATACTTTCGGTATTATATCAACCCATAATTTGTGAAGATGATATATGAAAAAGATTGTTGACAGATGTGTGAAATAATTGATAGCCAAATATTTTTCAAAACCCTCCCTAATGTCCTCAATTTATAGAAGTTTGTTTTATTTAGATGGCTAGAGTATGTATAAGTAAGAGTAAACTGTCTCGCATTAAAGCAAGCAGGCAATAGGAGAGGAGACAATTCAAGTGGACCCCTCTGTTGGGCCCAGTTGAGGATCGCTGGGAAGTACAGCTGTCGGATCAAAACAAACGGTGGATGCAGTCTTTACTGCACGCATGCAGTAAAATTCACTACATAAGCCGATCCTGGTCCTACCTGCAAGGGTCTTCCCAACATCCACCGGTGACAAACGACGGGGGTTAAGGTGCACCGGCACACCGGCCTGGACCATACATGTACCCGGCCAGCCGTGTAGCTTCATTTTATACTTTATTCCCTAGGCTTAAAAGTTTGTTCTTCCTCTCTGTTTGCTCTATTTGCTCTTCCCTAGGCATTAAAGTTTTATATTGTACAATATTTTTACATATGTAATATGACATAGGATATAACACTTGATGGTGTAGCAAAAAAAATGGTGGAGAATTATGTATATCACATGCAACTACGTAAATCCACCCCAATTAATTAGCTAGTTATTTTTAAGATGATAAAAAGTTATTACTTTTTCTAAGTGAGGTGGCCGGGTAGATGATGTGGCATAATAGCTTATGTGGCATTCCAATGTGGATGTCCAACTCAGACTAAGGATGAATGTGAAACAGTTGTGTGAAGTTGATGGATTAAATAATTGAGCCATTTGAAAGTTCAAGGACCAAACTGAGTTTTGATTGAAAGTTTGAGGATGAAGTTGAGTATTGTGCCAATTCTAAATGAGCCAAACTTGAGCTTGCGAGCTTGATGAGCTCAAGCTCGAAAAGATCAGGTAAGCTCATTTATTGTTTTCATCTATGATATGTACCTATGATTAACTAAACTATATAATTCTATTAAAAATGTTTTATGGGACACAATTTTTATATATGATAGAAACAAATAATGTGCAACATCGTCCACCTTCCTACTCCATTAGTTGTGACCTAAATTTAGTAGATTCTATTGTATATACATGAATTCTTGGCTCGACTCAAGATCGACTTGGTGTTTATCAAACTCAAGCTTAGAAAGGCAAGCTCGCTCGAGTTCGACTCGTTGACAGCCCTATATGCAATTAAATTTTTGGTGCAATCGTGTAATCAAAGATTTTCATCTGTTAGATCTACATCTTACGGTTATTACATCTTTTCATTTAACCCCTTCCACCACCCCTCCACCTGGTGGAGGGTGTTAAATAGAAATATTCAATGATCGTAATGTATATTGATGCAACGGTTGAAGATGGTTGATTGCATGACTGCACCAAACATCTGATTACATTCTAGTAGAACCCAAATTTACAACAAGAAAGCTTTTGACACAAATTAATCCATTCGTGATATTTCTCTTCTTATTTTTGTGATGTTTTATTTTTTCTAGTTTTGTGATGTTGTTTTTCTTGTTTTGTACTTCCTCCTTCCCATATTACTTGTCGTTAATAATTTGGACAAGTTTTCTAGTTCAAATATAAACCAAAAAACATGTGAACGACAAGTAATATAGGAAGGGGGAGTAATGTTTTATGATAATGAACTCAATGTTGTTCATCTGTTCCATCTGTTATTTTTTTTCTATATGCTGTATGTTAAACTATATGTTCTATTTGTATTCTTTGTTAATGAAGACCCTCCACACAGCCGATGGCCTCTAAAGTGGCCTATACGATACTTTTGCCATTGGAGGTGCCAAGAGATTGCCCGCAGTGGGGCCTTCAAACAATCTGTAAAGTAGTATATAGTACTGCTACTACATAGTAACAGGGAAACGCAACTGGTAGCGACGACTGGAAAGAAAATTGGAGACGAACAGAGAGAAAAGAAAAGAATGGACAGGAAAAATGTTAAAAAAATATAGGTAGAACCCCAACGTACCACTGGCCCTATGCCTCTATATGCGGTGTAATCATTACCACTACTCCTATACAGGGCCAAAAGTTATCACCACTGCTTCAAAGGAAGTGCTGCGGACTAGATGTGCTGATTAGTTTATTTTGTGTTTATTGGGGATTATGTAAGAGCTAGTTCTGTCAATTAGCGATGACTGTAATGAAAAGTGGAGACAATGAATTGATTGAAATGAAAAGAAAGGACGAAAAAACGTTAGAAAAAGATAGGCAGTACGTACATACAAATTAAGGTGAAAGAGCGTGGAGAACAAAACTATAAAATAGGAAATGTTTGGCGCAGATTACTGTCAAACATAGTATGTTATCTCTATTGATAACAAGATATTATTCTTGAGCTGATGTTGAAAACAGAGCGGTTCCATTACTTTGCGCGTCCCGTCAGTGCATGCGAGAAGTGTGGGTCCCATTGGTTGTGGTATTCACATGTCAGCCACCTTTAATGCACCTGCAGTACTGTAGAGGATGTGGAATCCGCCACCGCCGGAAGCCGAACACTCACTGTGCGCGACCCCCATCAGTATGCGCGAAGAAGACGATTGCATCTGTTTTTGTATAATGTCTCCATCATCTTCTCCATGCGTACTATATAAAGACACACCACCGTCTTCTCCGCACGTACTTTAGCTTCTTATTTGTCTCCATCGCGCGCACCTTCATTGGTTCCCTTCTCAGCACGATGATGTAGAAGCCCATGGAGTTTTCGTTCATGCACGATATTGTAGTCGGGATCGCGGGTCGCGTCGCCGAAAGCTCCCTGCGACCCTTGGATGACGTCTCTAGTCTGCGTGCCACCTGCAAGGCCATGCATGCAGCATGTTGGGATGGTGCCGTGGGCAGGCGTGTGGCGCTAGAGCAGGTGACTCGAAGTATGTGGCGCGACCCGGGGCGGTACAAAGCCCTCGTGGAGATCCTGGCCATCGTCAGCCACTCTCATGCATACTACATCACCGGGCTCAAGCTTGTCTTCGCGGTCGATCGCGCGCAGCAGGGCGCCCAGTTTCATGCCTGGGCGGCCAGGACCGGCCACGTGGAGGCGGCCTATGTCCTTGGCCCCCTTCACTACAATTCCGACTACAGGGATGCGACGCCATTGAGTATATCTGGCAGGTCGAAGGCGAGGTCGACGTCGGTGAGAAAGCGGTCGGGTCCGTCGCCATCATGAGGACCAACAATGAATGCAGGCAGTGTCGAATTTAATCCCTAGCTAAAATCAGTAATCTAACGTGGGCGCATCTGCACCCACCTCCGAGACTGCCGATGGTGTCGCTGCCCAACAAGGAGGTTGACCCGTGCACGGCTGCGGGGTGCGGGAAGCAAGGGTGGAGCGGCTGCAGGGTCTTCTGTAGTGAAGACTGTAGGATTAGACACAAGCATTTTGCATTATGCCGTGATGTGTTATTCGGTATGGGCTATATACTTATAAGGCTGTGATGTTGTTTTTCTTGTTTCATGATGTTGTTTTTCTTGTTTTGTAGTAATGTTTTATGTTAATGAATTCAATGTTGTTCGTCTGTTCTAACTGTTATTTTATTTTCCATCTATTTTTTTAGTGAACTATCTGTTCTATCAATATTCTCTGTTAATGAACGACCCTCCACACCGTTGGTAGCCCCTGAAGTTGCCGGTATGGTACTTTAGCTGTCGGAGGTGCTAGAGGAGATCGCCCATAGCGGGGTATGTAAAGCGGTCTGTAAAGTAGTATACAGTACTACTAGTACTACCCCCGTCCCAACTCAACTCTATTTCTGGATTTGGTCAAATCCACTTTTGACCATTGATTTATGTTATTTTAATCAGTTTTAACAATATAGAATTATACTTTAACATTAATCATGAAAATTATTTTCATAATATACAATTTACATGTTATTGAAGTTAATAGAATCTATAGAAATTATTGGTCAAAGTTAAGTTTGACAAAACCTATAAATAGAGTTGAGTTAGGACAGAGGGAGTACATAGTAACAGGAAAACGCAATAGGTAGCGATGACTGGAAAGAAAATTGGAGACAACGAACAAAGAGAAAAGAAACGAAAGGACGAGAAAAATATTTGAAAAAGATAGGCAGTACGTACGAAATAAGGTGAAAAAGCGTGGAGAACCAAACTATAAAACATGAAATTTATTGTCAATCATAGTATGTTATCTCTATTGATCATAGGATATTATTCTTGTGCTAATGTTGCAAACAGAGCGATTCCACTACTTCACGCGTCCCATCAGTGCATGTGAGAGGCGTGGGTCCTATAGCTGTGGTGGTCACATGTCAGCCACCCTTAATACACCTGTCAGTACTGCAGAGTATTTGGAATCCGCTACCGCTGGAAGCCGAACCATCACTGCTCGACCCCCATCAGTACGCACGGAGAAGACGATGACACGTGTCTTTATATAATGTCTCCATCGTCTTCTCCGCACGTACTCTATAAAGACACATAACCGTCTTCTCCGCACGTATTCTAGATTCCTCTTTGTCTCCTTGCGCGCACCCTCATTGGTTCCCTTCGCAGCATGGTGACGCTGAAGCCTATGGAGTTGCCGTTCACACACGATAATGTGGTCAAGATCGCGGGGCACCTCACCACATGCTCTCTGCGACCCTTGGACGACCTCTCCAGTCTGCGTGCCATTTGCAAGGCCATGCATACGGCATGCAGAGATGGCGCCGTGGGCGGGCGCGTGGCGCTGGAGCGGGTGACCCGGAGGATGTGGCATGACCCTGGGTGCTACAAAGCCCTCGTGGAGAACCTGGCCATCGTCGGCAACCCTCGTGCGTGCTACATAACCTGGCTCAAGTTCTTCTTCATGGACGATTGCGCGCAGCCGGTGCCCAGTTTCTCGCCCGAGCGGCCGGGGCCGACAACATGGAGGCGGTCTATGTCCTTTGCCTCCTCCGCTACGATGCCGACCGCGGGGCCCGTGACGCCTTCGAGTATATCCAGAAGGTCGAAGGCGAGGTCGACGCCGGTAAGAAAGCGGTCGGGTCCATCGCCATCATGAAGGCCAACAATGAGTGCATGCGGTGTCGGATTCAAGCCTGGCTGAAATCGGTAATCTGACGTGGGCGCATCCGCGCCCACCTCCGAGACTGTCGATGGTGTCGCTGCCCAACAAGGAGGTTGACCCGTGCACGGCTGTCGGCTGCGGAAGCAAGGGTGAAGCGGCTGTAGGTTCTTCTGGAATGAAGACTGTAGGATTAGACATGAGCATTTCACATTCTGCCGTGAGGTGTTATCCAGTATGGGCTATATATAAAAGACTTATAAGGCTATGTGATGTTGTTTTTCTTGTTTCATGATGTTGTTTTTCTTGTTTTGTAGTAATGTTTTATGTTGATGTACTCAATGTTGTTCATCTATTCCAACTGTTATTTTATTTTCTATCTGTTTGTTTAGTGAATTATCTGTTCTATCTGTATTCTATATTAATGAATGACCCTCCAAACCGCCGGTAGCCTCTAAAGTGGGTAGTATAGTACTTTAGCTGTTGGAGGTGCTAGAGGAGATCGCTCGTAGCAGGGCATGCAAAGCGGTTTGTAAAGTAGTATACAGTACTAGTACGTAGTAACAGGAAAACGCAACAGGTAGCCACGAATAGAAAGAAAAGTCGAGACAATGAACAGAGAGAAAAGAAAAGAAAGGACGAGAAAAATGTTAGAAAAAGATAGGTAGAACTCCAACGTACCATTAGCCAAATGCCCCTATATGCGGTGTCATCATTACATCTACTCCTATACGCGGCCAAAAGTTATTACCACTGCTTGAAGGGAAGTGTTGCGGACTAGTGTTGATTAGTTTATTTTTTGTTTGTTCGAGATTATGTAACAACTAGTTCTGTTGATTAGTTTGTTGTGAGGACCGGAATCCACACATCCGAGGATCTCATTGGGTGGTGTCGTGCGATGCGACACCTAACAGTATACACGAATAGAACCAGAATAAAGTACAATACCAAGTCTTTTATTTAATACACAGCGGAAGTTTTTACAATACTATAGGAAAGAGAAATATATATATATATATATATATATATATATATATATATATATATATATATATATATATATATATATATATCATAGCTACGCTCTCGGCACTAGCTATGCAAAAGCAAAGTTACCCATGCCTGGGATACTTTGCACTAGCAACACGCAAACTATGGCGGCGTGCAGGGTTCCCACTCGGCTGTACACCCTGGAGGGGGTGTTGCCTCATCGTCAAACCCATCCTCAACAGAGTAACCTGCAAAAACTCGTTAACTGCAAACGTGAGCATAAGGCTCAGCAAGACTAACCCGTCTCACTAGACATATGCAAGGTGGATGCTAAACATAGGTAAGTTGAAGCATAAATGACTCGCCTACAAGTTGATCCTTATAATCAAGTTTTAAGTAGAAAATGACATTTCCCAAGCACGACACATCATGGGCTCCACAATCAAACAAGAAACGCTTTACCAATGATATGACATGCTCGAGACACATAATGCTATTACAGCTAAAGTATGGGGAAATTGAAAATCTTTAGTTATACTATCTCTAAACCAAACAAGGTTGCAAAGTAATTATAATTCAATACCATATGACTTTTCTGACTTCTATAGTATTTACTACGTCACCGCTCAGTGAACAAGTGGTACTCTATTACTGCGAGGGACAGTGATTGCAATCAAGACACACCCGGACAACACGACACATACGTCGTTCGGAAGTGTCAGCGAGCACACCTGTACCTACATAACACTTCAGTACTAGGCGTATATGGCCACCTTTCACAAGAAACTCGAATGCTGAGCCCGTCTCACCTACGCAAACAGAAGGTCTCCGCACGGAACACCTCATGTGTCCGCCGACCGATTTACACCTTACTGTCCTCAACCCACCCCTATCGATGGTGAGTTAATGGGTCTCGACATCCCAGTTATCAAGTTACATCAGTTTATTGGATTCCATATGTCCATTATATTGCCGGTACAATTCAAGCTTGTCCGAAGGGGCTGCATACAGACGGGCCTTAATCGACACAGGCAGGGCTATGCGACCGAGACTCAATTCTCGCCGCTTCCTATCCATTCCCTGCCCGGTCTCAATTTCATTATATTAATCCATTTTCTTTTCAACCAATCCTGTGAGATACATCTCTCGCGAGTAGATTCCAACTACTCGACTTCTACCGTATTTCCTATGCATTAGCAAAGCAGTTACTACAGGTCAAACTGTAACTCGTGCCAAATAAACCCTGGGATTTTTGGTCATGCATGTGGAGTATCATTCACCCTAAACGTAATGCACAATTCATATACTACTCATCATAGTGATAAAGCAAAAGTTTATAAACGACTTAAATGCAAACCGGGGCTTGCCTTGTTGCAGGTCAGGTTCTGAGTTAGAATTTGGAAGATGCTCTTCCAAGGCCTCTGACTCCTCCTCGACTTCGGTTACTATACGATATGCATAAAATACGGTATGAATGACTTTGAAAATATTTAATATCAAGACCAGGATTTTAATTTATGGTGACCATTATAGGATAATTAGTTATTTTGCTTGGGAACGTTGAATTAGGTATTTAGGGAATACTACAGAAGTTCTTGCAAAGAACAGGAGATGATCAAAGTAGAGTGTGGTCTCTAAGATTATGGCAAGCAAATAACTTCCACAATTTTTAGAGATGAAACTGTAGCTTTAATATAGCCATCAGTTGATAATCAAGATAGAGAAAATTGTCCTGGTCCTAGCAAAAGTGGTTTCATAAATTTCTAAGCCTTGGTGAAATATTTATTGAGTTTCTAAGTTGACAAGAATTTCTGGAATTGTCTTGCAATTGAACTGTTAAGCATTTAGTCAATATTCAGTTTGAAATTGAATTAAGACTAGAATATGAGGTCCATCAAATCCAAGATTTTTACAAGAGCTAAGGTATGACTAGTGGAAGATTCAGTCCAAATTTGGGGCATAATAAAGCATCTGCATATCTGTGAAAATTCAATAACTGAAAAAGGTAATTGAATTATACAGAGGTTAAAACAGGTCCAATGGCTGCCAAATTTTTGCTGGTTGTCAAGAATAGGACAATAATTTTTATGTGAATTCTGGGGATTTTTCCAGGGAATATTTCATCTGGAAAAATTGCATTTTACTTGGGAACTATTAATTTCTACAGAATTAAATATTGATTTTCACAGAGCCTAATTGGTACTGAGCGAAACTAGAGCTCAAGGGCTTTCAAAAAAAATTTGTTTGAACGAATTTGGAGTATTCTACAGAAAGATATTCAATTTAGAAATTTGTACAAATTTCTGGAATTAAATACATCCCAAAGACCACGTGGCGCATTCTGGTTGAGGCAGCACCGGGGTCCACAGAATTAAAGCGCGCAGCCACACTAGATCTCAGCCGCACCGTGATCCCGCAGTGGATGGCAGGTGGGACCCGATGGGGTCATCGTCTACCTCGGGCAGGTGCTCGCGCGGAGCAGCACCCGCGGCGGTGGCTCGCCGGCGAGCTCGCCGCCGGCTAAACCAACGGACCAGACTCGCGGAAACTTGCCGCCTGGGGGTTTTTGGGTTCGCTGAGCACGATGGTGAGGTCAGTGGGTCCTGAAGCTTGCCGGAAAAGGTCGTGTGACGGCGGCGGCGGCGATGAGCGCTCGGGCAACATAGAACTCGCTCCAGAGTAGCTCAAATCACTTGGGAATTTCTCCAAAACCTTTCTGGGATGATGGAGTTCAAGGACCTGGGCGTAGAAGGGGAGTGAGTTGCCGGGAATCACGAGTTCGACGGTGAACCGAGGTTTTCTCACCGGCGGCGAGCAAAAGTCGAAATTCAGAGCCGTTGCTCGATGATTCTTAATGGTTCTTGCTCAGACAGGAGCGCTAGGGTCTATAGAAACTATCTCTAAGCAATTGCAAGGGATGATTACTTGCAGAAAAGGAATCGACATGAAAACTTAGCTAGTTATCTACTTTCGGCCGTAGGGGAAACGAACAATAACTCGCTCAAGCTTCAACGATAAGGGAAATGGTTTGTACCATGAGCTAGAGTTCGATCAGGCGCACCTTTTTGCTCTTTGGAGCTTGGCTTGAAACGGCGCGGAACGGTGGCACACCGCGGAGCAGTGGCGAGCGGTGGCGATGGCGCGCGGCGGAAGAAGAGTCGCGAGGCAGTGGAGCTGCGATCGGGGATGAGGAGTGAAGGGAGCTTCGGCCGGCCTTTTATAGGGCTGTGGCGAGCAGGCAGCCAGCTCGCTGGAGCTGCATGCACGCGCGGTGTCGAGCGGAGGTGCGTCGGTACAGAGATGGCGGGATCGAGCTGATCCGTTCAAAGAGGAGCTGACATGTGGGGCCCACTGTCCAGTGATACTCCCCACAGTTCAGTTACTAAATTCATTTAAAAATAGAAGATCAACTCCAAAAATCATGAAATTTTGTGGAGATGGCAAATGAATTATTCTGAACACAATGGTGAACTCAAATCTTATGTTTAAAGAAGTTGGAGAAGAATTAAAAATTCAGATTTGAATTTGATTCAAATTCACCAAGCACCTCAAATAAAATAGTAGATGAGTTTCTAAAATCTTGAAACTTTGTAAGCATGCTATTGAGGAATTTAGGAGCTCATGGAAAAATTTAGAGCCCTTAATTTGAATATTTGGGTTAGAGCTTATTAGGGCTTCATTTTGCATTGCTTACTAAATCTTATCCAAAAATTCTTATTCTTAAAAAGGGTGAATAGAATATAATTTGGATTCATGGTGAAGTCCAATACCCATGTTAAAAGAATTTAACAATGAGTGCAAGAAAAGTTTTGGATGGCATAGTTCATGTGCACCATTATATTGGATATCTAAAATAGTTGATCACAAAACCCATATGAACTTAACATGCCATAAAAGTGGGGTTTTACATTCCTCCCCCCTTAAAAGAATCTCGTCCCGAGATTACAAAAGAAGGTAAAGGAGAAAGGATCTATACAACATATGCCGCTAACAAGTCCGGATAGTTCGTTCTAAGATACTCCTCGCTTTCCCACGTGGCTTCTACCGCACTGTGGTTGCTCCACAAAACCTTATAGAAATGCAAGGTGCGACTTCTTGTGGTGCGAGTCTTTTTATCAATGATCTGAGTTGGATGCTCGGAATAAGTGAGATCTGGTTGGAGAGCTTCCAAATCCTCTATACGGATATCAGCTGGAGCCTTAAGACATTTCCGCAATTGGGAAATGTGGAATACATTGTGGACTCCTGAAAGTGACGTTGGTAACTCCAATTGATATGCCACAGGTCCGCATCTTTCGATTATTGCGAACGGCCCAATAAAGCGTGGAGCTAGCTTCCCTTTTACCCTGAAGCGATGGATACCCTTCATAGGGGATACCCGGAGATAAACTTGATCTCCAACTTCGAAGTGAAGAGGTCGACGTCGTTTGTCTGCGTAGCTCTTTTGACGAGACTGAGCAGCTTTGAGATTCGCCTGAATAGTGCGAACTCGATCCTCGGATTCATTTACTAAGTCGATGCCGTACACTGCCCGTTCACCTGATTCGCACCAGTTCAAGGGCGTACGACACTTTCGGCCATAGAGAGCTTCATATGGCGCCATCTGGATGCTAGCCAGGTAACCGTTGTTGTATGAAAACTCCGCCAAAGGTAGATGATCATCCCAGTTCTTACCCTGGTGGATGGCACAGGCACGAAGCATGTCTTCTAGCACTTGATTCACCCGTTCGGTCTGACCATCGGTCTGAGGATGATAAGCCGAGCTCCGAATCAAATTGGTCCCCAGTGCAGCGTGGAGATGCTCCCAGAATCGCGAAACAAATACAGCTCCACGATCCGAGATGATGGTATAGCGTACACCATGTAGACATATTATTCTGGAGATATAAATTTCCGCATATCGCTTCGCATCGTATGCCACGCTGACCGGTATGAAATGAGCCGATTTGGTCAATCGGTCAACGATCACCCAAATGGAGTCGTGTTTATGGAGAGTGGGAGGCAACCCAACAATGAAATCCATACTGATATCCTCCCATTTCCAAGCCGGTATGCTTAAAGGTTGAAGCTGTCCAGCTGCCTTCATATGGTCGGCCTTTACTCGCCGACACGTATCACACTCGGACACGTATTTAGCTACTTCTCTCTTCATCCGAGTCCACCAGAATTTCTTCTTCAAATCTTGGTACATCCCGTTGCTTCCCGGATGAATGGAATACTTGGACAAATGAGCTTCGTCCAGTATCTTCTTTTTAAGTTCCATGTTTCGGGGTACCACTATACGGTCGTTAAACCAGATGGTACCCTCTTTGTCACTATGGAAACATTTCATTTCCCCCTTTATCATTCTTTGTCGAATATGCGACATTCCTATGTCTTCCTGCTGAGCTGCTACAATATCCTCCCTGATGGTAGGAATGAGAGCTAGGTTGTAGAGTGCTCCATATGGAACCAAGTAAAGACTCGGTCCTTCTCCTCCTTCCATTGTGGTGAGGGAAAGATTGTTGACATGGGACTTGCGGCTCAGTGCATCTGCGACTACATTCGCCTTGCCTGGATGGTAGTGGATCTCAATCTCATAATCCTTGATCAATTCTAACCATCGCCTTTGTCGCATATTCAAATCCTTCTGGGTGAAGATGTATTTTAAGCTTTTGTGATCAGTGTAGAGGTGTACTAAATTACCCAGTAGATAATGCCTCCACATCTTCAATGCTAGCACCACAGCAGCGAGTTCAAGATCATGAGTCGGGTAATGCTGCTCATGATTCCGAAGCTGCCGTGATCCATACGCGATCACTCTTCGCTCCTGCATCAACACACAACCCAAACCAATCCCGGATGCGTCGCAAAAGACATCAAATGCTTTGGTTGTGTCTGGTTGGGCTAAAACTGGTGCCGTGGTGAGGTGTTTCACCAATGCTTTGAAACCTGCCTCACATGCTTCGGTCCATACATACTTCTGCCCTTTCTTCAGAAGTTCTGTCATTGGTTTAGCTATCCTGGAGAAATTGGGGATGAACCTCCGGTAATATCCAGCTAAACCAAGGAAACTTCGGACTTCATGTACAGACTTTGGAGACTCCCATTTAAGGACTTGGTGGATCTTACTTGGATCAACTGCAATCCCTTCTGCTGATATGATGTGCCCTAAAAATGGCACCAGGTTGATCCAGAATTCACACTTGCTGAACTTAGCATACAGCTGATGGTCCCGTAATCGCTGAAGCACAATATGCAAGTGTTGAGCATGTTCTTCTTCGGATTTTGAATACACAAGTATGTCGTCAATGAAGACCACGACAAACTTGTCCAATTCCGTAATGAATACCGAGTTCATGAGATACATGAAATGAGCCGGGGCGTTGGTTAATCCGAAAGACATAACCAGATACTCATACAGTCCATACCTTGTTGAGAATGCTGTCTTGGATATATCTTCTGGTCGGATTCTAATTTGATGATAACCAGAACGAAGATCCATCTTCGAAAATACTTTAGCACCCACCAATTGATTGAAAAGAATATCAATGCGCGGTAGTGGATATTTGTTCTTGATGGTGACAGCATTAAGTGGACGATAGTCTACACACAGCCTCAAGGTCTTATCTTTTTTTTCTACAAATAGTGCAGAGCAACCCCATGGTGATGAACTTGGATGAATAAAACCTTTGCTCTCAAGTTCAGTTAATTGTTCCTTCAGTTCTGCAAGTTCCTTGGGTGCCATCTTGTAGGGTGGTCTTGAAATTGGCACTGTTCCTGGTACAAGTTCAATCTTGAACTCTATATCTCTTTCTGGGGGCATACCAGGAAGATCTTCAGGAAACACGTCGGGGTATTCACATACTACTGGAATATCCTTTAGTTCCATAACCTCGGTATTGAGAATAGATGGTTCCAATGGAATGATGTTCTCAAGATTGAGGACTTGGGGTTGATGGAGTGGAGAGTTTAGATAAATCTTTCTAGGAATGATATCGAGAATAGCACCATGGTACTGCAACCATGCCATTCCTAAGATGATATCTAGCTTTTGATGCTCTAATATCAGAAATGAAGTAAGATATATGGTCCCATCTAGGTTAAGTGGGATTCCAGGAACCAATTTATTTGTTACCGTTTTCCCGGCTGGAGTGCTAATCACATATGGAGTTTTTGTGGGGATTATTGGTAATTGACTGTTGAGGACAAAAGATTTACTAATAACATTATGCGAAGCTCCGGAGTCAAAGAGTATGACTATGGGTTGATCGAAGATAGAGAACGTACCCGTGAGCACGGGTGCGCCTTTCGGGACGTCCTCGATGGCGAGGTGGTGGACGTTGCCGGGTCTGGTGGCTAGCTTCTTGGGCTGGTTGCGGGGTTGGTTGGCCCCCTGGTAAGATGATGGCCCTCCGCCTTGTCGATCCTGAGGGCAGTCCTTGGCGAAATGTCCCGTACGCCCACACGTGAAACACGTGTACGGGGTTTGGCCAGTACGAATGGGAGGGCGGAATCCCGGTGCACGTGGTGTAGGTGGGAGTGCACGTGGGATCATCCCCTGCTGCTGTTGTGGCCGGAATCCACTGTTGTTGAACTGACGACCACGGAACATTGGTGGTCGCGATGGCGGCTGCCACCTCTGGCCTGATGGTGATCGATACACCATACGGTACTTCTGAGGAGTACCACCTCCGCTGCTCTGCGGAGCACCCCTCTTCTTTTTATCAGAGGACAGCTCGCGCGTGGCATCCTCCTGCATTATGGCAGCATTAACGATGTCGTTGAAGTTGCCGCGGTTGAACAGGACCAGCTTGTCCTTCAACTTGGAGTTCAAACCCTTGTAGAAGCATTCACGCTTCCGATCCTCGGTATTCACTTGGTCCTGAGCATATTGGGCCAAGTGATTGAATGCTTTGGAGTATTCGTATGCACTCCTTCCTCCCTGTCTTAGCTCCAAGAACTCTTGAAGCTTCCTCCTCATAATCCCGGGAGGAACGTGGTAGGCGCGGAACGCCTCCCGGAACTCGGCCCAGCTTATGACATGGCCGGCGGGGCGTGCTGCAAGGTAATTGGCCCACCATGCGCCGACAGACCCCTGGAGTTGTTGTGCTGCAAACAGCGCTTTTTGCGGTTAGGTTATGTTGAGTAAACCGAACTTCCCTTCAATGGAGCGGAGCCAATTGTCCGCCTCCAAAGGTTCGTCGTCCTCCCTGAAGACCGGTGGATGCGTCGATACAAAATCAGAGTAGGAACTCTGATATTGATGACGCGGTCCATCATCCTGTCGTCCCCCTCGACGGGACGAGTGCTGCACCAACGTTCGCAGTAACTCGGTTTGCTCGTCGCGCGAGCCGAGCACTGCAGCGAGAACCTCCGCGAGACTCCTGGGAAGTGTGGTTGGAGGTGGTGGAGGTGGTTGCGTCTGAGGCGTATTCTGCCCCGGGGGTGGTGTGTCATCCCCCTGTCCACCACTAGATCCTCCCACCTCTGAGGCTGTACGAGTACGCACCATACTGCAATACAACGATTAACACAGTAAGTCCCAGTGTCTCAAGTTCATCCTCCCTTAGAAATGCGGTAGATAATAATAGATGATGCATAACATTTACATATATTGATAAATCATAAACTTTATACAAAATATATCATCTCATGACCAAGTTTACAGTAGTAAACCCAAAATGATGGACTCCCCTTATGGAAATACATCTCTACCATACTTGGTCTTCCTGACATGTCATACTCATCTAATTATCTAGACATCACTACCATTACTCTTAATATGACACAAACATGGTCACAAAAGAGAAACACTAGCAACCATTTAACTATATGTTGCCCTGTGTTGGCGGAAGTGCTACCACATCTCACTTCAATATGCCCTACTCGACGTATTCAAGTTCCTCTGGGTCTTCTACTTCCTCTTCATCTTCAGGGCTAGGCACCACTGATACGGGTGCTGGAGTAGAAGTTGATACATTATTTAACATCAACGTCTTCTTGGCAGCCATAGCTTGCCAATCTGCCTGTATCATAAACATCCCCCAGGCCTCATTCTCTTGCTGAGCCTGCTCACAGCTGGTCTTCCAGCTCTGAGCCTGCATCCTGGACTTATCCCGGTCCACAGTCACTGCGTTCAACTGAGTGTCCCGATGGTGTCCATAATGTAGGCTTGCCCCTAACTCAGTCTCCATTTCTAGAGCCTCTTGGCGAGACGCGGCTAAATCCCTTACAGCGTCATGCCATTGATTCTCCCTGATATTCAAACGATGGTTGAGAGGAGCTATCATATCCCTAAGTCCGTCATTTGCCCACTCAAAGTGATCTGCTCGAGCCATGGCTTGCTTCAGATTGTCCGTCAATTCTTTTATGCATGCCCTTTGGTTTCCCTTCTCGCGATGCGATGCGGCTGCATACACCGCTAAAGCAGTCGTGGAGGTTTCACCATGATTTTCTACCTCCATAAGCAAACGGGTTGCCCAAGCTTCGGAAGCCCTGCCGGTAACTGGAAAGAATTCATATGGAGTACTCACCAGACTATTGCCATGGAGTTTGCAGAATCTCCCTATGGCAACACTTGCGGCGTAGCTCCACGTTTCTTCCAATATTAACCCTTTAATCTTGATAGAGAATGGAGCCCATCCGAGATGCGGTGGACCAGCAGGCACATCAACATAGATGGTGCAACTCCACATACCGCTTTCCTGGAATTTCTTGCCCCAATATTTAGGCCACTTCCGGTGGCCAAATTGGCGAAGCAATTTCACAAACACGTCTGGAAAACCGGCGTGTCCGGTACACGTTGAGAACACCCATCCATTGGGTAACTGAATTCTGGGTGCTTCCATCTGTGGACAAGCATACCAGGATATCAATATAAAGTATAAGTATTCAACTTAATCACTGATAATTTTGGATCCAAGAAACTATCCATTATCAAATGATCCAAGAAAGCTGCAAACTGGAAGTGATCACAGTTCCGTTCCAGCCGACCTGTCTGCATTAACCCGTAAGTTTCATACAGAAGAAGTCAGAACTAAAATTTAAGTTGAATACAAAAGTTGTAGTACACTTCAAAACGTTTCCAGATTGTACTCATACAGCTACTGTTGAACTAGTATGAACAATCTATACCGGTTTTGAGTTGACTCAAGGGTTCTGAAAATTTTGACAGAACCTCTCCTGTATATGGGCTTATCTCCACATTCTATACAGGTTTATCATGATAATATATTGAGGTAATGTCAAAATAAACATTGAGTAACATCGTGTTAACAATCCAGAACTAAAGAAGTTCCACCACGAAAACCTTGTCATGTAGGTATTATGCATCAATTCACAATTATGTGCAAACTGTTCCAAGTTCTGGACTGCAGGAACCAAATTTGCGACAAATGGAATTAGGCATAGCTATACCTAGATCCAGGTCAGGAGCGATAAATAAAGTTGATAGATGACGTCCTAAGCTTTCTAGAAATGCATATGTGTAACCATATCACTGTTCTGGATTAGGAGTTATAACTATGCAAACTTAACAGTAAAACTGACTGGTTTGCATCAGCAGTCATGCAGTTCACTGTACTGACTTCCCAATTTGGTTAAACTCCAATTAAAATCAGGAAAGACTTCCCATAACAAACTCGTAAACCTCCACCTACCCTTCTCAAACATATATCCCAATAAGGCAGTGGACTTTTCTACAGTGAGTTATGGCAAGAATACAGAAACGGGTACAAAGGTGGGTTCATATGGAGTAATTACAGTAAACCCCAGTTTTCAACAGATTAACAAGCTTTTCTGTCTTTATGGTCAACAGGAAAGTTGGAGAGGTCTTCACGAGCTTTCCGTCTATGTAGGATAATCTTATGTTATCTAATTGCTAACCAAGATTACAGCCTGGCGAAGTTGAGCCACTTCAACCAGAAAGCAAGAATCTTGGGTCTATCTACCTTATCAAGTTGGAGTTTCTTTTTATGAGCCCGAAATTACCAGCATCTGATAGTCGGACTTTCTCAAAACACAATGCAACCATTCTGTCGGTGGGGAGGGTCTAGTATCATGTTTGATACTGACGGTATTACGTGCCTCACGAAAGGAAATTCTATCCGGTACATCCGGTTACGTCTATAGGTGGTTCCTATATCGTTCTCTCACAAACGGTTTCTACATGGTCCTCTACCGAAATTAGTGTCCCTGTAGAAAGCAAACAATCCCCTGGCACGGGCACGCCGTACGGTGGCAGGGAAACTGAACAGGTAACCACAATATACAATTATATTTGAAAGTAAAAGCATACGACTCTGGAGTGAGTCGCCCTCGAGCGAGGTCATGCCTCGAGGTACATGGCTGTAACTACGTCTGTACAGCAAAGACCCCCGTACGATCCGGCTTATACATGCTCGGGCATACGTGTTCGCATGTTCTCATAGATATGAGAACACACTATCGGGTTACATACCACCCGACGGGGTTTCCCTCTAACTTTGTGTCACGCTGGGGTACCGCGTGTCATATGTTCTCAAAAACATGGAAAGTTTCAAAGACTCATATTGACTTTCCGTGCCAAGCCGCAGAAATTTCACATACCACCTCTCGTATGCGGAGCTTACCGAGATTGATCCGCTCTCGGTGGCGTACCTTACCTCTTACCTGATGTCGGAGCGTCGTTACAGAATATAATAACACATAGTTAGTTTACCACCTTTATAACTTATACTAGTAATACTCCTTATAAAGGCATATAACTAATTCCTCACTCAAGTTCCTAATTTTTGAAAATATGTTCTTTTCAGGTACACTGTTCCCAAAGATGCTCTGATACCATGTCTGTGAGGACCGGAATCCACACATCCGAGGATCTCATTGGGTGGTGTCGTGCGATGCGACACCCAACAGTATACACGAATAGAACCAGAATAAAGTACAATACCAAGTCTTTTATTTAATACACAGCGGAAGTTTTTACAATACTATAGGAAAGAGAAATATATATATATCATAGCTACGCTCTCGGCACTGGCTATGCAAAAGCAAAGTTATCCATGCCTGGGATACTTTGCACTGGAAACACGCAAACTATGGCGGCGTGCAGGGTTCCCACTCGGCTGTACACCCTGGAGAGGGTGTTGCCTCATCGTCAAACCCATCCTCAACAGAGTAACCTGCAAAAACTCGTTAACTGCAAACGTGAGCATAAGGCTCAGCAAGACTAACCCGTCTCACTAGACATATGCAAGGTGGATGCTAAACATAGGTAAGTTGAAGCATAAATGACTCGCCTACAAGTTGATCCTTATAATCAAGTTTTAAGTAGAAAATGACATTTCCCAAGCACGGCACATCATGGGCTCCACAATCAAACAAGAAACGCTTTACCAATGATATGACATGCTCGAGACACATAATGCTATTACAGCTAAAGTATGGGGAAATTGAAAATCTTTAGTTATACTATCTCTAAACCAAACAAGGTTGCAAAGTAATTATAATTCAATACCATATGACTTTTCTGACTTCTATAGTATTTACTATGTCACCGCTCAGTGAACAAGTGGTACTCTATTACTGCGAGGGACAGTGATTGCAATCAAGACACAGCCGGACAACACGACACATACGTCGTTCGGAAGTGTCAGCGAGCACACCTGTACCTACATAACACTTCAGTACTAGGCGTATATGCCCACCTTTCACAAGAAACTCGAATGCTGAGCCCGTGTCACCTCCGCAAACAGAAGGTCTCCGCACGGAACACCTCATGTGTCCGCCGACCGATTTACACCTTACTGTCCTCAACCCACCCCTATCGATGGTGAGTTAATGGGTCTCGACATCCCAGTTATCAAGTTACATCAGTTTATTGGATTCCATATGTCCATTATATTGCCGGTACAATTCAAGCTTGTCCGAAGGGGCTGCATACGGACGGGCCTTAATCGACACAGGCAGGGCTATGCGACCGAGACTCAATTCTCGCCGCTTCCTATCCATTCCCTGCCCGGTCTCAATTTCATTATATTAAGCCATTTTCTTTTCAACCAATCCTGTGAGATACATCTCTCGCGAGTAGATTCCAACTACTCAACTTCTACCGTATTTCCTATGCATTAGCAAAGCAGTTACTACAGGTCAAACTGTAACTCGTGCCAAATAAACCCTGGGATTTTTGGTCATGCATGTGCAGTATCATTCACCCTAAACGTAATGCACAATTCATATACTACTCATCATAGTGATAAAGCAAAAGTTTATAAACGACTTAAATGCAAACCGGGGCTTGCCTTGTTGCAGGTCAGGTTCTGAGTTAGAATTTGGAAGATGCTCTTCCAAGGCCTCTGACTCCTCCTCGACTTCGGTTACTATACGATATGCATAAAATACGGTATGAATGACTTTGAAAATATTTAATATCAAGACCAGGATTTTAATTTATGGTGACCATTATAGGATAATTAGTTATTTGGCTTGGGAACGTTGAATTAGGTATTTAGGGAATACTACAGAAGTTCTTGCAAAGAACAGGAGATGATCAAAGTAGAGTGTGGTCTCTAAGATTATGGCAAGCAAATAACTTCCACAATTTTTAGAGATGAAACTGTAGCTTGAATATAGCCATCAGTTGATAATCAAGATAGAGAAAATTGTCCTGGTCCTAGCAAAAGTGGTTTCATAAATTTCTAAGCCTTGGTGAAGAATTTATTGAGTTTCTAAGTTGACAAGAATTTCTGGAATTGTCTTGCAATTGAACTTTTAAGCATTTAGTCAATATTCAGTTTGAAATTGAATTAAGACTAGAATATGAGGTCCATTAAATCCAAGATTTTTACAGGAGCTAAGGTATGACTAGTGGAAGATTCAGTCCAAATTTGGGGCATAATAAAGCACCTGCATATCTGTGAAAATTCAATAACTGAAAAAGGTAATTGAATTATACAGAGGTCAAAACAGGTGCAATGGCTCCCAAATTTTTGCTGGTATTCAAGAATAGGACAGTAATTTTTATGTGAATTCTGGGGATTTTTCCAGGGAATATTTCATCTGGAAAATTTGCATTTTACTTGGGAACGATTAATTTCTACAGAATTAAATATTGATTTTCACAGAGCCTAATTGATACTGAGCGAAACTAGAGCTCAAGGGCTTTCAAACAAAATTTGTTTGAACGAATTTGGAGTATTCTACAGAAAGATATTCAATTTAGAATTTTGGACAAATTTCTGGAATTAAATACATCCCAAAGACCACGTGGCGCATTCTGGTTGAGGCAGCACCGGGGTCCACAGAATTAAAGCGCGCAGCCACACTAGATTTCAGCCGCACTGTGATCCCGCAGTGGATGGCAGGTGGGACCCGATGGGGTCATCGTCTACCTCGGGCCGGTGCTCGCGCGGAGCAGCACCCGCGGCGGTGGCTCGCCGGCGAGCTCGCCGCCGGCTAAACCAACGGACCAGACTCGTGGAAACTTGCCGCCTGGGGGTTTTTGGGGTCGCTGAGCACGATGGTGAGGTCAGTGGGTCCTGAAGCTTGCCGGAAAAGGTCGTGCGACGGCGGCGGCGGCGATGAGCGCTCGGGCAACATAGAACTCGCTCCAGAGTAGCTCAAATCACTTGGGAATTTCTCCAAAACCTTTCTAGGATGATGGAGTTCAAGGACCTGGGTGTAGAAGGGGAGTGAGTTGCCGGGAATCACGAGTTCGACGGTGAACCGAGGTTTTCTCACCGGCGGCGAGCAAAACTCGAAATTCAGAGCCATTGCTCGATGATTCTTAATGGTTCTTGCTCAGACAGGAGCGCTAGGGTCTATAGAAACTATCTCTAAGCAATTGCAAGGGATGATTACTTGCAGAAAAGGAATCGACATGAAAACTTAGCTAGTTATCTACTTTCGGCCGTAGGGGAAACGAACAATAACTCGCTCAAGCTTCAACGATAAGGGAAATGGTTTGTACCATGAGCTAGAGTTCGATCAGGCGCACCTTTTTGCTCTTTGGAGCTTGGCTTGAAACGGCACGGAACGGTGGCACACCGCGGAGCTGTGGCGAGCGGCGGCGATGGCGCGCGGCGGAAGAAGAGTCGCGAGGCAGTGGAGCTGCGATCGGGGATGAGGAGTGAAGGGAGCTTCGGCCGGCCTTTTATAGGGCCGTGGCGAGCAGGCAGGCAGCTCGCTAGAGCTGCATGCGCGCGCGGTGTCGAGCGGAGGTGCGTCGGTACAGAGATGGCGGGATCGAGCTGATCCGTTCAAAGAGGAGCTGACATGTGGGGCCCACTGTCCAGTGATACTCCCCACAGTTCAGTTACTAAATTCATTTAAAAATAGAAGATCAACTCCAAAAATCATGAAATTTTGTGGAGATGGCAAATGAATTATTCTGAACACAATGGTGAACTCAAATCTTATGTTTAAAGAAGTTGGAGAAGAATTAAAAATTCAGATTTGAATTTGATTCAAATTCACCAAGCACCTCAAATAAAATAGTAGATGAGTTTCTAAAATCTTGAAACTTTGTAAGCATGCTATTGAGGAATTTAGGAGCTCATGGAAAAATTTAGAGCCCTTAATTTGAATATTTGGGTTAGAGCTTATTAGGGCTTCATTTTGCATTGCTTACTAAATCTTATCCAAAAATTCTTATTCTTAAAAAGGGTGAATAGAATATAATTTGGATTCATGGTGAAGTCCAATACCCATGTTAAAAGAATTTAACAATGAGTGCAAGAAAAGTTTTGGATGGCATAGTTCATGTGCACCATTATATTGGATATCTAAAATAGTTGATCACAAAACCCATATGAACTTAACATGCCATAAAAGTGGGGTTTTACATTTGTTGCTTGGAATGGTACGTTGAACACTACTGTTTTGTTCCGTCGATGTTTATATCTAGTATTTAATCCTTGTTTATATCATTGTGTTGCTGCAGTTCAAGAGATTTTATGCGTATGCTTTATTTTTATCGGAATACAGAATGTGGACTAGAGGGGGGTGAATAGGCCTTTTTGAAATTTAGTCGGAACCTGCAACACTTAACAAACCGATCAAATCTCGAGATATCGGACTAGTCTGGTAGAGTGCGGACTAGTCCGGTGCATGCGGACTAGATTGTCAAGTTCGATCAATGATTTCGATACAAGCACAATACGCAGCGGAATATAGTATGTAACTTGCAAGTATTAAGTCAATGAAGCCAAGTATAATGCAACCTAATTCTTGTTTAAAAGTTTTAACGTAGGTTATGCAAGATTGACAAAACCCTTTAATGTAATATGAAAATTAAGAACAAGTTTGACACAAGAGTTTATCCGAAGGTTCGGTTCCCACAGAGGCAACCTACATCCACGTTGAGGAGCCCACGAAAGGACCGGGACTTCACTGACCCTAACCTCGTCGAATCACCACGAAGGCCAATTCTCTTTCACTATCACAAGGGGCAAATCACCAAGTTCAAGGGGCCTTCTCACAAGTTGAGGGCTCTCCAAGATTACAAAGCAAATACCACCAAGAACACACTCTTAAGATCAACAATGAAATAACAGGAGTGTGTTAGAGATCAAACCTAAGAGCTCAAACGTGTTGAATCGTGTGTCTCCTTTGATCCAAAGTGAATCCTCAAGGGATTGATCTTTCTTGCATTGGATTGCATGGAGAGATGTGTTTTCTAGGCTCTTGGAGGGTGTGACGGCGCAGGGGGTCGAGAGTGTTGAAGGTAGGGCCGTGCACATCTATATATAGGGTGTTTCCAAAAGCTACCGTTAGGGTTTCGAGGGTCCGGACTAGTCCGTGGTGGAGTCCGGACTAGTATGGTGTGTGGCGTGCAAGAAACCATAAGTGTCCAGGAATATCGGACTTGTCTGGCTAGTAGCGGACTTGTCCGATTTTAGTCAGAAAGGTTTTTGGACTTGTCGGTGGTGATATTGGACTAGTCCGGTGTGGTGATACCCTTAGTGAATAGAGGACAATTCCGCACTTGGACGACTTGTCCGATTTTAGTCAGGGGGTTTTTCAGACTAGTCCGTGAAGCGATAGGACTTGTCCGTTTTTAGTCAGGGGCATTATTGGACTAGTACAGACATTATCGAACTAGTTCGGTGTGGACAGGTCCGCACTGGCAGGACTTGTCCGAACCTGTACAGAGAGGATATCGGACTAGTTCGGTGTATATCGGACTAGTCCGTTTTTCCTTTGAAATGTGAAGTGTGTGAGGATTTTTGTGCATGAGCTCTTGGGGTTTGTTACACCAACACACTCCCTACACAATGATGTATTCTATTCAGTTCTTGAGCTCTTTTCCAAATGTATCCTCATTCTCCTTTCTTATTGTTGCTTTCTTCATTCTTTCATTAAAAACTACGCTCATCTCAATAATGTGGTTAGGATCTCATTTATTTTTCATAAGTCAACCAAAACCCACAAGGGATGCCTAGATGCACTTTCAGTCTCCCCCTTTTTGGTGATTGATGACAACCAATTGAGATTTCTCAAAGTATGATAAAAAAATGAGATTTTTATAAAGTGTGCACATATGAGCTTGAAACTCATTTAGCAATGACAACATAATACATATGTGCACTCTTTATGGTGGGATGCAAAACTAAGTGAGTGAGAGCAGTAATCATGATGACAGTGAAATAATTGACATCAATATATCAATCAACAAGCATATATGTCAATTTTAGAGCAAAATCATAGATTTCATAAATATGAGCATAAATAGTTCATATCATTGCATCACAAGACCAAAAGTATCAAAAGAGCGTAATATGAAGTCTTACAACCCCAAAGAGACACAAGATGCATAAATGAAGCTCTCATCTCTCAACCTATAGCTAAGACCTAGGTATTCCCCCTTTGGCATCAAGACACCAAAAAGAAGGAGAGGAGGGATCTAAGATCTTCAGTCCTCGCTTTCGGTCCTCTCATCATCTTCATCTTCATTCTCGGGCTGAGGAGGAGGAGGAGAAGCTGATCCACTCGAACCCCCAATGCCAACGTAAGCAAGCTTGGGGGGAGTCAAAGGCCCGAGCTCGGTGAAATCCGAGGCAGGATCTTCAGAAATGGCTGGAGATCCAATGGACTCTTACTCTGACTTCTAGCAAATGTGTTCGACATTTTCTTTGACATACCGCATATCAGCCTTCCTCGCCTTGTTCAGCTTGTGAGTGTTCACTTCGACTTTCCTGCATGAGACAAAGATTGTTGCCATGTACTTTAGGATTCCATTAGGAGACCCTTTTTGGGGAGGGGCCCTAGTGGAGGGATCAGACCTTGCATCTCCTCTAACTCTCCTCGAAGCTTCTTTACTGGATGCAGGAGAAGGGGCAGCTTGGATAGAGACTTGGGGAGGCTTCTGGGGCTTCAATGTAGTGTGCTCCACATCCTTCACAAACTCGATCCCTGTGACCTTCTCAATCATGAACATTAATAAGGTGCGTAGCCAAATGATCTATTAGGAGTGCAGGAGATGTTCACCATGTCATTCCATATGTAGTCAAATACATCAAACTTCCTATCTTTGCTTATCACCTTCATCAGTGTCCTGAGATAGCCTTAGGCACTCCCTGCATCCCCATCCTTTGGGGCAATAGTCCTCCTCAAGACACTATGGAGGACCACAAAGAATGGCTTCATATTCTTGGTAGAAGGAGGGTTGAAAGTCGAGCGGGTGTCATAAAGGAACTTCATTTTGTCCTTCTCAAGGACACCTATGTTGTGAATGATCAAGTTGTCGCTGCTGGAGCTCTCAAGATGTAGCAGCCTTGCAAACTCGTCATAGGTAATAGTGTACTTGGATCCATGAGTCATCCAAGTCACCCGCTCTTCCTCATCACTTTCAAAGTAGCATGTAGCATAGAACTGAGCAATGACTTCGTCATTCCAATTGTTCCTGAAGGCAAACAAATCCTTCAATCAATGCTTCTCCACTGCATGAACTACCTCATCAAAGGCTTAGCAGCTTTTCCTTTCAAAGTGCACCCAATCAATCCATTTGTGGCGCACCACTGGAGTCTTCATTGTGAGTTACACGGACTTATAGAAGTCCACATGGAAGTTGCTCCAGAATCTTCCATCGGTTGCCTGCTTGGACCAGCTGTAGCAGTCCATATTTCTGAATTTGGAAGTCGTGTCGCTTCCCCTGCCATTGAACCTCTCCTCGGAGGGATCCCGGGTCCCTTGCTTTGGAGTTGTCATCTAGAGAGGGCCAATTGGCCCCGTGGCAATCCCTTTTCCCTTACCCTTAGCTTGGCGAGCAGCCACCGAGCTAAGGCCAGCACCTGCTGGAGCCTTGGAGACAGGCTTCTTGGCAAGGACCTTGCGTCGAGCCTGAGGTGGAGAAGGTGCCGGCTCGGATGGGCGTTCTTGTCGCTTCTTACCTTAGCCCATCGAGGGCTAAAGCAAGGCTTCTTGGTCCATCTTGGCCTCGAAATCGAAGATCTCGTTGTTGGAGCTTGACATTGTCCGAAATTCCTCGATTCTTGGAGATGGAGCTGTTGAAGGAGCGGACAAGTCCTTTGTCTGCAATCCCTATGCAATGGAGGTCATTTTCCACCTAAACATGGAGAGTTTTGATGGAGGAATCGCCAAATCACCGAGGGAGCTCGAACAAGGAGAGAGAGCGTGGGGCAAGTTGTGAGGATGAAGAAGATTAAGTTTTGGCGGCGGCCAAGGTTATGGAGTCAAAAAATTGGACTTGTCTGAAAATAATCGGACTAGTCCGAATTCTTCCAGAGCCTAAATCAGACTAGTCCATTTTCCGCCGGACTAGTCTGGACTACTGGAGACTCTGCAGACTAGTCTGCAGAGGCGGACTTGTTCGGGTAACCACGGACTAGTCCGTGGTCACCAGAACAGAAATGCTTAGCCCATTCGCATATATTCGAAGGTACTTATTAAGAAAATAAGGGGGCAAAGCAAATCAAATAATCTTTATGAATATGATCAGTAAGCATACAACAATCAAGTAATGACCATAACTCATCAAGATCAAGTAGTTGAAATAGTTTTTGGAGAAAATTGAGAAAGATGATTTTCGCAACTCAAACAATATACTTTGAAGAGTCCATACAGGTATGCAAGTTTTCAAGCCACATTCCGAGCATCAAGGATATTTAGTTCATTTTGGAGCTCACAAAAATGTTTTTCATCAAGTGTCTTGGTAAATATATCGGCTAGTTATTTTTCGGTGTTGACATGGGAAATAGCTATGTATCCTTTCATTGAGTGGTCTCTCAAAAAGTGATGTCGGATGTCTATGTGTTTGGTTCTAGAGTGTTCAACTAGATTATGAGCAATTTTGATGGCACTCTCATTATCACAAAGGAGTGGAATACGGATCATATTGTAACCATAATCCCTCAGAGTTTGTCGCATCCAAGGAGTTGTGCACAACAACTCCCGGCTGCAACATACTCTGCTTCGGCCGTGGATAAGGCAATGCAATTTTGTTTCTTGGAGGACTAGGAAACTAGGGATCTACCTAGGAATTGGGCCGGAGGTACTTTTTCTATCTACTTTGCATGCGGCATAATCTGCATCGGAGTATCCAATGAGATTCAACTTGGAACCTTTGGGTTACCAAAGGGCTATGTTGGGTGTATGAACCAAATATCTCAAGATCTTTTTAACGGCTGTCAAGTGACACTCCTTAGGATTGGCTTGAAATGTCACACACAAACATACACTCAACATAATATCAGGCCTAGATGCACATAGGTAAAGTAAGGATCCAATCATGGAGCGATATACCTTTTGATCCACGCTTGGTCCATCTTCATTGAGATCCAAGTGTCCATTAGTTGCCATGGGAGTCTTGATAGGTTTCGCCTTGTCCATCGCAAACTTCTTGAGTATGTCTTGAGTGTACTTGGTTTGGCTTATGAATGTCCCTTCCTTTTGTTGTCTTATTTGGAATCCCAAGAAGTACATCAGCTCTCCCATCATAGACATCTCAAACCTATCTGTTATAATCTTACTAAATTCTTCACAAAAGGATTTGTTAGTTGAACCAAAGATAATGTCATCAACATAGATTTGACAGATAAAAAGATCATTGTCCAAGTGTTTCGTCAATAATGTATAATCAGCTTTTCCAATCTTAAAACCATTTTCAATTAAGAAGTCTCTAAGACACTCATACCAAGCTCTAGGAGCATGTTTGAGGCTGTAGACAGCCTTACACAGTTTAAAGACGTGGTCGTGGAACTATTTGTCTTCAAATCCGGGAGGTTGCTCCACGTACACATCCTCCTTGATTGGACTGTTGAGGAAGGCGCTTTTCACATCCATTTGGTAGAGCTTAAAATCATGGCGAGTAACATATGCAAGAATATTCTAATTGATTCAAGTCTAGCTACGGGAGCAAAGGTTTCATCAAAATCCAAACCTTCGACTTGTGAATACCCTTTGGCCACAAGTCGTGCCTTATTGATTGTCATCACCCCGTGTTCGTCTTGTTTGTTGCAGAAGACCCATTTTGTGCCGACGACGTTCGTGTTAGGTCTTTTCGATGAGTTCCCACACCTCGTTTCGATTGAAGTTGTTCAGTTCTTCTTGCATCACCATGACCCAGTCTGGATCTTTCAATGCATCCTCAATCCTGCATGGTTCCAAAAAGGACACAAAAGAATAATGCTCACAAAAGTTAGCTATGGGAATCTAGTTGTTACTCCCTTTTGGATGTCAGCGATGATGTTGTTGATTGGGTGATCTCTTTGGGCGCATTGGTGTACTCTCAGGTGTGGCACTTGCGGTCTTGTATCTTCATGATCTTCTTCTACTCCCCCTAGATAGTTGCCCTCATTGACTTGTTGATCATCTTCATCTTCTTGAGGTTGATCTTGTGTGGAAGCTCCCCCTTGATCATTGGCCTCCACTTGTGGTTCATCTTCCTGATGCATATGTGGAGGTGGCTCTTGTGGTCGAACATCGCCCAATGCCATTCTTCTCAATGCTTGACAAGAATCTTCTTCTCTATCCGTGAGTAGCTCATAAGATGTCTTCTTGAGTAATCAATGAAGACAGAGTCGTTTTATGGCGTGGCAAGCAGTGTTAACCGTTTCCGCCCAAAACCGATCCGAGGTCTTGTATTCATCGAGAATTGTTCTCTCCATCTCTATGAGGGTTCGGTTCTTCCTTTCGGCAACTCGGTTTTGTTGAGGGGAATAAGGTGCTGAAAACTCATGCTTTATCCCTTCTTCGTCTAGGTACTCCTCAACTTGAGTGTTCTTGAACTCCGTGCCGTTGTCGCTTCGTATGTTCTTGACCTTCAATAAGAACTCATTTTGGGCACGGTTGAGAAAGTTCTTGAGGGTTCCTTGAGTTTCTTTCTTATTATGCAAAAAGAAAACCAAAGTGAAGCGCGAAAGTCATCAACAATTACTAAGACCTATTTGTTACTGTCGATGCTTATGTAAGCGATTGGACCGAAAAGGTCCATGTGAAGTAACTCGAGCGGTAGTAATGACGTTCTTTGCGGGATGAGGTGCTCCAACTTGCTTCCCGGCTTGGCACGCGCTTCAAGGCCTGTCTTTCTCAAAAACAACATCCTTCAAACCTCAGATGTGATTGCCCTTGAGGAGTTTTTGAAGATTCCTCATACCAACATGTGCTAGTCATCTATGCCACAGCCAACCCATGTTGGTCTTTGCAATCAAGCATGTGTCAAGTTTGGCTTTATCTTTGTTGAAGTCAACAAGATAAAGCTTTCCCTTCAACACACCCTTGAATGCAACCGAGTCATCACTCCTTCTAGAGATGGTCACACCCTCATTAGTAGACAAGCAATTATAACCTTTGTCACATAATTGAGATATCGATAGCAGGTTATAATCTAAGGAATCGACATGTAAAATGTGAGAAAGAGTATGTTTAGATGATATTGCAATTTTACCGGTACCGAGCACCTTTCCTTGACTATTGTCTCCAAAATAGATACCCTCGCTTGGATCCTCATTTTCTTCATACTCAACGAACATCCTTCTTTCTCCGGTCATATGGTTGGTGCAACCACTGTCTAGCACCCATTTTGATCCACGGAGGAATAGGCCTCCAAAACAAATCATAGCTTGGTTTTAGGTACCCAAGCTTGCTTGGGTCCTTTGAGATTAGTTACAAGAGATTTGGGCACCCACACATGAGACTTGGTGTTCCCATGGCATGGCCCAACATAATGAGCATAAACTTTACCAAAATTACTTCTCATTAGAACATAGGATGCATCGAAAGTCCTGAATAATAGTTGATGTTGTTTATGAACAGAACTAATCCGGAAAACCGAACTTGTCCGAAGGACCGGACTTGTCCGTGTATGGACCAGACTAGTCCGGTGCTCATATGTGTTGACTTTAGGCTTTTTAGCTTGAGAGGAGTTTCCCTTCACAAAGGTAATGCTTTCCTTGTTATTTTTATGGCTTCTAGCATATTGCTTTTCACCATAAGAATAACCAATGCCATATTTGACATTAGGAGGTCTTGTGGCCAAGTATGCACTACGTGCATATTTGATCTTCTCCTTGTCAAATATGCCACTTTGGGAAGGATGCTTGTCCTTGGTAGAGGTTGACTTGTCTTTTAAGCTAGTGTCAATTTTAGCACATGAGCAAGTAATAGTAGCTTCAGTTTTAAGGGGTTGAGAAGGTGAGCTTGATGAGGATGAGGGGTCATTTGTTTGAGTGACTCAACTTGTACCTCAAGGATCTTGTTAGCCTTTGATAGGTTAGAAAGTTCGTCCTTGATGGTAGTATTTGAGTCGCTTAACTTCAAGCAAGCTTCCTTGCTTGAGGCTAACTCAAGTTCCAGTGACTTGCCTCGCTCCTTTTCAAGTTCGAGAAATTTGTCAAGTTCAAGATATTCTTCCTTTTGGGAGACCATCATATCTTCTTGACGGTTGATCAACTTCTCCTTCTCAACAAGCTGATCAAGTAGAAATTTCATTTTTGCAACTGTTTTCTTATCTAAGCCAACGAGCATGTCTTCATTATCACTAGCGGCTTCACTATCACTAGAATAGGAACGCAAGGAAGAGGATTTGGTTGTTACCTTTCATTTACCTTCCTTTGCCATGAGGCAAGTGTCGTTGCCCTTCTATGCGTCGAGATTTGGGAAGAGGGTGGACTTCTTAGTTGCCTTCTCTATGGCTATGCTAGCCATCTCCTCTTCCTCTTTGGATGAGGACTCATCGTTTGAGTCCCACTCCTTTCCTAGACGCGCTTGTCCAGCTTGCTTCTTCTTCTTGAAGAATTTCTTGGGTTGAGGTCTTGTTTCCTTTGTTTTCTTTGTGTGGGCAATCAACTATAAAGTGGTCATATTCACCACAGTTATGGCATGCCCGCCTCAACTTTGGTCTTGACTTCTCTTTGTATTTTCCTTCACTTGATTTTCCCCCTTGTCTTTTCTTCATCATTTTCTTGAATCTCTTCATGGATAGGATCATGTCTTCCTCATCTATGTCGCTGCTCTCATCATCGTTGTCCTCTTCTTGTTGAGCTTCTCGAGCTTCTTTTGACAAGGGTTTGCAAGTGGATTTTAGAGCGACCCCTTTCTTCTTTGCCGAGGTGAGGTTGGCAATCTCCTTGACATGCTTTGCTTGCTTTCCATCATCTCAAAATTGATGATCTTCCCAAGTTGCTCATCCAGGGTCATTTTCTTGTACCCGGGGATTTCTCCGATCATCGAGCATAAGGTGACGTTGCGAGGCATGAAAGCTCTAAGGATGAGCTTCACCACCTCGTGATCGTTCCACTTCTTGCTTTCGTATGCTTGAACCTTGTTGATAAGTGTCTTTAACTGGTTGTACAGGTCTTGTGGCGACTCATCTTCTTATATGGCGAATCCTCCCAATTCGCCTTCGATCATTTCGATCTTCGCTTCTCGCACATGGCGATCGCCTTCATGTGCAGTTTGCAATGTATCCCATATTTCTTTCGCAATCTCGAGCCCATCCACCTTGGTGATCTTGTCCGGACTTAGAGAGGATGTAATGACTGCTACAACCTGAGCATTCCGATAAATTGCTTGCTCTTGACTTGGGGTAAGCTCTTCATTGTCGTCCGGGATATCTATTCCTTTACACACAATGTGCCATAAACTGGGATTGAGTGAGATTAAGTGCATTTTCATGTTATGCCTCCACATTGAGTAGTCATTGTTTTCAAAGTGTGGGGCTTTTCCTAGAGGAATAAATAAGTAATGGTTATTGTTAGAATTAAGACGATCGTAGTTAAAAGGATATCGAAAGTAGTCGGTGTGACTGCCCCCCTTCTTCTTCTTCTTCTCATCGTCGACCTTCACTTTCCCTTTCGAGAGAGCTTTCTTCCTTAGGAGTGCCTTGAGTTCAAGCGTCTCCTCATCGTCATCCTCGAAGTCCTGGATGGCATCGAGGAGCTTCTCCATTTTTTGAGCTTTTTCGTCTTCAACAATCTCTTGGTTAAGACTCTTGTGCACATCCTTCATGTCCGACATGTTCTCTTCGAGCGATTAGTCTCTTGCGAAGAGTCCTACTCTGATACCAATTGAATCAGGCCTAGAGGGGGGGTGAATAGGCAGTTTTAAAATTTAGTAGAAACATGCAGCATTTAACAAACTGACCAAATCCCGAGATATTGGACTAGTCCGGTAGAGTGTGGACTAGTCCGGTGTGTGCGGACTAGATTGATCAAGTTCGATCAATGATTTTGATACAAGCACAATACGCAGCAGAATATAGTATGTAACTTGCAAGTATTGAGTCAATGAAGCCATGTATAATGCAAATCAATTCTTGTTTCAAAGTTTTAACGTAGGTTATGCAAGATTGACAAAATCCTAGAATGTAACATGAAAATTAAGAACAAGTTTGACACAAGAGTTTATCCTGTGGTTCGGTTCGCACAGAGGCAACCTACATCCACATTGAGGAGCCCACAAAAGGACCGGGTCTTCACTAACCCTAACCTCGTCAAATCTCCACGAAGGCCAATTCTCTTTCACTATCAGAAGGGGCAAATCTCCAAGTTCAAGGGGCCTTCTCACAAGTTGAGGGGACCCCAAGATTACCAAGCAAACACCACCAAGAAAACACTCTTAAGATCAACAATGAAACAACAGGAGTGTGTTAGAGATCAAACCCAAGAGCTCAAATGTGTGGAATCGTGTCTCTCCTTCGACCCAAAGTGAATCCTCAAGGGATTGTTCTTTCTTACATTGAATTGCGTGGAGAGATGTGTTTTCTAGGCTCTTGGAGGGTGTGACAGCGCAGGGCGTCGAGAGTGTTGAAGGTAGGGTCGTGCACATCTATTTTTAGGGTGTTTTCAAAAGTTACCGTTAAGGTTTCGAGGGTCCATACTAGTCCGTGGTGGAGTCCAGACTAGTCCAGTGTGTGGCGTGCAGGAAACCCTAAGTGTCCAGGAATATTGGACTTGTCCGACTAGTAGCGGACTTGTACGATTTTAGTCAAAAATGTTTTCGGACTTGTGCATGGTGATATTGAACTAGTCCGGTGTGGTGATACCCTTAGTGAATAGAGGACAAGTCCGCACTTGGAGGACCTGTCCGATTTTAGTTATAGGGTTTTTTTGACTAGTCCATGAAGAGAGAGGACTTGTCCGTTTTTAGTCAGAAGTATTATCGGACTAGTCTGGACATTATCGGACAAGTCTGGTGGGGACAAGTCCGCACTGGCAGGACTTGTCCGAACCTATACAGAGAGGATATCGGACTAGTCCAGTGTACATCGGACTAGTCCATTTTTCTTGTGAAATGTGAAGTGTGTGAGGATTTTTTGTGCTTCGGCTCTTGGGATGTGTTAGACCAACACACTCCCTACACAATAATGTATTCTGTTAAGTTCTTCAGCTCTTTTCCAAATGTATCCTCATTCTCCTTTCTTTTTGGTGCTTTCTTCATTCTTTTATTAAAACTTACGCTCATCTCAATAATGTGGTTAGGATCTCATTTGTTTTTCATAAATCAACCAAAACCCACAAGGGATGCCTAGATGCACTTTCAAATACCACCCCCATTCCTACATTAACTTATTTAGATAACAAATTGCCAGAGCCAGATGCGCACCATAGATGGGCTCACGTGTCATAAGGATGAACACCAAGCGTCCCAACGCAGTTTTGGCCCATGAATACAAAGTGACTCAACGCAGTTTCAACCCACGAATAACAAGAGGCCAAGCGTGGTGTTGGGCCTACTCTGATAGCTTCACGTATGCTTTGTCCTAGCTGCCTGCCCGCGGGACCCTTCGATCCACAATGACCCCTCTCCCGACTGTACGAAACGTTCTTGGAGGAGCATCTGCCGCCCCGCCACGCTCTTGGAGGAGCATCCGCCAGCCGCCACGCTCTTGGAAGAGCATCCGTCGACCACCGGCGTGGAGGAGAATCCGCCGGCCGCCGCACGTGGAGGAGCAGCTGTGCTAGGTACAATTTCCCACATAATGTTATTGTAGTCCTATCCTCTTACGGATACACTGATTGAATTGTAGGAAGAGATGTCAGAAGATAAGACATGGATGGGAAAAGACAGGCGTACGATGGAGTGGTAGGACGGAATGAAGTCATTTTTAAATTTGCATTCCAGGGCACTCATGAAGAAGAAACTATGCCTTGTCCTTGCATGAAATGTTGTAATATTTGCCACGGGGCATGCAAGGAAGTTCATGTTCACTTGCTTCGTATAAGATGCCATTTGATTATACTTGTTGGGTACACCATGGAGAAAAATGAGTTGAAAAAATATTGCTGAGCAATTAGCAAATAATGAGGAGATAATTTCTGATGATGCTGCTATGGAAAATATGTTGTCCAGTCTACTTAGAGGCACTGATCATGGTGGTACTTCAGCTGATGTTGATGATCCAGAAAATGCTATGAACCAGCAGGAGCCAGCTGAGTGTGCAAAAGCATTATATGACTTATTAAATGATGCCAAAAAGGAGTTGTATCCAGGTTGTGAGAAGGTGACCCAATTATCCTTCATTTTCCGGTTGTACCATATAAAGTGTTTAACTGATTTGAGCAAAAAATCATGTGAGTTGATCCTTGAACTATTCTCATATGTGCTTCCAAAGGGCCACTGCATTCCTAATACACTTGATAATGTTTAGAAGGTTGTTCTTGACCTCGGGCTGGGCTAAGAAAAGATCAATGCATGTGTCAATGACTATGTGTTATTCTGGAAGGACTATTCTCTGCTGGATTGATGCCCAAAATGTGGTGAATTAAGATGGAGAAATAGTATTGGTGGGGATGCAAGAGAGGCTTTACCTTGTGGAAAAGCCAATAAGCTTGTAGCACGCAAGATTCTATGATACTTCCCTCTTATTCCCCGTCTTCAAAGGTTTTATATGGCAGAATCAACGGCATCAAACATGCACTGGCACAAAGAAGAACTATTGATGATGGAATATTATGCCATCCTGTAGATTCGAAAGCATGGATGCTTTTTGATAGCATTCACCCAAATATCTCATCTGATCCTCGCAACATAAGACTTGGGCTAGCATCTGATGGTTTCAATCCTTTTGGAATAATGAATGTTTCTTACAATACATGGCCTGTGATTCTAATCCCTTATAATCTACCACCTTGGTAGTGTCTGAAGTAGCCTTATTGGTTGATGGCAATGATAATTCCTGGGCCAAAGTCACCTGAAAAAAACGTTGATGTGTATCTGCGGCCTTTGATTGATGAGCTATTGAAATTATGGTCTGATGGTGTTGAAACATCTGACAGTTCAAAGAAAGAGACATTTGTTATGCGAGCTTATATATTGTGGACAATAAATGATTTTCCAGCATATGCAATGCTATGTGGATGGAGCACAAAAGGTAAGGTAGCATGTCCATACTACCAGGTAAACACTAACACCTTGTGGTCGAAACATGGACAAAAGTATTGCTACATGGGTCATCGTCATTTCTTACCTCAGAATCACAGGTGGTGTCGAGACAAAGCTTCTTTCAACAACAAGATAGAGAATAGAGAGGCTCCAACATAATTCTCTAGTCACCAAGTACTCCAAGAATACAAGAGTTTTGATCAAGTTCATTTTGGACAGACGAATAATAAGAGAAAGCACACTAAGGAAAATAGATGGCATAGTTGGAAGAAGAATATTATATTTTTCCAGCTCCCGTATTGGAAGGCATTGCTAATAAGGCATAACTTGGATGCCATGCACAATGGAAAAAACATTTGTGATAGCATAACGGGGACATTCTTAATATGGATGGTAAAACAAAAGATAGTCTACAAGCTCATCTTGATATGCGGGATATGGGTATACGACCACAGCAACAGCCGGTGGCTATAAATGGGAAGTATGATTGTCCATCAGCATCATATACTTTGCATAAAGATGAGAAGACCACCTTGTGCATGTTTTTGGGGGCTGTGAAGATGCTCGATAGTTATGCCTCAAACATCAAGAGATGTGTGGACATAAAAGCATGTAAGGTATCAAGTCTAAAAACTCATGACTGCCATATTATATTTCAGAAGCTCCTTCCTATAGCAATACATGACATATTGCCTAAAAAGGTTGTTGCACCTTTAATTGAGTTTAGCGTATTCTTTTTTGGAATTTGTTCTAAAGAATTGGCAGAACCTGACTTGGACAAGATGATCAAACAATTTCCTGAAACAATTTGCAAGCTTGAGATAATGCTTCCTCCCGCTTTCTTTGATATCATGGTACATCTTCTAATCTATCTTGCTGAAGAAGCTCGCTTGGGTGGACCTGTTTCTTACAGATGGATGCATCCAATTGAGAGGTACCTTGGTAGATTAAAGAGGTATGCACGTAACAGAGCTCACTTGAAGGGTTCTATATTTGAGCGATATATTATGGAAGAGTGTATGATTTTTGTAGTTAGTTTTTGTATAACATCAGCACCAAGCTTAATAGGCCAGAACGTCATTAAGTTGCAGCTAGGAATGAACCTTCTCTCGAGTCCAATATATTCCAAAGTTGATAATTCTAAAAAAGGGTTTAAATGGGGCCAATTTACTATGGTGGAACTACATAACATCATGCATTATATTCTTTCTAATGTTGAAGAGGCCGCTCCATGGATCAAGTACGTATAACTCAGATGTTCTATACTATTCTGTATCATGCTTATTGTAGATGGCTAATTTAATTTTGTACCCTTTTCAGTGAGCATTTTTAGGATCTAAAAAAGATTCATTCTCCTGATGTTGAAAAATGCCATAGAGATGAGTTTCTTTATCGGTTTCATAAATGAGTAAGTACATGCTAGTTTTTACTTTGATGAAATATTGAACAAATATGTGATTGAAGTTAGTTTATCAAATTCAAATTCAAATTTGAATTTTCATTGAAACTTGATCAATTCAAAGTTTTAATTCCATAATCAAATCCTAGATATTTAGTTGACCCTATCTGAAAATTGTCATGATTTTTGGACACAAGTTGGTGGGATAATTCAGTGTCCAAAGGTGATAGACTTGAGGGGGAATGTGGGGCCCACTGGTCAGTGAGGCTAGTACGTTAGTGCTCTATTTTTCCCTGACTCCCTGCCGTTCCACGTTCGGTGCTGCCAACAGCTCACCGTCGGCAAGCAGCTGTGGGGCAATGCATTTGCATGCTCTCTCCACTGTATTCATCTATATCCTCACCTCTCTGGCCGAAGGGGAAAAGCACAAAGCTCCCTCGCTCTGTTTTCTCTCCCGCCACTGCACCGCATCACCGCCGAGTTGCTCGTCCTTTGCTGGCCAAATGAAGCAAGGTCTCACCATGCTCCCAACAGCAAAAAGTGGCACAACCCTGTGCTCTTCCATTCCATCCATTCACTTTCTTGATTCCATGCTTATTTGCGGGGTAATTTGAAGATTCGCTGTCGCCGCCGGAGTTGGAGACGATCGCCGCCTCTGCTCCACAGTTGCCAGCCCTCAACAAGCGGTGTTAAGCCTCGACATCAACAGCAAAAACGATCGCCATGGCGAGCTCTTTCTCACGGTAAAACCCGCACTTCACTTCCTTAAGTATCGAGGAAATGATTCGAGTTTTACCAAAGCTAGTGAATATCAAGCTCAATAGGTCGTCGATTTAATTCAGTTTCTATGTACCACCATTCTTTAATCGGGTTTGGAAATAGCTTGCCAACCTCCTTCCGAAGCCTGTAAAACAAACAGCAAAGAAAATTGTCAATGCTTGGCCAGATTCTTTGAGTTTTCCCTGCCACCATGGAAAATCCCGTCGGTCCACCGTCGAGGTCGACGATTCTAACAATTCCACCCATTTTACTCTTCATATTCATCTTTCCAAGGATGCTAGGAACGTTTTTGATCAATTTCTATGGAGTTCGAGCCACGGAGCAGCGGTACCGACCATCGCCGGAACCCTAGTTCCGCCGCCACCGTCGTGCGCTCTTCTCCGGCCATCGCCGACTTGTCTGGACCTCACCAGCGTGTTGCGCGTCCGATTTTAAGGCCAGGCGGCCACGTCTGAGGCTAGAGGAGGTCGACGCAGCAAGTCCAGTGCGCGCTGCCGCTGCTCCAGTGAGGAGCGCTGCCCCTTTCGCGAGGTAGATGAAGGAGTGGCGGGCCCCGCGTGTCAGCGACTGATTTTCCTCCTTCGGCTCTGCTATGGCCACGGGATCAGGTGCGGCTGCACGGGCTAAACCCTATGGCCCATATGTGGCCCAGTTGCGATTGTGTCATTTTAAACAGTGGGGCCAAGTTGATTAATTCAAATCTTTTCCCTTACCAAATAATTCCAGAATTTGAGCCAACTTCTAAATTTAATTACTCCTAGCATACTTGCTCAAATAATTCCAAATAAATTCTGGTTTTCTCATTTTGATCCATGTTTCGCCGTGGAGGAATTTTTTGGACATGAAAGTCCCAGAATTTTCATAATTAATTCCTTTGAATAACTTCTTGGGAAATTAATTATCCCTGTTCTGTTAACTGGAAAATTCCCAATTTTTGTCAGAACAATCCTAAAAATACACTTGACCACCAGTAAAAATTTCAAGTTCATTGGACATAATTTACTGCACCAAACAGTGTTAAAATCAGCTATGTCAATTGAAAAATGAAAAATGTACAGAAACATTTTCAGAATTTCTTGCAAACTTGTAAAATCAATTTCTCACTGTAGAAAGCTCAGAAAAATATGAAACAAAATTTCCCAGACCCAGAAAATCTCCTATACCATAACATACACTTTTAGCCATGACAAAACTCCAGAACTATTACCAAATTTCAGAGAAGGCTTTTAATGTTGGAATTATAGAGACAACAAGCTTCCTTGACCATCCCCAATTCTTGGTCCATTTCTTCCTCATAGAACCTAGTATCCACTGTAAAAATCCCAAAGCCAATTAAAATCATTTTCTTACCTGATCAGTGGTTATAAGATCTTTTATATAGTTTCACTATCACTCATGTACTTTATATATTACGTATCATATAGTGACCGAGATCGAGGAGGAGCCAGAGGCCTTGGACAGCATCATCCCAGAGACTAACTTTGAATTTGACTCGCAGCCAGGCAAGCCTCGGTTTGCATTTAAGTGCTATTTCAAAGTTTCTATTTGTATCACTTATGTCTTGGATGAGTTTGGTGCATTAGGGCTAAGGTGCTTATTACTCCACTTGCATGACCCACAAATCGGATGGTGTATTGCGTAGGCCTACAGCTTGATGAGTAGAAAAAGCCATGCTAATTTTTTGAGGAATCCGGTAGAAGTTGAGTAGTTGGAATCTACTCGTGAGATAGGATTTTATCACATGGGTAAGATTTGATCAAAGAATTGTTTAGGAATATGAATTTGTGACCGAGCAGCGGGTTGGATGCAGCGAGACGTGGTCTCACGTGCGTAGCCCTGCTTGTGTTGATTGAGTTCCGATCCGTGTGCGGCCCTGCTAGACAAGTTTGAACTATATCGGATGCATACTGGGCATATGGAACACAAGAAACCGATGTAATTTGATAACTTGGGTGTCGAGGCATAGCCCACTATCGATAAACGTGGGTTGAGGGAAGCAAGGTGTAAATCTATCGGCGGGAACAGACACGCTCCGTGCGGGGACCTTATGCTTGTGATGGTTTGACCAATTCAGTGTTTGAGTTTCTTGTGAAAGGGTGCTGCCTATGATTTGGTGAGGAGCACGGCACGCTCCTTATGCACGGGTGTACGTGACGTGTTATTCGGGTGTCTACTGATTGCAATCACCGTCCCTTGCGGTTATTTGAGTACCGCTTGTTCACTACGCTGTGATGTAGTAAATACTGAAGACGATAGAAGAATATGATGTACTAAATTATAATTGCTTTGCAACAATGATTCCTATAGAATATGCTCACTAAAGTTCACTTTACTGAACCTATAAGCTTGTGTTAATAACTTGAAAAAATAAGGATCAACATGTAGGCAAGTCATTTACTGCTATATCTATTCCTATGTTAAGTATCCCTGTATGTAGAGTTCCATGTTTAGGTGAGACGTTTAGGTCTTGCTGAGCCTTCGTGCTCACGGTTGCTATATTAAGTTGTTTGCAGGTGAGACGTATGAGGAAGGGCCCGAAGATGAGGCGATGCCCCCGTCGGAGTATACCACCGAGTGGGAGCCCTGCACGCCGCCGTAAACTGTTGTGTGCTTCTAGTGTGTAGCGTTCCTGGGCTGGACGGCTGCACTTTTTCATAGCTAGGCTGAGAGTTTAGCTATGAGGATTATCTTACGCCGTATATTAATTATTGTAAAAGACTTCCGCTATTTATATAAACAAAACTTTGTATTTTGTCGTATTGTTTTCGTGTGTGCTGTTGGGTGCCGCATCGCACAGCACCACCCTCTGCGATTTCTGGAATGTGTGGACCCGGTCCCCACAGCCTGGTATCAGAGCCGCATTGGGAATAACACGCTCGAAAAGATCCTATTTTGAAAACATAGAAGTAGTCGAGTGAGGATTAGTTACTATGCCAACATAAGGTCTAGCAAGCATTAGTTACTTAAGGTGGCAAGCTAACTTATGTGTTATTATATATTGTAACGATGCTCTCACTTCAGGTAAGAGGTAAGGTCTGCCACCGCAAGCGGATCAATTGCGGTAAGCTCACCATGCGAGCGGTAGAATGTGATTGTTTTTGTGGCTTGGCATGGAAATGTCAATATGACTCTCTGAAACTTTCCATGTTTTTGAGAACATATGACACGCGGTACCCCAGCGTGCTACAAAATTAGTGCGAGCCCTTGTCGGGTGGGACATAACCCGATGCACCCCTTACTGGTGCAGCACTATGGAAATACGTGGGACCCCGTCGGGTGATAGAAAACCCTATCATTTACGTCGACACGTGGCTTAGCTCGGGGTGGCACGTATGGAATGATACGGGACGAATGTTTTTACTTTCATATATTATTATGAATTGATCACCCATACGAGCTGTGCTGTACGGCACCATTGGTCTATCATTAGTGTGTAGTTGCAGGACACTAACCACACTTTAAGTAGCTCGAGTTGAAAACGTTTGCGAGTGAACGTCATTAGTGCCACTGTTGAGATGTATGCCAATATACCGGCTTAAGATTTTCTTTGGTGAGGGCGCAGTACCAGCATTGCATTCAAGTTTCATCAGGCACGTCAACAATGATATTCGTGCTGGAGGTGTGACTCGACCACGAGTAAAAATTTCCAACTTAGGACTAAGTTTGAATTTGTAATCTCTGTTTTGGAGCGTGCTGGTCAGATTTACAATTAATCGTATGGTCGCTGCGGTATGCAGGCATATGGTTTGGGAACTTGAGGAAGTCCTCCACAAGTTTCATTTTCAGCTCCAAGGCAGATTTCAAGATTTAAAACTTGAAAACTTCATTTGAACATAAATTGCTCAGTTCCTGGTTCAAACTGCGAACTGGACAGAAAATTGACTATGTTTGCAATAGCATAACTTTCTGTACAATCGCTGAAGGTTTACCATACATGGTTGAAAAGTGTAGAGAGTCCTTTAAAACTCTTATGTTCATCTCCAGATCAGAATCACCCTGTAATCTAATGAAAAATTCAAATTTCCAAACTCTGTTAAATCTGGACAGAGACCGGACAGTTTATGTATCCTATCATTGTTTTTATCATATCTCGTAGTAGAATTGACGATTGACTTTGTGGGGACCGGAGTCCACACATTCGAGGATCTCATTGGGTGGTGTCGTGCGATGCGGCACCTAACAACACACATGAAAAGAATACCAAAATATACAAAGTTTTCATTTCATAAATATATTCATTGTTTACAAAATAGTGTACATCAGAAGTACACACGCAGCGGAACTACATACTCATATTCTCACCTATCTAAGCATAAGAGATGACGTCCATGCCCTAGGACGCTTCTCACTAGCAACATGACGATCAATCAGAAGCGGCGTGGTTCACAATAGATTTATCTCGACACCTTGAGTCTCATGTACAACCTAAACAACATAAATAAAACTAATACCTGCAAAAATCGTTAAAGCGCAGACGTGAGCATAAGGCTCATCAAGACTAACTCGTCTCACTAGACATATGTAGGGGTATGTACTAAGCATAGGCAAGGAATAGCATAAATAGACTCGCCTACAAGTGGATCCTTATAATCATGTTTTAAGTAGCGAATGACATTCTTTAGGCACGGCACATCATAGACTCCACAATCAAACAAGAAACGCTTTGCCGATGATATGACATGCCCAAAGCAGGTAATGCTATTACAGCTAAAGTATGGGGAAACTGTAAACTTTTAATTGTACTATCTCTAAGTCAAACAAGGTTGCAATACAATAATTAAGCAGATCAGCAATATTTATCATCATTACATTGCTCTTATTTACTACATCATAACTCAGTGAATAAGTGGTACTCTATTACCGCGAGGGACGGTGATTGCAATTAGGACACACCTGGAATACACGACACATATGCCCGCTCGGAAGTACCTTTCACTGTACTCCTCTCCCACGTCGTATGTGGCCAAATTTCACCCGTCATCCTGATGTCGAACCAGTTCTACCGTCCCAAAAGTAAGGTCCCTAACCGAGCACATCGAAGTTGCTCTTAGAGGTTCCCACCTTACGATCATCTTCCCCCGAAGGACGGCTGTATAAGTTTCGACACGAGGGTTCCGAGCTACATCAGTTTAATGGACCCCATTAATCCATTATGTAAATGGTACTATTCAAACTTGCTCAACAGGACCGCACACGAGACGGTCCTTAACCGACACTGACGGGGCTACAACCAACCTCCATATTTGCCTTACCCTTACCGGCACAGGCCCAAATTTGGTGGCAAGCATTGTCCACCTCATCTGGGATCAGACAACCTTGTGCGTCCCGTCCTACAGGAACATCCCCGTCCACATCTCCAATTATTAAGAGTGAGCATTTTGGTAACATCTCGTGAGTAGATACCCCTACTCGACTCCTCTCGCAAGTAGAATAAACTACTTGACCTGTGGTCCATAAAATGTGACATTCTCGCGAGTAGATTCCAACTACTCGACTTCTACCGAATTTCCTATACATTAGCAAAGCAGTTACTATAGGTCAAACTGTAACTCATTCCAACCAAACCGTGGGATTTTGGGTCACGCAAGTGGAGTATCAAACATCTTATACATAATGCACAATATCAACTGAAGACGTAAGTGAATAAAACTGGAAAAATTCTGAAAGGCTTTTAAATGCAAACCGGGGCTTGCCTTAGTTTGCGATTCAATTAAATGTCAAGGGTCAGTGGCTTGATGCTTCACGAACAGGTCTTCTTCGACTCTTTTCCGTCACGGCGTCTATCGCAATGGATATGCATATAACACATAATATACTTTAATAACATAACTAATGAATATGCACATATTATGCAATGTCATACTCATAAAGGAAGTATGTTTGTAAATCAATAATGAATAAGGTGTACTGTTGGGTATTAAATTGGATTTGGGTAGGTTAATTTGATACTACTTCGTATTATAAGAATGTACATAAGAAATTTCTATATAGTCATGGATATAAGGAAACTATACAGAATTAATTCTCATGCAGATGAGTTCTTTTGGCTCTGATAATTTATCTCTGGTATACAGATGTGATGAAGAAATTCTCATAAAATTTCAGAGAATTTGATCGGATAAATCGATCTACAAAATTCTATCAAGATTTCATCATTTAGGAATTTGCAGATAAAACCTGAGGTTTTATCATGTCCATAAATGACACAGCTAGATAGTACTGATCAAAAGGAAGCTACCAAAATTGGTTTCACAATTTTACAAGCTTCCTACAGGTAGATATTGAATTTACAAGTCCATATGAATTTCTGGATTTAATTTGTTATTTTCTGAAATTATAATTAACCTAGGCAAAGACTTTGAATTAAACCCTCTTAAACAACTTTGTTATGCTTGAAACTTTTACTGGAGCTTCTACATAAGAAAATGATTGGTTGGGTAAATTTCCAGAATTATCTGAATAGAATCATATTTTCTATATTTTCCACAATGTATTATACTAATTGATTTATAGAATATTCTCTAGGGCTTTTCATGAAGATTGGGATGGACCACTGGAAATTACAGATCCTAAGGAGAATTACAAAATTTGTTTTATCTAATTTGGACCATCCTAGTCAAAGTTATAGCATTTCAAAGTTTAGGTATTTTTCTGGAATTCTTTTTGAATGGAAAAGGGACAACCCTTTAATCAAGTGACACATGTCCTCTAAATCTTCCCACCCAGCCGATGCCACACTGGGGCATCATAGTTTACTCGCGTTGTCACACTAAATCCCGGAACCACGGAAAATCCCACAGGGGTCATCTCCTTCCCCGACGGCTTGTGGCGGCGCCATGGCCGGAGGCCGGCCGGCGACTCGCCGGAGATCGCCGCGCCATCTTCCCCACGGCTGGGAGTTGCCACCCGGGGGTTTTCGACCCTCAGGAACTCACTGGTGGCCTCGGATTGGACTGAAACGCACCGGAAAAGAGCATACACCGATGACCGGCGGATCTCAACGATCTGCGACGACGTTCTTGGTGTACAAGGCATGGGAGAAGCTGATTCTTGCTCTGGAAGCTTCGTAGTGCTGCCCTGATCATTGGCTAACACTCCAATCGCTCGAAAATTGGTTGGAGTATGGGAGCACCGTGGAGCAGACTCTAGGCGGCGGCGAGATTTGAAATTCCGGTTAGCCGGAGTGGGGATATGGCTAGCTAACGCCTCAGGAAGGTTCGCATGCAAGTGTAGAAGTTGGGGGTGGCTGGAATTGTGAAGATACTCACCCTGGAGAAAAAGCTTCGGGTTGGAACAGAGGTAGGTCGACGGCGCGCCGGAAGAGGAAACCACGATTCCCTCCGGGCGGGATGCTAGGTCCGGCGGTAGCCTCGGTTCAGGGATGTCGAGAGCGTACGAGCGTGCACCAAAACGTGGCTTTGCTTTAGCGGGGCTGCTGTGATTTGGGCAGCTGAGTGGAGCGATGCGGGAGGAAGAAGGAGAGCCGAGCGCTCGGTCCCTTTTATACCCGACCGACGAAGTGGAGCCGGGTGGCGTCGTGGCCCTCCATGGCGCGCATGCACGCGGCAATCCATCGCGCTGGAGATCATGCTGGAGAGGTGCTTGCCGCCTTGAGGCCTCCTTGGCGCGCGCGTGCAGCCGCGCGAGCAGAGGCACTGCTGCAGAAGCAAAACCGAATACTTCTGCCTAGTGGGCCCCACTCTGCTCTTATCCCCCCATTCTTATTTTTTTTTTGTTACCCCAGCCTAGATGTGATAAGGACTCCAAGTTCAGAAGAGGATTGGTCCTGGTATATTTGAATGGTTTGACAAATTTGAATATCCAAATTGGCCAATTTGAGATTTGAATTAGATTCAAATTCATATTTATATGTTTTATGTATGTATTTTAATCTTTGTCAATTATTGCCTTTTTAAATGGCCATGGGTTTCCAATAATGTGCTCAATAATTACTCCACTGCAGATTTGAAACTGAACACTTAATTTGAATATATTTCTATTCCACATATAACATGTTTGGTTTCCTGCAAATTTGAATTAGATTCAAATTCAATTTTTATAATCTATATGTATGTCATTTAATTCTTTCCCCCAATATTAATGTATATAATGTCCTATGCTTTTAATTGACTAACCTGATCAAATGGAGAATATGTTTTTGTACCTTGATCATTGATTTGAATATTTTGTACAATTCCATATATACTTTTATTCACACATGTTTGTTTTATTTCTTTTGATTTTTCCCTTGTGATCAAAGCACATAATTTCAGGTGTTTTAAATTTATGATTCAAGAATGTTTAAAATTTAGGCTTAGCTGGTTCCAAAAAGAATGATAGGTTTAAACTAGAGCTTCCAATAAAACTTTACACTTACATCTATATGACTTTATTTGCTCTCATTTTAACATGGTCCTTATTGTCCACACTTAAACTATTATTTCATGTGCCATACATAGGAGACAAAAGCTTCCAAAAGTTTGGGATTTTACAGACTTCATGTATCACATCTCTGTAATCCTGAGGATGCATGCAACAATGTTTTAATTTATGATTTTTTCCATATTTTGATATTTTGTATCTGGAAAAATGTGGACAAAATCAGCCTTAAACAGAGGTGGTGCTGTCAAAAATTTTCCAGAAACACTGTCAACTTGGAAAAATCATATCTCCTTATACAGAAATGATCTGGAGGCACATAAATACATATAGAAATATTTTTGAGTGTAATACAACTTTTTATTGGAACTCAAGTCCTGAATGTGCCTCTAACTGGATAAAAATTTCGAATTTCTCCAGACTGGTCAGAATGAACAGAAACTGAGACAGAATTCCAGTGTTATGTTTCATTTGGCATTTGAATCTGAATTCACTTTCATAATTCAATTATAACATCCATGAGATGTTTATCAACAAAGTTTGTTGAATTGTAGTATTTGACTCATTCAAATACTTCTTTTATAGATGGCGGATGTGATGTTGTTGCCGGACAGGTGAGTGTTCTCCACGTGCGCCAACCGTCCGGGCTTCTCAATCATGCTGCAGAAAGTGTTCCAACAGTTTGGCTTCATCGTGATGCCAGGCTATTGAGGTCAAGAGACAGTTGACAGGTGTACTGTCATGCACCGCCGTCGATGTCCCTGCTAGTCCACGTCTTTATGGATGGGCTCCTTTTTCGGTCACCACCCTGGGAGCTCGTTTGGAGGACACATGGGCCGTTGAAGCGGGCGAAGAACTTATGAAGCTTTGTGAGCTTCATCAAGATACAATGGCTGGGACACAATTTGCTCTTCTCCTGGTCCGTGGTGCGGCTGGTCTCGAGTGGCAACGTCGTATGGTTGAGTCCTATCAACCAAATGGCGACACGACATCAACAACACTTGGGACTTATACCGCTGCATCCAGCATGGTTGTTATTGCGCAGAGTGCAATCATTCTGCAGCAGGTCGAAGCATTGTGGCAAGCGGTCGAACAAGGTGACACTCTTGATTATATAAACGAGAACCTACGTTTGTTCCTGTCACTGACGAATCACCGTTTGAATCAACGCGAGGATCAGCTGCATCACACCCGCACTAGACTGCGAAAAGCTCGCGCCGAACTAAGGCAAACTCGCAAGGAACTGCAGCAATCTCGTGATGGACTGCAGGCGAGTCAATTGGTGGTGCAGCAACAGCAAGAGCAGCTGTTGGTAGTCACCGAGGCACGAGATGAAGCCGTCAAAGAAGCTCATCATTGGGAGTTTGAGCCAGGCCAACTTCAGGATGACTTGTTGGAGGCCGAAGCACACTTGCCGCACCCAGTCATGTATCCACCAGCTCATGACATGCCGCTGAACATGGGTGAGCAGGTGCCTTCAAGTTCTGAGGAGGAGGAACATCCTGAGATACTCGAGTACGTCAATGAGAATGCATAGGAATAGGTTGGGGCAACACTATTGCCATCACGGGGCAACGTATAGTTAGTGGTTGCTCGTGTCTATTTTGTAGCCATGCTTGTGTCATATTATAAATAGTAGTGGGTGTGTAGGAGATGGCAAGGTGTGTATAACGACTCATGGAGACCAAGTATAGTTGAGATGCACTTCCGTAGAGGGAGTCCGTCATTTTGGAGTTCACTACTGTAAACTTAGTCATGAGAAAATATATCTTGTATAAAGTTTGTACTTTATCAATATATGTGAATGTTATGCAATTATCACATTGTCCATGCTCTCACTACTATGGTATGGATTGGATGAAAAAAACAAACATGTTGCTGATTTTTAAATCATGTGGATACAGAATGGTGCGTACACGCTCTACGCCCGAGATGGGGGCTCTAGTCGGGGTCGTGAGGATGAATCTCCAACCCGGTAGCAAACCACAACACCGCAGCAACAAGTTCCTCCACCACCACCACCTGAACCTCCGAGAACTCTCGCAGAGATTTTCGCTGCAGTACTCGGCTCGCGCAACGAGCAAACTGAGTTACTGAGAATGTTGGTGCAGAATTCGTCCCGTCAAGGGGGGCGACAAGACAATAGGCAACGCCAGCCCCAACAGAGCTCCTACTCGGACTTCTTGGCAATGCATCCACCGGTCTTCACGGAGGCCGAGGAGCCTCTGGAGGTGGACAACTTTATCTGCACCCTCGAGGCAAAGTTCGGTTTGCTATGATGCACCGAACAACAGAAGGCGCTGTTCGCAGTGCAACAACTTCAGGGATCCACCCGTGCTTGTTGGGTGAATTACATTGCGTCACTTCCGGCTGGTCATGCGGTCACATGGACCAAATTCTGGGATACGTTCCGCGCCTACCATATACCTCCCGGTATAATGAAGAGGAATCTTAAGGAATTTTTGGAGCTGAAGCAAGGCGGGAGGAGTGCTCATGAATACTCCTGCGCATTCAATCACTTGGTGCAGTACGCGCTAGAGTATGTGGGAAAAGAGGACAAGAAGTAAGATACCTTCTTCCGGGGTTTGAACCCCATGATGAAAGTACAGCTAGCACAATGCAACCGCGGCACCTTCAATGACGTTGTCAATGCCGCGATTGTACAGGAGGACGATTAGCGCGAGCTCGTTTCTGATAAGAGGAAACGGAGCACGCCGTCGAGCAGCAGCGGAGGTGGTCCACAGAAGTATCGTGTGGTGTATTGCTAACCATCTGGTCAGCGATGGCAGCCACCGGCGCGACCGCAGCAATTCCGTGGTCGTTCTTTCAACACACCGAGTTTCCTACTGCCGTTTTCACAGCAACAGCAGCAGCAACGGATGTTTCGCGTGCATAACAACCTCCACCCCGTGCACCGGGATTCCATCCAAAGCTTGGCGGGAACCCTACACAATACACGCAGCTCGGGCATTTTTCAAGGGACTGCCCCGAACAGCGACAAGGCAGCACGCAAGCACCATATTGGGGTGCAACTAAGCCCCGCAACCACCCCAAGAAACAAGCACCAAAACCCGGCAACGTCCACCACATAGCCATCAAAGACGTGCCGGAAGGTGAACCCGTCCTTGCGGATACGTTTGTTCTACTCCAAAATCCCGTAGTCATACTCTTTGACTACGGTGCCACCCGTAAAAAATTTCATTAGCCAATCATATGTTGTCAAGCATCAATTATCTATCACTCACATAGAAAGTCCGTATTTGATTTGCTCTCCGAGTGGGAAAATAGCAGCGGACATGAAAGTCCATAAAGCACAACTTAAGATGGTGGGAATATCCATCTGACTTCTCTAATTATATTAGAGGGTCGAAAGCTCGATGTCATCTTAGGAATGTCATTGCTACATCGTCATGGTGGTGTTCTAGACATCGTTCCACGTGTGGTCCATTTGAACTCTCCTCTATATGAACCACACACTCTCATTCTAGACCGCCTTATCCAAGAAATTCCAGCCACATAAAACACGGAAGCCACCAAGCTTGAGGTAATTCGTGTGGTCCGTGAATAGCCGGACGTGTTTCCCGACGACCTTCCGGGTATGCCACCCGATAGGGACATTGTGTTCAAAATTGAACTTATTCCGGGAACAACGCCTATTTCTCAAAGGCCGTACAAGATGGAACCAAATGAGTTGGCAGAATTAAAGGGGCATTTGAAGGACCTTCTGGACAAAGGTCTCATACGCCCAAGTTCGTCACCTTGGGGCTGCTCCGCATTATTTGTGAAGAAGAAGGACAAGACGTGACGTCTATGTGTGGACTATCGTCCGCTCAATGCCGTGACGATCAAGAACAAGTATCCACTACAGGGCATTGATATTTTATTCAATCAACTAGTGGGTGCTAAAGTATTCTCAAAGATGGATCTTAAGTCCGGATATCATCAAATAAAAATCTGACCAGTGGATATATCGAAGACGGCATTCTTGACGAGATATGGGCTCTATGAATATCTTGTCATGTCGTTCAGACTTACTAACACGCCGACTCACTTCATGTATTTGATGAATTCAGAGCTCATGCTAGAGTTGGACAAGTTTGTCATGGTCTTCAGATATTCTTTTTTATTCTAAATCAGAGGAAGAACATGCCAAACACTTTCATATTGTGCTCCAATGCGAGATCACAAGATATATGCAAAATGCAGAAAGTTTGAGTTTTGGATCAGCCAAGTACCATTTCTTGGTCACATTATTTCAGCAGAGGGAATCACTGTTGATCCAAGCAAAATTGTGCAAGTGCTGAAATGGAAGTCTCCAACGTCCGTACACGAAGTTCACAGCATTCTCGGATTAGCAGGATATTATCAGAGATTCATTCCAAGCTTCTAAAAAATCGCTAAACCAATGATGGAGCTGCTGAAAAAGGGGACTAAATATATTTGGAGCAAGGCATGTGAGGATGCATTCTAAACACTGGTGAAACATCTCACAACAGCCCCTGTACTAGCTCAGCCGGACATGACCAAATATTTCGACATTTATTGTGATGCGTCTGGCATTGGTCTCCGCTGCGTGTTAATACAAGAAAGCCGCGTGATCGCGTATGGATCACGGCAGCTCCGGAATCATGAGCAGTATTATCCAATCCATGACCTTGAGCACGCTGCCGTGGTGCTCGGTTTAAAAATGTGGAGGCATTATTTATGTGGAAATTTAGTGCACCTCTACACCGATCACAAGAGCCTGCAATATATATTCACTCAGAAGGAGCTGAATATGCGACTGCGAAGATGGTTAGAGCTGATCAATGATTATGATATTGAAATTCACTACCACCCCGGCAAGGCGAATGTGTTTGCTTATGTCCTAAGGCGCAAGTCTCACGTCAATAAACTGTCCATCACTCCAATGGACGATGACGAGCTGAGTTTATACTTGGTTCCATATGGAGCATTATATAATCTTGCTTTCGTTCCTACCATACGAGAGGAGATTATGAAACCTCAAAAGAAAGACGTGGGTATGCCGCACATTCGGAGGAGAATGAAGAATAGAGAAATGAAGTGCTTCTGGAGTGATGAGCATGGTACTCCGTGCTTCAATGACCGTGTTGTGGTACCCCGTGACATGGAACTTCGAAAGAAAATCTTGGATGAAGCTCACTTGTCCATGTACTCAATTCATCCGGGCAGCAACAAGATGTATCAAGATCTGAAAACCAGATTTTGGTAGACACGGATGAAAAGGGAAATTGCACAGTACGTATCCGAGTGTGATACATGTCGGTGGGTTAAAGCTGACGACATGAGAAAGGCCGGACAGCTGCAACCATTGAAAATTCCGGTGTGGAAATGGGAGGATATTAGTATGGATTTTGTCATCGGTTTGCCTCTCACATTCCACAAGCATGATTCGATTTGGGTGATAGTCGATCGAATAACAAATTCAGCTCATTTCATCCCTGTCCATACAAAGTACATTGCCAAGAAATATGCGGAGTCATATATTGCAAGAGTCATGTGCTTGCATGGTGTTCCCTAGACAATTATTTCAGATCGCGGTGCACTGTTTGTTTCTCATTTTTGGGAGCAGCTGCATGCGTTTTTGGGGATGGAACTGATCCGAAGCTCCGCATATCACCCGGAGACCGACAGTCAAACTGAATGGGTGAATCATGTTCTGGAAGATATGCTATGTGCTTGTGCCATTCACCACGGTAAAATTTGGGATAATCATTTACCGTTGGTGGAGTTCTCATATAACAATGGCTATCAAGCTAGCATCATGATGGTGCCGTATGAAGCTCTCTACGGCCGGAAATGTCGCACACCACTCAACTGGTGTCAATCCGGCGAGCAAGTGATATACGGTATTGATCTTGTGAATGAAGCCGAAGAACGAGTGCGAGTGATCCAAGCCGATCTCAAGGCTGCTCAATCTTGGCAGAAAAGTTATGCGGATAAAAGACGTCGACCTCTCCACTTTGACCTTGGAGACCATGTTTATCTTTGTGTCTCTCCGATGAAAGGAATTCATTGCTTCGAAGTGAAGGGAAAACTAGCTCCGCAATTCATCGGTCCTTTCACTATCATTGAAAAATGCAGACCCGTGGCATATAGATTGGGGTGACTGGCATCGCTTGCTGGTGTTTATAATGTATTCCACATTTCTCAGCTGCGGAAATACCTTAAATCCCGAGTTTAAATCCGCACCGAAGTCATAGAATCTCTCCAATCGAATCTCACATATTCGGAGCATCCGATCTGGATTATTGATGAAAAGACTCGCACCACAAGAAACCAGACATTATGGTTCTACAAAGTCTTGTCGAGTAACCATATCGCTGAGGAAGTGACATGGGAAAGTGATGACTACCTCTGATCAAAGTATCTGGATTTATTATCATCTAATATCTGATAAGATTTTTACCCCCATCTCTTTTATTTGTAATCTAGGGATGATATTCTTTTAAGGGTGGAGGAATGTAAAAGCCCTAAATTCATATTGCAAAGTTCAGATAGGAGAATATAAAATTTGAATGGGAAAAATAAATCAAATGGCAACTTGGAAATTAAACCAATTCAAGCTTCAATAGAAGGAATTCAAAAATTCAATTTAGCTCCTGTTCAAACCTTGCCAAAATAAAAATCAGAGTTCACCATTAAATTTCAAATATTCCAAATAGCCTCTCTACCAAGTTTCAAAATTTTTGCACCGTAATTGCTATATAATTCAGTGGGAACCTTGAATTCTTCCAAATTCAAATTTGAATTTTCATTGAAACTTGATCAATTCCATCTTTTAATTCCAGAATCAAATCCTAGATATTTAGTTGAGCCTTTCTGAAAATTTTCATGATTCTTGGACACAAGTTGGTGGGATAATTCAGTGTCCAGAGGTGATAGACTTGAGGGGGAACGTGGGACCCACTGGTCAGTGAGGCTAGTACGTGAGTGCTCTGTTTTTCCCTGACTCCCCGCCGTTCCACGTTCGGTGCTGCCAACAGCTCACTGCCGGAAGCAGCTGCGTGGAAATGCGTTTGCATGCTCCCTCCAGTCCATTCATCTATATCATCACATCTCTGGCCGAAGGGGAAAAGCACAAAGCTCCCTTGCTCTGTTTTCTCTCCCGCTGCTGCACCACATCACCGCCGAGTTGCTCATCCTTTGCCGGCCAAACGAGGCAAGGTCTCGCCGTGCTCCCAACAGCAAAAGGTGGCGCAACCCTGTGCTCTTCCTTTCCATCCATTCGCTTGCTTGATTCCATGCTTATTTGTGGGGTAATTTTAAGATTCGCTGTCGCCGCCAGAGTTGGAGACGATTGCCCCCTCTGCTCCACAGTCACCAGCCCTCAACAAGCGGTGTTAAACCTCGACTTCAACAGCAAAAAGGATCGCCATCGCGAGAGCTTACTCACGGTAAAACCCGCGCTTCACTTCCTTAAGTATCGAGCAAATGATTCGAGTTTTACCGAAGCTAGTTCATATCAAGCTCATGAGGTCATTGATTTAATTCGGTTTCTACGTACCACCATTTTTTAATCGGGTTTGGAAATAGCTTGCGAACCTCCTTGTGAACCCTATAAAACAAAAAGCAAGGAAAATCGTCGATGGTTGGCCAGATTCTATGAGTTTTCTCTACCGCCATGGACCATTCCGTCGGTCCACCGTCGAGGTCGACGTTTCTAACAATTCCACCCATTTTACTCCCCATATTCATCTTCCCAAGGATGCTAGGAACGTATATGATCAATTTCCATGGAGTTTGAGCCACGGAGCAGCGGTACCGACCATTGTTGGAACCCTAGTTCCGCCGCCGCCATCGTGCACTCATAAAAATCACCTATGTCAATTGAAAAATGAAAAATGTACAGAATAATTTTCAGAATTTCTTGAAAATTGTAAAATCAATTTCTCACTGTAGAAAGCTCATAAAAATATGAAACAAATTTTACCGTAACCAGAAGAACCTCCTATACCATATTCGTACACTTTTAGCCATGACAAAACTCCAGAATTAATACCAAATTTCAGAGAATGCTTTTACTTGTTGGAATTTTAGAGACAACAAGCTTCCTTGAACATCCCCGATTCTTGGTCCAGTTCTTCCACATAGAACCTAGTATCCACTGTAAAAATACTAAAGCCAATTAAAATCATTTTCTTACCTAATCAGTGGTTATAAGATCTTTTATATAGTTTCACTATCACTCATGTACTTTATATATTACATATCATATAGTGACCAAGATCAAGGAGGAGCCGGAGGCCTTGGGCAGCATCATCCCGGAGACTAACTTTGAATTTGACTCGCAGTCAGGCAAGCCCCGGTTTGCATTTAAGTGCAATTTTAAAGTTTCTATTTATATCACCTATGTCTAGGATGAGTTTTGTGCATTAGGGCTAAGGTGCTTGTTACTCCACTTGCATGACCCACAAATCCCATGGAGTATTGGGTAGGTCTAAAGCTTGATGAGTAGAAAATGCCATGCTAATGTTTTGAGGAATCCGGTAGAAGTCGAGTAGTTGGAATCTACTCGAGAGATAGGATTTTATCACACGAGAAATATTTGATCAAAGAATGGTTTAGGAAAATGAATTTGAGACCGATTAGCGTGTAGGATGCAGCGAGACGTGGTCTCACGTGCGTAGCTTTGCTTGTGTCAGTTGAGGACTGATCCGTGTGCGGCCCTGATGGACAAGTTTGAACTGTACCGGATGCATACTGGGCATATGAAACCCAAGAATCCAATGTAACTTGATAACTGGGTGTCGAGGCATAGCCCATTGTCGATAGGGGTGGGTTGAGGGCAGCAAGGTGTAAATCTGCTCGCGGGCACAGACACGCTTCGTGCGGGGACCTTATGCCTGTGATGGTGTTTCAGTTTCTTGTGAATGGTTGCTGCATATGATGTGGTAAGGAGCACGACACGCTCCTTATGCACGGGAGTACGTGAAGTGTTATTCGGGTGTCTACTGATTGCAATCACCGTCTCTTGCGGTTATTTGAGTACCGCTTGTTCACTGCGCTGTGACGTAGTAAATACAGAAGAAGCCAGAAGAATATGATGTATTGAATTATAATTGCTTTGCAACTATGATTGCTATAGAATATGCTCACTAATGTTCATTTTACTAAACCTTTAAGCTTCTGTTAATAAATTGAAAAATTAAGGATCACCATGTAGGCGAGTCATTTACTGCTACATCTATTCCTAGGTTAACTATCCCTGCATGTAGAGTTCCATGTTTAGGTGAGACGGTTAAGTCTTGTTGAGCCTTCGTTCTCACGGTTGCTATATTAAGTTGTTTGCAGGTGATACATATGAGGAAGGGCCCGAAGATGAGGAGATGCCCCCGTCGGGGTATAACGCTGAGTGGGAGACCTGCACGACGCCATAAGTTGTTGTGCGCTACTAGTGTGTAGTGTCCCCGGGCTGGACGGCTGCACTTTTGAATAGCTAGGCTGAGAGTTTAGTTATGAGAATTATCTTCTGCTGAATATTAAGTATTGTAAGAGACTTCCGTTGTTTATATAAATAAAACTTTGTATTTTGTCGTATTCTTTTCATGTGTGCTGTTGGGTGCCGCATCACATGGCACCACCCTCTGCGATTCCTGGAATGTGTGGACCCAGTCCCCACAGCCACCCAAGCAGAACAAGCTTTTTATGTTCAAAGCGTGAAGCAACCTAAATGGGCTACAATTGTTAAAATGAAGCCACATAACCTTTTTGCCATGCCCCCTGGAGACAGTGAAAATAATGTCACTGAGACGATGGAGGCTGAGACATTTGATGATCAACGATTTACTGCTATCAATATGCCACACATAAATGAGGATATGACCGCATGGGCTAGGAATGACATTGAGGGTGCAACCAGTGATGCTTCCACTCTTCAAATGAGAGCATGTGATCAGTTTGAGGCACATGGCATTCCATCAGAAAATGAAGATAACGACAACGACGACGACGATGATACATAAATCAATCATGGTATTGTACCTCCAATATTGGGGGGGGGGGACAACATCGAAGATGATGATTTTTTTATATAGGTACTGTGTGAGCTAGTTGTGAACTATTTTTTTTTTGAAAAGATAGAAGCTGCTCTTCAATTTAGCAGCAAGCTTAGAAGCAAGCCGATATTGAATAATCCCACCTCTTAAGAAGATACCCATAATTTGAAATGACGCTCCCGTACAAATTCCTAATGCAACGAACTAGTGATTCCTGGCAACAGATCCTAATGCAACGAGTATGTTCTGTGGCGATAGATCCTAAGGCCACGAACACGTACAATCGTGGCAACAGATCCAAATGCAATGATTGTACAAGCAAAATGTAGACACGCTTAATTAGCAGCGAAGTGCTTTTATTATATGAAAAGCGCTTCCTCCCCATGATGTATCCTTTTAGCTTCGTAATTTTCTACATTTTCTTTCAGTTCACTATTGATATCACACATCACTAAACTTAGAGCACATTCACTTGATAACGGAATCATTCACTTGTCTAGAAAATAAACAAATTTGTCCTTATGATTCCTAAGGAACACGATGAACACACCACACATTCATTCATCCACATTGTGGCCAACGTTTTGAAATATATCGTGAGGCCAACGATTGTGTTCCGTGATGATAGATCCAAACGCCACAAACTAGTGAATCACGGCAACAAATCCTAATGCAATGATTGTGTTCTGTGGTGATAGATCCTAATGCCACAAACTCGTGAATCGTGGCAACAAATCCTAGTGCAATTATTGTGTTCCGTGGCGATAGATCCTAACTCCACGAACTGGTGAATTGTGGCAACAGATCCTATTGCAACGATTGTGTTCTGTGACGATAGATCATAACGCCACAAACTGGTGAATCATGGCAACAGGTCCTAGTGCAACAATTGTGTTCCATGGCGATAGATCCTAATGCCACAAACTAGTATCGTGTCAACATATCCTAATGCAACGAATGGGTTCCATTGCGATAGATCTTAATGCCACAAACTACTGAATCGTGGCAACAGATCCTAATGCAATGATTGTGTTCGGTGGCGATAGATCCCAACACCGCGAACTGGTGAATCGTGGCAAAAGTCATTAATGCAATAATTGTTTTCAATGGCGATAGATCCTAACGTCATGAACTAGTGAATCATGGCAAAAGTTCCTAATGCAACAATTGTGTTCCGTGGCGATAGATCCTAATGCCACGAATTGGTGAATCATGGCAAATGTTCCTAATGCAATGATTGTATTCTGTGGCGATAGATCCTAACTCCACAAACTAATGAATCATGGCAAAAGTTCCTAATGCAACGATTATGTTTCTTGGTGATAGATCCTAACGCCACGAACTAGTGAATCGTGGCAAAATTTCATAATGCAACGATTGTGTTTCGTGGTGATAGATCCTGACGCCACGTATTAGTGAATCCTGGAAAATGTTCCTAATGCAACGATTGTGTTCTGTGACTATAGATCCTAGTGCTACGAACTGGTGAATCATGGCAAAAGTTCCTAATGCAATGATTGTGTTCTGTGGCGATAGATCCTAACGCCGTGAAATGGTGAATCGTGGCAAAAGTTCCTAATGCAATGATTGTGTTCTGTGGCGATAGATCCTAACGCTACGAACTGGTGAACCGTGGCAAAAGTTCCTAATGCAACGATTGTGTTCCGTTGTGATAGATCCTAACGCCATGAACTGGTGAATCATGGCAAAAGTTCCTAATGCAACGATTGTGTTCCATGGCGATAGATCCTAATGCCACGAACTGGTGAATTTTGGCAAAAGTTCGTAATGCAACGATTGTGTTATGTAGAGATAGATCCTAACGCCATGAAGTAGTGAATCATGGCAACAAATCCTAATACAATGATTGTTTTCAATGGCGATAGATGCTAATGCCACAAACTAGTTAATCGTGGCAACAAATTCGTGGTGATAGATCTTAATGCCAAGAACTAGTGAATTGTGGCAACATATCCTAATGCAACGATCGTGTTCCATGGTGATAGATCCTAATGCTATGAACTAGTGAATCGTGGTAAAAGACCAAGCTTACTACAACAATTTGTTATTCGTTGTGGTACAATCGTTGCAATAGGGCAAAATCCTTGTAGTGGAAACTTGTGTAAATCAAAAACCACAAATCCAATGACCATGAAATTTTCACATATGATAGATAATAAAGTTGTGGAGACAACCCAAAAAGAATCACGTCAATGGGGTCTGTGAAACTCGAGTTATGATAAAAGCACCGAAGCAAGATAGTGATGTGCAGAAACTCGACGAGAAATACTTGACAGAAACAAGTCAGACGAACAAGGCACAAAAACTCCTTTAGACTACGAATTTTATTAAACAAAACACAAAAGGAAATGCACCCAAAGTCGTCTACCACGAGCTCTGGCCTCCCTTTCTTATATAATGTAAAAGCCCTAAATTACAAAGGCAAAGTTCAGATGGGAGATGTTGAAATTTAGAGGGGAAAAAGAAATTTAACTAGAATCTGAAAAAAATTTAAACCAATTTAAAACTCAATTGAGAAAATTCAAAAAAAATTCAAATTTAGCTCATGTTCATACTTTGGCAAGATAAAAATCTGAGCTCACCATTTAATTTTAAATATTCCAATTAGCACCTCTGCAAATTTTAATAATATTTAAAGCACTAATTGTATTTAATTCAATGAGTACATTGAATTTCATTCAAATTCAAAGTTGGAATTTAAAACTCAAATTGAGCAATTCTTGAAATTTATTTCAAATTTGGATTCTTCCTATTCTAATGAACGTCCCTGCCAACTTTGAACAATTATAGAGATCTTTCTGTCAGCTGAAAATATAATTACAAGAAAGATGAAAAATGGTGAAAGGTGGCCCCCACCTATAAGATGCTCAATCATATTTTCAACTTGTCAAGTTCCATACTGTAGTGTATAATCACCTTCATGCTAATTAGATTAGTGTTCCAGTTAATCTAATCAAAGACTAAGGAAATGAGCTAGAGATATTTGTGCTGGGCATTTAGGATAAGGGAGAGGAAGTTTTTGGGCCCTAGCTATCAGCCTCAGCATTCATTAGAGCAACGTGCTCTGTTTTTCTGCTTCTTCCCACGGCGACACCAAGGCAAGCGCATGCACCACCTCCTCCCTGCTTGACGCCTAGGCTGGCCACCGCACACCCCAGCAACCTTCTTTATAAGCCAAGCACCGTACTCCTTGCTCCTTCTTCCTTGCTCTACCTCAGCTCCAAGCAAAACCGGCGCTGCTCGAGTTTATCGTGGACGCCTCCCGTTCGACGTCTTCCGACCACGGCAAGCGTTTGCGCACCAGCCTTAGGCAGCATAACGGTGCGCGGTCGAGTCCTCAACCTCCCTGAGCTGCTAAACCGTTGTCTTCTTCCTCTACCGACGGTGCCGGACGCAAGTCTTCTTCCTCTGTTTCGACTGTCGCGGTGATTTCCACAGCAGTACAGCACCTCAAGCTTGCTCCCAGCTCGCTCAGCGCACAATAAGGTTCGCCTCGACCCTACTCTACTCTCCCCCACGGGTCCTATGCCAGTCAGGACACGGTTCAACCGGTGTGCACTGTTTTTTCCCTCGGCCGTTCTCAAGAACAGAAAAACTTCAGCCTAGGAATTCCGTTTCCATGTCTAAAAATTTTCCAATTAAACTAGAGAATAGAATCTTCATGTTCTGACGGACCTTTATGATCAAACGGCGTCGATTTTCATCCACCATACTCACTAGAATCCGAGTTCTTGCGACGACCGGACCTTTCGACCTAGGTCACCGGTGTAATCCTTGTTGCAGTCGATTTCTCTCCGATTCTAGTCCATATTCTTGTTCCTCATCGACCAATGGTGCCTTTCGATCAAACCCCGAGTCCTATGGTGATCTCTATATGCCAAACAACTTCGCCGGAGCCATGCCGACCGCCGCCGTCGTGGAGGCAACGCTTCCGGCCATCATTTGTTTTCCCCGACCACACCAGCGTCTTTCCCGTGTGGAGTTAGGCACAGGCGGCCACTAGAGGGCAGGAAGACGTAGGGGAAAATCCACCGGCGAGAAGCGCCCCCGGGTCTGCCGTCAGGCGCCGCCGCTCGGGTCCTGCCCGAGGCTGAAAAAGACCCCGGCCAGCCCCACTTGTCAGTCCCTGTTGCGAAGCTGCGGATCAGTTTGCGGCTGTGGATCCCGTGTGACTGCATCAGTTAATCCTGTGGCCGGTGTTGCTTAAATCCCATTGGCCCAATTTAAATCCTGTGGGCCCAGCCATTATTCAAACCTTTTTCAATTGATATTTAAATTCCAGATTTAGTTCCCACTTTGAAAATCCATATCTCCTAGAAGTATGGTCCAAAAATTCTCAAATAAATTTTGTTAGAACCAGCATGATCAGTACTTTCCAGTGGAGCACTTCTATTTGTATGAAAGTAGATAAGAATTTCTCCATAATTCAAATAACCAATATGCTTATAGAATTAATTTCTATAGTTCTGCTCTTTGGAAAATTACCAAAATTTTTCTAGAACCTTCCTTTTGTTATGTAGAAGCTCCAGTAAAATTTTCAAGCATAACAAAGTTGTTTAAGAGGGTTTAATTTAAAGTCTTTGCCTAGGTTAATTATAATTCCAGAAAATAATAAATGAAATCCAGAAATTCCTAAGAACTTGTAAATTCAATATCTTCCTGTAAGAATCTTGACAAATTGTGAAACCAATTTTGGTAGCTTCCTTTTGATCAGTACTATCTAGCTATGCCATTTATGGACATGATAAAACCTAAGGTTTTATCTGCAAATTCCTAAATGATTAAAGCTTGATAGAATTTTGTTGATCGTTTTCTCCCACCAAATTCTCTGAAATTTTTATGAGAATTTTGTCATCACATCAATATACCAGAGATAAATTATCAGAGCCAATAGAACTCCTCTGCATAGGAATTAATTCTATATAGTTTCCTCATATCCATGACTATATAGAAATTTCTTATGTACATTCTTATAATATGAAGTAATATCAAATTAACCTACCCAAATCCAATTTAATACCCAACAGTACACCTTATTCATTATTGATTTACAAACATACTTCCTTTATGAGTATGACATTGCATAATGTGTGCATATTCATTAGTTAAGTTATTAAAGTATATTATGTGCATATCCATTGCGATAGACGCCATGATGGAAAGTAGTAAAAGAGGACCTGTTCGTGAAGAATCAAGCCACTGACCCTTGACATTTAATAGAGTTGCAAACTAAGGCAAGCCCCGTTTTGCATTTAAGTGTACAGTTTTGCTTTATACACACTGTACTGGATATACTTGATATGTGCATTAGGTCTATGTTGATTGAATACCCCACATGCATGACCAAATAATTCTTGAAGTGGATGGGTAGTATAAGACCCCCTCGATTTATATTGCTATGCTTAATGTTTAGTTAGAAGCTCGGTAGAAGTCATGTATGTTGGATAATACTCGCCACATTGGTCACATTTTATTGGTCACTGTCGGTACCCTGGGTACCGTATACCCCCTGAGATTGCAAAGATCTTAAGGAAATGTCATCTACTTGATTTGAAGACCTTCGGAGGCCCACATGTCAGACATAACCGGACCCGCTTCCCTAATATGGTTAGTCTCAGGGTCGCCACATGTAGCATAAAACCGGAGCCACCTCCCACAAGGGGGAAGCTCCAGGATATGTACCATAACGGCACCCCCGGACCTAACCCCAGACTGAGGGAAGCTCTGGAACTGACACGTGTCCGGTGGCACCGGACCTATCTGTTCCTCACAGCATGCTCCGGAGCTGCCACATGTCCTATCGTCGGATCTTCAGCCTCAAACCTCCGGTAGACTCCACAACGGCTCCGGATCTTCAAAGGGGAATCAAGGACTTCAAGACCCGATTAAGTGTCATTAATACTATGTTAATGACACACGATCGGACGACCTTAAATACCAATAACGGTGCTGTCAAAGCCCGTAACTCGGTCATTAAGGTTAATTAAGCGCATCAAATGTGTATCAATATTAGTAACCGCCGGGGCCACATGTCGGGCCAGGCCAACTTGTAATGGCCTGTCCTTGTACTATAAAAGGACATACCAACGATACATAGAGGGATCTGACCTGCTCTGATCTGATCTGGTCTAGTCGGCTCACACGCGCACTCAACTCCCGTCACTTGAGTTGAGTTCATACATCCAATACAACACCAACACATCCCATGGAGTAGGGTATTATGCTCAGGCGGCCCGAACCATGTAAATCTTTTTGTCTCTTGTGTCTTTTTACATTTCACCTTCTTGAATCTCCGTGCGCCCACACCGAACTTCAAACTCCGCAAACACTTTAGTAGTGTTGGGAGATCTGCTGGATCAAAACCACCGACAGTTGGCGCGCCAGGTAGGGGCGCCTGAGATTTCAAGAATGGTGAACTCAGCTGCTGAATCATCCAATGGTCATCCCGCTGTTCAAGCTGTTGGGGGCAATCCCTCCAATATGCAGCCACCAGCAGGAACCTCAGTTCCAGCAGGAGTCACACTTCCACCACCGCCGCCTCCACCAGCAAATCAAGCTGGGCAGTGCGATGGTGCACCAGCGTCAATCACTGCGTCGGCGAATCATGACAACCCGGAACACGCGCTTCATGCAGCACGTGCTCTCCTTCAGCGCCCACCACCTCCGGACGCATCTCAGGATGCAATGGAGCAGTGGAGGGCCGATGTTGAACACTTGGTTGCAGCAGCAGCTGACCGCATCAGTAACCAGGGTCTTGCTCCTTTAGGACGGGCCCCATCACAGTGATGGACCTTGTCTGCCAGACTTGGTCCGCACGTTTCCAACAACAGAAGACGTGCTGCATCACAGCAAGTGACATCGTTGCCCTCCGGGGCGCGACACACTCACATGATATCAAGGCTTTCAACTCATGACCTCCGGACGGAGCTTGATCGCCGATACCGTCAACAAGACGGCTGAGTCCATATGGAGCGTGCTCGTGAAAGACGAGAAGCTCAGGACATTCCTACTCCTGAAGGAGTAGGAGGAGGCTGTTCAGCCCTGGCCATGCATCTGTGTATGGTCAGGTGGCCACAGAAATTCCAGCCACACCTGCCGAAGAAGTTTGACGGGATCGTTAATCCCGTCGAATTTCTTCAGATTTACTCCACTGCTATCTTGGCAGCTGGAGGAAATGAGGCTGTAATGGCCAACTATTTTCCAGTGGCTTTAACTGGGACCGCCCGGTCCTGGTTTATGAGCCTTCCACCCCACTCCATCAACAGTTGGGAGGAGTTGTGCCGGCAGTTCACCGCCAACATCGGGAGTTCATACACCCGACCAGACACCGAAATGGACCTTTTCGCCGTCATGCAAAAAGGGGGAGAATCCCTGCGATCATTCATCCAGAGATTCTCTCAGGTACGAAACACTATCCCTTCTATCTCTAGCACTTCTGTCATTGTGGCATTTAGACAGGGCGTACATGATAAGAAGATGTTGGAGAAACTGGCGATCAAGGAGATCACCAGTGTCACGGAACTCTTCAGCTTGGCTGACAAATGTGCCAGAGCTGCGGAGGGCCGTGAAATGCACTCCAAACCACCTCTGGAGGATCACACGAAATCCTCCAAAGGTGAAGCCACTACCTCCGGGAGTGGCAAGAAGAAGAAAAAGACTAATAGAAAGAAGAAGTCGTCGACCGGCGCATCTAATGTTGCAGCTGCTGAAGCTCGGGGTGGCCGAGGGCCACGCCCCGAAAAGCGACCTCGACCGTCTTCTGAAGACGGTGGAAAACCCAAGGTGTGGTGTCCAATTCATAAGACGGATAGCCACAGTTTGGAAGACTGCCAGGAGGTCCAAAACCTCGCCGAGCGCTACAACAAGCGCCTGGAAGAAGTTCCTTTCCGACAGAGGGAAGGAAAACAAAAAGTTGACGAAGCTCCGACTTAAGAGGAGTTAGGTTTTCAGGATCCTAAAAAGGTCCTGAAGGCCGTCTACACCTTCGTCGACGACGATTCTGACGTCTCTAACAACGAGTGTCGAAAGACCATGAACACCATTTTTGGTGGATCATGGGATATCACCTCCCGTCGCGTCCTCAAGACAATGCGTTGAGACATGGCCGCTGTAGCTCCTACAGCCAGGGCGGAGCCTCATCGGAAGTGGATGGACACAACCATCACTTTTGATGCTTCGGACTGCCCTCGAAGCATGGTTGGAGCAGGCCAGTTACCTTTGATGGTATCTCCTACCTCAATAACATTCAGCTCCACAATGCTATGGTAGACGGAGGTTTGGGGCTGAACCTCATAAGCTTCGAAGCTTTTACCAAGCTTCAACTCTGTCCTTCGGATCTTCATCCCTCCTGACCTTTCTCTGGAGTAGGTTCGAGATCCATTACCCCGCTCGGTGCTATTACCCTCCCCGTTACCTCCGGGACCCGGGAGAAGTATCGCACTGAGAAGATGGTCTTTGACGTTGCTCAGATCAACTTACCTTTCAATGCCATCTTGGGTAGGCCTGCCTTGTACAAATTCATGGCAGCTGCTCATTATGGCTACCTAGTGTTAAAGATGCCAACACCAGTAGGCGTTCTCCGGATCCGTGGAGATCGTACTGCCGGAGTAACCGCTCTGGAAGAACTTCATGTGCTTACTACAGCGCAAGAGGAGGACTCCAGGTAGGAGCAAGCTCCAAAACCCCCGAGCATTCGTCAACGAGGCTCGACTTCTGCACCTCGAGTGCAGCCAAGCGGCGACACCGACATTCCCGTCAAAGTCGTCCAAATCGGTTCCGATGCCGCTCAGACCACCCGTATATCGGGGGGACTGAATGACAAATAGGAACTCGCGCTCATCGCTTTCCTACGGGCTAATGTCGACGTGTTTGCTTGGTAACCGTCACAAATTCCCGGGATCCCCAGGGAAGTGATTGAGCACAATCTGAAGATCTACCCTGACGCCCGGCCCGTGCATCAGAAGCCTCAGAAGCAATCCGTGGAGCGACAACACTTCATTCGACAAGAAGTGAAGAAGTTGCTCGAAGTTGGATTCATCCGAGAAGTCATCCATCCAAAATGGCTGGCAAACCCAGTCGTTGTGCCCAAGGCTGGCGGGAAGCTTCGGATGTGTATTGACTACACAAAACTAAATAAGGCATGTCCAAAAGATCCATTCCCACTACCTAGAATAGATCAGATAGTGGATTCCACCTCCGGATGTGAATTACTGTGTTTCCTAGACGCATATTCTGGGTATCATCAAATCAGAATGTCTAGGGAAGATGAAGAGCATACCTCTTTCATCACAGTAGATGGATTGTACTGTTATACGGCCATGCCATTTGGTCTCAAGAATGCAGCTTCAACCTTTGTACAAGATATGTACAAAACTATTGAAGAACTCATTAGAGACATAGTGGAAGTGTACGTCGATGAAATCGTGGTCAAGATCAAGAACAAGGAGTCACTCCTTGACACCTTACAGGCTGTCTTCGACAAGCTGCGGGTCACCCGCACAAAGCTAAACCCAGACAAGTGTGTCTTCGGGGTTAGCTCCGGAAAACTTCATGGTTTCCTGGTAAGTCACCGGGGCATGGAGACTAATCCGGCGAAGATCAAAGCCATTGAAGACATGCGGCCACCAGCCCACATCAAGGATGTCCAAAAGCTGACTGGATGTCTAGCAGCCCTCAACCGGTTCATTTTAAGACTAGCAGAACGGGCACTTCCCTTCTTCAAGTTATTGAGGAAGTCCGGACCATTCCAATGGTCTGAAGAAGCAGAAAGGTGTTCCAGGAGCTAAAACAGTTCCTCACCACCCTACCAACTTTGGTAGCTCCGAACCCTGGTGAGCCTTTGCTACTTTACATTTCAGCAACTGATGAAGTCGTCACTATGGTCCTGGTTGTGGAGAGACCAGAACTATCCCATGCTCAGGAATCCAGACCCCTCCGGGAGGTTCCTGAAAGCGAGTCTGGGTCCCAGTTCCCAGACTTGAGTACACAAGAAGTTACTTAAGAAGACCCAGACCCCTCTGGGAGGGTCCAGGTCGCTTCTGAAGAAGCTCCGAGTCCCTCCAGCAAGGACCCAGAAGTTCCCGAAGAAGGTCCGGATCCCCCCGGGAGGATCCAGGTCAATGAAGAGTAAACTTCGGGCCCCTCCGGAAGGGTCCGAACCATCCAGCGCCCAGTGTACTTCATCAGTGAAGTACTTCATGATGCCAAGATTCGATACCTAGAGGTGCATAAGCTGCTCTATGCAGTTCTTATCGCCTCCAGGAAGCTTCGCCATTACTTCCAAGCTCACAAGATTTCAGTGGTGACTTCTTACCCACTTCGAGCAATCTTGCATAATCCCAATTCAACTGGGAATATTGAAAAGTGGGCAGTGGAATTGGCCGAATTCGATCTCGAATTCATTCCAAGACAAGCAATCAAGAGTCAAGCATTGGCGGATTTTGTGGCAAAATGGACTCCCTCTCCATCAAACCCTGGGGGCCCCAGTGAGCAGAAGCCGGAACACAAGGTTCCGGTCTTCACCGAGCCTCACTAGACCCTCTACTTCGATGGCTCCATGCAAAAGCAGGGGGCCGGAGCTGGAATCCATCTCCTCGCACCAATCAGGGAGAAGGTAAAATACATGGTACACCTTGACTTCAAGGCGACCAACAACATGGCGGAGTACGAAGCACTCATCTATGGACTAAAGGTGGCACTTTCATACAGTGTCAAGCAGCTGCTGGTCAAGGGAGATTCACAGCTCATCATTAAACAAGTGAAGGGTGAATGCTCCTGCAACAATCTCCAGCTAGCTGCTTACCTCCTTGAAGTCCAGAGGCTTCAGAAGGACTTCAAAGTCCTAGACCTCCACCACGTCCAGCGTGTCCACAACGCTAAGCCGACGAACTCTCGATGAAAGCGTCAACCGGAGCACCAGCTCCTGACGGAACTTTTGTTCGGAGGTTGTCAAAACCCACAGCTCAGCCTGCCGAACTGAGCGAAGGGGGCGAGATCAGCATCCCAAAGCTGACGGTCTCGATGGCCCTGTTATCATGGCCACCATCAAGGGTCGTAGGTGCTGCCGGAAGCTCCGAGCAACCCAGCACGCAAGACTCAAATGCTCAAGTTAGCTCCGATGCATGGATCTCGAAGATCCGGAGCTACTTGAAAGACAACATCCTTCCTAACGATGATGTATCCGCTGACCGGATAGTCAGATTGGCTAAAAGATACACGTCGGTAGAAAGGGATCTCTACCGGCGCGGTGCCAACAGCGTCCTAATGCGGTGCATCACAAGGGGAGAAGGCTGCGAGCTACTCATAGAAATCCATGGAGGCGCGTGTGGGAACCACGCCCCTTCCCGCACGCTGGTCGATAAAGCCTTCCGGCATGGCTTCTACTGGCCTACAGCACTCCAGGATGCAACTGAACTAGTGAAGAAATGCGAAGCATGCCAATTTCATGCAAAGCAAATTCACACACCGGCTCAGCCTCTACAAATGATACCTCCTACATGGCCCTCCGCCGTGTGGGGGATGGACATCTTGGGACCTTTCCCAAGAGCCGTCGGAGGTAATAAGTTCCTGTATGTCGCCATTGACAAGTTCACCAAGTGGCCGGAAGCAACTCCAGTTGTGACAATAAACAAGCAATCTGCTATCAACTTTTTGCAGTCCATTGTATGCAGATTTGGAGTCCCAAACAAAATCATTACTGATAACAGGACCCAATTCACAAGCTCTGCATTTCAATGATATTGCGAAGACCTCAGCATTCAAGTTTGCTACGCCTCTGTAGCTCACCCGGCAAGTAATGGCCAGGCCGAGAGAGCAAATGCTGAAATCCTGAAGGGACTCAAAACGTGCACCTTTGAGCGCTTGAGAAAACATGGAGCCAACTGGATTGAAGAGCATCCACCCACTCTATGGGCCAACAGGACAACTCCAAACCGCACAACTGGAGAGACACCCTTCTTCCTGGTGTACGGAGCTGAAGCAATCTGTAAAACCCCACTTTTATGGCATGTGAATTCAGTTATGAGTTTTGTGATCAACTATATTAAAGATCCAATATAGTGGTACACATGAACTTAATACCATCCAAACCTTTCTTGCACTCATGGTTAAATTTTATTAACATGAGTATTAGACTTCACCACTAATTCTAGAATGATTCTATTCACCCCTCTTCAAATTTTAGAATTATTTGGATGAAGTTTATTAAGGCAATTTAAAGTGTAGTACTAATTGGCCCTGCCAAAAACATTCAAATTAGAGGCTCTAAATTTTTCCTTGACCTTCTAATACTCTAAGATGCTTGCCTGCAAAATTTCAAGATGTTAGGAACTCATTTGCTATTTTATTTGAGACGCTTGGCAAATTTGAATCAAATTTAAATCTGAATTTTAAATTCTTTTACAACTTCTTTGAACATAAGATTTGAGTTCACCATTGTGTTCAGAATAATTCATTTACCATCTTCACAAAATTTCATGATTTTTGGAGTTGATCTTCCATTTTTAAATGAATTTTTAACTTTACTCATGGGGTCTGACTGACCTATGGGCCCCACAGGTCAGCCTCTGCTGAACGGGTCAGGTCGGCCGCCTGCCATCTCTGCACCGGGGCTCGCCCGCTCGACAGCGCATGCGCATGCAAGCTCCAGTGAGCTGCTTGCTTGCTTGCCGCGGCGTTATAAAAGGCCGGCCACCGCTGCGATATTTCCCTTTCCCGATCGGTGGTTCTCCCTCTCGCGATTCCTTCTCCGCCGCACCCATCGTCGCCGCCCACCTCTGCTCCGTGGTGCGCTGCCGTTTCGCGCAGTTTCAAGCCTCGATCCCAAAAGCTTAAAGGTATGCCTAGTCGAGCTCTAACTCTCGGTGCAAACCGTTTCCCTTTTCATTACAAAATGAGCAAGTTATCGATCTTCTTCCTTTTGGCCGATGTGAGGAAGCTCGCTAGGTTTCTGTTTTAATTCCGTTTCTACAGGTAATTATTCTTTATAATTTCTTAGAGATAGTTTCTATAGGTCCTAGCGCTCCTACCTGAGTAAAAACCCCTAAAAGTTATCGAGCAACGGCCGAGGAAATCGAGTTTTGCTCGCCGCCGGTGAGGAAACCTCGGTTCGCCGTCTAGCTCATAGTTTCCGATGGTTTCCTCCTCTTCCCCATCCAGTTCCTTGATCTGCATTGTCCCAGGAAGGTTTTGAAGAAGATCTCGAGTGGTTTGAGATACTCTGGAGCGAGATCCAGGTTGCCCGAGTGCTCACCGCTGCCGCCGCCGTCGCACGGACATTTTTGGCGAGTTTTTGGTCCCACTGACCTCACCGTCGTGCTCAAAGACTCCAAAAACCCACAGGTGGTGAGTTTGAGCAACTTTGGACCGTCGGTTTAGCCGGCGGCGAGCTCGCCGGCGAGTCACCGCCGCGGGCGCCGCCTCGCGCGGGCGTTGGTCCGAGGTAGAAGACAACCCCGTAGGGCCCCACCTGCCAGTGGCTGCGGGATCATGGTGCGTCTGGGATTCCGTGCGACTGCGCGCGAATAAATCTGTGGACTGCGGTGTTGCATTGACCAGAGCACGCCACGTGGCCCATGGGACCCGCCCGATTGAATTTGAATTCTGGCGCCAATGGGTTATTAAATTAATTCCAGAAAATTGTTCAAACAAATTTTTTTTGAAAGCTATTGAGCTCTAGTTTCTGCCAGTGCCAATTAGGTTCTGTGAAACTCACAGTTAAATTCTGCAGAAAATATTCTTTCCAAATGCATATACAATTTTTTTGTACACGCTAGCCACTGGAAAAATCCCCAAAATTCACATAAAATTACGTGTCCTATTCTTGACTCCCATAAAAAGTTTGGGAGCCATTGCACCTGTTTAACCCTCTGTATAGTTCAATTACCTTTTTCAGTTACTAAATTTTCACAGATGTTCAGTTGCTTTATTATGTCCCAAACTTGGGCTGAGTCTTCCTTTAGTCACACACTAGCTCCTGTAATAATCTTGGATTTAATTGACCTACTATCCTAGTCCTAATTCAGTTACAAACTAAATATTGATTAAAAGGCTAAAAATTCAATTATAAAAATAAATCCATAAATTCTTGCCAACTTAGAAATACAATAACTCCTTCACCAGAGCTTAGAAAATTATGAAAATTTTTTTGCTAGAACCAGGACAATTTCCTCTATCTTGATTATAAACTGGTAGCTATGTTCAAGCTACAGTTTCTTCTCTAAAATTTTTGGAAGATAATTGCTTGCCATAATTTTGGAGACAACAACCTACTTTGATCATCTCCTGTTCTTTGCAAGAGCATCTCTCATATTCCCTAGTATCTACCTTCAAAGTTCCAAAGCCAATTAGATCATTATCACATAGTGGACACCATAAATTAAATCATGGTTTTGGTAATAATTATTTTTTTTCAAAGTCATTCATATACATATTCTATGCATATCGTATAGTGAGCTAAGTCGAGGAGGAGCCAAAAGCCTTGGAAGGGCACCTTCCAAATATTAACTCAAACTCTGACCTGCAACAAGGCAAGCCCCGGTTTGCATTTAAGTCATTTATAAAATTTTACTTTATCACTATGATGAGTAGTCTATGAATTTTGCATTACGTATAGGATGATTGATACACCACTTGCATGGCCAAAAATCCCAGGGATTGGTTGGAACGAGTTACAGTTTGACCTGTAGTAACTGCTTTGCTAATGCATAGGAAATCCGGTAGAAGTCGAGTAGTTGGAATCTACTCGCGAGAGATGTAGGACATATCTCACAGGATTGGTTAGATAGAAAATGGCATAATATAATGAAATGGAGATCGGCCAGGGAATGGATAGAAAGCGGCGAGAATTGAGTCTCAGTCGCATAGCCCTGCCTGTGTCGATTAAGGCCCGATTGTATGCGGCCCATTCGGACAAGATTGACTTGTACTGGAAACATAATGGACATATGAAATCCAATAAACTGATGTAGCTTGGTCAAATGGGTGTTGAGGCATACTGTTCCGTTTTATAGGTGTGGGTTGAGGGAAGCAAGGTGTAAATCCGCTGGTGGGCACGTCAGAGTGTGCCCCACACAGGGACCTCCTGCTCGTGACGGTTCGACCGGTTCGGCATTTGAGTGTCTTGCGAATGGTTGCCATATACGACTAGTACTGAAGTGTTACGTAGGTACTGCGCGAAGTACTCGTTGGCATTTCCGAAAGTGCGTATGTGTCATGTTGTCCGGGTGTTACCTGATTGCAATCACTGTCCCTCGCAGTAATAGAGTACCACTTGTTCACTGCGCCGTGACGTAGTAAATACTGAAGAAGCCAGAAAATCATATTGTATTGAATTATAATTACTTTGCAACCTTGCATGATTTAGAGATAGTACAATTAAAAGTGTACAGTTTCCCCATACTTTAGCTGTAATAGCATTATGTGCTCTAGGCATGTCATATCATCGGTAAAGCGATTCTTGTTTGATTGTGGAGCCCATGATGTGCCGTGCTCGGAGAATGTCATTTGCTACATAAAACCTGATTATAAGGATCCACTTGTAGGCGAGTCATTTACGCTTCACCTCACCTATGTTCTAGTGTTCCCATTACATATGTCTAGTGAGACGGGTTAGTCTTGCTGAGCCTTATGCTCACGTTTGCAGTTAACGAGTTTTTGCAGGTTATACAGTTGATGAAGGGTTTGATGATGAGGTTGCACCCCCTCCAGGGTGTACAGCCGAGTGGGAACCCTACACGCCGCCCGAATTGAGTGTGCAAGTGCAAAGTATCCAAGCCATGGATAACTTTGCTTTTGCATAGCTAGTGCTGAGAGCGTAGCTATGATATATATATTTCTTTACTTCCGCTAGTATTGTAAAAACTTCCGCTGTATGATAAATGAAAGGATTCATCTTGTAATTTTAATCAGTTTCTATTCGTGTATACTACTGGGTGTCACATCGCACGACACCACCCAATGAGATCCTCGAATGTCAGGATTCCGGTCCCCAAAGAGATGGTATCAGAGCATCATTAGGAACAGTGTACTTGAAAGCAACATACTTTCAAAAATAAGGACTTGAGTGAGGAATTAGATATATGCCTTTATAAGGAGTATTATTAGTATAAGGTATAAAGGTGGTAAACTAATTATGTGTTATTATATTCTGTAATGACGCCCCGACGTCAGGTAAGTGGTAAGGTACGCCACCGAGGGCGGATCAATCTTGGTAAGCTCAGCATAGGAGGAGTGGTATGTGAAATTTCCGTGCCTTGGCACGTGAAGTTAATAGGAGTCTCTGAAGCTCCCAATGTTTCTGAGAACCTATGACACGCGGTACCCCAGCGTGCTTCAAAGTTAGTGGGAGCCCCCATCGGGTGGTGTATAACCCGATAGTATGCCTCTCTAGAACTATTCATGTTCTATGGGAGCATGTGAAACACGTATGCCCGAGCGTGTATAAGCCGGATCATACGGGAGTCTTTGCTGTTCCGAGACATGACCTCGCTCGAGGACGACTCACACCAGAGTCGTATGCATTTATTTTCATATATATTATTGTGACTGCGTGCCGTGTTTCCCCGTGCCGCCCTTAAGGTGTGACGGTGTGAAAGGGGATTGTTTGTCTTTTGCAGCATTAACTACGGTAGAAGACCGTGTAGAAGCCGTTTGCGAGAGAACGATATAGGAACCTCCTATAGATGTAACCGGAAATACCGGATAGAATTTGCTATGGTGAGATACATACTACCGTCAGTATCAAACATGATACTAGACCATTCCCACCGACAGAATGGATGCATAATGCTTTGAAAATTCCGACTATCAGGTGCTGGTAGGTTTGGACTCCGCAAAAAGGGTTCCGACTCGATAGAATAAATAGAATCAAGATTCTTGTTTTCTGGCAGAAGTTGGCTCGAATTCGCCGGATTGTAATCTTGGTTACTTTATAGATAGTATAGGAGTATCATATATGGATGGAAAGCTCGTGAAGATCTCTACAACTTTTCTGTTGACCATAAAGACAGAAAAGCTTGATAATCTGTTGAAATCTGGGGTGTATTGTAACTGCTCCAGATGACGTTACCATTGTACCAGTCTCTGTATTTTTGCCATAACTTGCTGTAGAAAAATCCACTGCCTTATTGTGATACATGTTTGGAAAGGGTAGGAGTATCTTTACAAGTTAGTTATGCGAGGTTTTTCCTGATTTGGGTTGGAGTTAAACCAAATTGGGGAGTCAACACAGTGAACTGCCGGACAGCTGGTGCAAACCAGTCAGTTCAACTGTTATGTTTGGATAGTTATAGCTCTTAATCAAGAATAGTGACATGGTCACATATATAAATTTCTGGAAATCTTAGGAAGTCCTCTATTAACTTTATTCGTCACTCCTGACCTGAATCTGTGTGTAGCTATGCCTAATTCCATTTGTCGCAAACTTGGTTCTTGCAGTCCAGAAATTGGAACAGTTTACACAGGGTTGTGAATTTGTGCGCAATACCTGTATAACAAAGTTTTTTGGGTGGAACTCTTTTATTTCTGGATTTTTAACGCGATGTTATACCATGTTTATTTTGTCATTACCTCAATATCTTATCATGATAAACCTGTATAGAATGTGCAGGTAAGCCCATATACAGGGGAGGTTCTGTCATAATTTCCAGAAAACTTGAGTCAACTTAAAACCTGGATAGATTCTTCATATTAGTTCACCTGGAGCTGTATGAGTACAATATGGAAAGTTTTTGAAGTGTACTACAACTTTTATATTCAACTTAACTCTTAATTCTGGCATTTCCTGTATAAAACTTTTGGGTTGATACAGGAAGGTCAGCTGAACCAGAACTGTGATCACTTCCAGTTTGCAGATTTTCTTGGATCAATTGATTATGGATATTTTCTTTTGTCCAACATTATCATTGATTGAGTTGAATACCTATACTGTGTAGTGACATCCGGGTATGTTTGTCCACAGATGGCAGCACCAAGAATTCAGTTGCCTAATGGATGGGTGTTCTCAACATGCACCGGGCAAGCCGGTTTCCAGGACGTGTTTGTTAGGTTGCTTCGCCAGTTTGGCTACCTGGTGTTGCCTAGCTATTGGGGAAAGAAGTTCCAGGAAAGCAGTATGTGGAGTTGCACCATCTACGTCGATGTGCCTGCTGGTCCACCGCACCTCAGATGGGATCCATACACCATCAAGATCAAAGGGTTGATATTAGAGGAAACATGGAGCTACGCCGCAAGTGTTGCCATAGGGAGGTTTTGCAAACTTCATTACCGTAATCTGGTGGGTACTCCGTATGAGTTCTTTCCAGTTAACGGCAGGGCTTCTGAAGCCTGGGCAACCCGTTTGCTTGCAGAGGTGGACAATCACGGTGAAACATCCACAACAGCCTTAGCGGTGTATGCATCCGCATAAAATAGCGAGAAGGGTAATAAAAGGGCATGCATAAAAGAATTGACGGACAATCTGAAGCAAGCCATGATTCGAGTGGATCACTTTGAGTGGGCAAATGACGGACTTAGGGATATGATGGCTCCTCTCAACCATCGTTTGAACCTCAGGGAGAATCAATGGCATGACGCTGTTATGGATTTAGCCGCGTCTCGCCAGGAGACTCTAGAGATGGAAACTGAGATGGAGGCGAGCCTACTCTATGGGCACCAGCGGGACACCCAGTTGAGCGCGGTGACTGCAGATCGGGATCAGTCCAGAGTGGAGGCTCAGAGCTGGAAGACTAGCTGTGAGCAGGCTCAACAGGAGAACGAGGCTTGGAGGATGTTTGTGGTACAGACAAATTGGCAAGCTAAGATTGCCAAAAGGACATCGCTTTTGAACGAGGCATCATCTTCTGTTCCCGCACCCATACCAGTGGTGCCTAATCCTGAGGATGACGAGGAAGAAGAAGATCCTCAGGAGGTCGAGTTTTATGAGTAGAGGGCAGTGTTGATGTACTCATCACTATAGGCCGAGTGTAATGATGTGTAGTAAACACCACGCATATTTTGCGACTTTTTGAGTCTTGTTGTAAATAGTAGCGAGGTGGGTGTACAATGACATAGGCATGATGACTTGTGGTGACCAAGCATAGATGAGACGACTTCTTTAAATGAAGTCTGTCTATTTTTGGAGTTCTATTGTAAACTTGGGCCCAAGATAATATAGATTGTATAAAGTTTGTGCTTTATCAATATATGTGAATGTTATGCATCATCTATTGTTACCTACCGCGTTACTATTTATATGGGAGGATGAACTTGAGGCAATGAGACTTATGGTGTGAATCGTTGTATTGCAGCATGGTGCGTACACGTGCAGCCCCAGAAGTGGGAGGCTCAAGTGGAGGGCAGGGGGATGACACACCACCCCCGGGGCAGAATACGCCTCAAACGCAACCACCTCCACCACCTTCACCCACACTTCTCAGAAGGCTCGCGGAGGTTCTCGCTGCAGTACTCGGCTCGCGCGACGAGCAAACCGAGCTACTGCGAACTCTGGTGCAGCGCTCGTCCCGTCAAGGGGGACAACAGGATGATGGACCGCGTCAGCAATATCAGAGTTCCGACTCTGATTTCTCGTCGACACATCCACCGGTCTTCAGAGAGGCCAATGAACCGTTGGAGGCGGATAATTGGCTCCGCACCATTGAAGGGAAGTTCGGTTTACTCGAGGTAACCGAACAGCAGAAGACGCTGTTTGCAGCGCAACAACTGCAGGGGTCTGCCGGTGCATGGTGGGCCAATTACCTTGCCGCACGCCCTGCAGGCCATGTCGTAAGCTGGGCCGAATTCCGGGAGGCGTTCCGCACCTACCACATCCCTCCCAGGATTATGAGGAGGAAGCTTCAAGAGTTCTTGGAGCTAAGGCAGGGAGGAAGGAGTGCATACAAGTACTCCAAATCATTCAACCACTTGGCCCAATACGCTCAGGATCAAGTGAATACCGAAGATCGGAAGCGCGAATGCTTCTACCGGGGTTTGAACCCCAAGTTGAAGGACAAGCTTGTCCTGTTCAACCACGGCAGCTTCAGCGACATCGTCAATGCCGCTATCATGCAGGAGGACGCCACGTGCGGGCTGTCCTTAGATAAAAAGAAGAGGAGTGCTCCACAGGGCAGCGGAGGTGGTGCTCCTCAGAAGTACCATATGGTGTACCGATCACCATACGTCCAGAGGTGTCAACCGCCATCGCGACCACAGATGTTATGTGGTCGTCAGTCCAACAACTCCGGCTTCTGACCATAGCAACAGCAGGGGATGATCCCATGTGCACTTCCATCTCCACCGCGTGCACCGGGATTCCGTCCTCCCATTAGTATCGGCCAAACCCCGTACACGTGTTTCACGTGTGGGCGTACGGGGCACTTCGCCAAGGACTGTCTGCAGAATCGACAAGGCGGAGGGCAATCATCCTACCAGGGGGCCAACCAACCCCGCAACCAGCTCAAGAAGCCAGCCACCAGACCCGGCAACGTCCACCACCTCGCCATCGAGGATGTTCCGGAAGGCGCGCCCGTACTCACGGGTATGTTCTCTATCTATGATCAATCCGTAGTCATACTTTTTGACTTCGGAGCTTCCCACAATGTCATTAGTAAATCTGTTGTCATTAAAAATCAGCTGCCTGTTATCTCCACCAAAACTCCATATATGATTTGCACTCCAGTAGGGAGGGTAGTAACATATGAGATGGTCCATAGGGTACCTCTTGACCTAGATGGGAAAATCTATCCTACCTCCTTCATTATCTTAGAGACTCAAAAGCTAGGTGTCATCTTAGGAATGGCATGGTTGCAATACCATGGTGCTATTTTTGATATCGTTCCTCAAAAGATTTATCTAAAGTCTCCACTCCATCAGCCCCAAGTTCTCAATCTTGAGAACATCATTCCATTGGGCCCATCTACTCACAATACCGAGGTTATGGAACTTAAAGATATTTCGGTAGTATGTGAAACGTGTTTCTCGAAGATCTTCCTAGTATGCCCCCAGAAAGAGATATAGAGTTCAAGATTGAACATGCACCGGGAACAGTGCCAATCTCAAGACCATCCTACAAGATGGCACCCAAGGAACTCGCAGAACTTAAGGAACAGTTAACTGAACTTGAGAACAAAGGTTTCATTCGTCCAAGTTCATCACCATGGGGTTGTTCTGCACTGTTCGTAGAAAAGAAAGATAAGACCTTGAGACTGTGTGTAGACTATCATCCACTTAATGCTGTCACTATCAAGAACAAGTATCCACTACCAAGCATTGATATTCTTTTCGATCAATTGGTGGGTGCTAAAGTATTTTTGAAGATGGATCTTCGTTCTGGTTATCATCAAATTAGAATCTGACCAGAAGATATACCAAAGACAGCATTCTCGATGAGGTATGGAATGTATGAGTACCTTGTTATGTCCTTCGAATTGACCAACACACTGGCTCATTTCATGTATCTCATGAACTCAGTGTTTATGCCTGAATTGGACATGTTTGTCGTAGTCTTCATTGATGACATACTTGTGTATTCAAAATCCGAAGAAGAACATGCTCAACACTTGCGTATCGTGCTTCAACGATTACGGGACCACCAGCTATATGCTAAGTTCAGCAAGTGTGAATTCTGGATCAGCCAAGTGCCAATCTTAGGGCACATCATATCAGCAGGAGGGATTGCAGTTGATCCAAGCAAGATCAAGCAAGTCCTCAAATGGGAGTCTCCAAAGTCTGTACATGAAGTCTGAAGTTTCCTGGGTTTAGCAGGATATTACCGGAGGTTTATACCCAATTTCTCTAAGATATATAAATCAATGACAGAACTTCTGAAGAAAGGGCAGAAGTATGTATGGACTGAGGCATGTGAGGTAGGTTTCAAAGCATTAGTGAAACACCTTACAACGGCACCAGTTTTAGCCCAACCAGACACAACCAAATCATTTGATGTCTATTGTGATGCATCTGGGATTGGATTGGGTTGTGTGTTGATGCAAGAGCGAAGAGTGATCGCGTATGGATCACGACAGCTTCGGAACCATGAGCAGCACTATCCGACTCATGATCTAGAACTCGCTGCTGTGGTACTAGCATTGAAGATGTGGAGACATTATCTACTGGGTAATCTAGTACACCTCTACACTGATCACATGAGCCTAAAGTACATCTTCACCCAGAAAGATTTAAATATGCGACAGCGTAGATGGTTGGAGTTAATCAAGGATTATGAGATTGAGATCCACTACCATCCAGGCAAAGCGAATGTAGTCGCAGATGCTCTGAGCCGCAAGTCCCATGTCAACAATCTTTCCATTACCTCAATGGAAGTAGAAGAAGAACCGAGTCTCTACTTGGTTCCATATGGGGCACGCTACAACCTAGCTCTCATTCCTACTATCAAGGAGGATATTATGGCAGCTCAGAAGGAGGACAAAGGAATGTCACATATTCTGCAAATAATGAAGAAGCGGGATATGAAATGTTTCCAAAGTGACGATGAAGGCACCCTCTGGTTTAACAACAATATAGTGGTACCCTGAAACATGGAACTTCGGAAGAAGATACTGGATGAAGCTCATTTATTCAAGTATTCCATTCATCCGGGAAGTAACAAAATGTACCAAGATTTGAGAAAGAAGTTCTGGTGGACTCGGATGAAGAGGGAAGTAGCTAAATACATATCTGAGTGTGATACGTGCCGGCGAGTGAAGGTCGACCATATGAAAGCAGCAGGGCAGCTTCAACCTTTAAGCATACCGACTTGGAAATGGGAGGATATCAGCATGGATTTCATTGTTGGGTTGCCTCCCACTCTCCATAAGCACGACTCAATTTGGGTGATCGTTGACCGGTTGACCAAATCGGCTCATTTCATACCTGTCAGTGTCAAGTATGATGTAAAGCGGTATGCAAAACTTTATATCTCCATAATAGTGTGTCTACATGGTGTACCCCGCACTATCATATCAGATCGTGGATCTATTTTCGTTGCTCGCTTTTGGGAGCATCTCCATAATGCACTGGGTACCAAACTGATTCGAAGCTTAGCTTATCACCCTCAGACTGATGGACAAACCGAACGGGTAAATCAAGTGCTAGAGGATATGCTTCGTGCCTGTGCCATCCACCATGGTAGGAATTAGGATGATCATCTGCCATTGGCGGAATTTTCATACAACAACGGTTACCAGGCTAGCATCCAGGTGGCGCCATACGAAGCTCTTTATGGCCGGAAGTGTCGCACACCCTTAAACTGGTGCGAATCTGGTGAACGAGTGGTATATGGCATCGACTTAATAAAAAAAGCCGAAGAGCAAGTACGCATTATTCAAACAAATCTCAAAGCCGCTCAGTCTCGTCAGAAGAGCTACGCGGACAAACGACGACGACCTCTTCACTTCGAGGTTGGGGATCAAGTTTATCTCTGGGTATCCCCTACAAAAGGTATCCATCGATTCGGAGTGAAAGGGAAACTAGCTCCACGTTTTATTGGGCCGTTCGCAATAATCAAAAGATGCGGACCTGTGGCATATCAATTGGAGTTACCGCCATCGCTGGCAGGGGTCCATAATGTGTTTCACATTTCTCAGTTGAGGAAATGTCTCAAAATCCCAGTGAATATACGTTTTGAGGATTTGGAAGCTCTCCAACCAGACCTCACTTATTTCGAGAATCCAACTCAGATCGTCGATGAGAAGACTCGCACCACAAAAAGCCGCAGCATGCGTTTCTACAAGGTCTTGGGTAGCAACCACAGTGCTGAAGAAGCCACATGGGAAAGCGAGGACTATCTTAGAACGAACTATCCAGACTTGTTAGCGGCATATGTTCGTTAGATCTTTTCCTTTTGGCTTCTTTTGTAATCTCTGGACGAGATTCTTTTAAGGGGGGAGGAATGTAAAACCCCACTTTTATGGCATGTGAATTCAGTTATGAGTTTTGTGATCAACTATATTAAAGATCCAATATAGTGGTACACATGAACTTAATACCATCCAAACCATTCTTGCACTCATGGTTAAATTTTATTAACATGAGTATTGGACTTCACCACTAATTCTAGAATGATTCTATCCACCCCTCTTCAAATTTTAGACTTATTTGGATGAAGTTTATTAAGGCAATTTAAAGTGCAGTACTAATTGGCCCTGCCAAAAACATTCAAATTAGAGGCTCTAAATTTTTCCTTGACCTTCTAATACTCTCAGATGCTTGCCTGCAAAATTTCAAGATGTTAGGAACTCATTTGCTATTTTATTTGAGACGCTTGGCAAATTTGAATCAAATTTAAATCTGAATTTTAAATTCTTTTCCAACTTCTTTGAACATAAGATTTGAGTTCACCATTGTGTTCAGAATAATTCATTTACCATCTCCACTAAATTTCATGATTTTTGGAGTTGATCTTCCATTTTTAAATGAATTTTTAACTTTACTCTTGGGGTCTGACTGACCTGTGGGCCCCACAGGTCAGCCTCTTCTGAACGGGTCAGGTCGGCCGCCTGCCATCTCTGCACCGGCGCTCGACCGCTCGACAGCGCACGCGCATGCAAGCTCCAGCGAGCTGCTTTCTTTCCCCTTTCCCGATCGGTGGTTCCCCCTCTCGCGATTCCTTCTCCGCCGCGCGCCATCGTCGCCGCCCACCTCTGCTCCGTGGTGCACCGCCGTTTCGGGCAGTTTCAAGCCTCGATCCCAAAAGCTTAAAGGTGCGCCTAGTCAAGCTCTAACTCTCGGTGCAAACCGTTTCCCTTTTCATTACGAAATGAGCAAGTTATCGGTCTTCTTCCTTCCGGCCGATGTGAGGAAGCTCGCTAGGTTTCCGTTTCAATTCTGTTTCTACAAGTAAATATTCTTTACAATTTCTTAGAGATAGTTTCTATAGGTCCTAGTGCTCCTACCTGAGTAAAAACCCCTAAATGTTATCGAGCAACGGCCGAGGAAATCTAGTTTTGCTCGCCGCCGGTGAGGAAACCTCGGTTCACCGTCGAGCTCATAGTTTCCGATGGTTTCCTCCTCTTCCCCATCCAGTTCCTTGATCTGCATCGTCACAGGAAGGTTTTGAAGAAGATCCCGAGTGGTTTGAGCTACTCTGGAGCGAGATCCAGGTTGCCCGAGTGCTCACCGCCGCCGCCGCCATCGCATGGCCATTTCCGACGAGTTTCTGGTCCCACTGACCTCACCGTCGTGCTCAGCGACTCCAAAAACCCTCAGGCGGCGAGTTTGGGCAATTTTGGCCCGTCGGTTTAGCCGGCAGCGAGGTCGCCGGCGAGTCACCGCCGCGGGCGCCGCCTCGCGCTTGCGTTGGACCGAGGTAGAAGACAACCCTGTAGGGCCCCACCTGCTAGTGGCTGCGGGATCACGGTGCGGCTGGGATTCCAAGCGACTGCGCGCGAATAAATCTGTGGACCGCGGTGTTGCATTGACCCGAGCACGCCACGTGGCCCATGGGACCCGCCCGATTGAATTTGAATTCTGGCGCCAATGGGTGGTTAAATTAATTCAAGAAAATTATTCAAATTTCTAAATTGAATATCTCTCTGTAGACTACTCCAAAAATCTTCAAACAAATTTTTTTTGAAAGCTCTTGAGCTCTAGTTTCTGTCAGTACCAATAAGGTTCTGTGAAACTCAAAGTTAAATTCTGTAGGAAATAATCTTTACAAATGTAAATACAATGTTTCCAGATAAGATAGCCACTGGAAAAATCCCCAAAATTCACAAAAAATTTATTGTCCTATTCTTGACTGCCAGAAAAAGTTTGGGAGCCATTTCACCTGTTTAACCCTCTGTATAGTTCATTACCTTTTTCAGTTACTGAATTTTCGCAGATCTTCAGTTGCTTTATTATGTCCCAAACTTGGACTGAGTCTTCCTTTAGTCACAAACTAGCTCCTGTAAAAATCTTGGATTTAATTGACCTACTATCCTAGTCCTAATTCAGTTACAAACTAAATATTGATTAAAAGGCTAAAAATTCAATTATAAAAATAAATCCAGAAATTCTTGCCAAGTTAGAAATACAATAACTCCTTCACCAGAGCTTAGAAAATTATGAAACAAATTTTGCTAGAACCAGGACAATTTCCTCTATCTTGATTATCAACTGCTAGCTATGTTCAAGCTACAATTTCTTCTCTAAAATTTTTGGAAGATAATTGCTTGCCATAATTTTGGAGACAACAACCTACTTTGATCATCTCCTATTCTTTGCAATAGCATCTCTCATATTCCCTAGTATCTACCTTCAAAGTTCCAAAGCCAATCAGATCATTATCACATAGTGGACACCATATATTAAATCATGGTTTTGGTAATAATTATTTTTTTTTCAAAGTCATTCATATACGTATTCTATGCATATCGTATAGTGACCGAAGTCGAGGAGGAGCCAGAATTCTTGGAAGAGCATCTTCCAAATATTAACTCAAACTCTGACCTGCAACAAGGCAAGCCCCAGTTTGCATTTAAGTCGTTTATAAAATTTTACTTTATCACTATGATGAGTAGTCTATGAATTTTGCATTACGTATAGGATGATTGATACTCCACTTGCATGGCCAAAAATGCCAGGCATTGGTTGGAATGAGTTACAGTTTGACCTGTAGTAACTGCTTTGCTAATGCATAGGAAATCCGGTAGAAGTCGAGTAGTTGGAATCTACTCGCGAGAGATGTAGGACATATCTCATAGGATTGGTTAGATAGAAAATGGCATAATATAATGAAATGGAGACCGGGCAGGGAATGGATAGGAAGCGGCGAGAATTGAGTCTCGGTCACATAGCCCTGCCCGTGTCGATTAAGGCCCGTCTGTATGCGGCCCCTTCGGACAAGCTTGACTTGTACCGACAACATAATGGACATATGGAATCCAATAAACTGACATAGCTTGGTCACTTGGGTGTCGAGGCATACCGTTCCGTTTTATAGGTGTGGGTTGAGGGCAGCAAGGTGTAAATCCGCTGGTGGGCACGTCAGAGAACGCCCCATGTAGGGACCTCCTGCTCGTGACGGTTCGACCGGTTCGGCATTTGAGTGTCTTGCGAAAGGTTGCCATATACGACTAGTACTGAAGTGTTACGTAGGTACTGCGCGAAGTACTCGCTGGCATTTCCAAAAGTGCGTATGTGTCATGTTGTCCAGGTGTGTCCTGATTGCAATCATTGTCCCTCGCAGTGATAGAGTACCACTTGTTCACTGCGCCGTGACATAGTAAATACTAAAGAAGCCAGAAAATCATATTGTATTGAATTATAATTACTTTGCAACCTTGCATGATTTAGAGATAGTACAATTAAAAGTGTACAGTTTCCCCATACTTTAGCTGTAATAGCATTATGTGCTCTGGGCATGTCATATCATCGGTAAAGCATTTCTTGTTTGATTGTGGAGCCCATGATGTGCCGTGCTTGGAGAATGTCATTTGCCACATAAAACCTGATTATAAGGATCCACTTGTAGGCGAGTCATTTACGCTTCACCTCACCTATTTTCTAGTGTTCCCCTTACATATGTCTAGTGAGACGGGTTATTCTTGCTAAGCCTTATGCTCACGTTTGCAGTTAACGAGTTTTTGCAGGTTATACAGTTGATGAAGGGTTTGATGATGAGGCTGCACCCCCTCCAGGGTGTACAGTTGAGTGGGAACCCTGCACGCCGCCCTAATTGAGTGTTGCTAGTGCAAAGTATCCAAGGCATGGATAACTTTGCTTTTGCATAGCTAGTGCTGTGAGCGTAGCTATGATATATATATATTTCTATACTTCTGCTAGTATTGTAAAAACTTCCGCTGTATGATAAATAAAAGGCTTTGTCTTGTAATTTTAATCAGTTTCTATTCGTGTATATTGTTGGGTGTCGCATCGCACGACACCACCCAATGAGATCCTCGGATGTCGGGATTCCGGTCCCCACACAATCCTTCCTCCGGAAATCACCTTGGGGTCACTCTGGATCCGGACCTTCGACGAAGCCACGCAGGACCAGCTCCGGCGTGAAGACCTAGACCTCCTTGAGGAGGGATGGTGCCAAGCAGCTGTTTGGAATGCCCGATACCGCCAAGCCCTTCGGTGCTATCATCAGCGGCATGTACAAAACCGACAGCTCGAGGAAGGCGATATGGTGCTACGGAGAATACAATCCAGGGAAGGGTTAAACAAACTCTCCCCCAGCTGGGAGGGACCCTTCCGAGTGATTAAAGTATCCCGTCCCGGAAGCGTTTGCTTGGCTACCGAGGATGGGACACCTCTCCCAAATCCTTGGAATATTGAGCACCTCCGTAAGTTCTACACTTAGTATCACAGTGGTGAGTCTGTAGTAACTTGAGGTGTATGTTGAGTCATTGTACAGAGTCAGGTAGTTCCTCCGGGAGAACAGCCAGACCATTCCTGGAAGATCCGCAAAGTTCATGCAACACTTGTCACAGTCTCAGGACTAAAAGTGTGGCTAGCTACCCCGGGTCAAACGAGAAATGAAACACGCTTAGCCTGGTTCCGTACCCTAAGAGTGTACATGTTTACCCTGTACCCCGGACCTATAATGAAAGACATCTTCATGTGAAACAGACTCCACGTGCATTTATTTTGTACAGGATCAACATTTTTTATTTTTCTCTTTCTTGTCTATAACAAAGTTGTGCAATTCTTAAGAAATTTTAGTTCGACCAGTTCATGTACAATTCGAGCTGTATTGTCAATTCTTTTGGATTCAAATATTGTTCATGGCCCACTCGGCTGAATGCCGCCAAGCCAATCTAGGGCCGGAGTGTGCTACCGACTTAGCTTAGTCAAGCACCCTAAGTACGCCACTCTACCTACACCCCAGCAGGCCAAAGTAAGGCGGGTCCAAGTACAATTGGATCTGGAAGAAAGAAGGCAATGCATTCGGTTGTATTCAGAATTTTGTTCGACCTAAAACTTTCTTGGGAATCGTAAGCCGCGACGAAGTTATAGGCAAGGAGTGAATTTTACTATTTTTCTTGGCTTCAGCGTGCAGGAAAAATAAAGAATCCACGTTGATGGAGAGAAGCCGGAGCTAACAAAGCTCCGACTACCCCTAGGTGGCTTGTAATCGATGTTAAGCATTGGAAACGAGCATCACCGGAGCAACCAAGCTCCGGTAAAGCTAGGGGGGCCAGCCGTCGACGCATAATAAAAGATGGTGAGAAGACCCCACAAGCGGAGTCTGCTGCTAAAAAGCTATGCGTTGGCAAAGGTCACTGCTGGAGCTACTAAGCCCCGACACCCTGGAGGGCTAACTATCGATGCTCTACGCGTTGATAGGGACTATTGCCGGAGCTACTAAACTCCAACGGTAGTCAATGCCGGAGCTTCTGAGCTCCGACAACCTCAGGGGGCCTTCACTATCGAAGACTTCGGACCTACAATCTACAAGTTCGAAGCAAACGAGTCTTCAACAAAACACAATATCCTCTTGGTACATGTTCACAATCAAATTGTGTACATCTACCAGGGGGCCAAGTGAAGACAAACGTGTTGAAGACAAAAAATGAAATTCATTAACAAATTGTGGATTTCATTAATCTGGAGACAAGGGATTACAAAATTGGGGAAGAAAAAGAGAGAATACAAGTGGGAGCTACAGAGATGGTCCTAGACCCTATGGAAGAACTGGGCGACCTTCTGAGCAACCTCCGACACGTTGGCTTGGGTGGCTTCACCTTCTCCTTCGACGGGACCTTCAAGCACCGGGTCCAGAGGAAATTGGGGATCTCGGCTAGTGTAGCACGTCAGCACATACTCTGCGACGTTCTTCGCCAGGGACTGCCCCTCAACCTCCAACTGGTCCGCGATGACGTCACCCACCTTGGAGAGTTTGTTACCCGCCGAGCTCAATGCCTGCAACGCCAGGTCCGGCTCTGTCTCCGGAGCATCCGGACACACAGGACTGAAGCCCATTGGTGTCATCGCGTCGTTGGCTTTGCTCAGGAACTCCCAGACCTGTAGGGAGTCTGCAGTCCTCAAGCCCTTTAGTTCCTCCAAGGATCTTTTGGCTGCCGCCAGTTTAGAATTCTCACGAGCAAGGGGCTCAACCTCTTTGGAATTTTGCTGAATCTTTTCAGCAACCTGCTTCTCGAGTTTTCCGAGCTCCTCCTCCTGGAGGTGGATCTTGTTCCGACGGTCGACCAAGTCCTTCTCCCGGCACCTAACTTTCTTCTCCCTGGCAGCGATGGCACACTCTTGCTTGTAGAGTTCCTGACCTCGCACCCAGGCTTTCTCCTCCTCCTCAATGCAATGCTCCTCCAATTTCTTGGTGCGTTCCTCGAGGCCCTTGTCAGCCAGAGCCACTTTTTCGGTGAGATCCTCCTCCCTCTTCAAGACATCATCCCGCAGCTCTAGGAGTTTTTGCTCTTCATCTTCGAGCCTCTTCTCCCTCTCCTCAAGTGCCTCCCGGCGCTTGATGAGAGTAGTGTTAATGGCTTCAAGCCTTTCTTGGCGATCATCAGCCGCACTATTAGCTGCCTTGGTCTGCTCATAAATGGCCCAGGATTGAGCATCGAGGGCACGAGTCAAGCTCTCCCTATCATCCAATAATTTGCCCTAGTATTTCAGGCGGACCTTCTCCTGCTTGATCCACTCCTTGTCGTCTGCCAGCCTCGACTGCGCCAACTTGGTCTCGAAGTAGAGTCGATTACGCCACCGTCTAAGGGTTTGGTGCTCCACTTCAAGAGCCTTGCTGTCGTGGTAGAACGCCAGCTGGACTTGACGCAGACTGGAGCAAGTGTTGTCAATGGACAACGACAGGGGAGTCTCCTCCGCTGGTTCCAGCGGGTTCTCGCTTACAAAAATTGGGTTCCACTCCACAAGAGTGGTCCCCTGAACCTCCACGGCACTAGGGCCGTCCTCCGAGATAGTCTCAGTTGCCACCAAAGAGGGTCCCGCAGAAGAAGTTCCGACCTCCGGAAGTGGTTCCGAAGGCCCTGCCGCCAGGTCTTCATTTGCCACCTTAGGCAGGGGGCCAGCGACTTCATTTGGGCACCCTGGCTCAGCAGCACCGCCGTCATCACTTCCGGAGCAGGGGCTACTTCCGGCTCCGGCCTGGCCTCCTCCTCCGCTGGTGGCTCAGGTATTGGCACCTCAACCATCGTGGGTTCGAGTGCTGATGCCTCCGCAACGACCGGCTCAGGCGCTGGAAGGTCTTCAGCTGCAACTGGCTCTGAGGCCGGAGCTTCAGAGGTAGTCGGCTCAACCGCCAGGATTTCCTCAACATCTGGCTCGCTCGCCTGGACTTCAATAACCTTCGGCTCAACCGCCGAAGCTTTGAAAATTTCCGGCTCTGGGGTCGGAATCACTGCTTCCTCCGGCTCAGCGGCCGAAGCTTCCAACATCTCAGCATACAGACTTGGAGCTTCAACCTTCGGGGCAGGTGCCGCTAGCACATCTTCTCTCCCGTGGTTCAGCGCTACCACGGGAGTCTTGGGGGATGAGTCGAGGTCCATGACCACGACAGCTGGCGCCGGAGCTACCGCAGGTTCATCCACCACTCAGGGCGGCAACGGGACAGGAGCAGAAGCCTCCGCCCTCACAGCTTCAGCCGCTGTGGCTAAGGGCAAAGCCTCACTCCTCTTCTTGGGGACGCTGCAGATGATGGATGAAGAAACTTAAAAAACAATTACTACATCAAAACAACTGTCGGAGGTAAAGATTAAAATTACCTCGGAAGGCTTCTGCACCAGCTTGCACGAAATCTCTTTCCCGGGCGTTCTGGACTGACCATGGCCGCCGCCGGCGTGGTAGCTCCGGAAGCCCCCCCGGAACTTGTTGCAGTCGCGGGCATTTCCTTAGTCGAGGCCCCCTTGATCGGGAAGGACCTCCAGACCCAGAGGCCTCAGCTGGCCCTGGTACTGGAGTCACGTGTCCAGAGCTAGCACCTCGGGATGACACTGCTGCAAGTGCAGTCACCGCAGTTGTAGAAGACCTCCCCCTCCGGGGAGAAGGAGCTGATGCAGAGGATGTAGGCCTGACGGACCTTCCATCGGCATGCTTCAGCTTCCTCTTCCGGCTCGAGGGTTCGTCCACCGACTCCTTGCCCTTGCAGACGACTTCGGTCCTTGGCTTCGGGGCAGGGTCAGAGCCACCTTCAGAAGCCCCAGGGATCACCACCGTGGAAGTTGATTGTCTCTCGACGACACCGAGGTCGTAAAGCACCGGCATCATCCGCCGGAGCTCCCTGCTGAACTCTACTTCCAAGTTCAGAGGGAGGAAAGCTGGTGGCGGGGTAAAGTCATCACCCGCGACGCCGATGCCGTGCTGGAACTTCTTGAGATGAAACTCCAAGGTCGTCCCTTCCATGTTGGACTTCAGCGCGGTCTCGACCCGGTCGTCGTCCATCACACTGTTGAGGGACCAAGCGAGTTTTTCTCTCCTCTTCAGTGGTGCCCACCTGTTGACCAGGAAATTGCAAAATACCGCTTGAGGAGTTAATCCTCACTCTACACAATGGCAGATCATGGTCAGAGCAGTGTTGAAGGCATTCGACAGCACCGGAGCTTCACTCTAGACTGTAGTGTTGATGTTGGGGAGGCCTTCGGGCAGCTCCAACTTCTCGTGCTCCTCCACTCGGATGACTATCCAGTCCTTCTTCCAATCATCCAACTTTCTAGAGGGAAACGACTGGAGGTACTTGAATGGGCACTTCTTGCGCTTCACAATGTAGTAGAAGCCAAGGTACTCATTACTGCTTTCGGTGGTATGAACGGTGAAGAAGGTCCGGAAAAGCTCAATGCAGGGGGGGGGGATTCCCACCCACATTTCATAGATGTGGACGAAGACAGACACTAGAAGAATGGAGTGGGGGCCAAGGTGGTACAGCTGTAGACCATAGAAGTCTAGCATCATCAAGAAAAAGGAGGAAAAAGGTGGGATCAACCCCACCATGGCGTACGCAGAAAAGTACAGCATCTCGCCGGCGTGCTCCTTCTCGAATGGGAGCTCTCCCCCGATGCGGACCAGGTGGTTGAAGAAGTCCGGGGACCACCCCATGCAGGCCCGGACCTTCTTCCGGTCACCTTCGGTCTTCAAGCGGCTCTCGCGGAGACCCAACTCCGTCGCAGCAAAGCTAGGCAAGAGAGCAAAAGCAAGCTCGAGTTCGGGAGTTCGAGCGCAAGATCAGATGAGAGGCGTAAAGAACCCCAGACGGTGTGCACTTTCCTTCTTAAGTAAGCCCCCGCAACGCTTGGATGAAAACTGCAGGGAAGTCGAAGATACTATTCAAAAATTTCACCCTGCCGATGACAAGAGGGCCTGGGACCACCCCGGCGATCAAGTCGAGGTTCTTACCCAGGCGAACGGTCGTCATCATGAAAGGCGGGAAGACCAAAGGCGGCGGCATGACAAGGCGCGCGGAACCGATACGATTTTCGTATCGGGAACCGGCGACCTTCAATTGCGTGAGATCCGCACGCCAAAGATCTCATTTGCCGCACCCTGGATATGCCACGCGGCGAGGATTTAACTCCAAAACTATCGCCAATGGCACATCTGAAGACTTTTGAAGACTCGGCTCAAAAGTCGAAGGATGGACCCACCTCCGGCGGAATGACTTCACCCAAGGGGTCTTCCCCGGAGGTGGGCCTAGGGGGCCACTGTCGGTACCCTGGGTACCGTATACCCCTTGACATTGCAAAGATCTTAAGGAAATGTCATCAACTTGATTTGAAAACCTTCGGAGGCCCACATGTTAGACATAACCGGACCCGCTTCCCCAATATGGTTAGTCTCAGGGTCGCCACTTGTACCATCAAACAGGAGCCACCGCCCACAAGGGGGAAGCTCCGGGCTATGTACCATAACGGCACCCCCGGACCTAACCCCAGACCGAGGGAAGCTCCGAAACTGACATGTGGCTTGTGGCGCCGGACCTATCTGTTCCTCACAGCATGCTCCGGAGCTGCCACGTGTCCTACCGTCGGATCTTCACCCTCAAACCTCCGTTAGACTCCACAACGGCTCTGGATCTTCAAAGGGGAATCAAGGACTTCAAGACCTGATTAAGTGTCATTACTACTATGTTAATGACACACGATCGGACGACCTTAAATACCAGTAACGAGGCTATCAAAGCCCGTAACTCGGTCATTAAGGGTAATTAGACGAATCAAATGTGTATCAATATTAGTAACTGTCGGGGCCACATCTCGGGCCAGGCCAACTTGTAATGGCCTGTCCTTGTACTATAAAAGGACAGGCCAACGATACATAGAGGGATCTGACCTGCTCTGATCTGATCTGGTCTAGTCGGCTCACACGCGCACTCAACTCACGTCACTTGAGTTGAGTTCATACATCCAATACAACACCAACACATCCTGTGAAGTAGGGTATTACGCTTAGGCGGCCCGAACCACGTAAATCTTTGTGTCTCCTGTGTCATTTTACATTTCACCTTCTTGAATCTCCGTGCGCCCACACCGAACTTCAAACTCCGCAAACACTTTAGTAGTGTCGGGAGATCTGCTGGATCAACTGACAGTAACAAGTCAAGTAGTGGAATTCTACTTGCGAGAGGAGTCGAGTGAGGGAAACCTACTCGCGAGTTGTTACCATAAAATTAACTCTTTAATATGAGACGTGGACAGGGATTTGTGTAGGAGGGTTTGCTCACATCGTGCCTGATGAGGCAGGTGTTGGCAGAGGGATTGGTAGCCCCGTCTGTGTTGGTTAAGGCCCATCTCGCGCTTGGCCCTGTTGGACAACTTTGAAATGTACCGGGTGCATACTGGCTATATGGAATCCAGGAAACTGATGTACCTTGAGGATCCTATGTTGGAACCCTTTCAATCGGCTTAAGCTGTCGGCTGTGAGTACAGTGGGAGGTAACTTACTCAAGAACATCTCACGTCGGAGATGCACCTTGAGTTGAGCTCACTGTTCGGGTCGATCAAACTGTTTCGATGTGGTTGAATTTAGGGAAAGGTGGCTGCGTGCGACATCAGTGGAGTGTGCTGAGGCAACTCCGAGTATGGGCGTATGTGTCGTGCAGTCCGGGTATTTTTTATTCGAATCATCGTCGCTCGCGGTTATGGATTGAGCATAACTGGACACTGAGTCTTGACGTAGTAAATACTAAAGAAGTTAGGAAAATACGATTTATTGCTTTATTCATTGCTTGGACAACCTTGTTTGGCTTAGAGATAGTACAATTAAAAGTTTACAGTTTCCCCATACTTTACCTGTAATAGCATTATGTGCTTTGGGCATGTCATATCATTGGCAAAGCGTTTCTTGTTTAATTGTGGAATCTATGATGTGCAGTGCCTGAAGAATGTCATTTGCTACTTAAAACATGATTATAAGGATCCACTTATAGGCGAGTCTATTTATGCTATTCCATACCTATACTCAGTATTCACCCTGCATATGTCTAGTGAGACAGTTAAGTCTTGCTGAGCCTTATGCTCACGTTTGCGCTTTAACAATTTTTGCAGGTATTAGGTTTATTTCTGCTGTTCAGGTTGTACATGAGATCTCGAGGTATCGAGATAAATGTCATGTGAACCACGCCGCTGCTGAATGTTCTTCATGTTGCTAGTGAGAATCATCCTAGGGCATGGACGACTTCTCTCCTGCTTAGTTAGAGGAGATTATGAGTATGTATTTTCCGTTGCGTGTGTACTTCTGTTGTACACTCTTTTGTAAACTCTTCTTATTGTGAAATGAAAACTTTATATGTTTTGGTATCCTTTTCGTGTGGGCTGTTAGGTGACGCATTGCACGGCACCACCCAATGAGATCCTCGGATGTGTGGACTCCGGTCCCCACGGACATGGTATCAGAGCTTCATTGGGAATAGCACGCTCGAAAAGAGCCTATTTTCGAAAACTCTGAAGTAGTCGATTGAGGATTAGCTATATGCCCATTAAGGAATATTACTAGTATAAGTTATAAAGGTGGTGAAATAACTTACTTGTTATATTATTCTGTAACGACACTCCATCTTCAAGGTAAGAGGTAAGGTACGCCACCGACAGCGGATCAATCTCGGTAAGCTCTGCATACGAGATGTGGTATGTGATATTTCTGTGGCTTTGCACGGAAAGTCAATATGAGTCTCTGAAACTTTTCCATGTTTCTGAGAACATATGACACACGGTACCCCAGCGTGACACAAAATTAGTTGGAGCCCCCATCGGGTGGTGTATAACCCGATAGTATGCATCTCTAGAACTATTCATGTTCTATGGGATCATGCGAAACACGTATGCCCGAGCGTGTATAAGCCGGTTCGTGCGGGAGTCTTTGCTGTAGAGACGTATTTACAGCCATGTACCTCGAGACATGACTTCGCTCGACGGCGACTCACACCAGAGTCGTATGCATTTACTTTTGATTATATCTTATTATGACTGCCTGTCGTGTTTCCCCGTACCGCCCATGAGGTGTGAAGGTGTGAAAGGGGATTGTTTGTCTTCTGCAGGTACACTAACTCCGGTAGCGACCCGTGTAGCAAACGTTTGTGAGTGATCGATATTAGGACCACCTATAGACGTATCCGGATATACCGGGTTAGACCTTTCTTTTCGGAAGGCACGTAGTACCGTCAGTATCACAATTGATACTTTGACCATCCCCCACGAAAGAATGGCTTCATTATCATCTTGTAAGATCCAACTCCCAATTGCTGGAATGTTTTGGGTCAAAGTTTCGACTTGAAGATTAAGGTTGTTGTTCACTCTTGACGGAATCTAGCTCGATTATGTCAAGATGAGCTTTTAGTGAAACTTCGTAGAACCTAGTAGTGTGTTATATGGTTAAGAAGATCTTCAAGTCCTCTACGACTGTTCTTTGAACAGTTTGGGCATGAAAGCCTTTTGAATCGATTCCTATCACCAAAAATAAACACTAATCCCATTTCTTTGAAACATTGGACAAACCTTAGTGTTTTGCCCTATCTCTTCGTAGAGAGTCCTCTACAACGTTTATATAGAACTCCAGAGCAGAATCCATCTCTAACTTACTCAAAATTTCAAATTTCTAAACTTGATCAAATCTGGACAGTCCTGTATACAGTTACTGTTTCTTGCATAACTCGTTGTAGAATTGTCGAATGACTTCATGTGATGCATTTCTGGAATCCTGAGAATGTATGCAACCAGTTTGCTAAGTGTTATTTTTGCAAATGTTGATATATGTATATCTGAAAATTGTGGACAAAATCAGCCTTAAACAAAGGAGGTGCTGTCCAAATTTTCAGAAAAACTGTCAACTTGCAAATGACATATCTTCTCAACCAGAAGTGCTACTAGGGCATGTAAATACTATTTAGAAAGATTTGGAAGTCGTCCACAAGTTTTCTGTTCAACTCCAGACCAGAATCCTTTTCTAAGTGGGTCTAAGTGGGTGAAATTTGGAGATTTGCAGAAACTGTCCGGAATTAACCAAACTGGACATGAATCTGTACAGTTCTGAATTTGAACCATAACTCGCGGACCTTATGTCCAATAGGGTCACGCGAGTCACCGTTGGAAAGGTTAGAGAGTCAGCTACAATTTCTGAAATTGGCTCCTGACCTGAGTCGGTCATCTACCTATTCCAAATCGAGTTTGAATGCAGAGTGGTCAATCTGAACTGAATTCAAATTCTGAATGCTGAAATTTTAACCAACTCCAAATTCATATCTTTTAAACCAGGACTGATACGAATACAATTAAGTACATTATGGAAAGCTTATTACATTGTCTACAACTTTGTAAATAAGAATATTTCCAGATTTCCATCAGAACAGCCTGAAAACTTTAGATCAAAACTGCTACTTTTAAGCAGGTTCTGCTGAAAGTGCAGAAAATTCTGCTGACTTTAAAATAGCATAACATGCAAACCAGAGATGATCTAGAGGCAAACCAATACTTTTTGGAAAGGTCCTTAAGTGTAATATAACTTTGTTGTTCACCTCGAGGAAGGATTTTGCCTCTAACTGGATGAAATTCTCATAGTTCTCCAGATTGGTCATTTCTGGCAGAACAGTTCGTCTTTGTAGCATAAGTTTGAAAATTTGCGCGAACATGAATATTGTTATACTGTCACAAAGTTCTTGATATGTTAATGTTTTCCTTATCTTCACTTATTGCTGAGATCGAGCTTTGACTCATCCCAAATTCATTTGTGCAGTATGGTTTGTACTCGCTCATCGAGTAAGGTCGGAAGTTCTCGTCGAGACGGTGTTGATTCGGATCCACCGCAGGCACCACCATCAACGGTATTTGTGGATGTCATGTCAAAAATGTTCAAGTCACACCAAGATAACACTAAGTTACTTCAAGCTTTGGTGCAGCAGGGCCTAAGTCATCAAACGCAGCAAGTTATTCCACCTGGAAACAGTTATTTGGATTTCTTGGAAACGCAACCGTCAATCTTCACAGAAGCAACTGAACCATTAGAATCAAATCATTGGCTTCATGTAATGGAATCTAAATTTGGTGTGTTTCCCTGTGACGATTATCAGAAGACCTTGTTCTCTGCTCAACAACTCCATGGAGCTGCCGGAGCATCGTGAGCAGAATATAGTGTGACTCGCCCTGAAGGTCATCGGATAGCATGGATTGAGTTCCGTGAGGCCTTTCGTGCTGGTCATATTCCGACAGGGATTATAAAGACCAAGTATGAGGAATTCGTTGAACTTAAGCAAGGAGACATGAGTGTCCATCAGTATTTTAAGGAGTTCAACCGTTTAGCACAATATACGCCCGACTATGTGAATACAGAAAGGTTAAGAAGTGATCACTTCTTCGGAGGGTTGCGGGTCAAACATCGAGATAGGTTGGCGTTGTTCAATCACGCCAAGTACAAAGAATTTGTCAATGCAGCTATCCTACAAGAAAAGGCAGATCTTAGTCTCCAAGCGGAGAAGCGAAAGTGGAGTATTCCGCAAGACAACACTAGTGTGGTTGCTCAGAAATATCGGTTGGTATATCGTTCGCCATCTGGTCAAGAATGGCAGCCATCTGTCAAACCATCATATCAAAGTCGCCCGCTACTTACATCAAGATTCAAATCACCCCCGCAGCAGTAGCACATAAGTTCTTATCCATTTTCACCGCAGCCAGAGATACCCAGTTCTCATCCACAAGAGCACTAAACCGACTAGATATCCGTGCTTCACTTGTGGTCTTAGGGGTCACTTTACTAGATATTGTCAAGAGAGAAATCAAAGCTGCAGCCAGTCGTCATTTCAACATTCAAGTCAAATTCCCAATCAGCAGCAAAAGAAATCAAAGCTTGGCAGTGTCCACTATACTACCATTGAGCGTGTACCAGAAAGAGAAACCGTGTTAACGGGGATGTTCACTCTCAACCATATACCTACGTTGTTTCTCTTTGATTTCGGTGCTACACATAATTTCATAAGTCAATATTTTGTGTTCAAGCACCAGCATCCAACTACTACCACAAAACATCGCTATCTTATATCTTCACCCGGAGGTAATATTACCGCAAGTGATGTTATCTCCCGAGCACCATTATGTCTAGGTGGTAGAATATATCCCACTACTCTTATTATCCTTGAAGGTCAGAAGATTGATGTAATCTTCGGAATGTCGTGGTTAAGCAACCATGAAGCTGTTCTAAATATCAATCCTCGCACCGTTGAGCTCAACTCTTCAACTCATGGCCACCACAACTTAATTCTTGAGAACACAGTTCAAGAAAGTGCAGCGGTGTATCATTCGGAAACAAGTAAGTTGGAAGACATTCCAATGGTCCGTAATTTCCAGGATGTATTTCCCAACGATCTGCCGGGTATGCCGCCCGACCAAGATGTGGAATTCAAAATTGAGTTAATACCAGGAACTACACCTATCTCTCGACGACCATATAGAATGGCACCTAAGGAGTTAGCTGAATTAAAGCATCAGCTGAACGACTTATTGAGTAAAGGTTTCATTCGCCTGAGCTCCTCACCCTGGGGATTCTCAGCTCTCTTAGTCAAAAAAAGGACAAGACATTGAGGCTATGTGTGGATTATCATCCGCTTAATGCCGTGACTATCAAGAACAAATATCCACTAACACGTATTGATATGCTCTTCAATCAATTAGTGGGTGCTAGGGTATTCTCCAAAATGGACCTTCGGTCTGGTTATCATCAGATTAAGATACGACTAGAAGATATACCGAAGACGGCATTCTCAACTAGATATGGACTTTATGAGTATTTGGTTATGTCTTTTGGTCTCACAAATGCCCCAGCGCATTTCATGTATTTGATGAATTCAGTATTCATGCCAGAGTTAGACAAGTTCATTGTGGTATTCATCGATGATATTTTGGTATACTCCAAGTCAGAAGAGGAACATACTGAAAATCTCAAGATCGTGCTTCAACGACTGCGTGATCACAAGCTATATGCCAAATTCAGTAAATGTGAATTTTGGATTAATCAAGTTCCATTACTTGGTCATATTATTTCAGTGGAAGGCATAGTTGTGGATCCAAGTAAAGTGGTACAAGTGCTGAAATGGCAATCTCCCACCTCCGTACATGAAGTCCATAGTTTCTTGGGTTTAGTAGGCTATTATCGGAGATTTGTTCCAAGTTTCTCAAAAATTGCAAATCCTATGACGGACTTATTAAAGAAGGGCAACAAGTATGTATGGAGTGAATCATGTGAGGAAGCCTTCAAAACTCTGGTGAAGCATCTCACAACAGCCCCAATCTTGGCTCAACCCAATACTACGAAATCGTTTGATGTTTATTGTGATGCATCCGGCATCGGATTGGGCTGCGTACTTATGCAAGATGGAAGAGTAATTGCATATGGATCCAGACAACTCTGAAATCATGAACACAATTATCCGACACATGATTTGGAGTTGGCAGCAGTAGTTCTTGCACTGAAGATGTGGAGGCACTACTTAATGGGAAATCTAGTGCACCTCTACACAGATCATAAAAGTTTGAAGTACATCTTCACACAAAAGGAATTAAATATGAGACAACGAAGATGGTTAGAGTCAATCAAAGATTATGAACTTGAGATTCACTATCACCCCGGCAAGGCCAATGTGGTAGCTGACGCACTTAGTCAAAAATCTCACGTTCGTAATTTGACCATTGGTCCTATGGATGAAGATGAACCAACTCTACGTGTGACTCCTCATCGAGCTTTGTATAACCTTGCTCTCATACCTACAATCAGAGAGGAGATTGTTGAGGCTCAAAAGAAAGATAAGGGAATGTCTCATATTCAGAGGAGACTTAAAAGTGGAGAAATGAAATGTTTCTGGGAAGACGAACAAGGAACTTTATGGTTCAAGAATCGAATAGTGGTACCCCGGGACATGGACCTACGGAAAAAGATTTTGGATGAGGCTCACTTGTCCAAATATTCCCTCCACCCAGGAAGCAATAAAATGTACAAAGATCTCCGTACTAAATTTTGGTGGACACGTATGAAGAGAGAAATAGCAAAGTATGTGTCCGAGTGTGACACATGTTGGAGAGTAAAAGCTGACCACATGAGGAAAAGCGGACTGCTACAACCATTGAAAATACTGGCATGGAAATGGGAGGATCTGAGTATGGATTTCATTGTCGGATTGCCTCTCACCATTCACAAGCACGATTCCATTTCGGTGATCGTTGACCGGTTAACTAAGTCAGCACATTTCATTCCAATGCATACCGCTTACAACGTAAAGAAATATGCGGAGTTATACATAGCAAGAATTATGTGCTTACATGGTGTTCCCCGCACCATTGTATCAGATAGAGGCTCGTTGTTTGTTGCTCATTTCTGGGAGCAACTGCATGCATCATTGGGAACAAAGTTAATTCGTAGTTCCGCATATCACCCTCAAACCGATGGACAAACCGAGAGGGTAAATAAAATACTTGAGGATATGTTAAGAGCATGTGCCATACACCACGGTAAAAATTGGGATGATCAATTACCGTTGGAGGAATGCTCGTACAACAACGGATATCAATCTAGTATTAAAATGGCACCCTATGAAGCTCTCTATGGCAGAAAGTGCCGCACACCACTCAACTGGTGTGAATCTGGTGAATGAATAGTATATGGAATTGATCTGGTAAATGAAGCCAAAGAGCAAGTAAATGTTATGCAAGCTAATCTTAAAGTCGCTCAGTCTCGACAAAAGAGTTATGCGGATAAAAGGCGTCGTCCTTTAAGTTTTAGCATCGGAGATCACGTGTATCTCTGTGTCTCTCCGATGAAAGGAATTCATCGGTTTGGAGTAAAAGGAAAGTTGGCTCCGTGATTTATCGGTCCATTTGCTATCATTGAAAGATGTGGTCCTGTTGCGTACAGATTGGAGTTACCATTAACTCTAGCTGGTGTTCATGACATTTTCCACATATCCCAATTACGGAAATGTCTCAAACCATCTACCGACATCCATATTGATGAAATGGGAGAATTGAAACCAGATCTCACCTACGTCGAGCATCCAATCTGGATTATCGATAAAAAGTCTCGTGTCACAAGGAATCAGACGATGTGGTTTTATAAAGTTCTATGGAGTAACCACACCGTGGAGGAATCAACATGGGAGAGTGAAGATTATCTCCGCACAAAGTATCCAGACATGTTATTGTCATATCTCCGGTAATCTTTTACCTCCGTCTCTTTCATTTGTCATCTCGGGACAAGATTCTTTTTAAGGGGGGAGGAATGTAAAAGCCCTAAATTGCAAAGGCAAAGTTCAGATGGGAGATGTTGAAATTTAGAGGGGAAAAAGAAATTTAACTAGAATCCGAAAAAAATTCAAACCAATTTAAACCTCATTTAAGAAAATTCAGAAAAATTCAAATTTAGCTCATGGTCAAACTTTGCCAAGATAAAAATCTGAGCTCACCATTTAATTACAAATAATCCAATTAGCACCTCTGCAAATTTTCATAATATTTGGAGCACTAATTGTATTTAATTCAATGAGTACATTGAATTCCATTGAAGTTCAAAGTTGGAATATAAAACTCAAATTTAGCAATTCTTGAAATTTATTTCAAATTTGGATTCTTCCTATTCTAGTGAACCTCCCTGCCAACTTTGAACAATTATAGAGATCTTTCTGTCAGCTGAAAATATAATTACAAGAAAGAGGAAAAATGGTGAAAGGTGGGCCCCACCTGTAAGATGCTCAATCATATTGTCAACTTGTCAAGTTCCATACTGTAGTGTATAATCACCTTCCTGCTAATTATATTAGCGTCCCAGTTAATCTAATCAAAGACTAAGGAAATGAGCTAGAGATATTTGTGCTGGGCATTGAGGATAAGGGAGAGGAAGTTTGTGGGCCCTAGCTGTCAGCCTCAGCATTCATTAGAGCAACGTGCTCTGTTTTTCTGCCTCTTCCCACGGCGACACAAAGGCAAGCGCATGCGCCACCTCCTCCCTGCTCGACTCCCAGGCTGGTCACCGCGCACCCCAGCAACCTGCTTTATAAGCCAAGCACCGTACTCCTTGCTCCTTCTTCCTCGCTCTGCCTCAGCTCCAAGCAAAACCGGCGCTGCTTGAGTTTACTGTGGACGCCTCCTGTTCGACGTCTTCCGACCACGGCAAGCGTTTGCGCGCCAGCCTTAGGCAGCATAACGGTGCGCGGTCGAGTCCTCAACCTCCGTGAGCTGCTAAACTGTTGTCTTCTTCCTCTACCGATAGTGCCGGATGCAAGTCTTCTGCCTCTGTTTCGACCGCCGCAGTGATTTCCACGGCGGTACAGCACTTCGGGCTTGCTCCCAGCTCGCTCAGCGCGCAATAAGGTTCGCCCCAACCCTACTCTACTCTCCCCCACGGGTACTATGCCAGTCAGGACACGGTTCAACTGGTGTGCACTGTTTTCCCTCGACTGTTCTCAAGAACAGAGAAACTTCAGCGTAGGAATTCTGTTTCCACGTCTAAAAATTTTCTAATTAAACTAGAGAATAGAATCTTCATGTTCCGACGGACCCTTAGGATCAAACGGCGTCGATTTTCATCCACCATACTCACTAGAATCCGAGTTCTTGCGACGGCCGGACCTTTCGAACTAGGTCACCGGTGTAATCCTTGTTGCAGTCGATTTCTCTCCAATTCTAGTCCATATTCTTGTTCCATATCGACCACTGGTGCCTTTTGATCAATCCCCGAGTGCTATGGTGCTCTCTGTATGCCGAACGACTTCGCCGGAGCCATGCCGACCACCGCCGCCGTGGAGGCAACGCTTCCGGCCATCATTTGTTTTCCCTGACCACACCAGCGTCTTTACTGTGTGGAGTTAGGCACAGGCGGCCACTTGAGGGCAGCAAGATGTAGGGGAAAATCCACCGGCGAAAAGCGCCGCCGGGTCCGCCTTCGGGCGCTGCCACTCGGGCCCTGCCAGAGGTTGAAGAAGACCCCGGCCGGCCCCACTTGTCAGTCCCTGTTGCAAAGCTGCGGATCAGTTTGCGACTGTGGATCCCATGTGACTGCATCAGTGAACCCTGTGGCCGGTGTTGCTTAATTCCGATTGGCCCAATTTAAATCCTGTGAGCCGAGCCATTATTCAAACCTTTTTCAATTGATATTTAAATTCCGGATTTAGTTCCTACTTTGAAAATCCACATCTCCTAGAAGAATTGTCCAAAAATTCTCAAATAAATTTTTTTAGAACCAGCATGAAAATTACTTTCCAGTGGAGCACTTCTATTTGTATGAAAGTACATAAGAATTTCTCCATAATTCAAATAAAAAAAATGCTTATAGAATTAATTTCGATAGTTCTGCTCTTTGGAAAACTACCAAAATTTTTCCAGAACCTTCATTTTGTTATGTAGAAGCTCCAATAAAAGTTTCAAGCATAACAAAGTTGTTTAAGAGGGTTTAATTCAAAGTCTTTGCCTAGGTTAATTATAATTCCATAAAATAACAAATGAAATCCAGAAATTCCAAAGAACATGTAAATTCAATATCTTCCTGTAGGAAGCTTGAAAAATTGTGAAACCATTTTTGGTAGCTTCCTTTTGATCATTACTATCTAGCTATGCCATTTATGGACATGATAAAACCTCAGGTTTTATCTGCAAATTCCTAAATGATGAAAGCTTGATAGAATTTTGTGGATAGTTTTCTCCCACCAAATTCTCTGAAATTTTTATGAGAATTTATTCATCACATCAGTATACCAGAGATAAATTATCAGAGCCAATAGAACTTCTCTGCATAGGAATTACTTCTATATAGTTTCCTCATATCCACGACTATATAGAAATTTCTTATGTACATTCTTATAATATGAAGTAATATCAAATTAACCTACCCAAATCCAATTTAATACCCAACAGTACACCTTATTCATTATTGATTTACAAACATACTTCCAGAGTATGACATTGCATAATGTGTGCATATTCATTAGTTAGGTTACTAAAGTATATTATGTGCATATCCATTGCGATAGACGCCGTGACGGAAAGGAGTCGAAGAGGACCTGTTCGTGAAGCATCAAGCCACTAACCCTTGACATCTAATAGAGTCGCAAACTAAGACAAGCCCCGGTTTGCATTTAAGTGCCTTTTACAGTTTTGCTTTATACACACTGTACTGAATAGACTTGATATGTGCATTAGGTCTATGTTGATTGAATACCCCACATGCATGACCAAATAATCCCTGAAATGGATGGGTAGTATAAGACCCCCTCAATTTATATTGCTATGCTTAATGTTTAGTTAGAAGATCGGTAGAAGTCGAGTATGTTGGATAATACTCGCCACATTGGTCACATTTTATTGGTCACAAGTCAAGTAGTGGAATTCTACTTGCAAGAGAAGTCGAGTGAGGGAAACCTACTCGCGAGTTGTTACCATAACATTAACTCTTTAATATGAGACATGGATGGGGATTTGTGTACGAGGGTTTGCTCACATCGTGCCTGACGAGGCAGGTGTTGGGAGAGGGATTGGTAGCCCCGTCTATGTCGGTTAAGGCCTGTCTCGTGCTTGGCCCTGTTTGACAAGTTTGAACTGTACTGGGTGCATAGTGGCTATATGGAATCCAAGAAACCGATGTACCTTGAGGATCCTATGTTGGAACCTTTTCAATCGGCTTAAGCTGTCGGCTGTGAGTACAGTGGGAGGTAACTTACTCAAGAACATCTCACGTCAGAGATGCACCTTGAGTTGAGCTCACTGTTCGGGTCAATCGAACTGTTTTGATGTAGTTGAATTTAGGGAACGGTGGCTGCGTACGACATCAGTGGAGTGTGCCGAGGCAATTCCAAGTATGGGCGTAAGTGTCATGCAGTCCGGGTGTTTTTGATTCGAATCACCGTTGCTCGCGGTTATGGATTGAGCATACTTGGACACCGAGTCTTGATGTAGTAAATACTAAAGAAGTTAGAAAAATACGATTTATTGATTTATGAATTGCATGGACAACCTTGTTTGGCTTAGGGATAGTACGATTAAAAGTTTACAGTTTCCCCATACTTTACCTGTAATAACATTATGTGCTTTGGGCATGTCATATCATCGGCAAAGTGTTTCTTGTTTGATTGTGGAGTATATGATGTGCCGTGCCTGAAGAATGTCATTTGCTACTTAAAACATGATTATAAGGATCCACTTATAGGCGAGTCTTTTTATGCTATTCCTTACCTATGTTTAGTATTCACCTTGCATATGTCTAGTGAAACGGTTAAGTCTTGCTGAGCCTTATGCTCACGTTTGTGCTTTAACGATTTTTGCAGGTATTAGGTTTATTTCTGCTGTTCAGGTTGTACATGAGTTCTCGAGGTATTGAGATAAATCTCATGTGAACCACACCGCTGTTGAATGTTCTTCATGTTGCTAGTGAGAATCGTCCTAGGGCATGAACGGCTTCTCTCCTGCTTAGTTAGAGGAGATTATGAGTATGTATTTTCCGTTGCGTGTGTACTTCTATTGTACACTCTTTTGTAAACTCTTCTTATTATGAAATGAAAACTTTATATGTTTTGGTATCCTTTTCGTGTGTGCTGTTAGGTGCCGTATTGCACGGCACCACCCAATGAGATCCTCGGATGTTTGGACTCCGGTCCCCACATATAACCCGCTCGGAGACCAACGCAACTCAAACTAGGACTCGTATCCTACTCCGTTTCCATCAAAACTTCCTATAACTATTCAAGACTCTTCCATACACAGATAGAAGCAAAGATAAGTCTTCCAAAAACCCTAGGAACACATCCAACATTCCTAAAACAACAAAACTTTGTGACCCACACGAAACCCTATCATAACCAACTCAGATATTTCCATATTTGAGTAAACCCGACTCAGCCGCAACCTGAGTCCATAACCTAGTCGGTTGGACCTTTCCGACTATGTCCACATCTCTTCGTCACTCCTTGGAACCAGTTAGCCACGTCCATGCACTCTTTGCACACGTGCAAACATATTCAACTGACGTCCACGATACCTTCATATGCATTGTTCTTGATTCAACCATGTTGCACGACCTCCCGATCAACTCAACCACAATTCCACCCGAACTTGGTTGTTGAACATCATCTTCTCCCTAAGACTAGTTCAATGGATCCCGTCACTAGCCATATCTTGAACTCAAGCAACACCTGCACATGAACAAACGACCAATACTTCCGAGCACAAGTCCGCGACTTGACTCATGTTAGTTCCGATAACCACAACACCTCACGTGAGCACCTCACATAAGCATGTTGCAAACCATAGCAAAACATTAACCACCATGATCAGCCAAAACACATCAAAAGCTTGGTAAAAGAATACTAAGCAAACTTTCCATAGATGTAAAGCAAGTTTCAAATATTGCAAGGTAAAAGCATAACAATTGCAATCTAGCTCCAGACCTTGCCAAAGCTAACCGGACCTTGAGTCGGAGCTTACCAATGCTATCAGGACCTAGCACCTGAGCTTACCGAAGCTAGTAGGACCTTGTGCCAGACCTAAGAAAAACATGTTGGGCCGAGCCACAGCAAGTCGGACCTAGCCAACGCAAGTCGGACCTAGACAAAGTAAGTCGGAGCTTACCAAAACAAGTCGGACCTAGACAAAGTAAGTCGAACCTTACGTCAGACCTTTTCGGAGCTACCCAAAACAAGTCGGACCCATTGTCGGACCTTGCTGGAGCTCGGACCTGTGTCAAACCTTGTTAAAAAGAGTGATTTGGCAATATTCAAAACTTTTACCATCATAGCCAATGTATTTAACACATATAGGTATCACAAGTTTGTTGATGGCTGTTATATACCAATTTCACCCGTCAATATAACTCAAATATGTGAAGGAAATATCATTTCCTGCACACATAACCTTTCTATTTAACCTATTTCCACTTTTCCATGGTGAAAGTAGTGCATGTAGCTATTTTATGCAGAATTGAAGTGAAACAAGGGGATGGATCCTATAAAATATAATTCCAACCAATCAAGCGACGACATGCGGCACCAAATGGATCAAATGGCCCAAAAAAATAAGTATTTGAGACCATCCAATGGTGTGCACCCATATAAGAGGATAGGACCCACCTAGCAGAGAACTGAAGGAAGCACAACCCCAACAGGGCTAAGACCAGGTCATCCAACCTCCCTAGTCGGCCGACTAGGGAGTGGAGCCAAACCCAGTCAAATGCCACGTGTTGGCTCCTCCTGACTTGAAGAAGTCTTGGGTGACTTATTCGCGTGCTTTTGGTGGCGAGAGTCAACCCTTAACAAAGCTATAAGTAGGAACCCCCACCCCTCCGTTCAACACACACCACTTGAGTATTCATCAATTGTATCCACTACTCTCCATAGGTTTATAGAAGTATAGGCTGTAGAGAGGAGAGTCTCTAGTTCTTAGTCCATGTAGGAGAGGAGTAGAAGGAGTCTCTTCCCAATTCCTAATTGGGAAAGTTATGGCTCTTATATTCCTAATTGTATTTGTGACTTTGCTCTTAATAAAGATGTTGTCTTTAGTCTTCTATTCTTCATATACTTGGATGAAGCATTTCTTGTTTGATTGTGGATTCCATATGTGTGGTAGGAGTAGTATTTATGATTATGCTATACCAATCTCATTATATCATCATAAACACTACGAACCCCAACTATAGTCTAATTAGCTATGACATGATTATGTTAACATGAATCACTTATGCTATGAATTAACATTGGTTCAATGATGATTTAGATCATTACCTTAGGTTGGCTTGTGCCTAGGCTCTTAAGATAATTTCTTAATATGCTAGCATGGTGCTAGGATAGAAAGTAGCATTGAATGTCTCGTAGACCCACAGATTGAAGTGGTAGGCAGTCGGTGGTGATAGCCCTATCTATCCTTTGTAATCCTCCACGTTCGGCTATGACACATGCTCTTGGCGGGATTCATCCTAGTATTGCTAGGGGTAAACCCATGCCCGATGTGTTAATCCGCATAGCATGATAATCTATAATTAATATAATCATTAGTAACTAAGTTAGGCTATGCATATGTACATTAGAAGCATAGTAGGAGTTTCTACCTAACCCTTAGCCTAGTCCCTCTTTACCTTATTTTTCCCCTTAGGATAGAATGCAATTTTTTGTGTCACACTACTCCAACTGTCATTTATCGATCCTTGCTAGAACCTTGCCTAGATCAACCTAGCCTCTCCACTTGATGATTACTTTGCCTCTATCTAGCCTTCCTTTGGGAGAATATAAATGACACCCTTTGGGAATACTCTTAGAGGGGAAATGCTACATCAATAGTTTTGGTGTTGCCGAAGTGAACCAACGACACTTCACCTGGTACTACCTAATTGTAGCCCGCGGAGGTTCTCTGAACGGTTTGGGCGCCCGGAGATTCTGAACAACATGATGATACCGATAATTTACGTGGTTTTGGCCGCCTGAGCTTAATACCTTACTCCACGGGGTGTGTGTTGTTGTATTGAGGATTCACAGGTGCTTGCGTGCATATGAGCTTAGTCATCATGTACCATGCGGTGCAGCCCTTTTATAGTCTAAGGACTCATCGTTACATCACCGACCTAGCCCAACATGTGGCCCTGGCGTAGTTAACAGCCTAATAAGAGATCAACGAGTATTAAATGTGGTTAATAGAGTGGTAACGTGCCTTAATAATGGTGTTACCCCTATTAGCAGTCCACTGAGGACGTGTCATTAATATGGCACTAATGACACATAATCAGGTCTTGTAAATGTCGCCTTAACTGTCCCTTGAAGGTCCGAGCCGTTGGAGATTTCTCAGTCTTCCGTTGAAGTCCTAGCTCCGGAGGCTCGAAACATGGCGGCTCTGGAGCTTCGCATTGTGGGGAGGCAGGTCCAGAACCACTATACATGTGGTAGCACCGGAGCTTCCCTCTATTATGGGTTAGGTCTGTAGTTACCGACACATGCTAGGGTCGGAGCTTCCCTATGACTGGTGTTAGGTCCGGCCTTGTGATATACGTGTCACTGTCGGAGCTACCCAAACGAGGGAGGCAGGTGCAGTACTGTGTAACACGTGTGGCCTTCAGAGATCTTAAACTTGAACGGGGGGAACTCCTTATCTTTTCTTTCAATGTGATGGCATACTCGGTACGTAGGGTACTGACATTGGCCCCCAGGCCCACCACCGGGAGAAACTCTTTGGGTTAAGATATTCTACCAGAGGTGGGGCCCTCTTCGATTCCTGCACCGTGTATTCAAAAGCGTAGTTGGGGTGATGGTCCGTTGTTGAACCGCCGTCGCGTGGCTTTCCTTGAATGCGGCAGGTGATATCCGCGCGGCAGATCTCACGAAATTGAAGGTCGCCGGTTCCTAATACGAAAACCATATCAGTTCCGAGTGCCTTGTCACGGTGCCGCCCTCGGGCTTCCCGCCGGCAATCATGACAACGTCCGCCTGGGGTAATAACCTCGACTTCCTTGTCGGGTGGCCCCGGGCCCCCTTTGTTATTGACGGGGTAGATTTTTGAAATGTGTCCTTGCTCTTAATGCGGTTTCCATCCAAGCATTGTAGAGGCTTACTTAAGAAGGAAAGCCCGCACGGTTTGAGGACTCTTTACATTTTTGATTGAATTCACGCTCAGAGCCTTCCAACCTTTGCCTAGTTTTCTCTTCTTTCGCTCCACTTTGCCGTGATGGAGTTAGGTCTTCCAAAAAGTCGCATCAAGAGTAAAGATGATCTGATGAAGGTCCGGACCATCATGGGGTGATCCAGCGACTCCTTCATCCACGTGATTCGCGTTGGCGAGCTTCCCTTCAAGAAGGAGCGCCGTGGCAAGATGGTGTACCTCTCAGCGTACGCCATGGTGGGACTGATCCCACCTTTTTCAAGTTTCATCTTGATGCTGCTGGACATCTACTGCCTCCAATAATATCACCTTTGCCCCCACTCCCTCCTGCTGGTGGTGACTTTTGTCCACTTCTGCGAGATGTGGGTGGGCGTGCCTCCCTGCATCGTGAAGCGCAAGAACCGCCCCTTCAAGTACTTGAAGTCGTTCCCCTCCGACAAATGGGATGACTGGAAGAAAGATTGGGTCATCATTGTAGTGGAGGAGCACGATAGGTTGGAGCTGCCCCAGGGACTCCCCAATGTTGACACTGATGCCTGGAACGTAGTTCCGAAGCTATCGGATGCATTCAAGCCTGTCGTGGCCAGAATCCAAGAATGTGTGGAAGGTGGAATGATCCCCAGATGGTCTTGGGAAATTTTTGGTGAACAGGTGGGCACCGCTGAAGAGAAGGGAGAGGCTCGCATGGGCATTCAATAGTGTGATGGATGACAATCGGATTGAATTCGGTTTGAAATCCAACTTGGATGACGAAGCTTTGAAGCTCCATCGCAAGAAATTTTAGCATGGGTCCATCTCTGATGATGCCTTGATTCCCTCGGCTCCTTTCCTGCCTCTGAACTTGATTCCAGAGTTCAGCAAGGAGCTCAGGAGGAAGATGCCGATGTTAGATGAACTCGGTGAAGTGGAGAAGCGCAAGACCTCCAGGGTTGTAATTCTCGGGGCTTCCGAAGGGGTGGTCGCCCCTACCCCGAGCAAAAGGGTTGATGACATTAGCAAGGGCAAGGGCAAGGAGCCAGCAGAATCTTCCAGTCGGAAGAGGAAGCTGAGGCACGCTGATGGGAGCTCTGTCAGGTTTGCTCCGTCTACAACTACCCCTTCTCCTCGGCGAAGGAGATTTTCGGTGGCAACACCTCCTCCTCCAGTTCAGACGTCCTCAAGAGGCACCAGCTCTGGGCAGTCGACTCCGGTCTCAGTGCCAGCTATGGGCTCCAAGTCCAGTAGTCCTTCTGTCGGTGGTTTGGATCGGCAGATCTCCCTATACTACTAAAGTGATAGGGGAGTTTGATGTTCGGTGTGGGCGCGCGGAGATTCAAGAAGGTGAGTAGGAATTGACACAGGAGACACGAGAGTTTACGTGGTTCGGGCCGCCTGAGCCTAATACCCTACTCCACGGATGTGTTGCTGTTGTATTAGCTGTATGAGCTTGTGTTGAGCGTCAATGGCATGTGTATCTGTCTCTAGCGTGTGTCTCCCCTTGAACGTGTCGTCGGCCTGTCCTTTTATAGTACAAGGGCAGGTCGTTACAAGTTAGCCTGGCCCGACATGTGGCCCCGGCGGTTACTAGTATTGACACTTATTTAACACATTTAATTGCTCTTAATGACCCTATAACGGGCTTTGATAGCACCGTTATTGGTGTTAAGATCGTCTGTTTAAGTGTCATTAATATGGTATTAATGACACTTAATCGGGTCTTGAAGTCCTTGATTCCCCTTTGAAGATCCGGAGCCGTTGTGGGGTCTTCCGGAGGTTAGAGGCTGAAGATCCGACGGTTGGACACGTGGCAGCCCCGGAGCATACTGTGGAAACAGGTAGCTCCGGGGCTACCCGACACGTGTCAGGCCCGGAGCTTCTCTCGGTCTGGGGCTAAGTCCGGAGGTGCCATTTCGGTACATGGCCCGGAGCTTCCCCCTTGTGGGCGGTAGCTCCGGTTTGGTAGTACACGTGGCGACCCAGGGATTAACCATGTTGGATAAGCGGGTCCGGTTATGTCTGACATGTGGGCCTTCGAGGGTCTTCAAACCAAGTAGATGATTTTCCTTTGAGATCTTTATAACCTCAAGTGGTGTACGGTTTCTAGTGTACCGACAGTGGCCCCCTGGACCTACCTTCGGGGAAGTCATTCCGCCGGAGGTGGGTCCATCCTCGCGACCTTTGAACTGAGTCTTCAAGGGTCTTTGAGGGTGCCGTTGGCAAGGACTTGGAATTAAATCATCGCCGCATGGCGTATCCCGTGTGCAGAAGATGAGATCTTTGGCATGCGGATCTCACGCAATTGAAGGTCGCCGGTTCCCGATACGAAAACCGTATCGGTTCCGCGCGCCCTGTCAGGCTGCCGCCTTTGGGCTTCCCGCCTCTTGATGACAACCGTTCACCTGGGTAAGAACTTCGACTTGATCGTCGGGGTGGTCCCGGGCCCGCTTGTCATCGGCTGGGTAGAATTTTTGGGTGGTACCTTCGACTTCCTTGCGGTTTCCATCCAAGCGTTGCGAGGGCTTACTTAAGAAGGAAAGTTTGCACCGTCGGGAGTTCTTTACGCCTCTCATCTGTTCTTGCGATCAAACTCCCAACTTGTGCTTCGCTTTTCCTCTCTTGCCTAGCTGTGCCGCGATGGAGTTGGGTCTCCGCGAGAGTCGCTTGAAGACCGATGGCGACCTGAAGAAGGTCCAGGCCCTCATGGGGTGGTCCTCGGACTTCTTCAACCGCTTGGTTCGCGCCGGTGGAGAGCTCCCGTTTGAGAAGGAGCAATCCGGCGAAATGGTGTACTTCTCCTCGTACGCCATGGTGGGGTTGATCCCACCTTTTTCTTCCTTTTTCTTGATGCTGCTACACTTCTATGGTCTGCAGTTATACCACCTTGGCCCTCACTCCATTCTCCTCGTGTCCATCTTCGTCCACTTCTGTGAGATGTGGGTGGGCATCCCCTTTGTATTGAACTCTTCCGGACCTTCTTCACCGTCCACACCACTGGCCGGAGCAATGAGTACCTTGGCTTCTACTACTTCGTGAAGCGCAAGAAGTGCCCATTCAAGTACCTCCGGTCGTTTCCGTCTGGGAAGTGTGATGACTGGAAGAAAGATTGGATAGTCGTCAGGGTGGAGGAGCACGAGAGGTTGGAGCTGCCCGATGGTCTTCCTGGCATCGACACGACGATCTGGAGTGAAGCTCCGATGTTGGCGGAAGCTTTCAACCCCGCTTTGACCAGGATCCGCCAATGCGTGGAGGGTGGATTGACTCCTCAGGCGGTATTTTGCAATTTCTTGGTCAACAGGTGGGCGCCGCTGAAGAGGAGGGAGAAACTCGCTTGGGCCCTCAACAGCGTGATGGACGACGACCGGGTTGAGACCGGGTTGAAGTCCAACATGGTGGGGAAAACCTTGGAGTTCCACCTCAAGAAGTTCCAGCACGACATCGACATCGACGACGACGACTTGACTTCGCCATCTGCTTTTCTTCGTCTGAACGTACATGTGGAGTTCAGCAGGGAGCTCCGGCAGAAGATGCCCATGCTTGACGACCTTGGTGTCGTCGAGAGAAGACCAACCACCGGGGTAGCGATCCCCGGAGTACCCCAAGGATGGCTCTGGCTCTGCTCCTAAGCCGAGGGGAGAAGTCGTCGGCAAGGGCAAGGAACTGGCAGATGAACCAGTGAGCCGGAAGAGGAAGTTGCAGTACGCCGACGGAAGGTCCGTCGGGCCCGCTACTTCTGCGTCGGCTCCTTCTCCCCGGAGGGGAAGGTCCTCTGCAGCTGCGGCGACTGTTCCCGTAGTGGGGTCATCTCGGAATGCAACTGTTCCCGCAGTGGGGTCCTCTTGGAGCGCGGCTGTCCCGATAGTAGGGTCCTCCCGGGGTGTTAGCTCCGGGCGTGCAACTCCAGCTCCTGGGCCGGTGGAGGCCTCCAGGTCCGGGGGTTCTTCCCGATCGAGGGGAGCCTCAACCCGGGAAACACCCGTGGTCGCGACGAGTTCCGCGGGGCCTTCAGGAGCTTCTGCGCCGGCTATGGCTAGCCTAGAGCGCCCGGGAAAAAGGTTCCGCGCAAGCTGGTGCGGAAGCCTCCCAAGGTAATTTTTGATTTCTACCTTGGATAGTTGTTTTTATTGTAGCAACTATTTTTTAATTTTCTTCGTTCGTCATCTGCAGCGTCTCCAAGAAGGGGAGTGAGGCTCCACCCTCGGCCACAGTGGCTGAAGCCGTGAGAGTGGGAGCTTCTGCTCCTATCTCGGTGCTGCCCCAAGTGGTGGCTGAAGCTGCGACAGCTCCGGCGCCGGCTGTCGTGGTCATGGACCTCGACTCATCCCCAGAAGTTCCCGTGGTAGCGCCAGACCACGGGAGTGAAGATGCGCCAGCGGCACATGTCCCGGAGGTTGAATCCCCGGGTTCTGGTGTTGCGATGATGGAAGCTCCGGCTGTTGAGCCAGATGATGCAGTAATCCCGGCCTCTGAGCCGGAAATTGTTGAAGCCCCGGCGGTTGAGCCGGAGGTGATTGAAGCTCCGGCGTGCGCGCCAGAAACTGAGGTAGTTTTGACAGTTGGGCCGGCTACCTCCGAAGCACCGGCCGCTGAGTCGGTCATTGTTGGAGCTCCGGCCACAAGGCCGGTTGATGTTGAACATCTTCCGGCTCCTGAGCCGGTTGTTGAAGAGGTGACGGAGCTTGAGCCCTCATCGGAAGAGGTGCCCAGACCGGAGCCAGTAGCGGCTCCTGCTCCAGAAGCGACGACATTGGAGGTACCTGCGGCCGAGCCGGAGTGCCCCAGCGAAGTCGCTGGCCCCCAGCCTGAGGGGGTGAACAAAGATTTGGCGGCGGGGCCTTCCTCGATGGCGACTGAGGCCATCCTGGAGGACGGCCCTAGTGCCATGGAGACCCAGGGGACCACTCTTGTAGAGTGGGACCCAATTTTTGTATCCGAAGACCCGCTGGAACCAGCGGAGGAGACCCCAGCAGGTCCGGAACCCATCCCGTTGTCGCTGTCCATTGACAACGCATGTTCCAGTCTGCGTCAAGTCCAACTGGCCTTCTTCCACGACAGCAAGGCTCTTGAAGAGGAGCGCCAAACCCTTAGGCGGTGGCGTAATGAGCTCTACTTCGAGACCAAGCTGGCGCAGTCGAGGCTAGCGGATGACAAGGAATGGATTAAGCGGGAGAAGATCCGCCTGGAGTACTGGGGCAAGTTACTGGATGATAGGGAGAGTATGACTCGTGCCCTCGACGCTCAATCCCGGGAGATCTACGATCAGGCCAAAGCTACCAATAATGCGGCCGATGCACACCACGAGCAGCTTGAGGCCATTAACACAGCACTCATCAAGCGCCGAGAGGAACTTGAAGAGAGGGAGAAACGACTTGAGGATGAAGAGCAAAAACTCCTAGAGCTGCGGGATGACGTCCTGAGGAGGGAGGAGGAGCTCACCGAGAAGGTGGCTCTGGCTGACAAGGGTCTCGCGGAGCGCGCCAAGAAATTGGAAGAGCGCTGCCAAGAGGAAGAGGAGAAGACCTGGGTGCGAGGGCAGGAACTCTAAGAACAAGAGTGTGCCCTTACTGCCAGGGAGAAGAAAGTGAGGGGTAGAGAGAAGGACCTGGTTGACCGCCGGAACAAGATCCACCTCCGGGAGGAGGAGCTCGGAAAACTCGAAAGGCGGGTTGCTGAAAAGATTCAGCAAAACGCCAAAGAAGTTGAGCGCCTTGCCCGCGAGATTTCTAAACTGGTGGCGGTCAGAAGATCCCTGGAAAAGATGAAGGGCTTGAGGGATGAGGACTCCCTACAGATTTGGGAGTTCTTGAGCAAGGCCAATGATGCACTGACGCCGATGGGTTTCAGCCCCGTGCGCCCGGATGATCTGGAGCCGGAGCCGGACCTAGCGCTGCAGGCGTTGAGCGCAGCAGGTAGCAAGCTCTCCAAGGTGGGCGATGTCATCGCGGACCAACTGGAGGTTGAGGGGCAATCCCTGGCGAAGAACGTTGCAGAGTATGTGCTGACGTGCTACACCAGCCGGAACTCCCAATTTCCTCTGGACCCGGTGCTTGAAGGCCCCGTCGAAGGAGAAGGCGAAGCTACCCGAGCCAGTGTATCGGAGGTTGCCCAGAAGGTCGCCCAATTCTTCCATAGGGTCTAGGACCATCTCTATAGTTCTCACTTGTATTTTCTCTTCTTCTTCCTCAATTTTGTAATCCCTTGTCTCCAGATGAATGAAATCCCCAAATTTTTGTGAATTTCACTTTTTGTCTTCAACACTTTTATCTTCACCTGGCCCCCTGGTATATGTACACAATTTGATTGTGAACATGTACCAAGAGAATATTGCGTTTTGTTGAAGACTCTTTCGCTCCGAACTTGTAGAATTTAGGTTTGAAGTCTTCGATAGTGAAGGCCCCCTAAGGTTATCGGAGCTTAGAAGCTCCGGCATTGTCTATCGCTGGAGCTTAGTAGCTCCGGCAATAGTCTCTATCAACGCGTAGAGCATCGATAGTTATTCCTCCGGGGTGTCGGAGCTTAATAGCTCCGGCAGTGACCTTTGCCAACACTCAGTTGGTTGGCAGCAGACTCCATTTATAGGGTCTTCTCACCATCTTTTATTCAGCGTCGACGGCTGGCCCCCTTAGGGGAGTCGGAGCTTAGTTAGCTCCGGCTTTTCTCCATCAACGTATATTTTATTTTTCCTGCACACTTAAGCCAAGAAAAATAGTAAAATTTGTTTCTTGTCTATAATTTCGTCGCGGCTTACGATTCTTAAGAAGACTTTAAGTTTAACACGATTTTAAATACCACCGAATGTGCTGTCTTTTCTTCTAGATCCAACTGTCCATGGCCCGCCTTACTTCGGCCTGCAGGGGTGTAGGTAGAGTGGCGTACTTAGGGTGCTTGACCAGGCTAAGTCGATAGCACACTCCAGCCCTAGATTGGCTTGGCGGCTTTCAGGCGAGTTGGCCATGAACAATATTTGAATCCAAGAGAATTGACAATACAACTCGAATCGTATATAAACCGGTCGAACTGAAATTTCATAAGAATTGCACGTCTTTGTTATAGACAAGAAAGAAAAAAATAAAAATATTGAGCCTATACAAAATAAATGCACGTGGAGTCTATTTCACATGAAGATGTCTTTCATTATAGGTCCGGGGTACAGAGGAAACAAGTACACTCTTAGGGTACGGAACCAGGCTAAGCGTGTTTCATTTCTCGTTTGACCCAGGGTAGTTAGCCACACTTTCAGTCCGAAGACTGTGACAAGTGTTGCATGAACTTTGCGGACCTTTTGGGAAAGGTCTGGCTGCTCTCCTGGAGGAACTACCCGACTCGGTACAATGACTCTATAACATACATCTCATGTTACTCAAGACTCACCTCCGTGATATTAAGTGTAGAACTTACGGAGGTGCTCGATGTTCCAAGGATTTGGGAGAGGTGTCCCATCCTCGGTAGCCAAGCGAACGCTTCCGGGATGGGATACTTTAATCACTCGGAAGGGCCCCTCCCAGCCGGGAGAGAGTTTGTTTAACCCTTCTCTGGATTGTATTCTCCGTAGCACCAGATCGCCTTCCTCGGGCTGTCGGTTGTGTACATGCCGCTGGTGATAACGCCGTAGGGCTTGACGATATCGGGCATTCCGAACAGTTGCTAGGCACCTTCCCTCCTCAAGGAGGTCTAGGTCTTCACGCCGGAACTGGTCCTGCGCGGCTTCGTCGAAGGTCCGGACTCGGAGTGAACCCAAGGTGATTTTCGGAGGAAGGATTGCTTCAGCTCCGTACACCAGAAAGAAGGGTGTCTCTCCGATTGACCGGTTTGGAGATGTCATGTTGGCCCATAGAGTGGGCGGAAGCTCTTCAATCCAGTTGGCTCCATGTTTTTTCAAGCGCTCATAAGTGCGCATTTTAAGTCCTTTAAGGATTTCAGCATTTGCTCTCTCGGCTTGGCCGTTGCTTGCTGGATGAGCTATGGAGGCGTAGCAAACTTGTATGCCGAGGTCTTCGCAATATCCTTGGAATGCGGAGCTTGTGAATTGGGTCCCATTATCAGTGATGATTTTGTTTGGGACTCCAAATCTGCATACAATGGACTGCAGAAAGTTGATAGCAGATTGCTTGTTGATTGTCACAACTGGAGTTGCTTCCGGCCACTTGGTGAACTTGTCAATGGTGACGTACAGGAACTTGTAACCTCCGACGGCTCTTGGGAAAGGTCCCAAGATGTCCATCCCCCACACAGCGAAAGGCCATGTAGGAGGTATCATTTGTAAGGGCTGAGCCGGAGTGTGAATTTGCTTTGCATGAAATTGACATGCTTTGCATTTTTTCACCAGCTCAGTTGCATCCTGGAGTGCTGTAGGCCAGTAGAAGCCATGCTGAAAGGCTTTACCGACCATCGTGCGGGAAGACGTGTGGTTCCCACACTCGCCTCCATCGATTTCTGCGAGTAGTTCGCAGCCTTCTTCCCTTGTGATGCACCGCATTAGGATGCCGTTGGCACCGCACCGGTAGAGATCCCCTTCTACCAACGTGTATCTTTTAGCCAATCTGACTACCCGGTCAGTGGATACATCATCATCAGGAAGGATGTTGTCTTTCAAGTAGTTCTGGATCTCCGAGATCCATGCATCGGAACCAACTTGAGCATTTGAGTCTTGCGTGCTGGGTTGCTCGGAGCTTCCGGCAGCACCTACGACCCTTGATGGCTGCCATGGTAATAGGGCCATCGGGACCGTTAGCTTCGGGATGCTGATCTTGCCCCCTTCGCTCAGTTCGGCTGGCTGAGCTGTGGGTTTCGACAATCTCTGGACAAAAGTTCCGTCAGGAGCCGGAGCTCCGGTTGACGCTTTTGGTGAGAGTTCGTCGGCTTCAGCGTTGTGGGCACGCTGAACATGGTGGAGATCTAGGACTTCAAAGTCCTTTTGAAGCCTCTGGACTTCAAGGAGGTAAGCAGCTAGCTGGAGATTATTGCAGGAGCATTCACCCTTCACCTGCTTAATGATGAGCTGTGAATCTCCCTTGACCAGCAATTGCTTGACACCATATGACAGTGCCACCTTTAGTTCGTAGATGAGTGCTTCATACTCTGCCATGTTGTTGGTTGCCTTGAAGTCAAGGTGTACCATGTATTTCACCTTCTCCCCAGTCGGTGCAAGGAGAAGGATTCCAGCTCCGGCCCCCTGCTTTTGCATGGAGCTGTCGAAGTAGAGAGTCCAGTGAGGCTTGGTGAAGGTTGGAGCTTGATGCTCCGTCTTCTGCTCACTGGGGCCCCCAGGGTTTGATGGAGAAGGAGTCCATTCTGCCACAAAATCTGCCAACGCTTGACTCTTGACTGCTTGCCTTGAAATAAATTCAAGATCAAATTCAGCCAACTCCGCAGCCCACTTTGCAATATTCCCAGTTGAATTGGGATTATGCAAAATTGGTCGTAGTGGGTAAGAGGTCACCACTGAGACATTGTGAGCTTGGAAGTAATGGCGAAGCTTCTTGGAGGCAATAAGAACTGCATAGAGCAGCTTATGCACCTCTAGGTATCGAGTCATGGCATCATGTAGTACTTCACTAATGAAGTACACTGGGCGCTGAATGGTCCGGACCCTCCTGGAGGGGTCCGAAGCTTCCTCTTCACTGACCCGGATCCTCTCGGAGGAGTCCGGATTTTCTTCAGGGACCTCCGGGTTCTGGCGGGAGGAACCCGAAGCTTCTTCAGAAATGACCTGGACCCTCCCGGAGGGGTCTAGGTCTGCTGAAGCGACTTCTTGTGGATTCGGGTCTGGGAGCTGGGACCCACACTCGCTTTCAGGAACCACTGGACCCTCCCGAAGGGACCTGGATTCCTGAGTGTGGGGTAGTTCTGGTCTCTCCGCAACTAGAACCATACTGACGACTTCGTCAGTAGCTGAAATATAAAGCAACAAAGGCTCACCAGGGTTCGGAGCTACCAGAATTGGTAGGGTGGTGAGGAACTGTTTCAGCTCCTGGAATGCCTTTTCTGCTTCTTCGGGCCATAAGAATGGTCCGGACTTCCTCAATAACTTGAAGAAGGGGAGTGCCCGTTCCGCCAGTCTTGAGATGAACCGGCTGAGGGCTGCTAGACATCCAGTTAATTTTTGGACGTCCTTGATGCGGGTTGGTGGCCGCATGTCTTCAATGGCCTTAATCTTCGCCGGATTAGCTTCTATGCCCCGGTGACTTACCAGGAAACCAAGAAGTTTTCCGGAGCTAATCCCGAAGACACACTTGTCTGGGTTTAGCTTTGTGCGGGTGGCCCGCAGCTTGTCGAAGACAGCCTGCAAGGTGTTAAGGAGTGACTCCTTGTTCTTGACCTTGACCACGATGTCATCAATGTACACTTCCACTATGTCTCTAATAAGTTCTTCAAAAGTTTTGTACATAGCTCGTACAAAAGTTGAAGCTGCATTCTTGGGACCAAAGGGCATGGCTGTGTAACAATACAATCCATCTACTGTGATGAATTAAGTATGCTCTTCATCTTCCCTAGACATCCTGATTTGATGATATCCGGAATATGCATCTAGGAAACATAGTAATTCACACCCGGAGGTGGAATCCACTATCTGATCTATTCTAGGTAGTGGGAATGGATCTTTTGGACATGCCTTATTTAGTGTGGTGTAGTCGATACACATCCGATGCTTCCCGCCGGCCTTGGGCACAACGACTGGGTTTGCCAGCCATTTTGGATGGAAGACTTCTCGGATGAATCCGGCTTCAAGTAACTTCTTCACTTCTTGTCGGATGAAGTTCTGTCGCTCTACGGATTGTTTCCGAGGCTTCTGATGCACATGCCGAGCATCGGGGTAGATCTTCAGATTGTGCTCAATCACTTCCCTTGGGATCCCAGGCATTTGTGACGGTTGCCAAGCAAACACGTCGACGTTAGCCCGGAGGAAAGTGATGAGCGCGAGTTCCTATTTGTCGTTCAATCCTCCCGATATATGGGTGGTCTGAGCGGCATCGGAACCAATTTGGACGACTTTGACGGGAATGTCGGTGTCGCCGCTTGGTTGCACACGAGGTGCAGAAGTCGAGCCTCGTTGACGAATGCTAGGGGGTTTTGGAGCTTGCTCCTGCCTGGAGTCCTCCTCTTGCGCCGTGGTGAGCGCATGGAGTTCTTCCAGTGCAGTTACTCCGGCAGTGTGATCTCCGCAGATCCGGAGAACGCCTACTGGCGTTGGAATCTTCAACACCAGATAGCCATAATGAGCAGCCGCCATGAATTTGTACAGGGCAGGTCTACCCAAGATGGCATTGAAGGGTAAATTGATCTGCGCGACGTCGAAGACCAAATTCTCGGTGCGATACTTCTCCCGTGTCCCGAAGGTAACAGGGAGAGTAATAGCTTCGAGTGGGGTGATGGCCCCCGGACCTACTCCGGAGAAAGGTCGAGAAGGGTGGAGATCCGAAGGTCGGAGCTGGAGCTTAGTGAAAGCTTCGAAGTTAATGAGGTTAAGCCCCGAACCTCCGTCTACCATGACATGGTGGAGCTGGATGTTGTTGATGGTAGGATATACCATCAAGGGTAACTGTCCTGCTCCAACCATGCTCTGGGGACAATCCAAAGCATCAAAAGTGATGGCTGTGTCCATCCACTTTCGGTGGGGTTCCGGCCTGACTGTAGGAGCTACAGCGGCCATATCCCGACGCATAGTCTTGATGACGCGACGGGAGGTGATATTCGATGATCCACCAAAAATGGTGTTAATGGTCTTCCGACGCCCGTTGTCAGAGACGTCAGAATCATCGTCGACGGAGGTGTAGACGACCTTCAGGACCTTTTTTGGGATCCTGGAACCCTAACTCCTCTTCAGCCGGAGCTTCGTCAACTTTTTGCTTTCCTTCCCTCTGTCGGAAAGGAGATTCTTCCCGGCGCTTGTTGTAGCGCTCAGCAAGGTTTTGGACCTCCCGGCAGTCTTCCAAACTGTGGCTGCCCGTTTTGTGAATGGGACACCACACTTTGGGTTTGCCACCGTCTTCAGAAGACGTTCGAGGTCGCTTCTCGGGGCGTGGCCCCCGGCCACCCGGAGCTGCAGCAGCTGCAACGTTGGATGTGCCGGCCGACGGCTTCTTCTTGCAGTTGGTCTTCTTTTTCTTCTTGCCACCCTCGAAGGTAGCGGCTTCTTATTTGGAGGATTTCTTGTGACCCTCCGAGGTTGGTTTGGAGTGCATCTCACGATCGTCCGCAGCTCTGGCACATTTGTTAGCCAAGCTGAAGAGTTCCGTGACACTGGTGATCTCATTGATCGCCAGTTTCTCCAACATCTTCTTGTCCCGTACGCCCTGTCTGAATGCCACAATGACAGAGGCGCTAGAGATAGAAGGGATAGTGTTTCATACCTGAGAGAACCTCTGGATGAATGACCGCAAGGATTCTCCCCCTTTTTGCACGACCGCAAAAAGGTCTAGTTCAGTGCCTGGTCAGATGTATGAACTCTCGAAGTTGGCAGTGAACTGACGGCACAGCTCCACCCAACTGTTGATAGAGTTGGGTGGAAGGCTCATAAACCAGGACCTGGCAGTCCCAGTTAAGTCCACTGGAAAGTAATTGGCCATCACGGCCTCGTTTCCTCCAGCTGCCAAGATTGCAGTGGAGTATATCTGAAGAAATTTGGCGGGATTGACAGTCCCGTCGAATTTTTGCGACAGGTGAGGCCGAAACTTCTGTGGCCACCTAACCATGCGCAGGTGCATAGCTAGGACTGAACAACCTCCTCCTACTCCTTCAGGAGTAGAAAGGTCCTGAGCTTCCCGTCTTTCACGGGCACACTCAATATGGACTCGGTCGTCCTGCTGGCGGTATCGGCGATCAAGCTCTCCCCTACCTGGCGCGCCAACTGTCGGCGGTTTGGACCGGCAGATCTCCCTATACTACTAAAGTGATAGGGGAGTTTGATGTTCGGTGTGGGCGCGCGGAGATTCAAGAAGGTGAGTAGGAATTGACACAGGAGACACGAGAGTTTACGTGGTTCGGGCCGCCTGAGCATAATACCCTACTCCACGGATGTGTTGCTGTTGTATTAGCTGTATGAGCTTGTGTTGAGCGTCAATGGCATGTGTATCTGTCTCTAGCGTGTGTCACCCCTTGAACGTGTCGTTGGCCTGTCCTTTTATAGTACAAGGGCAGGCCGTTACATGTTAGCCTGGCCCGACATGTGGCCCCGGCGGTTACTAGTATTGACACTTATTTAACACATTTAATTGCTCTTAATGACCCTGTAACGGGCTTTGACAGCACCGTTATTGGTGTTAAGATCGCCCGTTTAAGTGTCATTAATATGGTATTAATGACACTTAATCGGGTCTTGAAGTCCTTGATTCCCCTTTGAAGATCCGGAGCCATTGTGGGGTCTTCCGGAGGTTAGAGGCTGAAGATCCGACGGTTGGACACGTGGCAGCCCCAGAGCATACTGTGGAAACAGGTAGCTCCGGGGCTACCCGACACGTGTCAGGCCTGGAGCTTCTCTCGATCTGGGGCTAAGTCCGGAGGTGCCATTTCGGTACATAGCCCGGAGCTTCCCCCTTGTGGGCGATAGCTCCGGTTTGGTAGAACACGTGGCGACCCAGGGATTAACCATGGTGGAGAAGCGGGTCCGGTTATGTCTGACATGTGGGCCTTCGAGGGTCTTCAAACCAAGTAGACGATTTTCCTTTGAGATCTTTATAACCTCAAGTGGTGTACGGTTTCTAGGGTACCGACACCTTCCCAGCCAAGGAAGGCCTTAGCTGGGGCAATGCTGACGACGCCATTAGGGTACAGGCGACATTCCGGAGCTCTCGCTACGTCAACCACGGCAGACTCCGGCTCCGAGCGCCTGGTGAAGAAGTTCTGTGCCAATTTGAGTGGTAGGTTTCCAAAGTAAGCTTTGCTCTTTCTTGTCATTTATTGAATCCTTGGGTTCTTTGTTTTTAGAGCAATGTGGAGGAGCACAGAAGCTCCGACACCCGCCCCAGCAACTAAAGCTTTGCCGGCGGAAGTTCCAGCTCTGACTCCTACTTTTCCCGAAGTGGTGGCTGAGGTCACGGCAGCTCTGACGCCGACTGTTGTGGATCTAGATCCCGAAGAGACACGAGAAGCTCCCATGGTAGCACCGGACCATAGGGAGGACATTTGTGAAGACGCTTCAACAGCGATAGCACTGGTGACTGAAGCTTTTGCACAAGATACAGATATGGTGGAAGCTCCGGTATCAGAGTCGGAGGTAACCGAGGCTCCGATCATGTGTCATAGGTTGTTGTAGAGATCCGGTGGCACCAGAAGCTCCAACCTTTAAGCCAGAATTCGTTGATATCCCGATGACTGAGTCGGCGGTGCTCAAAGTTCCGGCCAATATTCCGGAGATAGTTGAAGCTCCATCTACTGAGCCAGAGGTGGTTGAAGCTCTAGCAGCTGAGCCAGAGATGGCTGATGTACCGGCGCCTGTGTCGGGGGTGGAAGTCGCTTCGGAAGAAGCTCCAACGACCACCAGAGGTAATTGCTCCGGAGGTTTCCAAATGCGAGCTGGAATATCCGGAAGAAGTGGCGGCAGACTCTCCACTAGTGAAACAAGCAGCTGAAGACCGTGCGGCTGAACCTTCAACATCAGCCTCAGAGGTAGAAGTTCCCCCAGCAGGATCTTCCTCAGCAGCTGATGAGGACATCACAACAGCAGAGACGCGCATTGAACTGCAAGGACCAATCACAAGAGCACGGGCACGGTTATTAAATCAGCAGGTGAATTCGTTCTTAACTTCTTTTGCGTGTGAGTTTGAGAATAGATTGCTATGTGATGATTTAATTCTTATTAGGAATAATGGAGAAGATCAACAAGTGAAGGAAGGAGGCCTTGGGAGCGTGGACAACCACCTGGGACGTCCACAAGTAGATGGAAATAGTTTACAACTCGGACTCGAGTTCAACTCGGAGTCTAGGAGCAGTCCACCTTAAAACAGACGCCCAGGAGGCATACGGACTCCGTTTTCGACGTTCTACATATGCACGGAAAGAGGAGAAGATAAACTTTCCAATGGTTCTGGTCCCACCTCAAAATTCCTCCGTAGTCATTGGGAATCGTCGAAACAAGTCGAGTCCAGATTTCTGTCCGGTGCTGCGCCACCGAATCGGGCCTTTGGGCCTTGTATCCCGTAAGAGTCCATTAGGGACGCGTCTAATCGTGTTTTGGTTGAACCCTAGCCTATAAATACTGCAGCCGCCGGTCATATTCGGTGGGTTTTGCTTAGATCAATAAAATCGCCGTTCTACGGTTTGTGAGACCCCAATTTCGCGATTTCCGATCGTGTCTTCTACGTTCTTGCTCGTGTTCTCGATTGCACTTGCAGGGATTAGCCTTCTTGGCGAGGTCAAGCGTGTGCAGCACGGTTGATAACCAACGGAGCCGTGGTGTAGTGATTGCAGGGGTACTCGAACCGCTCGAGTGCCGCGGATCATCAACGTCGAGTTCTCCACCCCAATCGACATACCTTTCGGAAGATCGGGCCTAAACCTACTCATCAATTGGTATCAGATTTCCAGGTTGCCCGTGAGGTATCTTTGTTTTCCTTCCTTCCATTAGATCGATTTTGTTTCGTACCTAGAGTCCACAAAAAAGCCACAAAAAAAAATTAGATCATTTTTACCGCTTCCCAGACTATAGTGCCTGCAGTTTCGTTTTTCAGTTTGCATTGTTGAGTTTGCATTCGTGTGGTTGAGTCTTGTTGCTGGTTTAGCTTTGTGTTTTTTGGTCCTAGTTATCGTGTTTCGTCCTTGTTTTCTTGCTATTCGACACCTATTCCACAATCCCTAAATAACAAACCGATCCGCCACGTTCATCGGTTTGCCCTAGCTAGCCGCCTTGCGTGAACTCCCGCATCGCCAGCCCTAGATTAGGTGACAAATCTTTGTGCCATTCATCCTTGAATCATCACACACCACCCCATTAGTTGCTGTGCAAATTCCCGATCGTTTTCGTATCCGTTTGCGAGTTCTGTTCTCAAACCGAGTTGGAATCAACATCCAAAAAAACGTAACTCGGACAGCCTACCTTAAAACGGCCATAACTTTCGCATACGAACTCGAAATCGGGCGAATTTTTTTTTCAAATTCATCTACGCGAAATTTCGCATCTGATTTTCCGCCGCGTAGCCGCGTTCGGCGAAATTAGATTGCCCAAATTCCCCTCGGAAGATAGGCTATCCGGCCTCCGAAGTTTCAGCACGAATTTTAAAGAACCTTCTTGATTTTCTATAGGCCGCATATTACATCCAATTGAGCTGCAAATTTGTGTGCTTCCTATATTTTTGCTACTGAGTAAAGAAAAAATATCAAAAAAATATTACAAAAAAGAAAAAAAAAATAGTGAAGAGCACGCATATTAAAGCAATTGGCCTATACCACTTGGTGCTGTTTGTTTGGTTATATCATTCTGTCTTTCTTTTGCCTTGATACTTCCTTGTGTTGTGCTAGGCTCTAGGGCACTCAGTTGACCAGCAACAGTTTCCTACATTGAATACTTATTCAACTTTGTTTAGCTGTTAACGATTTTCTGCTTATTAGCCACCATATTCTACCATCCAAGCTCCACCGTTCTCTTGAGCATAACAGGTACCTTTGCAATCACCCCACGCTTCATTGGTTCATCTCACCGTCCACACCACCTGCTGTGTCGGTAAGAACACTTGTAAGAGCGTGGTAAGACGCTTGAGCGAGAGAGATTCTTTTCTTCCACCTTCCACATTGTCACTGTAGTTGATAGGGATAACATTTTTTTGTTGTCTTTTGTTTCTTACTAACAATGGCAGGAGAAGAAAATAATGACGAATGTGTTCAACATGTTGAGTTACGTGATATGTTCGCCAAATACAACGCATCAACGGAGGAGTCATTGGCGAACTTGACTCGCAAACTGGATGACCTTGCTCTTCGGATGAATACTTTTGAGGCTCGGTTGCCTCTCGCTAGAAGACAAGAAGACAATGCTTATGATGAACTGGAAGATCACAGTAATCAGCCAAGACTGCCACTTTATCGTCGAGGTATGGGAGGTAATAATCATAACAATTATAACCGCCCTCCTGATGATCCTTTTGCTAAAGTGAAATTTACTATACCCTCTTTTTCTGGTGCTTATGATGCTGAGGCTTATCTTGATTGGGAGATGACAGTAGAGCAAAAATTTAATTCCCATCTTGTTCCTGAACAACATAGAGTTCGTCAAGCCACTAGTGAGTTTAATGACTTTGCTATCATATGGTGGAATGAACTTGTTAAAACTAGAACTGATCCTCCAACATGGGATAGATTAAAGGAAGCTATGCGTGTTCGATTTGTTCCTCCATCTTTTCAGCGGGACCTTCGCAAAAAATTGCAGCGTTTAGACCAAGGTAACATGTCCGTAGAGGAGTATTATCAAGAGTTACAAAAGGGTATGCTGCGTTGTGGGTTAGTGGAGGACATGGATGATAAAATAGCTCGTTTTTATGGGGGGTTGAGGCGTGAAATTCAGGACATTGTTGATTACAAAGAATATGATACTGTTAACAGATTGTTTCAGCTTGCTATGTTGGCAGAAAAAGAATTGCAGGGCCGACAACAACAGCAACAGCGCACGAGGAGCAACTTCACGCCGCGTGCAGCAACTACACCATCCAAAACAGCACCATCTTCGGCCCCCCGTGCAGCCACTACACCACCCAATGGCGGCCAACGAACTATACCTGCTGCTCCACCTTCTCGCGTGCCGGAAGGCAGCAAGGCGACATCATTCAAGCCTTCGTCGTCCACTCCTTCTACGGGTCGTACTTCCGACATTAAGTGTCACCGCTGCCAGGGACTTGGTCATATGATGAGAGATTGCCCGAGCAAACGAGCATACATAGCACGCGACGATGGCGGGTATGATAGTACTTCGGATGTTGAAGATGAATATTCTCTTGCTACTGACTTTACAGATCCAAATGACGAACACACCGAAGAAGAGGTACTTGGTGCAGCGGCGACGGAGAACTATAGGAGCATCATTGTGCAGCGTGCCTTGAGCTCCAAAGTAGAGACCGACGACAAGCTACAACGACACAACCTCTTCCACATGTTTCTCGTCGTCAAGGACTGCCGTGTACACACTATAATTGATGGAGGTAGCTGCAATAACTTGGTAAACACGGACGTCGTCAAGAAACTCGGTTTGACAACAAGAGCACACCCTCATCCGTACCACATTCAATGGTTCAACAACAGCGGTAAGGTTCGGGTAACACAAACAGCGAGAATCCATTTTTCAATTGGTTCATACCATGATTTTGCTGATTTTGATGTTGTTCCTATGGATGCTTGTTCTCTTTTATTGGGTCGTCCTTGGGAATTTGATACAGATGCTATTCATCATGGTAGAACCAATAAATATACTCTCATGCATAAGGGAAAGAAAATCACTTTGCTCCCCATGACTCCTGCTGAAATTGTGCATTTTGAGAAGAGTAAAATTCGTGAGGGCAACGCAACTAAATTAGAATCTGAAAAACAGCAAGTTATTAAGTTAAAATCACCATCATTGCTCGCAACTAAATCTGAACTTGCTGATTTATTCGATGCTAAGGGGATGTGCTATGCTTTAGTTTGCAAAGAAGCCATGTTTTCACTTCATGAATTGTCTATTGCATTGCCCCCTGCTGTTGCTAACCTTTTGCAGGAGTTTGAGGATGTGTTTCCCTCCGAGATACCCCCTGGTTTACCACCGATGAGAGGCATTGAACACAAGATCGATTTGATTCCAGGAGCAAGTTTGCCAAATCGTGCAGCTTACAGGGCGAATCCACAAGAAACTAAGGAAATTCAGCGACAAGTCCAAGATCTTTTGGACCGCGGGTACATTCGTGAAAGCCTTAGCCCTTGTTCCGTTCCTGTTCTTTTGGTTCCTAAGAAAGATGGTAGTTGGCGCATGTGTGTTGATTGTCGAGCGATTAATAACATCACCATTCGATATCGTTATCCTATTCCTCGATTAGATGACATGCTTGATGAATTGAGTGGTGCTATCATCTTCACAAAAATTGACTTGCGTAGTGGTTACCACCAAATTAGAATGGCACTAGGAGATGAATGGAAAACTGCATTTAAAACCAAGTTTGGACTTTATGAGTGGTTAGTCATGCCTTTTGGTTTAACTAATGCACCCAGCACCTTTATGCGATTAATGAACGAGGTTTTACGTGCTTTCATTGGACAATTTGTGGTGGTTTACTTTGATGATATCCTCATTTACAGCAAGTCATATGATGAACATCTTGATCATTTACGTGCTGTTTTTACTGTTTTGAGAGATGCACGTTTGTTTGGTAACCTCGAAAAGTGCGTTTTTTGCACCAATCGAGTCTCGTTTCTTGGCTATGTCGTTTCCTCGCAGGGAATTGAGATGGATGAGGCAAAAATTGAAGCAATCACCAGCTGGCCAGCCCCAACTACTGTCACACAGGTTCGTAGTTTTCTTGGTCTTGCAGGATTTTATCGGCGCTTTGTGCGGGATTTCAGCACCATTGCAGCACCTCTACATGAGCTAACGAAGAAGGGAGTTCCATTTCGATGGGGCGAACAGCAGCAACAAGCTTTTGATGCTCTCAAATCGAAGCTTACACAAGCACCATTACTACAACTTCCTGATTTTGACAAGACCTTTGAGCTAGAATGCGATGCAAGCGACATTGGTATTGGAGGCGTTCTCATACAAGGAGGTAAACCCGTTGCTTTCTTTAGTGAAAAACTTCATGGTCCTTCTCTGAATTACTCCACTTATGATAAGGAATTGTATGCCTTAGTCCGTGTATTACAAACTTGGCAACATTATCTTTGGTCTAAGGAGTTTGTCATACATTCCGATCATGAATCATTGAAGTATCTTAAGTGTCAAACCAATCTGAATAAACGACATGCTAAATGGATTGAGTTCATAGAGTCGTTTCCATATATCATTAAGCATAAGAAAGGGAAGGAAAATATCATTGCTGATGCATTATCTAGGCGTTATACAATGCTGTCCCAACTTGATCATAAAATCTTTGGTTTGGAAACAATTAAAGCATTATATCCTACTGATTTGGACTTCAAAGTTGCTTTTGAAAATTGTAGAGAAGGAAGAACTTGGAATAAATATGTGCTGCGAGAGGGTCTCCTCTATCGTGCTAACAAGCTATGCGTTCCAGCTAGCTCCGTTCGTCTATTGCTTTTGCAGGAAGCACATGGAGGAGGTTTGATGGGACATTTTGGAGTGAAGAAAACTGAAGACGTGCTGTCCACACACTTCTTTTGGCCAAAGATGAGGCGTGATGTCGAGCGCTACGTGTCACGATGCACTACTTGCAACAAAGCTAAGTCTCGTCTTAACCCACATGGTCTTTATATGCCTCTTCCTGTTCCTAGTGTACCTTGGGAGGATATTTCTATGGACTTTGTTTTGGGATTGCCTAGGACTAAGAGGGGGAGGGATAGTATTTTTGTAGTTGTTGATCGTTTTTCCAAAATGGCACACTTTATACCTTGTCATAAGAATGATAATGCCTCACACATTGCTGATTTATTTATGACGGAAATTGTTCGTTTACATGGTGTGCCAAATACCATTGTTTCTGATCGTGATGCAAAATTTTTAAGTCATTTTTGGAGAACTTTGTGGTATAAATTGGGAACCAAGTTGCTGTTTTCAACTACATGTCACCCACAAACGGATGGACAGACCGAGGTAGTTAATCGTACTTTATCCACTATGTTACGGGCTGTCTTGAAAACAAATTTGAAGTTGTGGGAGGAGTGTTTACCACATATAGAATTTGCTTACAACAGATCCGTTCACTCCACGACAAAGGTAAGTCCATTCCAGGTAGTGTATGGTTTCAATCCCCGTGCTCCTATTGATTTACTACCTTTGCCTCCTTCTGAAACTATAAATTTGGATGCTACACAACGATCTGAATTCATTCTTAAGATGCATGAAACTACAAAGAAAAATATTGAAATGATGAATGAGAAGTATAGGATTGCAGGTAGTAAAGGTAGAAAAGAAGTAAAACTTGAACCGGGCGATTTGGTGTGGTTACATTTGAGAAAAGAGCGATTTCCCGACTTGAGAAAATCTAAACTTATGCCACGAGCTGCTGGTCCTTTTAAGATCGTTGAAAAGATTAATGATAATGCATATAAGCTTGAATTGCCTCCCGATTTTGGGGTTAGTCCTACATTTAACATTTCAGATTTGCGACCGTACTTGGGAGAAGAAGATGAACTTGAGTCGAGGACGACTCCAATTCAAGAGGGGGAGGATGATGAGGACATCACAACAGCAGAGACGCGCATTGAACTGCAAGGACCAATCACAAGAGCACGGGCACGGTTATTAAATCAGCAGGTGAATTCGTTCTTAACTTCTTTTGCATGTGAGTTTGAGAATAGATTGCTATGTGATGATTTAATTGTTATTAGGAATAATGGAGAAGATCAACAAGTGAAGGAAAGAGGCCTTGGGAGCGTGGACAACCACCTGGGACGTCCACAAGTAGATGGAAATAGTTTACAACTCGGACTCGAGTTCAACTCGGAGTCTAGGAGCAGTCCACCTTAAAACAGACGCCCAGGAGGCATACGGACTCTGTTTTCGACGTTCTACATATGCACGGAAAGAGGAGAAGATAAACTTTCCACTGGTTCTGGTCCCACCTCAAAATTCCTCCGGAGTCATTGGGAATCGTCGGAACAAATCGAGTCCAGATTTCTGTCCGGTGCTGCGCCACCGAATCGGGCCTTTGGGCCTTGTATCCCGTAAGAGTCCATTAGGGACGCGTCTAATCGTGTTTTGGTCGAACCCTAGCCTATAAATACTGCAGCCGCCGGTCATATTCGGTGGGTTTTGCTTAGATCAATAAAATCGCCGTTCTACGGTTTGTGAGACCCCAATTTCGCGATTTCCGATCGTGTCTTCTACGTTCTTGCTCGTGTTCTCGATTGCACTTGCAGGGATTAGCCTTCTTGGCGAGGTCAAGCGTGTGCAGCACGGTTGATAACCAACGGAGCCGTGGTGTAGTGATTGCAGGGGTACTCGAACCGCTCGAGTGCCGCGGATCATCAACGTCGAGTTCTCCACCCCAATCGACATACCTTTCGGAAGATCGGGCCTAAACCTACTCATCAGCAGCGGTCGAGGAGCTCCCGAAGGGCGACCCTAGTGCCGTAGAAGCTCAGGGAACCACGCTTGTGGCATGGGACCCTATTTTTGTTCTTGAAGACCCTCTTGAACCAGCGGAGATGACCGCGGAAGGTCCAGAGCCTATTCCTTTGGCGTTGTCTATTGACAATGCCTGCTCAAGCCTCCAACAGGTCCAGCTCGCCTTCGATCATGACAGCTAGGTCCTTGAGAAGAGTGAGACACCTTGAGGCGCTGTCGCAACATGCTTCACTTCGAGACCAAGCTGGCGCAGACGAGGCTTGTAGACCAAAAGGAGTGGGTTGAGAAGGAAAAGGCCTGGTTGGAATATTGGGCAAGATGGAAGAAAAAACTGCTGGAATAGCAAGAGGATGTTTTGAAAAGAGAGGAAGGGCTCGCCCAGAAGCTAACTCTGGTGGAGCAAAATTTGGCAGATCACAGTAAGAAGCTTGATCTGCATAGCAAAGAAGACGAGGAGAAGTACTGGAAACTGGGGCAGGTGGTCTCAAAAAGAGAAGCTGAGGTTGCCACCAGAGAAGGAAAAGTAAGAGGCAGGAAGAAGGACCTAGCCTAACGGCGGAATCGCATCCACCTCCGGGAGACGGTGCTAGCCGACTGCGAAAAGCAAGTTGCTAAGAGTATGCAGCAACATGCCAAAGTGGTCGAGTGCCTCGCTCGGGAAGGTTCGGAGCTAGCGGCCACCAGAAGGTCACTGGAGGAGCTGTGGAGCTCGAGGGCAACTGAATCCCTGCAGACATGGGGCGTGCAGACAGAGCTTTGGTGCCTCTTGTAAAATCCCACTTAATTCTGAATATGAAATTCAGTTGTCAGTTAAATTCAAATTTAATTGGGTTCATGATATGGTCATGTGCATAAACTTGAACCTATTCAATTCCTTCTTCTCATGTTAAAAATTTTATTAACATGAGAAACATACTTCACCAATAATCTTACAATAATTCAAATATCATCTCTGCAAAAAAAATTTGGAATATTTGAATGGGGTTTGCTTGGGCAAATGAATTTATAGTACCTCATATACTCAAATAATCAAAATAGAATATAGCTACTGTCTACACATGCCCTGTCATAAATGTTCAAATCTAAGGCTATAATTTTTTCTATAGTCTTCTGAAGTAACAAATAAGCTCCTTGAAAAGTTTCAAGAATTTTGGAATCCATTTGCTATTTTATTTGAGGTGCTCAGCGAATTTGAGTCAAATTTAAATTCAAATTCAAAAATCTGGTCAAAATATACTTGAACATAAAGATCTAAACACACCATTGTGTTCAGCACATTTTTCTAGTCTTATCCATGAAGTTTCATGATTTTTGGAGTTCATTTACTATTTTAAAATGAATTACTAAAGTGGGTAGGGGCTATGAGGCTGACTTGTGGGGCCCACTAGTCAGCAGCCCACGTGCGGCCGAAATCCAGCGCGCGTTGCGCGCGCCACCGCGACGGCATGGACCAGCGCGACAGCGTTAGTAGTCCCTCCTCCAAATCCCTACAAATATCTCTCCTTGCTCCTCCTTATCGCTTCTACGATTGATCTTTTCTTCCTCCCTGACGCTAAGACGACGCTCTGCTCCATTTCGCTCCCGTGCGCAAGATTCTGACCGCCGACGCTGCGCGGCCGTTGCCGGCCAACTGGAAGATCCTCTCACCGAGCTCTCAGCAGCGAAGTTGTTCCCCACTCCCTCCTCTATCCTCTGGTTCAATCCCTTCATTGTTTTTGTTGATGTTTTGGCCGGTATTTTGAAGCTAAACTGGAGCTCGTCGTCGAGGTCACCGTGCACCATCCCTGTTCCACGGTGCCAGACTGCTGTGAGCCATTTTGGTCTTCAACTCCAACAGAAAAGTGGCGTGCCTGGACACACTCTGCACGATGGTGAAAGCCGTTCCTCATTTACATGAGTATCGAGCAACTTATCCAAGTTTTAATCTCGGCCGAAGCATATGAGCTCATTAGGTTTCCGTTTCAGTTTGGTGTGCACACATAATTATTCTTCACAATTGCTTGAGAATAGTTTCTTCATTTCCTTGCGCACCCTCTTGAACTGGAATCATCAAAAATGATCAACCCTAGCTCCAGAATCATGAGTTTTTCCTTCCGCCATTAAGAACCCGCCCCTGTCGCCATCGACGGTTGTTTGCCAGCCATTACACGATGATTTCACCTCCCTATCACTTCCCTCATGGTTCCATGATACTTCCCCAACTTTTTCCGAAGGTTTTAAGCCACGGGGCGACGGTTCCGACACGGCCAGAACCCTAGCTGCCGCCGCTGCCGATGCGCCGCCGTTTTCGGTCGTCGGCAAGCTTCACCGACCCCACCATCGTGCTCAGCACATTATTTTAGGGTTGGGTGCCCAAAGACTAGGTGCGGAGGTGGCCGGGAACTTGGTTCCGACGAGGCTCGCCGGAGCGCGCCGCCGCTGTAACCCCGCGCGCCGCCCGCTTCGAGAGGTTGACGATGACACCGCGGGCCCCACGTGTTAGCGTCTGTTAGTCCCCCGTCGGATCAGTTGTGGCCACAGGATTTGTTGTGGCTACGTGGTTTTTCTCTGTGGTCCCCGTGTGGTTTGAATGCCACTGGTCCATTTTAACACTGTGGGGCCCACTGTTTAATTCAAATTTTCCACTGTGAATTTACTTCCAGATTTGGCTCCAATTTAGAAAATCCATATCTCTCTATAGATTGCTCCAAAAATCTTCAAACAAATTTTGTTTGAAAGAACTTGAGCTCTAGTTTCTGTTAGTACCAATTAAGTTTTGTGAAACTTAACTTTAAATTCTGTAGGAAACAATCTTTCCAAATAAAAATACAATTGTTCCAGATGAACTTTCCACTGTAAAAATTCCCAAAATTCACATAAAATACATTGTCCTGTTTGTGATCTCCAGAAAAATTTTGGGAGCCATTGAACCTGTATAACCCTCTGTATAGTTCAGTTACCTTTTTAGGTCACTGAATTGTTACAGATGTTTAGTTGATTTATTATGTTACAAATTTGGACAGAACCTTCCACTAGTCGTACACTAGTTATTATAAAAATTTGGGATTTAATTGACTTAGTCTCCTGGTCCTAATTCAGTTGCCAACTGAATGTTAATTGAAAAGCTAAAATTCAGTTATAAAATAATTCCAGAAATTCTTGCCAACTTTGGAATTCAATATCTCCTTCACCAAGGCTTAGAAATTTATGAAACCAACTTTGCTAGAACCAGGACAACATTCTCTATCATGATCATCAATTGGCAGCTATGTTCAAGCTACAGTTTCTTCTCTAACATTCTTGGAAGTTTATTGCTTACCATAATTTTCGAGACAACAAACAACATTGATCATCTCCTGTTCTTTCCAAGAGTATTCCTTGTAGTCCCTAACATCTACCATAAAAATCCCAATTCCAAAGAAGATCATTCACTCACTATAACCATAGTTAGAAGCTTATGAACTATATCTACATTATAATTTACTTGCATTCATATATGCATGTCGTGTAGTGATCGATATTGACGAGAAGTTTTGCTTGGAGGAGAAGGACAGGGTGTCCACTTGAAGTCCTCGGCGGAGTCTTCAGAGAAGGACCACTAACAATTGACATTTAATCTAGTCAGAAACTAAGGCAAGCCCCGTTTTGCATTTAAGAGCTTTTCAATGTTTTTCAGTTTTATTCATTTATGTCTTCAGTTGATATTGTGCATTACGTATAAGGTGTTTGATACTCCACTTCCATATCCACAAATCCTATGGGAGGGTTGGAAAGGTTTACAGCTTGACGTGTAGAACTGCCAATGCTAATGTTGTAGATATACCGGTAGAAGTCGAGTAGTTGGAATCTACTCGCGAGATAGGAATAACAGTTTACATGAGGGTGAAAGATGAAAGAATGGCTCATGAAATGAATACGAGACCGGGCAGGGGAAATAGGAGTCGACGAGATGGAGTCTCGGGCGCATATCCCTGACTGTGTTGCTTGAGGACCGTGCCGTATGCGGCACCGTTGGGCAAGCTTGAACTGTACTGGTTGCATAATGGGATATGGGCCCAATAAACTGATGTAACTCCAGACTGTAGTGTGGAGACTCCTCGGTTGTCCTTGAATGGAGATGCGAAGGCATAAAGGTGTAAATCTTCTAGCGGACAACTTCGACGTGTCCGTGTAGGGGACCTTTTGCTCGCAATGAAGAGGTTTGTCAACATTGGGGTCTTGGGTGAAAGGTGGCCACATATAATGCGGGGAGGAGAGCATGCATGTGTCTCCCACGCGGGTGTGCGTGTCGTGCAGTCCAGGTGTGTCCTGATTGCAATCACCGTCCCTCGCGGTTATTTGAGTATCGCTTGTCTGTCGCTGTCGTGACGTAGTAAATACTAAAGAAGCCAGAAGAATATGTTGTATTGCATTATAATTGCTTTGCATCCTTTTGTGACTTAGAGATAGCAAAATTAAAGTCTACAGTTTCCCCATACTTTAGCTGTAATATCATTATGTGCTTTGGGCATGTCATATCATCAGCAAAGCATTTCTTGTTTGATTGTGGACTCTATGATGTACCGTGCTTGAAGAATGTCATTGGATACTTAAAACATGATTATAAGGATCCACTTGTAGGCGAGTCTATTTATGTTATTCCATACCTATGATTAGACTTTACCTTGCATATGTCTAGTGAGACGGGTCAGTCTTGCTGAGCCTTATGCTCACGTTTGCATAACAAGTTTTTGCAGGTTATACCGTTGATGAAGGGCCTAACGACGATGCCTTACCCTTTCGGGTTCACGGCTGAGTAAGAGCCCTGCACGTCGCCAATATCTGTGAGTGCTACTAGTGTAAAGCGTCTGAGGGCATGGACAGCTTTACTCATGCATAGCTAGTGCTGAGAGTGTAGTATGATGTGTAGATTCCTTTCCTACGTTATAAATTGGAAAACATCCGTTGTGTTTATAAATCAAAGATTTAGTATTGTATTTTATTCTTGTTCTTTTCTTGTATACTGTTGGGTGTCGCATCGCACGACAGCACCCAATGAGATCCTTGGATGTCGGGATTCCGGTCCCCACAGGCATGGTATCAGAGTATCATTGGGAACATTGTACTTGAAAAGCGCATATTTTCAAAACTTTGGATTTTTGAGTGAGGAATTAGCTATATGCCCTTATAAGGAGTATTATTAGTATATGATATAAAGGTGGTAAACTGATGAGTAGGGTTAGGCCCGATCTTCCGAAAGGTATGTCGATTGGGGTGGAGAACTCGACGTTGATGATCCGCGGCACTCGAGCGGTTCGAGTACCCCTGCAATCACTACACCACGGCTCCGTTGGTTATCAACCGTGCTGCACACGCTTGACCTCGCCAAGAAGGCTAATCCCTGCAAGTGCAATCGAGAACACGAGCAAGAACGTAGAAGACACGATCGGAAATCGCGAAATTGGGGTCTCACAAACCGTAGAACGGCGATTTTATTGATCTAAGCAAAACCCACCGAATATGACCGGCGGCTGCAGTATTTATAGGCTAGGGTTCGACCAAAACATGAATAGACGCGTCCCTAATGGACTCTTACGGGATACAAGGCCCAAAGGCCCGATTCGGTGGCGCAGCACCGGACAGAAATATGGACTCGACTTGTTTCGACGATTCCCAATGACTCCGGAGGAGTTTTGAGGTGGGACCAGAACCATTGGAAAGTTTATCTTCCCCTCTTTCCGTGCATATGTAGAACGTCGAAAACGAAGTCCGTATGCCTCCTGGGCGTCTGTTTTAAGGTGGACTGCTCCTGGACTCCGAGTTGAACTCGAGTCCGAGTTGTAAACTATTTCCATCTACTTGTGGACGTCCCAGGTGGTTGTCCACGCTCCCAAGGCCTCCTTCCTTCACTTGTTGATCTTCTCCATTATTCCTGATAACAATTAAATCATCACATAGCAATCTATTCTCAAACTCACATGCAAAAGAAGTTAAGAACGAATTCACCTGCTGATTTAATAACCGTGCCCGTGCTCTTGTGATTGGTCCTTGCAGTTCCATGCGCCTCTCCGCTGTTGTGATGTCCTCATCATTCTCCCCCTCTTTAATTGGAGTCGTCCTCGACTCAAGTTCATCTTCTTCTCCCAAGTACGGTCGCAAATCTGAAATGTTAAATGTAGGACTAACCCCAAAATCGGGAGGCAATTCAAGCTTATATGCATTATCATTAATCTTTTCAACGATCTTAAAAGGACCAGCAGCTCGTGGCATAAGTTTAGATTTTCTCAAGTCGGGAAATCGCTCTTTTCTCAAATGTAACCACACCAAATCGCCCGGTTCAAGTTTTACTTCTTTTCTACCTTTACTACCTGCAATCCTATACTTCTCATTCATCATTTCAATATTTTTCTTTGTAGTTTCATGCATCTTAAGAATGAATTCAGATCGTTGTGTAGCATCCAAATTTATAGTTTCAGAAGGAGGCAAAGGTAGTAAATCAATAGGAGCACGGGGATTGAAACCATACACTACCCGGAATGGACTTACCTTTGTCGTGGAGTGAACGGATCTGTTGTAAGCAAATTCTATATGTGGTAAACACTCCTCCCACAACTTCAAATTTGTTTTCAAGACAGCCCGTAACATAGTGGATAAAGTACGATTAACTACCTCGGTCTGTCCATCTGTTTGTGGGTGACATGTAGTTGAAAACAGCAACTTGGTTCCCAATTTATACCACAAAGTTCTCCAAAAATGACTTAAAAATTTTGCATCACGATCAGAAACAATGGTATTTGGCACACCATGTAAACGAACAATTTCCGTCATAAATAAATCAGCAATGTGTGAGGCATTATCATTCTTATGACAAGGTATAAAGTGTGCCATTTTGGAAAAACGATCAACAACTACAAAAATACTATCCCTCCCCCTCTTAGTCCTAGGCAATCCCAAAACAAAGTCCATAGAAATATCCTCCCAAGGTACACTAGGAACAGGAAGAGGCATATAAAGACCATGTGGGTTAAGGCGAGACTTAGCTTTATTGCAAGTAGTGCATCGTGACACGTAGCGCTCGACATCACGCCTCATCTTTGGCCAAAAGAAGTGTGTGGACAGCACGTCTTCAGTTTTCTTCACTCCAAAATGTCCCATCAAACCTCCTCCATGTGCTTCCTGCAAAAGCAATAGACGAACGGAGCTAGCTGGAACGCATAGCTTGTTAGCACGATAGAGGAGACCCTCTTGCAGCACATATTTATTCCAAGTTCTTCCTTCTCTACAATTTTCAAAAGCAACTTTGAAGTCCAAATCAGTAGGATATAATGCTTTAATTGTTTCCAAACCAAAGATTTTATGATCAAGTTGGGATAGCGTGGTATAACGCCTAGATAATGCATCGGCAATGATATTTTCCTTCCCTTTCTTATGCTTAATGATGTATGGAAACGACTCTATGAACTCAATCCATTTAGCATGTCGTTTATTCAGATTGGTTTGACACTTAAGATACTTCAATGATTCATGATCGGAATGTATGACAAACTCCTTAGACCAAAGATAATGTTGCCAAGTTTGTAATACACGGACTAAGGCATACAATTCCTTATCATAAGTGGAATAATTCAGAGAAGGACCATGAAGTTTTTCACTAAAGAAAGCAACGGGTTTACCTCCTTGTATGAGAACGCCTCCAATACCAATGCCGCTTGCATCGCATTCTAGCTCAAAGGTCTTGTCAAAATCAGGAAGTTGTAGTAATGGTGCTTGTGTATGCTTCGATTTGAGAGCATCAAAATCTTGTTGCTGCTGTTCGCCCCGTCGAAATGGAACTCCCTTCATCGTTAGCTCATGTAGAGGTGCTGCAATGGTGCTGAAATCCCGCACAAAGCGCCGATAAAATCCTGCAAGACCAAGAAAACTACGAACCTGTGTGACAGTAGTTGGGGCTGGCCAGCTGGTGATTGCTTCAATTTTTGCCTCATCCATCTCAATTCCCTGCGAGGAAACGACATAGCCAAGAAACGAGACTCGATTGGTGCAAAAAACGCACTTTTCGAGGTTACCAAACAAACGTGCATCTCTCAAAACAGTAAAAACAGCACGTAAATGATCAAGATGTTCATCATATGACTTGCTGTAAATGAGGATATCATCGAAGTAAACCACCACAAATTGTCCAATGAAAGCACGTAAAACCTCGTTCATTAATCGCATAAAGGTGCTGGGTGCATTAGTTAAACCAAAAGGCATGACTAACCACTCATAAAGTCCAAACTTGGTTTTAAATGCAGTTTTCCATTCATCTCCTAGTGCCATTCTAATTTGGTGGTAACCACTACGCAAGTCAATTTTTGTGAAGATGATAGCACCACTCAATTCATCAAGCATGTCATCTAATCGAGGAATAGGATAACGATATCGAATGGTGATGTTATTAATCGCTCGACAATCAACACACATGCGCCAACTACCATCTTTCTTAGGAACCAAAAGAACAGGAACGGAACAAGGGCTAAGGCTTTCACGAATGTACCCGCGGTCCAAAAGATCTTGGACTTGTCGCTGAATTTCCTTAGTTTCTTGTGGATTCGCCCTGTATGCTACACGATTTTGCAAACTTGCTCCTGGAATCAAATCGATCTTGTGTTCAATGCCTCTCATCGGTGGTAAACCAGGGGGTATCTCGGAGGGAAACACATCCTCAAACTCCTGCAAAAGGTTAGCAACAGCAGGGGGCAATGCAATAGACAATTCATGAAGTGAAAACATAGCTTCTTTGCAAACTAAAGCATAGCACATCCCCTTAGCATCGAATAAATCAGCAAGTTGAGATTTAGTTGCGAGCAATGATGGTGATTTTAACTTAATAACTTGTTGTTTTTCAGATTCTAATTTAGTTGCTTTGCCCTCACGAATTTTACTCTTCTCAAAATGCACAATTTCAGCAGGAGTCATGGGAAGCAAAGTGATTTTCTTTCCCTTATGCATGAGAGTATATTTATTGGTTCTACCATGATGAATAGCATCTGTATCAAATTCCCAAGGACGACCCAATAAAAGAGAACAAGCATCCATAGGAACAACATCAAAATCAGCAAAATCATGGTATGAACCAATTGAAAAATGGATTCTTGCTGTTTGTGTTACCCGAACCTTACCGCTGTTGTTGAACCATTGAATGTGGTACGGATGAGGGTGTGCTCTTGTTGGCAAACTAAGTTTCTTGATGACGTCCGTGTTTACCAAGTTATTGCAGCTACCTCCATCAATTATAGTATGTACACGACAGTCCTTGACGACGAGAAACATGTGGAAGAGGTTGTGTCGTTGTAGCTTGTCGTCGGTCTCCACTTTGGAGCTCAAGGCACGCTGCACAATGATGCTCCTATAGTTCTCCGTCGCCGCTGTACCAAGTACCTCTTCTTCGGTGTGTTCGTCATTTGGATCTGTAAAGTCAGTAGCAAGAGAATATTCATCTTCAACATCCGAAGTACTATCATACCCTCCATCGTCGCGTGCTATGTATGCTCGTTTGCTCGGGCAATCTCTCATCATATGACCAAGTCCCTGGCAGCGGTGACACTTAATGTCAGAAGTACGACCCGTAGAAGGAGTGGACGACGAAGGCTTGAATGATGTCACCTTGCTGCCTTCCGGCACGCGAGAAGGTGGAGCAGCAGGTATAGTTCGTTGGCCGCCATTGGGTGGTGTAGTCGCTGCACGGGGGGCCGAAGATGGTGCTGTTTTGGATGGTGTAGTTGCTGCACGCGGCGTGAAGTTGCTCCTCGTGCGTTGTTGCTGTTGTTGTCGGCCCTGCAATTCTTTTTCTGCCAACATAGCAAGCTGAAACAATCTGTTAACAGTATCATATTCTTTGTAATCAACAATGTCCTGAATTTCACGCCTCAACCCCCCATAAAAACGAGCTATTTTATCATCCATGTCCTCTACTACCCCACAACGCAGCATACCCTTTTGTAACTCTTGATAATACTCCTCTACGGACATGTTACCTTGGTCTAAACGCTGCAATTTTTTGCGAAGGTCCCGCTGAAAAGATGGAGGAACAAATCGAACACGCATAGCTTCCTTTAATCTATCCCATGTTGGAGGATCAGTTCTAGTTTTAACAAGTTCATTCCACCATATGATAGCAAAGTCCTTAAACTCACTAGTGGCTTGACGAACTCTATGTTGTTTAGGAACAAGATGGGAATTAAATTTTTGCTCTACTGTCATCTCCCAATCAAGATAAGCCTCAGCATCATAAGCACCAGAAAAAGAGGGTATAGTAAATTTCACTTTAGCAAAAGGATCATCAGGAGGGCGGTTATAATTGTTATGATTATTACCTCCCATACCTCGACGATAAAGTGGCAGTCTTGGCTGATTACTATGATCTTCCAGTTCATCATAAGCATTGTCTTCTTGTCTTCCAGCGAGAGGCAACCGAGCCTCAAAAGTATTCATCCGAAGAGCAAGGTCATCCAGTTTGCGAGTCAAGTTCGCCAATGACTCCTCCGTTGATGTGTTGTATTTGGCGAACATATCACGTAACTCAACATGTTGAACACATTCATCATTATTTTCTTCTCCTGCCATTGTTAGTAGGAAACAAAAGAAAACAAAAAAAAATGTTATCCCTATCAACTACAGTGACAATGTGGAAGGTGGAAGAAAACAATCTATCTCGCTCAAGCGTCTTACCACGCTCTTACAAGTGTTCTTACCGACACAGCAGGTGGTGTGGACGGTGAGATGAACCAATGAAGCGTGGGGTGATTACAAAGGTACCTGTTATGCTCAAGAGAAAGGTGGAGCTTGGATGGCACAATATGGTGGCTAATAAGCAGAAAATCGTTAACAGCTAAACAAAGTTGAATAAGTATTCAATGTAGGAAACTGTTGCTGGTCAACTGAGTGCCCTAGAGCCTAGCACAATACAAGGAAGTATCAAGGCAAAAGAAAGACAGAATGGTATAACCAAACAAACAGCACCAAGTGGTATAGGCCAATTGCTTTAATATGCGTGCTCTTCACAATTTTTTTTTTCTTTTTTGTAATATTTTTTTGATATTTTTTCTTTACTCAGTAGCACAATTATAGGAAGCACACAAATTTGCAGCTCAATTGGATGTAATATGCGGCCTATGGAAAATCAAGAAGGTTCTTTAAAATTTGTGCTGAAACTTTGGAGGCCGGATAGCCTATCTTCCGAGGGGAATTTGGGCAATCTAATTTCGCCGAACGCGGCTACGCGGCGGAAAATCAGATGCGAAATTTCGCGTAGATGAATTTGAAAAAAAAATTCGCCCGATTTCGAGTTCGTATGCGAAAGTTATGGCCGTTTTAAGGTAGGCTGTCCGAGTTACGTTTTTTTTTGGATGTTGATTCCAACTCGGTTTTAGAACAGAACTCGCAAACGGATACGAAAACGATCGGGAATTTGCACAGCAACTAATGGGGTGGTGTGTGATGATTCAAGGATGAATGGCACAAAGATTTGTCACCTAATCTTGGGCTGGCGATGCGGGAGTTCACGCAAGGCGGCTAGCTAGGGCAAACCGATGAACGTGGCGGATCGGTTTGTTATTTAGGGATTGTGGAATAGGTGTCGAATAGCAAGAAAACAAGGACGAAACACGATAACTAGGTCCAAAAAACACAAAGCTAAACCAGCAACAAGACTCAACCACACGAATGCAAACTCAACAATGCAAACTGAAAAACGAAACTGCAGGCACTATAGTCTGCGAAGCGGTAAAAACGATCTAATTTTTTTTTGTGGCTTTTTTGTGGACTCTAGGTACGAAACAAAATCGATCTAATGGAAGGAAGGAAAACAAAGATACCTCACGGGCAACCTGGAAATCTGATACCAATTGATGAGTAGGGTTAGGCCCGATCTTCCGAAAGGTATGTCGATTGGGGTGGAGAACTCGACGTTGATGATCCGCGGCGCTCGAGCGGTTCGAGTACCCCTGCAATCACTACACCACGGCTCCGTTGGTTATCAACCGTGCTGCACACGCTTGACCTCGCCAAGAAGGCTAATCCCTGCAAGTGCAATCGAGAACACGAGCAAGAACGTAGAAGACACGATCGGAAATTGCGAAATTGGGGTCTCACAAACCGTAGAACGGCGATTTTATTGATCTAAGCAAAACCTACCGAATATGACCGGCGGCTGCAGTATTTATAGGCTAGGATTCGACCAAAACATGATTAGGCGCGTCCCTAATGGACTCTTACGGGATACAAGGCCCAAAGGCCCGATTCGGTGGCGCAGCACCGGACAGAAATATGGACTCGACTTGTTTTGACGATTCCCAATGACTCTGGAGGAGTTTTGAGGTGGGACCAGAACCATTGGAAAGTTTATCTTCCCCTCTTTCCGTGCATATGTAGAACGTCGAAAACGGAGTCCGTATGCCTCCTGGGCGTCTGTTTTAAGGTGGACTGCTCCTGGACTCCGAGTTGAACTCGAGTCCGAGTTGTAAACTATTTCCATCTACTTGTGGACGTCCCAGGTGGTTGTCCACGCTCCCAAGGTCTCCTTACTTCACTTGTTGATCTTCTCCATTATTCCCGATAACAATTAAATCATCACATAGCAATCTATTCTCAAACTCACATGCAAAAGAAGTTAAGAACGAATTCACCTGCTGATTTAATAACCGTGCCCGTGCTCTTGTGATTGGTCCTTGCAGTTCAATGCGCCTCTCCGCTGTTGTGATGTCCTCATCATAAACTAACTTATATGTTATTAATTTTGTAATGACGCTCTGATGTCAGGTAAGAGGTAAGGTACGCCACCGTAAGCGGATCAATGCGGTAAGCTCACCATGCGAGAGGTAGCATGGAAGTTTTCCGTGGCTTGGCATGAAAATGTTAATAGGAGTCTATGAAACTTTCCACGTTTCTGAGAACCTATGACACGCGGTAATCCAGCGTGCTTCAAAGTTAGTGGGAGCCCCCGTCGGGTGGTGTATAACCCGATAGTATGCCCCTCTAGAATCATTCATATTCTATGGGAGCATGCGAAACACGTATGCCTGAGCGTGTATAAGCCGGTTCGTACGGGAGTCTTTGATGTACAGACGTATTACAGCCATGTACCTCGAGAGATGACATCGCTCGAGGGCAACTCACACCAGAGTCGTATGCATCCACTTTTTTATATATTATTGTGACTGCCTGTCGTGTTTTCCCCGTGCCGCCCTTGAGGTGTGAAGGTGTGAAAGGGGATTGTTTGTCTTTTGCAGCATTGACTACGGTACCGACCCGTGTAGCACACGTTTGCGAGTGAACGATACTAGGACCACCTATAAACGTATCCGGATATACCGGTTAGAATTATCTTTGGTGAGAAATGTAGTATCGTCAGTATCGACTTTGGTACTTGACCATCCCCAACGTCATAATTGTTGCATTACATTTTTGGAAAGTCCTACTACCAGTTGCTGCTAAGTTTTGGACATTGCAAGGTGAATATCACTCATAACTTGTGAAGAATCAAGGTTCTTTATTTCTGGCAGAAGTTTCCTCAACTTCGCCAGGTCATAATCTTGGTTTGTTGAAAAATAACATAAGGATATGCTATATGGGTAGAAATATCATGAAGTCCACTACAAAGTTTATTTTGGTCTTTACGACTGAAAATGATCCTACCTTAGTGTAAACTGAACTCCACAAAAACTACTACAAATGTCTTACCCAACTACACAGTCTCTGTATTTCCACCATAACTTCGTGTAGAAAAATCTTCTGCCCTATTGTCATACATATATGGAGAGGGCAGAAGCATCTCTACAACTTTGTAAATTGAAGTATTTTCTAATTCGACACTGAACCAATCCAAATTCCAGGTTGAAAATGGTACACTGCAGAGCTGCTGGCAGAATACCGGTTGGCTCGTCTGTCAACTTTAGACAGTCATATTCCTTAATCTTACAACTTGACATGGTCATATATATACATTTCTGGAAAGCTTAGGAAGTCTTCTATCAACTTCCTATTCAACTCCTGCTCTTAATCTTTCATTATCAGAGCCCAATTCCAATTGTCGCAAACGCTGTTCTGGCAGTCAAGGACCAGAAATCATTTGTGCATAGTTGGAATTTGCGAGCTTTGACCTGTATAACGACTTCGTAAGACTGAAACAAATCTATTTCTGGAATAACATGATTTGGTACCATGTTTATTTTGTCATTACCTCAAGATATTGTTTTGATATACCTGTATAGACTGTGGACAAAAACCCACATATACAGGAGAGGTTCTGTCAAAATTTCAAAAAAATTGTAGTCAACTTCAGACCTGTATAACTTTTAATACAGAGCTCACCTGGAGGTGTTCAAGTACAATATGGAAATGTTATGAAGTGCTACAAAAATTTTGTATTCAACTCAAATCCTATTCCTGCCATTTACTAGGAGAAAATTTCGAATTTATACAGGATGGTCTGCTGGAACAGAACTGAAGTTCATATTCCAGATTTGAACTGTCTTGTAACCATTAATCAAGCTTCTATATCATCCATTCCAGAATTTCTATGCGGACAAATTAATACATTCTGGAAAGGTTTTTGAGTTTACTATAAATTTGTAGTTGAACTCCAGACCAAATTCTGCATTTAACTGTGAGAAATAATTACATTTCTACAGACTGGTCTGATGGACCAAAAACTGGACGGCATACCAGTATGCGATATTATCAACTCAAATCGTTTTAATTTCCCCTTCTTATGTCACTCATCAGGTCTAGGGGTGATTACTCCACATGATTGATTAACATAAAGTTGAAACACCATGTTATGGTATTGGTGTGCAATATCACTTACTTGGGTCTAGTTCAATGTTCTAATCTTTATTTACACCTTGCCTACTGCATTGTAAAGTAATGCATATTACGGTCTTTATCATGATTCCAGTTTGTACTGCAACTTTGGATCTTAACTATAATGCTCACTCTTGCAGCATGGATCACACTCATTTTGAGGGTGAACCGGGTAATTCTGCTCATGGTGGAGATGACTCAACTCTACCACCAGTGCCATCATCAACCGGATTGGCAGATGTCTTAGCAAGGATAGCCGAGTCTCTGCAGAGTTGGTACAGCGGAGTGTACAACCTGAGGCTCGACCACTTGATCAACCTCAAGTCACATATCTGGATTTCTTGGCAACTCAACCACCAGTTTTCACAGAAGCCTGGGAACCATTGGAGTCGGAACATTGGCTCCGGATGATTGAAGCCAAGTTTGAGTTACTCCAGTGTGATGAGTATCAGAAGGCTTTATTTGCCGCTCAACAACTTCACGAATCCGTAGGAGCTTGGTGGTCTGAATATCTCACCACTCTCCCTGACAATCATCGTGTGACCTGGTCGGAGTTCCGTTATGCTTTTCGTGCATGCCACATTTCTACAGGGATGATTAAAACCAAGTTGGAAGAGTTTGTGGAGTTGAAGCAAGGAGAAATGAGTGCTTATGAATACTCCAAGGCGTTCAATCATTTGGCTCAATATGCGCCTGAGTATGTGAATACCGAGGCATGGAAGTGTGATTGTTTCCTTCGAGGTCTGAACGTCAAGCTTCGAGCTCGACTGGTGTTATTCAATAATGACAACTACAATGACTTGGTTGGTGCCGCTATTGTTCAGGAGGATGCAACTCTTTGCTATCAGGCAGAGAATAGGAAGAGGAAGACATCACTGAAGATCATCAGTGATGTTCCTAAGGAGGATCGAGCGGTATATTGCTTACCGTCCGGTCGAGAGCTTTGGTCGAGTGAGCAACCACAACAAGTTCGGTATCACTCCTATCCAGTGGAGACCTTACTTGCACCTTAGCAAAGCGTGCAAGTGTGTCCTGGTTCTCCACGGCAGTAGTATGATCTCACTCTTGCAGCTCAATCTCTGCAAGATGTGAATGTTGTCAGTCCACCCCAATTCAATGGAAAGCACAGAATGCATTTAGCACGGGAACGTCGCAAGAAGGAACGTGACCATGTCAAATTGTCCTTTTCCAAGAATTCTGATCAGCACCATAAACTTAAAAAGAAGACCTCATCGTAGTCTGCCAGTGTTAATTATACTGCAATTGAAGACATTCCCGAAGGAGAACCTATTTTAGCAGGCATGTTTACTTTACATGATCAACAAGTAGTCGTTCTATTTGACTCTGGATCTACTCATAACTTTGTGAGAAAGTCTTTTGTGTTGAAACATCAAGTGTCAATTTTGACTGTCTCACATCCTTTTTGTGTCAGTTCACCTGGAGGCAATATTTCAGCTAATGAGGTTGTTTCTCGAGCACCTTTGTGCATGGGTGGAAGTATCTATCCGGTGAACCTCATCATTTTGGAAGGTCAGCAGATTGACCTCATCTTGGGGATGTCATGATTGACATATCATGGAGCTATATTTGATATCGGCTCGCGGACTGTCCAACTGAATTCTCAATTCCATGGTAGCAACACTTTAAATCTTTTGGATACCGCACCAAGAGTCTAAGCAGTGCATCACACAAGTGCCAATAATGTGGGGACCGGAGCCCACACATCTAAGGATCTCATTGGGTGATGTCGTGCGATGCGACACCTAACAGCACACACAAAAAGGATACCAAAACATATAAATTTTCATTTCACAATACGAAGAGTTTACAAAAGAGTGTACAATAGAAGTACACACACAGCAGAAAATACATACTCATAATCTCACCTAACTAAGCAGGAGAGAAAACATCCATGCCCTAGGATGCTTCTCACTAGCAACATGAAGAACATTCAACAGCGGCGTGGTTCACATGAGATTTATCTCGACACCTCGAGTCTCATGTACAACCTGAACAGTAGAAATAAAACTAATACCTGCAAAAATCGTTAAAGCGCAAACGTGAGCATAAGGCTCAGCAAGACTAACCCGTCTCACTAGACATATGCAAGGGTGAGTACTAAGCATAGGTAAGGAATAGCATAAATAGACTCGCCTACAAGTGGATCCTTATAATCATGTTTTAAGTAGCAAATGACATTCTTCAAGCACGGCACATCATAGACTCCACAATCAAACAAGAAACGCGTTGTCGATGATATGACATGCTCGAAGCACATGATGCTATTACAGCTAAATCATGGGGAAACTGTAAACTTTAGTTTTTGCTATCTCTAAGTCATACGGGGTTGCAAAGCAATTATAATTCAATATGATATATTTTTCTGACTTCTTTAGTATTTACTACATCACGACAGTGACAAACAAGGGGTACTCTTTTACCGCAAGGAACGGTGATTGCAATCAGGACACACCCGAACTGCACGACATGCACACCTGCGTGGGTAATACATACATGCTCTCCTCAACGCATCATATGTGGACACCTTTCACCCAAGATCTCAATGTCGACAAACCTCTTCATCCCGAGCAAAAGGTCCCCTACATGGACACGTCAAAACGTTCCGCAAGGAGATTTACACCTTTCTGCCTTCGCATCTCCATTCAAGGACAACCGAGGAGTCTCCACACTACAGTCTGGAGTTACATCAGTTTAATGGGCCCATATACCATTATGCAATCGGTACAGTTCAAGCTTGCCCAATGGTGGCGCATATGGCATGGTCCTCAAACGACATAGGCAGGGCTATGCGCCCGAGACTCCATCTCGTCAACTCATATTCTCCCTGCCCGGTCTCGTATTCATTTCATAAGCCATTTTTAATCTTACACCCTCATGTGAACTGTTATTCCTATCTCGCGAGTAGATTCCAACTACTCGACTTCTACGAGATTTCCTATACATTAGCAAAGCAGTTAATACAGGTCAAACTGTAACTCGTTCCAACAAAACCCTGGGATTTGTGGTCATGCAAGTGGAGTATCAAACACCTAATACGTAATGCACAATATCAACTGAAGACATAAGTGAATAAAACTAGAAAACTTTGAAAAGCTCTTAAATGCAAACCGGGGCTTGCCTTAGTTTGCGACTTGATTAAATGTTAATTGTTAAGGGTCCTTCTCTGAAGGCTCCGCCTAGGACTTCAAGTGGACACCCTGGCCTTCTCCTCCAAACGACACTTCTCGTCAATATCGATCACTACACGACATGCATATAGGAATGCTAATAAATTATAATGTACATATAGTTCATAAGTTTCTAACTATGGTTATAGTAAGTGAATGATTTTCTTTGGCATTGGGATTTTTATGGTAGATGTTAGGGCTACAAGGAATACCCTTGCAAAGAACAGGAGATGATCAAAATAGTTTGTTGTCTCTAAAATTATGGTAAACAATAAGCTTTCCAAATTTTTAGAGAACAAACTGTAGCTTGAACATAGCTGCCAGTCGATGATCATGATAGAGGATGTTGTTCTGGTTTTAGCAAAATTGGTTTCATAAATTTCTAAGCCTTGGTGAAGGAGATATTAAATTTCAAAGTTGGCAAGAATTTCTAGAATTATTTTATAACTGAATTTTTAGCTTTTCAATTAATATTCAGTTGGCAACTGAATTAGGACTAGGAGACTAAGTCAATTAAATCTCAAATTTTTACAGGAGTTAGTATATGACTAAAGGAGTGTCCAGTTCAAATTTGGGACACAATAAAGCAACTGAACATCTGTAATAATTCAATGACTATAAAAGGTAACTGAATTATACAGAGGGTTATACAGGTGCAATGGCTCCCAAACTTTTTATGAAATCAAGAATAGGATAATGTATTTTATGTGAATTTTGCAGATTTTTCCAGTGGACAGTTCATCTGGAAAAATTGTAATTTTATTTGGAAAGATTGTTTTCAACAGAATTCAAAAGTAAGTTTCACAAAACCTAATTGGTACTAACAGAAACTAGAGCTCAAGTGCTTTCAAACAAAATTTGTTTGATGATTTTTGGAACAGTCTATAGAAAGTTATGGATTTTCTAAGTTGGAGTCAAATATGGAATTAAATCCTAATTTGAATTAAACCGTGGGTCTCACCGTTTTAAAACGGACCAATGGCATTCAAACCACACGGGGACCATAAAAGATACACCACGTAGCCACAACAGATCCCGGGCCACACCTGATCCCACGGAATAAAAGGACGCTGACACGCGGGGCCCGCAGTGTCGTCTTCAAACTCCCGACAAGGGCGGCGCGCGGGGCTCCCGTGGCGGCGCGCTCCGGCGAGACTCGCTGGATTCGAGTTTCCGGCCACCGCAGCACCTAATTTTGTGCGCCCAACATTAAAATCCTGCACTGAGCATGATGGTAGGGTTGGGGAGGCTCGCCGACGGTCGGAACAGTGGCGCATCGGCGGCGGCGGCAGCTAGGGTTCCGGCCATGTCGGAACCGCTGCTCCATGGCTAAAACCCTTCTAAAAAGGCTGGGGAAGTCTTATGGAACCACAAGGAAGGTGATGGGAAGGTGATAATGTCGTGTAACAGTCGGCAAAACCATCATCGACAGCGACAGAGGCAACTTCTTAATGGCGGAGGGTAGAACTCGTGATTCTCGAGCTACGGTTAATTATTTTTGGTGATTCCAGTTCGAGAGGGTGTGAAAAGAAGTGTAGAAACTATTTGCTAGCAATTGTGGAGAGGGATTAGGTGTGGAACTCGAATTGAATGAAAAACCGAGCGAGTTCATAAGCTTCGGCCGAGAGTAAAACTTAGCTAACTTGCTCGATACTCACGTAAACAAGGAGCGGCTTTCACCGTCGTGTAGAGCGTGTCCAGGCGCACCCTTTTTCTATAGGAGTCAAAGCACGAAACTGCTTGTAGCAGCCTGGCACCGTGGAGTAGAGATGGCGCGCGGTGAACACGACGGCGAGCTTTGGTGTAGCTTCAAAATACCGGCCAAACCGTCAACTAAACAACAAAAGGATTGATTCAGAGGACAAGGAGGGAGTGGGGAACAACCTTGCCATTGAGAGCTTGGCGCGAGAGGCCTCCGGCTGGCCGGCAACGGGCGCATGGCACCGGCGGTTGGAATCTTTCGCGCGGGGCGAAAAACGGTGCAGACCTTCGGCTCAGCATGAGGGAAGGCGATAAAGGCGACCATGGAGCGATAAGGAGGAGCCAGGAGCGCTATTTATAGTGCTCAAACGGGAGTAGCTCGCCGCTGTCGTGCTGGGCATGCATGCAGTCGCGGTGGCGCGCGCAGCGCGTGCTGGTTTGCGGCGCACGTGGGGTTGCTGACTGGTGGGCACCGCCAGTCAGCCTCACAGCTACTGCCACTTTAGTAATTCATTTAGAAATAGTAAATGAACTCCAAAAATCATGAAACTTCATGGCTAAGTCAATAAAATGTGATGAACACAATGGTGTGTTTAGATCTTTATGTTCAAGTATATTTTAACCAGATTTTGAATTTGAATTTAAACTTGATTCAAATTTGCTGATCGTCTCAATTAAAATAGCAAATGGACTCCAAAATTCATGAAACTTTTCATGGAGCTTATTTGCAATTTTAGAAGACTATAGAAAAATTTATAGCCTCAGATTTGAATGTTTTTGACAGGGCATGTGTATACAGTAGGTATATGCTGTTTGTTTATTTGAGTACATGAGGTACTATAAATTGATTTGCCCAAGCAAACCCCATTCAAATATTCCAAAATTTTGCAGGGATGATATTTGAATTATTTTAAGCTAATTGGTGAAGTATGCTTCTCATGTTAATAAAATTTAAAATATGAGAAGAAAAAAAGAATTGAATAGGTTCAAGTTTATGTACATGACCATATCCTGAACCCAATGAAATTTAAATTTAACTGACAACTGAATTTCATATTTAGGATTAAGTGGGATTTTACATTCCTCCCCCCTTAAAAGAATCTCATCCCGAGATTATAATAGGAAGGATAAAAGAAAAAGATCCAATGAACATATGCTGCTAACAAGTCTGGATAGTTTGATTTAAGAAAATCCTCGCTTTACCAAGTTGCTTCTTCAGCGGTATGGTTATTCCACAAGACTTTGTAAAAGTGCAAAGTGCGGCTTCTTGTGGTACGAGTCTTCTCATCGATGATCTTGACCGGATGCTCAGAATAAGTGAGATCAGGTTGTAGAGCTTCAAGAACTTCCGTGCAGACTTCAGCTGGGGATTTAAGGCACTTCCGCAACTGAGAGATGTGGAATACATTATGAATTCCAGAGAGAGACGCCGGTAACTCCAGACGGTAGGCCACAAGTCCACATTTCTCAGTGATAGCGAACGACCCGATGAATTGTGGAGCCATCTTTCCCTTCACCCCAAAACGATGAATCCCTTTCATTGGAGATACACGAAGGTAAACGTGATCCCCAATGTCGAAGTGAAGAGGTCGACGTCGTTTATCTGCATAACTCTTCTGTCGAGATTGAGCAGCCTTGAGATTGGCTTGGATTACTCACACTCATTTTTCCGCTTCATTGACCAGATCAATACAATATGTCACTCTTTCACCAGACTCACAACAATTCGATGGTGTGCGGCATTTCCTGCCATAGAGAGCTTCATATGGCGCCATCTGGATACTAGCTTAATAGCCATTGTTATATGAAAACTCCGCCAATGGTAGATGATCATCCCAATTTTTACCATGGTGGATGGCACAAGCTCGTAGCATGTCCTCAAGGACTTGATTTACTCTCTCCGTCTGACCATCAGTCTGCGGATGATAAGCAGAGCTTTGAATCAACTTGGTACCCAATGATGCATGGAGCTACTCCCAAAATCGAGCAACAAATAAAGCCCCACGATCTGAAATGATAGTGCAGGGGTACTCCATGCAGGCACATGATCCTTGTGATATACAACTCTGCATACTTGGGACCTCGATAGTTGGTGTTGACAGGGATAAAATGCACTAACTTGGTCAACCGATCAACTATCACCCAAATCGAATCATGCTTACAGAAAGTGAGAGGTAATCCAACAATGAAATCCATGATGGTGTCTTCCCACTTCCATGCCTGTATGTTTAAGGGTTGTAACTGTCTGGCTTGCCTCAAATGGTCGGCTTTCACTCGCCGACATCTATCACATTCATATACATACTTTGCTATCTCCCGCTTCATCCGTGACCACCAAAATTTCTTTTTCAAATCATGGTACATCTTGTTGCTACACAGATGAATAGAGTACTTTGATAAGTGTGCTTCATCCAAGATCTTCTTTCGAAGCTCCATATCATGGGGTACAACTATACGGTCTTTAAACCAAATAGTACCGTGATCATCACATCGAAAGCATTTTATCACTCATTTCTTCATTCTTCATCAAATGTGCGACATTCCCTTGTCTTCCTTTTGAGCCTCTATGATATCTTCCTTGATGGTAGGGATGAGAGGTAGATTGTAGAGTGCTCCATACGGAACCAAGTATAAACTCGGCTCATCTTTTTCCATTGAAATGATCGACAGATGATTGACATGAGACTTGCGGCTTAACGCATCTACAACCACATTTTCTTTGCCAGGATGGTAATGGATCTCAATCTCATAGTCTTTGATCAATTCCAACCATCTTCGCTGTCGCATATTCAAGTCTTTCTGGGTGAAAATGTACTTCAAACTCTTGTGATCAGTGTAGAGATGCACTAGATTTCCTAATAGATAGTGCCTCCACATCTTCAATGCGAGCACTACGGCAGCGAGCTCAAGATCATGAGTCGGATAATGTTGTTCATGATTTCGAAGCTACCGGGATCCATACGCGATCACTCCTCTATCTTGCATGAGTACACAACCAAGACCAATGCCAGATGCATCGCAATAGACATCAAATGGTTTAGTTGTGTCCGGTTGAGCCTACACTGGTGTTGTTGTGAGGTTTTTCACCAAAGCTTGAAATGCTTCTTCACATTATCTAGTCCATACATATCTTGTTCCCTTCTTTAGTAGTTCTGTCATTGGTTTAGCTATCTGTGAGAAACTCGGAATGAACCTCCAATAATAGCTAGCCAAGCCAAGGAAACTACGAACTTCATGTACAAACTTGGGAGATTTCCACTTCAGGACTTGTACAATCTTGCTTTGATCAACGGCAATACCATCAGCCGAGATGATGTGCCCTAGAAATGGCACTTGACGGATCCAAAACTCGCACTTGCTGAACTTTGCATTGGTGATCCCTTAAATGTTGCAACACAATATGCCAGGGTTTAGCATGTTCTTCTTCAGATTAAGAATACACCAAGATGTCGTCAATGAATACCACGACAAACTTGTCCCACTACGGCATGAACACCGAATTCATGAGATACATGAAGTGAGCTGGTGCATTGGTCAACCCAAAGGACATGACGAGATACTCATATATCCCATACCTCGTCAAAAGTGCAGTTTTTTGAATGTCCTCAGGTCAAATCTTAATCTGATGATAACTGAACGAAGGTCCATCTTTGAGAATACCTTAGCACCCACTAGTTGATCGAATAAAATATCAATGCGTGGTAGTGGATACTTGTTCTTGATGGTGACCGCATTCAGTGGACGATAGTCCACACACAACCTCAACGTCTCAGCCTTCTTCTTCACAAACAACGCGGAACAACCCCAAGGTGATGAACTTGGGCGAATAAAACCCTTGCTCAATAAGTCATTCAACTGCTCCTTCAATTCTGCAAGTTCCTTCGGTGCCACCCTATATGGCTTCCTTGAGATTGGCATGGTTCCCGGCGCTAGTTCTATCTTGAACTCGACATCACGTTCTGGTGGCCTGCCTGGAAGATTGTCAGGAAACATGTCTGGATGTTCACACACTAATGGGATATCCTCAAGCTTCTTGGCACTTTTGTGATGCACCGCTGAGACTATTGGTGTGGTATTCAAAAGATTTAATGTGTTGCTTCCATGGAATTTAGAATTCAGTTGGACAGTCCGTGAGCTGATATCAAAGATAGCTCCATGATGTGTCAACCAAGACATCCCCAAGATGAGGTCAATCTGCTAACCTTCTAAAATGATGAGGTTCACCGGATAGATACTTCCACCCATGCACAAAGGTGCTCGAGAAATAACCTCATTAGCTGAAATATTGCCTCTAGGTGAACTGACACAAAAAGGATGTGAGACAGTCACAATTGGCACTTGATGTTTCAGCACAAAATACTTGCTCACAAAGTTATGAGTACCTCTAGAGTCAAACAGAACGACTACTGGTTGATCATGTAAAGTAAACATGCCTTCCAAAACAGGTTCTCCTTCTGGAATGTCCTCAATCGCAGCATAATTAACACTGGCAGACTTCGATGGGGTCTTTTTTTTTAATTTATGGTGCTGATAAGAATTCTTGGAAAAGGACAACTGGACACGGTCACGTTCCGTCTTGCGATGTTCCCGTGCTAAATGCATAATGTGCTTTCCACTGAATTGGGGTGGACTGACAACATGCACATCTTGCAGAGGTTGGGTTGCAAGAGTGAGATCATACTGCTGCGGTGGAGAATCAGGACATACTTGCATGCTTGGTTGAGGTGCAATTAAAGTCTCCACTAGATAGGAGTGCTACCGAACCTGTTGTGGTTGCTCACTCGACCAAAGCTGTCGACCGGACGGTAAGCAATATACCGCTCCATCCTCCTGAGGAATATCACTGATAATCTTTAGTGATGTCTTCCTCTTCCTCTTCTATGCCTGATAGCGAAGAGTTGCATCCTCCTGAACAATTGCGGCACCAACCAAGTCATTGTAGTTGTCGTTATTGAATAACACCAGTCGAGCTCGAAGTTCGACGTTTGGTCCTCTCAAGAAACAATCACACTTCAATGCCTCGGTATTCACATACTCAGGCGCATATTGAGCCAAACGATTGAATGCCTTGGAGTATTCATAGACACTCATTTCTCCTTGCTTCAACTCCACAAACTCGTCCAACTTGGTTTTAATCATCCCTCTAGAAATGTGGCGTGCACGAAAAGCATCACGGAACTCCGCCCAGGTCACACGATGACCGTCAGAGAGAGTGGTGAGATATTCAGACCACCAAGCTCCTGCGGATCCGTGAAGTTGTTGAGCGGCAAATAAAACCTTCTGATACTCATCACACTGGAGTAACTCAAACTTGGCTTCAATCACCCGGAGCCAATGTTCCGACTCCAATGGTTCCCAGGCTTCTGTGAAAGTCGGGGGTTGAGTTTCCAAGAAATCCATATATGTGACTTGAGGTTGATCAAGTAGTCGAGCCTCAGGTTGTACACTCCGCTGTATCAACGTCTGCAGAGACTCGGCCATACTTGCTAAGACTTCTTCCAATCCGGTTGATGATGGCACTGGTGGTAGAGTTGAATCATCTCCACCCTGAGCAGAATTACCCGATTCACCCTCAAAATGAGTGTGATCCATGCTGCAAGAGTGAGCATTTCGGTTAAGATCCAAAGTTGCAGTACCAATTGGAATCATAAGAAAGACCGTAATATGCATCACTTAACAATGCAGTATGCCAGGTGTAAATAAAGACTAGAACATTGAACTAGACCCAAATAAGTGATACTGCCCACCAATCACTTAACATGGTGTTTCAACTTTACGTTAATCAATCATGTGGAGTAATCACCCCTAGACATGTTGAGTGACATAAGAAGGTGAAACAAAAATGATTTGAGTTGATAATATCGCATACTGGTATGCCGTCTAGTCTTCTGGTCCATCAGACCAGTCTGTAGAAATGTAATTATTTCTCACAGTTAAATGCAGAATTTGGTCTGGAGTTCAACTACAAATTTATAGTAAACTCAGAAACCTTTCCAGAATGCATTACTCTGTCCCCATAGCAATTCTGGAATGGAAGGTATTGAAACATGATTAATGGTTACAAGACAGTTCAAATCTGGAATATGAACTTCAGTTCGGTTCCAGCAGACCATCCTGTATAAATTCGAAATTTGCTCCCAGTAAATGGCAGGAATAGGATTTGAGTCGAATACAAAAGTTTTATAGCACTTCATATCCTTTCCATATTGTACTTGAACACCTCCAGGTGAGCTCTGGATTAAAAGTTATACAGGTCTGAAATTGACTAAAATTTTCTGGAAATTTTGACAGAACCTCCACTGTATATGTGGGTTTTGTCCACAGTTTATACAGGTATATCAAAACAATATCATGAGGTAATGACAAATTAAACATGGTACCAAATCATGCTAATATACCATAAATGGATTTGGTTCAGGCTCACAAAGTCGTTTATACAGGTCAAAGCTCGCAAATTCCAATTATGCACAATTGATTTCTGGTCCTGGACTGCCAGAACAGCATTTGTGACAATTGGAATTGGACTCTGGTAATGAAAGATTCAGACCAGGAGTTGAAAATAAAGTTGATAGAGGACTTTCTAAGCTTTCCATAAATGTATACATATGTCTATGTCCAGTTTTTAACATTAGGAGATATGTCTGTCTAAAGTTAACAGATGTGTTGACTGCTTTTCTGCCAGCAGATCTGCAGTGTACCAGTTTCAACCTGGGATTTGGATTGGTTCAGTGTCGAATTAGAAAACACTTCAATTTATAAAGTTGTTGTGATGCTTCTGCCCTCTCCAGATATGTATCACAATAGGACAGAACATTTTTCTACAAGGAGTTATGGTGGAAATACAGAGACTGTGTAATTGGGTAAGACATTTGTAGTAGTTTTTGTGGAGTTCAGATTACGCCAAAGTAGGATCATTTTCAGTCCTAAAGACCAAAATGAACTTTGTAGTGGACTTGATGATCTTTCTATCCATATAGCATATCCTTATGTTATTTTTCAACTAACCAAGATTGCGACCTGGCGAAGTTGAGCAAACTTCTGCCAGAAATAAAAAACCTTGATTCTTCACGAGTTATGAGTGATATTCACCTTGCAATGTCCAAAACTTACCAGCAACTGGTAGTCAGACTCTCCAAAAATGTAATGCAACCATTCTGACGTTGGAGATGGTCAAGTATCAAGGTCGATACTGACGGTACTACGTGCCTCATCAATGAAAATTCTAACCGGTATATCCGAATACGTTTACAGGTGGTCCTAATATCGTTCACTCGCAAACGTGTGCTACACGGGTCGCTATCGTAGTCAATGTTGCAAAAGACAAACAATCCCCTTTCACACCTTCACACCTCAAGGGCAGCACCGGGAAACCACGACAGGCAGTCACAGGCAGCAACGAAAATTTCACATACCATATCTCGTATGCAGAGTTTACCGAGATTGATCCGGTCTCGGTGGCGTATCTTACCTCTTACCTTGAAGACGGAGCGTCCTTACAGAATAATATAACAAGTAAGTTAGTTCCCACCTTTATAACTTATTCTAATAATAGTCCTTAATGGGCATATAGCTAATCCTCACTCGACTACTTCGGAGTTTTCGAAAATAGGCTCTTTTCGAGCGTGCTATTCCCAATGATGCTCTGATACCATGTTTGTGGGGACCGGAGTGCACACATCCGAGGATCTCATTGGGTGGTGCCGTGCGATGCGACACCTAACAGCACACACAAAAAGGATACCAAAACATATAAAGTTTTCATTTCATAATATGAAGAATTTACAAAAGAATGTACAATAGAAGTACACACGCAGCGGAAAATACATAATCATAATCTCACCTAACTAAGCAGGAGAGAAAACATCCATGCCCTAGGATGCTTCTCACTAGCAACATGAAGAACATTCAGCAGCGGCGTGGTTCACATGAGATTTATCTCAACACCTTGAGTCTCATGTACAACCTGAACAGCAGAAATAAAACTAATACCTGCAAAAATTGTTAAAGCGCAAACGTGAGCATAAGGCTCAGCAAGACTAACCCGTCTCACTAGACATATGCAAGGGTGAGTACGAAGCATAGGTAAGGAATAGCATAAATAGACTCACCTACAAGTGGATCCTTATAATCATGTTTTAAGTAGCAAATGACATTCTTCAAGCACATCACATCATAGACTCCACAATCAAACAAGAAACGCTTTGCCGATGATATGACATGCTCGAAGCACATAATGCTATTACAGCTAAAGTATGGGGAAACTGTAAAGTTTAGTTTTTGCTATCTCTAAGTCATACAGGGATGCAAAGCAATTATAATTCAATACAATATATTTTTCTGACTTCTTTAGTATTTACTACGTCACGATAGCGACGGACAAGTGGTACTCTATTACCGCGAGGGATGGTGATTGCAATCAGGACACACCCGGACTGTACGACACGCACACCCGCATGGGAGACACATACGTTCTCTCCTCCCCGCATCATACATGGCCACCTTTCACCCAAGACCCCAATATCGACAAACCTCTTCATCCTGAGCAAAAGGTCCCCTACACGGACATGTCAAAACATTATGCTATGAGATTTACACCTTTCTGCCTTCGCATCTCCATTCAAGGACAACCGAGAAGTCTCCACACTACAGTCTGGAGTTACATCAGTTTAATGGGCCCATATACCATTATGCAATCGGTACAGTTCAAGCTTGCCCAACGGTGCCACATACAGCACGATCCTCAAGCGACACAGGCAGGGCTATGCGCCCGAGACTCCATCTCGTCGACTCCTATTCTCCCTTTCTGGTCTCGTATTCATTTCATAAGCCATTTTTAATCTTACACCTTCATGTGAACTGATATTCCTATCTCGCGAGTAGATTCCAACTACTCGACTTCTACCGGATTTTCTATACATTAGCAAAGTAGTTACTACAGGTCAAACTGTAACTCGTTCTAACCAAACCCTGGGATTTGTGGTCATGCAAGTGGAGTATCAAACACCTTATACGTAGTGCACAATATCAACTGAAGACATAAGTGAATAAAACTAGAAAACTTTGAAAAGCTCTTAAATGCAAACCGGGGCTTTCCTTAGTTTGCGACTCGATTAAATGTTAATTGTTAAGGGTCCTTCTCTGAAGGCTCTGCCAAGGACTTCAAGTGGACACCCTGTCCTTCTCCTCCAAGCGACACTTCTCGTCAATATCTGTCGGTGGTTAGGATCCGGCAGATCTCCCGACACTACTAAAGTGTTAGAGGAGTTTGATGTTCGGTGTGGGCGCGTGGAGATTCAAGAAGGTGAATTGTCAATGGCACAAGAGACACGGAGGTTTATGTGGTTCGGGCCGCCTGAGCGTAATACCCTACGCCACCGGTGTGTTAGTGTTGTATTAGCTGTATGAACTTGTGACAAGTGTCTATGGCACGTGTGTAGTGTCACTGAACGTGTGGAGTCCGTCGTCGGCCTGTCCTTTTATAGTACAAGGGCAGGCCGTTACAAGTTTGCCTGGCCCGACATGTGGCCCCGGCGGTTACTAGTATTGACACTTATTCAAGACATTTAATTGGCCTTAACGATCGGGTAATGGGCTTTGACAGCACCGTTACTGGTAATTAAGGTCATCCAATCGTGTGTCATTAATACGGTATTACTGACACTTAATCGGGTCTTGAAGTCCTTGATTCCCCTTTGAAGATCTGGAGCCGTTATGGAGTCTTCCGGAGGTCAGACGCTGAAGCTCCGATGGTTGGACACGTGGAAGCTCTGGAGCATACTGTGGGAAACAGGCAGCTCCGGAGCTACCTGACACGTGTCAGGTCCGGAGCTTCTCTCGGTCTGGGGTTAAGTCCGGAGGTGCCATTTCGGTACATGGCCCGGAGCTTCCCTCTTGTGGGCGGTAACTCCGGTTTGATAGTACACGTGGCGACCCTGGGATTAACCATGTTGGAGAAGCTGGTTTGGTTATATCTGACATGTGGGCCTCCGAAGGTCTTCAAATCAAGTAGATGACTTTCCTTTGAGATCTTTGTAACCTCAAGGGGTGTACAGTTTCCAGGGTACCGACAGTGGCCCCCTGGACCTTCCTCTGGGGAAGACCACTGGGGTGAAGTCATTCCGTCGGAGGTGGGTCCATCCTCGCGACTTTTGAACTGAGTCTTCAAAGGTCTTCGGAGGTGCCGTTAGCGAGGGTTTGGAGTTAAATCCTCGCCGCGTGTCGTATCCCGCGTGCGGCAGATGAGATCTTTGGCGTGCGGATCTCACGGAATTGAATGTCACCGGTTCCCGATACGAAAACCGTATCGGTTCCGCGCGCCTTGTCAGGTCGCCGCCTTCGGGTTTCCCGCCTCATGATGACAACCGTTCGCCTGGGTAAGAACCTCGACTTGATCGTCGGGGTGGTCCCGGGCCCCCTTGTCATTGGCTGGGTGGAATTTTTGAATGGTATCCTCGACTTCCTTGCGGTTTCCATCCAAGCGTTGCGAGGGCTTACTTAAGAAGGAAAGCGCACACCGTCGGGAGTTCTTTACGCCTCTCATCTGTTCTTGCGCTCAAACTCCCAACTTGTGCTTCACTTTTCCTCTCTTGCCTTGTTGTTCCGCGATGGAGTTGGGTCTCCGCGAAAGCCGTTTGAAGACCGACGGCGATCTGAAGAACGTCCGGACCCTCATGGGATGGTCCTCGTACTTCCACAACCGCTCGGTCCGCGCCGGGGGAGAGCTCCCGTTTGAGAAGGAGCACTCCGGCGAAATGGTGTACTTCTCCTCGTATGCCATGGTGGGGTTGATCCCACCTTTTTCTTCCTTTTTCCTGATGCTGCTGGACTTTTATGGTCTGCAGCTATACCACCTCGGCCCTCACTCCATTCTCCTCGTGTCTATCTTTGTCCACTTCTGTGAGATGTGGGTGGGCATCCCCCCTGCATTGAACTCTTCCGAGCCTTCTTCACCGTCCACACTACCGGTAGGAGCAATGAGTATCTTGGCTTCTACTACTTCGTGAAGCGCAAGAAGTGCCCATTCAAGTACCTCCGGTCGTTTCCCTCTGGGAAGTGGGATGACTGGAAGAAGGACTGGATAGTCATCCGGGTGGAGGAGCACGAGAGGCTGGAGCTACCCGAAGGCCTCCCCAACATTGACACGACGATTTGGAGGGAAGCTCCGGTGGTGGCAGATGCCTTCAACCCCGTTCTGACCAGGATCCGCCAGTACATGGAGGGGGGATTAACCCCTCAAGCGGTGTTTTGTAACTTTCTGGTCAACAGGTGGGCACCGCTGAAGAAGAGAGAGAAACTCGCTTGGGCCCTCAACAGCGTGATGGACGACGACCTGGTCGAGACCGGGCTGAAGTCCAACACGGTGGGGATAACTTTGGAGTTCCACCTCAAGAAGTTCCAGCACGACATCGACCTCGAGGGTGACGACTTGGCTCTGCCATCGGCTTTTCTTCCTCTGAATGTGGAAGTTGAGTTCAGTAGGGAGCTCCGGCGAAGATCCCCGTGCTTGACAACCTTGGTGTCGTCGGGAGAAGATCAACCACCAGGGTGGTGATCCCTGAAGTGCCCGAAGGTGGCCCTGCCCTGAAGCCGAGGGTCGAAGTCATCGGCAAGGGCAAGGAGCCGGCGGACAAACCCTTGAGCCGAAAGAGGAAGCTGCAGCATGCCGACGGAAGGTCCGTCAGGGCTGCCACCTCTGCATCGGCTCCATCTCCCCGGAGGGGGAGGTCTTCTTCGACCGTGGCGACTGTACCCGCAGTGGGATCCTCCCGGGGAACTAAATCCGGGCATGCGACTCCAGCACCGGGGCCGGTTGAGGCCTCCAGGTCTGGGAGTTCTTCCCGGTCGAGGGGAGCCTCGACTAGGGAAACGCCCGTGCCTGCTACGAGTTCCGGGGGGCCTTCCGGAGCTTCCACGCCGGCTATGACCAGCCCAGAACGCCCGGGAAAGAGGTTCCGCGCAAGCTGGTGCGGAAGTCTCCCAAGGTAATTTTTAATCTTTACCATGGACATTTGTTTTGTTGTAGTAACTATATTTTTAAGATTCTTCATCCATCGTCTGCAGCGTTCCCAAGAAGAGGAGTGAGGCTCCACCTTCAGCTACAGTAACTGAAGCTATGAGGGCCGAAGCTTCTGCTCGTGTCCCGGTGCTGCTACAAGTGGTGGCTGAAGCTGCGACAGCTCCGGCGCCGGCTGTTGTGGTCATGGACCTCGACTCATCCCCAGAGACTCCCGTGGTAGCGCCGCACCGCGGGAGAGAAGATGCGGCAGCGGCACCTGTCCCGGAGGCTGAAGCTCCGGGTCTTGGTGCTGAGATGATGGAAGCTCCGGTTGTTGAGCCAGAGGAAGCAGTAATTCCGGTCTCTGAGCCGGAAATTGTTGAAGCCCCGGCGGTTGAGCCGGAGGTGATTGAAGCCCCGGTGTGCGCGCCGGAAGCTGAGGAAGTTCTGGCAGTTGGGCTGGCTGCCTCTGAAGAACCGGCAGTAGAGCCGGTCATTGTTGGAGCTCCGGCCGCAGGGCCGATCGATGTTGAAGATCTTCTGGCTCCCGAGCTGGTTGTTGAAGAGGTGTCGGGGCCCGAGCCCCCATCAGAGGAGGTGCCCAGACTGGTGCCAGTAGCGGCCCCTGCTCCGGAAGTGATGACGTCAGAGGTACTCGCGGCCGAGCCAGAGTGCCCAAGCGAAGTCGCTGGCCCCCTGCCTGAGGGGGTGAACGAAGACCTCGTGGCGGGGCCTTCCTCGATGGCGACTGAGGCCATCCCAGAGGACGGCCCTAGTGCAATCGAGACTCAGGGGACCACTCTTGTGGAGTGGGACCCAATTTTTGTATCTGAAAACCCGCTGGAACCAGCGGAGAAGACCCCAGCAGGTCCGAAACCTATCCTGTTGTCACTGTCTATTGACAACGCATGTTCAAGTCTACGTCAAGTCCAACTGGCCTTCTTCCACGACAGCAACACTCTTGAAGAGGAGTGCCAAACCCTTAGGCAGTGGCGTAACTGGCTCTACTTCGAGACGAAGCTGGCGCAGTTGAGGCTAGCGGATGACAGAGAGTGGATCAAGCGGGAGAAGATCCGCCTGGAGTACTGGGGCAAGTTACTGGATGATAGGGAGAGTATGACTCGTGCCCTCGACGCTCAATCCCGGGAGATCTACGAGCAGACCAAAGCAGCTAACAGTGCATCCGATGAACGCCAAGAAAGGCTTGAGGCTATTAACACTACACTCATCAAGCGCCGTGAGGCACTTGAGGAGAGGGAGAAACGACTCGAGGATGAAGAGTAGAAACTCCTAGAGCTGCGGGATGACATTCTGAGGAGGGAGGAGGAGCTCACCGAGAAGGTGGCTCTGGCTGACAAGGGCATCGAGGAGCGCGCCAAGAAATTGGAAGAACGCTGCCATGAGGAAGAGAAGAAGGCATGGGTGGGAGGGAAGGAGCTCCACGAGCGGGAGTGTGCCCTTGTTGCCAGGGAAAAGAATGTGAGGGGCAGAGAGAAAGACCTGGTTGACCGCCGAAACAAGATCCACCTCCGGGAGTAGGAGCTCGGAAAACTCGAAAAGCGAGTTGATGAGAAGATTCAGCAAAACGCCAAAGAAGTTGAGCGCCTCGCCCGCGAGAATTCTGAACTGGTGGCGGCCAGAAGATCCCGGGAAGAAATAAAGGGCTTGAGGCCTGCGGACTCCCTACAGATTTGGGAGTTCCTGGGCAAGGCAAATGACGCGCTAACACCGATGGGCTTCAGCCCCATGCGCCCGGATGATCCAGAGCCGGAGCCAGACCTGGCGTTGTAGGCGTTGAGCTCGGCAGGCAGCAAACTCTCCAAGGTGGGCGATGTCATCGCGGACCAATTGGAGGTTGAGGGGCAATCCCTGGCGAAGAACGTCGCAGAATATGTCCTGACGTGCTACACCTGTCGGAACTCACAATTTCCTCTGGACCTAGTGCTTGAAGGTCCGGTTGAAGGAGAAGGCGAAGCTACCCGAGCCAACATATCGGAGGTTGCCCAGAAGGTCGCCCAATTCTTCCATAGAGTCTAGGATCATCTCTGTAGTTCTCACTTGTACTTTCTCTTCTTCTTCCTCAATTTTGTAATCCCTTGTCTCCAGATGTAATCCCTTGTCTCCAGATAAATGAAATCCCCAAATTTTTGTGAATTTTACTTTTTGTCTTCAACACTTTTGTCTTCACTTGGCCCCCTGGTAGATGTACACAATTTGATTGTGAACATGTACCAAGAGGATATTACGTTTTGTTGAAGACTCATTTGCTCCGAACTTGTAGAATTTAGGTGCGAAGTCTTCGATAGTGAAGCCCCCCTGAGGTTGTCGGAGCTTAGAAGCTCTGGCATTGTCTATCGTCGGAGCTTAGTAGCTCCGGCAATAGTCTCTATCAACGCGTAGATCATCAATAATTAGTCCTCCGAGGTGTCGGAGCTTAGTAGCTCTGGCAGTGACCTTTGCCAACACTTAGTTTGTTGGCAGCAGACTCCGTTTGCGGGGTCTTCTCGCCATCTTTTATTCAGTGTCGACGGCTGGCCCCCCTAGCTTTACCGGAGCTTGATTACTCCGGTGATGCTCGTTTTCAATGCGTAACCCTAGGGGAGTCGGAGCTTTGTTAGCTCCGACTTTTCTCCATCAACGTAGATTTTATTTTTCCTGCACATTTAAGCCAAGAAAAATAGTAAAATTCGTTTCTTGTCTATAACTTCGTCGCGGCTTATGATTCTCAAGAAGATTTTAAGTCAAACGCGATTCTAAATACAACCGAATGCGTTGTCTTTTCTTCCAGATCCAACTATACATGGACCTGCCTTACTTCAGCCTGTCGGGGTGTAGGTAAAGTGGCGTACTTAGGGTGCTTGACCAGGCTAAGTCGATAGCACACTCCAGCCCTAGATTGGCTTGGCGGCTTTCAGGCGAGTTGGCCATGAACAATATTTGAATCCAGAAGAATTTACAATACAACTCGTATTGTATATAAACCGGTCGAACTAAAATTTTTTAAGAATTGCACGTCTTTGTTATAGACAAGAAAGAGAAAAATAAAAAATGTTGAGCCTGTACAAACTAAATGCACGTGGAGTGTGTTTCACATGAAGATGTCTTTCATTATAGGTCCGGGGTACAGGGGAAACAAGTACACTCTTAGGGTACGGAACCAGGCTAAGCGTGTTTCATTTCTCATTTGACCCAGGGTAGCTAGCCACACTTTTAGTCCTGAGACTGTGACAAGTGTTGTATGAACTTTGCAGACCTTTTGGGAAAGGTCCAGCTGTTCTCCCGGAGGAACTACCTGACTCTGTACAATGACTCTATAACATACACCTCAAGTTACTACAGACTCACCTCCGTGATATTAAGCGTAGAACTTACGGAGGTGCTCAATGTTCCAAGGATTTGGGAGAGGTGTCCCATCCTGGGTAGCCAAGCGAACGCTCCCGGGACGAGATACTTTAATCACTCGGAAGGGTCCCTCCCAGCTGGGGGAGAGTTTGTTTAACCCTTCTCTGGATTGTATTTTCCGTAGCACCAGGTCGCCTTCCTCGAGCTGTCGGTTGTGTACATGTTGCTGATGATAGCGACGAAGGGCTTGGCGGTATCGGGCATTCCGAGCAGCTGCTTGGCACCTTCCCTCCTCCAGGAGGTCGAGGTCTTCACGCCGGAGCTGGTCCTACGTGGCTTCATCGAAGGTCCGGACCCGGAGTGACCCCAAGGTGATTTCTGGAGGAAGGATTGCTTCAGCTCCATACACCAGGAAGAAGGGTGTCTCTCCAGTTGAGCGGTTTTGAGATGTCCTGTTGGCCCATAAAGTGGGCGGAAGCTCTTCAATGCAGTTGGATCCATGTTTTTTCAAGCGCTCATAGGTGCGTGTTTTGAGTCCTTTAAGGATTTCAGCATTTGCTCTCTCGACTTGGCCATTGCTGGCTGGGTGAGCTACGGAGGCGTAGCAAACATGAATGCCGAGGTCTTCGCAATATCCTTGAAATGCAGAGCTTGTGAATTGGGTCCCATTATCAGTGATGATTTTGTTTGGGACTTCGAATCTGCATACAATGGACTGCAAAAAGTTGATAGCTGATTGCTTGTTAATTGTCACAACTGGAGTTGCTTCTGGCCACTTGGTGAACTTGTCAATGGCGACGTACAGGAACTTGTAACCTCTGACGGCTCTTGGGAAAGGTCCCAAGATGTGCATCCCCCACACAGCGAAAGGCCATGTAGGAGGTATCATTTGTAGGGGCTGAGCCGTTGTGTGAAATTGCTTTGCATGAAATTGGCATGCTTCACATTTCTTCACCAGCTCAGTTGCATCCTGGTGTGCTGTAGGCCAGTAGAAGCCATGCCGAAAGGCTTTACCAACCAGCGTGCGGGAAGACGCGTGGTTCCCACACTCGCCTCCATGAATTTCTGCGAGAAGCTCGCAACCTTCTTCCCTTGTGATGCACCGCATTAGGATGCTGTTTGCACCGCACCGGTAGAGATCCCCTTCTACAAACATGTATCTTTTAGCTAATCTGACTACCCGGTCAGCGGACACATCATCGTCAGGAAGGATGTTGTCTTTCAAGTAGTTCCGGATCTCCGTGATCCATGCATCGGAACTAACTTGAGAATTTGAGTCTTGCGTGCTGGGTTGCTCGGAGCTTCCGGCAGCACCTACGACCCTTGATGGCTGCCATGGTAACAGGGCCATCGGGACCGTCAGCTTCGGGATGCTGATCTCGCCCCCTTCGCTCAGTTTGGCAGGCTGAGCTGTGGGTTTTGACAACCTCCGGACAAAAGTTCCGTCAGGAGCCGGAGCTCCAGTTGACGCTTCCGTCGAGAGATCGTCGGCTTCAGCGTTGTGGGCACGCTGGACATGGTGGAGATCTAGGACTTCGAAGTCCTTCTGAAGCCTCTGGACTTCAAGGAGGTAAGCAGCTAGCTGGAGATTGTTGCAGGAGCATTCACCCTTCACTTGCTTAATGATGAGCTGTGAATCTCCCTTGACCAGCAGTTGCTTGACATCGTATGACAGCGCCACCTTTAGTCCGTAGAGGAGTGCTTTGTACTCCGCCATGTTGTTGGTCGCCTTGAAGTCAAGGTGTACCATGTATTTCACCTTCTCCCCGGTTGGTGCGAGGATAAGGACTCCAGCTCCGGCCCCCTACTTTTTCATGGAGCCGTCGAAGTAGAGGGTCCAATGAGGCTCAGTGAAGACCGGAGCTTCGTGTTCCGGCTTCTGCTCACTGGGGCCCCCAGGGTTTGATGGAGAGGGAGTCCATTCCGCCACAAAGTCTGCCAATGCTTGACTCTTGACTGCTTGCCTTGAAATGAATTTCAGATCGAATTTAGCCAATTCCGCTGCCAACTTTGCAATATTCCCTGTTGAATTGGGATTATGCAAAATTGCTCGAAGTGGGTAAGAGGTCACCACTGAGATTTTGTGAGCTTGGAAATAATGGCGAAGCTTCCTGGAGGCAGCCTCAACTGCATAGAGCAGCTTATGCACCTCTATGTATCGAGTCTTGGCATCATGTAGTACTTCACTAATGAAGTATACTGGGCGCTGAATGGTCCGGACCCTCCCAGAGGAGCCCGGAGCTTCCTCTTCATTGACCCGGATCCTCCCGGAGGGATCCGGAGTTTCTTCGGGGACCTCCAAGTTCTGGCTGGAGGCACCCGGAGCTTCTTCAGAAGTGACCTGGACCCTCCCGGAGGGGTCTGGATCTTCTGAAGTAGTTTCTTGTGGATTTGAATCTGGGAGCTAGGACCCAAACTCGCTTTTAGGAACCTCCGGACCCTCCCGAAGGGGTCTCGATTCCTGAGTATGGGGTAGTTCTGGTCTCTCTGCAACCAGAACCATACTGAAGAATTCGTCAGTAGCTGAAATATAAAGCAAAAAAGGCTCACCAGGGTTCAGAGCTACCGGAGTGGGTAGGGTGGTGAGGAACTGTTTTAGCTCCTGGAACGCCTTTTCTGCTTCTTCAGACCATTGGAATGGTCCGGACTTCCTCAATAACTTAAAGAAGGGGAGTGCCCGTTCTGCCAGTCTTGAAATGAACCGACTGAGGGCTGCTAGACAACCAGTTAGCTTTTCGGCATCTTTGATGCGGGCTGGTGGCCGTATGTCTTCAATGGCCTTGATCTTCACCGGATTAGCTTCTATGCCTCGGTGAGTTACCAGGAAACCAAGAAGTTTTCCGGAGCTAACCCCGAAGACACATTTGTCTGGGTTTAGCTTTGTGCGGGTGGCCCGCAGCTTATCGAAGACAGCCTGTAAGGTGTCAAGAAGTGATTCCTTGTTCTTGACCTTGACCACGATGTCATCAACATACAATTCCACTATGTCTCTAATGAGGTCTTCAAAGGTTTTGTACATAGCTCGTACAAAGGTTGAAGCTGGATTCTTGAGACCAAACGGCATGGTTGTATAACAGTATAATCCATCTACTGTGATGAAAGAGGTATGCTCTTCATCCTCCCTAGACATTCTGATTTGATGATACCCAGAATATGCGTCTAGGAAACACAGTAATTCGCACCCGGAGGTGGAGTCTACTATCTGATCTATTCTAGGTAGTGGGAATGGATCTTTTGGACATGCCTTATTTAGTGTGGTGTAGTCGATACACATTCGAAGCTTCCCGCTGGCTTTGGGCACAACGACTGGGTTTGCCAGCCATTTTGGATGGAAGACTTCTCGGATGAATCCAGCTTCGAGCAACTTCTTCACTTCTTGTCGTATGAAGTTCTGTCGCTCTACGGATTGCTTCCGAGGCTTCTGATGCACAGGCCGGGCGTCGGGGTAGATCTTCAGATTGTGCTCAATCACTTCCCTGGGGATACCAGGCATTTGTGACGGTTGCCAGGCAAACACATCGACATTAGCCCGGAGGAAAGTGATGAGCACGAGTTCCTATTTGTCGTTCAATCCCACCGATATACGGGTGGTCTGAGCGACGTCGGAACCGATTTGGACGACTTTGACGGGAATGTCGGTGTCGCCGCTTGGCTGCACGCGAGGTGCAGATGTCGAGCCTCGTTGACGAATGCTCGGGGGTTTTGGAGCTTGCTCCTGTCTGGATTCCTCCTCTTGTGCCGTGGTGAGTGCATGGAGTTCTTCCAGAGCAGTTACTCCGGCAGTACGATCTCCGCGGATCCGGAGAACGCCTACTGGTGTTGGCATCTTTAACACCAGATACCCTTAATGAGCAGCTGCCATGAATTTGTACAGGGCAGGCCTACCCAAGATGGCATTGAAGGGTAAGTTGATCTGAGCGACGTCAAAGACCAACTTTTCGGAGCGATACTTCTCCCGTGTCCCGAAGGTAACTGGTAGAGTAATAGCTCCGAGTGGGGTAATAGCCCCCGGACCTACTCTGGAGAAAGGTCGGGAGGGGTGAAGATCCGAAGGTTGGAGCTAAAGCTTGGTGAAAGCTTCGAATCTTATGAGGTTAAGCCTCGAACCTCCGTCTACCACGACATGGTGGAGCTAGATGTTATTGATGGTAGGAGATACCATCAAAGGCAGCTGACCTGCTCCAACCATGCTTCGAGGACAGTCCGAAGAATCAAAAGTGATTGATGTGTCCATCCACTTCCGATGAGGCTCCGGTCTGGCTGTAGGAGCTACAACAGCCATGTCCCGACACATAGTCTTGATGACCCGACGGGAGGTGATGTCCCATGATCCACCAAAGATGGTGTTCATGGTCTTCCGACGCTCGTTGTCAGAGATGTCGGAATCGTCGTTGATGGAGGTGTAGACGACCTTCAGGACCTTTTTGGGATCCTGAAAACCTAATTCCTCCTCAGCCGGAGCTTCGTAAACTTTTTGTTTTCTTCCCCTTGTCGGAAAGGAGTTTCTTCCCGGCGCTTGTTGTAGCGCTCGGCAAGGTTTTGGACCTCCCGACAGTCTTTCAAACTGTGGCTGCCCGTTTTGTGAATGGGACACCACACTTTGGGTTTGCCACCGTCTTCAGAAGACGGTCGAGGTCGCTTCTCGGGGCGCGGCCCCCGGCCACCCGGAGCTGCAGTAGCTGCAACATTGGATGTACCGGCTGACAGCTTCTTCTTGCCGTTGGTCTTCTTCTTCTTTTTGCCACTTCCGGAGGTAGTGGCTTCTCCTTTGGAGGATTTCTTGTGATCCTCTGGAGTTGGTTTGGAGTGCATCTCACGGCCCTCCGCAGATCTGGCACATTTATCGGCCAAACTAAAGAGTTCCATGACACTGGTGATCTCCATGATCGCCAGTTTCTCCAACATCTTCTTATCCCGCACACCCTGTCTGAATGCCACAATGACAGAAGCGTTGGATATAGAAGGGATAGTGTTTCGTACCTGAGAGAACCTCTGGATGAATGATCACAGAGATTCTCCCCCTTTCTGCACGACTGCAAAAAGGTCCAGTTCAGTGTCTGGTCGGGTGTATGAACTCCCAAAGTTGGCATTGAGCTGCTGGCACAGCTCCTCCCAACTGTTGATAGAGTTGGGTGGAAGGCTCATAAACCAGGACCTGGCGGTCCCAACTAAAGCCACTGGGAAATAGTTGGCCATCACGACCTCATTTCCTCGATCTGCCAAGATAGCAGTGGAGTAGATCTGAAGAAATTCGATAAGATTGACGGTCCCATCAAACTTCTCTGGCAGGTGAGGCCGGAACATCTATGGCCACCTGACCATACGTAGATGCATGGACAGGGCCGAACAGCCTCCTCCCACTCCTTCAGGAGCAAGAACGTCCTGAGCTTCTCGTCTTTCACGAGCACGCTCAATATGGACTCGGCCGTCCTGTTGGTGGTATTGGCAATCAAGCTCCGCCCGAAGGTCATGAGTCGAAATCCTGGATACCGTGTGGGTGTGTCGTGCCCCGGAGGGCAAAGACGTCACCTGCTGTTATGCAGCTCGTCTCCTGTTGTTGGAGACATGCGGACCAAGTCTACCAGACAAGGTCCGTCACTGCGACGGGGCCCGCCCTGAAGGAGGAGGACCCTGGTTGCTGATGCGATCGACTGCTGCTGCAACCAAATGTTCCACATCAGCTCTCCATTGCTCCAGTGCATCCCAGGATGCATCCGGAGGTGGTGGGCGTTGGAGAAGAGCACGCGCTGCATGGAGCGCGTGTTCCAGGTTGTCTTGATTTCCGGACGCAGTGACTGACACCAGTGCACCATCGCGTTGTCCAGCTTGATTTACTGGTGGAGGCGGCGGTGGTGCCAGTGTGACTCCTGCTGGTGCTGAAGCTCCTGCTGGTGGCTGCATATTGGAGGGATTGCCTCCAGCAGCTTGAGCAGCAGGGTGACCGTTGGATGATCCAGCAGCTGAGTTCACCATTCTCGAAATCTCAGGTGCCCCCTACCTGGCGCGCCAACTGTCGGTGGTTAGGATCCGACAGATCTCCCGACACTACTAAAGTGTTAGAGGAGTTTGATGTTCGGTGTGGGCGCGCGGAGATTCAAGAAGTTGAATTGTCAATGGCACAAGAGACACGGAGATTTACGTGGTTCGGGCCGCCTGAGCGTAATACCCTACTCCACGGGTGTGTTAGTGTTGTATTAGCTGTATGAACTTGTGACAAGTGTCTATGGCACGTGTGTAGTGTCACTGAACGTGTAGAGTCCGTCGTCGGCCTGTCCTTTTATAGTACAAGGGCAGGCCGTTACAAGTTAGCCTGGCCCAACATGTGGCCCCGGCGGTTACTAGTATTGACACTTATTCAACACATTTAATTGTCCTTAACGACCGGGTAATGGGCTTTGACAGCATTGTTACTGGTAATTAAGGTCATCCGATCGTGTGTCATTAATATGGTATTAATGACACTTAATTGGGTCTTGAAGTCCTTGATTCCCCTTTGAAGATCCCGAGCCGTTATGGAGTCTTCCGGAGGTCAGAGGCTGAAGCTCCGACGGTTGGACACGTGGCAGCTCTGGAGCATACTGTGGGAAACAGGCAGCTCCGGAGCTACCTGACACGTGTCAGGTCCAGAGGTTCTCTCGGTCTAGGGTTAAGTCCGGAGGTGCCATTTCGGTACATGGCCCGGAGCTTCCCCCTCGTGGGCGGTAACTCCGGTTTGATAGTACACGTGGCGACCCTGGGATTAACCATGTTGGAGAAGCGGGTCCAGTTATATCTGACATGTGGGCCTCCGAAGGTCTTCAAATCAAGTAGATGACTTTCCTTTGTGATCTTTGTAACCTCAAGGGGTGTACGGTTTCCAGGGTACCGACAATATCGATCACTACACGACATGCATATAGGAATGCTAATAAATTATAATGTACATATAGTTCATAAGTTTCTAACTATGGTTATAGTAAGTGAATGATTTTCTTTGGCCTTGGGATTTTTATGGTAGATGTTAGGGACTACAAGGAATACCCTTGCAAAGAACAGGAGATGATCAAAAGAGTTTGTTGTCTCTAAAATTATGGTAAGCAATAAAATTTCCAAAATTTTAGAGAAGAAACTGTAGCTTGAACATAGCTGCAGTCGATGATCATGATAGAGGATGTTGTTCTGGTTTTAGAAAAATTGGTTTCATAAATTTCCAAGCATTGGTGAAGGAGATAATAAATTTCAAAGTTGGCAAGAATTTCTGGAATAATTTTATAACTGAATTTTTAGCTTTTCAATTAATATTCAGTTGGCAACTGAATTAGGACTAGGAGACTAAGTCAGTTAAATCTCAAATTTTTACAGGAGTTTCTATATGACTATGGGAGTGTCCAGTTCAAATTTGGGACATAATAAAGCCACTGAACATCTGTAATAATTAAATGACTATAAAATGTTATTGAATTATACAGAGGGTTATACAGGTGCAATGGCTTCCAAACTTTGTATGTAAATCAAGAATAGGATAGTGTATTTTATGTGAATTTTGGGGATTTTCCAGTGGATAGTTCATCTGGAAATTGTAAATATTTGGAAAGATTGTTTTCTACAGAATTTAAAATAAGTTTCACAAAACCTAATTGGTACTAACAGAAAAAAGAGCTCAAGGGCTTTCAAACAAAATTTGTTTGAAGATTTTTGGAGCAGTCTATAGAAAGTTATGGATTTTCTAATTTGGAGTCAAATCTAGAATTAAATCCTATTTTGAATTAAACCGTGGGTCCCACCGTTTTAAAATGGACCAATGGCATTCAAACCACACGGGGACCACAAAGATACACCGTGTAGCCACAACAGATCCCAGGCCACACCTGATCCGACGGGTTAAAAGGACGCTGACACGCGGGGCCCGCCACGTTGTCTTCAAACTCCCGAAGCGGGCGGCGCGCGGGGCTCCCGCGGCGGCGTGCTCCGGCAAGACTCGCCGGATCCGAGTTTCCGGCCACCGCGGCACCTAATTTTGTGCGCCCAACATTAAAATCCTGCGCTGAGCACGATGGTAGGGTTGGGGAGGCTCGCCGACGGTCGGAACAGTGGCGCATCAGCGGCGGCGGCAGCTAGGGTTCCGGCCATGTTGGAACCGCCGCTCCGTGGCTAAAACCCTTCTAAAAAAGCTGGGGAAGTCTTATGGAACCATGAGGAAGGTGATGGGAAGGTGATAACGTCGTGTAACAGTCGGCAAAACCATCATCAACAGCGACAGAGGCAACTTCTTAATGGTGGAGTGTAGAACTCGTGATTCTCGAGCTACGGTTGATTATTTTTAGTGATTCCAGTTCGAGAGGGTGCGCAAAGAAGTGTAGAAACTATTTGCTAGCAATTGTGGAGAGGGATTAAGTGTGGAACTCGAATTGAATGAAAAACCGAGCGAGTTCATAAGCTTCGGCCGCGAGTAAAACTTAGCTAACTTGCTCGATACTCATGTAAACAAGGAGCGGCTTTCACCGTCGTGTAGAGCGTGTCAAGGCGCACCCTTTTGCTATAGGATTCGAAGCACGAAACTGCTTGTAGCAGCCTGGCACCGTGGAGCAGAGACGGCGCGCGGTGAACACGACGGCGAGCTTCGGTGTAGCTTCAAAATACCGGCCAAACCGTCAACTAAACAACCAAAGTATTGATTCAGAGGACAGAGGAGGGAGTGGGGAACAACCTTGCGGTTGAGAGATTGGCGTGAGAGGCCTCCGGCTGGCCGGCAACGGGCGCATGGTGCCAGCGGTCGGAATCTTGCACGCAGGGCGAAAACGGCGCAGACCTTCGGCTCAGCGTGAGGGAAGGCGATAAGGGCGACCGTGGAGCGATAAGGAGGAGCCAGGGGTGCTATTTATAGTGCTCAAACGGGAGTAGCTCGCCGCTGCCACACTGGGCATGCACGTAGTCGCGGTGGCGCACGCAGCACTCTGGTTTGCACATGGGGTTGCTGACTGGTGGGCCCCGCCAGTCAGCCTCACAGCTACTGCCACTTTAGTAATTCATTTAGAAATAGTAAATGAACTCCAAAAATCATAAAACTTCATGGCTAAGTCGAGAAAAATGTGATGAACACAATGGTGTGTTTAGATCTTTATGTTCAAGTATATTTTGACCATATTTTGAATTTGAATTTAAACTTGATTCAAATTTGCTGATCGTCTCAAATAAAATAGCAAATGGACTCCAAAATTCATGAATCTATTCAAGGAGCTTATTTGCAATTTTATAAGACTACAGAAAAATTTATAGCCTCAGATTTGAATGTTTTTGACAGGGCATGTGTATAGAGTAGGTATATGCTTTTTGTTTATTTGAGTACATGAGGTACCATAAATTGATTTGCCCAAGCAAACCCTATTCAAATATTCCAAAATTTTGCAGGGACGATATTTGAATTATTTTAAGATTATTGGTGAAGTATGCTTCTCATGTTAATAAAATTTAAAACATGAGAAGAAAAAAAAAGAATTGAATAGGTTCAAGTTTATGTACATGACCATATCTTGAACCCAATGAAATTTAAATTTAACTGACAACTAAATTTCATATTTAGGATTAAGTGGGATTTTACAAAGAAGCTTGAGGATATCCCCGCAGTGTGTGAATATTCAGACGTATTTCCTGATGATCTTTTGGGCATGCCTCCAGAACAGGACATCGAGTTCAAGATTGAACTTACGCCAGGAACCATGCCAATCTCAAGGAAGCCGTATAGGATGGCACCGAAGGAACTTGCAGAATTGAAGGAGCAGTTGAATGACTTATTGAGCAAGGGTTTTATTCGCCCTGTCACCTTGGGGTTGTTCTGAAGTTTTTGTGAAGAAGAAGGATGAGACTTTGAGGTTGTGTGTGGACTATCATCCACTAAATGCGGTCACCATCAAGAACAAGTATCCACTACCACGCATTGATATCTTATTCGATCAACTAGTGGGTGCTAAGGTATTCTCAGAGATGGACCTTCGTTCAGGTTATCATTAGATTAAGATTCAACCTGAGGACATTCCAAAAACCGCATTCTCTACGAGGTATGGGTTGTATGAGTACCTTGTCATGCCCTTTGGGTTGACCAATGCACCAGATCACTTCATGTATCTCATGAATTCGGTGTTTATGCCGGAGTTGGACAAGTTAGTCGTGGTATTCATTGATGACATCTTGGTGTATTCTAATATGAAGAAGAACACGCTAAACACTTGCATATTGTGTTGCAACGGTTAAGGGATCATAAACTGTATGCAAAGTTCAACAAGTGTGAGTTTTGGATCCGCCAAGTGCCATTTCTATGGCGCATCATCTCGGCTAATGGTATTGCCGTTGATCTAAGCAAAATTGTACAAGTCCTGAAGTGGAAATCTCCCAAGTCCGTACATGAAGTTCGTAGTTTCCTTGGCTTGGCTGGCTATTATCGGAGGTTCATTCCGAGTTTCTCAAAGATAGCTAAACCAATGACGGAACTACTGAAGAAGGGAACGAGATATGTATGGACTAAAGAATGTGAAGAAGCATTTCAAGTTTGGTGAAACACCTCACAACAGCACTGGTGTTGGCTTAGTCGGACACAACCAAACTATTTGATGTCTATTGCGATGCATCTGGCATTGGTCTTGGTTGTGTACTCATGCAAGACAGAAGAGTGATCGCGTATGGATCCCGAAAACTTTGGAATCATGAACAACATTATCCGACTCATGATCTTGAGCTCGCTGTCGTGGTGCTCACATTGAAGATGTGGAGGCACTATCTATTAGGCAATCTAGTGCATCTCTACACTAATCACAAGAGTTTAAAGTACATTTTCACTCAGAAAGACTTGAATATGCGACAGCGAAGATGGTTGGAATTGATCAAATACTATGAGATTGAGATCCACTACCATCCTGGCAAAGCAAATGTGGTTGCAGATGCGCTGAGCCTCAAGTCTCATGTCAATCATCTGTCGATCATTTCAATGGAAGAGGATGAGCCAAGTCTATACTTGGTTCCATATGGAGCGCTCTACAATCTAGCCCTCATCCCTACAATCAGGGAAGATATCGTAGAGGCCCAGAAGGAAGACAAGGGAATGTCGCACATTCGACGAAGAATGAAGAAGGGGGAGATGAAATGCTTTCGATGTGATGATCATAGTACTATTTGGTTTAAAGTCCTTATAGTCGTACCCCATGACATGGAGCTCCGAAAAAAGGTCTTGGATGAAGAACACTTATCCAAGTACTCTATTCATTCGGGTAGCAACAAGATGTACTAGAATCTGAAGAAGAAATTTTGGTGGTCCTGGATGAAGCGAGAGATATCAAAGTATGTATCCGAATGTGATACATGTCGGCGAGTGAAAGTTGACCATTTGAGGCAAGCCAGACAGTTACAACCATTGAACATACCAGCATGGAAGTGGGAAGACATCAGCATGGATTTCATCGTAGGATTACCCCTCGCGTTCCGTAAGCATGATTCGATTTGGGTGATAGTTGATCGGTTGACCAAGTCAGCTCATTTTATCCCTGTCAACACCAACTATCGAGCTCCCAAGTATGCAGAGTTGTATATCACAAGGGTCATGTGCCTACATGGAGTACCCCGCACTATCATTTCAGATCGTGGAGCCTTATATGTTGCTCGCTTTTGTGAGCAGCTCCACGCATCATTGGGTACCAAGTTGATTTGAAGCTCTGCTTATCATCCACATACTGATGGTCAGACGGAGTGAGTAAATCAAGTCCTTGAGGACATGCTACGAGCTTGTGCCATCCACCATGGTAAAAATTGGGATGATCATCTACCATTGGCGGAGTTTTCGTATAACAATGGCTATCAAGCTAGTATCCAGATGGCGCCATATGAAGCTCTCTATGGCAGGAAGTGTCGCACACCATTGAATTGGTATGAGTCTGGTGAAAGAGTGACATATGGCATTGATCTGGTCAACGAAGCAGAAGAACGAGTGTGAGTAATCCAAGCCAATCTCAAGGCTGCTCAATCTCGACAGTTTAGTTATGCAGATAAACGATGTCGACCTCTTCACATCGACACTGGGGATCATATTTACCTTCTTGTATCTCCAATGAAAGGGATTCATCATTTTGTGTTGAAGGGAAAGCTGGCTCCACGATTCATCGGGCCGTTCGCTATCACTGAGAAATGCGGACCAGTGGCCTATCGTCTGGAGTTACCGATGTCTCTCTCTGGAATTCATAATGTATTCCACATCTCTCAGTTGCGGAAGTGTCTCAAATCCCCAGTTGAGGTGCACTCGGAAGATCTTGACGCTCTACGACCTGATCTCACTTATTTTGAGCATCCGGTCATCGATGAGAAGACTCACACCACAAGAAACCACACTTTGCACTTTTACAAAGTCTTGTGGAACAACCATACAACCGATGAAGCGACTTGGGAAAGCAAGGATTTTCTTAGATCGAACTATCCGGACTTGTTAGCGGCATATGTTCATTAAGTTCTTTTTCTTTTTTTTTTCCTTTCTATTGTAATCTCGGGACGAGATTCTTTTAAGGGGGGAGGAATGTAAAATCCCACTTAATTCTAAATATGAAATTCAGTTGTCAGTTAAATTTAAATTTAATTAGGTTCAAGATATGGTCATGTGCATAAACTTGAACCTATTCAATTCCTTCTTCTTCTCATGTTAAAAATTTTATTAACAGGAGAAACATACTTCACCAATAATCTTAGAATAATTCAAATATCATCTCTGCAAAAAAAATTTGGAATATTTGAATGGGGTTTGCTTGGGCAAATCAATTTATAGTACCTCATATACTCAAATAATCAAAATAGAATATAGCTACTGTATACACATGCCCTGTCATAAATGTTCAAATCTAAGGCTATAATTTTTTCTATAGTCTTCTAAAGTTACAAATAAGCTCCTTGAAAAGTTTCATGAATTTTGCAATACATTTGCTATTTTATTTGAGACCCTCAACAAATTGGAGTCAAGTTTAAATTCAAATTCAAAAATCTGGTCCAAATATACTTGAACATAAAGATCTAAACACACCATTGTGTTCAGCACATTTTTCTTGACTTATCCATGAAGTTTCATGATTTTTGGAGTTCATTTACTATTTTAAAATGAATTACTAAAGTGGGCAGGGGCTATGAGGCTGACTGGTGGGGCCCAATAGTCAGCAGCCCACGTGCGGCCCAAATCCAGCGCGCGCTGCGCGCACCACCGTGACGGCATGCACCAGTGTGACGGCGTTAGCTGTCCCTCCTCCAAATCCCTACAAGTATCGCTCCTTGCTCCTCCTTATCGCTTCTACGGTTGATCGTTTCTTCCTCCCTGACGCTGAGCCGACGCTCTGCTCCATTTTGCTCTCGTGTGCAAGATTCCGTCTGCCGGCGCTGCGTGGCTGTTGCCGGCCAACCGGAAGATCCACTCGCCGAGCTCTCAACAACGAAGTTGTTCCCCACTCCCTCCTCTATCCTCTGGTTCAATCCTTTCGTTGTTTAGTTGATATTTTGGCCGGTATTTTGAAGCTAAACTGGAGCTCGCCGTCTAGGTCACCGTGCGCCGTCTCTGTTCCACGGTGCCAGGCTGCTGCTAGCCGTTTTGGTCTTCAACTCCAACAGCAAAGTGGTGCGCCTGGACACACTCTGCACGACGGTGAAAGCTGTTCCTCATTTATGTGAGTATCGAGCAAGTTATCCAAGTTTTAATCTCTGCTGAAGCATATGAGCTCATTAGTTTTCCGTTTCAATTCAGTGTGCACACACAATTATTCTTCACAATTGCTTGAGAATAGTTTCTTCATTTCCTTGCGCACCCTCTCGAACTGGAATCATCAAAAATGATCAACCCTAGCTCTAGAATCATGAGTTTTTCCTTCTGCCATTAAGAACCCGCCCCTGTCGCTGTAGAAGGTTGTTTGCCGGCCATTACACGCCTCCTTATCACTTCCCTCATGGTTCCATGATACTTCCCCAACTTTTTCCGAAGGTTTTATGCCACGGGGCGATGGTTCCGACAAGGCCGGAACCCTAGCTGCCGCCGCCGCCGATGCGCCGTCATTTCCGGTCGTCGGCAAGCTTCACCAACCCCAACATCATGCTCAGCGCATGATTTTAGGGTTGGGCGCCCAAGACTAGGCGCGGATGTGGCCGGGAACTTGGTTCCGGCAAGGCTCGCCGGAGCGAGCCGCCGCTGTATCCCCGCAAGCCGCCCGCGTCGAGGGGTTGATGATGACAACGCGGGCCCCGCGTGTGAGCTTGTTAGTCCCCCGTTGGATCAGGTGTGGCCACAGGATTTGTTGTGGCTACGTGGCTTTTCTCTGTGGTCCCCGTGTGGTTTGAATGCCACTGGTCCATTTTAAAACTGTGGGGCCCACTGTTTAATTCAAATTTTCCCCTGGGAATTTAATTCCAGATTTGGCTCCAACTTAGAAAATCTATATCTCTATGTAGATTGCTCCAAAAATCATCAAACAAATTTTGTTTGAAAGCCCTTGATCTCTAGTTGCTGTTAGTACCAATTAGGTTTTTTGAAACTTATTTTAAATTCTGTAGAAAACAATCTTTCCAAACACAAATAAAATTTTTGCAGATGAACTTTCCACTGTAAAAATACCCCAAATTCAAATAAAATACAACGTCCTTTTCTTGATTACCCGAAAAATTTTGGGAGCCATTGCACCTGTATAACCCTCTGTATAATTCAATTACCTTTTTTGGTCATCGAATTATTACAGATGTTCAGTTGCTTTATTATGTCCCGAATTTGGGCAGAACCTTCCCTTAGTCATACACTAGTTCCTGTAAAAATTTGGGATTCAATTCACTTAGTCTCCTGGTCTTAATTCAGTTGCCAACTGAATGTTAATTGAAAAGCTAAAATTCAGTTATAAAATAATTCCAGAAATTCTTGCCAACTTTGAAATTCAATATCTCCTTCAACAAGGCTTAGAAATTTATGAAACCAATTTTTCAAGAACCAGGACAACATCCTCTATCATGATCATCAACTGGAAGCTATGTTAAAGCTACAGTTTCTTTTCTAAAATTCTTGGAAATTTATTGCTTACCATAATTTTAGAGATAACAAACTATATTAATCATCTCGTATTCTTTTCAAGAGTATTCCTTGTAGTCCCTAACATCTACCATAAAAATCCCAAAGCCAAAGAAGATCATTAACTCACTATAACCATAGTTAGAAGCTTATGAACTATATCTACATTATAATTTACTAGCATTCATATATGAATGTCATGTAGTGATCGATATTGATGAGAAGTGTCGCTTGGAGGAGAAGTCCAGGGTGTCCAATTGAAGTCCTTGGTGAAGTCTTAAGAGAAGGACCACTAACAATTGACATTTAATCGAGTCGCAAACTAAGGCAAGCCCCGGTTTGCATTTAAGAGCTTTTCAAAGTTTTTTAGTTTTATTCATTTACATCTTCAGTTGATATTGTGCATTACATATAAGGTGTTTGATACTCCACATGCATATCCAAAAATCCTATGGGAGGGTTGGAAAGGTTTACAGCTTGACGTGTAGAACTGGCAATGCTAATGTTGTAGATATACCGGTAGAAGTCGAGTAGTTGGAATCTACTCGCGAGATAGGAATAACAGTTCATATGAGGGTGTAAGATGAAAGAATGTCTTATGAAATGAATACGAGACCGGGCAGGGGAAATAGGAGTCAACGAGATGGAGTCTCGGGCGCATAGCTCTGCCTGTGTCGCTTGAGGACCATGCCGTATACGGCACCGTTGGGCAAGCTTGAACTGCACTGGTTGCATAATTGGATATGGGCCAAATAACTTGATGTAACTCCAAACTGTAGTGTGGAGACTCCTCGGTTGTCCTTGAATGGAGATGCGAAGGCATAAAGGTGTAAATCTTCTAGCGGGCAACTTCGACGTGTCCGTGTAGGGGACCTTTTGCTCGGGATGAAGAGGTTTGTCGACATTGTGGTCTTGGGTGAAAGGTGGCCACGTATAACGCAGGGAGGAGGGCACACATGTGTCTCCCACGCGGGTGTTCGTGTCGTGCAGTCCGGGTGTGTCCTGATTGCAGTCACCGTCCCTCGCGGTTATTTGAGTACCACTTATCCGTGACGTAGTAAATACTAAAGAAGCCAGAAGAATATGTTGTATTGAATTATTATTTCTTTGCAACCTTGTGTGACTTAGAGATAGCAAAATTAAAGTTGTATAATATTTATGTTGTATAGAAGAATCCTAAGCAGTTATGGAAAGTTACGATTCATGAACAGAGTAGGATTAGGTTCCTGATCTTAGTTGAGTTGGCTTTCGAGCTGGTTATATAAGCAAGGGAGCACAGAGCTCGCGGTGCACGACTTTGGTGCTGTTCCTCTTGTGTTCTATTGAATAAAGTTTGTAGATTGAAGGAACTTTTGTGCCTTGTTCGTCCGACTTGTTCCAGACAAGTTTTACTCATCGAGTTTCTGGACAGCACTACCTTTCGTCGGTGATTTTATCATAACTCTAGTTTTGTAGATCCAATTGACGTGATTCTTTTTGGGTTGTCTTCACAACTTGGTTATCTATCATCTGTCAAAATTCCACGGTCATTGGATTTGTGGTCTATGATCTACACGAGTTTCTTTGCAGCATTCTAGAACTGTTTTTTTTTCTCGGGTAGGGCAGATTGACCTTTGTATGATCTTTCGATCATAACTTGAGTTTTTCTCGACGGATTTGAGTTATTCTTGTTGTTTTGTCTTCGTGACTTGATTCTCTCTGATATCTATAACTTTTGTCATGGTGAAACACGTTTATATTAGTCTTACACACGATTTCTTTAACAGATCATTTTTCTGCTGAAGGGGTTGGGGTTTAATTGTTTCCGCTGCGTAAGATTTTTAAATCTACCATTCACCCCCCCCTCTGGTAGCTTTTCACGTGCTATTCGATTCTACAATTGTTATCAGATCCACGGTGCTCTAATCTTTGTGATTTGCATGTGTTTTTGACTAATCATCATGGAGAAGTACTCCGCCAAATCATGTGTGTTTGCTGGTATTGATTTTCAGGTTTGGAAGGCACGCATGGAAGCTTTCATCCAGGCACAAGGCTTTGCAATATGAGAGAAGGTACACAAGCCTTACGAAGTGCCATCAAACGATCAAGTTACAGCTACAAATCTGAGAGATGTCGACAACAAAAACAAGGCTCGGAACTTGATCTTACAAGGATTAACTCAAAGCGACTTCGACCGTGTTGCGCACCTCCGATCTGCATACGATGTGTGGAAAGCACTTTGTGACTACCACGAAGGATCCAACACGATAAAGGAGGTAAGACATGACATGTTCAAGAAAGAATACATGCACTTCGAGATGCAACCCGGTGAGTCCATTGATGACCTCATTGCTCGCTTTAACAAAATTCTCAGTAACTTGCGTAGCGTGAATGTAAATTTTTCAGATGCTGAAAATGTTAGGCAATTGCTAAGTGCATTAGATATGTTAATTTGGGAGATGAAAGTCACATCTATTCGTGAATCTACTGTCATGAGTACACTTACTTTAGATGTGCTATATTCCAAGCTAAAAACTCATGAAATTGACATAATATCACGTAAGAACCCCAACAAGTCTATTGCTTTTGTTTCTCAACGTGATATGCCTAGCTCCAGCCAATCTTCATCTTGTGGTACACTTGCTTTGTTGTCCTCTCTAACCCTTGAACACATTGGGGAGTTTCCATAGGAGGAGCTAGCACTCATCTCTACCCGGTTCTCAAAAGCATTGCAAAATGTGAGAACTAGAAGGAGAGGAAGCTCCGGACCTCAATGATGCTTTGAATGTGGTAAGACAAGACATTTTTGTTCAGATTGCCCTAACCTTTCAGGTCCTACTTCCCGGGATGAAAAGAAAACAAGAATGAAGCACTCCTCTGTAAAAGATACGAAGAAAAAGAAGGGTTTTACGGGACGTCTATTAGTGAGCAGTTTTATCTCAGCACTCCAGGAACATGGCTCAAGCGACGTGGACATTGGAAGTGATGAAGATGAAGATGATTTGGCAAACTTGTGCTTCATGGCGGGCAAGTCAAGATCAAGTATGGAGAAGGCAGAACACAACAACGACAATGAAGAAATGTGTGATGCTATTTCTCGTGCCACTGTTATTGTTATGAAAAAGGACAAAAAGCTTAGGGACAATGCTGTTAAAATTGAGTCACTAGAATCTGAAGTTAATCGTTTGAAATCCTTGATTCCTAGTGATGATTCTTGTTCCTCGTGTGACATAATATATGAACAATTGTCCTCCCTAAGAAGTGCACATACCTCCACACTTGATAAACTTGAACTTGAAATTGAAAAGAACAAAAAGCTTGCTACACATAATATTGGAAACATAAAAGATGCTTCTTGTTCTACAATTGATTTGCATTGTTCTAGTTGTGATGATCTTGATAAGAAACTGCAAGATGCTATGAATGAAATCTCTATATTGAACGATGCTTTACGTTGTCATGAATTTAAATATTGTTTCAATTGCAAATTAAAAGGAAAAACTTTATGTGAAAATTGCCTTGATCTGTCCAATAAACTTGATAACATGCATAAGACATTTGATCGGTTTTGTAATGGGAATAGGAACCTAAACTTGCTGCTGAATTCATCCAAGACTTGCAATGATAAAACTAGTTTAGGTTTTGATTCTCATGCTCATTCTAAGGCACATCCACCTAAAATTTTAAAGTCATTAGAAAGTGGTTTGATTCAAACAGTTCCTAAACAAAAAGAAGTGGTTTTCAAATCTGCAGGAGTATTGTCTCATTCGGTTTCAAATAAAAATGTTGTTTGCTCATCTAGACATGAACACAAAGTTAAATTTCATTCTACCTATTGTGGTATAGATGGTCATGTCATAGATTTTTGCTATAGACTAGCTAAACAACAGAAAAGGGAAAGAATGGTTGCTAGATCTCATAATTTCCATGCAAAATTTGCTGCACATATTGAACCGAATGTACAACCTGTTGTTTTGAGTAAAAAACATTCAAAGTTTACCTCCGGACCTTTTGTTTTTGCCTCCGGAGCTACTGATTTTTGTGCTACACAAGTACCACCTTATAGGTCAGTAGTTAAGAATAAAAAATTATAATTTTGCTTTAATATTGCATACATTAGCTGTAATAGCATTATGTGCTTAGGGCATGTCATATCATCGGCAATGCGTTTCTTGTTTGATTGTGGAGTCTATGATGTGCCGTGCTTGAAGAATGTCATTTGCTACTTAAAACATGATTATAAGGATCCACTTGTAGGCGAGTCTATTTATGCTATTCCATACCTATGATTAGACTTTACCTTGCATATGTCTAGTGAGACGGGGCAGTCTTGGTGAGCCTTATGCTCATGTTTTTAGTTAACGAGTTTTTGCAATTTATACCATTGATGAAGGGCCTAACGACGATGCCTTACCCTTTCAGGTTCACGGCTGAGTAAGAGCCCTGCACGCCGCCAATATCTGTGAGCGTTGCTAGTGTAAAGTGTCCGAGGGCATGGACAGCTTTACTCATGCATAGCTAGTGCTGAGAGTGTAGTATGATGTGTAGATTTCTTTCGTACTTTATAAATTGTAAAACTTTCACTGTGTTTATAAATCAAAGACTTAGTGTTGTATTTTATTCTCGTTCTTTTCTTGTATATTGTTGGGTGTCACATCGCATGACACCACCCAATGAGATCCTTGGATGTCAGGATTCCGATCCCCAGACCTCTTGGCTTCAGTCCAGTACGTCCGGAGAACCTAGCACCAGAGTTGGACCAGATGCCGTTGGCACTTTGCTCCGCTGGCAGCAAACTCGACGCGATGGGTGATGTCATCGCCGACCAACTGGAGACGGAGGGGAATCTCTAGCCAAGAATGTCGTTGAGTATGTCTTGGCGTGTTACAAGAGCTGAGACCCCCGACTTTCTCTAGATCCGGTCTTCAAAGGACTCATTGCCGAAGAAGAGGATGCTGCCAGGGCTAGCGTCCAGGAAGCTGCTGAGAAGGTTGCATCATTTTTCCGTAGGACTTAGATCCTCCAGTAGCTAGGACCTTTTCCTTTTGCCTTCTGTTGTAATCCTAATTTAATAATCCAGTACTTTGAATGAATGAAATCCATTGTTTCTGCAATGAATTCCATTTTGTCCTTGTCTTCAATACACTGTCCTTTATCTTGTTTGCCCCCTTGTAGATGCACAAAATTTGATTGCATGTACCAAAAGGATTTGATAATGTGTTGATGACTTGGACGCATCGAACATGTAGTTTTTAGGTCTGATGTTTATTTCTGACCTCTACAGGAAGCTTTTGTTGCATCGACGGCGGGTCCACAGGGGTTGTCGAAGCTTGGTAGGTCCGATGGCACCCACTGTCAATGCGTAGAACGTCGATGGCGAGCCCCCTGTAGTTGTCGAAGCTTCTTGGCTTCGATGATATCCACCATCAATCGTAGAATACGTTGACGGCGATCCCCTCGGGTGGTTACGACATCTTCACTTGAATTATACTTCACATTAACGGCAGGCCCCCATGGGTGTTGCCAGAGCTTATTAGCTCTGGCGGCGCCCACTTTCAATGTCCCAAACGTTGACGGCGGGCCCCCTTGGAGGTTGTCGGAGCTTAATAGCTCTAGCATCATCCACCATCACCATGAGCTTTCATTTTTCCTATGCATCAAGGACAAAAAAACTGTAAAATTCATCCTCTCATCTATAACTATTTTGTGACTTACTTTCTCATTTGAATTTTAGATCCGAAGAATGTCAATATGATGACAAGCAAATTGATATAACCTTTTGCAGAACCGAATGCTTTTAGGACCCACCCTACTGAGGCCTGCCGAATGTAGGTAGAGTGGCGTACTTAGGGTGCGGGACCAGGCTATGTTGATAGCACACTCTGAACCTGTGTTGGCTTGGCATTCTGGGTAGTAGACCATGCAGCAATGCTAGGATCCGAAAAGACCACAAGTATAACTTGTAAAACATATGAACAACTTGGACTAAACTCAAAATAAATTGCACAACTTGTTATAGACCAAAAGGAGAAGGATAAATAAAAGAGAAGGAGCCCGAACATAATCAATGCACGTGGAGTCTGCTTTTATATAGCAATGCCTTTCATTATAGGTCCGGATTACAGGGGAGACAAGGACACACTTAGGGTACATAACCAAGCTAAGCGTGCTATACATCTTGTGCTAACCCAGGTCAGGTAGTTACACTTTTAGTGCTGGGAATGTGTCAAGTATTGCTTGAACTTCTCGGACCCTCCCGGAGGTGTCTTGTTGTTCTCCTGGAGGTCCTACCCGACTTAGTTTATAGACTATAATTTACATTGCATATAATTACAGACTCACCTTCGTGACACTAACTATAGAACTTACAGTGGTGCTCGATGTTCAAATATTAGGAAGAGGGGTCCCATCCTCAGTTGCCAAGCGAACGCATCCGGGACGAGATACTTTGATCACTCGAAAGGGACCTTCCCAACTGGGGGAATGTTTGTTCATCCCTTCACAAGTTAGTATTCTCCGCAGCACCAGATCGCCTTTCTCGAGCTGTCGGTTGCACACATGCCTTTGATGATAGCGCCGGAGTGCTTGGCGATACTGTGCATTTCGAACAGCTGCTTGGCACCTTCCCTCATCGATGAGGTCAAGGTCTTCAAGCTGGAGCTGGTCCTGCATGGCTTCATCGAAGGTCCAGACCAGGAGTGACACCTAGGTGATCTTCGAAGGAAGGACTGCTTCAGCTCCGTACACCAGGAAGAAGGATGTCTCTCTGGTTGACCGGTTAGGTGTTGTTCTGCTTGCCCACAGTGCGGACCGAGGCTCCTCGATCCAGTTGGCTCCATGTTTCATCAAGCGCTCATAAGTGCGCGTCTTGAGTCCTTTCAATATTTCTGTGTTTGCTCTCTCGGCTTGGCTATTACTTGTCGGGTGAGCTAATGATGCGTAGTTGACTTGAATGTCGAGGTCTTCACAATACTCTTTAAATGATGCACTTGTGAATTGGGTTCCATTGTCAGTAATGACTCTGTTCGGAACTCCAAATCTGCAGACTATGGACTTCAAGAACTTGATTGCTAACTGCTTATTGATAGTCACAACTGGAGTAGCTTCCGTCCACTTGGTGAACTTGTCGATGGCGACATACAGAAACTTGTAACCTCCAACAACTTTTGGGAAAGGTCCCAAGATGTCCATGCCCCACAAAGCGAATGGCCATGTAGGAGGAATCATTTGTAGTGATTGAGCTGGTGTTTGAATTTGTTTTGCGTGAAACTGGCAAGCTTCACACTTTTTCACCAACTCCACTGCGTCCTGGAGTGCTGTAGGCCAGTAGAAGCCATGCCGAAAGGCTTTGCCGACCAGCGTATGGGAAGACACGTGGTTCCCACACTCGCCTACATGGATCTCCACAAGGAGCTCGTGGCCTTCTTCCCTTGCAATGCACCGCATTAAAACGCCATTGGCACCGCGCGGTAGAGATCCCCTTCTACCAGCTTTTATCTTATAGCCAATCCAACGATCCGATCAGCGGATACACCATCTTCAAGAAGGTGGTTGTCTTTCAAGTAGCTCCAGATCTCTGAGATCCGTGCATCGCAACTAACTTGAGCTTCTGAGTCTTGTGTGCCAGGTTGCTTGGAGCTTCTTGTAGCACCTACGACCCTTGGTGGACGCCATGGTAATAGGACCACTGGGACCGCCAGCTTCGAGGTGCTAGTCTTGCCCCCTTCACTCAGTTCGATGGGCTGAGCAGTTGGTCTTGACAACCTCCGGACAAAGATTATGTCAGGAGCCAAAGCTCCTGTTCAAGCCTTGGTCGAGAGTTTGTCGGCTTCAGCGTTGTGGAGATGCTGAACATAGTGGAAATCCAGGACTTCAAAGTCCTTCTGGAGCCTCTGGACTTCAAGGAGATAAGCGGCTAGTTGAGGGTTGTTACAGCTGCATTCACCTTTGACTTGTTTTATGACGATTTGTGAATCACCCTTCACCAACAACTGCTTGACACCATAAGAGAGTGCCACCTTGTGGCCAAAGATGAGAGCTTCATACTCCGCCGTGTTGTTAGTCGCTATGAAGTCAAGGTGAACCATATATTTGACCTTCTCCCCGGTCGGAGCGAGGAGAAGTATTCCAGCTCCGGCCCCCTGCTTCTACACAGAACTGTCGAAGTAGAGGGTCCAATGAGGCCCAATGAAGACTGGGACCTTGGGTTCTGGCTTCTGCCTACTTGGGCCCCCACGGTTTGATGGAGAAAGAGTCCACTCCGCCACAAAATCAGCCAAAGCTTGACTCTTGATAGCTTGTCACGACAGGATTTTGAGATTGAATTCTGCCAGCTCCACTGCCCACTTAGTGATGTTCCTAGTAGAATTAGCGGTATGCAATATAGCACTCAGTGGATAGGAAGTTACCACTGTAAGTGCATCTAGGATATCCCTTGTGGGTTTTGGCTAATTGATGACAAACATATGAGATCCTGACGAAACTATTGAGATGGTTGCAGGACAAACAAAATGAAATAGCTCGGTGCACACAAAAAAAAAGTGAAAAATGGAGTGGTGTTCAAAGAAGAATACTTTTATGGATTTTGGAAAAACAAATTAGATTTTAAATGTATAGGGTGTGTATGGAAGACACACTTCAAGAGCTCATGACTTTTCGCAGGGGTAAGGGTTTTAAAATTAACCTAACTTTCACAGCGCACCGGACTAGTCCGCCGAACTTTCTGGAGTCCACCTTCACACAGCATCGTACTAGTCCGATCATGGACCGGACTAGTCCGCCAGACTTTCTGGAATCTCCCATCTCTGGAGACCGGACTAGTCCGTGTGTCCACTGGACTAGTCAGCCGAACTTTCTGGAGTCTGTTTTCACAAAAGGCCGGACTAGTCCGTTTTCCAACCAGACTAGTCCGCCAGACTTTCTGGACTTCGAGTTACACTGTGACCGGACAAGTCCGGACTTGCACCGGACTTGTCCGGTATTAGGGTTTCTCAATGGTAACTTTTTGGACACCCTATAAATAGAGAATCCACGACCTTCCACAGATGAAACACGTCGAATACTGCTGAAAACACAAACCCAAACGCCACCACCTTGTCCCAAGAGCCCAAAACACATCTCCCCACACATCTAAAGTCCAAAAAGAGCAAAATCAATTGAACACTTGGATTCAGGATTGGGAGATCGTCGTTCCTTCGTTGCGAGCTCTTGGGGTTTGATCTTTCTACACTCATACTCTGCATTGTAATACTTTCAAGTGTATTTGATCACTCCTTTCATTGTAATTCTCGTGGGAGCCCTCAATGTGTGAGGTTGCCCAATAAACTCGATGATTACCCGTGCTAGTGGAATCAAGTCGGCTTTCGTGGTGACTTGGAGAGGGAAAGGGTTGGAGACCCAGCTCTGTGTGAGCTTCCTCAACGAGGAGGTAGATCTCATGGTGAGATCGAACCTCGGTAAAAGTTCGTGTCTCTTGTGCCTCATTTACTTTACTTTTTGTTAACTAGATCACTTGATTGCTAAACAACAATTTAAGTTACTTATAAGTCTTGACGTGCATTCATACAATCATCTTAAATCAAAGAATCTGTTGTTCTCATTTCCGCTACTAAAGGAATCTAGTTTCCCAAATAACACTTAATCAATTCACATATTTCAGCACGCTGGACTAGTCCGCCCACACAACTGGACTATTCCGGTCAAACAAGTTTTTTACGACTCTATTAAGTGTGCAGGAAATTTTAAAGCCCTATTCACCCCCCTCTAGGCCACATTCAATTGGTATCAGAGCAAGGTTCTCCTCCAGCGAGACTCACATCTCGGAGAGATCAATGGCCTCTGAGAAGAACAACGATACCCCGAAGATGAACATCAATGAGGAGTAACAAGAAGCTAAAGCCTTCGATGTGCTGAAAGAAAGCCCACATGATGATGAAGAATTGCGACAACTAAAGACACTCCTGAGAAATAAACTGCTGGCACAGAAAGGAAAAGAAGAAGAGAAGACGACGGGGAGTAGTCATCACGACTACTTCCGACATTCTTACCACTACAACCGTCTCAATTCAAATAATCACTACCTCTCTATTCCTATGGGAAATGATGAGGACATCACTTCTATGGATAAAAACAACACTCCATTGAACATACAAGATGCAATCAATAGAGTTCATACACAACAATTAATTTCAGAGGTGAACTCGTTCTTATATATTTCCTTATATGTTTTTTAGCATAGATTGCTACTTAATGATTTATTTGTAATTAGGATCCATGGAGAGGTTCAAGGAGTACTTCAAGGGAGTATTAGGGACATGGAAGACCAGAGAATTCGTTCAAAGAAGATGGAAACCGAACCAAACTCCAAATCGTATCCAACTCGGAGTCCAGGAGCAGTACGCATTAAAACGGACGCCCAGGACGCATACGAAATCCGTTTTGGACGTTCTACATATGCACGGAAAGAGGAGAGGATAGCCTTTCCAATGGCATCGGTCCCATGTCAAAATTCCTTCGGAGTCGTCGGGAATCGTCGAAACAAAATCAAATACAGAATCTGTCAGGGTGCTGCGCCACCGTATTGGGCCATTGGGCCTTGTATGAAGTCTAAGTCCATTATTTTCGTGTATTAGGGTTAGGTCACGGCCCTAACACCCCCTTGGACGTCCTCCCACCTATATATACTCCATGGTAGCCGCCATAGACAATTGGATTTTGCTTAGATCAATAATATCGCCGTTTTTCGGTTTGTGAAACCCCAATTCAGCAATTTCAGATTGCTTCTTCTACGTTCTTGCTTGTGTTCTCGGTTGCACTTGCAGGGATTAGCCTTATTGGCGAGGTCAAGTGTGTGAAACACGGTTGATAACCAACGGAGCGGTGGTGTAGTGATTGCAGGGGCTGTTCGTGTTCTACTCGAGAGCCTCGGATCATCAACGTCGAGATCTCCATCAATCGACTTATCATTACCTTTCGGAAGATCGGGACTCATCATCATCTTTTCCTATCAAATGGTATCAGATTTCCAGGTTTCCCGTTAGGTAATTCATCTATCCATTACATTAGTTTTGTTTTTCATACCTAGAGTCCACAAAAAAGCCACAAAAAAACTTGCAGTTTAGTAGATCTGTTCATTACTTTGTCCAAACCACATTGAGCCTTTGCAACTTTGTTATTCAGTTTGGTTTGGTTGAGTTTGTGTCCGTGGTTGAGTCATATTGCTGGTTTAGAAGTGTTTTTAGTCTTAGTTTGAGTTTTGCATTGTGTTGATTCATCTTTTTGAATCGCGTCATCACGTCCAGATTAGATTCATCTCTGTCCAGTTCAGTATTTTCATCATATCTAGCTCATACGAACTCGGATTTTCGTGTTCTTATACTTTCTGGAAAGCTTAAGAAGTTCTCTATAACTTTATTATTCATCATTTTCCCAGAAAATATAGTTATCTATGTCGAAATTGCATTAGATCTGAATCTGTTATTGATCTAGAAATTCTGAACAGTCTGTATTTCGGGGGCAATATCTCCCATTGTTCTTATCCAAAATAGATCTTCCATATACTGAAATTAAAGAGGAGAGATAGATCTATAATATTTCTGTTCAAAGTTTTTAGATTTGGGGACTATAAAGGTGCTTAATTGTCCTTAGAATATTGAGCAGAAAATCTGTAACAAACATACGAGATATCTTTGAGTGTTTGCATTGTGTTCTTCTTTTGCAGCACATTCTGAAAAAAAAAGAAAGAAAAAAGAAAAAGGCAAGTGCAAAAGAAGATACAAAAGCCGCACAAAAAAAGGAGAAAAAAACAACAACAAAAGACAGAAGTGCTTGCATTCTTTGTGTCATCTAGTTTTGTCTCATGTCTTGCTAGCTTGAACTACTAGGGACAGATTTAGTCCAGCAACTTTGACAAATACTTTGGACACTTATTAAACTTTACTATCTGATTTCATTGTTGCTAATCCTTGCTACAAATAAAGTGCCATCCAAGCTACACCTTACTCTTGAGCAGAATCGATACACCTTTGCAATCATCCCACGCTTCATTGGTTTCTTCATACCGGTTACCGTTTGCCACCTGCAGTGTCGGTAAGAACACTTGTAAGAGCGTGGTAAGACGCTTGAGAGTGTGTGATTCCACTTCCACTTTTCCATTATCCTTTGTAGTTGATAGGGATAACATATTTTTTGTGTTGTCTTCTGTTTGCTACTAACAATGTCAGGTAAAAGCAAGAATCATGCATTATATGCTGAGATGATGGACATGATGAAGACGGCGATAGAGTTGCTCACTAAAAATCAAACATCAACCAAGGATTCACATGACATTCAGACCACCTTTACAACACCTTCCACAAGAAGTAATTACATTCTCCCATCTCTTCCTTCTTATGATGGTTTTGGTTACGGTGAATATATTGCTTGGGAAATAGAGTTGGATAAATTTTTTGGACAATGTCATATGTGTGAGAAAAGAAAGATTAGAAATGTTGCAAGTGCATTAGTAGGTTGTGCATTGACTTGGTGGAACAACTTGAGTGATTTAGAAAGACCTCGAACATGGAAAGATATGAAAATTCTTATGCGAGAAACTTTTGCTAATGTATCTAATTGTAAAGATGAAATACATGAACTTGAGAAGAATTTTCTTGTTGTACCTCCTCCTTTGCCTAACCTTTTGCAGGAACATGAACAAATAAATGGAGATGCAAATGAGAGTGAGGTGTTGAACAACTCTTCTGAATTTTTTGATGAATCAACTCATAACACATTTGAATTTCTTGCTGAAAATGAGAGTAGTGTTAATGGACAATGCTCTACAGTTAACCACGATATGACATTTTCAGATGTGCTGAATTTTGCTACCAATCATACTATCGATGAGCAGCAACAAGATGAACCTTTTCATAATAAACCTTTACCATTAGTTGATTTTCCCACTGATTCTTATAACAAAAATGAATTGTGTGCTGATAATTATATTATACCTATGCTAGAACAACCAAATGAATTTGATACTTTATCACTCACTTGTGCTGAAATTAAGCATTTGATCCCAACTACATGTGAAAGGGATGAGCTGAAATTGTTATCTTCTCTAAATACTTTAGGCTATATTGAATTTGACACTCTTTGTGATCTAGATATCGTAGAGAAGATAATATTTTCTCAATCTGAATTGCCTTTGTTAAGTAGAAATATTTTTCATGCCATAGGCAAATATGAACATAGTGGTATGTTTATGGTGCATAAAGTTTACATATGTTCAAATGAGGAAGTTCCTTTTGTGCTGCAACAACATGGTCAAGTAAATGAATGTACTAACGCTGATAATGTCTTGTCAAGTTTTTCTAGTATGTTTTCCTTGCAGCAGGGACAACAAAAGCATTATTCACTCTGGTTGTGCATTATGGACAACACTTACTCTACCTCCAATGTAAGTCTTTTTGCTGGACATACGAGCAAGCCGAGGACGGCTTGTCATAAAGAAGGGGAGAATGATGAGATCATGCATATTATTATTACACATACAAACATGACACAATGTTTATTTGTTTGGGATCCTGGATCAAGTGAATGTGCACTCTTATTTGATGGACAAGATCAAGATGGCGCACTATGTCGTCCACCACCTTGGCCTCCTCCATTCTTGCATACAAGAAGATTTGATGGTGTTGAAAATTTCGACCAACACATGAGAGGAGATGAACTTGAGTCGAGGACGACTCCAATTCAAGAAGGGGAGGATGATGAGGACATCACTTCTATGGATAAAAACAACACTCCATTGAACATACAAGATGCAATCAATAGAGTTCATACACAACAATTAATTTCAGAGGTGAACTCGTTCTTATATATTTCCTTATATGTTTTTTAGCATAGATTGCTACTTAAAGATTTATTTGTGATTAGGATCTATGGAGAGGTTCAAGGAGTACTTGAAGGGAGTATTAGGGACGTGGAAGACCAGAGAATTCGTTCAAAGAAGATGGAAACCGAACCAAACTCCAAATCGTATCCAACTCGGAGTCCAGGAGCAGTACGCACTAAAACGGACGCCCAGGACGCATACGAAGTCCGTTTTGGACGTTCTACATATGCACGGAAAGAGGAGAGGATAACCTTTCCAATGGCACCGGTACCATGTAAAAATTCCTTCGGAGTCGTAAGGAATCGTCGAAACAAAATCAAATACAGAATCTGACAGGGTGCTGCGCCACTGTATTGGGCCATTGGGCCTTGTATCAAGTCTAAGTCCATTATTTTCGTGTCTTAGGGTTAGGTCACGACCCTAACACCCCCTTGGACGTCCTCCCACCTATATATACTCCATGGTAGCCGCCATAGACAATTGGGTTTTGCTTAGATCAATAATATCGCCGTTTTTCGGTTTGTGAAACCCCAATTCAGCAATTTCAGATTGCTTCTTCTACGTTCTTGCTTGTGTTCTCGGTTGCACTTGCAGGGATTAGCCTTATTGGCAAGGTCAATCGTGTGAAGCACGGTTGATAACCAACGGAGCGGTGGTGTAGTGATTGCAGGGGCTGTTCGTGTTCTACTCGAGAGCCTCGGATCATCAACGTCGAGATCTCCATCAATCGACTTACCCATTACCTATCGGAAGATCGGGCCTCATCCTCTTTTTCTCCTATCAGGTAAGCCTCCACAGTTTGACGGAAGTGACTACACCATGTGGAAGTACAACATGAAAATGCAACTAATATCTCTGAATCCTATTCTGTGGCACATTGTTTGCACAGGCATAGATATCCTGGACACGGATGAGGAACTCACTCCAGAACAAGAACAAGAGATTCACAGAAACGCACAAGCCGTCGCGGTGATCACATCATCCCTAAGCAGAGAGGAATTCACCAAGATCGATGGATTAGAAAGTGCAAAAGTAATGTGGGATACACTTAAGACAGCTCACGAAGGAAATAGGTCAGTTCGTGAAGCTAAAATTGAGATGCTTGAAGGAGAGTTGGGGAGATTTGCTATTGAGGAAGGCGAATCACCGCAAGACATGTACAATCGGATGAAAGCACTCATCAACAAAATTCGTGCCTATGGAAGTAAGAAATGGACGGATCACGACGTGGTTAAAAGGATGATTAGAGCCTTCATGCCAAGGAATGTCACACTTTGCTCGATGATTAGAGAAAGCCCCAGATTTCACAAAATGACTCCCGATGAGTTATTGGGGAAGATCATAAATCATGAAATGATGGAGAAAGAGGCTCAATACGTCAAAGACTTAGCCGAACTCACCTCTTCCAAAAAGAAAGATGTTGCTCTCAAAGCAACGTGCATACCCAAACTCAAAGAAACTCGTGAAGACCAAGACGACGGGCATACAAGCGACGAGAGTACCAATCTTGATGATGAAGAAATGGTACCCTTTATCAAGAAGTTCAAGCGCATGATGAAAAGAAGACACGGCAACAATTCAAATGAAGGAAAAAGCAAGGATAAAGGAAAATCCAAGGCTCGACGCAGTTGCTACAACTGCGGAGAGTATGGTCACTTCATGGTGGACTTCCCTTGTGAAGAAAACAAAAAGAAGAAGGAAACAAGACCTCAAGAAAAGAAAAATTTCAGAAAAAAAAGACAAGCCCATCAAGCTCACATTGGCAAGGAGTGGGACTCAAACGACGAGTCCTCCTCTGATAAAGAAGAAGAGATAGCCACTATCGCAGTCAAGAAACCTACTATAAAAGCCACACTCTTCCCAAACATGGGAGGATGAGATATGAACAACCACACTTGCCTTATGGCTAAGGAAGGCAAGATAAAGGTTCGACTTACTCCTCCTACGCTAAATTCCTGTATTGATGACTTTGATAGCTCTAGTGATAATGAGGAAATGTTTAGAGGATTAAGTAAAACTGCTTTAAAGAAAATGGAAATTTTGTCGAACAAAATCTTTGAAAAGGAGGAACTTGTTAACCGACAAGAAGATATGCTCATCCGTGAAAGGAAGAGATATCAAGAAGTTGAAAAGCTTCTCGAGCTTGAAAGAGAGAAGAACAAGTCGCTTGAAGTTGAGCTAGTCTTGAGTAAGGAAACATACTCAAAGATAGAGGACTCGCATATTGCAATCAAGGAAGAACTTGCTAACTTGTCAAAAGTTAACAAGATCCTTGAGGTGCAAGTTGAGTCGCTCAAGCAAAGTGACTCATCTTCCTCCAAGAGCTCTTATTACAAAGATATGAGTTCGACAACAATCGGAACATGAACTTGCTCTAGTAAGAAGAATGTTTTTTCTAATACTTCAACTTCTCATAATATGCATGCTTCTCCAAGCGGCATCTTTGATATGGAGACGATCAAATATGCACGCAGTGCATATATGGTCACTAGACCTCCTAATGTCAAAGATGACCTTGGTTTTGACAGGAACAAACACATGTGTACTCCTAATCATGCTAAGAATAGAATTGTCTTTGTTAAGGAAAAATCCCATGAATCTGATTTACAAATATTGTTTCGTACATTTGATGCTTCCTATGTTCTTATGAAAGCCAAATATGGAAAATTCATTGCTAAATATACAGGGCCACACCACAAGAACTTAAAAACTTGTGTGTGGGTGCCCAAGACTCTTGTGACTAACCTGAGAGGACCCAAGCAAGCTTGGGTACCTAAAACCAAAGAATAATTCTTTCTGCAGGCTTACTCCTCTGGTGGATCTAAATGGGTGCTAGATAGCAGATGCACAAATAACATGACCAGAGAGAGAGGTATGTTTGTGGAGTACGACTATAACAAGGATCCATGTGAAGGCATATTCTTTGGAGACAACAGCCAAGGAAAGGTCCTTGGTAGCGGTAACATTGAAATATCCTCTCAACACACCTTATCTAATGTTTCACATGTAGACTCTCTAGATTATAACTTTTTGTCAATATCTCAACTATGCGACAAAGGTTACAACTGTTTATTCACTAATGAGGGTGTGATCGTTTTTAGAAGAAGCGATGGCTCGATTGCATTCAAGGGAATGTTGAAGGGAAAGCTTTATCTTGTTGACTTCAACAAAGATAAAGCCGAACTCAACACTTGCTTGGTTGCTAAGACCAACATGGGATGGCTGTGGCATAGACGGCTGGCCCATGTTGGGATGAGAAATCTGCAGAAACTTCTAAAAGGTGGTCACATCCGTGGTCTTAAGGATGTGGTTTTTGAAAAAGACAGGCCGTGCAGCGCTTGTAAAGCAGGAAAACAAGTCGGAGCACCACACCCCGCCAAGAATGTGATGACTACCGGAAGACCGTTGGAACTCCTCCACATGGATCTCTTTGGTCCAATTTCGTACATCAACATCGGCGGTAACAAATATGGTTTAGTAATTGTTGATGATTTTTCAAGATTTACCTGGGTATTCTTCTTGTATGATAAATCAGAAACTCAGGGAATTCTCAATAAGTTCTTGAAAAGAGCTCAGAACGAATTCTCATCAACCATAAAGAACATCAGAAGTGACAACGGGACAGAATTCAAGAACCTCCAAGTTGAAGAGTATCTCGATGAAGATGGGATAAAGCATGAGTTCTCGGCACCCTACTCCCCTCAACAAAACGGAGTGGCCGAAAGGAAGAACAGAACATTGATCGAAATGGCAAGAACTATGTTGGATGAATACAAGACATCAAATCGATTTTGGGCAGAAGCGGTGAACACCGCTTGTCATGCCACAAATCGGTTGTACCTTCACTGACTACTAAAGAAAACTCTATATGAGCTTCTTACCGGTAAAAAGCCTAATGTTTCTTATTTCAAAGTCTTTGGTTGCAAATGTTTTATTCTGAACAAGAAATAGAGGGCCTCGAAGTTCGCTTCGAAGTCCGATGAAGGGTTCTTGCTCGGATATGAATCGAATGCCTACGCCTATCGGGTCTTCAACAAGGTGTCCGACCTTGTCGAAGTAGCACCTTACGTGGTGTTCGATGAATCTAACGGCTCACAAGTGGAGCAAGTTGATAAGTGTGTGCTAGATACAGAGGAAGCTCAATTTGAAGCACTGAAGAAAATGGCGCTTAGTGATATCTTACCACAAGAGCGAACATTCGACTCAAATGCACAAGATGAACTTCAACACGGAGGCAATGATCAAGGGGGAGCTCTTTCACAAGATCAAGATGAGGAAGATCAAGAATATCAAGACAATCATGGAAGCAATGATCTAGGGGGAGACAATGCACATGAATATAATGAAGAACAAGCAACTACACAAGTTCCACACCCAAGAGTACATCAGAGCGTGCAAAGAGACCATCCTGTCAACAATATCATTGGAGATATTTCTAAGGGAGTAACTACTAGATCTCGAGTAGCAAATTTCTGTGAATACTATTCTTTTGTATCTTTTCTGGAACCATACAGGGTAGAAGAAGCCTTAAGGGATCCAGACTGGGTGATTGCAATGCAAGAGGAATTGAACAACTTCAAAAGAAATGAAGTGTGGGAGCTGGTGGAGAGACCAAAGGCGAACATCGTTGGAACCAAATGGGACTTTCGGAACAAGCAAGATGAACATGGAGTAGTAACAAGAAATAAAGCAAAATTGGTGGACAAAGGTTATTCTCAGGTCGAAGGTTTGGACTTCGATGAAACTTTCGCTCTTGTAGCTAGACTTGAGTCCATTCATATTTTATTGGCATATGCTACACACCATAATTTTAAGCTGTATCAAATGGACGTCAGAAGCGCCTTCTTAAATGGCCCGATAAAGGAGGAAGTTTATGTGGAGCAGCCACCAGGATTCGAAGACCAAAGGTATCCCAACCATGTCTACAAACTGCGTAAGGCTCTCTATGGCCTCAAACAAGCTCCTCGAGCTTGGTATGAGTGCCTTAGAGATTTTTTGACTCAAAATGGAATCAAAATTGGTAAAGCTGACTATACATTCTTCACTAAACATTGTGATGATCATCTATTCTTATGTCAAATTTATGTTGATGACATTATCTTTGGATCCAATAACAAGTCTTTCTGTGAAGAATTTAGCAAAATTATGACACATAGGTTCGAGATGTCAATGATGGGCGAATTGAAGTTCTTCTTGGGATTCCAAGTGAAGCAACTAAGAGAAGGTACATTTATAAGCCAAACCACATATACACAGGACATTCTCAAGAAATTCAATATGGACAAAGCCAAGCCCATCAAGAGACCCATGGCCATTAACGGACATCCCGACCTCAATGAAGACGGTCCAAATGTGGACCAGAAGGTATATCGGTCCATGATCGGCTCCTTACTTATTTATGTGCATCTAGGCCAGACATTATGCTTAGTATTTGCTTGTGTGCAAGGTTTCAAGCCGCACCTAAAGAGTGACACTTAATTGCTGTAAAAATAATCCTAAGGTACCTTGTGCACACACCCAACTTGGGCCTTTGGTATCCCAAAGGATCCAAGTTTAACTTGATAGGATATTCCGACGCTGAATATGAAAGATGCAAAGTCAATAGAAAGAGCACATCAGGGACTTCTCAATTTCTTGGTAGATCCATAGTTTCTTGGTCATCTAAAAAGCAAAACTCCATTGCTCTTTCTATAGCGGAAGCAGAGTATGTTGCAACCGATAGTTGTTGCGCACAACTACTTTGGATGTGTCAGACTTTTAGGGACTACGGCTACAATTTAAGCCATATCCCGCTTCTATTTGATAATGAAAGTGCTATAAAAATTGCACACAACCCTGTAGAGCACTCAAGAACTAAGCAGATAGATATCCATCATCACTTTCTTAGAGATCATTCGTTAAAAGGTGACATTGCTATTTCACATGTTAGGACTGAAAAACAACTTGCAGATATTTTTACCAAACCATTAGATGAGAAAAGGTTTTGTGAGCTTAGGAATGAACTTAATATTCTTGACTCTCAAAATGTGGCTTGAAACGTTGCATACCTGGTTGAAACTTCAGATGTCACATTTTATTGTTAAAACTGCTCCTCACCTCTTTTTCTTCTAAGAAAACTATTTTAATGAAGAAATCTTCCAGTTTATGACCACTTTTATTTTTAATTGCCTACTAGTCATAATTACCAAGATTATTTGCGAAACTATTGTCCTTGGATCACTATTAATCATATCTCTATGTATCATTCTGTTGAAACCAGACTTGTCTGATTTTCCACCGGACTAGTCCAGACAGTCAAAATATTTAGGTTTTCCAGGGGCACCGGACTACTCCGCCTCCTTGACTGGACTAGTCCGGCCGGCCGCGTATATAAGTGGTTGGCTGGCCCAAATCAAAATTTTAAACCTCCCTCCACTTGGTCTCCCTCACCTCTCCTCTTCTCTCCTAAATCCTAGCCCCCAAAGAGATCTTTGAGTTGAGCCCTCAAAAACCAAGTTTTCTCCTTGGGAAATCCTCTCCTCGACGAGTTGATCCTCCCCCCTGGACTCATCTGGACAGATTCTTGCTCCTTCAACACGAATCTTCCAATCCTGCTAAATTTTACCCTAAAACCAAACTCTCCACTTTTCTCGATCTAGCTCATTTCACTTGATTCCAAGGTTGTACATTAGCTTCATTGATGTATTCCTACCACTTCCCGACCCTTTTGTATCTCTAGATAGGAGTTTTGATTCAGAGGATTTGTTAGGGTTCTTATGCCAGGCCAGACTTGTCCGGCTCTCAGATGCGGACAAGTCCAGTACACCGTACAAGTCCACACTCTGAAACCGGACAAGTTCGGTCTTTGACATCTGAATCCCTACAATTCCTTCAATTCTTGGTCCATTCTTATCTAATCCATGAACTCCTTATCAGGCACGATGTCTTATGGCTCAAATGACAGCTCTTTCCACATTGATGAAGAAGTTCAACACGAAAGAGCGAGGAGAGCCAAGGAGAGATACATGAAGAGAAGACATAATGTCAATGTCCACTCTCCACCCCCAGATGACAATCTGCCTAAGAAGAGGACTGTTGTTGTCAAAAAGGCTCAAGAAAAAGTTGCTGAGAGCTCATCAGGGCCAAGAAGGGTTCTCAATAAAGGGAAGGGACTTGCTAGTGGTCCCATTGGGCCCTTGAAGATGAAAAACCCCAGTCACCGCAACAGGCAGCCTTCTAGTGAGGATTACATTGGGAAAGGGGGTGAGCTAGCTGATAACTTTAGGAAGATTGATGTGTATAATCAGCCTAAACAATGCTCAGACCCAAGATTTTAGAGCAACTTCCATGTCGACTACTACAATCACGTGTACATGAAATGAAGAATCCCGTAGTGGAGAGCCAATGGGTGAATGTGGGGTACCTGCAGTCGAAGAGGTATCCTGATTTTCGTGAGGTGGTTGAGGCCTTGGAGAGGCACAGTTTGAAGGATCTGCTCGCCTTTAAGTATGACTGGAACAATGAGGTCATAACCCAATTTTACTCTACCCTCTACTTTGCCCGTGGTGATGGAGACAGTCTTACTTGGATGACTCATGGTTCCAAGTATAGTGTCACTTATGATGAATTTGCAAGGATCATTCACCTTGAACACACTCTGGATCATGATCTTGTCATCCACAATCTGAAACCCTTGGAGAAGGGTGAGCTTAAGTTCCTCTATGACACAAGGATGCCCTATGTCCCTCCCACCATCCAATACCTGAAGCCCTTCTTTGTGGTCCTCAACAGAATCTTGAGGAAGACAATAGCCCCGAAAGATGGAGATGCGGGGACTATCCAAGGAACCTTGAGGACCCTAATGAAGGTCATTGGTGGAAGGAGACCGTTCAATGTCTGTGAGTACATCTACAATGACATTGTGAACATCTCAATCACTCCCAATAGATCTTGCGGGTATGCCCCGTACATCATGTACATGATTGAGAAAGTGATCGGACTTGAGTTTGTCAAGTATGTTCACCATACGGGGTTGAAGCCACAAAAGCCTACTGAGTACACTCTTCCCTCAGCTCCAACTGCTTCTTCCTCCCCCGCAACGGAGAGGAGGTCTAAACAATTCTCCTGTCCATGAACCCTCCGGTGGCATCCTCAAAATGCTCTCCTCCATTTTTGCCTGCTGCCGCAAGATCAAAGACAGACAGCATAGAGAGAAAGTAGCAAGGAAGAAACATCAACAATATGTAAATGCCAACATCAAAGCTATCTGTCACAAGCTTGAGATTGAGCCGGTTGGATCACCGCCCACCTTCGAGGACTCCGAGGAAGATCCTGCCCCGGTGAATGACAATGATGATGAAGATGAAGATAGGACTGAAACCGAAGGAGAGAGCGGCGATGATGAGTGATTCCCCTCGATTTTTCCCTTTTTGGTGCCTTGATGCCAAAGGGGGAGAGATTGAGACTAGTTTGAGACTATCTCTAGTAGTAGTTATTATGCTTTTGTGATCGAGGACATGTACCTATTTTAAAAACTTTGTAATGCACCATTTCTTTTCCTATGTGTGATGCTTATTGTTGCTCTAATGTTTACTTATGTTCATTACTGTTTATCTTTGGTTCATCACATTTTGTTGATCACACGTTTGTTAGGCACCCCACCATATGGTGTGTGCATTTGTGAGAAGCCTTTTGTGAAGTAATCTTTATTCTCATATGTGCACACCTTATGAAAATCAAAGTTTTATTCTCAATTGTGACATCTGAAATGGTTGTCATCAATCACCAAAAAGGGGGAGATTGTAAGTGCATCTAGTATATCCCTTGTGGGTTTTGGCTAATTGATGACAAACATATGAGATCCTAATGAAAGTATTGAGATGGTTGCAGGACAAATAAAATGAAACAGCTCGGTGCACACAAAAAAAGTGAAAAATGGAGTGGTGTTCAAAGAAGAATACTTTGATGGATTTTGGAAGAACTAATTAGATTTTAAATGTATAGAGTGTGTATGGCAGACACACCCCGAGAGCTCACGACTTTGCACAGGGGTAAGGGTTTTAAAATTAACCTAACTTTCACAGTGCACCAGACTAGTCCGATCATGGAACGGACTAGTCCGCCGAACTTTCTGGAGTCCACCTTCACACAGCACCGGACTACTCCGATCATGGACCGGACTAGTCCGCCAAACTTTCTAGAATCTCCCATCTCTGGAGACCGGACTAGTCCGTGTGTCCACCAGACTAGTCCGCCAAACTTTCTGGAGTCTATTTTCACAAAAGGCCGGACTAGTCCGTTTTCCAACCAGACTAGTCCGCCAGACTTTCTGGACTTCGAGTTACACTGTGACCGGACAAGTCCGGACATGCACCGGACTAGTCCGGTATTAGGGTTTTTCAATAGTAACTTTTTGGAAACCCTATAAATAGATAATCCACGGCCTTCCACAGATGAAACACGTCGAATACTACTGAAAACACAAACCCTAGCTCCGCCACCTTGTCCCAAGAGCCCAAAACACATCTCCCCAGACATCTAAAGTGCAAAAAGAGAAAAATCAATTGAACACTTGGATTCGGGATTGGGAGATCGTCATTCCTTCGTTGCGAGCTCTTGGGTTTGATCTTTCTACACTCATACTCTGCATTGTAATACTTTCAAGTGTATTGATCACTCCTTTCGTTGTAATTCTCGTGGGAGCCCTCAACGTGTGAGGTTGCCCCATAAACTCGGTGATTATCCATGCTAGTGGAATCAAGTCGGCCTTCGTGGTGACTTGAAGAGGGAAAGGGTTGGAGAACCGGCTCTGTGTGAGCTTCCTCAACGAGGAGGTAGATCTCGTGGTGAGATCGAACCTCGGTAAAAATTCGTGTCTCTTGTGCCTCATTTACTTTACTTTTTGTTCACTAGATCACTTGATTGCTAAACAACAGTTTAAGTTGCTTATAAGTATTCACGTGCATTCATACAATAATCTTAAATCAAAGAATTTTTTGTTCTCATTTCTGCTGCTAAAGGAATCTAGTTTCCCAAATAACACTTAATCAATTCACATATTTCAGCACACCAGACTAGTCTGCCCACACAACCGGACTAGTCCGATCAAACAAGTTTTTGACGACTCTATTAAGTGTGCAGGAAATTTTAAAGGCCTATTCACCCCCTCTAGGCCACATTCAACCATTGATATCTTGTGGGCTTGGAAATAATGACGAAGCTTCCTTGAGGCAATAAGAAATGCATAAAGCAGCTTATGCAACTCAATGTATCTAGTCTTGGCATCATGGAGTACTTCGCTGATGAAGTACACTTGGCATTGGACGGTGCGAACAATCTTGGAGGGGCCCGGAGCTTCTTCTCCATCGACCGGACACTCCCGGAGGGGTCCAGACCTTCTTGTTCATCTTCTCTGACCTTTCCGGAGGGATCCAAAACCTCTTTATCAGTCGTGTGAACTCCCTCAGATGAGAGAGGTTGATCTTCTAACATTTTGCCTTGAAGATCAGTGCCTGGGCGCTGGGACCCAGACTCGCCTTCAGGTAGCTTTGGACCCTCCCAGAGGGTTCTGGGCTCCTGAACATGATGTGGCTCTGGTCTTTCCGCGACCAGGACCATGCTGACAACTTTTGTAGTTGTAGAAATGTATAGCAGTAGAGGCTCACCAGGGTTTGGAGCTACCAAGATGGGTAGTGTGGTGAGGAGCTGCTTGAGCTATTGAAACGCTTTTTTCGCTTCTCCGGACCAATGGAATGGTCCGGACTTCCTCAACAGCTTGAAGAAGGGAAGCGCCCACTCCGCTAATCTCGAGATGAACCGGCCGAGCGCAGCTAGACATCCAGTTAACTTCTGGACGTCCTTGATGCGGGCAGGGGACCGCATATCTTCTATAGCCTTGATCTTCGCCAGGTTCACCTTAATTTCTTGGTGAGTCACCAAGAAACCAAGGAGCTTCCTGGAGCTTAGCCCGAAGACTCACTTGTCTGGGTTCAGCTTGGTGCGCGTGATACGCAGCTTGTCGAAGATGGCTTGCAAGTGTTCAAGGAGTGACTCCTTGTTCTTTATCTTCACGATGATGTCGTCGACATACACTTCCACTAAGTACCTAATGAGTTCTCCAAAAGTTATGTGCATAGATCGAACAAAGGTTGAAACAACATTTTTGATACCAAAGGGCATGGCAGTATAATAGTACAACCCATCCACTGTAATGAAGGCGGTATGCTCTTCATCTTCCCAAGACATTTGGATTTGATGATATTCGGAGTATGCAACTAGGAAACACAATAGCTCACACCCGGAGGTGGTGTCCACTATCTGATCTATTCTAGGTAGTGGAAATGGATCTTTTGGACATGCCTTATTTAGTGTGGTGCAGTCGATAAACATTCGAAGCCTCCCACCGGCCTTGGGTACAAAAACTGGGTTAGCCAGCTAGTTTGGGTGATGAACTTCCTGGATGAAACCAGCTTCGAGCAGCTTCTTGATCTCCCATCAAATGATGTTTTGCCACTCGATTGATTGCTTCCGGGGCTTCTGGTGTACAGGTCGTGCATCGGGATAAATCTTCAGATTGTGCTCAATCACTTCACTAGGGAACCTAGGCATTCGTGACGGTTGCCAGACAAACACGTCAACATTTGCCCGAAGGAAAGTGATGAACGTGAGTTCCTATTTGTTGTTCAAACCTCCTGATAGACGGGTGGTCCGAGCAGCATCTGAACCAATTTGGACGACTTTGACGGGTATGTCGTTGTCATCGCTTGGCTGCACACGTGGTGCGGAGGTTGAACCTTGGTGACGAGTGCTCGGAGGTTGAGCAGCTTGCTCTTTGCCAGATGCCGCCTCCTGCATTGTTGCAAGCGCATGAAGTTCTTCTAGTGCGGTGATTCCTGCTGTACGGTCCCCGCGGATGCTGAGAACGCCCATAGGTGTCGATATCTTTAGCACCAAATAGCAGTAGTGGGCTGCAGCCATGAACCTATACAGGGCAGGTCTGCCTAGGATGGCGTTGAAGGGTAAGCTGATCTGCGCAACATCAAAGACCAGCTCCTCGCTCCTGTATTTGTCCCAAGTTCCAAAGGTCACCGGGAGTGTGATGAATTCGAGAAGGCTAATGGCCCCGGACCTACCCCAGAGAAAGGGCGTGAGGGATGAAGGTCCAATGGTCGGAGCTGGAGCTTGGTGAATGCTTCATAGCTCACGAGGTCCAGCCCTGCACCTCTGTCCACCAAAACATGGTAGAGCTGGACATTGTTGATAGTAGGAGACACCATCAGTGGCAATTGGCCAGTTCTCATCATGTTCTAAGGGCAGTCCATATCATCGAAGGTGATGGAAGTGTCCATCAATTTTCGATGATGTTCTGCCCTGGCAGTTGGAGTTGCAGCGACCAAGTCCCGCCGCATTGTCTTGAGGACACGGCGAGAAGTGATGTCCCAGGAACCACCATAGATGGTGTTCAAGGTCTTCCGACACTCGTTGTCAGAGACATTAGAATCATAGTCAACCGTGTTGTACACAACCTTCTGGACCTTCTTGGGATCCTGAAAGCCTTACTCCGTGCCAGCTAGATCTTCGTCTACTTTTTGTTTTCCCTCTCATTGACGAAAAGGAGATTCCTCTCGGCGCTTGTTGTAGCGCTCGACAAGGTTGTGGACCTCGCGGCAGTCCTACAGACTATGCTTGTCTGTCTTGTGGATCAGACACCACATTTTGGAGTTGCCACTGTCTTCTGATGAAGGTCGAGGTCATTTTTTTGGGGCATGGCCCTCGGCCTCCCGGAGCTGCAGCAGCCGCAACAGTGGGAGCAATGGCCAACGGCTTTTTCTTGCCGTTGGTCTTCTTCTTCTTTCCACTACCATATGTAGTGGCTCTAACCTTGGAGGACTTCTTGTTGGCCTCTAGAGATGGTTTGGAGTGCACCTTATGGCCCTCCGTAGCTCTGGCACATTTGTTAGCCAGGCTGAAGAGCTCTATGACGCTGGTGACTTCTTTTGTCGCAAGCTTCTCCAACATTTTCTTGTCCCGAATGCCTTGTCTGAATGCAACAATAACAGCAGCATTTGAGATAGAAGGGATGGTATTGCAAACCTGAAAGAATAGTTGGATAAAGGATCGCAATGACTCTCCCAATTTTGGTTGAACAACAAAAAAGTCATGTCCAGTGCAATGTCTGGTGTAGGAGCTCCCGAAATTGGCGGTGGACTATTGGCATAGCTCCGCCCAACTATTGATAGAGTCAGGCGAAAGACTCATGAATCAGGATTTGGCGGTCCCAGTCAGAGCCACAGGGAAATAATTGGCCATCACGACCTCATTGCCCCCCACCGCAAGGATAGCGGTAGAGTAGATTTGAAGGAATTTAGCGGGGTTGACAGTCCCGTCGAATTTCTCGGGCAAATGAGGCCCAATCTTCTGTGGCCATCTGAACATGCGTAGATGCATAGCCATGGCAGAATAGCCTCCTCCTACTCCCAAAGGAGCAAGGTTGTCCTAAGCTTCTCGCCTCTCGCGAGCACACTCGATGTGGACGCGGTCGTCCTGCTGTCGATAACGGGGATCGAGCTTCGACCGCAGGTCATACGTCGAAAGCCTCGATGCAGTGTGGGTGCGACGTGCCCCGGAGGGCAGCGATGTCACTTGTTGGGACACAACACGTCTCCTTTGCTTTCAAGCTTGCGGACCAAGTTTTCCTAACAAGATCCAATTGTGTGAAGGTGCCTGCCCCGAAGGATCAAGACCTTGATTGTTGATGCCATCGGCTGCAGCTGCAACTAGATGTTCAACATCAGCCTCCACTACTCCATCGCACCCTGGGGTTCTCTTGGAGGTGTTGGACGTTGGAGAAGAGTACGAGCAGCAACAAGCGCGTGCTCAGGATTGTTGTTCGTCGAAGTCGTGATCGACGTGAGTACTCCATCCTACTGTCTAGCACTGTTTGTCGGAACAAATGTTGGTGGTGGTGGTGCTGTGACACCTGCCGGGACAATGGCGCCCACCAGTTGCTGCATGTTGGAAGGATTCCTTCCAACAGGTTGCACATCGTTGTTGTCGTGGGATAATCCTGCAGAGGAGTTCACCATCTTGTGATCTCAGGCCCCCCTTCCTGGCGTGCCAAATGTCGAAGTGTACCAAGGACACTTCCCCCGATACTACCTAATTGTAGCTCGCGGAGGTTCTTTGAACGGTTTGGCCGCGCGGAGATTCTGAATAAGATGATGACACCTACTCCATGGGGTGTGTGTTGTTTTATTGAGGATTCACTGGTGCTTGTGTGCGTATGAGCTTAGTCGTCATGTACCGTGCGGCGCATCCCTTATATAGTTTAAGGACTGGCCGTTACATCACCGGCCTAGCCTGACATGTGGCCCTAGCGTAGTTAACAACTTAGTACAAGATCAACGAGTGTAAAACCCCACTTTTGTGGCATGTGAATTCAGTTATGAGTTTTGTGATCAGCTATATTAGAGATCCAATATAGTGGTACACATGAACTTAATACCATCCAAACCTTTCTTGCACTCATGGCTAAATTTTATTAACATGAGTATTGGACTTCACCACTAATTCAAGAATGATTCTATTCACCCCTTTTCAAACATTAGAATTATTTGGATGAAGTTTAGTAAGGCAATTCATAGTGCAGTACTAAATGGGCCCTGCCAAAAACATTCAAATTAGAGGCTCTAAATTTTTCCTTTGCCTTCTAATATTCTCAATAGCTTGCCTGCAAAATTTCAAGATTTTAGGAACTCATTTATTATTTTATTTGAGACGCTCAGCGAATTTGAATCAAGTTTAAATTCAAATTCAAAAGCTGGTCAAAATATACTTGAACATGAAGATCTAAACACAACATTGTGTTCATCACAATTTTATTGACTTAGCCCTGAAGTTTCATGATTTTTGGAGTTCATTTACTATTTTTAAGTGAATTACTAAAATAGCAGTAGTTGTGGGGCTGACTGGCGGGGCCCACCAGTCAGCAGCCCACGTGCAGCCGCATTTCAAAGCGCGCTGCGCGAGCCACCGCGATGGCGTGCATGCTTAGAGCGACAGCAGCAAGCCACCACCGTCGGAGCTCTATAAATAGTGCCCTGGCTCTCCCTTATCACTTCCCAGTCGCCCTTATCGCCTCCCCTCTCGCTGAGCCGAAGGATTGCACCATTTTCGTTCCGCGCGCAAGCTTCCGACCGCCAGCGCCGCGCGCCCGTTGCTGGCCAACCGGAGGCCTCTCGCGCCAAGCCTCCAACAGCTAGGTTGTTCCTCTCTTCCTCCTCTGTCCTCTGGATCAATCCTTTCGTTGCATAGTTGACGGTTTGGCCGATAATTTGAGGCTACACTGAAGGTCGCCGTCGTGTTCACCGTGCGCCGTCCCTGCTCCAAGTTGCCAGGCCGCTGCACGCAGTTTCGTGCTTCGACTCCCATAGCAATCTGGTGCGCCGGGACACGCTCTACGCAATGGTCAAAGCCGTTCCTTGTTTACGTAAGTATCGAGCAAGTTAGCTAGGTTTTACTCTTAGCCGAAGCTTATGAATGCGCTCGGTTTTTCATTCAATTCGAGTTCCACACTTAATCACTCTCCACAATTGCTAGCAAATAGTTTCTACACTTCTTTGCGCACCCTCTCGAACTGGAATCACCGAAAATGATTGACCGTAGCTCAAGAATCACGAGTTCTCCCCTCCGCCGTTAAGAAGTTGCCTCTGTCGCCGTCGATGACTGCTTTGCCGACCGTCACACGACGATATCACCTGCCCATCACGTTCCTCATGGTTCCAAAAGACTTCCCCAGCCTTTTTGGAAGGGTTTTAGCCACAGAGCGGCAGTTCCGACATGGCCGGAACCCTAGCGGTTGCCGCCGCCGATGCAGACCTCCCCGACCCCACCATCGTGCTTAGCGCGTGGTTTTACGGTTGAATGCCCAAGTGTATGAGCTGTGGTTGCCGGGAACTCAGATTTGGCGAGGCTCGCCGGAGAGCGCCACCGCGGGAGCCCCGCGCGCCGCCCGCGTCGGGAGGTGGAAGACGACGCGGTGGGTCCCGCGTGTCAGCGTCTATCAACCCCGTCGGATCGGGTATGGCTACGGGATCTGTTGTGGCTACGCGGTGTATATTTGTGGTCCCCGTGTGGTTTAAATGCCATTGGTCCATTTTAAATCGGTGGAGCCCACGGTTTAATTCAAATTAGAAATTAATTCCAGATTTGGCTCCAACTTAGAAAATCCATAACTTTCTGTAGGATGCTCCAAAAAACTTCAAACAAATTTTATTTGAAAGCCCCTGAGCTCTAGTTTCTGTCAGTACCAATTAGGTTCTGTGAAACTCAGAGTTAAATTCTTTAGAAAATAATCTTTCCCAATGAAAATACAATTTTTCCAGACAAGATAGCCACTGGAAATATCCTCAAAATTCACATAAAATTTAGTGCCCCATTCTTGGCTTCCAGAAAATGTTTGGAAGCCATTGCACCTGTTTTACCCCCTGTATAGTTCAATTACCTTTTTCAGTTATTGAATTTTCACAGGTGTTCAGTTGTTTTACAATTTCTCAAATTTGGACTGAACCTTCCCTTTTCATACACTAGTTCCTGTAAAAATATTGGATTTAATTGACCTAATATCCTGGTCCTAATCCAGTTACAAACTGACTATTTATTTAAAAGCCAAAAATTCAAATATAAATAATTCTAGAAATTATTGCCAACTTAGAAATTCAATAACTCCTTCACCAAAGCTTAGAAAATTATGAAACAAATTTTGCTAGAACCAGGACAACTTCCTCTATCATGATTATGAACTGTCAGCTATGTTCAAGCTACAGTTTCTTCTTTAAAATTTGTGGAAATTTAATACTTGCCATAAATTTAGAGACAACACTATACATCGATCATCTCCTGTTCTTTGCAAGAGCCTTGATCATATTCCTTAGTATCTACCATCGAAGCTCCAAATCCAATTAAGGTCCCTATCATATAATGATCACCATGGATTAAATTTTGGTCTTGGTAATAATTATTTTTCAAAGTCATTTATATACATATTATATGCATATCGTATAGTGACCAAAGTCGAGGAGGAGCCAGAAGCCTTGGAAGAGCATCTTCCAAATATTAACTCAGACACTGACCTGCAACAAGGCAAGCCCCGATTTGCATTTAAGTCGTTTTTAAAATTTTACTTTATCACTATGATGATTAGCATATGAAATGTGCATTACGTTTAGGATGATTGATACTCCACTTGCATGGCCAAAAATCCCAGGGATTGGTTGGAATGAGTTACAATTTGACCTGTAGTAACTGCTTTGCTAATGCATAGGAAATCCAGTAGAAGTCGAGTAGTTGGAATCTACTCGTTAGAGATGTAGGACATATCTCACAGGATTGGTTAGATAGAAAATGTATTAATATAATGGAATTGAAACCGGGCAGGGAGTGGATAGGAAGCAGCGAGAATTGAGTCTCGTTCGCATAGCCCTGCCTGTGTCGATTAAGGCCCGCTTCGTGTGCGGCCCCGCTGAACAAGCTTGACTTGTATCGGCAACATAATGGACATATGGAATCCAATAAACTAATGTAACTTGATAACTGGGGTGTCGAGGCCCATTAACTCACCATCCATTGGGGTGGGTTGAGGACAGTAAGGTGTAAATCGATCGACGGACACATGAGGTGTTCCGTGCGGAGACCTTCTGTTCGCGGAGGTGAGACGGGCTCGGCGTTCTAGTTTCTTGTGAAAGGTGGCCATATACGCCTAGTACTAAAGTGTTATGTAGGTACAGGTGTACTCGCTGACACTTCCGAACGACGTATGTGTCGTGTTGTCCGGGTGTGTCCTGATTCCAATCACTGTCCCTCGCAGTAATAGAGTACCACTTGTTCACTGTGTTGTGACGTAGTAAATACTAAAGAAGCCAGGAAATCATATTGTATTGAATTATAATTACTTTGCAACCTGGCATGATTTAGAGATAGTACAATTAAAAGTGTACAGTTTCCCCATACTTTACATGTAATAGCATTATGTGCTCTGGGCATGTCATATCATCGGTAAAGCATTTCTTGTTTGATTGTGGAGCCCATGATGTGCTATGCTCGGAGAATGTCATTTGCTACATAAAACCTGGTTATAAGGATCCACTTTTAAGCGAGTCATTTACGCTTCACCTCACCTATGTTTTAGTGTTCCCCTTGCATATGTCTAGTGAGACAGGTTAGTCTTGCTGAGCCTTATGCTCACGTTTGCAGTTAACGAGTTTTTGCAGGTTATACAGTTGATGAAGGGTTTGATGATGAGGTTGCACCCCCTCCAGGGTGTACAGCCGAGTGGGAACCCTGCACGCCGCCCTAATTGAGTGTTGCTAGTGCAAAGTATCCAATGCATGGATAACTTTGCTTTTGCATAGCTAGTGCTGAGAGCGTAACTATGATATGTATATATTTCTTTACTTCCGCTAGTATTGTAAAAACTTCCGCTGTATGAAAAATAAAAGACTTCGTCTTGTACTTATTCAGGTTCTATTCTTGTATAACTGTTGGGTGTCGCATCGCACGACACCACTCAATGAGATCCTAGGATGTATGGACTCCGGTCCCCACAGACATGGTATCAGAGCATCATTGGGAACAGTGTACATGAAAAGAACATATTTTCAAAAATTAGGACTTGAGTGAGGAATTAGCTATATGCCTTTATAAGGAGTATTATTAGTATAAGGTATAAAAGTGGTAAACTAACTATGTGTTATTATATTCTGTAACGACGCCCCGACGTCAAGTAAGAGGTAAGGTACGCCACCGAGAGCGGATCAATCTCGGTAAGCTCAGCATACGAGGAGTGGTATGTAAAAAAAAAATTCCGTGGCTTGGCACGGGAAGTTAATAGGAGTCTCTGAAGCTTTCAATGTTTCTGGGAACCTATGACACGTGGTACTCCAGCGTGCTTCAAAGTTAGTGGGAGCCCCCGTCGGGTGGTGTATAACCCGATAGTATGCCTCTCTAGAACTATTCATGTTCTATGGGAGCATGCGAAACACGTATGCCCGAGCGTGTATAAGCCGGATCGTACGGGAGTCTTTGCTATACAAACGTATTTACAGCCATGTACCTCGAGACATGGCCTCGCTCGAGGACGACTCACAACAGAGTCGTATGCATTTATTTTCATATATATTATTGTGACTGTCTGTCGTGTTTCCGCGTGCCTCCCTTGAGGTGTGAAGGTGTGGAAGGGGATTGTTTGTCTTTTGCAGCATTAACTACGGTAGAAGACCGTGTAGAAGCCGTTTGCGAGAGAACTATATAGGAACCACCTATAGACGTAACCGGAAATACCGGATAGAATTTTCTTTGGTGAGATACGTAGTACCGTCAGTATCAAACATGATACTAGACCCTCCCCACCGACAGAATGGATGCATAATGCTTTGGAAAGTCCGAATATCAGGTGCTGGTAGGTTTGGACTCCGCAAAAAGGGTTTCGACTCGATAGAATAAATAGAATCAAGATTCTTGTTTTCTGGCAGAAGTTGGCTCGACTTTGCCGGTTTGTAATCTTGGTTATTTAATAGATAGTATAGGAGTATCATATATGGATGCAAAGCTCGTGAAGATCTCTACAACTTTTCTGTTGACCATAAAGACAGAAAATCTTGATAATCTCTTGAAATCTTGGGTGTATTGTAACTGCTCCAGATGACCTTACCATTGTACCAGTCTCCGTATTTTTTCCATAACTTACTGTAGAAAAATCCACTGCCTTATTGTGATACATGTTTGGAAAGGGTAGGAGGATCTTTACAAGTTTGTTATGGGAGGTTTTTCCTGTTTTGGGTTGGAGTTAAACCAAATTGGGAAGTCAACACGGTGAACTGCAGGACTGCTGGTGCAAACCAGTCAGTTCAAACTGTAAAGTTTGGATGGTTATAGCTCTTAATCCCGAATAGTGAAATGGTCACATATATACATTTCTGGAAAGCTTAGGAAGTCCTCTATCAACTTTATTTGTCACACCTGACATGAATCTTGGTGTAGCTATGCCTAATTCCATTTGTCGCAAACTTGGTTCTTGCAGTCCAGAACTTGGAACAGTTTGCACAGGGTTGTGAATTTGTGCGCGATACCTGGATAACAAAGTTTTTAGGGTGGAACTCTTTTATTTCTGGATTGTTAACGCGATGTTATACAATGTTTATTTTGTCATTACCGCAATATCTTATCATGATAAACCTGTATAGAATGTGGAGGTAAGCCCATATACAGGGGAGGTTCTGTCAAAATTTCCAGAAAATTTTAGTCAACTTGAAACCTGTATTGATTCCTCATAATAGTTCATCTGGAGCTGTATGAGTACAATACTTATACGGTGTATTGACATCCGGTTATGTTTGTCCACAGATGGCAGCACCAAGAATTCAGTTGCCAAATGGATGGGTGTTCTCCACGTGCACCGGGCAAGCCGGTTTCCCGGACGTGTTTGTTAGGTTGCTTCGCCAATTTGGCTATCTGGTGTTGCCTAGCTATTGGGGCAAGAAGTTCCAGGAGAGCGGTATGTGGAGTTGCACCATCTACGTCGATGTGCCTGCTGGTCCACCGCACCTCGGATGGGCTCCATACTCCATCAAGATCAAAGGGTTGATATTAGAGGAAACATGGAGCTACGCCGCACGTGTTGCCATAGGGAGGTTTTGCAAACTCCATTACCATAATATGGTGGGTACTCCGTATGAGTTCTTTCCAGTTAACAGCAGGGCTTCTGAAGCCTGGGCAACCCGCTTGCTTGCGGAGGTGGACGAGCACGGTGAAAGATCCGCAACAGCCTTAGCGATGTATGCATCCGCATCACATCGCGAGAAGGGTAATCAAAGGGCATGCATAAAAGAATTGACGAACAATCTGAAGCAAGCCATGATTCGAGCGAATCACTTTGAGTGGGCAAATGACGGACTTAGGGATATGATGGCTCCTCTCAACCATCATTTGAACCTTAGGGAGAATCAATGGCATGACACTGTTATGGATTTAGCTATGTCTCGCCAGGAGACTCTAGAGAGAGAAATTGACTTGGAGGCGAGCCTACTCTATGGACACCAGCGGGACACCCAGTTGAACACGGTGACTGTGGATCGGGATCAGTCCAGAGTTGAGGCTCAGAGCTGGAAGACCAGCTGTGAGCAGGCTCAGCAGGAGAACGAGGCCTGGAGGATGTTTATGATACAGACAGATTGGCAAGCTAAGATGGCCAAAAGGACGTCGCTTTTGAGCGAGGCATCATCTTCTGCTCCAGCACCCATACCAGTGGTGCCTAATCCTGAGGATGACGAGGAAGAAGAAGATCCTCAGGAGGTCGAGTTTTATGAGTAGAGGGCAGTGTTGATGTACTTATCACTTTAGGCCAAGTGTAATGATGTGTAGTAAACACCACGTGTATTTTGAGACTTTTTGAGTCTTGTTGTAAAGATTAGCGAGGTGGGTGTACAATGACATGATGACTTGTGGTGACCAAGCATAGATGAGACGCCTTCTTTAGATGAAGTCAGTCTAATTTTGGAGATCTATTGTAAACTTGGGCCCAAGATAATATAGATTGTATAAAGTTAGTGCTTTATCAATATATGTGAATGTTATGCATCATCTATTGTTATCTACCGCATTACTATTTTTATGGAAGGATGAACTTGAGGCAATGAGACTTATGGTATGAATCGTTGTATTGCAGTATGGTGCGTACTTGTACCAGTCAAGAATGGGGAGGTTCCAGTGGAGGTCAGGGGGATGACACACCACCCCCGGGACAGAATACGCCTCAAACGCAACCACCTCCACCACCTCCACCCGCACTTCCCAGAAGTCTCGCGAAGGTTCTCGCTGCAGTACTCGGCTCATGCGACGAGCAAACCGAGCTACTGCGGACTCTAGTGCAGCACTCGTCCCATCAAGGGGGACTACAGAATGATGGACCGTGTCAACAATATCAGAGTTCCTACACTGATTTCTCATCGACACATCCACCAGTCTTCAGAGTGGTCGATGAACCGTTGGAGGCGGATAATTGGCTTCGCACCATTGAAGGAAAGTTCGGTTTACTCGAGGTAACCGAACAGTAGAAGACGCTGTTTGCAGCGCAGCAACTGCAAGGGTCTGCCGGTGCATGGTGGGCCAATTACCTTGCCGCACGCCCCGCAGGCCATGTCGTAAGCTGGGCCGTATTCCGGGAGGCGTTCCGCGCCTACCACATCCCTCCCGGGATTATGAGGAGAAAGCTTCAAGAGTTCTTGGAGCTAAGGCAGGGAGGAAGGAGTGCATATGAGTACTCCAAATCATTCAACCACTTGGCCCAATACGCTCAGGACCAAGTGAACAGCGAAGATCGGAAGCGCGAATGCTTCAACTGGGGTTTGAACCCCAAGTTGAAGGACAAGCTTGTCCTGTTCAACGGCGGCAGCTTCAACGACATCGTCAATGCCGCTATCATGCAGGAGGAAGCTACGCGCGAGCTATCCTCAGATAAAAAGAAGAGGAGTGCTTCGCAGGGCAGTGGAGGTGGTGCTCCTCAGAAGTACCGTATGGTGTATTGATTACCATCCGGCCAGAGGTGGCAACCGCCATCACGACCACCAATGTTCAGTGGTCGCCAGTTCAGCAACTCTGGATTCCAACAGCAGCAACAACAGGGGATGATCCCACGTGCACTTCCACCTCCACCATGTGCACCGAGATTCCGTCCTCCCATTCGTACTGGCCAAACCCCGTACACGTGTTTCACGTGTGGACGCACGGGGCACTTCACCAAGGACTGTCCGCAGAATCGACAAGGTGGAGGGCAATCATCCTACCAGGGGGCCAACCAACCCCGCAACCAGCCTAAGAAGCCCGCCACCAGAACCAGCAACGTTCACCACCTTGCCATCGAGGACGTTCCGGAAGGCGCACTCGTGCTCACGGGTACGTTCTCTATCTTCAATCATCCCGTAGTCATACTCTTTGACTCCGGAGCTTCACACAATGTCATTAGTATATATTTTGTCATTAAAAGTCAATTGCCTATTATCTCCACCAAAACTCCATATGTGATTAGCACTCCAGCCGGGAAAACAGTAACAAATGAATTGGTTCCTGGGATACCACTTAACCTAGATGGAACCATATATCTTACTTCACTTCTGATACTAGAGCATCAGAAGCTAGATGTCATCTTAGGGATGGCGTGGTTGCAATACCATAGTGCTATTGTTGATATCGTTCCTCGAAAGATTTATCTAAACTCTCCACTCCATCAGCCCCATGTTCTCAATCATGAGAACATCATTCCATTGGACCCATCTACTCACAATACTGAGGTTATGGAACTTAAGGATATTCCGGTAGTATGTGAATACCCGGACGTGTTTCCTGAAGATCTTCCTGGTATGCCACCAGAAAGAGATATAGAGTTCAAGATTGAACTTGCACCGGGAACAGTGCCAATCTCACGACCACCCTACAAGATGGCATCCAAGGAACTTGCAGAGCTTAAGGAGCAATTAACAGAACTTGAGAACAAGTGTTTCATTCATCCAAGTTCATCACCATGGGGTTGTTCTGCACTGTTCGTAGAAAAGAAAGATAAGACCTTGAGACTGTGCGAAGACTATCGTCCACTTAATGCTGTCACTATCAAGAACAAGTATCCACTACCACGCATTGATATTCTTTTTGATCAATTGGTGGGTGCTAAAGTATTTTTGAAGATGGATCTTTGTTCTAGTTATCATCAGATTAGAATCCGACAAGAAGATATACCAAAGACAGCATTCTCAATGAGGTATGGATTGTATGAGTACCTAGTTATGTCCTTCGGATTGACCAACGCACCGGCTCATTTCATGTGTCTCATGAACTCGGTGTTTATGTCTGAATTAGACAAGTTTGTCGTAGTCTTCATTGATGACATATTTGTTTATTCAAAATCCGAAGAAAAACATGCTCAACACTTGCGTATCGTGCTTCAATGATTACGGGACCACCAGCTATATGCTAAGTCCAACAAGTGTGAATTCTGGATCAACCAAGTGCCATTTTTAGGGCACATCATATCAGCAAAAGGAATTGCAGTTGATCCAAGCAAGATCAAGCAAGTCCTCAAATGGGAGTCTCCAAAGTCTGTACATGAAGTCCGAAGTTTCCTGGGTTTAGCAGGATATTACCGGAGGTTTATACCCAATTTCTCCAAGATAGCTAAACCAATGACAAAACTCCTGAAGAAAAGGCAGAAGTATGTATGGACTGAGGCATGTGAGGCAGGTTTCAAAGCATTGGTGAAACACCTTACAACGGCACCAGTTTTAGCCCAACCGGACACAACCAAATCATTTGATGTCTATTGCGATGCATCAGGAATTGATTTGGGATGTGTGTTGATGCAAGATAGACGGGTGATCGCTTATGGATCACGGCAGCTCCGGAACCATGAGCAGCACTACCCGACTCATGATCTTGAGCTCGCTGCTGTGGTACTGGCATTGAAGATGTGGAGACATTTTTTACTGGGTAATCTAGTACACCTCTACACTGATCACAAGAGCTTGAAATACATCTTCACCCAGAAGGATTTGAATATGTGACAACGGAGATGGTTAGAGTTGATCAAGGACTATGAGATTGAGATCCACTACCATCCAGGCAAAGCAAATGTAGTCGCATATGCTCTAAGCCGCAAGTCCCATGTCAACAATATTTCCATTACCTCAATGGAAGGAGAAGAAGAACCGAGTCTCTACTTGGTTCCATATGGAGCACTCAACAATCTCGCTCTCATTCCCACCATCAGGGAGGATATTGTAGCAGCTCAGAAGGAAGACAAAGGAATGGCACACATTCGGCAAAGAATGGAAAAGGGGGAGATGAAATGTTTCCGATGTGACAATGAAGGTACCATTTGGTTCAAAGACCGTATAGTGGTACCCCGAAACATGGAACTTTGGAAGAAAATACTGGATGAAGCTCATTTATCCAAGTATTCCATTCATCCGAGAAGTATCAAAATGTACCAAGATTTGAGAAAGAAGTTCGGGTGGACTCGGATGAAGAGGGAAGTAGCTAAATACGTATCCGAGTGTGATACGTGCCAGCGAGTGAAGGCCGACCATATGAAGCCAGCCGGACAGCTTCAACCCTTAAGCATCCCGACAAGGAAATGGGAGGATATCAGGATGGATTTCATTGTGGGTTTACCTCTCACTCCCCGAAAGCACGATTCAATCTGGGTGATAGTTGATCAACTGACTTAGACGGCATATTTCATTCCCGTCAATACCAACTATCATTCATCAAGGTACGCGGAGTTATATATTGCCCGAATCGTATGCCTCCACGGAATACCCCGCACCATCATCTCAGATCGTGGAGCTGTAGTTGTTTCACAATTTTGGGAACATCTCCACGATGCGCTGGGAACCAAGTTGATTCGGAGCTCGGCTTATCATCCTCAGACTGATGGTCATACCGAATGGGTGAATCAAGTGCTAGAAGACATGCTTCGCACCTGTATCATCCACCATGGTAGGAATTGGGATGATCATCTACCATTGGCGGAATTTTCGTACAACAACGGTTATCAGGCTAGCATTCAGATGGCGCAAGCTCTTCATGGCCGGAAGTGTCGCACACCACGAAACTGGTGTGAATCCGGTGAACGAGTGGTGTATGGTATCGACTTGATGAACAAAGCCGAGGAGCGGGTTCGCACTATTCAAGCCAATCTCAAAGCTGCTCAGTATCGTCAGAAGAGCTATGCGGACAAACGACGTCGACCACTTCACTTCAACGTGGGGGATCCCGTCTATCTTCGTGTGTCTCCGATGAAGGGGGTTCCACGATTTGGAGTAAAAGGGAAGCTAGCTCCACGTTTTATTGGGCCATTCGCAATCCTAGAACAATGCGGACCTGTGGCATATCAATTGGAGTTACCGCCGTCACTTTCAGGGGTTCACAATGTATTCCACATTTCCCAGTTACGGAAATGTCTTAAAACTCCCGCTGATGTCCGTATAGAAGATTTGGAAGCTCTCCAACCGGATCTCACTTATTTCGAGCATCCAACTCGGATCGTTGATGAGAAGACTCGCACCACAAGAAGTCGCACCTTGCGTTTACAAGGTCTCGTGGAGCAACCACAGTGCTGAAGAAGCCACGTGGGAAAACGAGGAGTATCTTAGAATGAACTATCCGGACTTGTTAGGGGTGTTAGATCTTTTCCTTTTGCCTTCTTTTGTAATCTCGGGATGAGATTCTTTTAAGGGGGGGGGGGGGGGGAATGTAAAACCCCACTTTTGTGGCATGTGAATTCAGTTATGAGTTTTGTGATCAACTATATTAGAGATCCAATATAGTGGTACACATGAACTTAATACCATCCAAACCTTTCTTGCACTCATGGCTAAATTTTATGAACATGAGTATTGGACTTCACCACTAATTATAGAATGATTCTATTCACCCCTTTTCAAACATTAGAATTATTTGGATGAAGTTTAGTAAGGCAATTCATAGTGCAGTACTAAATGGGCCCTGCCAAAAACATTCAAATTAGAGGCTCTAAATTTTTCCTTTGCCTTCTAATATTCTCAATAGCTTGTCTGCAAAATTTCAAGATTTTAGGAACTCATTTGTTATTTTATTTGAGACGCTCAACGAATTTGAATCAAGTTTAAATTCAAATTCAAAAGCTGGTCAAAATATACTTGAACATGAAGATCTAAACACACCATTGTGTTCATCACAATTTTCCTGACTTATCCCAGAAGTTTCATTATTTTTGGGGTTCATTTACTATTTTTAAGTGAATTACTAAAGTAGCAGTAGCTGTGGGGCTGACTGGCGGGGCCCACCAGTCAGCAGCCCACATGCAGCCGCATTTCAACGCGCGCTGCGCGCGCCACCGCAACGGCGTGCATGCCCAGCGTGACAGCAGCAAGCCACCGCCGTTGGATCTCTATAAATAGCGCCCTGGCTCTCCCTTATCACTTCTCAGTCGCCCCTTATCGCCTCCCCTCTCGCTGAGCCGAAGGATTGCACCGTTTTCGTTCCGCGCACAAGCTTCCGACCGCTAGCGCCGCGCGCCCTTTGCTGGCCAACCGGAGGCCTCTCGCGCCAAGCCTCCAACAGCTAGGTTTTTCCTTTCTTCCTCCTCTGTCCTCTGGATCAATCCTTTCGTTGCATAGTTGACGGTTGGGCCGATAATTTGAGGCTACACCGAAGGTCGCCATCGTGTTCACCGTGCGCTATCACTGCTCCACGTTGCCAGGCCGCTGCATGCAGTTTCGTACTTCGACTCCCATAGCAAACTGGTGCGCCGGGACACGCTCTACGCAACGGTGAAATCCGTTCCTTGTTTACGTAAGTATCGAGCAAGTTAGCTAGGTTTTACTCTTAGCCGAAGCTTATGAATGCGCTCGGTTTTTGATTCATTTCGAGTTCCACACTTAATCACTCTCCACAATTGCTAGCAAATAGTTTCTACACTTCTTTGCGCACCCTCTCGAATTGGAATCACCGAAAATGATCGACCGTAGCTCAAGAATCGCGAGTTCTCCCCTCCGCCGTGAAGAAGTTGCCTCTGTCGCCGTCGACGACTGCTTTGCCGACCGTTACATGACGATATCACCTGCCCATCACATTCCTCGTGGTTCCAGAAGACTTCACCTGCCTTTTTAGAAGGGTTTTAGCCACGGAGCGGCGGTTCCGACATGGCCAGAACCCTAGCGGCCGCCGCCGCTGATGCGTCGTTGTTTCCGAGCGTCGGCAGACTTCCCCGACCCCACCATCGTGCTCAGCGCGTGGTTTTACGGTTGGGTGCCCAAGTGTAGGAGCTGCAGTGGCTGGGAACTCAGATTCGGCGAGGCTCGCCGGAGAGCGCCGCCGCGGGAGCCCCGCGCGCCGCCCGCGTCGGGAGGTGGAAGACGACGCGGTGGGTCCCGCGTGTCAGTGTCTATCAACCCCGTCGGATCGGGTGTGGCTACGGGATATGTTGTGGCTATGCGGTGTATATCTGTGGTCCCCGTGTGGTTTAAATGTCATGGGTCCATTTTAAATCGGTGGAGCCCACGGTTTAATTCAAATTAGAAATTAATTCCAGATTTGCCTCCAACTTAGAAAATCCATAACTTTCTGTAGGATGCTCCAAAAAACTTCAAACAAATTTTGTTTGAAAGCCCTTGAGCTCTATTTTCTGTCAGTACCAATTAGGTTCTATGAAAGTCAGAGTTAAATTCTTTAGAAAATAATATTTCCCAATGCAAATACAATTTTTCCAGATAAGATAGCCACTGGAAATATCCCCAAACTTCACATAAAATTTAGTGCCCCATTCTTGGCTACCAGAAATAGTTTGGGAGCCATTGCACCTGTTTAACCACCTGTATAGTTCAATTACCTTTTTCAGTTATTGAATTTTCACAAGTGTTCAGTTGTTTTACTATGTCTCAAATTTGGACTGAACCTTCCCTTTTCATATACTAGTTCCTGTAAAAATATTGGATTTAATTGACCTAATATCCTGGTCCTAATCCAGTTACAAACTGACTATTTATTTAAAAGCCAAAAATTCAAATATAAATAATTTCAGAAATTATTGCCAACTTAGAAATTCAATAACTCCTTCACCAAAGCTTAGAAAATTATGAAACAAATTTTGCTAGAACCAGGACAACTTCCTCTATCATGATTATCAACTGGCAGCTATGTTCAAGCTACAGTTTCTTCTTGAAAATTCTTGGAAATTTAATACTTGCCATAAATTTAGAGACAACACTATACTTTGATCATCTCGTGTTCTTTGCAAGAGCCTTGATCATATTCCCTAGTATCTACCATCGAAGCTCCAAATCCAATTAAGGTCCCTATCATATAATGATCACCATGGATTAAATTTTGGTCTTGGTAATAATTATTTTTCAAAGTCATTAATATACATATTATATGCATATCGTATAGTGACCGAAGTCAAGGAGGAGCCAGAAGCCTTGGAAGAGCATCTTCCAAATATTAACTCAGACTCTGACCTGCAACAAGGCAAGCCTCGCTTTGCATTTAAGTCGTTTTTAAAATTTTACTTTATCACTATGATGATTAGCATATGAAATGTGCATTACGCTTAGGGTGATTGATACTCCACTTGAGTGGCCAAAAATCCCAGGGATTGGTTGGAACGAGTTACAATTTTACCTGTAGTAACTGCTTTGCTAATGCATAGGAAATCCGGTAGAAGTCGAGTAGTTGGAATCTACTCGCGAGAGATGTAGGACATATCTCACATGATTGGTTAGATAGAAAATGTATTAATATATTAGAATTGAGACCGGACAGGGATTGGATAGGAAGCGGTGCGAATTGAGTCTCGGTCGCATAGCCCTGCCTGTGTCGATTAAGGCCCGCTTCGTGTGCGGCCCCGCTGAACAAGCTTGACCTGTACCGGCAACATAATGGACATATGGAATCCAATAAACTGATGTAACTTGATAACTGGGGTGTCGAGGCCCATTAACTCACCATCGATAGGGGTGGGTTGAGGACAGTAAGGTGTAAATTGGTCGACGGACACATGAGGTGTTCCGTGCGGTGACCTTCTGTTCGCGGAGGTGAGACGGGCTCAGCGTTCGAGTTTCTTGTGTAAGGTGGCCATATACGCCTAGTACTGAAGTGTTATGTAGGTACAGGTGTACTTGCTGACACTTCCGAACGACGTATGTGTCATGTTGTCCGGGTGTGTCCTGATTGCAATCACTATCCCTCGCAGTAATAGAGTACCACTTGTTCACTATGTCGTGACGCAGTAAATACTAAAGAAGCCAGGAAATCATATTGTATTGAATTATAATTACTTTGCAACCTGGCATGATTTAGAGATAGTACAATTAAAAGTGTACAGTTTCCCCATACTTTAGCTGTAATAGCATTATGTGCTCTGGGCATGTCATATCATCGGTAAAGCGTTTCTTGTTTGATTGTGGAGCCCATGATGTGCCGTGCTCGGAGAATGTCATTTGCTACATAAAACCTGATTATAAGGATCCACTTGTAGGCGAGTCATTTACGCTTCATCTCACCTATGTTTTAGTGTTCCCCTTGTATATGTCTAGTGAGACGGGTTAGTCTTGCTGAGCCTTATGCTCACATTTGCAGTTAACGAGTTTTTGCAGGTTATACAGTTGATGAAGGGTTTGATGATGAGGCTGCCCCCTCCAGGGTGTACAGCCGAGTGGGAACCCTGCACGCCGCCCTAATTGAGTGTTGCTAGTGCAAAGTATCCAAGGCATGTATAACTTTACTTTCGCATAGCTAGTGCTGAGAGCGTAACTATGATATGTATATATTTCTTTACTTCCGCTAGTATTGTAAAAACTTCCGTTGTATGAAAAATAAAAGACTTCGTCTTGTACTTATTCAGGTTCTATTCTTGTATAACTGTTGGGTGTCGCATCGCACGACACCACTCAATGAGATCCTAGGATGTGTGGACTCCGGTCCCCACAACGAGTATTAAATGTGGTTAATAGAGTGGTAACGCGCCTTAATGATGGCGTTACCCCTATTAACAGTCCACTAATCACGTGTCATTAATATGGCATTAATTACACGTAATCAGATCTTGTAACTGCCGCCTTAACTGTCCTTTGAAGGTCCGAGCCGTTGGAGATCTCTCTGTCTTCCGGTGAAGTCCTAGCTCTGGAGGCTCGACACATGGCGGCTCTGGAGCTTCCCATTGTGGGGAGGCACGTCTGGAGCCACTATACACATGGTAGCACCGGAGCTTCCTTCTACTGGGGGTTAGGTCCGGAGTTACTGACACATGGCAGGGCCAGAGCTTCCCAATGACGGATGTTAGGTCCGGCCTTGTGATACACATGTCAGTGTTGGAGCTACCCAAATTAAGGAGGTGGGTCCAGTACTGTGTAACACGTGTGGCCTTCAGAGATCTTCACTTGAACAAGGGGAGCTCCTTATCTTTTCTTGCGGTATGATGGGGTACCCGGTACGCAGGGTACCGACAAGTGCACTTGGGGATTTACTTGTATAATCTAAAATCTATTAACAAGCATTTCTGGCACCACTACTAGGGATGATTTGTTAGTAGTGTGTAGGAACCGTCAACAGAGGAGAGAGGTTCACGCCTTGTCTCCATACAATTCCTTTGCACACTCAAAATAGATTTTGATGTTATTAATTTTATATTATTTCAAAAATAATACAACATCCTATGGAATGAATTAAGTGAAATACTAGGCTTCCATAAACTTTGTATGCTAGATTTAGACGCTTTGCCTATTTAACAAATAATGTTTTTTGGCAAGATTTAACTAGTGAGATCAGATGGAGTACAGTAGGAATAGCCACTTGCACAACCCTACTTTACGGTTCATGCATAGACGGGTGGCTATGACTATGTTCCCTAGAGGACACGTAAGGGTAGTGTGTGAAGATGAGCTGAAAATTTTATTTTACATGATCAAAAAGATAAAAGTTGCTACTGTTATTGCCATGATGACACAATGGTTGGATTACATTCCAAGAATAGGTACAATTGAATGCGCTTCATTGATTACTCGTATTGCTACTAGGGTAGGATCACTAGAATATTCTTCATTTGAATATATTGAAAATGAAAGAGAATTGATAGATGAAGATTATTTAGTGCAAGGACATACCCTTAAGCATGATCAAGATGGATCCTTGTTATTTTATTATCCTGACTTTGTCAATGAAATTCGATTACCTAACACGAATTATCATTTGTATAAATGTCGGAGGCTAACCATTGACCTTCTTCCCATTGAGGTAGCCTGAAGAAGTAATGTCTCTGGTAGGGTAACTAGAAGCCTTACAAGGAGAGCGGCCATGCCCCCGACAACCTCCATGGTCCATGAGTACGAAGAGGAAGAGAACCCAACAGGTGATGCACCCGGATGGAGTCAACCTCCATTGTATGAGACCAAAGGTACATCTTGGGATGGATGGCCAGGTGCCACATGGGAGCCACCCCTATCCACTTCAAGTTTTAGTAGCTTGCCTCCAACGTCCATGAGAAGATGTCGTTCCTCTTCGGCTAGAATGAATCGTGACTATAGCCAAGGAATGACGGATCTCACTAGACGTACGGAAGAGCTTGAAGTGAGAACAGGTGACATTTACAATACTCTCCAAGGGCATGTCCAAGGTACCCAAGACTGGCAACAACACATGGACGCTCAATTTACCAACTTCAACTCCACGCTACAACAACAACAACAAGTCGATCTTGCTGCATACTTCCATCATCAAGGGTTCAACCCTCGACACAGAGGTGAGTGAAGAACAAGCTTGGGGGAGGACCCCCACTTGAGGTAAATTGTATCAACCCCTTGCATATTTTTTTTCCATTCATCCACCATCCACCTTGCATATAAAACTTTTTTTAAGTGGTATAGATTTATTTTCTAATAAAATAAAAGATATGCGGTAAGAATGACTTAGAATTCACACAGGTGATATGATGAATAGTTGCTCTGTTTTAATTTTCCTAAGTCCCTAGTTTACAAATTAATACTCTCCACATATTGCTCTTATTGACTAAAATTGCTTTTTCCTTTATTTGGAAATTGTGGGTAGAAAAAGCTTAATCCATTCTAAGTTGTTGTGAGATATGATATTATGATAAGGCTGCTATTCCTAGTTTGAAAGTGAAACTTGGATTTCTGGAGAAAATTCTGAAAAGATTTAAGTTAGTCTCATTTGATTGGAAATACCTACCAAAGCTACATGATATATCACATTGATAGACCTGATGCATATGCTATTTGCCATCACATTGAGCTTTGTCAAACTAGTCTCATTCATTACCATTTGAATTCAAGACTTCACTTGCACATGCTATACTTCTACACTAGAAGTAAGATTCCATCATACCACCATTCGATAATAAGAAGAGAAACTACATATCATTCATGCTTAGTACCCTCTCCGAAACTTATCGCATAAAAAGGGAGTGGAAGACATGGCTACAAAGAAAAGAAAAAGAAAAAGAAAATGCATGCTTACATCATAAGCATGAGAAAAAAAAAGAGAGAAAGAAAAGTAACCATGTTTCATCCTTGCAAAATAAGAGAGTCCACTCAAAAAGGAGTCATCTCAAATATCCACATCCACCTGCATTCCATCACACATGCGCAAGTCTTGAATCAAATTGTTTTCAATTGATTTCTCCTAAGGCTTGCTCTTTTGACTTAGCAATATTATGTGTTGCAAATATGCCTACTATGTTGCCTACCAAGCTCCATATAGAAGTCTTATGTAGAGGTAGGATGAATTTAGGCAAAATGCTTTGGTGAGTGTCGGTACCAAGCGTACCGGGTACCCCACGATACCACAGGTAAATTCACGGAGTTCTACCTGTCCTTGTTGAAGACCTCCGAATGCTACACGTATCCCGCAACATTGGACCCGCCTCCCTCATTCGTGTAGCTCCGGCACTGCCACGTGTAATGCAGGGCCGGACCTAACTCCCTGTATAGGGAAGCTCCCGTCATGCCACATGTACAGTTGCCCCGGATCTAATCCCCAGTAGAAGGAAGCTCGGGTGCAACCACGTGTATAGCGGCTCCGGACCAGCCTCCCCACATAGGGATGCACCAGAGCTACCACGTTGTGGATAGCTACTAAGAAACCTTAACAAATCATCCCCGGCAACGGCGCCAAAAATACTTGTTGATGGTTCTTACATCACAGATCATCTCTCGAAAGAGATGAGGTCTGCAAGCACACGGAAACTATCGTGTAGCATTTCACCCAAGAGTATTCCCAAGGGTATCGTACTTATCCCAAAGGAAGGCAATGGAGTAAAGTAAACACTATTCTTATGATCAATCTATTAGTAATCAATTATCAAGACAGGGGTAAGTTGCTAATATGGGTAGTGTGACACACATCTAAGCAATATACTCTAAGGGTAAGGTTGTCCTAGCGAGGGTTAGACTTCGAGACGGAGATACTCCTACTATGCTCTAATTACTCATATACATAACCTAATGAAGTACACGTGAATATTCTAATGGTGAATACTAGGGCTTAGTGGTCCAACATATCAGGCACGGGTTTACCCCTAGCAATACTAGGCAACTCCCACCAAGAGCCTGTGGCATAGCCGAACATGGAGGTTACGAAGGATAGATAGAGCTGTCACCACCTAATGCCTACCTCTTCAATTCGTGGGTCTACGAGACATCGAACGCTACTTAACTATCCTAGCACCATGCTAGCATATTAAGTAAATACCTAAGGAGCCGCGACACAAGCCACCCTAAGGCAATGACTAACTTAAACATTGTTGAACCAATGTTGGGACCAAGCACTAACATATTCATATTAACATTATCATATTATTAGCCAATTAGACTATAGTGGTGGTGTATGATGTTTATGATAACATGATAAAGAAATTATGTATAGATCATAACAACATCTACACCTAGCACATACATGGACTCTACAACAAAACAAGGAACGCTTTGCCCTAGTATATAAGTAAATAAAGACTAGTAATGATATTATTATAAAGCACAAAGTCACAAATACAAGAGAAGATACATGAGCCATACCTTTCCATTTTTGGACTTGGGACTAGAGGCTTCTCTCTACAGCCTAACCTCCACTAAGGAACTAGAAGAACTAATGTATATTATAGAGTGATGCTCAAGTGGTGTGTGTTGAAGTGAGGGGTGAGGGGTCCTATTTATAGCTTGAAGAAGGGTCGATTCCCGCAACCAAAAGCGTGCAAATCAGTCACCACTATCTTCCTTAAGCCAGGAGGAGCCAACATGTGGAGTTTGACCGGGTTTGGCGCTAGGAAGGGGTCGGCCAACCCCCCTAGTCGGCCGACCTGGTCATGGCTCCAAACGTCCACAAGTACCGGTTTAGCACAGATGGGTCACATAGGCATACCGATATGATAATAGGCTTGTATGCATGTTCTTTCTCCCGGTGACTGACAGGTGGGTCCCATTCCATGATATGGGTGCTACACTGTTGGATGGCCTCAGATACTTCTGTTTGTGGCCCATTTGACCCATGTGGTGCCACGTGGCGACATCTGATTGGCTAGGATGGTATTTTATAGGATCCATCCCCTTGCTTAACTTCAATCCTGTATAAAATAACTACATGCACCAATTTCTCCAAGTACATGTGGAAATAGTTTTTTTCTAACTATGATGTGTGTAAGAAATATTCATTCCTTCACATAATTGAGTTATATTAATGTTAGAAATTGGTATATAACGATTGTCAACAAACTCCCCCAAGCTTACCCTTTGCTCATCCCGAAGAAAAGATAAATGCTTAGGTTGTTGATCAGGTGTTGCTACAATGTCCTATTTTGCAAAAGTAATATGTGCACAATAAAATATTCTACCTTGCATTTAATAAATTGGCTATGGTACCTCACCCTTTTTCTTAGTCACTATAGTGCTTATGCCTCATCCATTTCTTGGGTGGTTGAAGGATAGAACAACAACATGAGCATGCATCGCCTAATGTAGGAGTTCCACTCAAATTTCTGGAAAATTTCAAGTGGTGTTTGGTTTTAAGTTCCTCAATTGACTCACTTATTCACTCCTATGTGGTAAGTGGTATTTGTATCCTCACCGAGGCAATGCCTTTCTTGTCCTACATCTAAATAAGTCTTGTATGTGGAGCTTGGTAGGGATCAAGAGTAGGCATATTTGCAACACATATATTTCTAAGTCAAAAGAGTAAACCTTAGGAGAAAACAAGTCATACTTTTGATCAAGATTTGTGCAAATGTGATGGAATATTTGTGGAGTGGATTTGGATTTTGAGATGACTCGTATTTGTCTAGACTCTCTTAATTGCAGGGATGAAACATGGCTACTCTTTTTTTTCTCTTTTTTTCTCATGCTTATGATGTAAGCATGCCTTTCTCTTTTTTTTCTCATGCTTATGATGTAAGCATGCATTTTTTTTGTAGCCATGTCTTCTACTCCCTTTTTATGCAATGAACGTGAAGAGAGTACTAAGCATGAAAGGCATAGAGTTTCTCTTTTTATTGTGGAATGATGATATGAATGAATTTTGCTATCTTCTAGTGTAGAAGTTTAGCATGTGCCCGTGTAATCTTGATCTTAAAAGTATGAAAATATTCTCACATAGATCTATACTAGTTTGACCAAGCTCAATGTGAAGGCAAATAGCATATGCATAAGGTTTATCTAATTCAGATCATCATATGGCTTTGGTACGAATTTCTATCAAATGAGGAAATTCCATTTTAAAATCAAGTTTCACATTAAACTAGGATATTAGCAGCTCTTATCACTATATCATATCCCATAGCAACCTAGAATTGAACTTAGCTTTTGCTACCCATAATTTCTATGTTTCAGACAAGAATATTCCAAGCCAATAAACCCAATACTTGGATAATACTAAGTTGTATGCAAAGGACTAGAGAAAATAAAAGAGGGCAACTATTCATAATTTCAACATATGTAAAGTAAAAATATTCCTACCGCACATCTTTTTTTAATCTAACCTATACTACATTATTTCATTCAATTTTTTAAGATGCAAATGTGGTGGAAAGAAAGAAATGACATAAAGGGATGCAAATGGGGTGTGATACAAGTTACTGTGAGGACCGGGTCCACACATTCCAGGAATCACAGAGGGTGGTGCCTTGCGATGCGGCACCCAACAGCACACGCGAAAAGAATACGACAAAAATACAAAATTTTATTTATAGAAAGGGCGGAAGGCTTTTACAGTACATAATGTACAACAGAAGTAATACTCATAGCTAAACTGTCAGCCTAGCTGACGAGATCATGCACGTTATCATTGCACATACAAACATGGCATAATGTTTATTTGTTTGGGATCCTGGCTCAAGTGAATGTGCACTCTTATTTGATGGACAAGATCAAGATGGTGCACTATGTCGTCCACCACCTTGGCCTCCTCCTTTCATGCATACAAAAAGATTTGATGGCGTTGCACATTTGGACCAACACATGAGAGAAGATGAACTTGAGTCGAGGACGACTCTGATTTAAGAAGGGAATGATGATGAGGACATCACTTCTATGGTTACAGACAACACTCCATTGAACATACAAGATGCAATCAATAGAGTTCACACACAACAATTAATTTCAGAGGTGAGCTCGTTCTTATATGTTTCCTTATATGTTTTGAGCATAGATTGCTACCTAATGAATTAATTGTGATTAGGATCCATGGAGAGGTTCAAGGAGTACTTGGAGGAAGTCATTAGGGACGTGGAGGACCAAATAATATGTTCAAAGCAGATGGAAACCGAGCAAAACTCAAAATCGTGTCCAACTCGGAGTCCAAAAGTAGTTCACAATAAAACGATTGTCCAGGACACAATATATCCGTTTTGGACGTTCTACATATGCAAGGAAAGGTGATAGGACAACCTTTCCAATAACGATGGTCCCATGTCAAGATTCTTCCAAGTCGACGGGGATCATCGAAAAAAAATCGAGTTCAGAATCTCTCGGGGTGCTGCGCCACCGTATTGGGCCACTGGGCCTTGTATCAAGTCTAAGTTCATTATTTTCATGTCTTTGAGTTAGGTCACGACCCCAACACCCCCTTGGACGTCCTTCCACCTATATATACTCCATAGTAGCTGCCATAAACAATTGTGTTTTGCTTAGAGTAATAATATTGCCATTCTATGGTTTGTGAAACCCCAACTTTGAGATTTCAGATTGTGTCTTCTACGTTCTTGCTTGTGTTCTCAGGTGCACTTGCAGGTATTAACCTTCTTGGCGAGGTCAATCGTGTTAGCACGGTTGATAACCAACGAAGCGGTGGTGTAGCGATTGCAGGGGTTTCCGATACTAATTGATACCAATTGATAAGGTGGATGAGTCCCTATCTTCTAATAGCTAAGGATAAGTCGATTGAGATGGAGATCTTGACGTTGATGGTTCGAGGCTCTCGAGTAGAACACGAAAAACCCGTGCAATCATTACACTATTGATAAGGAAGATGAGTCTCGATCTTCCAATAGGTAAGGATAAGTCGATTCAGGTGGAGACCTCAATGTTGATGATCCATGGCTCTCGATTAGAACAAGAAAAATCCCTGTAATCACTACACCATTGCTCCATTGGTTATAGACCATTCTGAACACGATTGACCTCGCCAAGAAGGATAATCCCTGCAAGTGCAACCGAGAACACAAGCAAGAACGTAGAAGACACGATCTGAAATCGCGACGTTAGGGTTTCACAAACTGTAGAACGACGATATTATTAATCTAAGAAAAACCCATCTGTTTATGGCGGCTACTATGGAGTATATATAGGTGGGAGGACGTCCAAGGGGATGTTAATTGGGGTCATGACCTAACCCTAAGACACGAAAATAATTGATTGGACTTGACACAATGCCCAATGGCCCAATACGGTAGTGCAGCACCCTGATAGATTCTGAACTCGATTTTGTTTTGGCCATAAACTCAAAAAGAATTTTGACATGGGACCAGTGACATTGGAAAGTTTATCCTCTTACCTTTCCCTGCATATGTATAACGTTCAAAACGGAAATCGTGTGGGTCCTGGACGTCCATTTTATTGTGAACTGCTTCTGGACTCTGAGTTGGACACAATCTTGAGTTTGCCTCTGTTTCCATCTTCTTTGAACGTATTATCTGGTACTCCACGTCCCTAAGATTTCTTCCAAGTACTCCTTGAACCTCTCCATGGATCCTACTCACAACTAAACCATTCGGTGGCAATCTATGCTCAAAAACATATAAGGAAACATATAAGAACGAGCTTACCTCTGAAATTAATTATTGTGTGTGAGCTCTATTGATTGCATCTTGTATGTTCAACGGAGTGTTGTTTGTATCCATAGAAGTGATGTCCTCATCATCCTCCTCTTCTTGAATTGGAGTCATCCTCGACTGAAGTTCATCTTCTCTCATGTGTTGGTCCAAATGTGCAACGCCATCAAATCTTCTTGTATGCATGAAAGGAGGAGGCCAAGGTGGTGGATGAAATAGTGCACCATCTTGATCTTGTCCATCAAATAAGAGCGCACATTAGCTTGAGCCAAGATCCGAAATAAATAAAAATTGTGCCATGTTTGTAGGTGCAATGATAACGTGCATGATCTCGTCATTCTCCCCTTCTTTATGACAAGTTGTCCTCAACTTGCTCGTTTGTCCGGGAAAGAGGCTTTTGGGGATAGTATGAGAGTTGTCCATATTGCACAACCACAGCGAACAATGCTTCTATTTTTTTTTGTTGTCCCCGCTGCAAGGAAAAATTACTAGAAAAACATGACAAGGCATTATTAGCATTAGTGCATTTATTTACTTTACCATGTTGTTGTAGCACAAAGAGCTTGCACATTTGAACATATTTAAATTTTATGCACCACAAATTCACCACTATCTTCATAGTTGCCTATAGCATGAAAAATATTTCTACTTAACAAAGGCAATTAAGATTGGGAAAATATTCTCTTCTCTACAATATCTAGATCACAAAGAATTCAATATATCCCAAGTGTTGGTACCCTACAGACCGGCTACCCTCGCACACAGGATGAAGACACCGAGGCATGTCTGACGGTGCCACGTGTCCTGAAGGTACCGGGGCCTCAACCTCCTGCAGGATCCAGCCCCGGAGCTGCCACGTGGGACCCAAAGAACGGGATTTGGGTCCTGAGGAGAGACGGCCTCCCAAGGCGCCATGTGTTGGGACGGGACCTCATCCAACCTCGCCAGAGAGCTCAAGAGCTGCCACGTAGCATAGAGCGCCAGACCATGTTCTCTCCCTCAGGGAAAAGAGCGGAGCTGTCATGCGTCCTGGGGAGCCTCAGAGCTGCCACACGTCACGAAGGACCGGGGCTAGCCTCCCCATCGAGGACTTGCTCCGACGCTGCACATGTCCCGCAGTTCGCCCCAGACGGTGAGGTGCAGAAGTTAAAAGATGGTGCACTTCGCTCAGGTCAAGCATTGAAGATCCGCACGGACCTCCGACACACAACGCGGAGCACGCCAATGGTCAGAGACCGCTATGATCCATGGCATCATAGTGAAGGCGATGCAGGCCTATCCCGCTCCGCCAAGTGGGTAGCTTGCGGCAACAAGTCAGGCTAACGGGACACCTTCTGCCACCGTCAGCAACGGCGCATGGGCTACTAACAAGGGAGGTGGTAAGACGACGAGTCTTAACTGCCACCCTCAGAGGAAGCTTATGCGAGAAGCCTTAGATCTTTAGGATAAGATTGCCCCGGGAGCCCACTTGTAAGGCATCTGGTCTTGGATATAAAAGGCCTGGACCGCCACCGCTACAGAGGACCAGACTCAGAATCCCCGATACACACACACGCATACACACTCATCAACAATACAATGCACCATGGAGTAGAGTGTTATGCTCATTGCGGCCCGAACAACGTAAAAACAACTATCTCTAACTCCATCCGCTAGTACATTTGATTGAGGCCTAAGCCCCGCCGAACAAAGAATCTTCGCGGGTTTCTCCTTAGCAGATCCGAGGACGTGTCGCTCTAACACTTTGACACCAAGGTATTTAGAGAAGACAACAATTTGAGTTCATCATTTTCACAAGTAATGGGAATCAAATGCTTAATTTCAAAACATGTGGGAGATAACGTATCAAACTCATTCACTTGTTCTAGCATAGGTACAACAAAATTATCAACACTCAACTTCTCTTTATAACAAAGACTAGTAGGAAAATTAACTTGTGACAAAGGTAAATCTATAAAATGCGAGGACCGGGGTCCACACATTACAGGAGTTGCATTGGGTGGTGCCGTGCGGTGTGGCACCCAACAGCACACAAGAAAAACTATACAAAATAACCAACGCAATTATTTTATTTCACAAGATGATCCTCTTTTACAACATAAATACAACACAGTGGAATATACATACTCATACTCTCAACTAGCTATGCACAAGAGAAGTTGTCCATGCTAGCGGACGCTTCTCACTAGCAACACGAAGCAGAGAGGCAGTGGCAAGGTTTCCGTGAGATACATCTCGACAAGCTCGAGGTCTCACGAACAACCACAACATAAGCATAAGCTAATAATACCTGCAAAAACCACAATATAGCAACCATGAGCACAAGGCTCAGCAAGACTTAACCGTCTCACCTAAAGCATGAAACTCTACATGTTGGAAACTTTAAAGACTGGGAAGCCTAATTTGCAGGAATGGACTCGCCGAAAATAAATCCTTAGTGGTTAGTTTTAAGGTAGCATACGTGATCCATGGGCATAGCATCATTGTGAATTTCACAATCAAACAAGAAATGCCTCACCCACGATGATACTTGCTCAAGGTTGCATAAGCCTTATCCAAGTTAAATGTTTGGAAATTGTAAATTTGATTATGCAATCTCTATAGCAGCCAAGATTTCAATACAAAAAATTATTCATAGAAGCATATTCATAATCTTTCTATTTCTCTTTCTTACTACGTCAAGACTCAGTGTCCAAGTATGCTCAAATAACTACGAGTGACAGTGATTGCAACCAGTAGACACCCGGACTGCATGACACGTACGCCCATACTCGGAGTTGCAACGGCACACTCCAGTGATGTCGCACGCAGCAACCTTTTCCAAGACTAACCCATATCAAAACAGTTCGTTCGACCCGAAGAGCGAGCTCCCTCAAGGTACACCTTCGCTGTGAGATGTTCATGAGCGAGTTACCTCCCACTGTACTAACAGCCGACAACTTAAGCCAATTGAAAAGGTTCCAACATAGGATCCTCAAGGTACATCGGTTTCCTGGCTCCCATATAGCCAGTATGCACCCGGTGCAGTTCAAACCTTTCCAACAGGGCCAAACACGAGACGGGCCTTAATCAACACACGCAGGACTACGCAGCCAGGACCATGTCCTGCTACTTTCTATGTCCCTGCCCGGTCTCCAACTTATTAAAGGGAATCATCACAATTAAACTCGTAATTCCAATCCAGTGTAAACCAAGTGCTAGTCTCGCGAGAAGGTTCCAACCTCTCAACTTCTACCGTTTCATCCAACTAGACATTAAGCATAGCATATAGAAACATGGAGTATTAATCTACCCAAACCACACTTTGCATTATTCAGGTCATGCACGTGGGTTTCATTGCACAAGACCTAATGCACAATACATCTCATCCGTATAGTGTGTTTAAATGAAAACTTTGCAAGATTTCTTAAATGCAAACCGAGGCCTGCCTTTCGGTTGAAATAAAAGTCAGCAATGATCAGTTAGTAGCCTTCGTCGGGAATTCACGCCACAGTAGATTCAATAGAGAATTCCACTCCTCCAGGTTGTGCTTCTCGTTGGCCACCTTCGTCGCGAACACTATCAAAATGATATGCAATTAAGAGATTGCAATTTATTAATATAACAATTGAAGTTGATTATAACTCAAGAAGGAGTAATACTAGCTTGGACTGGAAGTTCTGTTACTGGATTTGCACAGCAACAGAGAGGAAACAAGATAAACTTAGGAAACGGAAATATGAAATGAAATAAATATTGTAGAAAAGATCTTATTAACATTGAGCAGGTATGCAATGATTTTAATTGGCTTTGTGATTTTTACAGTGGACACTAGGTGCTATGAGTAAGATTTGGACCAAGAATTGGAGATGTTCATGGAAGCTTGTTGTCTCCAAAATTCCAACAAATAAAAGCCTTCTCTGAATTTTGTTTGTAATTCTGGAGGTCTATCATGGCTACCAGTGGTTGTACAAAACAGAAGTGTTTTCACTGGTTCTATGAAAAAAATTCACAATTTTCTAAGCTTCCTACAGGGAGAAATAGATTTTTTAAGGTTTGATAATTTACTGAAAAAGATTCAGTTGTTTTTGGGCATTCTATGACCAGTTAGAAAAATCTCCAGATTAAACTAGGTTATTAAAGTCCAATGAAGCTGAAATTTTTACAGGGATTCCGAAACTTACTATAGAACGTTTTGGAAAAATTTCAGATTTTTCTATGAAGTGAATCATGAAATAAAAATCAAACATGAATTTTTTTAAAGGACACTACAGGAAAATCTTGGGATTTTTATGAAGTTTGGGTTGCAGTTCTGGTTAGTGTAGATTAAGAGCAAACAGACAAAGTTAGTTTGACAAATTTTAAAGTTTTCTACTGAGAGATATTCAATTTAGAAGCTTGCACTAGTTTCTGTACAGATTCCAAATGAATTTGGCTATTTTGTGTGCATAGAGAATACCCAGGTGATCAGACCATGTAAATGAAGTCTAATGACCCTGAAATGTTTAATGGAGTTCAAGGATGTTAAGATAAAGGTTCTGGAAAAATTTGGTAATTTTCCAGAGAGCAGAACTATAGGAATTAATTCTATGAGCATTTTGCATATTTGAATTATCGAGAAATTCCTATGGACTTTCATACAAATCTAAGAGCACTAATGGAAATTATTCTTCATGCTAGTTCTAACAAAATTTATTTGGGATTTTTTGGAGAATTCTACCAGGAGATATGGATTTTTGAAGTGGGAACTAAATCTGGAATTAAATTTCAATTGGAAAAGGTTTGAATACTGGATGGGCCCACAGAATTTAAATTGGGCCAATCGGGAGCAAGCCGCACAGGGGCCACGGTTTCATCCCCCGTAGCCGCACGCGATCCTGGCCCACAGCTGATCCGGGTGTTGCGTTTCACCGACTAACGGACGGGCCCCGCAGGGGTCGTCTTCCACCTCGCGACGGCGGCGTCAGGGGCAACCGCGGCGGCGCCCGACAGTGGACACACACCACAGCCTGCTACAGGGCACGGTGGCCCTCCAAACGCGCTGCTGCCACCTAAAACCCGACGTATAACACAACGGTAAGGTTCCCGACGGCGATTAGCGGCCGGAGATGAGGTCTCAATGGCGGCGGTGGCGGTTAGGGTTTCGGCCAACACAAATTCGCTTCGGCAAGGGCCTAAATCACTCGGTAAATGATCGGAGAGCACCCTGGAATCAAGAGGATGACCAAAATGAACTTCTATTGAAGTGGAAATGGCTGCAAATACAAGTTCAACGGCGACCCGCGGCTTTTGAACCGGCGGCCGCAAGAGTTTCAATCTCTATGCGTGTGGTCGATAACTTTTGGGCATTTTTGGCATGGAGATGCGCTATAATGTATAGAAGCTACTTTCTAAGCAAATCGAAGAAAGATGGCACGTGCAAACCGAATTTGGATGAAGAACTGAGGTGTGCAAAAGAACTAAGCGTCGGTTCTTCGAGGAAAACCCGAGCTACAAGCTATGACAAAAAGATGAAACTTTGTGAGCATGAACTAGACATGATTCCGAACCTTTTTACTTAAAGGATCGAAGCTTGATAGTGGCCATAGCTGTGGTTCCTAGGAGCAGCAGAGGCGGCTAGGCACGGGAGTTCACCGGCGGCACGAAATTTGTCCAATCCGTTGATGGGGAGGCTCTGACTAGCACCAAAACTACTCAGGGGGCTGTGCAATCAAGGAAGGGAGCTGACAACGTTGAAGACAAAGGATAAAATGCACCGTGCTTCGACGATTTGGATCCAAGCAGAGAAGGGGCGCTGAGCGCTGGTTTCCTGCGCCAGGGATGAAGCACCGATGAAAGACTCGACTTGTGGACTGGGGAGACGATAAGGAGGAGCCTTGGGGTGGGTTGTATGCAGCTGGAGGTGGTCGCTCGCGCTGTCACATTGGAGCATGCAGCGCTCGCGCTGGTGCACGCAGTGGCCTCTGTTTTGCGGCTGCACGTGGGTAGAAGCTGACCAGTGGGTCCCACCAGCCACCTCAATGTACAACTCACTTGTAAATTCAATTTAAAATAGTAAATCAGCTGTAAAAATTGTGAAACTTTGTGGATAAGTCAAGAAAGTCATGCTGATCCAGATGGTGTGTTCAAATCTTATGTTCAATTAAGTTTGAACAGCAAAATTTGAATGTAAATATGGCTTGAATTTGCTATGCGTCTCAAATAAAATAGCAAATGAAGTTAAAAAATCTTGAAACTTTGCAGAGAGAGTATCTGGAATATTGGGAAACTATGGGTGAACTCAAATCTTCATGTTACCTTCATTTGAACATTAGTTAAGTTTATTTTTTTGAATTCCCTCATTTGGAGTTTGAATAAATTTGTTTTTATCAATTCCTTTTTAATTCTTTTTATCATTAAATTTTTAGTCCAAACTGAAGATTGCTTTACGGAAATTAGGGCTTTTACATAAAAGCTTTCATAAGTTTGTGCTCTACAATAGTGTGATTGGTCAAAAAATTCAGCACATCCAAAAACTTCTCACCTTCTGTATTTGTAGAATGTTGTGCCTTACCTTCATCCTTATTTCGAGTGTAGTATGAGTTGATCCATCTAAAATTTCAGAAGTGTTGTCGAAAACCTCGTTCTATTTTGCATCAGCTACATTATTTTCTATATTGTCCTACAAAATGTTAGACACAAAAGGAGGTACAACAAGAAATTTCTCCTCAAATTGATGCACTTCATATTTGCAATTAGATACATTAGAAAAGTTTCTCTCATAAGAATTTTCATGTCTTTGCATGTTCGAGGTTTTTCTGAATCACTTATGTTGTCCCACCAAGTTAATACACGATCAGCTAATGCACTAGCAATATTCCTAATCTTTCTCCTTTCACACATATGACATTGTCCAGAAAAATTATCCATCTTTGTTTCCCATGTAATATATTCATCATAACCAAAACTGTCATAAGAAGGAAGAGATGGAAGAATGTAATTACTTCTTGTGGAAGGAGTTGTAAAGGTGGTCTGAATGGCATGTGCAGTCTCGACTGGTGTTTGTTTCTTGGTGAGCAGCCCCATCATCGTATTCATCATGTCATGTAACTCAACATGTAGAGCACATTCACCATTCTCTCTTTTACCTGACATTGTTAGTAGCAAATAGAAGACAACAAAAACATGTTATTCCTAACAACTACATATGCCAATGACAAGGTGAAAGTGGAATCACACATTGTAAAGCGTCTTATCACAATCCTACAAGTGTTCTTACCGACACTGCAGATGGCAAATGGAGGCCGGTGTGAAGAACCAATCGAGAGTGGGGTGATTGCAAAGGTCTACGAATTCAAAACAAGAGAAAAGTGTGGCTTGGAAGGAAATTTATATCATAGCAAAGATTAGCAACAATGAAATCAGATAGTAAAGTTCAATAAGTGTCCAAAGTACTTGTCATAGTTGCTGGTCTAAATATATTTCTAGTAGTTTATGCTAGCAAGACATGCATCAAAGCCCTAAGGACACAAAAGTTGCAAGCACTGCTGATTTTTGTTTTTTTCTTTTGTTTTTTTCTTGTGCGGCTTTTGTATCTTGTTTTGCACTTGCCTATATCTTTTGTCTTTTTTTTTCCAGAATGTGCTGCAAAAGAAGAACATGATGCAAAGCAATCAAAGAAATCTCGTTGCCCAATCACAGATTTTCTGCTCAAACTTACAAAGCAAATTAGGCACCCTTGTAGGCCCCAAATCTAAAAACTTGTGACAGCAAGATTACATGCCTCTTTCTCCTCTTCATTTTAAGTATATTGAAGATGTATTTTGGATCGGAACAATAGTAGATATTGGCCCCAAAATACACACTGTTCAGAAATTCTAAGTCAATAACATATTCGGATCTATTTCTATTTTGACCTTGATAACTATATTTTTTGGAAAACGGATGAATACAAAAGTTATAGGAAACTTCTTAAGATTCCAGAAAGTACAAGAGCACAAAAATCCGAGTTTGTATGAGTGAGATATGGTAAAAATACCGAATTGGACAGACATGAATCTAATCTGGACGTAATGACGTGATTCAAAAGGATGAATGAACAAAATGCAAAACTCAAACTAAGACCAAAAACACTTTCTAAACCTGCAATATGAATCAACCAAGGACACAAGCTCAACAAAACCAAACTGAAAAAAGTTGCAAAAGGCTCAATGTGGTTTGGACAAAGTAATGAACAGATCTACTAAACTGCAAATTTTTTTTATGGACCCTAGATATGAAAAAGAAAACTAATGTAATGAATAGATGAATTACCTAATGGGCAACCTGAAAATATGATACCAATTGATAAGGTAGATGAGTCCTGATCTTCCGATAGGTAAGGATAAGTCGATTGAGGTGGAGATCTCGATGTTGATGATCCGAGGCTCTCGAGTAGAACACGAAAAACCCCTGAAATCACTACACCACCGCTCCGTTTGTTGTGAACCGTGCTGCACACAATTTACCTCACCAAGAATGTTAATCCCTGCAAGTGCAACCGAGAACACAAGGAAGAACGTAGAAGACACGATCTGAAATCGCGAAGTTGGGATTTCACAAACAGTAGAACAGCGATATTATTAATCTAAGCAAAACCCAACTGTTTATGGCGGCTACTATGGAGTATATATAGCTGGGAGGACGTCCAAAGGGGTTTTGGGGTCGTGACCTAACCCTAAGACACAAAAATAATGGACTTAGACTTGATACAAGGCCCAATGGCCCAATACGGTGGCGCAGCACCCTGACAGATTCTGAACTCGATTTTGTTTTGATGATTCCTGTTGACTAAGAAATAATTTTGACATGGGACCAGTAGCATTGGAAAGTTTATCCTCTCACCTTTCTGTGCATATGTAGAAAGCCAAAAACGGAGATCGTATGCGTCTTGGACGTCCGTTTCAGTGTGAACTGCTTCTGAACTCTGAGTTGGACACGATTTTGAGTTCGGCTCGGTTTTCATTCTCTTTGAACGTATTATCTGGTCCTCCACGTCCCTAAGACTTCCTCCAAGTACTCCTTGAATCTCTCCATGGATCTTAATCACAATTAAATCACTAGGTAGCAATCTATGCTCAAAACCATATAAGGAAACATATAAGAACGAGCTCACCTCTGAAATTAATTGTTGTGTGTGAACTCTATTAATTGCATCTTGTATGTTCGATGAAGTGTTGTTTGTATCCATAGAAGTGATGCCCTCGTCATCCCCCCATTCTTGAATTGGAGTCGTCCTCGACTCAAGTTCATCTTCTCTCATGTGTTGGTCCAAATGTGAACCGCCATCAAATCTTCTTGTATGCATGAAAGGAGGAGGCCAAGGTTGTGGACGACATAGTGCACCATCTTGATCTTATCCATCAAATAAGAGCGCACATTCAATTGAGCTTGGATTCTAAACAAATAAACATTGTTCCATGTTTGTAGGTGCCATGATAACATGCATGATCTCGTCACCAGCTATGCAAAAGTGCAGCCGTTCAGCCCGGGAACGCTACACACTAGCAGCACACAACATATCACAGCGGCATGCAGGACTCCCACTCGGCGGTATACCCCGATGGGGGCATCGCCTCATCTTCGGTACCTTCCTCATACGTATTACCTGCAAACAACTTAATATAGCAACCGTGAGCACGAAGGCTCAGCAAGACTTAACCGTCTCACCTAAACATGGAACTCTACATGCAGGGATACATAACATAGGAATACATATAGCAGTAAATGACTCGCCTACAAGTTGATCCTTAATTTTCAAGTTATTAACATCAACCTAAAGGTTCAATAAAAGTAATTTTAGTGAGTATATTCTATAGCAATCATAGTTGCAAAGCAATTATAATTCAATACATCATATTTTCCTGGCTTCTTCAGTATTTACTATATCACAACGCAGTGAACAAGCGATACTCAAATAACCGTGAGGGACGGTAATTGCAATCAGTAGACACCCGGATAAAACGTTACATACACCCATTTCGGAAGTGGAGCGAATCACACTTCAACACTATGTTGTATGCAGAAACCTTTGAAAGGAAACACAAATGCCAAATCAGTCCTTCCGTAATGGGCAAGAGGTCCCCGCGCGGAGCGTGTTTGTGCCCGCCCGCAGATTTACACCTTGCTACCCTCAACCCACTCCTATAAAATGGTAGGGTAAGCCTCGACACCCAGGTTAACCAAATACATCAGTTTCATGGTTTCCATATAGCCAGTATGCATCCGGTATAGTTCAAACTTGTCCAGCATGGCCGCGCACAGATCGGTCCTCCATCAGCACAAGCAGGGATACGCACTTGAGACCACATCTCGCTGCATCCTATCTGCTACTTGGTCTCAAATTCATATTCATAAACCATCCTTTGATCAAATCCATCCCGTGTGATAAAATCCTATCTCGCAAGTAGATTCCAACTACTCGACTTCTACCGGATTCCTCAAAACATTAGCATGGAATTTTTCTACTCGTCAAGCTGTAGAGCAACCCAATACTCCATGGGATTTGTAGGTCATGCAAGTGGAGTTTCAATCACCTTAGCCCTAATGCACAAAACTCATCCTAGACATAAGTGATACAAATCAAAACTTTGAAATAGCACTTAAATGCAAATTGGGGCTTGCCTGGCTGCGAGTCAGTATTAAAGTTAGTCTCCAGGATGATGCTGTCCAAGGTCTTTGGCTCCTCCTCGATCTCAGTCACTATATGGTGTGCATAATATGAAAGTATATGTGACATAGAACTATACAAATTAACTTCTAAATATAGTTTCTGTTACTACATGATTTTAATTGGCTTTGGAATTTTTACAGTGGAGACTAGGTTCTATGTGGAAGAACTGGACCAAGAATTGGAGATGTTCAATGAAGCTTGTTGTCTCTAAATTCCAACAAGTAAAAGCCTTCTCTGAGATTTGGTAATAATTCTGGAGCTCTATCATGGTAAATGTAGATTATAATGGCAGAGGAGGTCTCACTGGTTCTAGTAAAATTTGTTTCATAATTTTCTGAGCTTCCTACAGGGAGAAATTGATTTTCTAAGTTTGGGAAAATTCTGGAAATGTTTTTGTACATTTCTCAATTTTTATACTACATAGACATTTGCAACACTGATTAGTCCAGTAAATGAAGTCCAATGAACTTGAAATTTTTACTTGAGATCCAGGTTATTTTTAAAAGTTTTCTCACCAAAGCTGGTAATTTTCCAATTAGCAGAACAGGAGTAATTAATTTTCCTAGAGGTTAGATCAAAGGAATTAATTATGAAAATTCTGGTACTTTCATGTCCCACAAATTGCGCCACTGCACAATAGGGATCAATATGAGTCTACCAGAATTTATTCAGAATTATTCAAGCAATTATACTAGAAGTAATTGAATTTAGAGGTTTGCTCAAATTCTGGAATTGTTTGGAAAAGGAAAAGTTTGAATAATCAATCTGGGCCCACTGGTTTAAAATCAACCAATCAGGAAGAGGCCACACAAAATATCACTGGATTAACCCACATAGCCACAAAAGATCACCAGCCACAGCCGATCCGAGGGAGGAAAAACAGTGGCTGACAAGCGGGGCCTGCCCCATCTTCTTCAACCTCGCGACGGAGGCGGTTCTCCTCGCCGGAAACGCGGCGGCGCGCGCCGGAGTTCCTGTGCCGAGCTCCTCTCGGCTCAGCCTTGGCCACCTAGCCCTAAAATCGGACGCGCAACACAATGGTGAGGTCCAAACGATTCAGCGACGGCCGGAGACAAGCTCACGATGGCGGCTGCGGAACTAGGGTTCCGACGATGGTCGGTACCGCTCGTGAATGGCGCAAACACTTCAGGGAAAAGCTGTGGAGGTTCCTGGGAGCATGATGAAAGTGAACAAGAGGTGCAAACACCCGCATAACGGCCGGCCAACGCATGCTCGACGGCGAGCAACGGTGCTTTTCAAAGGCGACAAGGAAAACTCAATATACTCCATCGATGGTCGATTATTTTCACTGAGGACAGATCCAGGGGGTGCGCTAGGAGGTATAGAAACTAGTATCTAGTTGTCTCAAGGGATTTCTCCACGTATAAAATGAATTGCTCTCACGACCTAGCATGAAGGCTCGAAGAAGGCCGAGAGAAGAACGGTGATTACTTGCTGGATAAAGAATGGACTCGGGAAAGGTTTTCACCATGAGAGAGAAGAGGTTTGGGCACTCCTTTTTGATTTGGAGAGCACCTCGCGAGGTGGTCTGTGGCGGCACGATGGGGAACAGAGTGGCTCAACCTCGGCGGCTCAACTTCGACGGCCACCAAACCTTCAAATACCGGATTATTAGCCAAGGAAACTTTGAAACTTTGATTGGAGAAGATAGAGAAATGAGTGGTGCTACATTTATCCTCTTGGAGCACGGTGCAACACTGCTTCTAATTGTTGGCAAGCTTGAGCAACGTCGAGGCGGTGCTGAGCAGTGGCGGGAGAGAAACACAGAGAACGGAGTGTCGATGGCTTGTGGAATGAGAAGGGAATGGGATGCACAGTGAGACGAGTAGATATTCCACTCAAGGTGCCACCGAGCTGCTTGCATGGTTGGTTGTCAGGCCGGAGCACGGTGGCGGCATTGAACACTGAGGAAACAGAGCCTAGCATCGGTTCACTCAAATTGAGTCACTGACTGTGGGTCCCACTGCTCTTCTCGTCCTCATCCCTCTCTGTACAATGAAATATCCCACCAACATGTGTCCAAAATTCATGAAAATTTTTAGATAGGATCAACCAAACATCTATGGTTTGATTCTGAATTCAAATATTTGACTTGGCCAAGTTTCATCTGAAATTCAAATTTTAATTTGAATGGAATTCAATGTACACATCGAATTGAATAGAAACTATGCTCCAAATTTTATGAAATTTGATAGGGATGCTATCTAGAATTTTTGGAAGTTAATGGTGAACTCGGATATTTATTTTGACATGATTTGAACAGGAACATGTTTTGAATATTTGAATTCCCTTCATTGAAGTTTGAATTGGTTTGATTTTTCAGTTTCCATTTTGATTTCTTTCTCCCATTCAAATTTTTAGTTCTCCTATCTGAACTAATTTTGAGGGATTTTACATCCTCCCCCCTTAAAAGAATCTCATCCCGAGGTTACAAATGAAAGAGACAGAGGCAAAAAGATTACCGGATATGAGATGATAACAAATCCGGATAATTGGATCGGAGATAGTCCTCGCTTTCCCATGTTGCTTCCTCAGTTGTATGGTTACTCCATAAGACTTTCTAGAAGTACAAAGTCCGGTTTCTTGTGGTGCGAGTCTTTTCATCAATAATCCGGATCGGATGCTCCCAATAAGTGAGATCCGGTTGGAGAGATTGCATGTCTTCAGTACGGATTTCAACTGGGGATTTAAGGCACATCTGCAGCAGGGAAATGTTGAATACATTATGAACTCCAGCAAGCAATGCTGGTAACTCCAAGCGATATGCCACGGGTCTGCATTTTTCAATGACTGCGAACGGACCGATGAATCGTGGAGCAAGCTTTCCCTTCACTCTGAAGCAATGAATTCCTTTCATTGGAGAGACACGAAGGTAAATGTGGTCTCAGATGTCAAAGTGGAGAGGTTGACGTCTTTTATCCGCATAACTTTCCTGCCAAGATTGAGCAGCATTGAGGTTGGCTTGAATTACTCGCACTCGTTTTTTCGGCTTCATTTACAAGATCAATGCCATATATTACTCGCTCACCAGATTCACACCAGTTGAGTGGTGTGCAACATTTACAGCCATAGAGAGCTTCATACGGTGCCATCTTGATGCTAGCTTGATAGCCATTGTTATATGAGAACTCCGCCAACGGTAAATGATCATCCCAATTTTTATCGTGGTGGATGGCACAAGCGTGTAGCATATCATCAATAACTTGATTCACCCATTCATTTTGACCATCTGTCCACGGGTGATATGCGGAGCTTCGGATCAGTTTGGTCCATAATGATGCATGCAGCTGCTCCCAGACATGAGCAACAAACAACACACTGCGATCTGAAATAATTGTCTGGGGAACACCGTGCAAGCACATGACTCTTGCAATATACAACTCCGCATATTTATTGGCAATGTACTTTGTATGTGCAGGGATGAAATGAGCTGATTTGGTTAGTCGATCGACTATCACCCAAATCAAATCATGTTTGTTTAACTTGAGATGCAATCCGACAATGAAATCCATACTAATGTCCTCCCATTTCCAAGCCGGAATGTTCAGTGGTTGCAGTTGTCTGGCTTTTCTCATGTGGTCGACTTTCACTCGCCGAAACGTATTATGTACTTTGCAATCTCTCTTTTCATCCGTGTCCACCAAAATCTGGTTTTCAGATCTTGATACATCTTGTTGTTGTCTAGATGAATAGAATACTTGGATAAGTGAGCTTCATCCAAGATTTTCTTCCGAAGTTCCATGTCATGGGGTACCACGATACGATCTTTAAACCACAGGGTACCATGTTCATCACTTTGGAAGCACTTCATTTCCCCATTCTTCATTCTCCTCCAAATGTGCAACATACCCACATCTTTCTTTTGAGATTCCATAATCTCCTCTCGTATGGTAGGAATGAGAGCAAGATTATATAAAACTCCATATTGAACAAAGTATAAACTCGTCTCGTCCTCTTCCATCGGAATGGTGGACAGATTATTGATGTCGGACTTGCGGCTCAGTGCATCAGCAACCACATTCACCTTGACAGGATGCTAATGAATTTCAATCTCATAATCTTTGATCAGTTCTAACCATCTTCATTGTCGCATATTCAACTTCTTCTGAGTGAAGATATATTTCAGGCTCTTGTGATCAGTGTAGAGGTGCACTAGATTGCCAAGTAAATAGTGCCTCCACATCTTCAATGCGAGTACCGCAGCAACAATCCCAAGGTCATGAGTCAGATAGTGCTGCTCATGATTTCGGAGCTGCCGCGAGCCATATGCGATCATGCGGCCTTCTTGCATTAACACGTAGCTGAGACCAATGCCAGACGCATCACAATAAACGGCAAAAGATTTGGTCATATCTGGCTGGGCTAGCACTGGGGCTGTTGTGAGATGTTTCACCAATGCTTGAAATGCATCCTCACATGCCTTGCTCCAAATATATTTGGTCCCCTTTTCCAGCAGCTCCGTCATTGGTTTAGCGATTTTTGAGAAGCTCAGAAAGAACCTCTGATAAGATGCCACTAACCTGAGGAAGCTGCGAACTTCGTGTACGGACATTGGAGACTTCCATTTCAGTACTTGCACAATTTTGCTTGGATCAACAGCGATACCCTCCACTGAAATAATGTGATCAATAAATGGCACCTAGCTGATCCAAAACTCGCACTTGCTGAATTTTGCATGCAGTTTGTGATCTCGCAATCGTTCTAGCACAATATCTAAGTGTTTGGCATGTTCTTCCTCAAAATTTGAATAAACTAGAATGTCATCGATGAAGACCACGACAAACTTGTCCAACTCCGGCATAAAAACCGAATTCATCAAATACATGAAGTGAGCCGGCACGTTGGTAAGTCCAAACAACATGACGATATATTCATAGAATCCGTATCTCATCAAGAATGCAGTCTTCGGTGTATCCTCCGGTCGGATTTTTATTTGATGGTATCCAAACCGAAGATCCATCTTCAAGAAAACCTTATAACCCACTAATTGATCGAATAAAATATCGATGGGAGGTAGCGGATACTTGCTCTTGATCATTACGGCGTTGAGCGAACAATAGTCCACACATAGACGTAACGTCTTGTCCTTCTTTTTCTCAAATAATGTGGAGCAGCACCAAGGTGATGAACTTGGGTGTATGAGACCTTTGTCCAGCAGGTCCTTGAAATGCCCCTTTAATTCCGCCAACTCATTTTGTGCCATCTTGTATGGCCTTCGAGAAACAGACGTGGTTCCTGGAATAAGTTCAATCTTGAACACGATGTCCCTATCCAGTGGCATACCCGAAAGATTGTCGGGAAACACGTCCATATATTCACGGAGCACGCGAATGTCCTTGAGCTTTGTGTTTTCCGTGTTGTATGTGTCTGGAATTTCTTGAATAAGGCGGTTTAGAATGAGTGTGTGGTTCATGTAGTGGAGAGTTTAAATAGACCACACGTGGAACGATGTCGAGAATAGCACAAGGACGGTGTACCATGACATTCCTAAGATGACATCAAGCTTCTGACTCTGTAATATAATTAGAGAAGTCGGATTTATATTTCCACCCAACTGAAGTGGTGCTCTATAGACCATACTATCAGCTGCTACTTTCCCACCCGCAGAGCAAATCAAATATGGATATTTTGTGGAAATGATAGGTAATGCATATTTGAGGACATATGATTGGCTAATGAAATTATGGGTGGCACCAGAGTAAAATAGTATGACCACGGGGTTTTGGAGTAGAGAAAACATACCTGGAAGGATGGGTTCGCCTTCCGGCACGTCTTCGATAGCTAGGTGGTGGACGTTGCTGGGTTCTGCTGCTGGTTTCCTGGGCTGATTGCGGTGTTGAGCTGCACACTGATATGGTTCTTGTCCACTGCCCTGTCGCTGCTCAGGGAAGTCCCTCGCAAAATGCCCGACACAGCCACACGTATAGCACGTGTATTGTGTCGGGTTCCCTCCAAGTTGGGGATGGAATCCCGGTGCACGTGGTGGAGGTGGATACACACGCGGGACCATCCTTTGCAGCTACTGCTACTGCTCTGGAGATGGCGGTCGGAAATGCGGCGCATTGAAAGAACGACCACGGAATTGCTGCGGTCGTGCCGGTGGCTGCCATCGCTGACCGGATGGTGAGCGATACACCAAGCAGTACTTCTGTGGACTACCGCTGCTGCTGCTCGACGGCGCACTCTGTTTCCTCTTATCAGAAATGAGCTCGCGTTGAATGTCTTCTTGCACTATTGCGGCATTGTCGATGTCGTTGAAGGTGTCGCGATGGCACTGTGCGATTTGTACTTTCATCTTGGGATTAAGGCCCCGGAAGAATCTATCTCGCTTATTATGTTCTGTCCCCACATAATTTGGCGCGTACTGCACCAAATGATAGAACGCTCGGGAGTATTCATGGGCCGTCCTGAATATGGCCTAGAGGGGGGGGGGGTGTGAATAGGCTTTGAAAATTTCCTGCACACGTAATCAAATGGTCAAAAATTTGATTGACCGGACTTGTCTGGTTGCGTGGGCGGACTAGTCCAGTGTGCCTAGTGTGTGCCAATTTAATTATGTATCTATACAGGATTTAAATTCTTTTAAGTAGCGGAAATGTAAACGACAGATAAGATTACTTGAATTCATAATTGATGTCGTGAAGTTGCATGTGAAAAACAATTATCAATTAAAATTATGATGTTGATCAACTATGTGCCCTAATCAAGATGCAAAACTAAATAAGCACATGAGACAACAATTTTTACCGAGGTTCGATCTCATTAAAGAGATATACTCCTCGTTTAGGAAGCCCACACAGAGCCAGTTCTCTTCAATCCCTTTCCCTCCTCAAGTTACCACACAAGGCCTACTTGATCTCACTATCACGGGTAATCACGAAGTTTATGGGGCAACCTCACACGTTGAGGGCTCCCAAAAGTATTACAATGAGAAAGTGATCAAATACACTCGAAAAGATTACAAGAAAGCGCACAAATGTAAAGAGATCAAACCCTAAGATCTCAACGATGTGTGGACGATGATCTCCCAATCCCAAATCTAAGTGTTCAATTGATTTTCACTTTTTGGAAGTCTAGATGTTTGGGGAGATGTGTTTTTGGGCTCTTGGAATAGGCGGCGGCGCTAGGGTTTATGATTTTGACAGTGGGAATCAAAAGTTTTCTTTGTCGTGCCGTGGATCTCCTATTTATAAGGTTTCCAAAAAGTTACAGTTACAAATACCGGGGGCCGGTCTAGTTCGTACTGGGTAACGGACTTGTCTGATGTGCTATGTAAAAGTCGGCGTGGAATGCAGCACACTAGAAACCCTAATTTTGTGAGGTATACCAGACTAATCCGGTGAATGTCCGGACTTGTCCAGTGCCATTGTAATTCAACTCCAAAAAGTTGAACGGACTAGTAATTTCCTAGAACGGACTTATCCAGTGCTATGTGTAATTGGACTCCAGAGAGTTCAATGGTCTAGTCATGTCCCATGGACGGACTTGTTGGGGGTGCACTGAAAATGATTTACAGACTTTCTGAACAGACTAGTCCAGTCCATGATCGGACTAGTCTGGTGCACTGTGTTATTATATTCCATAGATTTAAACGGACTAGTCCGGTCCATGAATGGACTAGTCCGGTGCACATTGTATTTGGACCACATATAGTTAAATGGACTAGTCCAGTCCATGAACAGACTAGTCCGGTGCTCACTGAGTTTTTAGGTGTTTTTAAGCCCTTACCCCTATGCAAAGATTCGAGCTCAAGGGATGTGTCTCTCACACACATCCTATACATTTAAATGTACTTTGCGCTTCAGTTGACAGTTGGGCTTTTCTCTTTTGCACACCACTTTATTTCTCATCTTTTTGAGTGCACCAAACTATCTCATTTTTCTTATCCTGCAGTCATTTCCATAAATTCATTAGGATCTCATTTGCTTCTCATCAATCGTCAAAAACCCACAATGGATTGCCTAGATGCACCTTCAATATCCCCCTTTTTGGTGATTAATGAAAACCAATTGAGATTTCACAATTAAGAGTAAAAATTTGATTTTTTAAAGTGTGCATATGTGAGAATAATGAATACTAACAAAAAGCTTTTCACATATATGTACTCTTTATGGTGGGGTGCCTAAAACGTGTGTGTGGTCAACAGACGTGATGGGCAATAGATAAGCAGTTGAAAGTCATTGCAATAATCATGACATTAACATCGACCAGCATCACACATTGAGTAAATTTAGCACATCCAAAATAAATTACAATAATTTGAAAATGAATACATGTCCTTGATCACAAGTCCTTAATGGCTAAATAGTCTCAATCTCTCCCCCTTTGGCATCAAGGCACCAAAAAGGGAAAAATTGAGTGGAATCACTCATTGTCACTGCCTCTCTCACTCTCAGTCCTCTCTTCATCTTCTTCTTCATCTTCAGGTGCATGAGGAGGAGGTGGAGGAGGAGGAGCAGAGGTACCAGCCAGTCCAAATGAGGCCAACTCTTGCTCAGCTAGGGGAGGCATTTCAGTAAAATCTTCTTTTGAGTCTTCTAAAATCTCAAGTGACCCCACTGGTTCCATCTCTAACTTGTCACAGATGGCTTTGATATTGTCCTTTACAAATCTTTGATGCTTCTTCCTGGCCAGACTTTCCTTTTGCTACTTGATTTCCACATTGCGACAAGAGGCAAAGACGGATGATAGCACCTTCAGCACTCCACTGGATTACTCTCTAGGAGGTGGAGGAGCAGGAGCAGGAGCCTTAGATCTTGTTCCCTCTTGAGCCTTCTTGGATCATCGTTCCTCTCCGGGTGAGCTTGGGGCAGAAGGAACAGTGTAGATGGTAGGATTCTGGGGCCTAAGTCTAGTATGAGGCACATCCTTCACAAATTCCAGTCCTGTCACCTTCTCAATCATATACATGACGTAAGGTGCATAGCCACAGGACCCGTTAGGAGTGATAGAGATATTGACAATGTCATTGTATATGTACTAAAAGACATTGAAGGTCCTTTTCCTGCTTATCACCTTCATCAATGTTTTGTGGGTGCCCTGAATGGTACCTGCATTTCCTCTTTGGGAGCAATGGTCTTCCTCAGGATCCTGTTGAAAACAGCGAAGATGGGCTTCAGGAACTTCGTAGTTGGAGGCTTGAATCGCATCATTGTATCATAGAGAAAGTCAAGCTAATGTTTCTCCAGTGGCTTCAGATTGTGGATAATGATGTCATTCTCTAGAGAATATTCCATGTGAAGAATTCTTGCAAACTCCTCATAGGTGACACTGTACTGTGCTCCATGGGTCATCCATAACATCTAGTCACTGTCATCACGAGCAAAATAGACACTAGAGTAGAATTGAGTGATGACCTCAATCTTCCAGTCCCACTAAAAAGAGACTAGATCCCTCAGTCCATGCAGCTCCAAGGCTTCCAGAACCTCTTGATAGGCTTGTCATCTCTTGGACTGAATGTGAGTGATGTCTACCCATTGGCTTTGATAATTGGGGTCTTCATCTTCAGATACACATGCTCATAGTAGTCAGCATGGAAATTTCTCCAGAATCTGGGATCAGCTGACAATTTGGCTTGACCATAGGCTTCTACCTTCCTGAATTTGTCGGTGAGCTTACTACCTTTGCCAGTGAAATTAGCACTAGAGGGCTGCCTGTTGCGATTAGTCGGAGCTTTCATCTTCAAGGGGCCAATGGGGCCACTAGCAAGTCCTTTGCCCTTATTCAGAGTTCTCTTGGCCCCCAAATTGTTCTTAGCAACATTCTTGCCTTGAGCCTTTTTCACTACCACTCTCCTTCTCTTAGGAAGTGAGTCATCAGAAGGAGGAGAGTGGACATTGATGTCATGTCTTTTGTTCATTACCCTCTCCTTGGCTCTTTGCACTCGAGCATGTTGTACATCTTCATCATAGTGAAATGAACTATCCTTGGAACTTGAAGTCATTGTTCCTGACAAGGAGGTTCAAGGTTTAGATAATAATGAATTGAATACTTAGTGCAAATAGGAACTTCGAAGCTCAACTGTCAGACGCCACACTCGTCCGTTTTCAGAGTGCGGACTTGTCTGGTATACTAGACTTGTCCGCACATGAACACCAGACTAGTCCAGTCTGGCATATGAACCTTAACTTTCCTATTTGAACCAAGTCTAGCTCGAATTGATGCATAAGGACTAGGAAACAATAGGAGTACATCTAGAGAAGTAATGTATACCCTAGGAATCATGGGAAACAAACAAGAATCAAGAAAAGTTGAGAGCTAGTGTTTGAGGGAAATTGTACCAAAAGGTCGAAGATTCGAGTTGAAGGAGCAAACTTGAGGACAGATTAGTCCGCAGTGGACAAGCTCCACACCGAGGAGGAGATTTCCCTAGAGATATTCGCGTTTTTGGTGGCTAGATGTGGAAATCGCCCTTGGAGCTCGTGGGGGGGGGAGAGAGAATGCGAAGGGCTTATGCAAGGTGGAAGATGAGCTCCTGGTGGCAGATAAGGGTTAAGCCCGATAAATTCGAACTAGTCCGGTGGACTCTAGACAAGTCTTGTGCGTCGGACTAGGGCTGTACTAGTCTGCACCAACGGACTAGTCCGGTGTCAGCAGGTTAGAACTGATCTGAAATAACTGGATTTTGGTTGTTTGATCTAATAGTGATCCGAAGGACATTATTTCACAAACAATCTTTATAATCATGACCAGTAAGCACTCAACAATCATACAATGGCCATAATTCACCAAGATTTACTCATTTAAATAGTTTTCTAGAGAAAATCGAGATAAGGGGCAGTTTTTGAAAAAATGAGTAAGCATTTGAGATCACAATCAGGTATGCAATGTTTCAAGCCACATTTCTAGAGTCAAGAATGATAAGCTCGTTTCTTAGCTCACAAAACCTCTTTTCATCTAGTGGCTTGGTGAAAATATCTGCAAGTTATTTTTTAGTCCTAAAATGTGAAATTTCAATATCACCTTTTAATGAATGATCTCTTAGGAAATGGTGAAGAATATCTATGTGCTTATTTCTTGAGTGCTCTACTGGGTTGTGTGAAATTTTTATAGCACTTTCATTATCGCATAGGAGTGGGATATGGTTCAGATTGTAACCATAGTACCTTAGAGTTTGTCGCATCCAAAGTAGTCGTGCACAAAACTAGTGGCTGCAACATACTCCGCTTTGGCTGTGGAAAGAGCAATGGAGTTTTGCTTTTTAGATTACCATGAAACTAGGGATCCGCTAAGAAATTGATAGGTCCCCGATGTGCTTTTTCTGTCGACTTTGCATCTCGCATAGTCAGCATCGTAAAAACCTATCAAGTTAAATTTGGATCATTTGGGATACCAAAGTCCAAAGTTGAGCGTGTGCACAAGGTACATTAAGATTCTTTTTACAGTAATTAAGGCCCTATTTGGTACAACTAAAACTTGTTACAAAAGAAGCTTGTTTGACAGGAAAGCAGCTTCTACTTATATGCTGTTTTTAGTTCATTTTGAGAAGCGGCTTGTTGGTACCCTGGGTACCATATACCCCTTGGGATTGCAAAGATCTCAAGGGAATATCATCTACTTGATTTGAAGACCTTCGGAGGCCCACATGTCAGACATAACCGGACCCGCCTCCCCAACATGGTTAGTCCCAGGGTCGCCACGTGTACTATCAAACCGGAGCTACCGCCCACAAGGGGGAAGCTCCGGGCTATGTACCATAGCGGCACCGCCGGACCTAACCCCAGACCGAAGGGAACTCCGGAACTGACATGTGTTAGGTGGCACCGGACCTACCTATTCCCCACAGTATGCTCTGGAGCTGCCACGTGTCCAACCGTCGGATCTTCAGCCTCTAACCTCCAGAAGACTCCACAACGGTTCCGGATCTTCAAAGGGAATCAAGGACTTCAAGACCCAATTAAGTGTCATTAATACTATATTAATGACACACGATCGGACGACCTTAATTACCAGTAACGGTGCTATCAAAGCCCGTAACTCGGTTATTAAGGGTAATTAAGCACATCAAATGTGTATCAATGTTAGTAACCGCCGGGGCCACATGTCGGGCCAGGCTAACTTGTAACGGCCTGCCCTTGTACTATAAAAGGACAGGCCGATGATACATAGCAGGGACTCTACGCGCTCACTCAACACTCTCAACTGACGTTAAGCTCATACAACCAATACAACTCCAACACACCCCGTGGAGTAGGGTATTACGCTCAGGCGGCCCGAACCACGTAAATCATCGTGTCTCCTGTTCCGAATTACACTTCACCTTCTTGAATCTCCGAGCGCCCACACCGAACCTCAAACTCCTCTAACACTTTAGTAGTGTCGGGAGATCTGCCGGATCAAAACCACTGACACGGATAAACTAATAAGCTGTTACAGAAGCTTCCTGTTTGGCACACGCTCAACTTATTTTTATGAAGAAGCTGTAGCAGAAGCTGTGCCAAACAGGGCCTAAGTGGCACTCTTTAGGTGAAGCTTGAGACCTTGCACGCATACACACACTAAGCATGATATATGGCCTAGATGCAAATAAATAGATTAATGAACCAATCATAGACTGATATACCTTTTGATCCACATTTTGACCATCTTCATTGAGGTCGAGATGCCCGTTAATCGCCATGGGTGTCTTGATGGGCTTGGACTTGTCCATATTGAACATTTTGAGGATGTCTTGTATGTACTTGGTTTGGCTTATGAACGTGCCTTCTCTTAATTGCCTCACCTGGAATCCCAAGAAAAACTTCAATTCTCCCATCATCGATATCTTGAACCTATCTGTCATGATCTTGCTAAACTCTTCACAAAAGGTCTTATTAGTAGAACAAAAGATAATATCATCAACATAGATTTGACATACAAATAGATGATCATCAAAGTGTTTTTTGAACGGTGTATAATCATCTTTCCCAATTTCAAAGCCATTTTGAGTCAGAGAATCTCTAAGGCACTCATACTAAGCTCGAGGAGCTTGTTTGAGGCCATAGAGAGCCTTACTCAGTTCATAGACATGGTTGGGGTACTTTTGATCTTCAAATCCTGGTGGCTGGTCCATGTACGCTTCCTCCTTGATTGGACCGTTTAGGAAGGCACTTTTGACGTCCGTTTGATACAACTTGTAATTATGGTGAGTAGCATATGACAATAAAATACGAATGGACTCAAGTCTAGCTATGGGAGCAAAAGTTTCATCGAAGTTCAAACCTTCAACTTGATAGTAACCTTTAGCCACATGTCTTGCTTTATTTCTTGTTACCACTCCATGTTCATATTGTTAGTTTTGAAAGACCCATTTGGTTCCAACAATGTTCGCCTTTGGTCTTTCCACCAGTTCCCGCACTTCGTTTCTCTTGAAGTTGTTCAACTCCGCTTGCATTGCAATCACCCAATCTGGATCCTTTAAGGCTTCTTCTATCCTGTATGGTTCCAGAAAAGAGACAAAGGAGTAATATTCACAAAAATTTGCAATGCGAGATCTAGTAGTTACTCCTTTTGCAGTATCTCCAATGATGTTGTTGACGGGATCATCTCTTTGTACACTCTGATGTACTCTTGGATGAGGGACTTGTGAAGTTGTCTGCTCTTCATTGTCTTCATGTTCATTGTCTCCCCCTAAGTCATTGCTTCTGTGGTTATATGGATCTTCTTGATCTTCCTGATTTTGATCTTGTGCATGAGCTCCCCTTTGATCATTGCTTCCTTGTGGAGGTTCATCTTGTGCATTTGAGTCTTGTGGTTGCTCTTGTGGCAGAATATCACCAAGTGCCATTTTCCTCAATGCTTCACATGGGGCTTCCTCTTAATCTACCACACACTTATCAACTTGCTCCACTTGGGAGCCATTAGTTTCATCGAACACTACGTCACGTGCTACTTCAACAAGGCCAGAGACTCTGTTGAAGACACGATAGGCCTAGGCGTTCGAATGATAACTGAGCAAGAACCCTTCATCAGATTTCAAAGCGAACTTCGAAGTCCTCGGTTTCTTGTTCAGGATAAAACACTTACAACCAAAACATTAAAATAAGAAACATTTGGCTTGTTACCAGGGAGAAGCTCATATGGTGTTTTATTCAAGAGTCGGTGAAGATACAACCAGTTTGTGGCGTGACAAGTGGTGTCCACCACTTTAGCCCAAAACCAGTTTGATGTCTTGTATTCATCCGACATTGTCCTCGCCATTTCAATTAATGTTCTATTTTTCATTTCGGCCACCCCGTTTTTTTTGAGGGGGGTAGGGTGCCGAAAACTCGTGCTTTATTCATTCTTCATCAAGGTACTCCTAAACATGTGTACTTTTGAATTCTGTCCCGTTGTCACTTCTAATATTCTTCAAGGTTGATGAGAACTTGTTTTGAGCTCTTTTCAGGAATTTCTTGAGGATTTTCGTCGATGCTTATGTAAGCAGTTGGACCGAAAAGGTCCATGTGAAGAAGTCCCAGCGGTCCTGTAGTAGTCATCACATTCTTGGTGGGTGCGGTGCTCCAACTTGTTTTCCCACCTGGCAAGCGTTGCATGGCCTGTCTTTCTCAAAAACAACATCCTTTAGACCTTGGATGTGACCACCTTTTAGATGTTTCTGCAGATTTCTCATCCCAATATGGGCTAGACGTCTATGCCACAGCCATCTCATGTTAGTTTTAGCCATCAAGCAAGTATTGAGTTCGGCTTTATCTTTGTTGAAGTCAACAATATAAAGCTTTCCCTTCAACATTCTCTTGAATGCAATCGAGCCATCGCTTCTTCTAAAGGCGGTCACGCCCTCATTAGTGAATAAATAGTTATAACCTTTGTTGCATAGCTGAGATATTGACAGAAGGTTATAATCTAAAGAATCTATGTGGAAAACATTCGAGAGAGTATGTTGAGAGGAGATTTCAATTTTACCGCTACCAAGGACCTTTCCTTGGTTGTTGTCTCCAAAGTATATGCCCTCACATGGATCTGCATTATGCTCATACTCCATGAACATATTCCTCTCTCCGGTCATGTGATTTGTGCATTTTGATCCACTGGAGGAGTAGGCCTGCAAAACAGAATCCTTCCTTTGTTTTAGGTCCCCAAGCTTGCTTGGGTCCTCTCTGGTTAGTTACAAGAGTCTTGGGCACCCACACACAAGTTATAGTATTATTGTGTTGTGGCCCTGCATATTTGGCAAACACATTTCCAACTTTGTCTATCATAAGAACATAGGAAGCATCAAAGATACAGAAGAATATTTGCATGTCAGATTCATGCGATTTTTCCTTAACAAAAGTTTTTCTCTTCTTAGCATGGACATTAGTGGACATGTGGTTGTTCTTGTGAAACACCAGACGATCTTTGACGTTAGGAGGTCTAGTGACCATATATGCACTACGTGCATATTTGATCTTCTCCTTGTCAAAGATGCCTCTTTGGGAAGGATGCATTGCATGAGAAGTAGAAGAATCAGATTTGATAGCATTTTCTTAGTAGAACATGTGCAAGTTGCAATGGTTGTTGAACCTACACCTTTGGAAGGTGAGCTTTTGGAGGAATAGGGGTCACTTTGCTTGAGCGACTCAACTTCCACCTCAAGAATCTTGTTAACTTTTGACAAGTTAGCAAGTTCATCCTTGATTGCAATGTGTGAGTCTTGTAGCTTTGAGTAAGTTTCCTTACTTAAGGCTAGCTCATGCTCAAGTGACTTATTCTTCTCTCTTTCGAGCTCAAGGAGTTTCTCAACCTCTTGATATCTCTTCCTTTCACGGATGAGCATATCTTCTTGTCGGTTGATGAGCTCCTCCTTCTCAAAGATTTCATCCAAAAACATTTTCATTTTCTTTAGTGCAGTTTTACTTAATCCCCTAAACATCTCCTCATTTCCACTGGAGCTATCAAAGTTATCAAGAGAGGAATTTGGCGAAGGGGGAGTGAGTCGAACCTTTTTCTTTCCTTCCTTGGCCATAAGGCATGTGTGATTGTGAGTATCCCGTCCTCCCATGTTTGGGAAGAGTGTAGACCTCTTTGTGGGTTTCTTGATGGCGATGGTGGTCATCTCCTCTTCTTCCTCATTGTTTGAGTCCCACTCCTTGCTGATGTGCGCTTGATGATCAGGTTGCCTTTTTCTAAAGATCTTCTTCTCTTGAGCATTTGTTTCCTTTTTCCTCTTGTTCTCTTCATAGGTGCAGTCAACCATGAAATGTCCGTACTCGCCACAGTTATAGCAAGTGCGTCGAGCCTTGGATTTTCCTTTCTCTTTACTCTTCCCTTCATTTGAGTTGATGCCATGTCTTCTTTTCATCATGCGCTTGGATTTCTTTATGAAGAGTACCATCTCTTCATCATCTAGGTTAGTGCTAACAACACTTGTATCTTCCTCGTCCTGAGCTTCACGAGTTTCCTTTCCTTTGGGCCTGCACGTTGCTTTGAGAGCAACTTCTATCCTTTGGAGGAGGTGAGCTCAGCTAGATCTTTGGCGTATTGGGACTCCTTCTCCATCATGTCATGGTTTATGATCTTTCCAATAGCTCATCCGGGGTCATTTTGTGGAACCCGAGGCTTTCTCGGATCATTGAGCATAATGTGGCATTTCTTGGCATAAAGGCTCTAATCATGCTTTTAACCACCTCATGGTCAGTCCACTTCTTGCTTCCATAGGCGCGGATCTTATTGATGAGCGCCTTCATCCGGTTGTACATGTCTTGAGGTGATTTGCCTTCCTCAATAGCGAATCTCTCCAGCTCTCCTTCAAGCATCTCAATTTTGGCTTCTCGGACTGACTTATTCCCTTCATGGGCTATTTTAAGTATATCCCAGATCTCTTTTGCGCTTTCTAGTCCATCAATCTTGGTGAACTCCTCCCCTCTCAGTGATGATGTGATCACTGCAACAGCTTGTGCATTGCGGTGAATTTCTTGCTCTTGTTCTGGAGTGAGTTCTTCGCCCGTGGCCACGTTATCTACACGTGTGCACACAATATGCCAAAGACTAGGATTCAAATATATTAGATGCATCTTCATATTGTACTTCCACATGGTGTAGTCGTTTCCGTCAAATTGCGGAGGCTTTCCCATGGGAATAGAGAGATTGTGATTATTTGAATTTAGACAATTATAGTTGTAAGGATATCGGGAGTAGTCGTCATGACTACACCTCGTCGTCTTCTATTCTTCTTTTCCCTTTTGTGCCACCAGTTTCCTCCTAAGAAGTGCCTTTAGTTGACGTACTTCTTCATCATCATTTGTACTTCTCTTAGTACATCAAATGCTTTAGTTTCTTGTTGTTCCTCGGTGTTGAGAACCTTCGGGATCTTGTTGTTCTTCTCAGAGGCCATTGATCTCTCCGAGCGGTGAGTCTCGTTGATGGAGAACCTTGCTCTGATACCAATTGAATGTGGCCTAGAGGGGGGTGAATAGGCTTTGAAAATTTTCTGCACACTTAATGAAACGGTAAAAAACTTGATTGACCGGACTTGTCCGATTGCGTGGGCGGACTAGTCCGGTGTTCCAGGTTTGTGCCGATTTAATTAAGTATATATAAAGATTTAAATTCTTTTAAGTAGCAGAAATGTAAATGATAGATAAAATTACTTGAATTCATAATTGATGTCGTGAAGTTGCACGTGAAACACAATTAGCATATAGGGCAACCTCACACGTTGAGGGCTCCCACAAGAATTACATTGAGAAAGTGATCAAATAAACTCAAAAAGATTACAAGAAAGAGCACGAGTGTAAAGAGATCAAATCCCAAGAGCTCAACGACGTGTGGACGACGATCTCCCAATCCCAAATCTAAGTTTTCAATTGATTATCACTTTTTGGAACTTTATATGTGTGGGGAGATGTGTTTTTGGGCTCTTGGAATAGGCGGTAGCGCTAGGGTTTATGATTTTGATAGTGGAAATTGAAAGTTTTCTTTGTGGGGCCGTGGATCTCCTATTTGTGGGGCCGTTGGAAATCCTGAGGGCCGGACTAGTCCGTACTGGGTACCGGACTTGTCCGGTGTGCTGTGTAAATGTCGGTGTGGAATGCAGCAGACTAGGAACCCTAATTGTGTGAGGTATATAGGACTAATCCGATGAATGTCCGGACTTGTTCGGTGCCAGCGTAACTCAACTCGATAGAGTTAATTGGACTAGTATCCTTTAAAAGACTTGTCCGTTGCTATGTGTAATGGGACTCCAGAGAGTTCAACGGACTAGTCTTGTCCCATGGACGAACATGTCCGGAGTGCACTGAACAAGATTTATAGAGACTTGAATGGACTAGTTCGGTCCATGATCGGTCTAGTCCGATGCACTGTGTTATTAGATTCCAGAGAGTTAAATGGACTAGTCCGGTCCATGAACAGACTAGTCTGGTGCACAATGTATTCGTACCACAGAGAGTTAAACGGACTAGTCCAGTCCATGAACGGACTAGTCCGGTGCTCCAGTGAGTTTTTAGGTGTTTTTAAGCCCTTACCCCTACGCAAAAACTTGAGCTCTTGGGATGTGTCTCTCACAGACATCCGATACAGTTAAATCTACTTTGCGCTTCAGTTGATAGTTGGGCTTTTCTCTTTTGCACATCACTCCATTTTTCATCGTTTTGAGTGCACCAAACTATCTCATTTTGCTTATACTGCAGTCATCTCAATAAATTCATTAGGATCTCAATTGCTTGTCATCAATCGTCCAAAACCCACAAGGGATTGCCTAGATGCACTTTCACGTCCTCCCGCCTTGCTTCAGCTCTAGAAACTCCCGAAGCTTCCTCTTCATGATACCATGAGGTATATGGTAGGCGTGGAATGCCTCCCGGAACTCAGTACATGTGTCCGCCTGACCAGCCGGCAGTGACGCGATGTAGTTCACCCACCAAGCACCGGCGGATCCCTAAAGTTGTTGCACTGCAAACAGCACCTTCTGCTATTTGGTGCATCGAAGCAGACCGAACTTCGCCTTGAGTGTGCGGATAAAGTTATCCACCTCCAGAGGCTCCTCGGTCTCCTTGAAGACCGGTGGATGCATCACCAAGAAGTCTGAGTACAAACTCTGTTGGGGCTGGCATTGCCCATTATCTTGTCGCCCCCCTTCATGGGATGAACTCTGCATCAATATCCGAAGAAACTCGGTTTGCTCATCGCGCGAGCCGAGTACTGCGGCTAGAATCTCCGCGAGAGTCCGTGGAGTTTCAGGTGGTGGTGGTGGAGGAGCTTGTTGCTACGGTGTCCTGCTTTGCTCTAGGTTCGGAGATTCATTCTCACGACCCAGCTAGAGCCTCCCATCTCGGGCGTAGAACGGGTACGCATCATTCTGAGTCCACATGATTTAAAAATCAGCAACATGTTTGTTTGCTTCATCCAGTCCATACCATATTAATGCGAGAATTGATTAAGTAACACGCAAAACATTCACACATCCTGATAAAGTGTAAACATTACAAAATATACACATCCCTGGACCAGGTTATCATAATCGAATTCCAAAGTAATGAACTCCATGGATGGAAGTCCATTTCGACTATCCTCCGTCACAACGGGACGTTGAGTGTGTTTGCGCACGTGTATCCTCGCTATTGTACAAGACGTACACATGTCACTGCTCGAAGTGATGTTTTGATTGTATCACATACTCAATTATAAACCAGCATAACAATTAACAGCTGCTGGGCATGGGATATGACACAAGAAAATTGAAACCAAAATGGTTTGAATTGAAGAATTCAAAACTGGTTTCACTGTCCAGATTCTGATCCAGCTGACCAGTCTGGAGAGATTAAAATGTTTTGACCAGTTAGAAGCAAAGTCAGGACTTGAGTTCAACTACAAAACTGTAGTACTCTCAAATAAATTTCCAGAATGTATTTATTTGCCTTCAGGTCATTATTGTTTGAGGAGATATGACTTTTGCAAGTTGACAGTGTTTCTGGAAAAAATTTGACAGCACCTCCTCTGTTTAAGGCTGATTTTGTCCACATTTTTCCAGATACAAATTATCAAAATATTAAAAAATTATAAATTACAACATTATTGTATACATCCTCTGGATTACGGAAATTTATTACATGAAGTCATTCGTCGATTCTACTAAGAGATATGATAAAAACAATGACAGAATACAGAAACTGTCCAGTCTCTGTCCAGATTTAATAGAGTTTGGAAATTTGATTTTTTTCATTAGATTACAGGGAGATTCTGATCCGAAGTTGAACATAAGAGTTTTAGAGGACTCTCTAAGATTTCCAACCGTGTATGGAATACCTTCAGTGGTTATTCCTACATAGAGTTATGCTATTCCAAAGTTAAGTATTTTGCTGCCAGATTCTAAATTTGAATCCGGAACCGGGCAGTTTAAGTTCAATTGAATTTTTTCAGTTTTAAATCTTGAAATCTGCCTTGGATCTGAAAATGAAACTTGCGGATGACTTTCTCAAGTTTCCAAAACATATGTCTGATTATCGCAACAAACACACGATTGATTGTAAATCTGACCAGCACGCTCCAAAACAAAGATTACAAGTTCAAACTTAATCCTAAGTTGGAAATTTTTTACTTGTTGTCGAGTAACACCTGCAGCACGGATATCATCATCGACGTGCCTGATGAAACTCGAATGCAATGCTGGTAGTACGCCCTCACCAAAGAAAATCCTAAGTCGGTATTCTGGAATACGTCTCAACGGTGGCACTAATGACGTTTACTCGCAAACGTTTTCAACTCAAGCTACTTAAAGTGTGGTTATTGTCCTGCAACTAAACACAAATTATTGATCAATCATATGGTGCCGTACGGCACAGCCCGCACGGGTGATCATTTCAGGCAGTCACAATAATATATATCAAAGTAAAAACATTCATCCCGTATCATTCTGGCCACCCCGAGCTAAGCCACGTCTCGAGGTACATGACCGGATTTTCTACCACCCGACAGGGTCCCATGTCTTTGTATAATGCTGCACCAGTAGGAGGTGATTGGGTTATGTCCTGCCCAACGGGGGCTCCCACTAATTTTGAAGCACGCTGCGGTACCGTGTGTCATATGTTCTCAGAAACATGGAGAGTTTCAGAGCATCATATTGACTTTTCGTGCCAAGTCACGGAAACAATCACATGCTACCTCTCGCATGGTGAGCGTACTGCAATTGATCCGCTTGCGGTGGCATACCTTACCTCTTACCTGATGTTGGAGCGTCATTACATAATATAATAACACATAAGTTAGTTTGCCACCTTAAGTAACTACTAATACTATAATATACCTTATGTGGGCATAGTAACTAATCCTCACTCTATTACTTCTAAGTTTTCAAAATATACTCTTTCCAAGTTTGTTATTCCCATTGCGGCTCTGATACCAGGCTGTGAGGACCGGGTCCACACATTCCAGGAATCGCAGAGGGTGGTGTCGTGCGATGCGGCACCCAACAGCACACACGAAAACAATACGACAAATAAAAAGTTTTATTTATAGAAACACCAGAAGTATTTTACAATACATAATGTACAGCGGAAGTAATACTCATAGCTAAACTCTCAGCCTAGCTATGCACAAGTGCAGCCGTCTAGCCCGGGGACGCTACACACTAGCAGCAAACAACATATCACGGCGGCGTGCAGGGCTCCCACTCGGTGGTATACCCCGACGGGGGCATCGCCTCATCTTTGGTCCCTTCCTCATACGTCTAACCTGCAAACAACTTAATATAGCAACCGTGAGCATGAAGGCTCAGCAAGACTTAACTGTCTCACCTAAACATGGAACTCTACATGCAGGGATACTTAACATAGGAATAGATATATCAGTAAATGACTTGCCTACATGTTGATCCTTAATTTTAAAGTTATTAACAGCAGCTTAAAGGTTCAATAAAAGTAACTTTAGTTAGTATATTCTATAGCAATCATAGTTGCATAGCAATTATAATTTGATACATCTTATTCTTCTGGCTTCTTCAGTATTTACTATGTCACAGCGCAGTGAACAAGCGGTACTCAATTAATCGCGAGGGAAGATGATTGCAATCAGTAGACACCCGGATAACACGTTACATACACCCATTTCGGAAGTGGAGCGAACGACACTTCAATACTATGTTGTATGCCGCAACCTTTCAAAGGAAACCCAAATGTCGAACCAGTCCTTCCATAACGGCCAGGAGGTCCACGCGCGGAGCGTGTCTGTGCCCGCCGGCAGATTTACACCTTGCTGCCCTCAACCCACTCCTATAAAATGGTACGGTAAGCCTCGACACCCAGATTAACCAATTACATCGGTTTCCAGGTTTCCATATAGCCAGTATGCATCCGGTACAGTTTAAAATTGTCCAGAGGGCCACAAACGGATCGGTCCTCCATCGACACAAGCAGGGCTATGCACATGAGACCATGTCTCGCTGCATCCTATCTGGTGCTTTGTCTCAAATTCATATTCATAAACAATTCTTTGATCAAGTTCATCCCATGTGATAAAATCCTATCTCGCGAGTAGATTCCATCTACTTGACTTATAACGGATTCCTCAAAACATTAGCATGGCATTTCTACTCATCAAGCTGTGGACCTGTTGGTATTTCTTAACACCATAGAGATATCCGCAAGCGCACGGAAATACTGTTGTAGCACTTCCCCTTAAGGAGTATTCCCAAGGGTATCGAATCCAAAGAACGTGTGTGCTAATCTTTCGAACTAGCTCACCCAAAGACACAAAGTTGTTTGGTAGGAAAGGAACAGAGAGGAATTCAAAGTATTGATCCTAATTCAAGGTAGTATGCAGTAGATGCTTGCTTCGGGCACGGGCTTACTCCTAGCAATACTAGGACGTCTCCCGCCAAGAGCCTATGGCATAGCCGAACGTGGAGGATTACAAAGGATAGATAGGGCTGTCACCACCTACTGCCTACCTCTTCAATCCGTGGGTCTACGAGATATCCACTGATGATTTATAACTTAAGCACCACGCTTATGTTCTAAATCACTACTCTAGTTGTTTCGAACACAAAGCTACAACTAGAGCCTCTAATGAACTAAAGCAGTGAACCCACAAGTAACTACTTGTGCAAACTACTAAGAATAAAAGATCAAACATGTATTGAATTCAAAATGGCTTACCTGATTGAGTAAAACCTTTGTAGGGGTACAAGTGTAGAAGAGGGACTTGACAAGCCCAAGCCTCCTTCTCCTAGACTCTTCACTACACTCTCCTTCTACTTTGGTAGCCTCTAGGACTACTCTAAACAATTGGAGTGTAGAACTATTCTCAACTTTTGGTGTGTTTGAGAAGTGAGGTGAGGGGGTTTATTTATAGGTGGATAAGGGTCGGTTCTCGCCACAATTAACGCGCGAATCAGTCACCATTGACTCCGGGGAGTCGGGAGGAGACAACAAATGTAATTTGACCGAGTTTGGCGCCAGGAAGAGGTCGGCTGACCATGGGGTTCGTCCGACCTTGTCAAGGCTCCCCTCGGGGAGTGCTTCCTCCAGGTGGCTTCCAGGTGGGCCCTCTTGATATATATGGGTGCAACACCATTGGATCTCCTCGTATTCTTATGCTTGTGGGCCATTTGATCCATGTGTTGCCACGTGTCATCGCCTGATTTGTTGAAATCCATTTTCGTGTATTCATCCCTGCATGTTTTGGTATTTTGGGTAATAATTCACCTGCATACAAATAGACACCAACACTTGTGGAATTGGGTTAGTGTATAACCCTACCACTATGTTTGGTGTTTCTTTTATGCACATTATGAGGTGAATTGATGGTCAAAATGTGGTACTTAAGGACTGTCAACCAAATCCCCCACACTTAGTCCTTTGCTCGTCCTCGAGTGAAGGCAAGAAGAACTAGAGCGTTGTCATAAAATTGCTATAAGGTAGAAAATAAGGATACTAGATATTTCAACTCATACCTGAATTCATGGATTCCCTTTGTGTATGTGGCTACCACATCAATCTTGGGTGTTTGAAAAGTGGAACAGTTAGAATGAAGTTCCCTTGGATCATTCCCCGCTGAAATGATTAGGCAATTGCTATATCGGAATGTCATAGGAAATTTTGCCCTTGCCTTCTCGATTGGAATCTCTCAAATCTCTCAAAGTGTTTGAGTCCTCACCATGGCATGTTTTGCCAATTCTTGTCCTTATACTAAAAGTGGCTATATCTGGAGTTGTGTAGGGATGAATGTGGCACACATTTGCAATTCATATGTTACTAAGTCAAAAACATGATCCTATGAGAGACTTATGCAATGAACAAAGTGAAGGGAAAATTTGTGTGCACATGAATGGAATGGAGTGGCGAGGTGATAACTCCCATGAATTTTGCTCTCTCTTAAGGATGAAACATGGCTACTACTTTTTTTTAGCACTCTTACTCTTTTTCAAGAGAGGATGCTTTTTTTTTGTAGCCATGTCTTCTACTCCTTTTTATTTTTTTAGAGAGGTTTTCATTTGTATTGTATGGAGTTTCTTTTTGGCAGATGGATAATCGATGGATGCAAACACTCAATGTGAGAAATTTTGCATGAATGGAGTGCACAAGAGTTTTCTATTCAAAAAGTTCATGCATGTCACTCAACTGGGTCACGGGTTTGACAAAGTTCACTGAAAAGCAAAGCGGCATATGCTAGTGGTTTTCAATAAATCTATCATATGGTCTTGGTAGGTATATAAATTTCCAATGAGAGGTTTAGGCAAAGTTCAAGACTTCAAATAGTTACAAATGTCAAAATCAATTTCAAGCAAAAGGATGATTTCTAAAGAACTCATTTACCATATCACACTAGTCAAATACCTGGATCATGTGTTTTTCCTATTGAATTATGGGAATCATAAACAGGGTAATGAATTGAAATATAAAGTATTCAAACTTTCAGCTTAAGCAAATTCTTGATTATCAAATTTTATTTCAATTTTTTGAGTTGATTCATTTTAGATATGCAATGAAAAATATGAAATCAACTCAAACAGCAGGGTAGCGCATAAAAGTGGGGATAGGAAATCCAAACCGATTTTCTAGAGCGAAACGGAGTCGTGCGGAGCAGAAAACAGGTCGGCCGACCAGGGGGTTCGACCGACCTCCTGTTGGCTCTTCTGTGGCTCTGTTTCATCGGGTCGTTTTGCTCATTCGGTCGCGACGTGTTTTTATATGCAACATTAATTTTTCACGTCGGGATTTCGTGACTTGGGGACATGTTTCCCCCACGCTTGTTTCCTGAATTCTTTTTTCAACAAAATAAACTAAAGGGGGAACTTTACCGGTGTTAGATGAACCAGTAAGTTCACTTTATTGAATTCAAAATATGGGGATGCTTACATTATTCAACCTAGCTTTGGAAAACAAATGATTAAAAAAATCCTAAGTAGTAAGCATCCTATGCTGACCATGACGAGGACAGGAGGAAGATGATGATTCAATGAGGTGCAACTTTCCTCTCTGTTTCCATCCATTAAATAGGCGGGTAACGACATGAGAAAACAGAATGCGAGCGGCGCGAAGGGAAGGTCGGCCGACCCTAGGGGTCAGCCGAACCCCTTCTGGCTCCGTTTGGGCCACATTTTCTCGGATCGACTGAATGGGCCTTATAGAAGTAGAATTGGATGGGCCCATTAGTTGGACATGGAGAATTTAAACAAAATTGGAAGAAATGGCATGGAAATCGATTAGATTTACCATGTCAAATTCTTTTTCTGTATCCTTTTGGGAATCGAGAAATAATTTGAGTCGGTGCCCATTCACTTTGAATAGTTGACCGTCATCACCTTGGAGCGTGATTGCTCCATGGGATGAAGTCTCTACTACTGTGAAAGGGTCCTTCCCATTTACTTCTAAGCTTCCCATGTCCAAATCGTTTAACCCTAGAGTTAAAGAGTAAAACTTTATCTCCAGGTTTGAACTCTTTCGGCGTAATCCTCTTATCGTTGAAAGTGCATCTAGGTTCCCCGTGGGTTTTGGATGATTGATGACGACAATTAAGTCGCTAATGAGCTCAAGTGATCTTAGCACAGGTGAAGACTCAATCGGAGACGCAAACCCTCAAAAAGGAAAAGGAAGGAAACGGAGTCAACTCGAAGCGTAGAAACTAGGGTTTCTAGCGTGATTGAGTTAGACTAGCCGTAGTAATAGGAGGGTGTGTGTGTAAAGTGCATTGAGATCAAGTTTGGGAGCTCAAAGTGGTTTAGAGGTCAAACCTATGAAAGAAATGAGTGAATGAGTGGTCTGGCCGTAGGGCCGGACTAGTCCGTGCAGGAGGCCGGACTAGTCCGCCCCTGGCCGGCCAAGTCCGTTATCGGCCGGACCAGAAGGGTCTGACCGAGATAGGACTAGTCCATTTGTGACCGGACTAGTCCGGGTAGCTGTGAGTGCGTTTTGGGGATGAAGTCCCAAAATCACGGACTTGTCCGTTTTGGACCGGACCAAGAGGTCCTGAGTGAGAACGGACTAGTCCGCCCGTGGGGCCGGACTAGTCCGGGTTTGCTAGGAAAAGGTGCTTCTGTGGCTAAGTCTGGGAGGACCGGACTAGTCCGCCATAGGGGCCGGACTAGTCCGTGGTCCTCAGACTAGTCCGTTTTCACACGGATCAGAAGGCTCTGTGTGAGATTGGACTAGTCTGGTGTTGACCGGACTAGTCCGTTCTGGAAGTGACCATTTGAATTTGAAGTTTGGCGGGTAGCGTGACGATAGTGTGTCAGCTGTCGGGACCTGACAAAGGGGTCAGTGGTCCCCTAGGCCGGACTAGTCCAGGCCAGTGGCCGGACTAGTCCGCCCTCTTGCTGAAGTCAGCAGATTGGGCTTGGGACCCCTATAAAAAGGGAACCCCCGGCCTCATTTCGAATACTTTTGGAAAAACTAAAACCCTAGCGCCGCCACAGCCAACTTGGAGCACTCCTAAGCCTCCTTCTTGCCTACTTTCCCTCTAAAACAAATTCTTGAGTGGATTAGGGTTTAGTGAGGTGGAGAAGAGGAAGAACATCGCGCTTGTGCTCCCGGTTTGATCTCTTGCACTCGTTGAGTCTTTGTGGGCTGTGTATTGAGTTTGTTTTATTGTGTTGATCACCTTTGTGGTGTGGGAGCCTCGGTTTGTGAGAAGCCCCAACGAACTTTGTAATAACCGTTGTGATTAGTGGAGAACCAAGTTAGGCCCGTGCGGTAAACTTGGTGAGGGAAGGGTTGTTGGACCCGGTCCTTTGTGGACTCCTCAATGGGGACGTAGATTCCTTGTGTGGAATCGAACCTCGGGATAAAATCCTTGCCCCCTTGTGTTCTTCGCATTCATTCTATTGATTACTTTGTTCTAGGGTTGGTAGTCTCGTTTCATACTCCGCATTGCTACAAACTTGTGGAAACTTGACTTGCTCTTGTGTAGGTTGTTGCTCAACTTGACTTAAACATATACTCACTTGTAGCAACGAGAAAATTCCCTAAAACTTGCTAGAAACAATTTTTTAGGGTTATTCACGCAGGCTGACCGGACTAGTCCGCCCCCTGACCGGACTAGTCCGCCCCCTGTAATTTAATCTCGTTTTATTGAGTCATTTGCAGGTCAATTAGCCTATTCACCCCCCCTCTAGGCAACTTTCAATTGGTATCAGAGCCGGACTCTCCACAAAGAGTCTAACAACTCGGAGAGATGGCCGGAGTGGTGAATGACGATGCATCGAGCAGCAACTACGAGGCGACCCGTGAGGAGACGTTGGCTTATCAAGATAAGCCAACGGACGATGAGGAGACTCGCCAACTCAAGGCGAAGCTCCGGGAGAAGTTGAACATCTCCAAGATTGATCCGTCAAACCAATCAAGTGGTGGTGGCGGAGCCAACTACAACCGGCAAGGGTTCAACTATGAACGCCTTGCCGCCAACAACCACTACCTGTCCATCCCATTTGGGAAACCTCCCCAATTCGATGGAACGGACTACGGTATGTGGAAACACAACATGAAGATCCACCTCGTGTCACTCAACCCAGCGTTGTGGCAAATTGTCATGACCGGGGTGGAGATTCCAAAGGATGAGGACAACATAACTCAAGAACAAGCCATCCTCATCCACCGCAACGCTCAAGCTGCAGGTGTGATCATCTCATCTCTCTCTAGAGATGAGTTCAACCGTGTCGATGGCCTTGAAGTGGCCAAAGACATATGGAACACCCTCAAGACGGCGCATGAGGGAAACCGAGTGGTCAAGGAGGCCAAGATCGAGCTCATCGAAGGAGAGCTTGGGAGATTCGTCATCTTGGATGGTGAATCCCCCCAAGACATGTACAACCGGCTGAAGGTGCTGATCAACAAGAGCCGATCATATGGCTGCACCAAGTGGACCGACCACGAGGTGGTGAAGAGGATGATCTGGGCATTCATGCCTAGGAACGTCTCTCTGTGCTCCATGATTCGGGAAATCCCGGGGTTCACTCAAATGACCCCGGAGGAGGTCCTTGGGAGGATCATCAACCATGAAATCATGGAGAAGGAGGCGCTCTTCTACAACGACCTCCAAAAGTTCACCGCCTCCAAGATGAAGAACGTTGCACTCAAGGCAACGCCCTCTTCAAAGGAGCAAGAAGAAAGTGATGAGGAGAGCCTCGACACCGATGAGGAAGAGGCCTTCTTCATCAACAAATTCAAGAGAATAATGAGGAGGAAGAAAGGGGGGCACAACTATGAGGGCAAGGGAAAGGAAAGAGCAAGGCCCAAATCAAAAAGGTCTTGCTACAACTGTGGCGAGTATGGGCACTTCATCGCTGATTGCCCACACGAAGAAACGAAGAAGAAGAAGGAAGGGAAGCCTCAAGAAAGGAGATTCTTCAAGAAGAAGAGGCCCTCTGGACAAGCCCATTTGGGGAAGGAGTGGGACTCTAACGATGAGTCCTCCTCCGAAGAAGAAGAGGAGAAGATGGCCACCATAGCCATCGGGAGGAACTTCAAGGGAGGCAAGCTCTTCCCCAACCTCAACAACGACCACAAGCCTACTTGCCTTATGGCAAGGGAGGGAAAGAGAAAGGTAACATCTCATCCTTCCTCCCCAACTTCCTCACATGATGATTTTGATAGCGCTAGTGAAAATTAAAGTATGTTTAAGGACATAAGTAAAAGCACCCTACGAAGGATGAAATTGCTTATGGATGAGATCTTTGAGAAGGAGGATCTCATCAATAGACAAGAGGACATGCTCATCCTTGAGAAGGAGAGATGTCAAGAGCTTGATGAGCTCCTTGAGCTCGAAAGAGAGAAGAGCAAGGCATTGGAACACGAACTTGCTCTTTGCAAGAATACGTGTTCAAGTCTTGAGGAGAAGTCGATTGAGCTCAAGGATGAACTTGGAAGCTTGTCAAAAGCTAACAAGATCCTTGAGACTCAAGTTGAGTCACTCAAGAACAATGTAGCCTCTTCCTTCAAGAGCTCAACCCCCTCAAAGGCCTCATCCAAGGCAACATCACCTTGCAAGTGCTCCAACTTGATCCTTAAACTTAAGGATGAACTCAACCTAGCACAAGGCAAACAAGCACCTAAGGGTGCCATCTTTGACAAGGAAAAGGTGGCATATGCACGAAGTGCATTCACCAACACAAGACCACCCCATGTCAAGGATGGTCTTGGCTATACTAGAGGTGCAAGGCATAACGCCAAAACCTCCAAGTATGGCAAAGACATGATTGTCTTTGTTAAGGGGAGTTCATCCCAAACTAAAAATGAAAAGAACTCACCCTCTAGCAAAAACTTGCCTAAATCTGAACCGCATCATTTATTTCATGATTTTGATGCATCTTATGTGTTGAAGAAGAACAAACACGGCAAGGTGTTTGCTAGATATGTTGGGCCACTCTGCAAGAGCCCCAAGCCTTGCGTGTGGGTGCCAAAATGCCTAACCACTAACGTCAAAGGACCCAACTCCGCTTGGGTACCTAAAAGAAAGGCATAAAACTTGTTTTGTAGGCTTACTCCTCCGGTGGATCGAAATGGGTATTGGATAGCGGATGCACCAACCACATGACCGGAGAGAGAAGCATGTTCATAGAGTATGAGGAGAATAAGGACCCAAGTGAAGGAATCTTCTTTGGGGACAATAGCCAAGGGAAAATCCTTGGCTCCAGTAAAATTTCTATCTCCTCATTACATACTTTATCAAATGTCTTGCATGTTGATTCTCTAGACTATAATCTCCTATCCATATCACAACTATGTGATAGAGGATATACATGTGTGTTTACTAGTGAGGGAGTGAGTGTCATTAGAGAAGGTAATGACTCGATAGCCTTTAAGGGAGTGCTCAAGGGAAAGCTCTATCTTGTGGACTTCACCGCGGATAAAGCTCAACTTGACACATGCTTAATGGCAAAAGCCAACATGGGATGGCTTTGGCACAGAAGGCTAGCCCATGTTGGAATGAGAAACCTTAAAAGCTCCTTAAGGGTGAGCATGTTCGTGGCCTAAAGGATGTAGTATTTGAAAAGGATGGGCCATGTAGTGCTTGCCAAGCGGGAAAGCAAGTAGGAGCTCAACACCCCTCTAAGAATGTCATGACGACAACTAGACCTTTGGAGTTACTCCATATGGACCTTTTCGGCCCCATTGCCTATATTAGCATTGGTGGCAGCAAGTATGGTCTAGTTATCGTTGATGATTTTTCAAGGTATACTTGGGTGTTCTTCTTGCATGATAAAAGTGAAACTCCCGGTGTCCTCAAGAAATTTGTAAGGAGAGGTCAAAATGAGTTCACCTTGAGGATAAAGGCTATAAGAAGTGACAATGGCACCGAATTCAAAAACATGCAAGTAGAAGAGTTCCTAGATGAGGAGGGCATCAAGCATGAGTTTTTCGCTCCCTATTCTCCACAACAAAATGGAATAGCCGAAAGAAAGAATAGGACACTTATTGAGATGTCAAGGACGATGCTAGATGAGTACAAAACATCGGACCGGTTTTGGGCGGAAGCGGTTAACACCGCTTGCCATGCCGTGAACCGATTGTACCTTCATCGCCTCCTCAAGAAGACTTCCTATGAGCTTCTCATTGGTAAGAAACCCAATGTTTCTTACTTTCGGGTCTTTGGTAGCAAGTGCTATATCCTCAACAAGAAGCCTAGGACTTCGAAGTTTGCTTCAAAGTCCGATGAGGGTTTCTTGCTTGGATATGACTCAAACACTCATGCGTACCGTGTGTTCAACAAATCCTCCGGAATTGTTGAAGTAGCACGTGACGTAGTGTTTGACGAGACCAATGGCTCTCAAGTGGAGCAGGTTGATCAACATGCCCTTGATCAAGAGGAACCTCCACTAGAAGCTCTAAGGAAAATGGCACTTGGAGATGTTCGCCCACAAGAACCATCTCAAAGTTCAAGTGACCATCCTCTCTATGAAGTAGGTCAAAACCCCATTGGACAAGTTGAAGATCCTCTAGATGCTCCCCAAAGTGATAATGAGAATGAAGATCAAGGGGGAGGCATGAATCAAGGGGGAGACCAAAGTGAAGAAGATGAACCAAGTAATTCAAGAGGTCAACCCCCGCATCCTCGTGTTCATCAAAGTGTTCAACGGGACCATCCCGTTGACAACATTCTAGGAGATATCACAAAAGGAGTAACAACACGCTCACGTGTTGCAAACTTTTGTGAGCATTTCTCTTTTGTCTCATCCTTGGAACCACATAAGGTTGAAGATGCCTTAAGGGATCCGGATTGGGTAGTTGCCATGCAAGAGGAGCTCAACAACTTTGAAAGGAACAAGGTTTGGGAGCTTGTCAAGCGCCCTCAAGCTAATGTTGTTGGAACCAAGTGGGTGTTTCGCAACAAACAAGATGAGCATGGCGTGGTAACTAGGAACAAGGCACGACTTGTGGCAAAAGGATACTCACAAGTTGAAGGATTGGATTTTGATGAGACATTTGCCCCCGTAGCTAGGCTTGAGTCAATTCGGATACTATTAGCCTTTGCTACTCATCATGATTTCAAGCTCTACCAAATGGATGTTAAGAGCGCATTCCTAAATGGTCCAATCAAGGAAGAAGTTTTTGTAGAGCAACCTCCGGGATTTGAAGACCAAGACTATCCTAACCATGTGTACAAATTGCGAAAGGCCCTTTATGGCCTCAAGCAAGCTCCTAGAGCTTGGTATGAGTGCCTAAGAGACTTTCTAGTTGAGAATGGTTTTAGGATAGGAAAAGCGGATTATACCCTTTTCACAAAGCACTTCAACGAGGATCTTTTTGTGTGCCAAATATATGTGGATGACATCATATTTGGTTCCACAAATAAGGTGTTTTGTGACGAGTTCTCCAAGATAATGACGGAGAGGTTTGAAATGTCCATGATGGGTGAGTTGAAGTTCTTTCTAGGATTTCAAGTGAAACAACTCAAAGAAGGGACGTTCATAAGTCAAACTAAGTATACACAAGATATTCTAAGAAAGTTTGACATGGACAAAGCAAAACCCATCAAAACCCCTATGGGGACAAATGGACACCTAGACCTAAATGAGGACGGTCCAAGTGTGGATCAAAAGCTATATAGGTCTATGATCGGATCACTTCTCTATCTTTGTGCATCTAGGCCCGATATCATGCTAAGTGTGTGTATGTGTGCACGCTTTCAAGCAGCACCCAAGGCTTGTCATTTGACCGCCGTTAAAAGGATCTTGAGATATCTTGTACACACACCTACCCTAGGACTTTGGTACCCCAAAGGATCCAAGTTTAACCTCATCGGATATTCCGATGCGGACTATGCGGGGTGCAAAGTTGATAGGAAGAGCACATCGGGTACGTGCCAATTCTTAGGTCGATCTCTTGTGTCTTGGTCCTCTAAGAAGCAAAACTCTATTGCTCTCTCCACCGCCGAAGCTGAATACATTGCAGCCGGAAGTTGTTGTGCACAACTTCTCTGGATGCGACAAACCCTTGGGGATTATGGGATTAACCTGCGTAAAATTCCACTCTTGTGTGACAACGAGAGTGCAATCAAGATAGCCCATAATCCGGTGGAACACTCTAGGACCAAACATATAGACATTCGACACCATTTCTTGCGAGATCACTCAATGAAGGGAGACATTGAGATTTCGCATGTGAGGACGGAACATCAACTTGCGGACATCTTCACCAAGCCTCTTGACGAGAAGCGTTTCTGTGAGCTAAGAAGTGAGCTCAACGTGTTGGATTCTCGGAACGTGGCTTAAACCACATTCCTCATATATTTTGAGCCACATTTCGAAAAACTCCTCTCTATGTCGATTTCTCCTCAAATTTGTTTGAGAAATCTATTTTCTTCATGAAAATGTTCATAAGTTGTTCTTTATTGACTCATAATCATGTTTGTCATGTTTTCCTTGCTATATCTGTCCAAAAGGACTTATCTTTATGGGCAAAACCCAAATATATTGTTTTTCAGCCCAGCTGGACCGGACTAGTCCGCCCCTATGGCCGGACAAGTCCGGGTCAGACTAGTCCGTGGCTAGTCCGCACACCGGACTAGTCCGGCCTTCCACCGGACAAGTCCGGACCCGGACTAGTCTGGGTCTGGTCCGCAGACCGGACTAGTCCGGCCCCTCAACCGGACTAGTCCGGCCCTTGGGGACTTAAACCCCCAGGCGGCCCGGACCCCCTCTCTCTCTCTCACATGACTCTCAAGCTTCCACGCGCGCACAACCGCCCCCAAAATCGGCGATTTTGCGCTCCAACCACCAAAACTCAACTCCAATCCGCGCATCGAAGTCCTTGGGAGTGAGGGATCACTTCCCCGCGCTCCACCTTCGAGATCCACGCCGATTTCGACGACTCAAGCGGATTTTTGAAGGTATTTCACCGTTCCTCAAAAACTAGCCCCATTCTTGATTCTTCAAGTTTTTGATAGGAACACCTTCATTAATGTTGTTCTATACACCCTTGCGATCATAGCCTAGGAGTATTGCGCATTGGTTCACAAATTTTTTCGATGAATCGATTAGGGTTAGGGTTCTTCCTGTGTAACCCGGACTAGTCCGGCCACCAGGCGGACAAGTCCGGCCGGCGGACTAGTCCGCCCCTGGGGCGGACAAGTCCGGTTTGCACAGGGCAAACCCTACTTCTAGTTGGTTCTCGAGATCTTTTCGGCAATACTTCTTCTTCCTAGGATCATATCTTCCTCTCTCCATCCTTTGCACAGAATGTCGAACTCCGAGCGCTCTCCTCCGCGTGTCAACCTCGAGGGGCGTACCAAGGCCCAAATTGCCGAGGCTCGGACTAAGGCTGCGCTAATGGAGGCGCAGAAGGCCAAGGAGGAAAGAAAGCTCAAGGCACTCGAAGCATCCAAGGTGGCTGCGAGCATCTACAATGAGGATGAAACCATTGCCCGTGCCACCGCAGAATCACTGAATGAGCTGCGAAAGAAGAAAAGAGAGGATAGGGAGGCCCATAACTCCAAGGCCGCTGAGGCCAATGCCCCAAAGAGGAAGAAGCTCGTCACTCTTGGCGAGAAGGCTAAGGGCAAGGAGCCAGCCCAAGAAGAGGCTGTCCCTAGGGTCGAGCGTGACCCGAAGAAGGGAAAAGCTCCGGCTCCTATCGAGCCAAAGAAGAAGAACCCCGCAGTCAAGATATCAGCTAAGAGGGCTGCTGGTGGGGTTGTGATCAAGGAAAAGGGGAAGGCCACCTCTATTGGCCCCCTTGAAGTCCACACACCGGAAAGGAATCCCAACCGGCAAAAGGAACTGTCGGCAAATGTGTTCCATGGCAAAGGGGCTGAAAAGGCCCGAAGGCTAAGGACCGAGAAGGTCTATAAATTTGAAAGGAGCACAGCTGATCCCAGGTTTTGGTGTGACTTCCACTGTGACTATTACAGGCTAGTCTACCAACAAATGAAGAAGCCAGTGATAGAGGCTCAGTGGGTGGACTGGGACTATATGGCGAAGAAGGAGCACTCGGCCTTTGATGCCGTGATTGAAGCTGCCGAGCGCCATGATCTCAAGAAGATCATGGGCTTCAAATATGATTGGAATGTGGAATTTATTCTCCAATTCTACTCCACAATCTATTTCACAAGCTCAGGTGACAGGAGGATAATTTGGATGACTCAAGGTGAACAATACTCTGTCACCTATGCTGAGTTTGCAAGGATCCTTGGTCTTGAGGCTCACATGGACCACAAGATCAGTATCTCGAACCTCAAGGCAGTGGATCGTGAGGAGCTGGCTTACATGTATCCTAGCCATCTCCCGTTTGATGCCGGACTAGCTCGGAACATCAAGCCATTCTACAGCATCATGAACCGGATACTTAGGAGGACCATTGCACCCAAGGACGGTGATGCAGGGGTCATTCAAGGAAACCTAAGGCACCTGCTCATTCTGATTGATGGGGAAGAGAAGTTCAATCTCGTCGACTACATCTTCGACGACATCTTCAACATCTCGCACACCCCCAACAGGGCGTGCGGGTATGCCCCTTACATTATGTGCCTTATTGAGAAGGTGTCGGGCGTGTCCTTTGTCAAGGATGTATCGCACCGACCTCTGCGCCCCCAGAAGCCGCCAAATGTGCCGGTGCCTCCAAGACGCAAGAATGCTGATCCTCCGTCTCTCCCAGTGGCGCCTCCGTCTCCGCCTCCGCCTCAGTCCATGAGTGCGTTCTTCAAATGCTTCAAGGCCATCTTCACCTCGTGCCGGAAGCAAGAGATTCGCGCTCAGAGGGCACACAAGCGCCAAGAGAAGTATCTCAAGGCGGTGTGTGAGAAGCTTGAAGTTCCGATGTCATCTCCTGAGGAGAGTGATGGGGAGATCACTCCTTTCCCCGTCTTCACTGCCGATGAGCTTGCTCAGCTCCAGGAGGATGGAAGCTCCTCTCGGGCAGCTCCCTCGGCAAGGGAATCCTCCGACAACGACGACAACGACGAAGAGCCAGAGGCAAACATTGAAGACTCCGAAGCCACTGAGAGCAAAAGTGGAGAAGATGAGGACTAGGTTTAGTTAGTTGTTCCCCCTTCTTTTCCTTTTTGGTGCCTTGATGCCAAAGGGGGAGAGTTAAGGGAGTTTAGTGAGTTTAGTCCTTTTGTAAGTGTGTTTTGTGATGTATGACTGTCATGTAACATATTTATGCTCTTGGATGTTTACATTTGTGCAAGACTCGTTAATGTTGCTTACTATCAATATATTGCTCTTATTGTCAATCTTATGAATGTATTGATATTATTCATGTCTTGTCACAAACTGTTGAGCACATCACGTAGGCACCCCACCATAACGTGTGTGGGTATGAAAGAACTTCTCCATCTCTTTTACATGTTGCATACATTGAGGTGGAGTCATTCATATGCACACATGTTATGAAAAACAAAACTTTATACTCTTATTTGTGAAGGACTTAATGTGTTGTCATCAATCACCAAAAAGGGGGAGATTGAAAGTGCATCTAGGTTCCCCGTGGGTTTTGGATGATTGATGACGACAATTAAGTCGCTAATGAGCTCAAGTGATCTTAGCATAGGTGAAGACTCAATCGGAGACGCAAACCCTCAAAAAGGAAAAGGAAGGAAACGGAGTCAACCCGAAGCGTAGAAACTAGGGTTTATAGCGTGATTGAGTTAGACTAGCCATAGTAATAGGAGGGTGTGTGTGTAAAGTGCATTGAGATCAAGTTTGGGAGCTCAAAGTGGTTTAGAGGTCAAACCTATGAAAGAAATGAGTGAATGAGTGGTCTGGCCGTAGGGCCGGACTAGTCCGTGCAGGAGGCCGGACTAGTCCGCCCCTGGCCGGCCAAGTCCGTTATCGGCCGGACCAGAAGGGTCTGACCGAGATGGGACTAGTCCGTTTGTGACCGGACTAGTCCGGGTAGCTGTGAGTGGGTTTTGGGGATGAAGTCCCAAAATCACGGACTTGTCCGTTTTGGACCGGACCAAGAGGTCCTGAGTGAGAACGGACTAGTCCGCCCGTGGGGCCGGACTAGTCCGGGTTTGCTAGGAAAAGGTGCTTCTATGGCTAAGTCTGGGAGGACCGGACTAGTCCGCCCTAGGGGCCGGACTAGTCCGTGGTCCTCAGACTAGTCCGTTTTCACACGGAGCAGAAGGCTCTGTGTGAGATCGGACTAGTCCGGTGTTGACCGGACTAGTCCGTTCTGGAAGTGACCGTTTGAATTTGAAGTTTGGCGGGTAGCGTGACGATAGTGTGTCAGCTGTCGGGACCTGACAAAGGGGTCAGTGGTCCCCTAGGCCGGACTAGTCCGAGCTAGTGGCCGGACTAGTCCGCCCTCTTGCTGAAGTCAGCAGATTGGGCTTGGGACCCCTATAAAAAGGGGACCCCCGGCCTCATTTCGAATACTTTTGGAAAAACTCAAACCCTAGCGCCGCCACAGCCAACTTGGAGCACTCCTAAGCCTCCTTCTTGCCTACTTTCCCTCTAAAACTAATTCTTGAGTGGATTAGGGTTTAGTGAGGTGGAGAAGAGGAAGAACATCGCGCTTGTGCTCCCTGTTTGATCTCTTGCACTCGTTGAGTCTTTGTGGGCTGTGTATTGAGTTTGTTTTATTGTGTTGATCACCTTTGTGGTGTGGGAGCCTCAGTTTGTGAGAAGCCCCAACGAACTTTGTAATCACCGTTGTGATTAGTGGAGAACCAAGTTAGGCCCGTGCGGTAAACTTGGTGAGGGAAGGGTTGTTGGACCCGGTCCTTTGTGGACTCCTCAACGGGGACGTAGATTCCTTGTGTGGAATCGAACCTCGGGATAAAATCCTTGCCCCCTTGTGTTCTTCGCATTCATTCTATTGATTACTTTGTTCTTGGGTTGGTAGTCTCGTTTCATACTCCGCATTGCTACAAACTTGTGGAAACTTGACTTGCTCTTGTGTAGGTTGTTGCTCAACTTGACTTAAACATATACTCACTTGTAGCAACGAAAAAATTCCCTAAAACTTGCTAGAAACAATTTTTTAGGGTTATTCACGCAGGCTGACCAGACTAGTCCGCCCCCTGACCGGACTAGTCCGCCCCCTGTAATTTAATCTCGTTTTATTGAGTCATTTGCAGGTCAATTAGCCTATTCACCCCCCCTCTAGGCAACTTTCAATCGTGCCATCTTTTGGTTCTCTATTTATAAATTATGGCACTGTGGTACGCCTTATCTCTCCATTCCTCCAACTCAGAGATTTGCTTCGATCGGTGATTTCCAGCTTCGTTAAGATTCATGTTCCACTGCTTGATGGCCCAATAATCTCTATGTTCCAATTCTATGGGAAGATGGCAAGTCTTCCCATAGACAAGTTGGAAAGGAGACATGTCGATAGGTGTCTTGTAGGCAGTACGATATGCCCACAATGCGTCGTGTAGCTTTTGCTTCCATCCCGTTCCCATTTCCAAGACAGTCTTTTGTAGAATTTTCTTAATTTGCTTGTTAGATGTTTCTGCTTGACCACTTGTCTGTGGTTGATATGGGGTAGCAATGTTATGTTGGACTCCAAGTTCCCTTAAAAAGTTCCGGAAGGTCTTATCTATGAAATGAGACCCTCCATCACTTATGACCATACGGGGAGTTCCAAAACGTGGGAAAATGATCTCATGGAGCATTTTCCTTGCTTGCTTGGAATCAGCATTTTTGCATGGCAATGCTTCTACCCATTCTGACACATAATCGATGGCAACAATAATATACTCACAATCATAAGACCTAGGAAAAGGTCCCATGAAATCAATACCCAATACATCAAATAATTCCACTTGGAGATTGTATGTTAGGGGCATCGCATCGCAAGCATAGATTCCTCCATGCTTCTGGCATTTCCAACATCTGCGAATGAATTCCTTGGTACCTTCATACATTGAAGGCCAATAGAATCCACTATGCTAGATCTTTGCATGAGTACGGTAAACACCGTAATGACCACCATAGGGGTCAGCATGGCATTTCTTTATAATTTTGGTGCCTTCGATCGATGGGATGCACCTTCTAAGAAGGCCATCGGGGCATACTCGATAGAGGTAAGGGTCACCCAAAGGTGTCTACGACTCTCATAAATGAGTTTCTTTTTGTTCTCCCCTGGTGGTACGTATCCCGTGACCATAAAGTTCACGATATCCGCATACCGAGGGTGAGAGTCTGTCACCTTGAGGAGCATATCATCTCGTAGGAAGTCATTGATAGGTATGTCCATGTGAATTCCATACGTGAAAGATGATATGCTATTTAGAAAGGCATAACGTAGGCCTGGGGGTAGAATCTCGAGCTCAATAGGAGGTTTTAGGGAGGGCTCTTCTTTTGGCAATTCAATTTCCTCCTGAAATTCATCCTCCTCTTGGATGAAGTCTTCTTCTCCTTCAATTTCAGGGGGTTCTAAAAATTGAAGAGACCTAACCTCCTCCATTGGCTCATCTTGGATGGGAGATTATGCAGATGTGTTCTTTGAATGCAGAATAGGTATGGAGAAATTTCTCCCTCCAAGATTGATTGAGGCTTCTTTCCAAAGGAATTTCCATGAGAAATTTCTCTATGTGAATCCCTATCATGATGCCGAAATCTTTGATTTAGAACACGTGAAAATCTAGGAGAGCCTCAACATCTTTGTGTCTAACAGACACTTGTTGCAAAACCCCACATCCTTCAAGAATGGTTCCGAATGAATCTCGGAAGGATTTGCGTGTTGGTTCCAATGGCACATCGCCAAGAATGGTGAGAGCACAAGATTCGGAAATGAGATTTGCTCCAACAGTAGGGCTGTATAGGATTCTCATTGGTGTCCCTCTAATAGAACATAAAATGGTAGCCAAAGGTGAGGTCATCCGAAGAATTTTGTGCGAATTCTTGATTTCAGTTGTCCATTCTCTGCTCAGGATAGAGGTCAACTCCTTGACCGTCTGATGGACGAACACCCCATCAAGTGGTTCAGGTGGAGTTGGTGGCAATGAAGGTTTCCTATGGCAACAATACTTCGAGGTATTTCCATAATCTTCAAAAAGCTCTTCCCCGAAGTAAAATGGAAACTACGAGGTTTGAATTTCTTCCACCTTCGTAGTCTCATGTTTGGGAGAGGATTCCTCTTGCAAGGCTTGGGATAAACAAGAAATCGGTTCATCCTTGTCCAAGAGTGTATCCTCCATTCTTGACACGACTTCCTCTTGGGGAGGCTCATTAAGACCCATAATGAAAGAAGAATTTCCTAGAATTCTGTCCAGAAGATCCTTGCCTTCTTCTGGTGTCTTATGGAGGAAAGATCCTCCAGCCGTAATGTCAAGATACAGGGAAGATTCTTTGTCCAATCCCATGAAAAAATGTTGCAAGAGCATCGGATCAGGGATTAACAAATCTGGGCCAGAATTTTTCAAAAGTGAAAATTTGTCTGAAGCTGCACCTATGGATTCCTTCTCCATCTGCTTCGAAGCATAATACTTCCTTTCGTAAGGAAACAATTTGGGCAATGGGAAAAAAAGAAAGACAAAATTTGTCTCGTAATTCACTGCAATTTGTCTTCCCAACGTAGTGGTTGTACCATTGTTTGGCTTTTTCCTTGAGGGAAAAAGGAAACAACTTCCATTTGAGAGTTTCCTGTGTCATACCTTTGATTGGAAGGCATGAACACAGTTGTTCGAACTCTCATAGACGATGGTAAGGATTTTCACAATCCGTTCCCGAGAAGGATTGTTCCCGAACCATGGCTATAAAGCCAGGGCGAAGTTCATAGCTGGTGGAACAAATAGGTTTCGCCAAAGACGGTGGCTCACAGAACTTGCCCTTCGAAGGAGAATAAGAAAGAATGGTGGGTTGCTCCATTTATATGGTGGTGGTAAGGTAAGAATAAGAAAGGTAAGATGATAGATAAGGGGGATATGATACGAGGGTGATCTTGGTTCGAAGATTAACAGCAACCGTTCCCCGGCAATGGTTCTAGAAATGCTTGTTGGTATTTCTTAACACCACAGAGTTATCCGCAAGTGCATGGAAATACCATTGTAGCACTTCCCCTTAAGGAGTATTCCCAAGGGTATCAAATCCAAAGAACGTGTGTGCTAATCTTTTGAATTAGCTCACCCAAGGACACAAAGTTGTTTGGTAGGCAAGGAACAGAGAGGAATTCAAAGTATTGATCCTAATTCAAGGTAGTATGCAGTAGATGCTTGCTTCGGGCACGGGCTTACTCCTAGCAATACTAGGACGACTCCCACCAAGAGCCTATGGCATAACCAAACGTGGAGGATTACGAAGGACAGATAGGGCTGTCACCACCTATTGCCTACCTCTTCAATCTGTGGGTCTATGAGATATCCACTGATGATTTATAACTTAAGCACCATGCTTACGTTCTAAATCACTACTCTAGTTGTTTCGAACACAAAGCTACAACTAGAGCCTCTAATGAATTAAAGCAGTGAACCCACAAGTAACTACTTGTGCAAACTACTAAGAATAAAAGATCAAACTTGTATTGAATTCACAATGGCTTACTTGATTGAGTAAAACCTTTGTAGGGGTACAAGTGTAGAAGAGGGACTTGACAAGCCCAAGCCTCCTTCTCCTAGACTCTTCACCACACTCTCCTTCTACTTTGATAGCCTATAGGACTACTCTAAACATTTGGAGTGTAGCACTATTCTCAACTTTTGGTGTGTGTTAGAAGTGAGGCGAGGGGGTCTATTTATAGGTGAAGAAGGGTCGGTTCTTGCCACAATTAACATGCAAATCAGTCACCATTGATTCCAGGGAGTCGAGAGGAGCCAACACGTGTAATTTGACCGAGTTTGGCGCCAGGAAGTGGTCGGCCGACCAGGGGGTTCAGCCGACCTGGTCAAGGCTCCCCTTGGGGAGTGCTTCCTCCAGGTGGCTTCCAGGTGGGCCCTCTTGATATATATGGGTGCAACACCGGTGGATCTCCTCGTATTCTTCTGTTTGTGGGCCATTTGATCCATGTGTTGCCACATGTCATCACCTAATTTGTTGAAATCCATTTTCATGAATTCATCCCTGCATGTATTGGTATTTTGGGTAATAATTCACCTGCATACAAATAGACACCAACACTTGTGGAATTGGGTTAGTGTATAACCCTACCACTTTGTTTGGTGTTTCATTTATGCACATTATGAGGTGAAATTGTACTTAAGGACCGTCAACAAGACCTACCCAATACTCCATGGGATTTGTGGGACATGCAAGTGGAGTTTCAATCACCTTAGCCCTAATGCACAAAACTCATCCTAGACATAAGTGATACAAATAGAAATTTTGAAATAGCACTTAAATGCAAACCGGGGCTTGCCTGGCTGCAAATCAGTATCAAAGTTAGTCCGTGGGATGATGTTGTCCATGGCCTCCGGCTTCTCCACGATCTCGGTCACTATATGATGTGCATAATATGAAAGTATATAAGTGACATAGAACTATACAAATTAACTTCAACATACAGTTTCTGTTACTAAATGATTTTAATTGGCTTTGAGATTTTACAGTGGAGATTAGGTTCTATGAGGAAGAACTGGACCAAGATTGGAGATGTTCAAGGAAGCTTATTGTCTCTAAAATTCCAACAATTAAAAGACTTCTCTAAAATTTGGTAATAATTCTGGAGCTCTGTTTCATAATTTTCTGATCTTCCTACAGGGAGAAATTGATTTTACAAGTTTGAGAAAATTATAAAAATGTTTATGTACATTTCTCAATTTTTATACTACATAGACATTTTGAACACTGATTTATCTAGTAAATAAAGTCAACTGAACTTGAAATTTTTACTGGGGATCCAGGGTATTTTTAGGAGTGTTGTGACAAAAATTGGTAATTTTCCAATTAGAGGAAAAGGAGTAATCAATTTCCCAAGCAGTTAGCTCAAAGAAATTAACTATGAAAATTCTAGGACTTTCATGCCCCACAAATTGCACCACTACAAAATAGGGATAAATATTATTCTACAAGAATTTATTTGGAATTATTTGAGCAACTCTACTAGGAGTAATTGAATTTAGAGGTTTGCTCAAATTCTAGAATTATTTGGAAAAGGAAAAGTTTGATTTAATCAATCTGGGCCCACTGGTTTAAAATCAACAAATTAGGAAGGGGCCAAACAAAAGATCACTGGATTAACCCGTGTAGCCACAAAAGATCACCAGCCACAGCCGATACGAGGGAGGAAAAATAGAGGCTGACATGCGGGCTCGTCCCATCTTCTTCAACCTCGCGACGGAGGGAGTGCTCCTCGCCAGAACCGCGGCGGCGCGCGCCGAACTTGCTGCCCCAAGCTCCTCTTGGCTCAGCCATGGCCGCCTAGCCCTAAAATCGGATGTGCAACACGATGGTGAGGTCCAAACGAGTCAGCGATGGCCGGCAAGTGCACGACGGTGGTGGCAGAACTAGGGTTCCGACGATGGTCGGTACCACTCGGGAATGGCGCAAACACTTCGGGAAAAAGCTGGGGAGGTTTGTGGGAGCATGAGAAAGGTGAACAAGAGGTGCAAACACCGCATAACGGCTGGCCAACGCATGCTGGACGGCGAGCAGTGGTGATTTTCAAAGGCGGCGAGGAAAACTCGAAATACTCCGTCGATGGTCGATTATTTCACTGAGGATTGATCCAGGCGGTGTGCTAGGAGGTATAGAAACTAGTATCTAGCTATCTCAAGGGATTTCTCCACGTATAAAATGAATTGCTCTCACGACCTAGCATGAAGGCTCGAAGAAGGCCAAGAGAAGAACGGTGATTACTTGCTAGATAAAGAATGGACTCGGGAAAGGTTTTCACCATGAGAGAGAAGAGGTCTGGGTGCTCCTTTTTGCTTTGGAGAGCACCTCGTGAGGTGGTCTGTGGCGCCAGCGCGACGGGGAACGGAGAGGCTCGACCTCGGCGGCTCAACTTTGACGGCCACCAAACCTTCAAATATCGGGTTATCAGCCAAGGAAACTTTGATTGGAGAAGATAGAGCAATGAGTGGTTCTACTTTTATCCTCTTGGAACACGGCGCAACACTACTTCTATTGGCCGGCAAACTTGAGCAACGGCGAGGTGATGCTGAGCAGCGACGGGCGAGAAAACAGAGGACGGAGTGTCAATGGCTTGTGGAATGAGAAGGGAAGTGGATGCACGGTGCGAGGAGTAGATATTACACTCAAGGTGCCACCGAGCTTCTTGCATGGCTATTTGTCAGGCTGGCGCACGGTGGTGGCATTGTATGGCGGGGAAACAGAGCCCAGCATCGGTTCACTCCAATTGAGTCACTAACTATGGGTCCCACTGCTCTTCTCATCCTCATCCCTCTCTGTACAATGAAATATCCCACCAACTTGTGTCCGAAATTCATGAAAACTTTTAGATAGGTTCAATAAACATCTAAGATTCGATTCAGAATTCAAATATTTGATTTGGCCAAGTTTCATCTGAAATTTAAATTTGAATTTGAATATGAATGGAATTCAATGTACACATCAAATTGAATAGAAAATATGCACCAAATTTTATGAAATTTTAGAGGGATGCTAGTTAGAATTTTAGTAACTGGTGAACTCAGATTTTTTATTCTGACATGATTTCAACAGGAACATATTTTGAATATTTGAATTCCCTTCATTGGAGTTTTAATTGGTTTGATTTTTCAGTTTCCATTTTAATTTATTTTTCCCATTCAAATTTTTAATTCTCCTACCTGAACTTAGTACTATGAATTATGAGGGATTTTACAGTTACCTCAAGTGGGGGTCCTCCACCAAGATTGTTCTTGGTCAAGGTCCGCGATAGGGGTTGAAACCCTAACGACGGATGTAGGCCATGAGGTTGGCCTAACCTTGCTGCAGCATGGCTTTGACATTGGAGGGTTGAGTCTCAATGTTGGTCTGCCTTCCATTGGTTCCACGGTTGTGGTCAAGGAGAGCGTTGTCGATGTCACTCATCCACACCTCAAGGTTCCCATAGCCTGGATGTACCTTGTTATTCTTTGGCTAAGGTAGTGATAACCCTTAGCTACAAAGGAATGACATGCACACAACATGGTTGAGTGTGTTCCGTCATTGTTTGGCTGAGGTGTATCATACCTTCTTGCCATAAAGGAATAACTTGTACCCCTCATGCATTGAGTGTGATCTGTCACTCCTTGGCTAAGTTAATAATAACCTTTAGCAACAAAGGAGTGACATGTACCCAACATTTTTTTAGTACAATCCGTTATTCCCTTGGCTAGGGTACAACATACCTATAACCACAAAGGGATGACGTGCACTCAACAAGGGTTGAGTGTGATCTGTTGTTCCTTGGCTAAGGTATACAATACCTTCTAGCCACATATGAACAATTTGCACCCAATATACATTGAATGTCATCTTGTCATTCCTTGGTTAAGGTACATCATACCTTTTAGCCAAAAACGAATAACTTACACCCAATGATGGTGGCAATTACCTTGAGCTTAAATGAGTGCTTAGAATAGTTGAGAGCATAATGCTCTAACGTATTCGTAGCAGCCCATTGGTTGCTCACATAGGATTTCCATGTCAAATCGCCGACCTCATATAGTTACGGTTGACTTTCGGACTTAATTTCTGATAGGTAGCAACCATCCTAATTTACTCTTTGGCCAAGAGATATTGAAATGGAACCCTCTTAGGGTTTACAACAATTGAATCCTTGAATGCCCGCATAGTTATTTTACTCCCGCAAACTTCCTCTCTATGATAGAGAGGGATGGTTAGCTCCTGATACTTGTACAAATGAATTTTCGGGTTAGGTATCCGAATTCTCCATTTGTACGCACGGGGAAGAAAAAGACCAATGATCCATTGGGTCCAGTTTCAAGTGTTTGCATGATCAATGTATAAATCATTGCTAGGAGTGGGGCTTTATTGATAAATTAAGTTGCACATTTTCTAACGCTCCTACTCATAGCAATACAAGTGATGTAAATACACTATATGGATCTCTTCATCTTGTGAATTTCTAACAATCTTAGATTTGCACAAGAGAAAATATTGTCATTTGGATCATGGCAAACAAGATTCTCAATTTTATCCCCCAGAACATTTTTTTATTTCTTACCTAGGAATTTGAAATTTAGTGATCCATGCATGAATGAGTTTCAAATCAAAATTATGGATATCACGATTCCTAGGTTGCTACATACCAATTCATGTAATTCCATAAGCATTACCTAGGCAGAAAAATGTCTATGTCAACTTAGCAATACTTATGAAATTATAGGTACTTGTTTAAATTTATTCCCATGTAAGGTGACATTTCTTTTTGAAGAATCAAAAAGAGTAATGACAGCACTTACTATCGTGAGGATGCAGAAGCATTGAATGATAAGAAGGTGTGAACCTTTCTTACCAATGTAAGCAAACTCATTCATTCCTAATGCAATTCAAACAATGGAGAATTTGAACTTTGTAAGACCTATGTGTGCTGAATACATTGGCTTGTAGTGAATACACTTGGCTTTGATGATAAAAGTTTTAAATATCACCAAAACACCTTTTTATCAAGGTACGACTCTAGCTCTGAGCTACAGCAAGGTCCGACGGTAGGTCTGGCTTGCTTTGGGTAGCTCCGGTTACGTTCGATGCTAGGTTCGACTTCTTGGTAAGGTCCGACCAGCTTTGGTTAGCTCCGGTGAGCTTTATCTTTAGCTCCAGCATGTCTTTGTTAGCTCCGGCATATATTTGATAGCTCCGAAATGCTTTTGCTAAGCTCCGACGTACTTTGTCTAGCTCCGGTTTTGGGTTGACTAGTTTTGACTAGTTTTTGGTAAGCTTTGGTGCTAGGATCTACTAGTTTTGGTAAGCTCCGGCGCTAGGTTCTACTAGCTTTTGATAGCTCCGACTCAAGCTCCAGGTTGCTCTGGCAAGGTCCTGAATTTGACCGAAGTGCTTCTGCTTTTCATTTGCATTGTTTCATACTTGCTTTACATGATTAGAAAGATTGCTTAGTATTCATTTGCTAAGTTTTTGGTGCGTTTTGGTTGAATACGGTTGATATCGTTTCTACTGTGGTTTTGCAACATGCTTATGTGAGGTGCTCACATAAGGTGTTGTGTTCGGAACTAACTTGAGTCAAGTCGAGGTCTTGGGCTCGTATGGATTGTTTGTTTGTTCATGTGCAGGTGTTGCTTGAGTTCAAGTCATGGCTAGTGACGGGATCCATTGGACTAGTCTCAGGGAGGAGATGAGGTTCCAACAACCAAGTTCGGGAGGAACTGTGGTTGAGCTGATCTGGAGGTCGCGCAGGATGATTGAATCAAGGGCAGTGCATATGAAGGTCAAAGGAAGGTGTTCGGACGTATGCATGAGGTGCATGACGTGGCAATATGCTTCTAGATACGGATTATGGAAGGAAGATCTGATCGGAAGGATCGGATCGTATCGGTTGAAGACTTAGGCTGCTAGCTGAGTCGGTTATGGCTCGGTATGGAAATATCGAGTTGGTTATGTTTGGATTTCGTGTGGGTCACGAATTTAAGTTGTTTAGGAATGTGGTATACCTTCCTAAGGTGTTTGGAAGTCTTAAGATTGCTTCTATCTGCGTATAGAAGAGTCCTAAGCAGTTATGGAAAGTTCCGATTGTGATCGGATTAGGATTGGAGTCCTAGTTGATATTGGGTTGGCCTAAGGGATGGTTCTATAAACAAGGGAGCCCAAAGCCCGTGGTGCACGACTTTGGGGCTGTTCCTCTTGTGTTCTATTGAATAAAATTTGTAGTTTGAAGGAACTTTTGTGCCTTGTTCGTCCGACTTGTTCCAGACAAGTTTTACTCGTCGAGTTTCTGGACAGCAGTACCTTTCGTCGGTAGTTTTATCATAACTCAAGTTTTACTGATCCAATTGACGTGATTCTTGTTGGGTTGTCTTCACAACTTGATTATCTATCATCTTTCAAAATTTCACGGTCATTGGATTTGTGGTTTTTGATCTACTCGAGTTTCTTTGCAGCATTCCAGAACTGTTTTTTTCTTGAGTAGGTCAGATTGACCCTTGTTTGATCTTTCGATCATAACTTGAGTTTTTCTCGACGGATTTGAGTAATTCTTTTTGTGTTGTCTTCGTGACTTTAGTATCTCTGATATCTATCACTAATGTCACGGTGAAACACGTTTATATTAGTCTCATACACGATTTTTTTAATAGATCGTTTTTCTTCCGAAAGGGTTTGGGGTTTAATTGTTTCCACTGCGTAAGATTTTTAAATCTACCATTCACCCCCCCTCTGGTAGCTTTTCACGTGCTCTTCGATCCAACAATTGGTATCAGAGCCACGGTGCTCTAATCTTTATGATTTGCACGTGTTTTTGACTAATCATCATGGAGAAGTACTCCGCCAAACCTTGTGTGTTTTCTGGTATTGATTTCCAGGTTTGGAAGGCACGCATGGAGGCCTTCATCCAGGCACAAGGCTTTGCAATATGGGAGAAGGTGTATAAGACTTATGAAGTGCCACCCAATGATCAAGTCACGACCACAAACCTACAAGACGTCGACAACAACAACAAAGCCCGAAACTTGATCATCCAAGGACTCACTCAGAGCGACTTTGATCGTGTCGTGCACCTCCTGTCAGCATACGATGTTTGGAGAGCTCTCTGTGATTATCATGAAGGCTCCAACACAATCAAGGAGGTCAAACAAGATATGTTCAAAAAGGAATATATGCGTTTTGAGATGCAACCAGGTGAGTCTATTGATGACCTCTTTGCTCGTTTCAATAAAATTCTCAGCAACTTACGTAGTGTCAATGTTAATTTTTCTGATGCTGAGAATGCTAGACAACTTCTTAGTGCATTAGACATGTCAGTTTGGGAGATGAAAGTAACATCCACTCGTGAATCAACTGTTATGAGATCTCTTACATTAGATGTACTTTATTCTAAACTAAAAACTCATGAAATTGAAATCCTAGCACGTAAGAACCCAAACAAGTCTATTGCATTTGTTTCACAACGTGATATGTCTAGCTCCGGCCAATCATCAACTTGCAATACTCTTGCTTTATTGTCCTCACTAACCCTAGAGCAGATCGAAGAATTTCCAGAAGAGGAGTTGGCACTCATCTCTACTAGATTCTCAAAAGCATTGCAAAATGTGAGAACTAGAAGGAGAGGAAGCTCCAGACCTCAACGCTGTTTTGAATGTGGTAAAACAGGACACTTTCGTACAGAATGCCCTAACTTTTCAGGTCCGATCACCCGGGAAGAAAAACAAAGCAAGGTCTGGACCTCCTCTGGAAATTCCAACAAAAAGAAAAAGAAGGGTACCATAGGATGCAAGATGATTAACAACTTCATCACCACACTTCAAGAACTTAGTTCAAGTGATGTAGACTTTGAAAGTGATGAAGATGATGACGATCTGGCCAACTTATGCTTCATGGCGGGCAAAACAAGATCAAGATCAAGTCAGGAGGATGCAGAACACAACAGTGAAGACGATGAGGTATGTTCTACCTGCAATGAAATGTGTGATGCTATTTCTCGTGCAACTATTATTGTCAAAAAAAGGACAAAAAGCTTAGGGATAATGCTGCTAAAATTGAATCACTAGAATCTGAAATTAACCGTTTAAAAACTTTGATTCCTAGTGATGATGCATGTCCCTCATGTGACTTAATCTATGAACAATTGTCCACATTAAGAAGTGCACACTCCTCCACTCTAGATAGACTTGATGAAGAAATTGAAAAGAACAAAGAGCTTGCTGCACTTAATGATAAAAACTTGAAAGATGCTAGCTATTCTACAATTGATTTGCATTGTTCTACTTGTGATGATCTCGATAAGAAACTACAGGATGCTATGAATGAAATTTCTATATTGAACAATGCTTTACGTTCTCATGAAGTTAAATTTTGTTCCAATTGCAAACTAAAAGGAAAAACTTCATGTGAAAATTGCCTTGATCTGTCCAATAAACTTGATGACATGCATAGGACAATAGATCTGTTTTGTAATGGGAATAAGAACCTAAACTTGCTGCTGAATTCTTCCAAGTCATGCAATGATAAAACTGGTTTAGGTTTTGAGTCTCATGCTCATACTAAGGCACATCCACCTAAAATTGTAAAGTCATTAGGAAGTGGTTTGGTTCATACAGTTCCTAAACAAAAAGAAGTGGTTTTCAAATCTGCAGGAGTGTTGCCTCATTCGGTTTTAAATAAAAATATTGCTTGCTCATCTAGACATGAACACAAAGTTAAATTTCATTGTACCTTCTGTGGTAGAGATGGTCATGTCATAGATTTTTGTTATAGACTAGCTAAACAACAAAAAAAGGAAAGAAAAATTGCTAGATCTTATAACTTTCATGCAATTAGAAAAACACAACCTGCTTTAGTGAGTCAGAAATTTGAAAAGGTAGCTTCCGGACCTTCTGGTAAGAAATCCGCAAAAGCAGCTCCGATAGTTCCGATAGCTCTGAGAGTTCCCGGACCTTCTGTTGTTTCCTTTGGAACTTCAGCTTTTGTTTCTGGAGCTTCAGCCTTGTCTTTTGGAACTGCTGCTTTTACCTCCGGAGCTACTGGTTTTTGTGCTAAAAGAGTTAAGAATAGAAAACCTCAAACTTCGACTCATAAACCTGTTGTTTTGTCTCAGCTTTCGCGTGTTTTTCCTGCTCCATGTCGTGTGAATCAGTACTGGATACCTAAATGCCTTTTGACTAACCCCAGTATTGAGTCATCAACGTATTGTGCTTCTATGTAGGTTACACATTTGAGGAAGGAGAACATTTGGATTGTGGATTCAGGTTGCTCACGCCACATGACCGGTAACAAAGATTGGTTCTCCTCCCTCTCTTTTGTGTCACGTGTAGAGAATGTTACTTTTGCCGATAATTCTTCAACACCTATAATTGCTAAGGGTTCGGTTAAAGTAAATGATCACTACACTTTGAAAAATGTGGCACTTATCAAAAATTTGAAATACAACTTGCTTTCTGTTTCACAATTGCTAGACGAAAATCTAGAAATTATTTTCAATAAAAACTGCTGCAAAGTTGTAGGTTCAAACAGTTAGCTTATTTTTAACATGTCTCGGTTTGGAAGAGTTTTTAAAGCTGATTTCGATATGTCTTCCTCTAAGCATAGGTGTCTAGTTGCTAATGATTCAAAGGACTTATATTTTTGGCATCGTAGACTTGGTCACGTAGGCTTTGATCACCTAACGCGTGTTAGTGCTCTTGATTGCATACGTGGGCTGCCTAAGCTTAAAGGGGACAAAGAAATTGTGTGCTCTTCTTGTAGACATGCTAAGATGGTTGCAGGTTCACATACTCCTCTCACAATGATCATGACAACTGAACCATGTCAACTTTTGCATCTTGACACTGTAGGACCTTCATGTGTTCAATCCTTCGGAGGTAAATGGTATGTTCTTGTTATTGTTGATGATTATTCTATATACTCTTGGGTTTACTTTATGGCGTCTAAGAATGAAGTTTTTAGTCACTTTATAACTTTATTTCTTAGATTATCATTTGATCACCCATGATCATTAAAAGCAATTAGAAGTGATAATGGAACTGAATTTAAAAATCAATCTTTTGATCACTTTTGTGCTGAAAATAGAATAGATCATCAATTCTCTTCACCATATGTACCTCAACAAAACGGTGTTGTAGAAAGAAAGAACAGAACCTTAGTTGAGATGGCTAGGACTATGCTTGATGAATATCAAACTCCTAGGAAATTTTGGGTTGATGCGTTAGCAACCGCTTGTTATGTCTCAAATCGTGTTTTCTTGCGTGCTAAGCTAGGTAAAACACCATATGAGCTCCGGTTTGGACATAGGCCTAGTGTTACACACTTTCGGGTCTTTGGTTGCCAATGCTTTGTTAAGAAGCATGGTAATCTTGATAAATTTGAACCTAGATCCATTGATGGCATGTTTCTTGGTTATCCATCTCATACTAGAGGCTACCGTGTGCTTTTACTTGACACTAACAAAATTGTGGAGACTTGTGAAGTGTCTTTTGATGAAGCTAGCCTAGGTACTAGCGCCGGTGTTGCAGGATCAGATCCGTATCCTCAGGGGTAGGGTATTTTTGAAGAAGAAGAAGAGCCGGTGATACTGCCTGGTAGTTCCGAAGCTGACACGTGTCCAGCTCCGGACATTGAACAAGCTCCGGCTATCACCTCTGTTGGTCCTGATCATCCACAAGTCACAAGCTCATCAATCTATGATGAACCTAATGAAGAAGAAGCTTGTGAGACATCTGTTCCCCTACGTCTTTATAAAGATCATCCCCCACAACACATGATTGGAAGCTTGCACGAACGAGTCACACGGTCCAAGTTTTGCGATACAAACTCTCATGCTCATTCTGATTTTGTTGCTTCTTTTGAAACCAAAGATATATCACACGCACTCACTAATGAATCTTGGATTATTGCCATGCAAGAAGAGTTAGAAAATTTTGAAAGAAATAATGTTTGGAAACTTGTACCTCCACCTCAAGGTCACACTTTAATTGGAACTAAATGGGTATTTAAAAATAAACAAAGTGAGGATGGGGTTGTGGTTAGGAATAAGGCTAGGTTGGTTGCTCAAGGTTTCACTCAAGTTGAAGGTCTAGATTTTGATGAAACTTTTGCTCCTGTCGCTAGATTAGAAGCCATAAGAATTTTGTTAGCTTTTGCTGCATTTAAAGGTTTTAAGCTATTTCAAATGGATGTTAAAAGTGCTTTTCCTAATGGCTACATAGATGAGGAGGTTTATGTCAAACAACCACCGGGTTTTGAAAATCCAGATTTTCCTAATCATGTTTACAAACTGTCCAAAGCCTTATACGGTCTCAAACAAGCCCCTAGAGCATGGTATGATAGGTTAAAAACATTCTTACATGAAAAGGGGTTTACCATGGGCAAGGTTGATAGAACTCTTTTTGTGCTTAAACATGGCAATGACTCATTATTCATTCAAGTGTATGTGGATGATATTATCTTTGGTTGTGCTTCTCATGATCTTGTGTCCAAGTTTTCAGCAATGATGAGTTCCGAATTTGAAATGAGTATGATGGGTGAACTCACTTACTTTTTGGGGCTGCAAATCAAGCAAACCAAGGAGGGTACTTTTGTGCATCAAACGAAGTATACCAAAGACCTCCTAAGGCGCTTCAACATGGACAAAAGAAAGCCTCTTCGGACACCAATGGGAACAGCAACAACACTTGAACTTGATGAAGATGGTGAATCCGTGGATCAAAAAGCATATAGAAGCATGATCGGATCACTTTTGTACCTCACAGCGTCAAGACCGGACGTACAATTCAGCGTATGTCTTTGTGCACGGTTTCAAGCTTCCCCACGTGTTTCACATCGTCAAGCCGTCAAAAGGATTCTCAGGTACTTACATGGAACTCAAGAATTTGGCATTTTTCTTCCTTCTTCCTCAACCGTTACTTTGAAAGATTTTTCGGATGCTGATTTTGGGGGTTGTAGGATTGATAGGAAAAGTACTCCCGGTGCTTGTTATTTTCTTGGTAATTCTCTTGTTGCTTGGTCCTCTAGAAAACAAAATTAAGTTGCACAATCCACAGCCGAATCTGAATATGTAGCTGCAGCTAGTGCTTGCTCACAAACTCTTTGGATTGTTCAAACACTTAAGGACTATGGGGTTGATCTAGATAGTGTTCCACTGTTTTGTGATAACACTAGTGCCATTTGCATTGCCAAAAACCCCGTGCAACATTCTAGAACTAAGCACATTGATATTAGGTATCACTTTCTCCAAGATAACGTTGAAAAAGGAAACATTGTGCTTCACCATGTAGATACCGAACATCAATTGGCTGACATTTTTACAAAACCTTTGGATTTCACTCGTTTTTGTTTCATTCGTAGTGAAATAGGGGTTATGCATCCTCATGGCTTAAATTGAGGGGGAGTTCTTCGAAACTTGGGAAGTCTATGTGTGAATCTGAAATAAAAATAATATGAGCATAGTATTTCATACATATATGACTTTGTGATTCCTGTTACATGCTGAAAGTTCTTACTACATTACTCGTGTTATACATTTTGTAGTTTTTGCCATGTCTAGTAATTGGAATAATAACTTACACTAAAACTGGTCATGGTCGAACTTTCTTGCTGCTTTGAACTTGTTACATGTTCACAAGTGCTTTTAATCATAAAGAATTAATCAAGTAATCAACTCACATGTTGAGTTTTTATGAACAAATATAAATTGAGAAAAGATCAAGAGAATATGCTTGCATCACACTTCTTCTTTTGAGATGGCTTGTCATTGCACTTAGATATGAACTTGGAAGAAGTTGTGTATGACTAAAACCATGTCCTTAAGCTTCTTATTGTCAAATAACATAGGCTTGGCTTGGTCGGTTAGAATAAGGCAGATGCGCATATAATCTCTTGCAAATATCATATGATCTAAATTTATGCCTTGAAAAATATTAAAATGCAGCAACTAGTGTCATGCTTTCAGGTTTTGAAATAGTTAAGTTTGTGAGATCATGACTTGCTTAAATTGAAAATTACATTTTATCTCTAGCATGGCTTACACTACCTTATGTATTTCATTGATGTGATAATGTAAGGTACTTGATAGTATGACTTGGATGAGCTCTGTTTATATGTATATGTTATAATATGCTCATAACAACTAAAGAGGGAAAGATAATTTGTTTACATGCTCATGACTTGCTGAATACATTGTCAAAGGGGGAGAGATAAGCATGAAGAGAAAGAGAATTTGTGCATAAGGAGAGATAATAAAGGGGGAGAGATAATATGGGATAATTTTTTCTTCTCATTTTACTTTTGATTTACAAAGGGGAAGAAATTTTCTTTAAAACTTTTATTGAAAATAAGCCAATGTTCGGATTTTAAATGGTGTTGCCAATGCATTCATCAAGGGAGAGATTGTAAGACCTATGTGTGCTGAATACATTGGCTTGTAGTGAATACACGTGGCTTTGATGATAAAAGTTTTAAATATCACCAAAACACCTTTTTATCAAGGTACGACTCTAGCTCTGAGCTACAGCAAGGTCCGACGGTAGGTCCGGCTTGCTTTGGGTAGCTCCGATTACGTTCGATGCTAGGTTCGACTTCTTGGTAAGGTCCGACCAGCTTTGGTTAGCTCCGGTGAGCTTTATCTTTAGCTCCAGCATGTCTTTGTTAGCTCCGGCATATATTTGATAGCTCCGGAATGCTTTTGCTAAGCTCCGACGTACTTTGTCTAGCTCCGGTTTTGGGTTGACTAGTTTTGACTAGTTTTTGGTAAGATCCGGTGCTAGGATCTACTAGTTTTGTTAAGCTCCGGCGCTAGGTTCTACTATCTTTTGATAGCTCCGGCTCAAGCTCCGGGTTGCTTTGGCAAGGTCCAGAACTTGACCGAAGTGCTTCTGCTTTTCATTTGCATTGTTTCATACTTGCTTTACGTGATTGGAAAGATTGCTTAGTATTCATTTGCTAAGTTTTTGGTGCGTTTTGTTTGAATACGGTTGATATCGTTTCTACTGTGGTTTTGCAACATGCTTATGTGAGGTGCTCACATAAGGTGTTGTGTTCGGAACTAATTTGAGTCAAGTCGAGGACTTGGGCTCGTATGGATTGTTTGTTTGTTCATGTGCAGGTGTTGCTTGAGTTCAAGTCATGGCTGGTGACGGGATCCATTGGACTAGTCTCAGTAAGGAGATGAGGTTCCAACAACCAAGTTCGGGAGGAACTGTGGTTGAGCTAATCAGGAGGTCGCACAGGATGATTGAATCAAGGGCAGTGCATATGAAGGTCAAAGGAAGGTGTTCGCACGTATGCATGAGGTGCATGACGTGGCAATATGCTTCTATAGACGGATTATGGAAGGAAGATCTGATCGGAAGGATCGGATCGTATCGGTTGAAGACTTAGGCTGCTAGCTGAGTCGGTTATGGCTCGGTATGGAAATATCGAGTTGGTTATGTTAGGATTTCGTGTGGATCACGAATTTAAGTTGTTTAGGAATGTGGGATACGTTCCTAAGGTGTTTGGAAGTCTTAAGATTGCTTCTATCTGCGTATAGAAGAGTCCTAAGCAGTTATGGAAAGTTCCGATTGTGATCGGATTAGGATTGGAGTCCTAGTTGATATTGGGTTGGCCTAAGGGCTGGTTATATAAACAAGGGAGCCCAGAGCTCGTGGTGCACGACTTTGGGGCTGTTCCTCTTGTTTTATATTGAATAAAATTCGTAGTTTGAAGGAACTTTTGTGCCTTGTTCGTCCGACTTGTTCCAGACAAGTTTTACTCGTCGAGTTTCTGGACAGCAGTACCTTTCGTCGGTGGTTTTATCATAACTCAAGTTTTACTGATCCAATTTACGTGATTATTGTTGGGTTGTCTTCAAAACTTGATTATCTATCATCTGTCAAAATTTCATGGTCATTGGATTTGTGGTTTGTGATCTACACGAGTTTCTTTGCAGCATTCCAGAACTGTTTTTTTCTCGAGTAGGTCAGATTGACCCTTGTTTGATCTTTCGATCATAACTTGAGTTTTTCTCGACGGATTTGAGTAATTCTTTTTGTGTTGTCTTCGTGACTTGATTCTCTCTGATATCTACCACTTTTGTCACGGTGAAACATGTTTAGATTAGTCTCATACACGATTTCTTTAACAGATCGTTTTTCTTCCGAAAGGGTTTGGAGTTTAATTGTTTCCACTATGTAAGATTTTTAAATCTACCATTCGCCCCCCTCTGGTAGCTTTTCACGTTCTCTTCGATCCTACAAACTTGTACCTCAATTGAAGTCTAGTCTTGGTTGAAGGTCATCGTGTGAGAAACTGACAACCATAGATTTGGTGTAGCCTTCATGTTCAATGTCAAGTTGAGGTTGGAGTTGAATGCGCTTCATCTTGTTCCTCCATTGGACCACCATCTTGAGTATTCTCCACCATGAACTAAAAATGAGATTGATGTAGGGATGTGTGTTTGATGGGGCCTTCCAACCTCGTTGCAAATTTTGTCTTGGCTGCACTAAAATCAAGAACAAACAAAACAACTTGAAAACGGGTTACGTTAGTTAAAAAGCATGTTGTACCCATTGTTAAAAGTTTTTTCCCAACTCTAAACAACTTGCAAATGAAACTAATGTTAAGGGAAATATTTTTGGTTTTAATTAGGAACATGAATTCAAGTGGTTACTCCCAAGGTTCATATCCAAATAAATTTATTTCTTAATTCAAAATTTTAGTTTTATGATTGTTGGAAATTTTACTTTCCAACATGCAAGTGTGAAAATTCAAACATGCTAAATGCAAATGATAAATTAAAATATGCATTTGGGGAAAACAAATATGAGATAACAACCAATTAACCTATTGGCAAGGACTCACCGAATTTTTGAAGTTCGATAAGTAGGACTTACCTTCGTCCTGTTTAGTGCGATTATTTGTTGTCCAATCCCGGAGTTGAAGATGTGGACAGCTTATCTTGATTTACATGAAAAAACTCCTTTGGCATGTCGGTTGGACACGTGGACCACATGATGGCCCTAGCCTCTCTGTCATCTTGATGAAGACTTGTTGATGTTGTGATGACTTTGTGCCTCTTGAAGATTTTTTCCTTATGAGCATGTTGAGGCTTGTCCTTCTTTAGTTTACCCATACTTTGATCATGGATCAATAGCTTCCTTGGGCATGATGACATGTGGACTCCACAATCAAACAAGAAACGCTTCATCCACAATGTCACTTTCCCTAGGATCCATGGGCTTGGTCGAAGGGTAGGAATCCCAACAAGTGATTGTAGGATATATTGGATCTTGAATGCTCTTTAAGTTTCATGTCCTTGGCCAAGAGCTTCTTGTAAATGTTGTCTTGATATCTTGCTTGGCCATGGACAAGATACTTCAAGGTAGGCTAGTTGAACTTAAATCCCTTGAAATCCTCATAGCCTCCTTGATTACAAGGGTGATGTTGATTCCACCCTTGACCTCCTTGTAGCTGATAGCCATTGGAGTTGTGTTTGGAAGGAAGAATCCTCGTAGGTCTTTAGGGAAATGATTCCCAAAGTGTCTCATGATGACATGGATTTTCACAAATCATGTGAATATCCATGGCTTGGATCATCCAGAAACTCCTCCATTTGCTTGGTCTTCATGATACTTTAGTGGGAGGTGTAGTTCCATAGCCAACATGTCCACCTTGCTAAGTAGTGTGCATGCCAAGCTAAGGAAACAAGAGAATTCTTCAATCCACCCCTTGTGTAGAGATTATATTCTCATCCATGATGAATGAGAATAGGACTCCTTCAGCTCCAGCACAAATGTATTCATGGATTGGTGGAATAACCCATGACATGAATGTTGGATGAGGAGCCAACTATCCACACTATGGTGGAGGAAAACTAAGAAGAACTCTTGGAGCCTCCCCGAAGCTTAGGGATGGATGACTTTGATTCCTGTTGGAAGCTAAAATTCTTCCGCGAAAAGCAATGGTGTTGCCTAGCAAACGTTTGTTGAGGTACGCCATCAATCATCTTGCAGTTTAGCACTATCGTCCTTGTTGGCCATCCCATATAATGGGTGAGCCAACACGACCTTGTTTTCAGCACAAAAAGGGGAAAACAAACATGAGTAATCCTGTCTAATAGCTATCCTTCACTTCCTTTGCCTTCCCCGGCAACAGCGCAAGAAATGCTTGTTGACAGCTACTAAGAAACATTAACAAATCATCCCCAGCAACGGCTCCAAAAATTCTTGTTGATGTTTCTTACGTCACAAATCATCTCTCGAAAGAGATGAGTTCCGCAAGCGCATGGAAACTATCGTGTAGCATTTCACCCAAGAGTATTCCCAAGGGTATCGTATTTATCCCAAAAGAAGGCAATGGAGTAAAGTAAACAATATTCTTATGATCAAGCTATGGGATACTAATCATTTATCAAGACAGGGGTAAGTTGATAATATGGGTAGTGTGACACACGCCTAAGCAATCTACTCCAAGGGTATGGTTTTCCTATCAAGGGTTAGACTACAGGACGAAGATACTCCTACTAAGCTCTAATTACTGATATACATAGCCTAATGAAGTACACATGAATATGCTAATGGTGAATACTAGAGCTTAGTGGTCCAACATATCGGGCACGGGTTTACCCAGCAATACTAGGCGACTCTCGCCAAGATCCTATGGCAGAGCCGAATGTGGAGGATTAAGAAGGACAAATAGGGTTGTCACCACCTATGTCCTACCTCCTCAATCTGTGGGTCTAAGAGACATCCAACGCTACTTAACTATCCTATCACCATGCTAGCATATTAAGTAAATACCTAAGGGGCCGCGACACAAGCCACCCCAAGGCAATGACTAACCTAAACATCATTGAACCAATGTTGGGACCAAGCACTAACATATTCATATTAACACTATCATATTATTACCTAATTAGACTATAGTGGTGGTGTATGATGTTTATGATAACATGATGATGGAATTATGTATAGATCATAACAACATCTACACCTAGCACATACATGGACTACACACCAAACAAGGAACAATTTTCCCAAGTATATAAGTAAATAAAGACCAATAGTGATATTATTATAAAGCACAAAGTCACAAATACAAGAGAAGATACATGAGCCATACCTTTCCCAATTTGAACTTGGGACTAGAGGCTCCTCTCTACAGCCTAACCTCCACTAAGGAACTAGGAGAACTAGTGTATACAATAGAGTGATCTCAAGTGGTGTGTGTTGAAGTGATGGTTGAGGGGTCCTATTTATTGCTTGGAGAAGGGTCGGTTCCCGCAACCAAAAACGTGCGAATCAGTCACTACTGACTTCGTCAAGCTAGGAGGAGCCAACACCTGGAGTTTGACTAGTTTTGGCACCAGGAAGGGGTCGGTCGACCCCCTAGTATGCTGACCTGGTCCTGGCTCCAAACAGCTAGTTCTTCCTCCAGGTGACTGACAGGTGGGTCCCATTCCATGATATGGGTGCTAAACTGTTGGATGGACTCAGATACTTCTGTCTGTTGGCCATTTGATCCATGTGGTGCCACGTGTTGACGCCTGATTGGCTATGATTGTATTTTATAGGATCCATCCCCTTATTTCGGTTCAATTCTGAATAAAATACATGCATGCACCAATTTCTCCAAGTACATGTGGAAATAGGTTTTTTCTAACTATGATGTGTGTAAGAAATATTCATTCCTTCACATAATTGAGTTATATTGATGGTAGAAATTGGTATATAACGACTATCGACACTGATTACGTGTCATTAATGTCATATTAATGACACACGATCAGAGGACCTTTAGTACTTGTAACGCCGCCATTAAGGCGAATTATCACATTGTTAAATATACTTATTATGTACAAATTGTGTATTGGATAATTAAAGACCGCCGGGGCCACATGTCGGGCCAGGCTGATAATGTAACGGTCAATCCTTGGAATATAAAAGGTTGTGTTGCACGGTACAAAGGAACAAGACCAATGAGGCAAGCTCATACACTAACAAGAATACACACAATCAACAACCACCCCGTGGAGTATGGTATTACGCTCAAGCGGCCCGAACCACGTAAAAATCCCCTGTGCCACCGTCTCGTTCTAATCTTACGCGCGCCCCCGAATACGAACCTCCGCGGACTACACTTTAGTAGTACCATGGGAAATGTCGATCGCATACCTCGACAAGGGGTAATTGATAATTTGGAGGTAGTCTGACACACGCAAGAGCATTCTATCCTAAGGGGATAAATTGGGTAATGAGAGACTAGGCTAAGAGTTAGGTAGATATTCCTACTATGCCTCTAATGTACATAAACATAGTCTATGTTAGTTACTAATGAATATATTAATTATGAATTCTCATGCTAAGTGGATTAACACATTGGGCACAGGTTTACCCCTAGCAACACTAGGATGACTCCCGCCAAGAGCCTGTGGCATAGCTGAACGTGGAAGATTACAAAGGACATATAGGGCTGTCACCACCTACTGTCTACCTCTTCAATCCGTGGGTCTACAAGACATTCAACAATACTCATCTATCCCAGCACCATGCTAGAATATTAAGTAATTACCTTAAGAGCCTAGGCACAATCCATCCTAAGGGAATGAACTAAATCACCGTTGAACCAATGTTAATTCATAGCATAAGTGATTCATATGAAGATAATCATGTCATAGCTAATTAGACTATAGTGGGGGTTTGTAGTGTTTATGATGATATAATGATAATGGTATAGCATAATCATAACTACTACTCCTACCACATATATGGAATCCACAAGCAAACAAGAAATGCTTCATCAATGTACATGAACAATAGAAGACTAAAGATAACATCTTTATCAAGAACAAAGTCACAAATACAAATAGGAATATGAGAGCCATACCTTTACCAATTAGGAATTGGGAAGAGACTCCTTATAATCCTCTCCTACATGGACTATGGACTAGAGGCACTCCTCTCTACAGCCTATACTCCTCTAAACCTATGGAGAGTAGTGGATACAATGGATGAATATTCAAGTGGTGTGTGTGTGAGAAGTGAGGGTAGGGGGTGCTATTTATAGGAGGAGAAGGGTCGGTTCCCGCCACCAAAAGCACGCGAATCAGTCACCACTGACTTCTTCAAGCCAGGACGAGCCAACAGGTGGAAGCTAACTGAGTATAGCGACAGGACCAGGTCGGGCGACTCGGGGGTCGGCCGACCTGATCTTTGCACCATTTCTCGTGTGCTTTCTCCAGGTCACTGCTAGGTGGATCCCATCCCTTGATATGGGTCCTACACCATTGGATATCCTTGGATACTTCTGTTTGTGGGCCATTGATCCATGTGGTGCTACATGTCATCACTTGATTGGATGGGATGATATTTTATAGGATTGCTCCCCCTCTTTTACCTCACTTCCGATAATATTTCTCTCCATACACTATTTCTACAAGAACAAGTGGAAATAGGTTAAATAGAAAGGTGATGTGTGCAAGAAATGACAATTCCTTCACCTAATTGAGTTATATTGACGGGTGAAATTGGTATATAACGGCCGTCAACAAACTCCCCCAAGCTTAACTTTGCTCATCCTGAGCAAAGTGAAGACTTTAGGTTGATAATCAGGAGTTGCTATAATGTTCTATTTTTCAAAAGTACCATGTGCACAACAGAATACTCTACCTGGTATTGCAAAAATTGGCATGGTACTTCACCCATCTCAAGTTATTATGGGGCTTATGCCTTCTCCTATTCATGGGTGGCTGGAAGATAGAATAGCAAATGGAGCAAACATACCCTAGAAATCAAGTTCCACTCAAATTCCGGAGAGTTCAATTTAGATTGTAAGTATCTCAATTTGATTTTGTCGATCTCTCCTTTTTGTGTTGTGGAAATATATCCTCACTGTCAGAGAGTGTGATCGACACTTCCCTCGGTACTACTAAAGCGTAGTTCGTGGAGGTTCATATTTGGTTGGGGCACACTTAAGATTAGAATGAGACAGTGACACCAGAGTTTTTACGAAGTTCGGGTCACCTAAGCGTAATACCCTACTCCACGGGGTGGTTGTTGATTGTGTGTATGCTTGTGAGCGTATGAGCTTGCCTAATTGGTGTTGTCCCTTTGTACTGTGCGGCACAGCCCTTTTTATAGTCCAAGGACTGGCAGTTACATTGTCAGCCTTGCACGACATGTGGCCCCGACATTCCTTAATTACCTAATACACAATTTCTATATATTAATTATATTTAACTGTGTGATAACGCGCCTCAATGGCAGCGTTATCAGTACTAAAAGTCCTCTGATCGTGTGTCATTAACATGGCATTAATGTCACATAATCAGGTCTTGTAACGGCTGCTTTAACTGCCCCTTGAACCGCGCCATTGGAGTTTTGACAGTCTTCCTATTGTGGCTTAGGTCCGGAGGCTCGACACGTGGTAGCTCCGGAGCTTCCCTCTGTGGGGAGGCAGGTCCGAAGCCGCTATACATGTGGCAGCACCGGAGCTTCCCTCTACTGGGGGTTAGATCCGGGCCACTGGACATGTTTGATAACTTCAACTCTTCCACCGAAGTGGACCCAGGCCCATTCATCATTGATGGGGTAATCTTTTGAATTAAATCTTGATCCTGACACTGTTTCCTTCCAAGCGTTGCGGAGGCTTAATTAAGAAGGAAAGCTTGTACGGTTTGAGGACTCCTTACACTTTCATTAGAACTTGCACTCAGAGCCTCTCAACTTTAGCAAAGCCCTTCCAATCTTCGCTCCACTTTGCCGCGATGGAGTTGTGTCTTACCCGCAGCAAAATCAAGAACGACGAAGATCTCTCAAGGGTCCGGACCTACATGGGGTGGTCCAGCAACTCCTTCAACAACGTGATCCTCTTCGGCAAGCTTCCCTTCAAGAAGGAGCGCACCAGAGAGATCGTCTACTTCTCGGCGTACGCCATGGTGGGTCTAGTCCCGCCATTCTCAAGCTTTCTACTGATGCTGCTGGATTTCTATGGATTCCAGCTTCATCACATCGGCCCCCACTCTTTCCTTCCAGTGGAAACCTTTGTCCACTTCTGCGAGATGTGGGTGGGTGTGCCACCTTGCATCGAGCTCTTCTGAACCTTCTTCACGGTCCACACTGCCGGAAAGGGGACAAAGTCGATCGGCTTCGACTACTTTATGAAGCGCAAAAACTGTCCTTTCAAGTACATGAGGACTTTTCCCTCCGGGAAGTTGTACAACTGGAAGAAGGACTGGGTGGTCATCGTTGTGGAGGAGCACGAAAAATTGGAGTTTCCCAAGAGCCTCCCCAATATCGACACCGACGCCTGGAATGCAGTTTTGGAGTTGTTCGAAGCATACAAGCCCATCCTGACAAGGATCCAGCAATGCGTAGAGGGTGGAGTGACCCCTCAGATGGTCTTCGGCAACTTCATAGTGAATAGGTGGGCTCCGCTGAAGACTAGGGAGTTGTAAAAGCCCATATTTGAAAAGAACGCGAATGCAAAAATGCAAACATAAAAAAATTAGTTTACTAATAAATTCAAATACACATTAACTATGCTAACTAATAACTGGTGTTAAATAGAGACTTGTTAGAACTTTGAGCATTCTTTGGAAGGTTAGTATAGCTTTTAGAGAAATGGTTATTTCAAAGAAAGGATGTAAAGTTAATTCAAAATCAAATCAAGCTACTGTTCAAAATAGGTTCACATGATGATTTGAGCTGCCCAATAGATGCCCCATATATCAAATAGCCGCCCTGCAAAATTTCAGAATTTTGGAAGCACGATTACTATTTAATTCACTGTGTAAATTGAAATGCATTTGAATTCAAATTCAAAATTGAATTTCAAATGAAACTTGATCAAAAAAAAGAATTTGACTTCAGAATCAAATCCTATATGTTTGTTTCAGTCTTCATGTAAAAATATAGAATTTTTGGACAAAGATTGGTAGTAGAATTCAAGGACCAGAGAAGATTTGGATGAGAGAGGCAGTGGTCCCCACATAGCAGTATAACAAACATATACCGACTCTGTTCTTTCCTTCCCGGCACGCCACGATGGCCTTTGCATGCGCCACCGAGACAAAGCCCAAGTCTTGCCCTCATCCAGCGCTGAACGCAGCTCGCAAGCTTTCACTCAAAGCCAACGTCGTGCCCAACAATCCTCTCTGCCTCAGCTTTAGCTCTTGCGCCCCTGTTGTTCTTGTCATTCCTCTGCGTGCCGCTGCACCCCGGCACAGCGCCGCTCTGCTGCTATGCTGCAGCCCTGCCCGAGGCCAGTTACCAACAAAGTCCGCGTTACCATCCTCCCCAACACACGCCCTCGTCGTTGCTGCGTCGGCCCTGACGAATCGGAGACGTTTTTCTCCTTTTGCCGGCCGCTTCTCTGTTGCAACGTCGACCGGCGCTCCTCGTCGTTTTGCAGCTCAGGCGCAGGTGTCACAAACATCGCCGAGGACCCCTCACCATCCTGGACTGGGCGCCTTCTTGTTCCGCGTCTTCCCCCGGTGGCCACGGCGAATTCTATGTCTGTTCCTTCGGTGTCGGCGGGCGCCGCCTCTCCACGACGCCAGGCAGTTTCCGGCGTGTCCCCAACTCATGTATCGCGCCAAAAGGTTCGCTATAACCTGTAGTTGCTATCCTATGACCAGCATGCTCATTCTTGTGTCATGCTCCTCGAATTTAGGTTTCTATTTTTGGCCACTTTTGTAATACAAAATCTTCTATGGAGAAATCAGGCCCGGGCATAGGCGTGCAGGCTGTGCCTCCGCACAGGGCCCCCAATTTGCAGGGCTCCATTCCTAAGCATTTTATCTAGTAAAACATTTTGTATATTAAGGTCAAATTGACTAGTTATTGACTGTTAGTCTATTCAAACGGAAGGAAACCGTCCAACCTCCGTCTCTTGATTTGCTAATCACTCTTGTCTCGAGTCTTCCTAATCTCAATCGACATCAAATCGTGATTCATGTACAGTTCTATAGGTGTCATTCTGCAGTCTCAACTACTGATCGTGACATCTTGTGATGTGTTGTCCTTTAGATCTTGGTAATGTTTGTGTGTCGTGAAAGCCAAGTGCCGATTTTGTTGGATGCCTTCACGTTGCCCACCAGACCACAAACTTCAAGGGGTATTTTTATTTTTCGTTCATCGATCGCAAAATCTATCTTCCTACTCACCTTGCCAACCCGTATGAGTGTAACCTCCAAATTTTGTTTTGGGCTTTCTAAAAAAAATTGTTTCGATCATGATTGCATCTACCATCTCGATAGTCTTCACGGCTTTAAATTACAGGAACGTGCATCGCAAGGTGCAGGCAGTAGGTTAGTAGGTCTGCAGTTGCTATCACGATCCACCGTAGAGCCACAAGGGTCGGCCGTCGATGATACCATTGTAGGATCCCAGGACCGCTTCACGGCTTCAACCATAACTTCAATCAATACAAAAATTTGGAAAACATAGCGTGCCCTCACCGTACTCAACGCATCAGCTTTTGTTACACAGCTTGTATTATTATAATATATATTGTTATAAATTTATATATAATTATATAAAAAATATATCCTATTTTAGTATTTCGTAAAGGGCCTCGGATTTTACCGGCCCGGCCCTGGGAGAAATTCACCTTGCTCGGTGTATCTCGAGCCTTTCCAGTTCTTGAGTAGATCCTTTAGGTTTTGGCGAGCGCCCAAAAATAAAATTATTAGAACCAGATCAAGTAGCTGCTTCGGAAACCAATATTTCGTCGCCGCCGGCCATGGACCTAGGTCTCCGTTGAACACCATCTCTCCGTCAATTTCTTGCAATTAAGGACCAGATTCGGTTTTCTTATAGCTCAACGGTGCTGTAGGATCAAGAACCGAGCTTGTTCCACCATTTCCTAGCTGTGTCACCGCCGCAGTCGAAACCACCGTCGCCGCCATTGTCGACGGCCACCTTCTCGTAGCCGCCGCACTGTTAGACCTTGCCCAGCTCGTGTTCCTTAGTCTGTGCGCCTTTCTGGAAAAGGGGCGCGCCGGATACTGCCGTTTGTCATGGGAACGGCGAGCGCCGCCGCCCTGAGTTGCCACCCGAGCGGTGTGGCGTGAGGTTGAAGATGACTCAACCTTGGGGCCCTCCTGTTGGTCACACTTTTTTCGGATCTGATGTGGCATTTGATCTTCTGTGGCAATGCGGGTTTTTGCTGTGGTCCCATGTGTGGTTACACTGGATTGGATGATTTAAATCCATGTGGGCCCAGCTGCTAATATTCAAACAATCCAATTGTAAATAAAAACAGATAATGGTTGAAACTTTGAAAAATCATAGCTTCCTGTATATAGCTCCAAAAATTCTCAAATAAATTTTGTTAGAAACCTTTTTATAGACAATATCCAGTGGTCCATTTTAATTAGTATGAAAGTCCCTATTTTGTCTGAATAATTCCACCATGGTAAAAGCCTTAGGATTAAATTCCTGATGATCCATTCATTGGAAAATTCTAAAAGTTGGCCGTACTCTTATGTTTAATGTCATTGAACTACAATAAAAATTTCAAAGTAACTTGATTTGATTTGCTAGGTCCAATTGAGTTTCCAAGTTGTATGAACATGAAAAATTGCAAAACATCTAGAAACTTTTTCAGTAAATTGTTCCAACTTCTAAAATCCATAGCTTCCTACAGAATTCTTAGACAATTATGACACAAATTTTGTTGGACCCCTATGTCAAAACTCCAGAACAGTCAGGAAAGTTGAGACAAACCTAAATCTTTATTGAATTTTGTAGACCACATTAGACCATTTCTTGTGCTGAAACTTTGCTGACACCTTTCTTATGACCGATGCGGACCACTACAAAAATTCCAGCTTCATCATGTTTTGTATTCATCGAATTGTGTCATTGGTACCATTCTCCTACATGAATGTTCATTTTGGAAAAAATTTGGATATTTTTCTAAGTCCAAATTGTTCCAATGATTCCTTTCAAACAGATTTGAATTCCAGCAGAGACCTTCCTATAGTATTGTACAGCACATGGATGTTCCTATTGGCATTCATATCTTTTTCCTTTTTTCTAAACAATTTCCTCTACTTCAATGCCACATTGAGATGTTGAAAACTGAGATGCCTTAGAACTAATCTAGTAACCCTCTAACCGAGAATGCTCAGTCCTAATTCAATTACAATCAACTTAAGCAAGTAGTCTAACTAGCAACCTATGATCACAGTAGACATAATAGGATTACAAGGAGGTTACGGTGAGAGGTGAGGATACCTTCAGAGGGTCCACTTGTCGCCATTGGGATCAAGTGGATGGTCGCTGGAGATCAAGTCGAAGCAGGGTGACCGGCGGTGCAGGGAGACCTCGACGCGGTGGCGGTTTGGTGCAGTGCGTGTGGCGGGTCGATTAGGTTATGGCGGGGGCCTCTGGGAACGTGTGCACTCGTGTGTCAGTGCCCTGAGGTCCCCCTGGGACTTATGTAGCGCGCACCAAGGTGGGGGGGCGCAACATAACGAGTCTGTTATGCCCCCCTCGGAGGTATCACGCGTAGCTGATAGGGATTCGGGCGTGGGTTGTTGCCCCCACGCCCATTTCTTACGGAAGAAAGTTATGGGGTACCCGGTTGTACCGGGATCACTCCCAACATTCTCCCCCTTGATCTCGGGACAACTTACTTATTACTTAACTTAACTTATTCTTATTCTAAAATACTAAACTTATGTATATTTCTTTTTGCTTTGACATAAGGAGAACGACGCATCAGAAACAGCCGTTTACGTACTGTTCAACTCGAAGACCACAATATGTCTCACAATTAGAAATAACCTTATACTTAGGTGTCCCCTTAGTATCCAGGATTTGTTTCACAGGTTCTCCCCTAATCCCATGTCGGCTACGTGGTCTCTAAACATATTGGGAGGGAGACCGTTGGTTAGCGGATCCGCAAGCATTTGATTAGTTCTTATATACTCGAGACTAATTGAATTTGTCAGTACCCTAGAAACCGTACACCCCTTGAGGTTACAAAGATCTCCAAGAAAAGTCATCTACTTGATTTGAAGACCTTCGGAGGCCCACATGTCAGACATAACCGGACCCGCTTCTCCAACATGGTTAATCCCAGGGTCGCCACGTGTACTATCGAACCGGAGCTACCGCCCACAAGGGGGAAGCTCCGGGCCATGTACCGAAATGGAACCTCCGGACTTAACCCCAGACCGAGAGAAGCTCCGGACCTGACACGTGTCAGGTAGCTCCGGAGCTACCTGTTTCCCACAGTATGCTCCAGAGCTGCCACGTGTCCAATCGACGAATCTTCAGCCTCTAACCTCCGGAAGACCTCGCAACGGCTCCGGATCTTCAAAGGGGAATCAAGGACTTCAAGACCCGATTAAGTGTCATTAATGCCATATTAATGACACTTAAATGGACGATCTTAACAACAGTAACGGTGCTGTAAAAGCCCCAGTGTATCAATACTAGTAACCGCCAGGGCCACATGTCGGGCCAGGCTAACTTGTAACGGCTGCCCTTGTACTATAAAAGGACAGGCCGACGACACGTTTAGGGGGCTAGACACACAGGCCATTGACGCTCAACACAAGCTCATACAGCTAATACATCAACAACGCACCCGTGGAGTAGGGTATTACGCCCAGGAGGCCCGAACCACGTAAACTCTTGTGTCTCCTGTGTCATTTCCTACTCACCTTCTTGAATCTCCGCGCGCCCACACCGAACATCAAACTCCCCTATCACTTTAGCAGTGTAGGGAGATCTGCCGGTTCAAACCACCGACAGTTGGCGCGCCAGGTAGGGGGCGCCTGAGATTTTGAGAATGGTGAACTCAGCTGCTGGATCATCCAACGGTCAACCTGCTGCTCAGGCTGTTGGGGCCAATCCCTCCAATAGGCAGCCACCAGCAGTAGCCTCAGCACCAGCAGGAGTCACACTCCCACCACCACCGTCTCCTCCAACAAATCATGCTGGGCAACATGATGGTGCAACGGCGTCAATTACTGCATCAGCAAATCATGACAACCCGAAACACGCGCTCCATGCAGCGCGTGCTCTTCTCCAACGCCCACCACCTCCGGACGCATCCCGTGATGCCCTGGAACAGTGGAGGGCTGACGTGGAACATTTGGTTGCAGCAGCAGCCGAACGCCTCAGCAACCAGGGTCTTCCTCCTTCGGGACGAGCCCCGTCGCAGCGGCGGACTTTGTCTGGAAGACTTGGTCTGCATGTTTCCAACAGCAGGAGACGTGCTGCATCGCAACAAGTGACGTCATTGCCCTCTGGAGCACGACACACTCACACGGTATCCAGGCTCTCAACTCATGACCTCCGGGCGAAGCTTGATCGCCGATACCGTCAACAAGATGGCCGAGTCCATATTGAGCGTGCTCGTGAAAGTCGGGAAGCTCAGGACCTTTCTACTCTGGAAGTAGTAGGAGGAGGCTGTTCAGCTCTGGCCATGCACCTGTGCATGGTTAGGTGGCCACAGAAGTTCCGGCCTCACCTGCCGGAAAAATTCGACGGGACTGTCAATCCCGCCGAATTTCTTCAGATCTACTCCACTGCAATCTTGGCAGCTGGAGGAAACGAGGCTGTGATGGCAAATTATTTTCCAGTGGCCTTAACTGGGACCGCCAGGTTCTGGTTTATGAGCCTTCCACCCAACTCTATCAACAGTTGGGAGGAGCCGTGCCGGCAGTTCACTGCCAACTTCGGGAGTTCATACACCCGACCAGGCACTGAACTAGACTTTTTTGCTGTCGTGCAAAAAGGGTGAGAATCCTTTCGATCATTCATCCAGAGGTTCTCTCAGGTACGAAACACTATCCCTTCTATATCTAGCGCATCTGTCATTGTGGCATTCAGACAGGGTGTACGGGACAAGAAGATGTTGGAGAAACTGGCGATCAAGGAGATCACCAGCATCACGGAACTCTTCAGCTTGGCTGACAAATGTGCCAGAGCTGCAGAGGGCCGTGAGATGCACTCCAAACCAACCTCGGAGGGTCACAAGAAATCGTCCAAAGAAGAAGCCGCTACCTCCGGGGGTGGCAAGAAGAAAAAGAAGACCAACGTCAAGAAGAAGTCGTCGGCCGGCACATCCAACGTTGCAGCTGCTGCAACTCCGGGTGGCCGGGGGCCACGCCCCGAGAAGCGACCTAGACCGTCTTCTGAAGCCGGTGGCAAACCCAAAGTGTGGTGTCCCATTCAAAAAACGGGCAGCCACAGTTTGGAAGACTGCTGGGAGGCCCAAAACCTTGCCGAGCGCTAGAACAAGCGCCGGGAAGAATCTCCTTTCTGACAGATGGAAGGAAAGCAAAAAGTCGACGAAGCTCCAGCTGAAGAGGAGTTAGGATTTCAGGATCCCAAAAAGGTCCTGAAGGCCGTTTACACCTCAGTTGACGATGATTCTGACGTCTCTGACAACGAGCGTCGGAAGACCATGAACACCATTTTTGGTGGATCATGGGATATCACCTCCCGTCGCGTCATTAAGGCTATGCGTCGGGATATGGCCGCTGTAGCTCCTACAGTCAGGCCGAAACCTCATCGCAAGTGGATGGACACAGCCATCACTTTTGATGCTTTGGATTGCCCTTGGAGCATGGTTGGAGCAGGTCAGTTACCTTTGATGGTATCTCCAACCATCAATAACATCCAGCTCCACCATGTCATGGTAGACGGAGGTTCGGGGCTTAACCTCATTAGCTTTGAAGCTTTCACTAAGCTTCAACTCCGACCTTCGGATCTCCACCCCTCTCGACCTTTCTCCGGAGTAGGTCCAAGGGCCATTACCCTACTCGGAGCTATTACTCTCCCCGTTACCTTCGGGACACGGGAGAAATACTGCACCGAGAAGTTGGTCTTTGACGTCGCTCAGATCAACTTACCCTTCAATGCCATCTTGGGAAGGCTTGCCCTATACAAATTCATGGCAGCTGCTCATTATGGTTATCTGGTGTTGAAAATGCCAACACCAGTAGGCGTTCTCCGGATCCGCGGAGTTCATACTGCCGGAGTAACTGCACTGGAAGAACTCCATGCACTCACTACGGTGCAAGAGGAGGACTCCAGGCAGGAGCAAGCTCCAAAACCCCTGAGCATCCATCAATGAGGCTCGACTTCTGCACCTCGAGTGCAGCCAAGCGGCGACACCGACATTCCTGTCAAAGTTGTCCAAATTGGTTCTGATGCCGCTCAGACCACTCGTATATCAGGGGGATTGAACGACAAATAGGAACTCGAGCTCATCACTTTCCTCCGGGCTAACGTCGACGTATTTGCCTGGCAACCGTCACAAATGCGTGGGATCCCCAGGGAAGTGATTGAGCACAATCTGAAGATCTACCCCGACGCCCGGCCTGTGCATCAGAAGCCTCGGAAGAAATCCGTAGAGCGACAGAACTTCATCCGACAAGAAGTGAAGAAGTTACTCGAAGCCGGATTCATCCGAGAAGTCTTCCATCCAAAATGGCTGGCAAACCTAGTCGTTGTGCCCAAGGCCGGCGGGAAGCTTCGGATGTGCATCGACTACACCACACTAAATAAGGCATGTCCAAAAGATCCATTCCCACTACCTAGAATAGATCAGATAGTGGATTCCACCTCCGGGTGTGAATTACTGTGTTTCCTAGACGCATATTCCGGGTATCATCAAATCAGGATGTCTAGGGAAGATGAAGAGCATACTTCATTCATCATAGTATATGGATTGTACTGTTACATAGCCATGCCCTTCGGTCTCAAGAATGCAGCTTCAACTTTTTTACGAGCTATGTACAAACTTTTGAAGAACTCATTAGAGACATAGTGGAAGTGTACGTCGATGACATCGTGGCCAAGGTCAGGAACAAGGAGTCACTCCTTGACACCTTGCAGGCTGTCTTCGACAAGCTACGGGCCACCCACACAAAGCTAAACCCAGAAAAGTGTGTCTTCGGGGTTAGCTCCGGAAAACTTCTCGGTTTCCTGGTAAGTCACCGGGGCATAGAAGCTAATCCGGCGAAGATTAAGGCCATTGAAGACATGCGGCCACCAACCCGCATCAAAGACGTCCAAAAGTTAACTGGATGTCTAGCAGCCCTCAGCCAGATCATCTCAAGACTACCGGAACGAGCACTCCCCTTCTTCAAGTTATTGAGGAAGTCCGGACCATTCCAATGGTCCGAAGAAGCAGAGAAGGCATTCCAGGAGCTGAAACAGTTCCTCACCACCCTACCAAATTCTGGTAGCTCTGAACCCTGGTGGGCCTTTGTTGCTTTATATTTTAGCTATTGACGAAGTCATCAGTATGGTTCTAGTTGCGGAGAGACCAGAACTACCCCATACTCAGGAATCCAGACCCCTTCAGGAGGGTCCGGAGGTTCCTGAAAGTGAGTCTAGGTCCCAGCTCCCAGATTCGAATCCACAAGAAGTCACTTCAAGAGATCCAGACACCTCCGGGAGGGTCTAGGTCACTTCTGAAGAAGCTCCGGGTTCCTCCAGCCAGAACCCGGAGGTCCCCGAAGAAAATATGGATTCCTCCGAGAGGATCTGGGTCAGTGAAGAGGAAGCTCTGGACCCCTCCGGCAGGGTCCGGACCATTCAACGCCTGGTGTACATCATTAGTGAAGTATTACATGATGCCAAGACTCGATACCTAGAGGTGCATAAGCTGCTCTATGCAGTTCTTATTGCCTCCTGAAAGCTTCGTCATTACTTCCAAGCTCACAAAGTCTCAGTGGTGACCTCCTACCCACTTCGAGCAATCTTGCATAATCCCAATTCAACTGGGAATATTGCAAAGTGGGCAGCGGAATTGGCTGAATTTGATCTTGAATTTATTTCAAGACAAGCAGTCAAGAGTCAAGCATTGGCAGATTTTGTGGCAGAATGGACTCCCTCTCCATCAAACCCTGGAGGACCCAGTGAGCAGAAGACGGAGCATCAAGCTCCAGCCTTCACTGAGCCTCACTGGACCCTCTACATCGACGGCTCCATGCAAAAGCAGGGGGCCGGAGCTGGAATCCTTCTCCTTGCCCCGACTGGGGAGAAGGTGAAATACATGGTACACCTTGACTTCAAAGCGACCAACAACATGGCAGAGTATGAAGCACTCATCTAAGGACTAAAGGTGGCACTGTCATATGGTGTCAAGCAATTGCTGGTCAAGGGAGATTCACATCTCATCATTAAGCAGGTGAAGGGTGAATGTTCCTGCAATAATCTCCAGCTAGCTGCTTACCTCCTTGAAGTCCAGAAGCTTTAGAAGGACTTCGAAGTCCTAGATCTCCACCATGTTTAGCATGCCCATAACGCTGAAGCTGACAAACTCTCGACCAAAGCGTCAACCGGAGCTCCGGCTCCTGACGGAATCTTTATCCGGAGGTTGTCAAAGCCAACAGCTCAGCCTGCCGAACTGAGCGAAGGGGGCGAGATCAGCATCCCGAAGCTGACAGTCCCGATGGCCCTGTTACCATGGCAGCCATCAAGGGTCGTAGGTGCTGCCGGGAGCTCTGAGCAACCCAGCACGCAAAACTCAAAAGCTCAAGCTAGTTCCGATGCATGGATCTCGGAGATCCAGAGCTACTTGAAAGACAACATCCTTCCTGACGATGATGTATCCGCTGACCGGGTAGTCAGATTGGCTAAAAGATACACGCTGGTAGAAGGGGATCTCTACCGGCGCGGTGCCAACGGCGTCCTAATGCGGTGTATCACAAGGGAAGAAGGCTGCAAACTTCTCGCTGAAATCCATGGAGGCGAGTGTGGGAACCACGCGTCTTCCCGCACGCTGGTTGGTAAAGCCTTTCAGCATGGCTTCTACTGGCCTACAGCACTCCATGATGCAACTGAGCTGGTGAATAAATGTGAAGCATGCCGATTTCATGCAAAGCAAATTCACACACCAGCTCAGCCCTTACAAATGATACCTCCTACATGGCCCTTCGCTGTGTGGGGGATGGACATCTTGGGACCTTTCCCAAGAGCCGTCGGAGGTTACAAGTTCCTGTACATCACCATTGACAAGTTCACCAAGTGGCCGGAAGTAACTCCAGTTGTGACAATCAACAAGCAATCTGCTATCAACTTTTTGCAGTCCATTGTACGCAGATTTGGAGTCCCAAACAAAATCATCACTGATAATGGGACCCAATTCACAAGCTCTGCATTCCAAGGATATTGCGAAGACCTCGACATACAAGTTTGCTACACCTCCGTAGCTCACCCAGCCAGCAATGGCCAAGCCGAGAGAGCAAATGCTGAAATCCTTAAAGGACTTAAAATGCGCACCTATGAGCGCTTGAAAAAACATGGAGCCAACTGGATCGAAGAGCTTCCGCCCACTTTATGGGCCAACAGGACATCTCAAAACTGGTCAACTGGAGAGACATCCTTCTTTCTGGTGTACGGAGCTGAAGCAATCCTTCCTCCGGAAATCACCTTGGGTTCACTTCGGGTCCGGACCTTCGACGAAGCCACGCAGGACCAGCTCCGATGTGAAGACCTAGACCTCCTTGAGGAGGGAAGGTGCCAAGCAGCTGTTCGGAATGCCCGATATCGCCAAGCCCTACGGCGTTATCACCAGCGGCATGTACACAACCGATAGCTCGAGGAAGGCGATCTGGTGCTACGAAGAATACAATCCAGAGAAGGGTTAAACAAACTCTCCCCCAGCTGGGAGGGGCCCTTCCGAGTGATTAAAGTATCCCGTCCCGGAAGCGTTCTCTTGGCTACTGAGGATGGGACACCTCTCCCAAATCCTTGGAACATCGAGCACCTCCGTAAGTTCTACACTTAATACCACAGAGGTGAGCCTTGAGTAACTTGAGGTGTATGTTATAGAGTCATTGTACAGAGTCAGGTAGTTCCTCCGGGAGAGCAGCCGGACCTTTCCCGAAAGGTCCGCAAAGTTCATGCAACACTTGTCACAGTCTCAAGACTAAAAGTGTGGCTAACTACCCTAGGTCAAAAGAGAAATGAAACACACTTAGCCTGGTTCCGTACCCTAAGAGTGTACTTGTTTCCCCTGTACCCCAGACCTATAATGAAAGACATCTTCATGTGAAATAGACTCCACGTGCATTTATTTTGTACAGGCTCAACATTTTTATTTTTCTCTTTCTTGTCTATAACAAAGACGTGCCATTCTTAAGAAATTTTAGTTCGACCGGTTCATATACGATACGAGTTGTATTGTCAATTCTTTTGGATTCAAATATTGTTAATGGCCAACTCGCTTGAAAGCCACCAAGCCAACCTAGGGCTGGAGTGTGCTATCGACTTAGCCTGGTTCAGCACCCTAAGTACGCCACCCTACCTACACCCCGGTAGGCCGAAGTAAGGCGGGTCCATGTACAGTTGGATCTAGAAGAAAAGACAACGCATTCGGTTGTATTTAGAATCGCGTTTGACTTAAAATCATCTTGAAAATCGTAAGCCGTGACGAAGTTATAGATAAGAAATGAATTTTATTATTTTTCTTGGCTTAAGTGTGCAGGAAAAACAAAATCTACGTTGATGGAGAAAAGTCGGAGCTAACAAAGCTCCGACTCCCCTAGGTGGCTTCTAGTCGATGTTACGCATCACCGGAGTAATCAAGCTCCGGTAAAGCTAGGGGGGCCAGCCGTCGACACTGAATAAAAGATGGTGAGAAGACCCCGTAAATGGAGTCCACTGCCAACAAACTAAGTGTTGGCAAAGGTCACTGCCGGAGCTACTAAGCTCCGACACCCGGTGGACTAACTATCGATGCTCTACGCATTGATAGAGACTATTGCTGGAGCCATCAAGCTCCAGCGATAGACAATGCCGGAGCTTCTAAGCTCTGACAACCTCAAGGGGCCTTCACCGTCGAAGACTTCGGACCTAAATTCTACAAGTTTGGAGCAAATGAGTCTTCAACCAAACACAATATCCTCTTGGTACATGTTCACAATCAAATTGTGTACATCTACCAGGGGGCCAAGTGAAGATAAAAGTGTTGAAGACAAAAAGTGAAATTCACAAAAATTTGGGGATTTCATTTATCTGGAGACAAGGGATTACATCTGGAGACAAGGGATTACAAAATTGAGGAAGAAGAAGAGAAAATACAAGTGAGAACCATAGAGATGGTCCTAGACCCTATGGAAGAATTGGGCGACTTTCTGGGCAACCTCCGACACGTTGGCTCGGGCAGCTTCCCCTTCTCCTTCGACGGGACCTTCAAGCACTGGGTCCAGAGGAAATTGGGAGTTCCGACTTGTGTAGCACGTCAGCACATATTCTGCGACGTTCTTCACCAAGGATTGCCCCTCAACCTCCAATTGGTCCGCGATGACATCGATCACCTTGGAGAGTTTGCTGCCTGCCGAACTCAACGCCTGCAACGCCAGGTCCAGCTCCGGCTCCGGATCATCCGGGCGCACGGGGCTGAAGCCCATCGGTGTCAGCGCGTCGTTGGCCTTGCCCAAGAACTCCCGAATTTGTAGGGAGTCCTCAGTCCTCAAGCCCTTCATTTATTCTAGGGATCTTCTGGCCGCCACCAATTCAGAATTCTCGTGGGCAAGGCGCTCAACTTCTTTGGCGTTTTGCTGAATCTTCTCAGCATCCCGCTTTTCGAGTTTTCCGAGCTCCTCCTCCCGGAGGTGGATCTTGTTCCGACGGTCGACCAGGTCCTTCTCTCTACCCCTCACTTTCTTCTCTCTGGCAGTAAGGGCACACTCTTGTTCATAGAGTTCCTGCCCTCGCACCCAGACCTTCTCCTCTTCCTCATGGCAGCGCTCTTCCAATTTCTTGGCGCGCTCCTTGAGGCCCTTGTCAGCCAGAGCCACCTTCTCGGCATGCTCCTCCTCCCTCCTCAGGACGTCATCCAGCAGCTCTAGGAGTTTCTTCTCTTCATCATCTAGCCGTTTCTCCCTCTCTTCAAGTGCCTCTCGGCGTTTGATGAGTGCAGTGTTAATGGCCTCAAGCTTTTCATGGCGTTCATCGGCCGCACTATTGGCTGCTTGGGCCTGATCGTAGATCTCCTGGGATTGAGCGTCGAGGGCACGAGTGATACTCTCCATGTCATTCAGTAACTTGCCCCAGTATTCTAGGCGGATCTTCTCCCGTTTGATCCACTCTTTGTCATCCGCTAGCCTCGACTGCACCAGCTTGATCTCGAAGTAGAGCCGGTTATGCCACCGTCTAAGGGTTTGGCGCTCCTCTTCAAGAGCCTTGTTGTCGTGGAAGAAGGCCAGTTGGACTTGACGCAGACTGGAACATGCGTTGTCAATAGACAGTGACAACGGGATGTGTTCCGGACCTGCTGTGGTCTCCTCTGCTGGTTCCAGCGGGTTTTCAGATACAAAAATTGGGTCCCACTCCACAAGAGTGGTCCCCTGAGTCTCCATGGCACTAGGGTCGTCCTCCGAGATGGCCTCAGTCACCATCGAGGAAGGCCCCGCCGCCAGGTCTTCGTTCACCCCCTCAGGCCGGGGGCCAGCGGCTTCACTTGGGCACTCCGGCTCGGCCGCATGTACCTCTGACGTCGTCGCTTCCGGAGCAGGAGCCACTGCTGGCTCCGGTCTGGGCAACTCTTCCGATGGAGGCTCAAGCTCCGTCACCTCTTCAACAACCCGCTCAGGAGCTGGAAGATCTTCAACATCGACCGGCCCTGTGGCCGGAGCTCCAACAATGACCGGCTCAGCAGCCGTTGCTTCGGAAGTAGCCGGCCTAACAGCCGGAACTACCTCAGCTTCCGTCGCGCACGCCGGGGCTTCAATCACCTCCGGCTCAACCGCCGGGGCTTCGACAATTTCTTGCTCAGAGGCCGGGATTACTGCTTCCTCCAGCTCAATAGCTGAAGCTTCCATCATTTCAGCACCAGGACCCGGAGCTTCAACCTACGGGACAGGTGCCGCTGGCGCATCTTCACTCCCGTGGTCCGGCGCTACCACGGGAACTTCTGGAGATGAGTCGAGGTCCATGACCACGACAGCCGGCACCGGAGCTGTCGCAGCTTCAGCCACCACTTGGGGCGGCACCGGGACAGGAGCAGAAGCTCCCACCCTCACGGCTTCAGCCACTGTGGCTGAGGGTGGAGCCTCACTCCCCTTCTTGGGGACGCTGCAGATGATGAACGAAGAAAATTAAAAAATAGTTGCTACAATTAAAACAACTATCCATGGTAGAGATTAAAAATCACCTTGGGAGGCTTCCGCACCAGCTTGCGCGGAACCTTTTTCCTGGGCGTTCTGGGCTGGTCATAGCCGGCGTGGAAGCTCCGGAAGGCCCCCCGGAACTCGTCGCGGCCACGGGTGTTTCCCGAGTCGAGGCCCCCCTCGATCGGGAAGAAACCCCGGACCTGGAGGCCTCCACCGGCCCAGGTGCTGGAGTTGCGCGCCCGGAGCTAACACCCCGGGAGGACCCCACTGCAGGAACAGTCGTGCTCCGGGAGGACCCCACTACGCGAACATTCGCGTTCCGGGAGGACCCCACTACGGGAACAGTCGCCGCAGTTGTAGAGGACCTTCCCCTCCGGGGAGAAGGAGCCGACGCAGAAGTAGCGGGCCTGACGGACCTTCCGTCAGTGTACTGCAGCTTCCTCTTCCGGCTCACGGGTTCGTCCGCCAGCTCCTTGCCCTTGCCGACGACTTCTTCCCTCGGCTTCGGAGCAGGATCGGAGCCATCCTTGGGCACTCCGGGGATCGCTACCCTGGTGGTTGATCTTCTCTCGACGACACCAAGGTCGTCAAGCACGGGCATCTTCCGCCGGAGCTCCCTGCTGAACTCCACTTCTACGTTCAGAGGAAGAAAAGCAGATGGCGGAGTCAAGTCGTCGCATTCGATGTCGATGCCGTGCTGAAACTTCTTGAGCTGGAACTCCAAAGTTTTCCCCACCATGTTGGACTTCAGCCCGGTCTCGACCCGGTCGTCGTCCATCACGCTGTTGAGAGCCCATGCGAGTTTCTCTCTCCTCTTCAGCGGGCCCACCTGTTGGCCAAGAAGTTGCAAAACACCGCCTGAGGAGTCAATCCTCCCTCCACGCATTGGCGGATCCTGGTCAAAACAGGGTTGAAGGCTTCCACCAGCACCGGAGCTTCACTCCAGATTGACGTGTCGATGCTGGGAAGACCTTCGGGCAGCTCCAGCCTCTCATGCTCCTCCACCCGGATGACTATCCAGTCCTTCTTCCAGTCATCCCACTTCCCAGAGGGAAATGACAGGAAGTACTTGAATGGGCACTTCTTGCACTTCACGAAGTAGTAGAAGTGATGAGGACATCACTTCTATGGATACAAACAACACTCCATGAACATACAAGATGCAATCAAAAGAGTTCATACACAACAATTAATTTCAGAGATGAACTCGTTCTTATATATTTCCTTATATGTTTTTGAGTATAGATTTCTACTTAATGATTTATTTGTTATTAAGATCCATGGAGAGGTTCAAGGAGTACTTGGAGGGAGTATTAGGGACGTGGAAGACCAGAGAATTCGTTCAAAGAAGATGGAAACCGAACCAAACTCTAAATCGTATCCAACTCGGAGTCCAGGAGCAGTATGAACTAAAACGGACGCCCAAGATGCATACGAACTCCGTTTTGGACGTTCTACATATGCACGGAAAGGGGAGAGGATAAACTTTCGAATGGAGCCGGTCCCATGTCAAAAGACCTACGGAGGCGACGGGAATCATCGAAACAAAATCGATTTCAGAATCTGTCAGGGTGCTGCGCCACCGTATTGGGCCATAGGGCCTTGTATCAAGTCTAAGTCCATTATTTTCGTGTATTAGGGTTAGGTCACGACGCTAACACCCCCTTGGACGTCCTCCCACCTATATATACTCCATGTTAGCCACCATAGATAATGGGGTTTTGCTTAGATCAATAATATCGCTGTTCTACGGTTTGTGAAACCCTAATTCAGCAATTTCAGATTGCTTCTTCTACGTTCTTGCTTGTGTTCTCGGTTGCACTTGCAGGGATTAGCCTTCTTGGCAAGGTCAAGCGTGTGCAGCACGGTTGATTACCAACGGAGCGGTGGTGTAGTGATTGCAGGGGTTGCTCGTGTTCTACTCGAGAGCATCGGATCATCAACGTCGAGATCTCCATCAATCGACTTATCCATTACCTTTCGAAAGATCGGGACCAATTTTCCTATCAATTGGTATCAGATTTCCAGGTTTCCCATTAGGTAATTCATCTATCCATTACATTAGTTTTTTTTTTCATACATAGAGTCCACAAAAAAGCCACAAAAAACTTGCAGTTTAGTAGATCTGTTCATAACTTTGTCCAAACCACATTGAGCCTTTACAACTTTGTTATTCAGTTTGGTTTTGTTGAGTTTGTGTCCGTGGTTGAATCATATTGCTGTTTTAGAAGTGTTTTTGGTCTTAGTTTGAGTTTTGCATTGTGTGATTCATCCTTTTGAATCACGTCATCACGTCCAAATTAGATTCACCTCTGTCCAGTTCGGTATTTTCATCATATCTCGCACATACAAACTCGGATTTTCGTGTTCTTATACTTTATGGAAAGCTTAATAAGTTCTCTATAACTTTCTTATTCATCATTTTCCCAGAAAATATAGTTATCGATGTCGAAATTGCATTAGATCCGAATCTGTTATTGACCTAAAAATTCTGAACAGTCTGTATTTCGGGGGCAGTATCTCCTATTGTTCTTTTCCAAAATAGGTCTTACATATATTGAAATTAAAGAGGAGAGATATATCTACAATCTTGCTGTTCTAAGTTTTCCAATTTAGAGCCTATAAGTGAGCCTATTTGTCCTTGGAAGATTAAGCAGAAAATCTGTGACAGACACACGAGATATCTTGGATGGATTTTCATTGTGTTCTTCCCTTGCAGCACATTCTGAAAAAAAAAAGAAAAAAGAAAAAGGCAAGTGCAAAACAAGAAACAAAAGCCGCACAAAAAAAGAGGAAAAAAACAACAAAAAAAACAGAAGTGCTTGCATTCTTTGTGTCATCTAGTTTTGTCTCATGTCTTACTAGCTTGAACTACTAGGAACACATTTAGGCCAGCAACTTTGACAAATACTTTGGACACTTATTCAACTTTACTATCTGATTTCATTGTTGCTAATCCTTGTTACATAGAAAGTGCCATCCAAGCTACACCTTACTCTTGAGCAGAATCGATACACCTTTGCAATCATCCCACGCTTCATTGGGTATTTCATACCGGCCACCGTTTGCCACCTGCAGTGTCGGTAAGAACACTTGTAAGAGTGTGCTAAGACGCTTGAGAGTGTGTGATTCCACTTTCACTTTGCCATTATCCTTTGTAGTTGATAGGGATAACATATTTTTTGTGTTGTCTTTTGTTTGCTACTAACAATGTCAGGTAAAAGCAAGAATCATGCATTATATGCTGAGATGATGGACATGATGAAGATGACGATGGAGTTGCTCACTAAAAATCAAACATCAACCAAGGATTCACATGACATTCAGACCACCTTTACAACACCTTCCACAATAAGTAATTATATTCTCCCATCTCTTCCTTCTTATGATGGTTTTGGTTACGATGAATATATTGCTTGGGAAAGAGAGTTGGATAAAATTTTTGGAAAATTGCATATGTGTGAGAGGAGAAAGATTAGAAATATTTCTAGTGCGTTAGTTATTGTGCATTAACTTGGTGGGACAACTTAAGCGATATAGAAAAACTCGAACATGGAAAGAAACGAAAATTCTTATGCGAGAAACTTTTTGCTAATGTATCTATGTGCAAAGAAGAAATTCAGCAATTTGAGGAGAAATTTCTTGTTGTACCTCCTTTTGTGTCTAACATTTTGCAGGACAATATAGAAAATAATATAGATGATGCAAAAGAGAATGAGGCTTTTGACAACACTTGTGAAATTTTAGATGGATCAACTCATAATGCACTCGAAATCACTGCTGAAAATGGTAAGGCAAAACATTCTACAAATACAGAAGGTGAGAATTTTTTGGATGTTCTGAATTTTTCCACCAATCATGCTATTTTCGAGGATCAACTATTAGAATCGTTTATTTATACACCATTGTCACATGTTGATTTTCCTGCTGATCGTTGCGCTACGAAAGAGTTGTGTGCTGATAACTCTATTATACCTATGCAAAAACAAGTTAGTATACAAGATGATTGTGTTTTGGATTCACCTACTTGTGCTGAAATTCATAATTTGATCACCGCTACTGCTGAATATGATGAGCTCAAATTTTTGTCTTCTCTAAATACTTTGGGTTATATTGAATTTGACACTCTTTGTGATCTAAATATTATAGATAGGAGAATATTTTCACAATCTGAATTGCCTTTATTAAGTAGAAATATTTTTCATGCTATAGGCAACTATGAAGATAGTGGTGAATTTATGGTGCATAAAGTTTACATATGTTCAAATGTGCAAGCTCCTTTTGTGCAGCAACAACATGGTGAAATGAATAGATGCACTAACACTAATAATGTATTGTCAAGTTTTTCTAGTATTTTTTTATTGCAGCAAGGACAACAAATAAAAAATAAGCATTGTTCATTGCGGTTGTGCAATATGGACAGTGTTCATTCTACCCCCAAAGCAATCCTTTTTCCTCGACATACGAGCAAGCCGAGGACGGCTTGTCATAAAGAAGGGGAGAATGACGACATCATGCATATTATCATTGCACAAATAAACATGACACAATGTTTATTTGTTTGGTATCCTAGCTCAAGTGAATGTGCACTCTTATTTGATGGACAAGATCAAGATGGCGCACTATGTCGTCCACCACCTTGGCCTCCTCCATTCACGCATACAAAAAGATTTGATGGCGTTGCACATTTGGACCAACACATTAGAGAAGATGAACTTGAGTCGAGGACGACTCCAATTCAAGAAGGGGAGGATGATGAGGACATCACATTTATGGATACAAACAACACTCCATGAACATACAAGATGCAATCAATAGAGTTCATACACAACAATTAATTTCAGAGGTGAACTCGTTCTTATATATTTCCTTATATGTTTTTGAGTATAGATTTCTACTCGATGATTTATTTGTGATTAAGATCCATGGAGAGGTTCAAGGAGTACATGGAGGTAGTATTAGGGACGTGGAAGACCAGAGAATTCGTTCAAGGAAGATGGAAATCGAACCAAACTCCAAATCGTATGCAACTCGGAGTCCAGGAGCAGTACACACTAAAACGGACGCCCAGGCCGCATACGAACTCCGTTTTGGACGTTCTACATATGCACGGAAAGGGGAGAGGATAAACTTTCCAGTGGCGCCGGTCCCATGTCAAAAGTCCTACGGAGTCGACGGGAATCATCGAAACAAAATCGAGTTCAGAATCTGTCAGGGTGCTGCGCCACCGTATTGGGCCATTGGGCCTTGTATCAAGTCTAAGTCCATTATTTTTGTGTATTAGGGTTAGGTCACGACCCTAACACCCCCTTGGATGTCCTCCCACCTATATATACTCCCTGGTAGCCGCCATAGACAATGGGGTTTTGCTTAGATCAATAATATCGCCATTCTACGGTTTGTGAAACCCCAATTCAGCAATTTCAGATTGCTTCTTCTACGTTCTTGCTTATGTTCTCGGTTGCACTTGCAGGGATTAGCCTTCTTGGCAAGGTCAAGCGTGTGCAGCACGGTTGATAACCAACGGAGCGGTGGTGTAGTGATTGCAGGGGTTGTTCGTGTTCTACTCGAGAGCGTCGGATCATCAACGTCGAGATCTCCAATCGACTTATCCATTACGTTTTGGAAGATTGGGACCAATTTTCCTATCAAGAAGCCAAGGTACTCGTTGCTCCTACCGGTGGTATGGACGGTGAAGAAGGTCCGGAAGATTTCAATGCAGGGGGCGATGCCCACCCACATCTCACAGAAGTGGACGAAAATGGACACAAGAAGGATGGAGTGGGGGCCGAGATGATACAACTGCAGACCATAGAAGTCTAGCAGCATCAAGAAAAAGGAAGAAAAAGGTGGGATCAACCCCACCATGGCGTACGAGGAGAAGTACACCATTTCGCCGGCGTGTTCCTTCTCAAATGGGAGCTCCCCACCGGCACGGACTGAGCGGTTGAAGAAGTCCGAGGACCATCCCATGAGGGCCCAGACCTTCTTCAGGTCGCTGTCGGTCTTTAAACGGCTTTCGCGGAGACCCAACTCCATTGCGGCACAGCAAGGCAAGAGAGGAAAGGTAAAACACAAGTTGGGAGTTTAAGTGCAAGAACAGATGAGAGGCGTAAAGAACTCCCGACGGTGCGCACTTTCCTTCTTAAGTAAGCCCTCGCAACGCTTGGATGGAAACCGCAAGGAAGTCGAAGATACCCTTTGAAAATTCCACCCAGCCGATGACAAGGGGGCCCGGGACCACCCCGACGATCAAGTCGAGGTTCTTACCCAGGCGAATGGTTGTCATCATGAGGCGGGAAACCCGAAGGCGGTGGCCTGTCAAGGTGCGCAAAACCGATACGATTTTCGTATCGGGAACCGGCGACCTTCAATTGCGTGAGATTCGCACGCCAAAGATCTCATCTGCCGCACGCGGGATACGCCACGCGGCGAGGATTTAACTCCAAGTCCTCGCCAACGGCACCTTCAATGACCCTTGAAGACTCAGTTCAAAAGTCACGAGGATGGACCCACCTCCGGCAAAATGACTTCACCCCAGTGGTCTTCCCCGAAGGTAGGTCCAGGGGGCCACTGTCGGTACCATAGAAGCCGTACACCCCTTGAGGTTACAAAGATCTCCAAGAAAAGTCATCTACTTGTTTTGAAGACCTTCGGAGGCCCACATGTCAGACATAACCGGACCCGCTTCTCCAACATGGTTAATCCCAGGGTCGCCACGTGTACTATCAAACCGGAGCTACCGCCGACAAGGGGGAAGCTCCAGGCCATGTACCGAAATGGCACCTCCGGACTTAACCCTAGACCGAGAGAAGCTCCGGACCTGACACGTGTCAGGTAGCTCCGGAGCTACCTGTTTCCCACAGTATGCTCCGGAGCTGCCACGTGTCCAATCGAGGAATCTTCAGCCTCTAACCTCCGGAAGACCTCGCAACGGCTCCGGATCTTCAAAGGGGAATCAAGGACTTCAAGACCCGATTAAGTGTCATTAATGCCATATTAATGACACTTGAACGGACGATCTTAACACTAGTAACGATGCTGTCAAAGCCCGTTACAAGGTCATTAAGAGCAATTAAACGTGTATCAATACTAGTAACCGCCGGGGCCACATGTCGGGCCAGGCTAACTTGTAATGGCCTACCGTTGTACTATAAAAGGACAGGCCGACGACACGTTCAGGGGGCTAGACACACAGGCCATTGACGCTCAACACAAGCTCATACAGCTAATACAACAACAACACAACCGTGGAGTAGGGTATTACGCTCAGGCGGCCCGAACCACATAAACTCTTGTGTCTCCTGTGTCATTTCCTACTCACCTTCTTGAATCTCCACGCACCCACACCGAACATCAAACTCCCCTATCACTTTAGCAGTGTAGGGAGATCTGCCGGTTCAAACCACTGACAGAATTATCCTGGATTCTCTCTTTTACAACATAATACTTAATTTCGATGTGTTTGGCAGCACCACTTGACTATTTGTTGTGAGAGTATGTCACTGCTGGCTCATTATCGTAGTATATCTGAAGTGGTTTATGAATGTTGTCTACCACTCTTAGACCGGGAACAAATTTCTTAAGCCAAGATGCCTGTCCAGTGGCCTCATAACAAGCTATGAACTCAGCATACATTGTGGACAATGCATTTATGACTTGCTTGGAGCTCCTCCACGATATAGCTCCATTCGCGAGGGTGAATATATAGCCTGATGTAGATTTCTTAGTATCCACACAACCCGTGTAATCCGAATCTGAGTAACCCACTATTTCTAATGGGTCCGACTTACTTTACCTTAACATGAGGTTCTTAGTACCCTGAATGTATCTTAGAGCCTTCTTAAGTGCTTTCTAGTGGTTTAAGCCTGGACTATTTTGATATCTGCCAAGCATCCCAGTCATGAAAGCTAAGTCAGGGCGCGTACATGTTTGAGCATACATTAAGCTTCCGACAGCACAAGCATACAAAATTCCTCTCATCTGATCAACCTCATACTAATTCTTAGGTGACTGGGATTGTGGAAATTTGTCACCCTTAACTATTGGGACATGCGAGGGCTTACAACCTTGCATACCTTACTTTCTGAGTACGCTTTCTAAGTATGCCTTCTGAGATAGTCCTAATACCCCCTTTCTTCGATCTCGGTGAATCTCAATTCCTAGTACATAGGAAGATTCACCTAAATACTTCATCTCAAAGTTTAAGGACAGACACTTCTTAACTTCTAAGAGCAAATTGACATCACTACTTGCCAGTAGTATATCATCTACGTATAGTATGAGGGAAATAAATTTCCCATTCTTAAACTTAGCATAAATGTAGTTATCCTCCTCATTCTCCTTAAACCCAAACTTTCTTATCGTCTCATCGAACTTTAGGTACCATTGCCTTGAAGCTTGCTTAAGTCCATAAATAGACTTCTTCAAGTGGCACCCCATGTCTTCCTTACCCTAAATGACAAAACTCTTTGGTTGAGCCATGTAGACGTCCTCATAAAGATCCCCATTGAGGAATGCCGTCTTTACATCCATTTGATGCAATTCTAAGTCGTAATGCGCTACTAATGCCATGATGATTCGAAACGAATCCTTAGACGACACACGAGAGATGTTATCGTTATAATCAATACCTTCCCGCTGCGTGAATCCCTTAGCCACAAGCCTAGCCTTATACTTTTCGATCTTCCCTTTGGAGTCACGCTTAATTTTGTAGACCCATTTACAGCCTACGGTTTTGGCTCCTTTAGGAATCTCTACTAAGTCCCAGACTTTGTTGGCACTCATAGATCTTATTTCATCTTCCATGGCTTTACGCCATTCGGATGACTGAGGTCTACTGATGGCATCTTTGAAAGAGGTGGGATCATCCTCAACATGAATTTCTTCACTTAAGTATAACTGATAATCATTTGGAATTTCCGATCGTCTTACTCTTTGCGATCTTGTTATTTGCACATCGTCTAAGGGTTGAGGCTGTTGTTGCACCTCATCTTGTTCGACCACATCCTCAACATGCTGAGGAGGTGGAACCTCACTTATTTCTGTTGTGGCCGACGGAGGTGCAACGACAGGCATTGTGTCACTAGCACCAGGTGCGGGTGGCACGACGACATCAGGTAGGGTGAAATAAGGCTCTTGAGTCATCGAAAAGGGTAGACTAATCCGCTCCTCCTAAAGATCTATTTCACTCTATACTGTGCTCCCCCTGATCATAGTGTCCTCTAAAAACACGGCATGTCTTGTTTCAATGAACTTAGTGTGTCTACCTGGACAATAGAACTTAAATCTTTTACTCCTATCAGGATAGCCAATAAAATGGCAACTAATTATTCTAGAATCCAGTTTGCTTAAGTTCGGGTTGAACATCTTAGCCTCAGCTGGACATCCCCACACATGTAGATAGTTTAGTGAGGGCTTACGTCCCGTCCACATCTCATACGGTGTCTTAGGTACTGACTTAGATGGAACACGGTTGAGTAGGTGAATGGCGGTCTTTAAGGCCTCCATCCATAGACTAACTGGTAGTGTAGAATAGCTCAACGTGCTTCTCACCATTTCCATAAGCGTACGGTTTAGCCATTTCTCTACACCGTTCTGCTGAGGTTCGCCCGGTGTAGAATATTGGGCTACTATGCCATTTTCCTGTAAAAACCTCGCAAAAGGTCTAGGGACTTGGCCATAAGGGGTGTGTCGACCATAGTACTCACCTCCACGGTCAGACCTTACTACTTTAATCTTAACATCGTGCTGATTTTCTACTTCAACCTTAAATATCTTAAACTTAGTCAACTCTTTGGATCGCTCCTTGATTGGATAAATATAGCCATAACGACTAAAGTCATCTGTAAATGTTATGAAGGAATCATAACCATCTACCAATGTCACGGTAAAAGGTCCACAAATATCTATGTGGATTATTTCTAAGACTCCCGAGCTACGTTTGGCATTTTCCTTAATAGTTTTGGAGAATTTTCCTTTAATGCAATCAATGCATTCCTCAGAATATGAAATATTTAAGTGTGGAAGAATCGATTAAGATACTAATTGTTCGATCCTCCCCCTCAAAATATGGCATAAACGACAATGCCAGAATTTTGACTAAGTATCTAAATCGCTTCTTTTGCGCTTGTTACGTCCTAAGTCGTTCTTAGATGAAACTTGATCATCACGTATAGCAAACACATTCTCGTGAGTGGACAACAAGTAGAGCATGCCTTGTCGGAAGGCAAGACCAATAATCTCATTATTATAACTGATAGAACACTTATCATTACCAAAATGACAAATGTATCCTGAATCATCCAAAACGAAACTGAAATCAAGTTCCTTTCTAATGAAGGGACATAAAGAACATTATTTATCCTAAGTACAAAGCCACTAAGTAATCTAAGAGATAAGTCTCCAATGGCTTCGACTTCGGCTTCACGCCCATCTACCACCTTAATCATTCTTTCCCTTCTTCTTATAGTTTTCATCGTACTTAATGCCTGCATTGAATTACAAATGTGCACAGTGGCACCAGAGTCAATCCACCAAGTGGACCGTGAATAATTCAAATATAAGGCCTCATTTACAAAAGTAATTATATCATTACCTTTCTTAGCACACCACTTAATGAATCCAACACAGACCTTCTGAAAATGTTCATCTGAGCCACAGAAGTGAAACTTATCCTTGTCCTTCTTTTGAGATGACTTGCCTATGAACTTATTTGCTGAACTGGAGCCTGAAGCCTTGAAGGAAGGTGGCTTGGGAGAGGAAAAGTATCTCTTTGCCTTTCCCTTACCCTTAGTGTCAGCCAGATTGATGTAATCACCATTCTTAGCGCTCTTTATGCGTTCCTCTTCCTGAACGCACATAGCAACAATCTTATCAATGTTTCAGGTCTCGGGGAGTGAGTTATAATACACCACAAAGGCCTCAAACTCCTTAGGAAGAGAACTTAGGATGAAGTAAATGAGCATCTCGTCTGGCATCACAATGTTTAGCTCCCTAAGCTTAGAGTTATAGTGACTCATCTTATTGATGTGCTCACGCACACCACCTCCAGAGTACTTCTCAATGACAATCTTTCTCATCATAGTGCTTGCACTTGCCTTAGTAGAGCCAGTGAACTGACTCTGGACTCTCTCTAAGTACTCAGAGTCTGTGTCACAATCAGGGATTCCTCCCTTAATTGAGTCAGCTATGGTGCTCTTAATGATCACAAGACACTTCCTGTTGGAAGTGTTCCACTTAGGGAGATCTTTCTCATACTGATCCTTCAAGCTTAGGTACTTAGCCTTCCTCGTATCGAAAGACTCCTCAGATTCCCCAGTCTCAGCAATGGGGACAGGTGGCTCAGTGGGTCGAGGCGATGTAATCGCAAAATCGAGGTCAGAGACTACTAGAGCCATCTGGAGCCTCTGTTTCCATACCCCGCAATTTTGACCATTGAGGGTCTCAATTGCGGAGATATAGCTAAGTGGTGAGGACAAGTCTGATCCTTCAAAAAATAAAGATCTAAGGATTAATGACCAAAACTTATGATAAATCATGACTTAAGAATGGCATTTTTTGCTTTTTCACGTTGGTTACTTAGCAAAAATCCCCTTAAACATTGAAACTTAATCATGATAACAAAACTTAATATGTTAAACTCATAAGCAAACTTAAATTAACCATGGCAATTCAATTTCACGTTGGTTACTATAAAATTCCATGCATAATTAACTTAACACGTCATTTTTCACGTTGGTTACTTAATGATTCTTAAATAATCATAAATATAAGCTTAAGCACAAGCTCAAATAAATGCACTTAAAATTAATTGGCAAATTCAAATTTTCACGTTGGTTACTCATTCAAATTACCACTGATAAACATAACATAACTTAATTTAAACTCAAAACTTGATAAATTAAAATTTCACTTTGCTTACTCAATTAATTTATCACTTAATCACAGCGGAAGCTAAAACTTAATTTCTTAATTAATGAGAATTGCTTGAAAAAAGCACTTAATAATATTTAAATAACTGAGAAAATGCTCTTATTGACAATAAATAATATAAAATGCAGGAAAAATGCAATCAAAAAGCACACAATCATCACACAAAATTCTCAAAAAAATTTCCCAGCTATTTAGTTAATTTTCTAACCAATTCTCTAATTTTTGTAATTAAATTTCCATCTTAAATCAACTCTGAAAATTAAAACTGTGGAAAAAAGACCAAAAGGGCCAAAACTCAGAATTTGGCCCACTGATCAATATTCTGGCCCAGCCCACATACTAAAAAAAATCCTCAACTAAAAAGAAAAATTCCAGCGCACGGCCCATTGGTCCTTTTGGGCCAAGACTCAAAACGGCCCACTAAAAATCGGAGAAAAATTCGAAAATTGAAAGGGCACCACAGCGGCCCTGTTGCGCCGCTCCGCATGGGCTCTAGGCCCATTAAAGCTAAGCGGCGGCGCACGCACGCTGATGGTCATCGGATACCAATGTTTGAAAACTGAGATGCCTTAGAACTAATCTAGTAACCCTCTAACCGAGAATGCTCAGCCCTAATTCAATTACAATCAACTTAAGCAAGTAGTCTAACTAGCAACCTATGATCACAGTAGACATAATAGGACTACAAGGGGGTTACAGTGAGAGGTGAGGATACCTTTCAGAGGGTCCACTTGTCACCATTGGGCTCAAGTGGATGGTCGTTGGAGATCAAGTCAAAGTAGGGTGATCGGCGGTGCAGGGAGACATCGACGCAGTGGCGGTTCGGTGCAGTGCGTGCGGCGGGGCGAAAGATTAGATTAGGTTATGGCAGGGGCCTCTGGGAACGTGTGCACTCATGTGTCACCGCCCTGAGGTCCCCCTGGGACTTATATAGCACGCACCAAGGTGGGGGGAACAACAGAACGAGTCTGTTATGCCCCCTCGGAGGTATCACGCGTAGCTGATAGGGATTCGGGCGTGGGTTGTTGCTCCCACGCTCGTTTCTTACGGGAGAAAGTTATGGGGTACTCGGTTGTACTGGGATCACTCCCAACATGAGATTCATATTCCATTGCTCTTAAGTCAAATCTGCGAGAACTCAAACTTTGCCACAAGAATCTAAAATATTGCAGCAACCATTCTGTATACCTTTGTTCAACATGTTTATTTTTTGTTGAGACTCATAAAGCTTTTGCCTTTTTGCTAAGTCAAAGTCTTATATATGTATTTTCATATTGAATAGTGATCACGATGATTGAGTTCGACAAGGAGCACCCCATATGGAAGAGAAAGGAATGAACATGGACTAGCTGCGATGACTAAAGCCGGAGCAGCAGTGGGAGCTTGTGGAGAAGTGACTCAATGAGAAGTGTTATTCTGAAGATCAAGAGCTGACTTTTATTTAGTCGCAACCTAAGGTAAGCCCCGTTTTGCATTTAAGTGCTTTTGCAATGTTTTGGTTTGAATCACTTATGTCTAGGGTGAATATTGTGCATTAGGGCTAAGGTGCTTGTTACTCCACTTGCATGACCCACAAATCCCATGGAGTATTGGGTAGGTCTATAGCTTGACGAGTAGAAAATGCCATGCTAATGTTTTGAGGAATCCGGCAGAAGTCGAGTAGTTGGAATCTACTCGCGAGATAGAATTTTATGACACGGGATGGATTTGACCAAAGAATATTTTATAAATATGAATTCGAGACCGAGCATCGGATAGGATGCAGTGAGACATGGTCTCACGTGTGTGGCCCTGCTTGTGTCGATTGAGGACCGATCCGTGTGCGGCTCTGCTTGACAAATTTGAACTTTACCGGATGCATACTGGGCATATGGAACCCAGAAAACCGATGTAACATGATAACTTGGGTGTCGAGGCATAGCCCACTGTCCATAGGGGTGGGTTGACGGTAGCAAGGTGTAAATCTGCCGGCGGCCACAGACACGCTCCGTACGGGGACCTTATGCCTGCGATGGCGGGACTGATTTGAGGATTCAGTTTCTTGTGAGAGGTTGCTGCGTACGACATCGTGAGGAGCATTGCACGCTTCTCACGCACAAATGTACATGACGTGTTATCCGAGTGTCTACTGATTGCAATCACCGTCCCTCGTGGTTATTTGAGTACCACTTGTTCACTGTGCTGTGATGTAGTAAATATTAAAGAAGCCAGAAGAATACGATGTATTAAATTATAATTGTTTTGCAACCATGCTTGATGTAGTATATTGCTCACTAAAGTTACATTCCGAACACTTAAATTGCTGCTAATAACTTGGAAATAAGGATCCACTCGTAGGCGAGTCGTTTATGCAATATCACTGCCTATGTTTGAAAGTGCATCTAGGATTCCCTTGTGGGTTTTGTATGATTTATGACAAGCAATTGAGATCCTAACCTCTTTGTTGAGATGAGAACATGTTTTAATAGAAAAATAAGCAAAGTGCCAAAAAGAATGAAGAATGAGGAGCAAAGTGGATATGAGCTCAAGGAAGAAGAATAGTAGATCATTGTGTATGAAGTGTGTTAAGGAAACACACCCCAAGAGCTCAATCACAATTAAACACACACGTTGCACAAAGTTAGACAGGACCGGAGTAGTCCGACTGACATTGGACTAGTCCGATATCTTCTCTGCACAAAATCGGACAAGTCCGATATCCATCGGACAAGTCCGATATCTCTCTGACTAGAATCGGACTAGTCCTCCCTAGTGTGGACTAGTCCTCAAAACACTTCACAAGTCACACAAAACTAGACATGTCCGATCACCATTGGACAAGTCCGATATCCATTCTGATCCAAATCGGACAAGTCCGATATTAGTACGGACTAGTCCAAAAAACCCTCTGAGCTAAATCGGACAAGTCCTCCAAGTGCGGACTTGTCACCCAATTCACTTAGGGTTTCACATGTCCGGACAAGTCCGATAACTATCGGACTAGTCCGAAGATTTCCAGAAGCGAAGTCGGACAAGGCCGCTCCTAGCCGGACTAGTCCGATATTTCGGGACACATAGGGTTTGCTACACACAGCACACTGGACTAGTCCGATCTTTCTAAACCCTAACGGTAACTTTTAGAAACCCCATATAAATAAAGGTGCACGGCCCAACTTTGAACTCTCTCGAACCCTAGCGCCGTCACACCTCCCAAGAGCCTAAAAACCACATCTCTCCACGAAATTAAGTGCAACAAAGTTCAATCCTTTGAGGATTCACACTAGATCATTGGAGAGACACGTTCAACACTCATTGAGCTCTTGGTTTGATTCTCTAACACACTCCTGCGATTTCATTGTAATCTTTTGAGTGTGTTCTTGGTGGTATTTCATGTTGTAATCCAAGGGAGCTCTAAACGTGTGAGAAGGCCCCTTTGAATTCGGTTACTCACCCCTTTGTGATAAGTGGAAGAGGATTGACCTTCGTGGCGATCCGATGAGGGTAGGGTTGGAGAAGACCTGGTCCTTTTGTGGACTCCTCAACGTGGATGTAGGTTGCCTCTGTAGGAACCGAACCACGGGACAAATCTCTTGTGTTCTTGTTTTGTGTTCATCGTTCTTTACATTATATCAATCTAGGGTTTCAATTAATCTTGCTCACTTTATGTTGAAATATCAAACTTAAGATTGAATTGTGATTTACCCTAGTATATAATCTTGCAACACATAAACTACAAGTATATTTCCGCTGCTACACCCTAGAATCAAACTTAATAAATCAAACTTGATCAACCTAGTCCGTACACACCGGACTAGTCCGCACATTACCGGACTAGTCCGATATCTCTGGTTTTGAACTGGTTGTTAAGTGTTGCAGGTTCTGACAAATTTCAAAAAGGCCTATTCACCCCCCCTCTAGGCCACATTCAATTGTTATCAAAGCAGGTTCTTCAAGAAAGAGACTAATTGCTCGAAGAAGATCATATCGGACATGAAGGACATCCACAAGAGCAACAACCAAGAAAAGGTTGATGATGAAAAGAATCTCAAGGTGGAGAAGCTCCTCGAAGCCATTCAAGACATCGAGGACGACGATGAGGAGACGCTAGAACTGAAGGCGCTTCTAAGAAAGAAGACACTTTCCAAAGGGAAAGTGAAGATTGAAGAAAAGAAGAAAGGGAGTAGTCACACCGACTACTCCCGATATCCTTTTAACTATGCTCGTCTCATTTCCAATAATAATCATTATTTGTCTATCCCACTTGGAAAAGCCCCACATTTTGATGGAAGTGATTACTCAATGTGGAGGCAAAATATGAAATTGCATCTAATTTCCCTCAATCCAAGTTTATGGCATATTGTGTGCACAAGGATAGATATCTCAGACGATGACGAAGAGCTCACACCAAGCCAAGAGCAGGCTATTCATCGAAATGCTCAAGCCACGGCAGTAATTACCTCCTCGCTCAGTCGGGACGAGTTCACCAAGGTGGATGGACTCGAGATTGCTAAGGAGATTTGGGACACACTGCAAACTGCACATGAAAGTGACCGTCATGTGCGTGAAGCAAAGATCGAAATGATCGAAGGCGAATTGGGAAGATTCGCAATCGAAGAAAACGAGTCACCCCAGGACATGTACAATCGATTGAAGACACTCGTCAACAAGGTTAGATCATACAAAAGTAAGAAGTGGAATGACCACGAGGTGGTAAAGCTCATCCTTAGAGCTCTCATGCCTCGCAATGTCACCCTATGCTCCATGATCAGAGAAAGCCCCGGATATAAAAGGATGACTTCAGATGAATTGCTTGGAAAGATCATCAACTTCGAGATGATGGAAAAACAAGCAAAGTATGTCACGGAGATTGCCGACCTCACCTCGGCAAAGAAGAAAGGGGTTGCTTTGAAGTCCACCCTCAAGCCCCTATCTAAAGAAGCTAGAGAAGCACAACTAGAAGAAGACAATGACGACGAGAGCAGTGAATTAGATGAAGAAGACATGATATTGTTCATGAAGAAATTCAAGAGAATAATGAAGAAAAGACAAGGCGCAAAATCAAGCGAAGGAAAGTACAAGGAAAGATCAAAGACAAAGTTGAGGCGGGCATGCTATAATTATGGTGAGTATAGCCACTTTATAGTTGATTGTCCATATGAAGAGAACAAGAAAAAGACTAAAGAAGCCAAGCCTCAACCCAATAAATTCTTCAAGAAGAAGAAACAAGCCGAACAAGCTCACATAGGGAAGGAGTGGGACTCAAATGATGAGTCCTCATCATCCGAAGAAGAAGAGATGGCTAGCGTAGCCATCGAGAAGACATCCAGGAAGTCTACTCTCTTCCCTAAACTCGGCGCAAGGAAGGGAGATGGCACTTGCCTTATGGCAAAGGAAGGTAAACGCAAGGTAACCATTAAACCCCCTTCCGTGCATTCTTATTCTAGTGATGATGAAATCAATATTGATAATGAGGATATGCTTGTTGGACTAGATTGGAAAACTTCCATAAAAATGAAATTTTTACTTGATCAACTTGTTGAGAAGGAGAGGTTGATACATCACCAAGAAAAAATGATCATCTCCCAAAAGGAGGAATATGTCGAACTTGACAAGCTTCTAGAACTTGAAAAGGAACAAATCAATTCACTAGAGCTTGAGTTAGCTTCAAGCAAGGAAACTTGCTTGGAGTTAACCGACTCAAATGCTACAATTAAGGACCAACTTGCTGACCTGATCAAGGTTAACAAGATCCTTGAAGTGCAAGTTGAGTCACTCAAGCAAGGTGAACCTTCTTCCTCTTCAAGTTCACCTTCTCAACCCACTAAAACTGAGTTTGATCATGCTTGTACATGTAAGAAAGTTGACACCAGTTTGAAGGAAAAGCCAACCTCTACAAAGGATACACATCCTGCCCAAAGTGGCATATTTGACAAGGAGAATATCAAATATGCACGTAGTGCATACTTGGTCAAAAGACCTCCAAATGTCAAATATGGCATTGGTTACTCTTATGGTGAAAAGCAACATGCTGGAAGCCATAAGAATAACAAGGAGAGGATTACCTTTGTAAAGGGAAGACCCTCTCAAACTGGAAAGTCAAAGATTAAAACAGTAATCACACATGAATACCGGACTAGTCCGGTAGGGGTCCGGACAAGTCCGGTACTCCGGACAAGTCCGGCCTCCCAGACTAGTCCTGTACATAAACAACAACAGTTATTGTTTAGAACTTTTGATGCCTCGTATGTCTTAATGAAAAATAATTTTGGCAAAGTTTATGCTTATTATGTTGGGCCACACCATGAGGACACCAAGTCTCATGTGTGGGTTCCCAAATGTCTTGTAACTAACCTCAAATGACCCAAGCAAGCTTGGGTACCTAAAACCAAAGCATAATTTGTTTTTGCAGGCCTATTCCTCCGGTGGATATAAATGGGTGCTAGACAGTGGCTGCACCAACCATATGACCGGAGAAAGAAGAATGTTCGTTGAATATGAAGAGAATGAGGATCCAAATGAGGGCATCTATTTTGTAGATAATAGTCAAGAAAAGGTGCTCGATACCGATAAAATTGCGATATCTTCTAAGCACACACTTTCTCGTGTTTTACATGTTGAATCCTTAAATTATAACCTGTTGTCCATATCTCAGTTATGTGACAAAGGTTATAATTGCTTGTTCACTAACGAGGGTGTGACCGTTTCTAGGAGGAGTGATGGTTCCATTGCATTCAAGGGTATGTTAAAGGGAAAGCTCTATCTTGTTGAGTTCAACAAGGATAAAGATGAACATGACACAAGCTTGATTGCAAAAACCAACATGGGTTGGCTGTGGCATAGACGGCTAGCACATCTTGGTATGAGGAACCTTCAAAAACTCCTCAAGGGCGATCACATCCGAGGTTTAGAGGATGTTGTGTTTGAGAAAGACAGGCCTTGTAGAGCGTGCCAAGCCGGGAAGCAGGTTTGAGGACCTCACCCGGCCAAGAACATCATGACTACAACAAGACCTCTCGAGCTACTTCACATGGACTTATTTGGTCCAATTGCCTACATAAGCATCGGCGGTAACAAATATTGTTTAGTACTTGTTGATGATTTTTCTCGCTTAACTTGGGTTTTCTTTTTGCATGATAAGTCGGAAACACAAGGAATACTCAAGAAGTTCTTCAAGCGAGCTCAAAACGAATTCTCATTGACAATCAAGAACATTCGAAGTGACAACGGCACGGAGTTCAAGATCACACAAGTGGAGGAGTACCTTGATGTATAAGTCATAAAGCACGAATTTTCAGCTCCGTACTCCCCACAACAAAACAGAGTTGCCGAAAGAAAGAACTGAACTCTCATAGAGATGGCAAGAACAATGCTCGATGAGTACAAGACCTCGGATCGATTTTGGACGGAAGCGATTAACACCGCTTGCCACGTCGTAAATCGACTTTATCTTCATCGACTACTCAAGAAGACATCCTATGATCTACTCACCGGTAACAAGCCAAATACTTCATATTTTCGAGTTTTCAGTTCTCCATGTTATATCTTGAACAAGAAGCCTAGGACTTCAAAGTTCCCTTCGAAGTCCGATGAAGGTTTCTTGCTTGGTTATGATTCGAACACTTACGCCTATCGTGTTTTCAACAAGACCTCCGGACTTGTTGAAGTAGCACGTGACGTAGTGTTCGATGAGACTAATAACTCCTCAAAGGAGCAAGTTGATCTATGTGAACTAGGTAAAGAAGAAGCTCCCTGTCAAGCATTTAAAAGAATGGCCTTAGGTGAAGTTCGACCACAAGAGTCACCTCTACACATGTATGAGAAAGATGAACCACAAGAGGAGGTCAATGATCAAGGGGGGGCTCCCACACAAGATCAACCACAGGAATACGAAGATAATCAACAAGTCAATGAAGGCAACCATTTAGGGGGAGAAGAAGATGATCATGAAGATACAATGCCTCAAGTGCCACACCCAAGAATACACCAATGCGTCCAAAGGGATCACCCAATCGACAATATCATCGGTGACATCCGAAAGGGAGTAACCACTAGATCTCGTATACCAAACTTTTGTGAACACTATTCATTTGTATCCTTTTCGGAACCGCACATGGTTGAGGATGCATTGAAAGATCCGCACTGGGTGGTGGCAATGCAAGAATAATTGAACAACTTCAAGTGGAACGAGGTGTGGGAACTCGTGGCAAGACCCAATGCGAACATTGTCGACACCAAGTGGGTCTTCCGCAACAAACAAGATGAACACGGGGTGGTGACATGGAAAAAGGCACGACTTGTGGCCAAAGGGTGTTCACGAGTCAAAGGTTTGGATTTCGACGAGACCTTTGCTCCAGTAGCTAGACTTGAATCTATTAGAATATTACTTGCATATGCTACTCACCATGATTTCAAGCTGTATCAAATGGATGTGAAAAGCGCCTTCCTCAACGGACCAATCAAGAAGGAGGAGTATGTGGAGCAACCCCCCAGGTTTGAAGACGAAGAGTTCCCCGACCACGTATTTAAATTGTGTAAGGCTCTCTACGGCCTCAAACAAGCTCCTAGAGCTTGGTATGAGTGTCTTAGAGGTTTCTTAATTGAAAATGGCTGTAAGGTTGGCAAAGTAAATTATACACTATTTACAATGAATTTTGACAATGATCTTTTTATTTGTCAAATTTATGTTGATGGTATAATCTTTGGGTCAACTAATCAATCTTTTTGTGAGGAATTTAGTAAAATCATGACAGATAGGTTTGAAATGTCAATGATGGGAGAATTAAAGTACTTCTTGGGATTCCAAGTGTGGCAACAAAATGAAGGGACGTTTATAAGCCAAACCAAGTACAGGCAAGACATACTCAAGAAGTTTGGTATGGACAAGGCGAAGCCTATAAAGACTCCCATGGCAACAAATGAACACTTGGATCTCAATGAAGATAGACCAAGCGTCAACCAAAAGGTATATCGCTCCATGATTGGATCTCTACTCTATTTATGTGCATCTAGACCAGACATTATGTTGAGTGTATGTTTGTGTGCAAGATTTCAAGCCAATCCTAAGGAGTGTCACTTGAAAGCCATAAAAAGGATCTTGAGATATTTAGTTCATACACCCAACCATGGTCTTTGGTACCCAAAAGGCTCAAAATTCAATCTCATTGGTTACTTCGATACAGATTATGCCGGGTGCCAAGTATATAGAAAAAGCACCTTCGGTACATGCCAATTCCTAGGGAGATCCTTAGTTTCTTGGTCCTCCAAGAAACAAAATTCCATTGTCCTATCCACAGCCGAAGCGGAGTATGTTGCAGCTGGGAGTTGTTGTGCACAACTCCTTTGGATGCGACAAACTCTAAGGGATTACGGTTACAATATGAACCGTATTCCACTCCTTTGTGACAATAAGAGTGCCATCAAAATTGCCCACAACCCAGTTGAACACTCTAGAACTAAACACATAGATATAAGACATCACTTTTTGAGACATCATTCCATGAAAGGAGATATAGCCATTTCCCATGTTAACACCCAAAAGCAACTGGCCGACATATTTACCAAGCCACTTGATGAAAAACGCTTTTGCGAACTCCGAAATGAACTAAATATCCTTGATGCTCGGAGTGTGGCTTGAAATGCTGCATACCTGTATGAATTCTTCAAAATATGTTGATTGGATTGTGAAAATCATCTCTATCAATTTTCTTCCGAAAACTATGTTAATTGTTAGATCTTATTGAATTATGATCATTGCTTGATTGTTGTATGCTTACTGATCATATTCATCAAGATTATTTGTTTTGATTTGCCTCCTATTTTCTAAATATGTACCTTCAAATATATATGAATGGGCTAAGCAATACTTGCCTGGTGACCACGGACTAGCCCATGGTTACCCGGACTAGTCCGCCTACGCAGACTAGTCCGCAGAGAGCCGGTTAGGCCGGACTAGTCCGATATTGTCCTCTCGAAAAGTCCGAACTAGTCCGGTCATCTCCGGACTTGTCCGATTTTTCGTGTCCTTAACCCTAGCCGCTGCCAAACCCTAATCACTTCACCTCCACTCTTGCCTCACGTGTTCTCTCTCTTCCACTCGAGCTCCCAAGGCGATTTTTCATCCCCTCCACCCAAAAGCTCTGCATTTGGGTGGAGACCAAGCATCCTTGCTCGAAGATTGAAGTTCACGGACAAGTCCAGACTTCAACAACTTCCTCTTCGAGCATCAATCGATTTCTTCGGTAATTTTCGCTCAAACCCTAGAAATTCCAAATTTCTTGATTGTTGATCAAATAGCCTAGCATATCTCACTATATACATGCCTCCTTGATGTATTAAGTTTATGCTATGCTTGTTGTGCATTAGGAATCACCATTTGACTGGTACCTTAGGTTTTTGAGTATGAACACCGGACTAGTCCAATCCACCATGCACGGACAAGTCCGGGCACCCGGACTAGTCCGTGCCTGTACACCGGACAAGTACGATTTTTCTGAACTCAAAAACTAACTTTTCAATTCCTCAATGCAATTCCTTGCTATCCTTTCACACCTATGCCCTGTACCATTCATTATCATTCATGCCACTCATTCTCAAGTCATGTCGAGCTCGAACAATGAAGTTTCCGATTTTGAGGCCGAGATGGACCACGAGGTGGCACCTCGGACCTCGACGAGTTTTGGTAAGAAGCGCCAAGAGAGACATTCCGAGCTAGCTCCGTCTCCTCCTTAGGCTCGGAGGAAAGTACTAGCGAAGAAGCCGACCTCCAAGGTGCCAGCTTCTAGGGCTACCACCGGTGGTGGCCCTAGCTCGGCAAGTGCCCGCCTAGCTAAAGGCAAGGGCAAAGGGATAGCAACGGGTCCAGTTGGCCCGTTGAAGATCCATGCTCCAAGGGAAGGGGTCCGGAACCCCACTGAAGAGAAGTTCATTGGGAAAGGCAGTGATTCGGCGACAAAGTTCAGAAGCATTGATTGGTATGGCCGACTAAAGCAAGCTGCAAACGGAAGATTTTGGTGCAACTTCCATGCATATTTCTACAGATCTGTCTCTCTCCCAATGAAGACACCGGTTGTGCGCAGTCAATGGATTGATTGGGTGCACTTTGAGAAGAAGGGCTGCTCCCCATTCAATGAAGTGGTGGAAGCCATTGAGAGGCATGGCCTGAAGGATCTCTTTGCCTTCAGGAACAACTGGAATGATGAGGTCATTGCGCAATTCTTTGCGACATGCGGGTGAAGATTAGGAAAGTGTTACTTGGATGACTCATGGATCCAAGTACAGTATAACTCAAGAAGATTTTGCAAGCCTGCTTCACCTTGACACCTCAAGATCTAACTGCTTGATCATCCACAACATAGGTGTCATTGAGAAGGATAAGATGAAGTTCTTATATGAGCCAAACTCCAAGGAGTTCAACCCCCCCATCCACAAAGAACATGAAGGTGTTCTTTGTGGTGCTTAATAGAGTCTTGAGAAGACCATCGCTCACAAGGATGGAGATGTCGGGAGTGTGCAGGGTTATCTCTAGACATTGATGATAGTGACAAGCAAGGGCCACCAGTTTGATGTGGCGGACTACATTTGGAATGGCATGGTTATCATATCCTGCACACCCAACAGATCTTGTGGGTATGCCCCATATCTGATGTTTGTGATCGAGAAGGTCACCGAGAATTAATTTGTCAAGGATGTGGAGCATCTACCCCTGAGGCCTCAGATGCCTCAAAAGTCAAGTATCCAGGCTGCTCCCTCGCCGGCCTCCAGTCCTGAGTCACCGGCAAGAAGATCTGAAGATACAAGAGCTGCCCCTGCTAGTAGGGCAGTCCCTCAAAGGGGATTAGCCAGTGGGATCTTCAAATACCTGGCTGCCATCTCCGCTTCCTGCAAAATGGCCGAAGTGAAGGCCCATAATCTCAACAAGAGAAGAAAGGAATATATGAAGTATGTGAAGGAAAATGTGAAGCAAATTTGCCAAAAACTGGAGATCAAACCCATTGGGGCTCTAGTAATCTCTGAAGATTCAGACTCAGACTTCACCGATCTTGGGCCCTTGACCCCCTCCGAGCTTGCCTACTTTTGCATTGGGGGCTCGAGTGACTCCGCACCTCCTCCTCCACCACATGAGGCTGAAGATGAAGATGACGAAGACGATGATGAGAGGACTGATAGCGAAGAGTGAAGACCTTAGGACCCTCCTCTCCTTCTTTTTGGTGTCTTGATGCCAAAGGGGGAGAGATTGAGGGGGAGTCTTAGCTGTAGGATGCAAGGAGAGAGCTCTCTTGTATGCTTTTTGTCTATTTTGCGGGTTGTAAAGCTTTAACTATGTTCTTATGTTAATTATGGTTCTGTGATGCGATGTTATGATCTTTTGAGAAGTAAATGTTGAGTTACGTGATTTTGCTCCTAGAATGACATATATGCTTGCTTTTGATTGATTAATGTCATTTATGTCATTCTCATTGTTTCAACATATTTAGTTATGCATCCCACCATAAAGAATGCACATTTGGATTATGTTTTCACTGCTTGATGTATTTTAGACCCATATGTGCATGCTTTATGAAAATCTCAATTTTTATCATATTTTGTGAAATCTCAATTGGTTGTCATCAATCACCAAAAAGAGAGAGATTGAAAGTGCATCTAGGAATCCCTTGTTGGTTTTGGATTATTTATGACAAGCATTTGAGATCCTAACCTCTTTGTTGAGATGAGCACAGATTTTAATAGCAAAATAAGCAAAGTGCCAAAAAGAAGGAATAATGAGGAGCAAAGTGGAAATGAGCTCAAGGAAGAAGAATAATAGATCATTGTGTATGGAGTGTGTTAAGGAAACACACCCCAAGAGCTCAATCACAATTAAACACACACATTGCACAAAGTTACACAGGACCGGACTAGTCCGACTGACACCGGACTAGTCTGATATCCTCTCTGCACAAAATCGGACAAGTACGATATCCATCGGACTAGTCCGATATCTCTCTGACTAGAATCGGACTAGTCCTCTCCAGTGCGGACTAGTCCTCAAAACACTTCACAAGTCACACGAAACCGGACAAGTCCGATCACCAACGGACTAGTCTGATATCCATTCTGATCCAAATCCGACAAGTCCGATATTAGCACGGACTAGTCCGAAAAACCCTCTGACCTAAATCGGAAAAGTCCTCCAAGTGCGGACTTGTCACCCAATTATCGGACTAGTCCGAAGATTTCCAGAAGCGAAATGGGACAAGTCCGCTCCTAGTCGGACTAGTCCGATATTTTGGGACACTTAGGGTTTGCTACACACAGCACACCGGACTAGTCAGGTGTCCACCACGTACTAGTCCGATCTTTCGAAACCCTAACGGTAACTTTTAGAAACCCCATATAAATAGAGGTGCACGACCCAACTTTGAACTCTCTCGAACCCTAGCGGTGTCACACCTCCCAAGAGCCTCAAAAACCACATCTCTCCACGAAATTAAGTGCAACAAAGATCAATCCTTTGAGGATTCACTCTAGATCATTGGAGAGACACGTTCAACACTCATTGAGCTCTTGGTTTGATTCTCTAACACACTCCTGTGATTTCATAGTAATCTTTTGAGTGTGTTCTTGGTGGTATTTCGAGTTGTAATCCAAGGGAGCTCTCAACGTGTGAGAAGGCCCCTTTGAATTCGGTTATTCACCCCTTTGTGATAAGGGTAAGAGGATTGGCCTTCGTAGCAATCCGACGAGGGTAGGGTTGGAGAAGACCCGATCCTTTTGTGGACTCCTCAATGTGAATGTAGGTTGCCTCTGTGGGAACCGAACCACGGGATAAATCTCTTTTGTTCTTGTTTTGTGTTCATCGTTCTTTACATTATATCAATCTAGGGTTTCAATTAATCTTGCTCACTTTATGTTGAAATATCAAACTTAAGATTGAATTGTAATTTACCCTAGTATATATTCTTGCAACACATAAACTACAAGTATATTTCCGCTGCTACACCCTAGAATCAAACTTAATAAATCTAACTTGATCAACCTAGTTCGTACACACCGGACTAGTCCGCACTTTACTGGACTAGTCTGATATCTCTGGTTTTGAACTGGTTGTTAAGTGTTGCAGGTTTCGTCAAATATCAAAAAGTCCTATTCACCCCCCCCCCCCCTCTAGGCCACATTCAATGTTTATGTGTATCCCTGCATGTGGAGTTCCATGCTTAGGTGAGACGGTTAAGTCTTGCTGAGCCTTCGTGCTCACGGTTGCTATATTAAGTTGTTTGCAGGTGAGATGTATGAGGAAGGGCCCAATGATGAGGTGATGCCCCCGTTGGGGTATACCGCCGAGTGGAGCCCTGCACACCGCCGTGATCTTTTGTGTGCTGCTAGTGTGTAGCGTCCCCGAGCTGGACGACTGCACTTTTGCATAGCTAGACTGAGAGTTTAGCTATGCGTATTAATTCCGTTGAGCAATATGTATTGTAAAAGACTTCCACTATTTCTATAAATAAAACTTTGTATTTTGTCGTATTCTTTTCATGTGTGCTGTTGGGTGCCGCATCGCATGACACCACCCTCTGCGATTCCTGAAATGTGTGGACCCAATCTTCGCAGCCTGGTATTAGAGCCGCATTGGGAATAGCACGCTCGAAAAGAGCCTATTTTGAAAACTTAGAAGTAGTCGAGTGAGGATTAGTTATTATACCCACATAAGGTCTACTATAGTATTAGTTACTTAAGGGGCAAACTAACTTATGTGTTATTATATTCTGTAATGACACTCCGACGTCAGGTAAGAGGTAAGGTACGCCACTGGAAGCAGATCAATTGTAGTAAGTCACCATGTGAGAGGTAGCATGTGATTGTTTTTTTGGCTTAGCACGAAAAGCCAATATGAGTCTCTGAAACTCTCTGTGTTTCTGAGAACATATGACACGCGATACTCCAGTGTGCTTCAAAATTAGTGGGAGCCCCCGTCGGTTGGGACATAACCTGATGCGGCTCCTACTGGTGCAGCATTATGCAAAGATGTGGGACCCCATCGGGTGGTAGAAAACCCAGTCATGTATCTCGAGACGTGGCTTAGCTCTGGGCGGCCCGTATGGAATGAACCAGGACAAATGTTCTTACTTTCATATATATTATTGTGACTGCCTGAAATGATTGCCCGTGTGGGCTGTTGCATACGGCACCATAATGAGTGTTTTGTAAATTGAGTGTCTTATGCAGGTACACTAACCACATGATCATATTACGCTTGGAAAACATTTGCGAATGACCGTTTATAGCACTACCGATAGATACATATATGCCGGTAAGATCCGGTTAGGATTTTTACTTTTGTGAGGCACGTAGTACTTTTGTGAGGAAATGTGAAGCATGCCAATTTCATGCAAAGAAAATTCACACACCAGCTCAGCCCTTACAAATGATACCTCCTACATGGCCCTTCGCTGTGTGGGGGATGGACATCTTGGGACCTTTCCCAAGAGCCGTTGGAGGTTACAAGTTCCTGTACGTTGCCATTGACAAGTTCACCAAGTGGCCGGAAGCAACTCCAGTTGTGACAATCAACAAGCAATCTGCTATCAACTTTTTACAGTCCATTGTATGCAGATTTGGAGTCCCAAACAAAATCATCACTGATAATGGGACCCAATTCACAAGCTCCGCATTCCAAGGATATTGCAAAGACCTCGGCATACAGGTTTTCTACGCCTCCGTAGCTCACCCAGCCAGCAATGGCCAAGCCGAGAGAGCAAATGCTGAAATCCTTAAAGGACTTAAAACGCGCACCTATGAGCGTTTGAAAAAACATGGAGCCAACTGGATTGAAGAGCTTCCGCCCACTTTATGGGCCAACAGGACATCTCGAAACTGGTCAACTGGAGAGACACCCTTCTTTTTGGTGTACGGAGCTGAAGCAATCCTTCCTCCGGAAATCACCTTCGGTTCACTCCGGGTCCAGACCTTCGACGAAGCCGCGCAGGACCAGCTCCGGCGTGAAGACCTAGACCTCCTTGAGGAGGGAAGGTGCCAAGTAGCTGTTCGGAATGCCCGATACCGCCAAGCTCTACGGCGTTATCACCAGCGGCATGTACACAACCGAGAGCTCGAGGAAGGCGATCTGGTGCTACGGAGAATACAATCCAGAGAAGGGTCAAACAAACTCTCCCCCGACTGGGAGGGGCCCTTCCGAGTGATTAAAGTATCCCGTCCTGGAAGCGTTCACTTGGCTACTAAGGATGGGACACCTCTCCCAAATCCTTGGAACATTGAGCACCTCCGTAAGTTCTACACTTAATACCACAGAGGTGAGTCTTGAGTAACTTGAGATGTATGTTATAGAGTCATTGTACAGAGTCGGGTAGTTCCTCCGGGAGAGTAGCCAGACCTTTCCCGAAAGGTCCGCAAAGCTCATGCAACGCTTGTCACAGTCTCAGGACTAAAAGTGTCGCTAACTACCCTGGGTCAAATGAGAAATGAAACACGCTTAGCCTGGTTCTGTACCCTAAGAGTGTACTTGTTTCCCCTGTACCCCAGACCTATAATGAAAGACATTTTCATGTGAAATAGACTCCACGTGCATTTATTTTGTACAGGCTCAACATTTTTATTTTTCTCTTTCTTGTCTATAACAAAGACGTGCAATTCTTAAGAAATTTTAGTTCAACCGGTTTATATATGATTCGAGTTGTATTGTCAATTCTTTTGGATTCAAATATTGTTCATGGCCAACTCGCCTGAAAGCCGCCAAGCCAACCTAGGGCTGGAGTGTGCTATCGACTTAGCCTGGTCAAACACCCTAAGTACGCCACTCTACCTACACCCCGGCAGGCCGAAGTAAGGCGGGTCCGTGTACAGTTGGATCTGGAAGAAAAGAAAATGCATTCGGTTGTATTTAGAATCGCGTTCGACTTAAAATCTTTTTGAGAATCGTAAGCCACAATGAAACTATCGACAAGAAACGAATTTTACTATTTTTCTTAGCTTAAGTGTGCAGGAAAATAAAATATACGTTGATGGAGAAAAGCCGGAGCTAACTAAGCTCCGACTCCCCTAGGGGGGCCAGCCGTCGACGCTGAATAAAATATGGTGAGAAGACCCCGTAAATGGAGTCTGCTGCCAACAAACTAAGTGTTGACAAAGGTCACTGCCGGAGCTACTAAGCTCCGACACCCCGGAGGACTAACTATCGATGCTCTACGCGTTGATAGAGACTATTGCCGGAGCTATCAAGCTCCAGCGATGGACAATGCCGGAGCTCCTAAGCTCCGACAACCTCAGGGGGCCTTCACTATCAAAGACTTCGAACCTAAATTCTACAAGTTTGGAGCAAAAGAGTCTTCAACAAAACGCAATATCCTCTTGGTACATGTTCACAATCAAATTGTGTACATCTACCAGGGGGCCAAGTGAAGATAAAAGTGTTAGTGTTGAAGACAAAAATTGAAATTCACAAAAATTTTGGGGATTTCATTTATCTGGAGACAAGGGATTACATCTGGAGAAAAGGGATTACAAAATTGAGGAAGAAGAAGAGAAAATACAAGTGAGAACTATAGAGATGGTCCTAGACCCTATGGAAGAATTGAGCGACCTTCTGGGCAACCTCCGACACGTTGGCTCGGGTAGCTTCGCCTTCCCCTTCGACGGGACCTTCAAGCACCGGGTCCAGAGGAAATTGGGAGTTCCGGCTGGTGTAGCACGTCAGCACATATTCTGCGACGTTCTTCGCCAGGGATTGCCCCTCAACCTCCAGTTGGTCCGCGATGACATCGCCCACCTTGGAGAGCTTGCTACCTGCTTCGCTCAACGCCTGCAACGCTAGGTCCGGCTCCGGCTCCGGATCATCCGGGCGCACGGGGCTGAAACCCATCGGTGTCAGTGCATCATTGGCCTTGCTCAAGAACTCCCAAATCTGTAGGGAGTCCTCAGCCCTCAAGCCCTTCATCTCTTCCAGGGATCTTCTGGCCGCCACCAGTTCAGAATTCTCGCGGGTAATGCGCTCAACTTCTTTGGCGTTTTGCTGAATCTTTTCAGCAACCCGCCTTTCGAGTTTTCCGAGCTCCTCCTCCCAGAGATGGATCTTGTTCCGGCGGTCAACCAGGTCCTTCTCTCTACCCCTCACTTTCTTCTCTCTAGCAGTAAGGGCACACTCTTGTTCATAGAGTTCCTGCCCTCGCACCCAGACCTTCTCCTCTTCCTCTTGGCAGCGCTCTTCCAATTTCTTGGCGCGCTCCTCGAGGCCCTTGTCAGCCAGAGCCACCTTCTCGGTGAGCTCCTCCTCCCTCCCCAAGACGTCATCCCGCAGCTCTAGGAGTTTCTGCTCTTCATCTTCGAGCCGTTTCTCCCTCTCTTCAAGTGCCTCTCGGCGCTTGATGAGTGCAGTGTTAATGGCCTTAAGCTGCTCGTGGCGTGCATTGGCCGCATTATTGGTTGCTTTGGACTGATCGTAGATCTCCCGGGATTGAGCGTCGAGGGCACGAGTCATACTCTCCCTGTCATCCAGTAACTTGCCCCAGTACTCCAGGCGGATCTTCTCCCGCTTGATCCATTCTTTGTCATCTGCTAGCCTCGACTGCGCCAGCTTGGTCTCGAAGTAGAGCCGGTTACGCCACCGCCTAAGGGTTTGGCGCTCCTCTTCAAGAGCCGTGCTGTCGTGGAAGAAGGCCAGTTGGACTTGAAGTAGACTGGAACATGCGTTGTCAATAGACAGTGACAACGGGATGGGTTCCGGACCTGCTGGGGTCTCCTCCACTGGTTCCAGCGGGTCTTCAGATACAAAAATTGGGTCCCACTCCACAAGAGTGGTCCCATGAGTCTCTATGGCACTAGGGCCGTCCTCCGGGATGGCCTCAGTCGCCATCGAGGAAGGCCCTGCCGCCAGGTCTTCGCCCACCCCCTCAGGCAGGGGGCCAGCAACTTCGCATGGGCACTCCGGCTTGGCCGAAGGTACCTCCGACGTCGTCGCTTCCGGAGCAAGAGCTGCTACTGGCTCCGGTCTGGGCACCTCTTCTGATGAGGGCTCAAGCTCCGTCACCTCTTCAACAACCGGCTCAGGAGCCAGAAGATCTTCAACATCGACCGGCCCTGTGGTCGGAGCTCCAACAATGACCGGCTCAGCGGCCGGTGCTTCGAAGGTAGCCGGCCCAACTGCCGAAACTACCTCAGTTTCTGGCGCGCACGCCGGAGCTTCAATCACCTCCGGCTCAACCGCCGGGGCTTCGACAATTTCTGGCTCAGAGGCCGGGATTACTGCTTCCTCCGGCTCAACAGCCGGAGCTTCCATCATCGCAGCACCAGAACCCGGAGCTTCAACCTCCGGGACGGGTGCCGCTGGCGCATCTTTACTCCCGTGGTCCGGCGCTACCACGGGAACATCTGGGGATGAGTCGAGGTCCATGACCACGACAGTCGGCGCCAGAGCTGTCGCAGCTTCGGCCACCACTTGGGGCGGCACCGGGACAGGAGCAGAAGCTCCCCCTCTCACAACTTCAGCCACTGTGGCCGAGGGTGGAGCCTCACTCCCCTTCTTGGAGACGCTGCAGATAATGAACGAATAAAATTAAAAAACAGTTGCTACAATTAAAACAACTATCCAAGGTAGAAATAAAAAATTACCTTGGGAGGCTTCCGCACCAGCTTGCTCGGAACCTTTTTCCCGGGCGTTCTGGGCTAGCCATAGCCGGCGTGGAAGCTCCGGAAGGCCCCCCGGAACTCGTCGCGGCCATGGGTGTTTCCCGGGTCGAGCCCCCCCTCGATCGGGAAGAACCCCCGGACCTGGAGACCTCCACCGGCCCAGGCGCTGGAGTCGCACGCCCGGAGCTAACACCCCGGGAGGACCCCACTGCGGGAACAACCGCGCTCCGAGAGGACCCCACCACGGGAACAGTCGCGTTCCGTGATGACTCCACTACGGGAACAGTCACCGTAGCTGCAGAGGACCTTCCCCTCGGGGAGAAGGAGCCGACGCAGAAGTAGCGGGCCCGACAGACCTTCCTTCGGCGTACTGCAACTTCCTCTCCCGGCTCACTGGTTCACCCGCCAGCTCCTTGCCCTTGCCGATGACTTCTCCCCTCGGCTTAGGAGCAGAGCCGGAGCCATCCTTGGGTACTCCGGGACCGCTACCCCTGAGGTTGGTCTTCTCTCGACGACACCAAGGTCGTCAAGCATGGGCATCTTCCGCCGGAGCTCCCTGTTGAACTCCACTTCCACGTTCAGAGGAAGAAAAGCTGATGGCGGAGTCAAGTCGTCGCCTTCGACGTCGATGCCGTGCTGGAACTTCTTGAGGTGGAACTCCAAGGTTTTCCCCACAATGTTGGACTTCAACCCGGTCTCGACCCGGTCGTCGTCCATCACGCTGTTGAGGGCCCAAGCGAGTTTCTCCCTCTTCTTCAGCGGTGCCCACCTATTGACTAGGAATTTACAAAACACCGCTTGAGGGGTTAATCCCCCCTCCACGCAATGGCGAATCCTGGTCAGAACAGGGTCGAAGGCATCCGCCAGCACCGGAGCTTCACTCCAGATCGTTGTGTCAATGTTGGGGAGGCCATCAGGCAGCTCCAACATCTCGTGCTCCTCCACCCTGACGACTATCCAGTCTTTCTTCCAATCATCCCACTTCCCAGGGGGAAATGACCGGAGGTACTTGAATGGGCACTTCTTGCGCTTCACAAAGTAGTAGAAGCCAAGATACTCTTTGCTCCGGCCAGTGGTGTGGACAGTGAAGAAGGTCCGGAAGAGTTCAATGCAGGGGGGATGCCCACCCACATCTCACAGAAGTGGACGAAGATAGACACGAGGAGAATGGAGTGGGGGTCAAGGTGGTATAACTGCAGACCATAGAAGTCTAGCAGCATCAAGAAAAAGGAAGAAAAAGGTGGGATCAACCCCACCATGGCGTACGAGGAAAAGTACACCATTTCGCCGGAGTGCTCCTTCTCGAACGGGAGCTCTCCACCGGCGCAAACCGAGCGGTTGAAGAAGTCCGAGGACCACCCCATGACGGCCCGAACCTTCTTCAGGTCGCCATCGGTTTTCAAGCGACTTTCGCGGAGACCCAACTCCATCGCGGCACAGTTAGGCAAGAGAAGAAAAGCAAAGTGCAAGTTGGGAGTTTGAGCGCAAGATTAGATGGGAGGCATGAAGAACTCCTGACGGTGCGCGCTTTCCTTCTTAAGTAAGCCCTCGCAACGCTTGGATGGAAACCGCAAGGAAGTCGAAGGTACCACCCAAAAATTCCACCCAGCCGATGACAAGCGGGCCCGGGACCACCCCGATGATCAAGTCGAGGTTCTTAACCAGGTGAACGGTTATCATCAAGAGGCGGGAAGCCCAAAGGCGGCGGCCTGACAAGGCACACGGAACTGATACGGCTTTCGTATCGGGAACCGGCGACCTTCAATTGCGTGAGATCCGCACGCCAAAGATCTCATCTGCTGCACGCGGGATGCGCCACACGGCGAGGATTTAACTCTAAGTCCTTGCCAACGGCACCTTCAAAGACCCTTGAAGACTCAGTTCAAAAGTCGCGAGGGTGGACCCACCTCCGGCGGAATGACTTCACCCCAGTGGTCTTCCCCGGAGGTAGGTCCAGGGGGCCACTGTCGGTACCCTAGAAACCGTACACCCCTTGAGGTTATAAAGATTTCAAAGGAAAGTCATCTACTTGGTTTGAAGACCCTCAGAGGCCCACATGTCAGACATAACCGGACCCACTCTCCAACATGGTTAATCCCTGGGTCGCCACGTGTACTACCAAATCGGAGCTACCGCCCACAAGGGGGAAGCTCCGGACGATGTACTGAAATGGCACCTCCGGACTTAACCACAGACCGAGAGAAGCTCCGGACCTGACACGTGTCGGGTAGCCCCGGAGCTACCTGTTTCCCACAGTATGCTTCGGAGCTGCCACGTGTCCAACCGTCAGATCTTCAGCCCCTAACCCCCGGAAGACCTCGCAACGGCTCCGGATCTTCAAAGGGGAATCAAGGACTTCAAGACCCGATTAAGTGTCATTAATGCCATATTAATGACACTTAAGCGGACGATCTTAACACCAGTAACGGTGCCGTCAAAGCCCGTTACAGGGTCATTAAGTGCAATTAAACGTGTATCAATACTAGTAACCGCCGGGGCCATATGTCGGGCCAGGCTAATTTGTAACGGTCTTCCCTTGTACTATAAAAGGACAGACCGACGAGACACGAGAGACAGACACACGCCATTGACGCTCAACACAAGCTCATACAGCTAATACAACACCAACACACCCGTGGAGTAGGGTATTACGCTCAGGCGGCCCGAACCACGTAAACTTTTGTGTATCCTGTGTCAATTCTTACTCACCTTCTTGAATCTCCACGCGCCCATACCGAACATCAAACTCCTCTATCACTTTAGCAGTGTAGGGAGATCTGCCGGTTCCAAACCACCGACAAAGTTTTTGCTGCAGGTGATGATCTTTTTGATGAAGGGTTCACCGGTGAGGCGTTGCCTCCGTCGGGGTACACGGCCGAGTGGGAACCCTGCCCGCCGCTGTGATTTGTCCGGTGTGCTGCTAGTCTGATTCCATTCTAGGGTTGAACGGAATGACTTTTGCATAGCTTAAGCTTGAGTGTGGAGAGCTATGAACTTATCCTCAGCTGTAATGTATTTTACTGTACATTATTTGTAAAAGACAAAGCTTGTATAACACTATGTTGTTTTATGTAATATGATGTATCTTTCTCTGTATGCTGTTGGGTGCTGCATCGCACGGCACCACCCAATTGCGATTCCTGGAATGTCGGGACTTCGGTCCCCACAAAACATAGAGCCCTGTTTTCTGCCAGAAAAATACCCGATTTTAAAAAGCCATGACTCGCAGTAAAAAACTCCAATGAAGATGTACCATACATTGTTAGAAATAAAAAATAGTCCACTAAAAAGTTTATGTTCATCCCTAGAGCAGAACCCATCTCTAACCTGTTCAAAATTTTGAAATTCCAAACTCTGTCAAATCTGGACAGAAACTGGAAACAGTTTCTGGACTCTTCACTAATTCGACCATAACTCTCTGTAGAAGATTCAAATGGGTTCATACGATATATTTACGGAAACCTTACGAGATATGTAAAAATGTTGTAATTTAAATTTCTGTCAAATTTTGATATTATCTATTTGTATATTTGTGCTCAAACCAGCAATATACAAAGGAGGTGCTGTCAAAATTTCACTAAAAATCTTGGAACTCTGTCAAACATTAAAAATCCATATCTACTAAACCAGAACAGAAATGGAGATAAACAAATACATTATGTAAAGGTATTTAAGTGTACTACAACTTTGTAATTCAGCTCAGGTCCTAATTGTTCTTCTAACTGGTCGAAATTTTCAAATCCCTCCAAACTGGTTGGTGGAACAGAAACTGTCACTGAAATCCAGTTTCAAGTTTTCCTTTGTCATTTGAGTGTGGATTCATTTCCATGCTTCATTTTTCACACCCATGAACTATTGATCAACACTATTTTGATCCTCATTTTCGATCGTAGTTCATTGTACTTTCAAAGCCCAATTCAAAAGCTTCCGACTGATGTATATAGGATTTCTAAAAAAAGACTTCATCGGAATAAAAAATCCTTAAGATATTCTACTTCAAACATCGGTCTTATCTTATCTTCGACTTATCATACGACAAATGATAATACTTTTAGTGAGTAGTGTGTATTCAAAAACTTTTGTATACATACATAAAGCTCACTGGTTCTACTATATTCATATATTCAAAATTTTAATCATTTACACCGCCAAATCAGTTCCATTCAAGTTTTCAAAGTTCATCCTCGTGATCCATGTTTCATACAGTATAAATCCTGTCGTACTCCTCGGCTGAACATGTGTGAATAACTATTAAAAAGCTTGGGAGATTCTATCCAAGCTTGATATTTTCAACTCTTCAGATTTAGCCTCCGACACCATATGACCTTTTATTACTTCTTAAGTGCTAAATCTGTTCAAAATAGAATAAATCACTAACTTTCAACTTGATTAGTATTGATTGATGTCTATGTGGATACTCCAGGGAAAGTTATGAAGGTTAGTAGATTGGAATTTAAGGGGGAAGGAGTGCAACCAAGTTGATCATGATGTTCGAACAACCGATATTGTCCAATGGGTTATGTTAACACCAAGCAACAAAATGGAATTGTGTCTTCGAGTAATCAAAGTATGAATACAAGACCAGATCAGCATAAAGAAATGATTAAGCTTTCGTAGTATGTTCCCTACAATGCTTGCTAACGCTCTTCTCAAGGATCCATGAACTTGGTCAAGTCTAGATGGTGGCATCCCTTGTTAGCGTCACTTCATGACCAAGGTATCCGCAACTGACAAAGTTGAGATATTCCTTATTTGAGTTGAATTTTTTTACTCATTCTTGCTCACAACCTAAAAGATGATGCACCATACATATTGTGAATCGCTGAAAATTGCACGACCGATCATGTGCAAAACCTTGTATGCACCATACATATGCATCATTGTGCACCATACATATGCATCATTATGCACCATACATAGGCACCAATTAAACCATATCATGTGCATATGTATTGCACCATACTACATGTGATGCATCATGAATCATCATCACTAATGAAATAAGCGAGCTATGATGCATGATTAAAACTAAAAATCTGAGCAAGATTGTGTATCTCTTTTCAAACTATTAAGTAGTATCGAGTAACCTTGATCTTCTCACAACTCTTGTATGTCATCATACTACGCGTAAATCTTTTCATTGAGTAATACACGAGAAACCATTACTCAATGTCCTTTGTAACTAAGCAAAAGCTTGAACCTTCATCTTTGAATTCTTTAGGTTCAAGTACCTTGATTGTTGAAACTATACAGTCAATCACCATGAGATCATTGTTAACGTATCGACCTTGTGAAAACCTTGATTATCCTTATTCACGAGGATTCCATTGGATTGTTAACCTCGCGAAGCTCGTTGAACTTGACCTAAATTCTTGATTTGATATATGGTGACTTTGACAAGTCAAAATTCTTGTAGTGACCATATCTTGGGTATCTTTGCACTTTGAAGATATAAGAGGAAACTGAATTTTAAATTCTCTTATCACAGTGTAAAGAGTTCTATTTTTTTTCTTCCACTTCTGAGATACAGACTCCTTACGAGTTTAGTGACTCATGGCTATTCTCGAGAAACACCTTGATTCATGTCGGAAAAAAATACTACGTTAAGGTTGTAAGGACTTGTGCAAATCAGAGCAAGCAACAAGAACAGTTGGCTGGTTAGTTCAAGGATATAAAGATGATCAAAAGAACTAAAGATCAAATGTTATGTTCTTCAAGTCAAGATTAGAATAGAAAGTACCTCACTTCAATGTAGAGAAAACGTAGCAAGACGCTAATGGCAGTTTGAGCACCCCATCATACTCAAATTATGGCATCCTCGAAGACACACCATGGGGACAAGAAGACAAATTCACTCCTCTTAATCAAAGTTGTTAGCATACCCGCATAGCAATTGTTACCCTTTTCAATTCCTTTTTCATTCATTAGAATCTCGGGCCGAGATTCCTTTATGGGGGAAGGATTGTAAATACCCATATTTGAAAAGAACGCGAATGCAAAAATGCAAACTTAAAATTTTTGAGTTTAGTTATAAGTTCAAATACACATTAATTATGCTAACTAATAAGTGGTGGTAAATAGAGACTTGTTAGAACTTTGAGCATTCTTTGGAAGGTTAGTATAGCTTTTAGAGAAATGGTTATTTCAAAGAAAGGATGTCAAGTTAATTCAAAATTCAAATCAAGCTACTGTTCAAACTAGGTTAACATGAAGATTTGAGATTCCCAATATATGCCCCATATATCAAATAGCCCCCCCCCCTGCAAATTTTAAGAACTTTGGAAGCACGATTACTATTTAATTCACTGTGTAGATTGAAATGCTTTTGAATTCAAATTCAAAATTGAATTTCAAATGAAACTTGATCAAAACAAGAATTTGACTTCGGAATCAAATCATGCATGTTTGTTTTAGTCTTCATGTAAAAATCTGGAATTTTCGTACAAAGGTTGGTAGTAGAATTCAAGGACCAGAGAAGATTTGGTTGAGAGAGGCAGTGGACCCCACATAGCAGTGAAACAAACACATACTGACTCTGTTCTTTCCTTCCCGGCACGCCACGATGGCTTTGCATGCAATACCGAGACAAAGCCCAAGGCTTGCCCTCTTCCAGCGCTGAACGCAGCTCGCAAGCTTCCACTTGAAGCCAACGTCATGCCCAACACTCCTCTCTGCCTCAGCTTTTGCTCTTGCGCCCCTGTTGTTCTTGCCATTCCTCTGCGTGCCGCTGCATCCCGGCACAGCGCTGCTCTGCTGCTATGGTGCAGCCCTGTCCGAGGCCAGTTAACAACCAAGCGCGCGTTACCATTCTCCACAACACATGCCCTCGTTGTTGCTGCGTCGGCCCTCACGGAACAGAGACATTTTTCTTCTTTTGCCGGCCACTTCTCTGTTGCAACATCGACCGGTGCTCCTCGTCGTTTTGCAGCTCGGCCGCAGTTGCCACAAGCATCGCCGAGGACCCCTCACAATCCTGGACTGGGTGCCTTGTTGTTCTGCGTCTTCCCCCGGTGGCCACGGCAAATTTTGCGTCTGTTCCTTTGGTGTCAGCCGCCGCCGCCTCTCCTCGATGCCAGACAGTTTCCGGCGTGTTCCCAACTCATGTATCACGCCAAAAGGTTCACTATAACCTCTAATTGCTTTCCTATTACCAGCATGCTCCTTCTTGCGTCATGCTCCTCAAATTTAGGTTTCTATTGTTGGCCACTTTTGTAATACAAAATCTTCTATGGAGAAATTCACCTTGCTCGGTGTATCTCGAGCCTTTCCAGTTCTTGAGTAGCTCCTACATGTTTTGGCAAGTGCCCACAAAGAAAAGTATTAGAACCAGATCAAGTAGCTGCTTCGGAAACCATAATTTTGTCGCCGGCGGCCATGGACTTAGGTCTCCATTGAATACCATCTTTCCGTCAATTTCTTGCAATTAAGGATCATATTTGGTTTCCTCATAGCTCAACGGTGCTGTAGGATCAAGAACCGAGCTCATTCCACCATTTCATAGCCGTGTCACCACCGCCGTCGAAACCGCCGTCGCCGCCATCGTAGACGGCCACCTTATCGTAGCCGCCGCACTGTTAGACCTTGCCCGACTCGTGTCCCTTAGTCCTGTGCACCTTTCTGGAAAAGCGGCGTGCCGGATACCGCCATTTGGGATGGGAACGGCGAGCGCTGCCACCCTGAGTCGCTACACGAGTGGTGTGGCCTGAGGTTGAAGATGACTCATCCTTGGAGCCCACCTGTCAGTCACACATTTTTTTTCGGATCTTATGTGGCATTTGATCCTTTGTGGCAATGTGGGTTTTTGCTGTGGTCCCACGTGTTGTTACACCGGGTTGGATGATTTAAATCCATGTGGGCCCAGCTGCTAATATTCAAACAATCCAATTGTACGTAAAAACAGATAATGGTTGAAACTTTGAAAAACCATAGATTCCTGTATATAGCTCTAATAATTCTCAAATAATTTTTTATAGAAATATTTTTATCACCAATATCCAGTATGAAAGTCCCTAATTTCGTCTGAATAATTCCACCATGATAAAAGCCTTAGGATTAAATTCCTGATGATCCATTCATTGGAAATTTCTAAAAGTTGGCCAGACACCTATGTTTAATGTCATTGAACTACAGTAACAAATTTCAAAGTAATTTGATTTGATTTGCTAGGTCCAATTGAGTTTCCAAGTTTCATGAACTTGAAAAATTGCAAAACATCCAGAAACTTTTTCAGAAAATTGTTCCAACTTCTAAAATCCATATCTCCCTGCAGAATTCTTAGAAAATTGTGAGACAAATTTTGTTGGACCCCTATTAACCTCCTCTATACACAAAACATACTTTTTTTTCCTATGTCAAAACTCCAGAACAGTTAGGAAATTTCAGACAAACCTAAAGCTTTATTGAATTTTGTAGACTACATTAGACCATTTCTTGTGCTGAAACTTTGCTGACACATTTCTTATGACCAATGCGGACCAATACAAAAATACCAGCTTCATCATGCTTTGTATTCGTCGAATTGTGTCATTGGTACCATTCTCCTACTTGAATGTCCATTTTGGAAATAATTTGGACATTTTTCTAATTCCAAATTGTTCCAATTATTCCTTTCAAACAGATGTGAATTCCAGCAGAGACCTTCCTATAGTACTGTACAGCACATGATGTTCCTATTGGCATTCATTTCTTTTTCCTCTTTGCTAAACAATTTCCTCTACATGAATGCCACATTGAGGTTCATATTCCATTGCTCCCAAATCAAATCTGCGAGAACTCAAACTTTCCCACAAGAATCTAAAATATTGCAGCAACCATTCTGTATACCTTTGTTCAACATGTTTATTTTCTGTTGAGACTCGTAAAGATTTTCCCTTTTTGCTAAGTCAAAGTCTTACATATGCATTGTTCATATCGAATAGTCATCACGACGATGGAGTTCGACGTGGAGCACCCCATATGCAAGAGAAGGGAATGAACATGGACTTGCTACGATGACTGAAGCCGGAGCAGCAGTGGGAGCCTGTGGAGAAGTGATTCAGTGAGAAGCGTTATTCTGAAGATCAAAAGCTGACTTTATTGACTTTCATTTAGTCGCAACCCAAGGCAAGCCCCGATTTGCATTAAAGTGTCACACCTCCATAGCTGAGGAGGTTGAGCGCCGCACCTCCATCCACCCAGATATGGTAGAGCTGGACATTGTTGATGGTAGGAGAAACCATCAACGGCATTTGACCGGGGTGCACCACTCGAAAGTATAGATCATCCTGGTTCCATCAAAATTTATTTGGGAATTTTGAGCATTCTTTGTCCAAAAATGCTCAAAGTTCTAACAAGCCTCTATTTAACACCAGTTATTAGTTAGCATAGTTAATGTGTATTTGAATTTATAACTAAACTCAGAAAAAATTTAAGTTTGCATTTTTGCATTCGCGTACTTTTCAAATATGGGCTTTTACAACTCCCTAATCTTCAACGGAGCCCACATGTTCACCAGGAAGTTGCCGAAGACCATCTGAGGGGTCACTCCACCCTCTGCGGATTGCTAGATCCTTTTCGGGATGGCCATGTATGCTTCGGACAACTCCAACTGCATTCTAGGCATCGGTGTTGACATTGGGGAGGCTCTTGGGCAACTTCAACCGGTCCTGCTCCTCCACAGCGATGACCACCTAGTCCTTCTTGCAGCTGTCCCACTTCCCGGAGGGGAAGGTCCTCAAGTACATGAAAGGACAGTTTTTGCGCTTCACGAAGTAGTAGAAGCCGATCAAATCTATCCCCTTTCCAGTAGTGTGGATTGTGAAGAAGGTCCGGAAGAGCTCGATGCAAGGCGAAACAACCACCCACATCTCACAGAAGTGGACAAAGGTTGCCACTAGCAAGAAGGAGTTGGGGCCGAGGCGATGAAGCTGGAGTCTGTAGAAATCCAACAGCATCAGCAAAAAGCTTGAGAAGGGCAGGATCAGACCCACCATGGTGTACGCCGAGAAGTAGATGATCTCTCTGGTGCACTCCATCTTGAAGGGAAGATTGCAAAAGAAGATCGTGTTGTTGAAGTAGTCATTGGACCACCCCATGTATGTCGGGACCCCTGACAGATCTTTGACGTTCTTTATTTTGCTAAAGTTGAGAGGCTCTGAGCGCAAGTTCAAATGAAAGTGTAAGGAGCCCTCAAACCGTGCAGGCTTTCCTTCTTAAGTAAGCCTCCGCAATGCTTGGATGGAAACCGCGTCGGGATCAAGATTTCATTTCAAAAGATTACCCCATCAATGATGAATGGGCCAGGGTCCACTTCGGTGTAAGAGTCGAAGTTATCACATCAGGTGACCGTTGTCATGATGGGAAGTTGGAAGCCCGAGGGTGTCGGCCTGAAAGGGCGCTTGTAAAAGCCCGCATTTGAGTAGAGCGAGAACACGAAAATGCGAACTTGAAATTTTGAAAGTGGACTTGGAAATCCAAACTCACATGTACCATGTGAGTTAGCCAATGATCACTAAAAATATGAACTTTTTAAAACTTAAAGCATTAATTATAATATTCCACATAAAAGATTAACAATTCGAATGTTAATTCAAACTCAAGTTCCAACATCGACTTGAGCAACATCATGGAGTTCCCAGCTACGTTGATGATGTGTAGTATCTTCGAGAACTTCCATCCTAATCTTTTGTTTGGATTAGTGAAAATAATATCTTGGGTGAGGCCCACTTATCGGGTGGCCCACCAGTCAGCTCTCATCAAATGTCGTTGGGTTTCATCCTCTGCTCATACTTATCAAGAGTCGACTCGATGTGTGTGCCAATGATGCTTCACGCACAAGCTAGTCTTTGAGGTTGTCCTTATCGTCGATTGCGACAGTGTAGGATCGAAGAGCACGTGAAAAGCTACCAGAGGGGGGGGTGAATGGTAGATTTAAAAATCTTACGCAGTGGAAACAATAAAACCCCAAACCCTTTCGGCAGAAAAACGATCTACTAAAGAAATCATGTGTGAGACTAATCTAAACGTGTTTCACCATGACAAAAGTGATAGATATCAGGAAGAATCATGTCAAGAAGACAACACAAAAAGAATCACTCAAATCCGTCGAGAAAAACTCATGTTATGATCGAAAGATCAAACAATGGTCAATCTGTCCTACCCGAGAAAAAACAGTTCTGGAACGCTGCAAAGAAACTCGTGTAGATGATAGACCACAAATCCAATGACCGTGAAATTTTGACAGATGATAGATAATAAAGTTGTGAAGACAACCCAAAAAGAATCACGTCAATTGGATCTGTAAAACTCGAGTTATGATAAAACCACCAACGAAAGGTAGTGCTGTCCAGAAACTTGACGAGTAAAACTTGTCTGGAACAAGTCGGATGAACAAGGCACAAAAGTTCCTTCAAACTACGAATTTTATTCAATAGAACACAAGAGGAACAGCCCCAAAGTTGTCCACCACGAGCTCTGGGCTCCCTTGCTTATGTAATCAGCCTTTAGGCCAACCCAATATCAACTAGGACTCCAATCCTACTCAGATCACGAATCCTAACTTTCGATAACTGCTCAAGATTCTTCTATACACAGCTAGAAGCAATCTTAAGACTTCCAAACACCTTGGGAACGTATCCCACATTCCTAAACAACTCAAATTCGTGACACACACGAAATCCTAATATAACCAACTCGATACTTTACATACCGAGCCATAACCGACGACTCCGCCGCAGCCGAAGTCATCAACCGGTACGATCCGATCCTTCCGACCAGATCTTTCCTTCCTTATCCCATCTTCGGAACCATGTTGCCACGTCATGCACCGCATGCATACGTGCGAACACCTTCCTTCAACGTTCAGTGACCTTCATATGCACCGCCCTTGATTCAATCATCCTACGCGACCTCCTGATCAGCTCAACCACAGTTCCTCCCGAACATGGTTGTTGGAACCTCATCTCCTCCCTGAGACTAGTCCAATGGATCCCGTCACCAGCCATGAATTGAACTCAAGCAACACCTGCACATGAATAAACAACCAATCCATACGAGCCCAAGTCCTCGACTTGACTCAAGTTAGTTCCGAACACAACACCTTACGGGAGAACCTCACATAAGCATGTTGCAAAACCATAGTAACACGATATCATCCATATCATCCAAAACGCACCAAAAACTTAGTAAATGAATACTAAGCAATCTTTCCAACAATGTAAAGCAAGTATGAAACATTGCAAATGAAAAGCAGAAGCACTGCGGTCAAGTTTCGGACCTTGCCAGAGCACCCCGAAGCTTGAGCCAGAGCTAACAAAGCTAGTACAACCTAGCGCCGGAGCTTACCAAAACTAGTACAATGAAGCACCTGCCGGAGCTTACCAAAACTAGTAGATCCTAGCACCGGAGCTTACAAAAAACTAGTCAAAACTAGTCAGCCCAAAACCGGAGCTAGACAAAGTACGTCGGAGCTTAGCAAAAACATGCCGGAGCTATCAAATATATGCCAGAGCTATGAAAGACATGCCGAAGCCAAAGGTAAAGCTCACTGGAGCTAACCAAAGCTAGTCGGACCTTACCAAGAAGCAGGACCTAGCATCTAACATAGCCGGAGCTACCCAAAACAAGTCGGACCTATGGTCGGACCTTGCTATAGCTCGGAGCTAGAGTCGGACCTTGACAAAAAGGTGTTTTGGTGATATTTAAAACTTTTATCATCAAAGCCAAGTGTATTCACTACAAGCCAATGTATTCAGCACATATAGGTCTTACAATCTCCCCCTTGATGAATGCATTGGCAACACCATTTAAAATCCGAACATTGGCTTATTCACATAAAAGTTTTAAAAGCAGTTTCTCCCACTTTGTAAATCAAAAATAAAATGAGAAGAAAATCTCTCCCCCTTTATTATCTATCCTTATGCTCCCTTTATTATCTCTCCTTGTGCACATATTCTCTTTCTCTTCATGCTTTGTTTATCTCTCCCCCTTTGACAATGTATTCAGCAAGTCATATTCTCTCTCCAACTTTTGTTGTTATGAGCATATTATAACATATACATATAAACAAAGCTCATCCAAGTCATACAATCAAGTAACTTACACTATCACATCAATGAGATACATAAAGTAGTGTAAGCCATGCTAGAGATCAAATGTAATTTTCAATTTAGGTAAGTCATGATCTCACAAACTTAACTATTTCAAAACCTGAAAGCATGACACTAGTTGCTGCATTTTATCATTTTTTCAAAGCATAAATTTAGATCATATGATCTTTGCAAGAGATTATATGCGCATCTGCCTTATTCTAACCAACCAAGCCAAGCCTATGTCATTTGACAATCAGAAGCTTAAGGGCATGGTTTTAGTCATACACAACTTCTTCCAAGTTCATATCTAAGTGCAATGACAAGCCATCTCAAAAGAAGAAGTGCGATGCATGCATATTCTCTTGATCTTTTCTCAATTTATATTTGTTCATAAAAACTAAACATGTGAGTTGATTACTTGATGAATTCTTAATGATTAAAAGCACTTGTGAACATGTAACAAGTTCAAAACAGCAAAAAAGTTCGACCATGACCAGTTTTAGTGTAAGTAATCATTTCAATTACTAGACATGGCAAAAACTACAAAATGTATAACACGAGTAATGTAGTAAGAACTTTCATCATGTAAAAGGAAAAACAAAGTCATATATGTATGAAATACTGTGCTCATATTATTTTAATTTCAGATTCACAAATAGACTTCCCAAGTTTCAAAAAACTCCCCCTCAATTTAAGCCATGAGGATGCATAACCCCTATTTCACTACGAATGAAACAAAAATGAGTGAAATCCAAAGGTTTTGTAAAAATGTCAGCCAATTGATGTTCGATATCTACATGGTGAAGCACAATGTTTCCTCTTTCAACATTATCTCGGAGAAAGTGGTACCTAATGTCAATGTGCTTAGTTCTAGAATGTTGCACGGGGTTTTTAGCAATGCAAATGGCACTAGTGTTATCACATAATAGTGGAACACTATCTAGATCAACCCCGTAGTCCTTAAGTGTTTGAACAATCCAAAGAATTTGTGAGCAAGCACTAGCAGCAGCTACATATTCAGATTCGGCTGTGGATTGTGCAACTGAATTTCGTTTTCTAGAGGACCAAGCAACAAGAGAATTACCAAGAAAATGACAAGCACCGGAAGTACTTTTCCTATCAATCCTACAACCCCCAAAATCAGCATCCGAAAAAGCTTTCAAAGTAACGGTTGAGGAAGAAGGAAGAAAAATGCCAAATTCTTGAGTTCCATGTAAGTACCTGAGAATCCTTTTGACGGCTTGACGATGTGAAACACGTGGGGAAGCTTGAAACCATGCACAAAGAGATACGCTGAATTGTATGTCCGATCTTGAAGCCGTGAGGTACAAAAGTGATCTGATCATGCTTCTATATCCTTTTTGATCCACGGGTTCACCATCTTCATCAAGTTCAAGTGTTGTTGCTGTTCCCATTAGTGTCCGAAGTGCCTTGCTTTTGTCCATGTTGAAGCGCCTTAGGAGGTCTTTGGTATACTTCGTTTGATGCACAAAGGTACCCTCCTTAGTTTGCTTGATTTGCAGCCCCAAAAAGTAAGTGAGTTCACCCATCATACTCATTTCAAATTCGGAACTCATCATTGCTGAAAACTTGGACACAAAATCATGAGAAGCACAACCAAAGATAATAGCATCCACATACACTTGAATGAATAATGAGTCATTGCCATGCTTAAGCACAAAAAGAGTTCTATCAACCTTGCCCATGGTAAACCCCTTTTCAAGTAAGAATGTTTTTAACCTATCATACCATGCTCTAGGGGCTTGTTTGAGACCGTATAAGGCTTTGGACAGTTTGTAAACATGATTAGTAAAATCTGGATTTTCAAAACCCGGTGGTTGTTTGACATAAACCTCCTCATCTATGTAGCCATTAAGAAAAGAACTTTTAACATCCATTTGATATAGCTTAAAACCTTTAGATGCTGCAAAAGCTAACAAAATTCTTATGGCTTCTAATCTAGCGACAGAAGCAAAAGTTTCATCAAAATCTAGACCTTCAACTTGAGTGAAACCTTGAGCAACCAACCTAGCCTTATTCCTAATCAACACCCCATCCTCACTTTGTTTATTTTTATATACCCATTTAGTTCCAATTAAAGTGTGACCTTGAGGTGGAGGTACAAGTTTCCAAACATTATTTCTTTCAAAATTTTCTAACTCCTCTTGCATGGCAATTGTCGGTGGTTTGGAACCGGCAAATCTCCCTACACTGCTAAAGTGATAGAGGAGTTTGATGTTCGGTATGGGCGCGCGGAGATTCAAGAAGGTGAGTAAGAATTGACGCAGGAGACACAAAAGTTTACGTGGTTCGGGCCGCCTGAGCGTAATACCCTACTCCACGGGTGTGTTGGTGTTGTATTTGCTGTATGAGATTGTGTTGAGCGTTAATGGCGTGTGTCTGTCTCGCGTGTGTCTCGTCGGTCTGTCCTTTTATAGTACAAGGGTAGACCGTTACAAATTAGCCTGGCCCGACATGTGGCCCCGGCGGTTACTAGTATTGATACACGTTTAATTGCACTTAATGACCCTGTAACGGGCTTTGACAGCACCGTTACTGGTGTTAAGATCGTCCGCTTAAGTGTCATTAATATGGCATTAATGACACTTAATTGAGTCTTGAAGTCCTTGATTCCCCTTTGAAGATCCGGAGCCGTTGCGAGGTCTTCCGGAGGTTAGGGGCTGAAGATCCGACGGTTGGACACGTGGCAGCTCTGGAGCATACTATGGGAAACAGGTAGCTCCGGGGCTACACGACACGTGTCAGGTATGGAGCTTCTCTCGGTCTGGGGTTAAGTCCGGAGGTGCCATTTCGGTACATGGTCCGGAGCTTCCCCCTTGTGGGCGGTAGCTCCGGTTTGGTAGTAGACGTGGCGACCCAGGGATTAACCATGTTGGAGAAGCGGGTCCGGTTATGTCTGACATGTGGGCCTCCGAGGGTCTTCAAACCAAGTAGATGACTTTCCTTTGAAATCTTTATAACCTCAAGGGGTGTACGGTTTCTAGGGTACCGACAGTGGCCCCCTGGACCTACCTCCGGGGAAGACCACTGGGGTGAAGTCATTCCGCCGGAGGTGGGTCCACCCTCGCGACTTTTGAACTGAGTCTTCAAGGGTCTTTGAAGATGCCGTTGGCAAGGACTTAGAGTTAAATCCTTGCCGCGTGGCGCATCCCGCATGCAGCAGATGAGATCTTTGGCGTGCGGATCTCACGCAATTGAAGGTCGTCGGTTCCCGATACAAAAACCGTATCGGTTCTGCGCGCCTTGTCAGGCTGCCGCCTTTGGGCTTCCCGCCTCTTGATGAAAACCGTTCACCTGGGTAAGAACCTCGACTTGATCGTCGGGGTGGTCCCGAGCTCGCTTGTCATCGGCTGGGTGGAATTTTTGGGTGGTACATTCGACTTCCTTGCGGTTTCCATCCAAGCGTTGCGAGGGCTTACTTAAGAAGGAAAGCACGCACTGTCGGGAGTTCTTCACGCCTCCCATCTGATCTTGCGCTCAAACTCCCAACTTGCGCTTCGCTTTTCTTCTCCTACCTAACTGTCCCGCGATGGAGTTGGTTCTCTGCGAAAGTCTCTTGAAAACCGATGGCGACCTGAAGAAGGTTTGGGCCCTCATGGGGTGGTCCTCGAACTTCTTCAACCGCTCGGTTCGCGCTGGTGGAGAGCTCCCGTTCGAGAAGGAGCACTCCGGCGAAATGGTATACTTCTCCTCGTACGCCATGGTGGGGTTGATCCCACCTTTTTCTTCCTTTTTCTTGATGCTGCTAGACTTCTATGGTCTGCAGTTATACCACCTTGGCACCCACTCCATTCTCCTCGTGTCTATCTTCGTCCACTTCTGTGAGATGTGGGTGGGCATCCCCCCCTGCATTGAACTCTTCCGGACCTTCTTCACCGTCCACACCACTGGCCGGAGCAATGAGTATCTTGGCTTCTAATACTTTGTGAAGCGCAAGAAGTGCCCATTCAAGTACCTCCGATCATTTCCCTCTGGGAAGTGGGATGACTGGAAGAAAGACTGGATAGTCATCAGGGTGGAGGAGCACGAGAGGTTGGAGCTGCCCGATGGCCTCCCCAACATTGACACAACGATCTGGAGTGAAGCTCCGGTGCTGGTGGATGCCTTTGACCCTGTTCCGACCAGGATTCGCCATTGCGTGGAGGGGGGATTAACCCCTCAAGCGGTGTTTTGTAACTTCCTGGTCAATAGGTGGGCACCGCTGAAGAAGAGGGAGAAACTCGCTTGGGCCCTCAACAGTGTGATGGACGATGACCGGGTCGAGACCGGGTTGAAGTCCAACATGGTGGGGAAAACCTTGGAGTTCCATCTCAAGAAGTTCCAGCACGGCATCGACGTCGAAGGCGACGACTTGACTCCGCCATCAGCTTTTCTTCCTCTGAACGTGGAAGTGGAGTTCAGCAGGGAGCTCCGGCGGAAGATGCCCATGCTTGATGACCTTGGTGTCGTCGAGAGAAGACCAACCTCCGTGGTAGCGATCCCCGGAGTACCCAAGGATGGCTCCGGCTCTGCTCCTAAGCCGAGGGGAGAAGTCGTCGGCAAGGGCAAGGAGCTGGTGGATGAACCAGTGAGCCAGAAGAGGAAGTTGCAGTACGCCGACGGAAGGTCCGTCGGGCCTGCTACTTCTGCGTCGGCTCCTTCTTCCCAGAGGGGAAGGTCCTCTGCAGCTGCGGCGACTGTTCCCGTAGTGGGGTCATCCCTGAACGCGACTATTCCCGCGGTGGGGTCCTCTCGGAGCGCGGCTGCTCCCGCAGTGGGGTCCTCCCGGGGGGTTAGCTCCAGGAGTGCGACTCCAGCGCCTGGGCCGGTGGAGGCCTCCAGGTCTGGGGGTTCTTCTCGATCGAGGGGGGCCTCGACCCGGGAAACACCCGTGGCCGTGACGAGTTCCGGGGGGCCTTCTGGAGCAGAAGGCTGTAGGTTCGACCCCTACCTGGCGCGCCAACTGTTGGTGGTTTGGAACCGGCAGATCTCCCTACACTGCTAAAGTGATAGAGGAGTTTGATGTTCGGTATGGGCACGCAGAGATTCAAGAAGGTGAGTAAGAATTGACGCAGGAGACACAAAAGTTTACGTGGTTCGGGCCGCCTGAGCGTAATACCCTACTCCACGGGTGTGTTGGTGTTGTATTAGCTGTATGAGCTTGTGTTGAGCGTCAATGGCGTGTGTCTGTCTCGCGTGTGTCTCGTCGGTCTGTACTTTTATAGTACAAGGGCAGACCATTACAAATTAGCCTGGCCCGACATGTGGCCCCGGCGGTTACTAGTATTGATACACGTTTAATTGCACTTAATGACCCCGTAACGGGCTTTGACAGCACCGTTACTGGTGTTAAGATCGTCCTCTTAAGTGTCATTAATATGGCATTAATGACACTTAATCGGGTCTTGAAGTCCTTGATTCCCCTTTGAAGATCTGGAGCCGTTGCGAGGTCTTCCGGAGGTTAGGGGCTGAAGATCCGACGGTTGGACACGTGGCAGCTCCGGAGCATACTGTGGGAAACAGGTAGCTCCGGGGCTACCTGACACGTGTCAGGTCCGGAGCTTCTCTCGGTCTGGGGTTAAGTCCGGAGGTGCCATTTCGGTACATGGTCCGGAGCTTCCCCCTTGTGGGCGGTAGCTCTGGTTTGGTAGTACACGTGGCGACCCAGGGTTTAACCATGTTGGAGAAGCGGGTCCGATTATGTCTGACATGTGGGCCTCCGAGGGTCTTCAAACCAAGTAGATGACTTTCCATTGAAATCTTTATAACCTCAAGGGGTGTACGGTTTCTAGGGTACCGACAGCAATAATCCAAGATTCATTAGTGAGTGCGTGTGATATATCTTTGGGTTCAAAAGAAGCAACAAAAGCAGAATGAGCATGAGAGTTTGGATCGCAAAACCTGGACCGTTGACTCGTTCGTGCAAGCTTCCAATCATCTGTTGTGGGGGATGATCTTTGTAAAAATGTCGTGGAACAGATGTCTCACAAGCTTCTTCTTCATTAGGTTCATCGTATATTGTTGAGCTTGTTACTTGTGGACGATCAGGACCAGCATAGGTGATAGCTGGAGCTTGTTCAATGTCCGGAGCTGGACACGTGTCAACTTTGGAACTACCAGACAGTATCACCGGCTCTTCTTCATCTTCGAAAATACCCTCTCCCTGAGGATACGGATCTGGTCCTGCAACACCGGAGCTAGTACCTGGGCTAGCTTCATCAAAAGACACTTCACAAGTCTCCACAATTTTGTTAGTGTCAAGTAAAAGCACACGGTAGCCTCTAGTATGAGATGGATAACCAAGAAACATGCCATCAATGGATCTAGGTTCAAATTTATCAAGATTACCATGCTTCTTAACAAAGCATTGGCAACCAAAGACCCGAAAGTGTGTAACACTAGGCCTATGTCCAAACCGGAGCTCATATGGTGTTTTACCTAGCTTAGCACGCAAGAAAACACGATTTGAGACATAACAAGCGGTTGCTAACGCATCAACCCAAAATTTCCTAGGAGTTTGATATTCATCAAGCATAGTCCTAGCCATCTCAACTAAGGTTCTGTTCTTTCTTTCTACAACACCGTTTTGTTGAGGTACATATGGTGAAGAGAATTGATGATCTATTCTATTTTCAGCACAAAAGTGATCAAATGATTGATTTTTAAATTCAGTTCCATTATCACTTCTAGTTGCTTTTAATGATCCTGGGTGATCAATTGATAATCTAAGAAATAAAGTTTTAAAGTGACTAAAAACTTCATTCTTAGACGCCATAAAGTAAACCCAAGAGTATCTAGAATAATCATCAATGATAACAAGAACATACCATTACCTCTGAAGGATTGAACACGTGAAGGTCCTACGGTGTCAAGATGCAAAAGTTGACATGGTTTAGTTGTCATGATCATTGTGAGAGGAGTATGTGAACCTGCAACCATCTTAGCATGTCTACAAGAAGAGCACACAATTTCTTTGTCCCCTTTAAGCTTAGGCAGCCCACGCATGCAATCAAGAGCACTAACACGCGTTAGGTGATCAAAGCCTACGTGACCAAGTTTACGATGCCAAAAATATAAGTCCTTTGAATCATTAGCAACTAGACACCTATGCTTAGAGGAAGACATATAAAAATCAGCTTTAAAAACTCTTCCAAACCGAGACATGTTAAAAATAAGCTCACTATTTGAACTTACAACTTTGCAGCAGTTTTTATTGAAAATAATTTCCAGATTTTCATCTAGCAATTGTGAAACAGAAAGCAAGTTGTATTTCAAATTTTTGACAAGTGCCACATCCTTCAAAGTGTAGTGATCATTTACTCTAACCGAACCCTTAGCAATTACAGGAGTTGAAGAATTATCGGCAAAAGTAACATTTTCTACAGGTGACACAAAAGAGAGGGAGGAGAACCAATCTTTGTTACTGGCATGTGGCGTGAGCAACCTGAATCCACAATCCAAATGTTCTCCTTCCTCAAACGTGTAACCTACATAGAAGCACAATACGTCGATGACTCAATACTGGGGTTAGTCAAAAGACATTTAGGAATCCAGTACTGAGTCAGGCGATGTGCGGTATGAAAAACACACGAAAGCTGAGACAAAACAGCAGGTTTATGAGACGAAGTTTGAGGCTTTCTATTCTTAACTCTTTTAGCACAATAACCAGTAGCTCCAGAGGTAAAAGCAGCAGTTCCAAAAGACAAGGCTGAAGCTCCGGAAGCAAAAGCTGAAGTTCCGAAGGAAACAACAGAAGGTCCGGGAGCTCTCAGAGCTATCGGAAATATCGGAGCTGCTTTTGTGGATTTCTTACCAGAAGGTTCGGAAGCTACCTTTTCAAATTTCTGACTCACTAAAGCACTTTGTGTTTTTCTAATTGCATGAAAGTTATAAGATCTAGCAATTTTTCTTTCCTTTTTCTGTTGTTTAGCTAGTCTATAACAAAAATCTATGACATGACCATCTCTACCACAGAAGGTACAATGAAATTTAACTTTATGTTCATGTCTAGATGAGCAAGCAATATTTTTATTTGAAACCGAATGAGACAACACTCCTGCAGATTTGAAAACCACTCCCTTTTGTTTAGGAACTGTTTGACTCAAACCACTTCCTAATGACTTCACAATTTTGGGTGGATGTGCCTTAGCATGAGCATGAGAATCAAAACATAAACCAGTTTTATCATTGCAAGACTTGGAAGAATTCAGCAGCAAGTTTAGGTTCTTATTCCCATTACAAAACCGATCTAATGTCCTGTGCATGTTGTCAAGTTTATTGGACAGATCAAGGCAATTTTCACATGAAGTTTTTCCTTTTAGTTTGCAATTTGAACAAAATTTAACTTCATGAGAATGTAGAGCATTGTTCAATATAGAAATTTCATTCATAGCATCCTGTAATTTCTTATCAAGATCCTCACAAGTAGAACAATGCAAATCAATTGTAGAACAGCTAGCATCTTTCAAGTTTTAATCATTCAATGCAGCAAGCTCTTTGTTCTTTTCAATTTCTTCATCAAGTCTATCTAGAGTGGAGGAGTGTGCACTTCTTAATGTGGACAATTGTTCATAGATTAAGTCACATGAGGGACATGCATCATCACTAGGAATCAAAGTTTTTAAACAGTTAATTTCAGATTCTAGTGATTCAATTTTAGCAGCATTATCCCTAAGCTTTTTGTCCTTTTTCTTGACAATAATAGTTGCACGAGAAATAGCATCACACATTTCATTGCAGGTAGAACATACCTCATCGTCTTCACTGTTGTGTTCTGCACCCTCCTGACTTGATATTGATCTTGTTTTGCCCGCCATGAAGCATAAGTTTGCCAGATCATCATCATCTTCATCACTTTCAAAGTCTACATCACTTGAACTAAGTTCTTGAAGTGCAATGATGAAGCTGTTAATCATCTTGCGTCCTATGGTCCCCTTCTTTTTCTTGTTGGAATTTCCAGAGGAGGTCTGAACCTTGCTTTGTTTTTCTTCCTGGGTGGTCGGACCTGAAAGTTTAGGGCATTCTGTACGAAAGTGTCCTGTTTTACCACATTCAAAACAGCGTTCAGGTCCGGAGCTTCCTCTCCTTCTAGTTCTCACATTTTGCAATGCTTTTGAGAATCTAGTAGAGATGAGTGCCAACTCCTGTTCTGGAAATTCTTCGATCTGCTCCAGGGTTAGTGAGGACAACAAAGCAAGAGTATTGCAAGATGATAATTGGCCGGAGCTAGACATACCACGTTGTGAAACAAATACAATAGACTTATTTGGGTTGTTACGTGCTAGGATGTCAATTTCATGAGTTTTTAGTTTAGAATAAAGTACATCTAATGTAAGAGAACTCATGACAGTTGATTCACGAATAGATGTTACTTTCATCTCCCAAATTGACATGTCTAATGCACTAAGAAGTTGCCTAGCATTCTCAGCATCAGAAAAATTAACATTGACACTACGTAAGTTGCTGAGAATTTTATTAAACCGAGCAAAGAGGTCATCGATAGACTCACCTGGTTGCATCTCAAAACACATATATTCCTTTTTGAACATATCTTATTTTACCTCCTTGATTGTGTTGGAGCCTTCATGATAATCACAGAGAGCTCTCCAAACATCGTATGCTGACCGGAGGTGTGCGACACGATCAAAGTCGCTTTGAGTGAGTCCTTGGATGATCAAGTTTCGGGCTTTGTTGTTGTTGTCGACGTCCCGTAGGTTTGTGGCCGTGAATTGATCATTAGGTGGCACTTCATAAGGCTTGTATACCTTCTCCCATATTGCAAAGCCTTGTGCCTGGATGAAGGCCTCCATGCGTGCCTTCCAAATCTGAAAATCAATACCAGCAAACACACAAGGTTTGGCAGAGTACTTCTCCATGATGATTAGTCAAAAAACACGCGCAAATCACAAATATTAGAGCAACCTGGCTCTGATACCAATTGTAGGATCGAAGAGCACGTGAAAAGCTACCAGAGGGGGGGTGAATGGTAGATTTAAAAATCTTACGCAGCGGAAACAATAAAACCCCAAACCCTTTCGGCAGAAAAATGATCTACTAAAGAAATTGTGTGTGAGACTAATCTAAACGTGTTTCACCATGACAAAAGTGATAGATATCAGAAAGAATCAAGTCACGAAGACAACACAAAAAGAATCACTCAAATCCGTCGAGAAAAACTCAAGTTATGATCGAAAGATCAAACAATGGTCAATCTGTCCTACCCGAGAAAAAATAGTTCTGGAACGCTGCAAAGAAACTCGTGTAGATGATAGACCACAAATCCAATGACCGTGAAATTTTGATAGATGATAGATAATCAAGTTTTGAAGACAACCCAAAAAGAATCACGTCAATTGGATCTGTTAAACTCGAGTTATGATAAAACCACCGACGAAAGGTAGTGCTGTCCAGAAACTCGACGAGTGAAACTTGTCTGGAACAAGTCGGACGAACAAGGCACAAAAGTTCCTTCAAACTACGAATTTTATTCAATAGAACACAAGAGGAACAGCCCCAAAGTCGTCTACCACGAGCTCTGGGCTCCCTTGCTTATATAATCAGCCCTTAGGCCAACCCAATATCAACTAGGACTCCAATCCTACTCAGATCACGAATCCTAACTTTCCATAACTGCTCAAGATTCTTCTATACGCAGATAGAAGCAATATTAAGACTTCCAAACACCTTAGGAACGTATCCCACATTCGTGAACAACTCAAATTCGTGACACACACGAAATCCTAACATAACCAACTCGATACTTTCCATACCGAGCAATAACCGACTCCACCGCAGCCGAAGTTATCAACCGGTACGATCCGATCCTTCCGACCAGATCTTTCCTTCCTTATCCCATCTTCGGAACCATGTTGTCACGTCATGCACTGCATGCATACGTGCAAAAACCTTCCTTCGACATTCAGTGACCTTTATATGCACCGCCCTTGATTCAATCATCCTGCGCGACCTCTTGATCAACTCAACCGCAGTTCCTCCCGAACTTGGTTGTTGGAACCTCATCTCCTCCCTGAGACTAGTCCAATAGATCCCGTAACCAGCCGTGACTTGAACTCAAGAAACACCTGCACATGAATAAACAACCAATCCATACGATCCCAAGTCCTTGACTTGACTCAAGTTAGTTTCGAACACAACACCTTACGGGAGAACCTCACATAAGCATGTTGCAAAACCATAGTAACACGATATCATCCATATCATCCAAAACGCACCAAAAAGTTAGTAAATGAATACTAAGCAATCTTTCCAACAACGTAAAGCAAGTATGAATCATTGCAAATGAAAAGCAGGAGCACTGCAGTCAAGTTCCAGACCTTGCCAGAGCATCCCGGAGCTTGAGCCGGAGCTAAAAAAGCTAGTACAACCTAGCGCCGGAGCTTACCAAAACTAGTACAATGAAGCACCTGCCGAAGCTTACCAAAACTAGTAGATCCTAGCACAGGAGCTTACCAAAAACTAGTCAAAACTAGTCAGCCCAAAACCGGAGCTAGACAAAGTACATCGGAGCTTAGCAAAAACATGCCGGAGCTATCAAATATATGCTGGAGCTATCAAAGACATGCTGGAGCTAAAGGTAAAGCTCACCGGAGCTAACCAAAGCTAGTCGGACCTTACCAAGAAGCAGGACCTAGCATGTAACATAGCCGGAGCTACCCAAAACAAGTCGGACCTATGGTCAGACCTTGCTATAGCTCGGAGCTAGAGTCGGACCTTGACAAAAAGGTGTTTTGGTGATATTTAAAACTTTTATCATCAAAGCCAAGTGTATTCACTACAAGCCAATGTATTCAGCACATATAGGTCTTACAGACAGTATGCACGTTGTCGGTACCCTGGAAACCGTACACCCCTTGAGGTTACAAAGATCTCAAAGGAAAGTCATCTACTTTATTTGAAGACCTTCGGAGGCCCACATGTCAGATATAACCGGACCCGCTTCTCCAACATGGTTAATCCCAGGGTCGCCAAGTGTACTATCAAACCAGAGTTACCGCCCACAAGGGGGAAGCTCCGGTCCATGTACCGAAATGGCACCTCCGGACTTAACCCCAGACCGAGAGAAGCTCCGGACCTGACATGTGGCAGGTAGCTCCGGAGCTGCCTGTTTCCCACAGTATGCTCCGGAGCTGCCACGTGTCCAACCGTCGGAGCTTCAGCCTCTGACCTCCGGAAGACTCCATAACGGTTCCGGATCTTCAAAGGGGAATCAAGGACTTCAAGACCTGATTAAGTGTCATTAATACCATATTAATGACACACGATCGGATGACCTTAATTACCAATAACGGTGCTGTCAAAGCCCATTACCCGGTCATTAAGGACAATTAAATGTGTTGAATAAGTGTCAATACTAGTAACCGCTGGGGCCACATGTCGGGTCAGGCTAACTTGTAATGGCCTGCCCTTGTACTATAAAAGGACAGGTCGATGACGGACTCTACATGTTCAGTGACACTACACACATGTCATAGACACTTGTCACAAGTTCATACAGCTAATACAACACTAACACACCCGTGGAGTAGGGTATTACGCTCAGGCGGCCCGAATCACGTAAATCTTCGTGTCTCTTGTGCCATTGACAATTCACCTTCTTGAATTTCCGCGCGCCCACACCGAACATCAAACTCCTCTAACACTTTAGTAGTGTCGGGAGATCTGCCGGATCCTAACCACCGACAGTTGGCGCGCCAGGTAGGGGCGCCTGAGATTTCGAGAATGGTGAACTCAGCTGCTGGATCATCCAACGGTCACCCTGCTGCTCAAGCTTCTGGAGGCAATCCCTCCAATATGCAGCCACCAGCAGGAGCTTCAGCACCAGCAGGAGTCACACTGCCACCACCGCCGCCTCCACCAGCAAATCAAGCTGGACAATGCGATGGTGCACCAGCATCAGTCACTGCGTCGGGAAATCAAGACAACTCGGAACACGCGCTCCATGCAGCGCGTGATCTTCTCCGACGCCCACCACCTCCGGATGCATCCCGGGATGCACTGGAGCAGTGGAGAGCTGATGTGGAACATTTGGTTGCAGCAACAGCCGATCGCATCAGCAACCAGGGTCCTTCTCCTTCAGGGCGGGCCCCGTTGCAGTGACGGACCTTGTCTGGTAGACTTGGTCCGCATGTCTCCAACAACAGGAGACGAGCTGCATCACAGCAGGTGATGTCTTTGCCCTCCGGGGCACGACGCACCCACATGGTATCCAGGCTTTCGACTCATGACCTCCGGGCGGAGCTTGATCGCTGATACCGCCAACAGGACGGCCGAGTCCATATTGAGCGTGCTCGTGAAAGACGAGAAGCTCAGGACGTTCTTGCTCCTGAAGGAGTGGGAGGAGGCTGTTCGGCCCTGGCCATGCATCTGCGTATGGTCAGGTGGCCACAGAAGTTCCGACCTCACCTGCCAGAGAAGTTCGATGGGACCGTCAATCCTGTCGAATTTCTTCAGATCTACTCCACTGCTTTCTTGGCAGCTGGAGGAAATGAGGCCATGATGGCCAACTATTTCCCAGTGGCTTTAACTGGGACCACCAGGTCCTGGTTTATGAGCCTTCCACCAAACTCTATCAACAGTTGGGAGGAGCTGTGCCAGCAGTTCAACGCCAACTTCGGGAGTTCATACACCCGACCAGGCACTGAACTGGACCTTTTTGCAGTGGTGCAGAAAGGGGGAGAATCCCTACGATCATTCATCCAGAGGTTCTCTCAAGTACGAAACACTATCCCTTCTATATCCAGCGCTTCTGTCATTGTGGCATTCAGACAGGCTGTGCGGGATAAGAAGATGTTGGAGAAACTGGAGATCAAGGAGATCACCAGTGTCACGGAACTCTTCAGTTTGGCCGATAAATGTGCCAGAGCTACGGAGGGCCGTGAGATAAACTCCAAACCAACTCCGGAGGATCACAGGAAATCCTCCAAAGGAGAAGCCACTACCTCCGGAAGTGGCAAAAAGAAGAAGAAGACCAACGGCAAGAAGAAGCCGTCGGCCGGTACATCCAATGTTGCAGCTGCTACAGCTCCAGGTGGCCGGGGGCCGCGCCCCGAGAAACGACCTCGACCATCTTCTAAAGACAGTGGCAAACCCAAAGTGTGGTGTCCCATTCACAAAATGGGCAGCCACAGTTTGGAAGACTGTCGGGAGGTCCGAAACCTTGCCGAGTGCTACAACAAGCGCCGGGAAGAAACTCCTTTTCGACAGAGGGAAGGAAAACAAAAAGTCGACGAAGTTCTGGCTTAGGAGGAATTAGGTTTTCAGGATCCCAAAAAGGTCTAGAAGGCCGTCTACACCTCCGTCAACAACGATTCCGACGTCTTTGACAACGAGCGTCGGAAGACCATGAACACCATCTTTGGTGGATCATGGGACATCACCTCCCGTCGCATCATCAAGGCTATGCGTCGAGACATGGCTGTTGTAGCTCCTACAGCCAGACCGGAGCCTCATCGGAAGTGGATGGACACAGCCATCACTTTTGATGCTTTGGACTGCCCTCGAAGCATGGTTGGAGCAGGTCAGCTGCCTTTGACGGTATCTCCTACCATCAATAACATCCAGCTCCACCATGTCATGGTAGACGGAGGTTCCGAGCTTAACCTCATAAGCTTCGAAGCTTTCACCAAGCTTCAGCTCCAACCTTCGGATCTTCACCCCTCCCGACCTTTCTCCGGAGTAGGTCCGAGGGCTATTACCCCACTCGGAGCTATTACTCTCCCAGTTACCTTCGGGACACGGGAGAAGTATCGCACCGAAAAGTTGGTCTTTGATGTCGCTCAGATCAACTTACCCTTCAACACCATCTTGGGTAGGCCTGCCCTGTACAAATTCATGGCAGCTGCTCATTATGGCTATCTGGTGTTAAAGATGCCAACACCAGTAGGCGTTCTCCGGATCCGCGGAGATCGTACTGCCGGAGTAACTGCTCTGGAAGAACTCCACGCACTCACCACGGCACAAGAGGAGGACTCCAGACAGGAGCAAGCTCCAAAACCCCCGAGCATTCGTCAATGAGGCTCGACATCTGCACCTCGTGTGCAGCCAAGCGGCGACACCGACATTCCCGTCAAAGTCGTCCAAATCGGTTCTGATGTCGCTCAGACCACCCGTATATCGGGGGGATTGAACGACAAATTGGAACTCGCGCTCATCACTTTCCTCCAGGCTAATATAGACGTGTTTTCCTGGCAACCGTCACAAATGCCTGGAATCCCCAGGGAAGTGATTGAGCACAATCTGAAGATCTACCCCGACGCCCGGCCTGTGCATCAGAAGCCTCGGAAGCAATCCGTAGAGCGACAGAACTTCATCCGACAAGAAGTGAAGAAGTTGCTCGAAGCTGGATTCATCCGAGAAGTCTTCCATCCAAAATGACTGGCAAACCCAGTCGTTGTGCCCAAAGCCGGCGGGAAGCTTCGGATGTGTATCGACTACACCACACTAAATAAGGCATGTCCAAAAGATCCATTCCCACTACCTAGAATAGATCAGATAGTAGATTCCACCTCCGGGTGCGAATTACTGTGTTTCCTAGACGCATATTCTGGGTATCATCAAATCAGAATGTCTAGGGAGGATGAAGAGCATACCTCTTTCATCACAGTAGATGGATTATACTGTTATACAGCCATGCCGTTTGGTCTCAAGAATGCAGCTTCAACCTTTGTACGAGCTATGTACAAAACCTTTGAAGACCTCATTAGAGACATAGTGGAAGTGTATGTTGATGACATCGTGGTCAAGGTCAAGAACAAGGAATCACTTCTTGACACCTTACAGGCTGTCTTCGATAAGCTTCGGGCCACTCGCACAAAGCTAAACCCAGACAAGTGTGTCTTCGGGGTTAGCTCCGGAAAGCTTCTTGGTTTCCTGGTAAGTCACTGGGGCATAGAAGCTAATCCGGCGAAGATCAAGGCCATTGAAGACATGCGGCCACTAGCCCGCATCAAAGATGTCCAAAAGCTAACTGGATGTCTAGCAGCCCTCAGCCGGTTCATTTCAAGACTGGCGGAACGGGCACTCCCCTTCTTCAAGTTGTTGAGGAAGTCCGGACCATTCCAATGGTCTGAAGAAGCAGAAAAGGCGTTCCAGGAGCTAAAACAGTTCCTCACTACCCTACCAACTCTGGTAGCTCCGAACCCTGGTGAGCCTTTGTTGCTTTATATTTCAGCTACTAACGAAGTCGTCAGTATGGTTCTAGTTGCGGAGAGACCAGAACTACCCCATACTCAGGAATCCAGACCCCTTCGGGAGGGTACGGAGGTTCCTGAAAGCGAGTCTGGGTCCCAGCTCCCAGATTCGAATCCACAAGAAACTACTTCAGAAGATCCAGACCCCTCCGGGAGGGTCCAAGTCACGTCTGAAGAAGCTCCGGGTTCCTCCAGCCAGAACCCGGAGGTCCCCGAAGAAACTCCGGATCCCTCCGGGAGGATCCGGGTCAATGTAGAGGAAGCTCCGGGCTCCTCTGGGAGGGTCCGGACCATTCAGCGCCCAGTATACTTCATTAGTGAAGTACTACATGACGCCAAGACTCGATACCTAGAGGTGCATAAGCTGCTCTATGCGGTTCTTATTGCCTCCAGGAAGCTTCGCCATTATTTCCAAGCTCACAAAATCCAGGAAGCTTACCCACTTCGAGCAATTTTGCATAATCCCAATTCAACTGGGAATATTGCAAAGTGGGCAGCGGAATTGGTTGAATTCGATCTCGAATTCATTTCAAGGAAAGCAGTCAAGAGTCAAGGATTGGCAGACTTCGTGGCAGAATGGACTCCCTCTCCATCAAACCCTGGGGGCCCCAGTGAGCAGAAGCCGGAACACGAAGCTCCGGTCTTCATTGAGCCTCATTGGACCCTCTACTTCAACAGCTCCATGCAAAAGCAGGGGGCCGGAGCTGGAGTCCTTCTCCTCGCACCAACCGGGGAGAAGGTGAAATACATGGTACACCTTGACTTCAAGGCGACCAACAACATGGCGGAGTACGAAGCACTCATCTACAGACTAAAGGTGGCGCTGTCATATGGTGTCAAGCAACTGCTGGTCAAGGGAGATTTACAGCTCATCATTAAGAAAGTGAAGGGTGAATGCTCCTGCAACAATCTCCAGCTAGTTGCTTACCTCCTTGAAGTCCAGAGGCTTCACAAGGACTTCGAAGTCCTAGATCTCCACCATGTCTAGCGTGCCCACAACGCTGAATCCGACGAACTCCCGACGAAAGCGTCAACCGGAGCTCCGGCTCCTGATGGAACTTTTGTCCGGAGGTTGTCAAAACCCACAGCTCAACTTGCCGAACTGAGCGTAGGGGGCGAGATCAGCATCCCGAAGCTGACACTCCCGATGGCCCTGTTACCATGGCAGCCATCAAGGGTCGTAGGTGCTGCCGGAAGCTCCGAGCAACCCAGCACGCAAGACTCAAATGCTCAAGTTAGTTCCGATGCATGGATCTCAGAGATCCGGAACTATTTGAAAGACAACATCCTTCCTGACGATGATGTGTCCACTGACCGGGTAGTCAGAATGGCTAAAAGATACACGTTGGTAGAAGGGAATCTCTACCGGCGTGGTGCCAACAGCATCCTAATGCGGTGCATCACGAGGGAAAAAGGCTGCGAGCTTCTCGCAGAAATCCATGGAGGCGAGTGTGGGAACCACGCGTCTTCCTGCACGCTGGTTGGTAAAGCCTTTCGGCATGGCTTCTACTGGCCTACAGCACTCCAGGATGCAACTGAGCTGGTGAAGAAATGTGAAGCATGCCAATTTCATGCAAAGCAAATTCACACACCGGCCCAGCCCCTACAAATGATACCTCCTACATGGCCTTTCGCTGTGTGGGGGATGGACATCTTGGGACCTTTCCCAAGAGCCGTCGGAGGTTACAAGTTCCTGTACGTCGCCATTGACAAGTTCACCAAGTGGCCGGAAGCAACTCGAGTTGTGACAGTTAACAAGCAATCAGCTATCAACTTTTTGCAGTCCATTGTATGCAGATTTGGAGTCCCAAACAAAATCATCACTGATAATGGGATCCAATTCACAAGCTCTGCATTTCAAGGATATTGCGAAGACCTCGACATTCAAGTTTGCTACGCCTTCGTAGCTCACCCAGCCAGCAATGGCCAAGCCGAGAGAGCAAATGCTGAAATCCTTAAAGGACTCGAAACGCGCACCTATGAGCACTTGAAAAAACATGGAGCCAACTGGATTGAAGAGCTTCCGTCCACTTTATGGGCCAACAGGACATCTCAAAACCGGTCAACTGGAGAGACACCCTTCTTCCTGGTGTATGGAGCTGAAGCAATCCTTCCTCTAGAAATCACCTTGGGGTCACTCCGGGTCCGGACCTTCGATGAAGCCACGCAGGACCAGCTCCGGTGTGAAGACCTAGACCTCCTGCAGGAGGGAAGGTGCCAAGCAGCTGTTCGGAATGCCCGATAACGCGAAGCCCTTTGGCGCTATCATCAGCGGCATGTACACAACCGACAGCTCGAGGAAGGCGACCTGGTGCTACGGAAAATACAATCCAGAGAAGGGTTAAACAAACTCTCCCCCAGCTGGGAGGGACCCTTCCGAGTGATTAAAGTATCCCGTCCCGGGAGCGTTCTCTTGGCTACCGAGGATGGGACACCTCTCCCAAATCCTTGGAACATTGAGCACCTCCGTAAGTTCTACGCTTAATATCACGGAGGTGAGTCTGTAGTAACTTGAGGTGTATGTTATAGAGTCATTGTACAGAGTCGGGTAGTTCCTCCGGGAGAACAGCCGGACCTTTCCCGAAGGGTCCGCAAAGTTCATAGAACACTTGTCACAGTCTCAGGACTAAAAGTGTGGCTAGCTACCCTGGGTCAAACGAGAAATGAAACACGCTTAGCCTGGTTCCGTACCCTAAGAGTGTACTTGTTTCCCCTATACCCCGGACCTATAATGAAAGATATCTTCATGTGAAACAGACTCCACGTGCATTTATTTTGTACAGGCTCAACATTTTTTATTTTTCTCTTTCGTGTTTATAACAAAGACGTGCAATTCTTTAGAAATATTAGTTCGACCGGTTTATACACAATACGAGTTGTATTCTCAATTCTTTTGGATTCAAATATTGTTCATGGCCAACTCGCCTGAAAGCCGCCAAGCCAATCTAGGGCTGGAGTGTGCTATTGACTTAGCCTGGTTAAGCACCCTAAGTACGCCACTCTACCTACACCCCGGCAGGCCGAAGTAAGGTGGGTCCATGTACAGTTGGATCTGGAAGAAAAGACAACGCATTCGGTTGTATTTAGAATCGCGTTTGACTTAAAATCTTCTTGAGAATCGTAAGCCGCGATGAAGTTATAGACAAGAAACGAATTTTACTATTTTTCTTGGCTTAAGTGTGTAGGAAAAATAAAATCTACGTTGATGGAGAAAAGCCGGAGCTAACAAAGCTCCGACTCCCCAAGGTGGCTTGTAATCGATGTTACGCATTGAAAATGAGCATCACCGGAGTAATCAAGCTTCGGTAAAGCTAGGGGGGCCAGCCGTAGATGCTGAATAAAAGATGGTGAGAAGACCCCGCAAACGGAGTCTGCTGCCAACAAACTAAGTGTTGGCAAAGGTCACTGCCGGAGCTACTCAGCTCCGACACCCCGGAGGACTAACTATCGATGCTCTACGCGTTGATAGAGACTATTGCCGGAGCTACTAAGCTCCGACGATAGACAATGCCAGAGCTTCTAAGCTCCGACAACCTCAGGGGGCCTTCACTATCGAAGACTTCGGACCTAAACTCTACAAGTTCGGAGCAAATGAGTCTTCAACAAAATGTAATATCCTCTTGGTACATGTTCACAATTAAATTGTGTACATCTACCAGGGGGCCATGTGAAGACAAAAGTGTTGAAGACAAAAAGTGAAATTCACAAAAATTTGGGGATTTCATTTATCTGGAGACAAGGGATTACATCTGGAGACAAGGGATTACAAAATTGAGGAAGAAGAAGAGAAAGTACAAGTGAGAACTACAGAGATGATCCTAGACCCTATGGAAGAATTGGGTGACCTTCTGGGCAACCTCCGATACATTGGCTCGGGTAGCTTCGCCTTCTCCTTCAACCGGACCTTCAAGCACCGGGTCCAGAGGAAATTGGGAGTTTCGGCTGGTGTAGCACGTCAGCACATATTCTGCGACGTTCTTCGCCAGGGATTGCCCCTCAACCTCCAATTGGTCCGCGATGACATCGCCCACCTTGCAGAGTTTGCTGCCTGCCGAGCTCAACGCCTGCAACGCCAGGCCGGCTCCGGCTTCGGATCATCCGGGCACACGGGGCTGAAGCCCATCGGTGTTAGCGCGTCGTTGGCCTTGCCCAGGAACTCCCAAATCTGTAGGGAGTCCGCAGTCCTCAACCCTTCATTTCTTCCAAGGATCTTCTGGCCGCCACCAGTTCAGAATTCTCGCGGGCGAGGCGCTCAACTTCTTTGGCGTTTTGCTGAATCTTCTCAACAACCCGCTTTTCGAGTTTTCCGAGCTCCTCCCCCCGGAGGTGGATCTTGTTCCGGCGGTCAACCAGGTCTTTCTCTCTGCCCCTCACTTTCTTTTCCCTGGCAACAAGGGCACACTCCCTCTCGTGGAGCTCCTGCCCTCGCACCCAGGCCTTCTTCTCTTCCTCATGGCAGCGCTCTTCTAATTTCTTGGCGCGCTCCTCGATGCCCTTGTCAGCCAGAGCCACCTTCTCGGTGTGCTCCTCCTCCCTCCTCAGGACGTCATCCCGCAGCTCTAGGAGTTTCTGCTCTTCATCCTCGAGCCGTTTCTCCCTCTCCTCAAGTGCCTCCCGGCGCTTGATGAGTGTAGTGTTAATAGCCTTAAGCCTTTCTTGGCGTTCATCGGCTGCACTGTTAGCTGCTTTGGTCTGCTCGTAGATCTCCCGCGATTGAGCGTTGAGGGCACGAGTCATACTCTCCCTGTCATCCAGTAACTTGCCCCAGTACTCCAGGCGGATCTTCTCCCGCTTGATCCACTCTCTGTCATCCGCTAGCCTCGACTGCGCTAGCTTGGTCTCGAAGTAGAGCCGGTTACGCCACCGCCTAAGGGTTTGGCGCTCCTCTTCAAGAGCCTTGCTGTCATGGAAGAAGGCCAGTTGGACTTGACGCAGACTAGAACATGCATTGTCAATAGACAATGACAACGGGATAGGTTCCAGACTTGTTGGGGTCTTCTCCGCTGGTTCCAGCGGGTTTTTAGATACAAAAATTGGGTCCCACTCCATAAGAGTGGTCCCCTGAGTCTCCATGGCACTAGGGCCGTCCTCTGGTATGGCCTCAGTCGCCATCGAGCAGGCCTCGCCGCTAGGTCTTCGTTCACCCCCTCAGGCAAGGGGCCAGCGACTTCGCTTGGGCACTCTGGCTCGGCCGCGAGTACCTCTGATGTCATCACTTCCGGAGCAGGGGTCGCTGCTGGCTCCAGTCTAGGCACCTCCTCTGATGGGAGCTCGGGCTCCGACACCTCTTCAACAACTGGCTTGGGAGCCGGAAGATCTTCAACATCGACCGGCCCTGCGGCCGGAGCTCCAACAATGACCAGCTCTGCGGCCGGTGCTTCAGAGGTAGCTAGCCCAACTGCCGGAACTTCCTCAGCTTCCAGTGCGCACGCCAGGGCTTCAATCACCTCCGGCTCAACCGCCGAGGCTTCGACAATTTCCGGCTCAGAGACCGGAATTACTGCTTCCTCCGGCTCAACAGCTAGAGCTTCCATCATCTCAGCACCAGGACCCGGAGCTTCAGCCTCCAGGACAGGTGCCGCTGGCGCATCTTCTCTCCTGTGGTCTGGCGCTACCACGGTAGTCTCTGGGGATGAGTCGAGGTCCATGACCACGACAGCCGGTGCCGGAGCTGTCACAGCTTCAGCCACCACTTGGAGTGGCACCGGGACAGGAGCAGAAGCTTCCGCCCTCACAGCTTCAGTTACTATAGCTGAAGGTGGAGCCTCACTCCTCTTCTTGGGAACGCTGCAGACGATGGATGAAGAAGCTTAAAAATATAGTTACTACAACAAAACAACTGTCCAAGGTAAAGATTAAAAATTACCTTGGGGGACTTCTGCACCAGCTTGAGCGGAATCTCTTTCCCGGGTGTTCTGGGCTGGTCAAAGCCGGCGTGGAAGCTCCGGAAGGCCCCCTGGAACTCGTAGCAGCCACGGGTGTTTACCTGGTCGAGGCTCCCCTCGACCGGGAAGAACTCCCAGACCTGGAGGCCTCAACCGGCCCCGGTGCTGGAGTCGCATGCCCGATGTTAGTTCCCTGGGAGGATCCCACTGCGGGTACAGTCGCCACGGTCGAAGGAGACCTCCCCCTCCGGGGAGAAGGAGCCGATGCAGAGGTGGCAGCCCTGACGGACCTTCCGTCGACATGCTGCAGCTTCCTCTTTTGGCTCAAGGGTTAGTCTGCCGGCTCCTTTCCCCTGCCAACGACTTCGACCCTCGGCTTCGGGGCAAGGCCACCTTCGGGCACTTCAGGGATCGCCACCCTGGTGGTTGATCTTCTCTCGACGACACCAAGGTCGTCAAGCACGGGCATCTTCCGCCGGAGCTCCCTACTGAACTCAACTTCCACGTTCAGAGGAAGAAAAGTTGATGGCGGAGTCAAGTCGTCACCCTCGACGTCGATGCCGTGCTGGAACTTCTTAAGGTGGAACTCAAAAGTTGTCCCCACCATGTTGGACTTCAGCCTGGTCTCGACCCGGTCGTCGTCCATCACGCTGTTGAGGGCCCAAGTGAGTTTCTCTCTCTTCTTCAGCGGTGCCCACCTGTTGACCAGGAAGTTACAAAACACCGCTTGACGGGTTAATCCCCCCTCCACGCACTGGCGGATCCTGGTCAGAACAGGGTTGAAGGCGTCCGTCAGCACCGGAGCTTCATTCCAGATCGTCGTGTCAATGTTGGGGAGGCCTTCGGGTAGCTCCAGCCTCTCGTGCTCCTCCACCCGGATGACTATCTAGTCCTTCTTCCAGTCATCCCACTTCCTAGAGGGAAACGACCGGAGGTACTTGAATGGGCACTTCTTGCGCTTCACGAAGTAGTAGAAGCCAAGATACTCATTGCTCCTACCAGTAGTGTGGACGGTGAAGAAGGCCCGGAAGAGTTCAATGCAGGGGGGATGCCCACCCACATCTCACAGAAGTGGACAAAGATAGACACGAGGAGAATGGAGTGAGGGTCGAGGTGGTATAGCTGCAGACCATAAAAGTCCAGCATCATCAGGAAAAAGGAAGAAAAAGGTGGGATCAACCCCACCATGGCGTACGAGGAGAAGTACACCATTTCGCCGGAGTGCTCCTTCTCAAACGGGAGCTCTCCCCCGGCGCGGACCGAGCGGTTGTAGAAGTCCGAGGACCATCCCATGAGGGTCCGAACCTTCTTCAGATCGCCGTCGATCTTCAAACGGCTTTCGTGGAGACCCAACTCCATCGCGGCACAGCAAGGCAAGAGAGGAAAAGTGAAGCACAAGTTGGGAGTTTGAGCGCAAGAACAGATGAGAGGCATAAATAACTCCCGACGGTGCGCGCTTTCTTTCTTAAGTAAGCCCTCGCAACGCTTGGATGGAAACTGTAAGGAAGTCGAGGATACCATTCAAAAATTCCACCCAGCCAATGACAAGGGGGCCCGGGGCCATACCGACCAACAAGTCGAGATTCTTACCCAGGCGAACGGTTGTCATCATGAGGCGGGAAACCCGAAGGCGGCGGCCTGACAAGGCGCGCGGAACCGATACGGTTTTCGTATCGGGAACCGGCGACCTTCAATTGCGTGAGATCCGCACGCCAAAGATCTAATCTGCCGCATGCGGGATACGCCACGCGGCGAGGATTTAACTCCAAACCCTCACCAACGGCACCTCCGAAGACCTTTGAAGACTCAGTTCAAAAGTCGCGAGGACGGACCCACCTCCGGTGGAATGACTTCACCCCAGTGGTCTTCCCCGGAGGTAGGTCCAGGGGGCCACTGTCGGTACCCTGGAAACCGTACACCCCTTGAGGTTACAAAGATCTCAAAGGAAAGTCATCTACTTGATTTGAAGACCTTCGGAGGCCCACATGTCAGATATAACCGAACCCGCTTCTCCAACATGGTTAATCCCAGGTTCGCCACGTGTACTATCAAACCAGAGTTACCGCCCACAAGGGGGAAGCTCCGGGCCATGTACCGAAATGGCACCTCTGGACATAACCCCAGACCGGGAGAAGCTCCGGACCTGACACATGTCAGGTAGCTCCAGAGCTGCCTGTTTCCCACAGTATGCTCCGGAGCTGCCACGTGTCCAACCGTCGGAGCTTCAGCCTCTGACCTCCGGAAGACTCCATATTGGCTCCGGATCTTCAAAGGGGAATCAAGGACTTCAAGACCCGATTAAGTGTCATTAATACCATATTAATGACACACGATCGGATGACCTTAATTACCAGTAACGGTGCTGTCAAAGCCCATTACCCGGTCGTTAAGGACAATTAAATGTGTTGAATAAGTGTCAATACTAGTAACCGCCGGGGCCACATGTCGGGCCAGGCTAACTTGTAACGGCCTGCCCTTGTACTATAAAAGGACAGGCCGACGACGGACTCTACACGTTCAGTGACACTACACACGTGCCATAGACACTTGTCACAAGTTCATACAGCTAATACAACACTAACACACCCGTAGAGTAGGGTATTACGCTCAGGCGGCCCGAACCATGTAAATCTCCGTGTCTCTTGTGCCATTGACAATTCACCTTCTTGAATCTCCGCGCGCCTACACCGAACATCAAACTCCTCTAACACTTTAGTAGTGTCGGGAGATCTGTCGGATCCTAACCACCGACACACGTGCTCTCTCTACTTCGACTCATGGCACCCATTAGAAATTTGTGTTAGTAAGGATAAGATGCAAACAAATTTGAGCTTAAAGTTTGAATTAAAAAAATGTAGGGATTAGAACCCATAATTGATTAAGGCCAATTATTTAGGATTTCTATTGGTTTTTAAAAAAGGGAATAGATAAAGATTAAAAGCAAAAGCCTAGGGTGCTTTCAAATTCAAATCTGAAATTGAAATTTAATTGATTCAATTCTTAAATTTGGTTCCAAAATTGGATTATCCACGTATCAAATAACCAGCCCCATGTTATGGTGCATTGAGCTCATTTAAACATGGTTTTGAATCTGGGAAAAAGAAAACGAGGATAATATCAATTGTTGGGGTCCATATGTCAGCACAACACATAGGAAGAAATTGCTTCCTTCTCGGTTAGTGCGCCATGCACGGGAGCCAACCATCTTCGCGCCTCTGAGCAGTCCCCCCCGGTCGCGCCTCCTCCCGGCGCTGCTCCATGGCGCCTTGACCGAGCGCCCGGCTGCCACGGCCTACTGCTCGCCCCACGTCGGCCGCTGACTCACCTCCCTGCACACACAACTTCGCCTCCCTACTCGCCGCTCACCTTGGCCGCATCCTGACCCCGACCAGCAGTGGCAGCGCCTGGTCGCCGCCGCACACTTCCACGGCTGCAGCTCGCACCATAGACACCCTGCCTCGTGAGCGCTTCAACGCACACAGCCACCGTGTCATTTCTCTGCACCGCGTGCACCGCCGCCAGCCATGCTCTGCGCCTCACGCACGCATCGCGCTGCCCGACCGCCGTCTTCCTCCATGACTGCTAGTCTTGCTGCCTCCTACTTGACCTCAAGCCGCCGCATGCTTTCCCCGTTTCTCCGGCGCACATACGGCCGCCTACGGCACTGCTGATGTCGTGCGTACCTCATCTCCATGCCCTCACCTGTGCTGGCGCTTCTTCTCTACATCGGCTTGTGACATTGTGCCGCCCGACAGTCGTCTTTGCCGCTTCTTCCGCGCCAGCCGTGCGCTCGTGTCGCGCCCGCAATCGGAGCCTCGCTGCGGTGTCGCGCCTCCCTCCGCGCCTGCCTGCACGCACGTTGTTGCCGCCATGTTTGCCCCCCGGTTGGCACGCACGCCCGCTGCTTGCCGGTCTGGCCGCCGCGCTACCAGCCAAGCTCTCCCCTGCCGCGCCTCCTCATCGCAGCGCGCACGCCGCCCAGCTCGCCGGCTCCCTGTTGCCCATGCACCGGCGCCCTGCTGTTGGCCCGCTGCTCACCTCCACTGCCCTGCCACTGCTGCGTGCCGTGCCCCAGGGCTGCACCGCGGTCCACGACGCGTTCCTCAATGCTGTGCCTCACGCGCCGTGGTGACCGCAATCCGCCGACCATTCGCGATGTTCCCAGCGTGGCTCTGCCATGCTACTCGCTAAAGCGCGTCTCCGGGCCGCCTTCCTCCCACCTCGGCGTCACGGGAAAGTTCGAATGAGTGCTATTTTGCTTAGCCTTGTCCAGCCCCGACTTCGACGCCTACTTTCCATCGTCGCGACGTTCTGCTCCGTAGTCGCATTCTGGCAGCAAGGCAAGTGATGTGTGGGATAGAGGATATGCAAGAACACGTCGTTGACACAACGACAATGACAGTTTGTCCAAGGTTAGCTCTGAATTGCTGCATGTTTGTTCATTCCAAGGGTGCAACCAAACTATTCAATGAAATGTCTACAAGGAAAATCCAACTGTGATGTGACCAGCACTGATCTGGGATGCAGGCACATGCTGATGACTTATCGGACAAGGACAAATCGACTTTCTAGAACCTCTGAATTGTACAAGACTATCCAAGTCGAGCGCATCCAAACTATTCCGTGAAATGCATACAAGGTGAGCATGCTTATAAGAATAGAAAGGTAGTGCGACTAGTGTTCCGTAGTTTTGCACATATTGTTTAGTGATGGGGGATGACTACATGGTCATTCATTTCTGTTGCTACTTCTGTCTTGTGATGTCTCTTCCTTGACCTTAAGCTCCTTATCAAGGGTCCATCTAATTCTTGTAGATTGGGTAATAGTCGTTCTCATCATAGGAACCTTAGAATTGATTCCTTACGACACACAGGTAATGTAGAGTATGAATCTAAGAACACTTAAGGAAAACCCATAGTAAGTTCCTCCTAAGTCCATAGAAGCTTTGTAGATCGCTCCTTGTTCTTAGACGACTTCAATTCTTCAGTCATAAGATTTAATCCGTAGTTTCAATATTATGCTTTGCATAGTAATCTCATACCCTAATTGTGCTATGTTTCACCTTGATCCCTTAGTCATTCTTACACTACTCAGTTGAAAACTTCTTCACCAATCAGTCTTATCATTCTTATGTGGCATAGCTCCAAGTGTTGATTCCTAAGTTGCAATGTGTGCTGACATTGCACCTTTCAATTCATACCTCAACACTATTATGTCCACCTTGACTCATCCCTTGTTTCTCCTCAGAACAGAGACATGCCTGTCCTTCCTAGTCAAGCTTCTCTTTATTAAGGTGTATAGAACCCGTTGAGTCTATTATCATATTATAGTATTTCTTTATATGCATACTCATGTCAATAGGAAACAAGATGGAGATGATCGACGAGGAGCTTCACTTGGAGGAGGAGCCGAGGAGTCACCATCTTGAAGACCTTGGCAGAGTCCCGGAATAAGACCACTGACCATTGACATTTAATCGAGTCGCAAACTAAGGCAAGCCCCGGTTTGCATTTAAGTGCTATTTCACTTATGTCTAGGATAAATTTTGTGCATTAGGGCTAAGGTGCTTGTTACTCCACTTGCATGACACACAAATCCCATGGAGTATTGGTTAGGTCTACAGCTTGACGAGTAGAAAATTCCATGCTAATGTTTTGAGGAATCCAGTAGAAGTCGAGTAGTTGGAATCTACTCGCCAGATAGGATTTTATCACACGGGATGGAGTTTATCAAAGAATGGTTTATGAATATGAATTTGAGATTGAGCGGCGGGATAGGATGCAGCGAGACGTGGTCTCACGTGTGTAGTCCTGCTTGTGTCGATTTAGGCCCGATCCGTGTGCGGCCCTGCTGGAAAAGTTTGAACTGTAGCGGATGCATATTGGGCATATGGAATCCAGGAAACTGATGTAACTTGATAACATGGGCATTGAGGCATAACCCACTATCGGTTGGGGTGGGTTGAGGGTAGTAAGGTGTAAATCTGCTGGCGGGCACATACACGCTCTGTGCGGGGACCCTATGCCTGCGATGGTGGGACCAGTTCAGCGTTTGATTTTCTTGTGAAAGGTTGCTTCGTATGACGTGGTGAGGAGCACTGCACGCTTCTTACGCACAGGTGTGTGTGATGTGTTATCTGGGTGTCTACTGATTGCAATCATCGTCCCTCGCGGTTATTTGAGTACCGCTTGTTCACTGCATCGTGACGTAGTAATAAAGAGCGAGATAGCACAATTAAAGTTTACAGTTTCCAAAAACTTAACTTGTAATAGCATTATGTGCTTTGGGCATGTCATATAATCAGCAAAGCGTTTCTTGTTTGATTGCGAAGTCTAAGATGTGCCGTGCCTTAGGAATGTAATTTGCTACTTAAAACATGACTATAAGGATAAACTGGTAGGCGAGTCTATTTATGTTATTTCCTACCTATGTTTAGTCTTTACCTTGCATATGTCTAGTGAGACGGGTTACTCTTGCTGAGCCTTATGCTCACATTTGCAGTTAACAAGTTTTTGCAGGTTATACCGTTGATGAAGGGCTTGACGACGACGCCTTACCCTCATCAGTGTTCACGACTGAGTGGGAGCCCTGCACGCCACCATGATCAGGAGAGTGAGTGCTGCTAGTGCGAAGCATCCTAAGGGCATGGACGACTTTGCTTTTGTATAGCTAGAGCTAAGAGCGTAGCTATGATGTATAGACTCTTTTCTTTATTTAGTATTGTAAAAAGTTTCACTGTGTTTATAAGTAAAAGATTTGTTTTGTATTTTATCCTAGTTCTTTTCATGTATACTGTTGGGTGTCGCATCACACGACACCACCCAATGAGATCCTTGGATGTTGGGACCCCCGTTCCCAAAGCATGGTATTAGAGCATCATTGGGAAAAGTGTGTCTAAAAAGAGCATATTTCCAAAAATTTAGGAGTATATGAGTGAGGAAATAGTTATATGGCCACTAAGGAGTATTACTAGTATAATATATAAACGTGGCAATTCTAACTTACTTGTTATTATATTCTGTAACGACACTCCGACATCAGGTAAGAGGTAAGGTACGCTACCGAGAGCGGATCAATCTCGGTAAGCTCTTCCATACGAGATGTGCTATGTGATTGTTTTCGTGGCTTACCAAAGAAATTTAATATGATTCTCTAAAATTCTCCATGTCTCTGAAAACATATGACACGTGGTACCCCTGCGTGCTTCAAAATTAGTTGGAGCCCCCGTCGGGTGGTGGATAACCCGATAGTATGCTTCTCTAGAACTATTCATGTTCTATAGGAGCATGCAAAACACGTAAGCCCAAGCGTGTATAAGCCAGTTCATGCGGGAGTCATTACTGTACAGACGTAGTACAACCATGTACCTCGAGACATGACTTCGCTCGACGGCGACTCACATCAGAGTTTTATGCATTTACTTTCATATATATTATTGTGACTGCCTGTCGTGTTTCCCCGTGCCGCTGTTATGGTGTAAAGGAGTGAAAGGGGATTGTGTGTCTTCTGCAGCTACACTAACTACGGTAGTGACCGTGTAGAACACATTTGCGAGTGAACGATACTAGGGCCACCTATAGACGTATCCGGATATACCTGTTAGAATTTTTAGTTTGGTGAGGCACGTAGTACCGGCAGTATCACATTCGATACTTGATCATCCCCCACGACAGAATGGATGCATTGTATTTGAAGTCCGACTATCACTTGCTAGTATGTTTGGACTTGTGTCATTGGTTATCGGCTCGAGAAAGTTATAGAACAAAGATTATTTGTTTCTGGCAGAAGTTTTCTCAACTTCACGAGGTTGCAATCTTGGTTAGTGTTTAGTTAACACAGGGGTATGCTATATGGATGAAAAGCTCATGAAGACCTCTACAAACTTTTTGTTGACCACTAAGACAGAAATATTTGATCATCTTGTGAAATCTGAGCTCTACCAAAACTACTCCATATGCTTATACCATTGCAAAAGTATCTGTATTTTTGCCATCACTTCCTGTAAAAAACTCTTCCAGACCATTAGGATGCAGTTTTGGAAAGGGTAAGAGTAGTGCTATAACTTTGTAATCCAAAGTGGCTTCCAAATCGGCACAAAATTAATTGAAAGAGTTGAAATAAATACTCATTAAGCTTCTAGCAGATCCATACAGATTATCGATATTTTTTCAGACCGTCATATCTTCCAAGTTATTAAATCAATATAGGTGTATGTTCTATAGTTGGAAAAGTGAGGAAGTCCTCTAAACATTTATTGTTCACCTCCAGAACAGAATCCACCTTTAACTGATTCAAATCTTCAAACCTCCACACCTTGTCGAGGATGTTCAGCAATTGGAACAGTTCTGCACAGCTCACCTTTTTGACCATAACTTCGTGTGGAACTGACTACTGCAGGCCTTCCTACATGGTGGGAAAGTATAGAGAGTTCTATAAAACTTTTATATTGAACTCCAGGCAATAATCCTCTTGTAACTTAAGGAATAACTCGAATTTCCAAACCCTGTCAACTCTAGACAGCAGCTAGGACAGTTCTGTACATCGCACTGTTTTGCTTATAATTCGCTGTAGAAAAGTCGAATGACCTCATGTAATGCATTCTGGAATCCTGAGGGTGGATGTAACAAGTTCGTAATATATTGTTTCTGCAAATATTGTTGTTCAACTATCTAAAAATTGTGGACAAAATCAGCAAGAAACAAAGGAAGTTCTGTCGAAATTTCATTAAAAATCTGGGAACATAGTCAAATTTTAAAACTCCATATCTCCTCAACCATAGATGTTATGAGGTAAATTAATTCATTTTTGGAAAGCTTGTAAAGTCTTCTATAAGTTTTCTATTGACCACCAAGCCAAAAGACCTTTTCAAGATGATGAAAGTGCACCATAATCACAAATGCTGCTGTTCTGAAAACTGTGTGAACCAGCAGCTGTATTTTTGCCATATTTCTTCATAGACAACTCTTCTAGGCCATTGTGATGCATTTTAGGAAAGGGAATGATCTATTATACAACTTTGTAATTCATTGTTCCCCAAATTCAGATCATAAGTTTATAAACTTGAGTTAAAAATTGAAACAAGATTATATGTGCTACCTGAAACAGCCAGGAAAATTTTGAACTTTGAACAGACATAAGTCCTAAATTTGAACAGCAACATAAGAATATATATACATGTATGGAAAGATTAAGTAGTCCTCTAACAAGTTTCTATTCGACACTAAGGCTAAAACTCTCAATAACTGGGTTTAAATTGAAGTATCGTCGAAGGTGTCTTGACAGCACAGAATCTGGACAGATTTACATTCAGTTACTGTTTTGACCATACCTTCGAGAAGAATCATCTAATTGATTTGTGTTTTACATTTATGGAACCCTGAGGATGTATATAACAATGTTGTAGTGTATGACTTCTGCAATTTTTGATGTTTATATATCTGGAAACTGTGAACAAGATCAGCCATAAACAAAGGAGGTGCTGTCCAAATTTCCAGGAAAAACTGTCAACTTACAAAAGCCGTATCTCCTCAACCAGGAATACTTTGATGACAAATGAATACATGATGGAAAGTCCATCGAGAGTGCTACAACTTTGTAGTTTAACTCCAATCCATATCTTGCCTCTAACTGGTCGAAAAATTTGAAATTCTCCATAGTGGTTGGCTGTACCAGAACCTGGACAGTGGTTCAAATTTCGATCAGTTTTGGTTTCAATTCCTTGGATCATTGCTCATGCTCCGCAACTGGTGTTTGACACTGTGTGGTGGGTTTTACTTTCATGAATTGCACATTACCTTCCCATAAGGATTAATTGAAATAAACTTCTCGAACCTCTAGTTCGAAACTTTAAGGGGGAAGGTGTACATCCAAGTAGCTTAAAGTGATCGAGAAATTACACATTCAAGAGAAACCAATTTTAAGTACGAGGTTAGCGCCTCATAGATGGAGTGCATCCTCAACTCCATCAGCGCTATCATGGAAGATGTCAATCACCACTATGTGATTGAAGAGAAGATTAAGCGAAACACCACTATGTGAATTCTAGTAACTTTGACCCTATACTGAATAGCACCAAGTCATCAAGGTAACCTAGTTAGTGGATTTCTTGAGCAAAGATGAGTCTGTGACTCGGCTGATGCGACAAGGATCTTAGGAGACAAGTGGATATACTAGTTAGAATGTGTACCGGTTACGAAGGTTAAGATTGTGTAGTATAATGCTCACCGCTCCTTGTTTCCATGGTTAGACTTGAATCCTTCTATCTTGATCAACCTATGAGAAGGATGTTTCTTGTCCAACACTTCTCATGACCAAGTTGATTCAAACATTGTGAACATGATATAGTGCTTATTGTGTTTCAATCGTTATACATACTTTTGCCCAAACCACAAAGATGAATGCATCATACCATCTGCATAGTTTTTTTCTCGGGATTGCATTGTGTCTGCATAACATCATCCAGTTTGTAATGCATCATGATACATGAGTCATAATTAACTTTGAGCAAGAATATGTATCTCCATTCAAGTACTTAAGTGATGTCGAATAGTCTTGATTGTTTCTAACTCTTGTGATCAACGTTCTAGTGGATTTGCCTTCATTGAGTAATAACAGGGAAAACGATTACTCAATCCTCTTTGTGGTACAACTATGAGTTGAACCCTCATCCTTTAATTGTGTGGATTCAATTGTTGTGGTTGTGTAAACACTCATACTCTTGATTTTTGAGGTTCTTCCTCAATTTATGAACCTCTAGATGCACCTTGTGACCAAAACGCAGTTGAGTCTTTATCCTTGACTTGTTAAGGCTCAATCAACTTGATTGCTAAAAGCTGATTGTTTCTAGTTTGCGAGGAGTCTCCTTATGACTTCTCAACCCCGCGAGAACCTTGTATTCTTTATATTCACGAGATCATTCTTTGAGAACCCTTTGACGGGTAATGCATGGTAACTTTGCTTTGTCCGACGACCTTGTAGATGCCATGTCTTATACATATTTGTATTTTGACGACATAATAGAAACCAAACCTTGAATTCTCTTATGTCGAATACAAAGCATTTCATCCTTTGAGTAGTTATTGAGATCCCAATTCCTTGTGAGTTGATCTGATGAGGACATCTCTCCTTTGCATACAATGCAAGGACCGATCACTAGAGCACTTGTGTGACAATTGGATCTCCAGGTACGTTCTAGCCTTGTCAATTGTTTTTCAGAATGTACGCTTGTTTCTATGCATGTTTTATTGATTAGGAACAATGGAGAGGACCAGCAAGGGCTCGGGGGAGTCCAAGGAGTCAAGGAGGATAAGATAGGACGTGCACACCAAGGAGGAGCCCAAGTCCAACTCGACTTTGACTCCACCTCGGGTTCCAGGAGCTGCCTGCACCAAAATTGATGTCCCAGGCACATACGGAGTCGGACTTGGACGTTCTATATATGGTTGGAACCGTGATTTCATAAATCTTCCACTGGAACAAGCCCCACATCAAAATTCCTTCTAAGTTGATGGGAATCGGCGAAACAAGTGGGCATCCAGAATCTGTCCGGTGCTGCGCCATCGTCCTTTGGGCTGCTGGCCCGTGTATCTTGTGGAAGCCCATTAGAGTTGCATCCAGGGGTCTTGCACGCCCATAAATTCCTATTTATACAGCAGCCGTCACCACATTTTGGTTGGGTTTTTCTTAGATACAATTTGTCATTGAACACCGTCGTCGATCATCGGTTGTGAGACCCCAATTCGTGATCAATTCAGTTTTGATTGCAACTTCTCTGTTCTTGCTTGTGTTCTTGATTGTGCTTGCAGGGATAAGCCTTCATGGCGTTTATTCGTGTGACACGGGTGATAACCAACATAGCAGTGGTGTAGTGATTGCGGGGTTTCATTCGTTCGGAGCCTTGGATCATCAACGTCGAGATCTCCACCCAATCAAGTTTACCATACCTCTCGGAAGATCGGGACTGAATGTGGCCTAGATGGGGGGAGGGTGAATAGGCTTTTTCGATATTTGTCAGAACCTGCAGCACTTAACAGCCAAAACAAAACTCGAGATATCGGACTAGTCCGGTAAAGTGCGGACTAGTCCGCTGTGTACCGACTAGGTTAATCAAGTTTGATCGATTAATTTGATTCTAAGATGTATGCAGAGGAAATATACTAGTAATTGAGGTGTTGCAAGATTATGAGCTAGAGTATACCACAAGTCAATCTTATATTTGATGTTTCAATGTAAAGTGAGTAAGATTGATTGAAACCCTAGATTGATATATTGAATAAGAACGATGAACACAAAGCAAGAACACAAGCAATTTATCCCGTGGTTCGGCTCCCACAGAGGCAACCTACATCCACGTTGAGGAGTCCACAAAAGGACCGGGTCTTCTCCAACCCTACCCTCGTCGGATCGCCACGAAGGCCAATCCTCTTCTCTTATCACAAAGGGTAAATAACCGAATTCAAGGGGCCTTCTCACACGTTGAGGGCTCCCCTAGATTACAATGAGAACTCCACCAAGAACACACTCAAAGGATTACAATTAAAATCACAGGAGTGTGTTAGGGAATCAAACCAAGAGCTCAAGAGTGATGAATCATGTCTCTCCAATGTTCCAAAGTGTATCCTCAAGGGATTGATCTTTGTGGCTTTTGATTTCGTGTAGAGATGTGTTTTTGAGGCTCTTGGGAGGTGTGACGGCGCAGGGGGTCGAGAGAGATTAAAGTTGGGCCATGCATATCTATTTATATGGGGTTTCTAAAAGTGACCGTTAGGGTTTAGAAAGATTGGACTAGTCCGTGGTGGACACCGGACTAGTCCAGTGTGCTGTGTGTAGCAAACCCTAAGTGTCCCAAAATATCGGACTAATCCGGCTAGGAGCGGACTTGTCCGATTTCACTTCTGGAAATCTTCGGACTAGTCCGATAACCATCAGACTTGTCCGAATCAGTGAATCCCTAGGTGAATTGGGTGACAAGTCTGCACTTAGAGGACTTGTCACATTTAGGTCAGAGGGTTTTCAGACTAGTCCGTGCTAATATCGGACTTGTCCGATTTACATCAGAAAGATATCGGACTAGTCCGATGAGTGATCGGACTTGTCCAATTTTATGCAGCTTGTGAAGTGTTTTGGGGACTAGTCCGCACTGGGGAGGACTAGTCCGATTCTAGTCAGAGAGATATCGGACTAGTCCGTGGTGATATCGGACTTGTCCAATCTTGTGCAGAGAAATATCGGACTAGTTCGGTGTCAATCGGACTAGTTCAGTCCTGTATAAATTTGTGCAATGTGTGTGTTTATTTGCGTTTGAGCTCTTGGGGTGTGTTTCCTTAACCCACTCCAAACACAATGATCTACGACACTTGTTCCTTGAGCTGTTTTCCGCATTGCTTCTCATCGTCCCTTCTTTTTGGCTCTTTGCTCATTTTCACATTAAAACCTGTGCTCATCTCAACAAAGTGGTTAGGATCTCATTTGCTTGTCATAAATCATCCAAAACCCATAAGGGATTCCTAGATGCACTTTCAATCTCCCCCTTTATGGTTATTGATGACAACCAATTGAGATTTCACAAAATATGACAAAAAGTTGAGATTTTCATAAAGTATGCACATATGAGTCTAAAATACATCAAGCAATGAAAACATGATCCACATATGCATTCTTTATGGTGGGATGCATAACTAAGTGCATTGAAACAATAATCATGAAGAGAATGACATAATTCACATTAACACACCAACAACAAGCATATATGTCATTGTAGGAGCAAAATCACAGATTTCATAGATTAATTCACAAGTAGTTTAAAGCATTGCATCACGGGACCATTAAGTAACAGGAGCATATTAAACGTTTTACAACTCAAAAATAGACAAAAAGCACAATGGAAGCTCTCTTCTTGCATCTACGGCTTAAGACCTAAGACCTAAGACTCCCCCTCAATCTCTCCCCCTTTGGCATCATGTAAGACCTATGTGTGCTGAATACATTGGCTTTAGTGAATACACTTGCCTTGACGATAAAAGTTTTGAATATCACCAAAACACATTTTTATTTAGATCCAACTTGTTTTGGGTAGCTCCGGCTATGTTAGATGCTAGGTCCGACTTGTTGGTAAGGTCCGACTAGTTTTTGTTAGCTCCGGCTCAAGGTCCGGGTTGCTCTGGCATGATCCGGAACTTGACCGCAATGCTTCTGTTTTTCATTTGCAATGTTTCCTACTTGATTTACATCTCTGGAAAGATTGCTTAGTATTCATTTGCTAAGTCTTTGGTACGTTTTGGTTGATATAGATGATATCGTGTTACTGTGGTTTTGCAACATGCTTATGTGAGGTTCTCACGTAAGGTGTTGTGTTCTGAACTAACTTGTGTCAACTCGAGGACTTGGGCTCGTATGGATTGGTTGTTTATTCATGTGCAGGTGTTGCTTGAGTTCAAGACATAGCTGGTGACGGATCCATTGGACTAGTCTCAGGTAGGAGATGAGGTTCCAACAACCAAGTTCGGAAGGAATTGTGGTTGAGCTGATCAGGAGGTTGCGCAACATGATTGAATCAAGAACAATGCATGTGAAGGTATCGTGGACGTCATTGGAAGATGTTTGCACGTGTGCAAGGAGTGCATGGACGTGGCTACATGATTCCGAGACGTGATGAAGAGATGTGGATGTAAAGAGTTGGTCGGAAAGGTCCAAATGACTAGGTTATGGACACAGGTTGCAACTGAGTCGGGTTTGACTCAAATCTGGAAAGATTTGAGTTGGTTATGATAGGATTTCGTGTGGGTCACGAATTTGAGTTGTTTAGGAATGTGGGATACGTTCCTAGGGTGTTTGGAAGTCTTAAGATTGCTTCTATCTGCGTATAGAAGAATCCTAAGCAGTTATGGAAAGTTACGATTCGTGAACAGAGTAGGATTAGGTTCCTGATTTGAGTTGAGTTGGCTTTCGAGCTGGTTATATAAGCAAGGAAGCCCAGAGCACATGGTGCACGAATTTGGGGCTGTTCCTCTTGTGTTCTATTGAATAAAATTTGTAGTTTGAAGGAACTTTTGTGCCTTGTTCGTCCGACTTGTTCCAGATAAGTTTTACTCGTCGAGGTTCTGGACAGCACTACCTTTCGTCGGTGGTTTTATAATAACTCGAGTTTTACAGATCCAATTGACGTGATTCTTGTTGGTTTGTCTTCACAACTTGATTATATATCATATTTCAAAATTTCACGGTCACTGGATTTGTGGTTTCTGATCTACACAAGTTTCTTTGCAGCGTTCCAGAACTGTTTTTTCCTGGGTAGGGCAGATTGACCTTTGTTTGATCTTTCGATCATATGTTGAGTTTTTCTCGACGGATTTGAGTGATTCTTTTTGTGTTGTTTTCGTGAATTGATTCTCTCTGATATACATCACTTTTTTCACAGTGAAACACATTTATATTAGTCTCACACACGATTTCTTTAACAGATCATTTTTCTGCCAAAGGGGTTGGGGTTTAATTGTTTCCACTGCGTAAGATTTTTAAATCTACCATTCACCCCCCTCTGGTAGATTTTCACGTGCTCTTCGATCCTATAATTGGTATAGGAGCCACGGTGCTCTAATCTTTGTGATTTGCACGTGTTTTTGACTAATCATCCTGGAGAAGTACTCTGCCAAACCTTGTGTGTTCGCTGGTATTGATTTTCAGGTTTGGAAGGCACGCATGGAGGCTTTCATCCAGGCACAAGGCTTTGCAATATGGGAGAAGGTATACAAGCCTTACGAAGTGCCATCAAACGATCAAGTTACAGCTACAAATCTGAGAGATGTCGACAACAACAACAAGGCTCGGAACTTGATCATACAAGGATTAACTCAAAGCGACTTCGATCGTGTTGCACACCTTCGATCTGCATACGATGTGTGGAAAGCACTTTGTGACTACCACGAAGGATCCAACACAATCAAGGAGGTAAGACAATACATGTTCAAGGAAGAATACATGCGCTTCGAGATGCATCCCGGTGAGTCCATTGACGACCTCTTTGCTCGCTTTATTGAAATTCTCAGCAACTTGTGAAGCGTGAATGTTAATTTTTCAGATGCTGAAAATGCTAGGCAATTGTTAAGTGCATTAGACATGTCAATTTGGGAGATGAAAGTTACATCTATTCATGAATCTACTGTCATGAGTTCACTTACTCTAGATGTGCTATATTACAAGTTAAAAACTCATGAAATTGATATAATTTCACGTAAGAACCCCAACAAGTATATTGCTTTTGTTTCTCAACGTGACATGCCTAGCTCCGGCCAAACTTCATCTTGTGGCACACTTGATTTGTTGTCCTCTCTAACCCTTGAACAGATTGAGGAGTTTCCAGAGGGAGGAGCTAGAACTTCTCTCTATGAAGTTCTCAAAAGCATTGCAAAATGTGAGAACTAGAAGGAGAGGAAGCTCCGGACCTCAACGATGCTTTGAGTGTGGTAAGACAGGACATTTTCGTTCAGATTGCCATAACTTTTCAGGTCCTACCTCCCGAGAAGAAAAACAATCAAGGACAAAGCACTCCTCAACAAATGATAAGAAGAAGAAGAAGGGCTTTACAGGTCGCCAACTGGTGAACAGTTTTATCTCAGCACTCCAGGAACATGGCTCAAGCAACATGGACATTGGAAGTGATGAAGATGAAGATGATTTGGCAAACTTGTGCTTCATGGCGGGCAAGTCAAGATCAAGTATGGAGGAGGTAGAACACAACAGCGACAATGAAGAGGTATGTCCTACTTGCGAAGAAATGTGTGATGCTATTTCTCGTGCCACTGTTATTGTTAAGAAAGAGGACAAAAGCTTAGGGACAATGCTGTTAAAATTGAGTCACTAGAATCTGAAATTAATCGTTTGAAATCCTTGATTCCTAGTGATGACTTGTTCCTCATGTGACTTAATATATGGACAATTGTCCTCCCCAAAAGTGCACATACCTCCACACTTGATAAACTTGAACTTGAAATTGAAAAGAACAAAAAGCTTGCTGCACTTAATATTGCAAACTTAAAAGATGCTTCTTGTTCTACAATTGATTTGCATTGTTCTAGTTGTGATGATCTTGATAAGAAACTGCAAGATGCTATGAATGAAATCTCTATATTGAACAATGCTTTACGTTGTCATGAAGTTAAATATTGTTCCAATTGCAAATTAAAAGGAAAAACTTCATGTGAAAATTGTCTTGATCTATCCAATAAACTTGATAACATGCATAAGACAGTTGATCGGTTTTGTAATGGGAATAAGAACCTAAACTTCCTGCTGAATTCATCCAAGTCTTGCAATGATAAAACTGGTTTAGGTTTTGATTCTCATGCTCATGCTAAGGCACATCCACCTAAAATTGTAAAGTCGTCAGGAAGTGGTTTGATTCAAACAGTTCCTAAACAAAAAGAAGTGGTTTTCAAATCTGCAAGGGTATTGTCTCATTCGATTTCAAATAAAAATGTTGTTTGCTCATCTAGACATGAACACAAAGTTAAATTTCATTGTACCTACTATGGTAGAGATGGTCGTGTCATAGATTTTTGTTATAGACTAGCTAAACAACAGAAAAGAGAAAGAATGGTTGCTAGATCTCATAACTTTCATGCAAAATTTGCTGCACATATTGAACCGAATGTACAACCTGCTGTTTTGAGTCAAAAACATTCAAAGTTTACCTCTGGACCTTCTGTTTTTGCCTCCGGAGCTACTGATTTTTGTGCTATACAAGTAACACCTTATAGGTCAGTAGTTAAGAATAAAAAATCTCAAACCTTGACTCATAAACCTGCTGTTTTCTCTCAGCTTTCGTGTGTTTTTCCTGCTGCACGTCGCGTGACTCAGTACTGGATTCCTAAATGTCTTTTGACTAACCCCAGTATTGAGTCATCGACGTATTATGCTTATATGTAGGTTACACGTTTGAGGAAGGAGAACATTTGGATTGTGGATTCAGGTTGCTCACGCCACATGACCGGTAACAAAGATTGGTTCTCCTCCCTCTCTTTTGTGTCATGTGTAGAGAATGTTACTTTTGCCGATAATTCTTCAACTCTTATAATTGCTAAGGGTTCGGTTAGAGTAAATGATCACTATAATTTGAAGGATGTGGCACTTGTCAAAAATTGAAATACAACTTGCTTTCTATTGCACAATTGCTAGATGAAAATCTAGAAATTATTTTCAATAAAAACTGCTGCAAAGTTGTAGGTTCAAATAGTGAGCTTATTTTTAACATTTCTCGGTTGGGAAGAGTTTTTAAAGCTGATTTTGATATGTCTTCCTCTAAACATAGGTGTCTAGTTGCTAATGATTCAAAGGACTTATATTTTTGGCATCGTAGACTTGCTCACGTAGGCTTTGATCACCTAACGCGTGTTAGTGCTCTTGACCGCATACGTGGGCTGCCGAAGCTTAAAGGGGACAAATAAATTGTGTGCTCTTCTTGTAGACATGCTAAGATGGTTGCAGGTTCACATACTCCTCTTACAATGATCATGACAACTGAACCATGTCAACTTTTGCATCTTGACACCGTAGGACCTTCACGTGTTCAATCCTTCGGAGGTAAATGGTATGTTCTTGTTAATGTTGATGATTATTCTAGATACTCTTGGGTTTACTTTATGGCGTCTAAGAATGAAGCTTTTAGTCACTTTAGGACTTTATTTCTTAGATTATCAATTGAACACCCAGGATGTTTAAAAGGCAATTAGAAGTGATAACGGAACTGAATTTAAAAATCAATCTTTTGATCACTTTTGTGCTGAAAATGCAATAGATCATCAACTTTCTTCCCCATATGTACCTCAACAAAACGTTGTTGTAGAAAGAAAGAACAGAACCTTAGTTGAGATGGCTAGGACTATGCTTGATAAATATCAAACTCTTAGGAAATTTTGGGATGATGCGTTAGCAACCGCTTGTTATGTCTCAAATCGTGTTTTCTTGCATGCTAAGCTAGGTAAAACACCATATGAGCTTCGGTTTGGACATAGGCCTAGTGTTACACACTTTCGGGTCTTTGGTTGCAAATGCTTTGTTAAGAAACATGGTAATCTTGATAAATTTGAACCTAGATGCATTGATGGCATGTTTCTTGGTTATCCATATCATACTAGAGGCTACCATGTGCTTTTACGTGACACTAACAAAATTGTGGAGACTTGTGAAGTGTCTTTTGATGAATCTAGCCCAGGTACTAGCTCAAACATTGCAGGTCCAGATCCATATCCGCAGGGGGAGAGCATTTTCATTGAAGATGAGGAAGAATTGGAGTTGCTGCTAGAAAATTCAGCAGCTAAAGACTTTGGTTTAGCTCCGGATGTTAATTCTCAACCAGCACCGACAACCATCAATGCTGATTCAAATCATCCTCAAGCCACAAGCTCATCGATTTGTGATGAACATGAAGAAGAAGAAGCTTGTGAGACATCTGTTCCCCTACAGTTTTACAAAGATCATCCCCCACAACAGATGATTGGATGCTTGCACGAACGAGTCACACGGTCCAGATGAAGTATACAAAAGACCTTCTAAGGCGCTTCAACATGGACAAAAGCAAGCCTCTTCGGACACCAATGGGAACAGCAACAACACTTGAACTTGATGAAGATGGTGAACCAGTGGATCAAAAAGAATATAGAAGCATGATCGGATCACTTTTGTACCTCACGGCATCAAGACCAGACATACAATTCAGCGTATGTCTTTGTGCACCGTTTAAAGCCTCCCCATGTGCTTCACATCGTCAAGCCATCAAAAGGATTCTCAGGTACTTACATGAAACTCGAGAATTTGGAATTTTTCTTCCTTCTTCCTCAACCGTTACTTTGAAAGCTTTTTTCCGATGCTGATTTTGGAGGTTGTAGGATTGATAGGAAAAGTACTTCTGGTGCTTTTCATTTTCTTGGTAATTCACTTGTTGCTTGGTCCTCTAGAAAACAAAATTCAGTTGCACAATCCACAGCCGAATCTGAATATGTAGCTGCTGCTAGTGCTTGCTCACAAATTCTTTGGATTGTTCAAATACTTAAGGACTATGGGGTTGATCTAGATAGTGTTCCACTGTTTTGTGATAACACTAGTGCCATTTGCATTGCTAAAAACACTGTGCAACATTCTAGAACTAAGCACATTGACATTAGGTATCACTTTCTCTGAGATAATGTTGAAAAAGGAAACATTGTGCTTTGCCATGTAGATACCGAACAACAATTGGCTGACATTTTTACAAAACCTTTGGATTTCACTCATTTTTGTTACATTCGTAGTGAAATAGGGGTTATGCATCCTCATGGCTTAAATTGAGGGGGAGTTTTGAAACTTGGGAAGTCTATGTGTGAATCTGAAATTAAAATAATATGAGCATAGTATTTCATATATATATGACTTTGTGATTCCTTTTACATGCTGAAAGTTCTTACTACATTACTCATGTTATACATTTTGTAGTTTTTGCCATGTCTAGTAATTGGAATAATTACTTACACTAAAACTGGTCATGGTCGAACTTTCTTGCTGTTTTGAACTTGTTACATGTTCACAAGTGCTTTTACTCATTAAGAATTAATCAAGTAATCAACTCACATGTTGAGTTTTTATGAACAAATATAAATTGAGAAAAGATCAAGAGAATATGCATGCATCGCACTTCTTCTTTTGAGATGGCTTATCATTGCACTTAGATATGAACTTGGAAGAAGTTGTGTATGACTAAAACCATGTCCTTAAGCTTCTGATTGTCAAATGACATAGGCTTGGCTTGGTTGGTTAGAATAAGGCAGATGCGCATATAATCTCTTGCAAATGTCATATGATCTAAATTTATGCTTTGAAAAATAATAAAATGTAGCAACTAGTGTCATGCTTTCAGGTTTTGAAATAGTTAAGTTTGTGATATCATGACTTACTTAAATTGAAAATTACATATGATCTCTAGCATGGCTTACACTACTTTATGTATCTCATTGATGTTATAGTGTAAGTTACTTGATAGTGTGACTTGGATGAGCTTTGTTTATTTGTATATGTTATAATATGCTCATAACAACTAAAGGGGGAGAGATAATTTGTTTATATGCTTATGACTTGCTGAATACATTGTCAAAGGGGGAGAGATAAGCATGAAGAGAAAGAGAATATGTGCATAAGGAGAAATAATATGGGATAATTTTTGGATTTTCTTCTCATTTTACTTTTGATTTATAAAAAGGGGAGAAATTATCTTCAAAACCTTTAATGAGAATAAGCCAATGTTCGGATTTTAAGTGGTGTTGCCAATGAATTCATCAAGGGGGAGATTGTAAGACCTATGTGTGCTGAATACATTGGCTTGTAGTGAATACACTTGCTTTGACGATAAAAGTTTTGAATATCACCAAAACACCTTTTTATTTAGATCCGACTTGTTTTGGGTAGCTCCAGCTACATTAGATGCTAGGTCCGACTTGTTGGTAAGGTCCGACTAGTTTTTGTGAGCTCCGACTCAAGGTCCGGGTTGCTCTGGCAAGATCCGGAACTTGACCGCAATGCTTCTATTTTTTATTTGCAATGTTTCATACTTGCTTTACATCTCTGGAAAGATTGCTTAGTATTCATTTGCTAAGTCACTGGTGCGTTTTGGTTGATATGGATGATATCGTGTTACTGTGGTTTTGCAACACGCTTATGTGAGGTTCTCACGTAAGGTGTTGTGTTCTGAACTAACTTGAGTCAAGTCGAGGACTTGGGCTCGTAGGGGTGGGCATTCGGTTAACCGTCCTAATTCGGTTCGGTTTTTCGGTTTTTTTCAAAATTCGGTTTTTGAAAAATGAAAACCGAAATATCATTTACAAAAGGAAAAACCGGCCTACCGGTTAACCGGGAATTTCGGTTCGGTTTTCGGTTAACCGAAAAAACCGAGTTCAATGCAATCCCCATCTCTGTCGATCTGGTCATCGCCTCAACGAGGGCAGAGGCCACGGCGCCGGAGGGCCTAGGAGGGCGCCTCGACAGCCGCCGAGCTTGAGGCGGAGCGGCACGGCAGCCGAGATCGGGGGCGCCGGCGCGGTGGCCGGATTTGATAGCGCGGTGGCCGAGATTGGTGGGGGCTCATCCGCTGGGGTTCGGCACAGCCGGCGGCGGGGTGGCAGTCGGCCGGCGGCGGGACAGGAGTCGGCCGGTGGCAGGGCGGGAGTCGGCCGACGGTGGGGCGGCAAGTCGCGGGCGGTGGAACGCGAGTCGCGGCGACGAGTCTGTGGCCAGTTGGGCGCGCCGTACGTGGCCGCAAGTTGGGTGGCAGCGGCTCAGGTGTTGGGGGAGGTAGGGTGTTAGGGTTCTTACTGGGCCAAATGGGGCTGAATTGGGTGGGCCGACAGGCTATTGGGCTGAAGTATTATTATTTCGGTTAACTCGGTTAACCGGGTGAAAAAACCAAAAACCGGAAAAAAAATCGGTTTTCTGAGAATGGTAACCGAAATAAGATTCGGTTTTGTCGGTTCGGTTAGTTCGGTGTCGGTTTCCGGTTAATTCGGTTTCGGTTTTCGGTTACCGGTTTTTTTGCCCACCCCTATGGGCTCGTATGGATTGGTTGTTTATTCATGTGCAGGTGTTGCTTGAGTTCAAGACATGGCTGGTGGCGGATCCATTGGACTAGTCTCAGGGAGGAGATGAGGTTCCAACAACCAAGTTCCGAAGGAATTGTGGTTGAGCTGATCAGGAGGTTGCGCAGCATGATTGAATCAAGAACAATGCATGTGAAGGTATCGTGGACGTCATTGGAAGATGTTTGCACGTGTGCAAGGAGTGCATGGATGTGGCTACATCATTCCAAGACGTGATGAAGATATGTGGACGTAAAGAGTTGGTCAGAAAGGTCCAACCGACTAGGTTATGGACTCAGGCTGCAACTGAGTCGGGTTTGACTCAAATATGGAAAGATTTGAGTTGGTTATGATAGGATTTCGTGTGGGTCACGAATTTGAGTTGTTTAGGAATGTGGGATACGTTCCTAAGGTGTTTGGAAGTCTTAAGATTGCTTCTATCTACGTATAGAAGAATCCTAAGCAGTTGTGGAAAGTTACGATTCGTGAACAGAGTAGGATTAGGTTCCTGATTTGAGTTGAGTTGGCTTTCGAGCTGGTTATATAAGCAAGGGAGCCCAGAGCTCGTGGTGCACGACTTTGGGGCTGTTACTCTTGTGTTCTATTGAATAAAATTCGTAGTTTGAAGGAACTTTTGTGCCTTGATCGTTCGACTTGTTCCAGACAAGTTTTACTCATCGAGTTTCTGGACAGCACTACCTTTCATCGGTGGTTTTATCATAACTCGAGTTTTACAGATCCAATTGAAGTGATTCTTTTTGGTTTGTATTCACAACTTGATTATCTATCATATGTCAAAATGTCACGGTCATTGGATTTGTGGTTTCTGATCTACACGAGTTTCTTTGCAGCGTTCCAGAACTGTTTTTTCTCGGGTAGGGCAGATTGACCTTTGTTTGATCATTCGATCATAGCTTGAGTTTTTCTCGACGGATTTGAGTGATTCTTTTTGTGTTGTCCTCGTGACTTTATTCTCTCTGATATACATCACTTTTGTCACGGTGAAACACATTTATATTAGTCTCATACACGGTTTCTTTAACAGATCGTTTTTCTGCCAAAGGGGTTGGGGTTTAATTGTTTCTGCTGCGTAAGATTTTTAAATCTACCATTCACCCCCCTCTGGTAGCTTTTCACGTGCTCTTCGATCATACACATCAAGACACCAAAAAGAAGGATAGGAGGAACCTAAAGTCTTCACGCCTCACTGTCGGTCCTCTCATCGTCTATATCTTCGTCTTCGGGCTGATGATGATGAAGAGGAGGAGGTGCAGGGCCACTTGAGCCCCCAATGCCAAAGTAGGCAAGCTCTGAGGGGTTCAAGGGCCTGAGCTCATTGTAGTCGGAGTCATAATCATTAGAGATTACCGGAGATCCAATGGGCTCGGTCTCTAGTTTCTGGCAAATCTGCTTCACATTTGCCTTGACATACTTCATGTCTTCCTTTCTTCTCTTGTTAAGCTTGTGGGCCTTCACTTCAGCCTTTCTACAAGAAGCAAAGATAACAGCCAAGTATTTGAAGATGCCACTTGCAGACCTTTTTTGAGGGCTGCCCTAGTGGCAGGGGCAGCCCTGGCATCTCCACTTCCTCTTGCTGGAGCCTCAGGATTGGAGGCCGGAGATGAAGCAGCCTGAATGCTTGGCTTTTGAGGCATCTGGGGCCTCAAAGTAAGATGCTCCACATCTTTGACAAATTCAATGCTAGTGACCTTCTCAATCATGAACATAAGATACGGAGCATAGCCACATGACCCGTTGGGTGTGCAAGAGATGTTGACCATATCGTTCCAGATATAGTTAGCCACATCAAACTTGCGGTCCTTGCTTATGACCCTCATCAAGGTCCGGAGATAGCCCTACACACTCCCAACATCCCCATCCTTGGGAGCAATAGTCTTCCTCAAAACTTTGTTCAACACCACAAAGAATGGATTCATGTTCTTGGTAGAAGGGGGGTTGAACTTAGAGTTGGGCTCATAGAGGAACTTCATTCTTTCCTTCTCGATGACAGCAATGTTGTGGATAATCACATTGTCATTGTTCGAGGTGTCAAGATGAAGCATCTCTACAAATTATTCATATGTGATGGTGTACTTGGATCCATGAGTCATCTAAGTCACCCATTCTTCTTCATCGCCTGTGATGAGTAGGTTTAGGCCCGATCTTCCGAAAGGTATGTCGATTGGGGTGGAGAACTCGAAATTGATGATCCGCGGCACTCGAGCGGTTCGAGTACCCCTGCAATCACTACACCACATCTCCGTTGGTTATCAACCGTGCTGCACACCCTTGACCTCACCAAGAAGGCTAATCCCTGCAAGTGCATCCTAGAACACGAGCAAAAATGTCGAAGACACGATCGAAAATCGCGAAGTTGGGGTCTCACAAACCGTAGAACGGCGATATTATTGATCTAAGCAAAACCCACCGAATACGACCGGCAGCTGCAGTATTTATAGGCTAGGGTTTGACCAAAACACAATTAGACGCGTCCCTAGTGGACTCTTACGGGATACAAGGCCCAAAGGCCCGATTCGGTGGCGCAGCACCGGACAGAAATCTGGACTCGATTTGATTCGACGATTCCCAATGACTCCAGTGGAATTTTGAGGTGGAACCCGAATTATTTGATAGTTTACCTTCTCCTCTTTCCGTGCATATGTAGAACGTCAAAAACGGAGTCCGTATGCCTCCTGGGCGCCCGTTTTAAGGTGGACTGCTCCTGGACTCCGAGTTGAACTCCAGTCCGAGTTGTAAACTGTTTCCATCAACTTGTGGACGTCCCAGCTGGTTCTCCACGCTCCCAAGGCCTCTTTCCTTCACTTGTTGATCTTCTCCATTATTCCTAATAACAATTGAATCATCACATAGCAATCTATTCTCAAACTCACATGCAAAAGAAGTTAGGAACGAATTCACCTGCTGATTTAATAACCGTGCTCGTGCTCTTGTGATTGGTCCTTGCAGTTTAATGTGCGTCTCCGCTGTTGTGATGTCCTCATCATCCTCCCCCTATTGAATTGGATTCGTCCTTGACTCAAGTTCATCTTCTTCTCGCAAGTACAGTCGCAAATATGAAATGTTAAATGTAGGACTAACCCCAAAATCGGGAGGCAATTCAAGCTTATATGCATTATCATTAATCTTTTCAACGATCTTAAAAGGACCGGCTCATGGCATAAGTTTAGATTTTCTCAAGTTGGGAAATTGCTCTTTTCTCAAATGTTACCACACCAAATCACCCGGTTCAAGTTTTACTTCTTTTCTACCTTTACTACCTGCAATCCAATACTTCTCATTCATCATTTCAATATTTTTCTTTGTAGTTTCACGCATCTTAAGAATGAATTCAGATCGTTGTGTAGCATCCAAATTTATAGTTTCAGAAGGAGGCAAATGTTGTAAATCAATAGGAGCACGGGGATTGAAACCATACACTACCTGGAATGGACTTACCTTTGTCGTGGAGTGAACGGATCTGTTGTAAGCAAATTCTATATGTGGTAAACACTCCTCCCACAACTTCAAATTTGTTTTCAAGACAGCCCGCAACATAGTGGATAAAGTACGATTAACTACCTCGGTCTGTCCATCCGTTTGTGGGTGACATGTAGTTGAAAACGGCAACTTGGTTCCCAATTTATACCCCAAAGTTCTCAAAAAATGACTTAAAAATTTTGCATCACAATCAGAAACAATGGTATTTGGCACACCATGTAAACGAACAATTTCCGTCATAAATAAATCAGCAATGTGTGAGGCATTATCATTCTTATGACAAGGTATAAAGTGTGCCATTTTGGAAAAACGATCAAAAACTACGAAAATACTATCCCTCCCACTCTTAGTCCTAGGCAATCCCAAAACAAAGTCCATAGAAATATCCTCCCAAGGTACACTAGGAACAGGAAGAGGCATATAAAGACCATATGGGTTAAGGCGAGACTTAGCTTTGCTGCAAGTAGTGCATCGTGACACATAGCACTCGACATCACGCCTCATCTTTGGCCAAAAGAAGTGTGTTTACAGCACATTTTCAGTTTTCTTCACTCAAAAATGTCCCATCAAACCTCCTCCATGTGCTTCCTGCAAAAGTAATAGACGAACGGAGCTAGCTGGAACGCATAGCTTGTTAGCACGATAGAGGAGACCCTCTCGCAGCAAATATTTATTCCAAATTCTTCCTTCTCTACAATTTTCAAAAGCATCTTTGAAGTCCAAATCAGTAGGATATAATGCTTTAATTGTTTCCAAACCAAAGATTTTATGATCAAGTTGGGACAGCATGGTATAACGCCTAGATAATGCAAGGCAATGATATTTTCCTTCCCTTTCTTATGCTTAATGATGTATGGAAACGACTCTATGAACTCAATCCATTTAGCATGTCGTTTATTCAGATTGGTTTGACACTTAAGATACTTCAATGATTCATGATCGGAATGTATGACAAACTCCTTAGACCAAAGATAATGTTGCAAAGTTTGTAATACACGCAATAAGGCATACAATTCCTTATCATAAGTAGAATAATTCAGAGAAGGACCATGAAGTTTTTCACTAAAGAAAGCAACGGGTTAACCTCCTTGTATGAGAACGCCTCCAATACCAATGTTGCTTGCATCGCATTCTATCTCAAAGGTCCTGTCAAAATCAGGAAGTTATAGCAACGGTGCTTGTGTAAGCTTCGATTTGAGAGCATCAAAAGCTTGTTGCTGCTGTTCACCCCATCGAATTGGAACTCCCTTCTTCGTTAGCTCATGTAGAGGTGCTGCAATGGTGCTGAAATCCCGCACAAAGCACCGATAAAAACCTGCAAGACCAAGAAAACTACGAACCTATGTGACGGTTGTTGGGGCTGGCCAGCTGGTGATTGCATCAATTTTTGCCTCATCCATCTCAATTCCCTGTGTTGAAATGACATAACCAAGAAACGAGACTCGATTGGTGCAAAAGACGCACTTTTCGAGGTTACCAAACAAACGTGCATCTCTCAACACAGTAAACACAACACGTAAATGATCAAGATGTTCATCATATGACTTCCTATAAATGAGGATATCATCGAAGTAAACCACCACAAATTGTCCAATGAAAGCACGCAAAACCTCGTTCATTAATCGCATAAAGGTGCTGGGTGCATTAGTTAAACCAAAAGGCATGACTAACCACTCATAAAGTCCAAACTTGGTTTTAAATGCAGTTTTCCATTCATCTCCTAGTGCCATTCTAATTTGGTGGTAACCACTACACAAGTCAATTTTTGTGAAGATGATAGCACCACTCAATTCATCAAGCATGTCATCTAATCGAGGAATAGGATAACGATATCGAATGGTGATGTTATTAATCGCTTGACAATCAACACACATGCGCCAACTACCATGATTCTTAGGAACCAAAAGAACAGGAACAGAAAAAGGGCTAAGGCTTTCACGAATGTACTCGCGGTCTAAAAGATCTTGGAGTTGTCACTGAATTTCCTTAGTTTCTTGTGGATTCGCCCTGTATGCTGCATGATTTGGCAAACTTGCTCCTGGAATCAAATCGATCTTGTGTTCAATGCCTCTCATCGGTGGTAAACCAGGGGGTATCTCGGAGGGAAACACATCCTCAAACTCCTGCAAAAGGTTAGCAACAACAGGGGGCAATGCAATAGACAATTCATGAAGTGAAAACATGGCTTCTTTGCAAACTAAAGCATAGCACATCCCCTTAGCATCGAATAAATCAGCAAGTTCAGATTTAGTTGCAAGCAACGATGGTGATTTTAACTTAATAACTTGCTGTTTTTCAGATTCTAATTTTGTTGCTTTGCCATCATGAATTTTACTCTTCTCAAAATGCACAATTTCAGCAGGAGTCATGGGGAGCAAAGTGATTTTCTTTCCCTTATGCATGAGAGTATATTTATTGGTTCTACAATGATGAATAGCATCTGTATCAAATTCCCAAGGACGACCCAATAAAAGAGAAAAAGCATACATAGGAACAACATCAAAATCAGCAAAGTCATGGTATGAACCAATTGAAAAATGTATTCTCGCTGTTTGTGTTACCCGAACCTTACCGCTGTTGTTGAACCATTGAATGTGGTACGGATGAGGGTGTGCTCTTGTTGTCAAACCGAGTTTCTTGATGACGTCCGTGTTCACCAAGTTATTGCAGCTACCTCCATCAATTATAGTGTGTACACAGCAGTCCTTGACGACGAGAAACATGTGGAAGAGGTTGTGTCGTTGTAGCTTGTCGTCGGTCTCCACTTTGGAGCTCAAGGCACGCTGCACAATGATGCTCCTATAGTTCTCCGTCGCCGCTGTACCAAGTACCTCTTCTTCGGTGTGTTCATCATTTGGATCTGTAAAGTCAGTAGCAAGAGAATATTCATCTTCAACATCTGAAGTCCCATCATACCCGCCATCGTCGCGTGCTATGTATGCTCGTTTGCTCGGGCAATCTCTCATCATATGACCAAGTCCCTGGCAGCGGTGACACTTAATGTCGGAAGTATGACCCATAGAAGGAGTGGACGATGAAGGCTTGAATGATGTCGCCTTGCTGCCTTCCGGCACGCGAGAAGGTGGAGCAGCAGGTATAGTTCGTTGGCTGCCATTGCGTGGTGTAGTCGCTGCACGGGGGGTCGAAGATGGTGCTGTTTTGGATGGTGTAGTCGCTGCACGCGGCGTGAAGTTTCTCCTCGTGCGATGTTGCTATTGTTGTTGGCCCTGCAATTCTTTTTCTGCAAACATAGCAAGCTGAAACAATCTGTTAATAGTATCATATTCCTTGTAATCAACAATGTCCTGAATTTCACGCCTCAACCCCCCATAAAAACGAGCTATTTTATCATCCATATCCTCTACTACCCCACAACGCAGCATACCCTTTTGTAACTCTTGATAATACTCCTCTACAGACATGTTACCTTGGTCTAAGAACTGCAATTTTTTGCTAAGGTCCAACTGAAAAGATGGAGGAACAAATCGGACACGCATATCTTCCTTTAATCTATCCCATGTTGGAGGATCAGTTCTAGTTTTAACAAGTTCATTCCACCATATGATAGCAAAGTCCTTAAACTCACTAGTGGCTTGACGAACTCTATGTTGTTCAGGAACAAGATGGGAATTAATTTTTTGCTCTACTATCATCTCCCAATCAAGATAAGCCTCAGCATCATAAGAACCAGAAAAAGAGGGTATAGTAAATTTCACTTTAGCAAAAGGATCATCAGGAGGACAATTATAATTGTTATGATTATTACCTCCCATACCTCGACGATAAAGTGGCAGTCTAGGTTGATTATTGTGATCTTCTAGTTCATCATAAGCATTGTCTTCTTGTCTTCCAGCGAGAGGCAACCAAGCCTCAAAAGTATTCATCCGAAGAGCAAGGTCATCTAGTTGGCGAGTCAAGTTCGCCAATGACTCCTCTGTTGCTGCGTTGAATTTGGCGAACATATCTGTCATGGTCTTCATCATAGCATGTAACTTAGCATGTTGAACACATTCGTCATCATTGTCTTCTCCTGCCATTGTTAGTAGGAAACAAAAGACAACAAAAAAATGTTATCCCTATCAACTATAGTGACAATGTGGAAGGTGGAAGAAAACAATCTCTCTCGCTCAAGCGTCTTACCACGCTCTTACAAGTGTTCTTACCGACACAGTAGGTGGTGTGGACGGTGAGATGAACCAATGAAGCATGGGGTGAATGCAAAGGTACCTGTTATGCTCAAGAGAAAGGTGGAGCTTGGATGGCACAATATTGTGGCTAATAAGCAGAAAATCGTTAACAGCTAAACAAAGTTGAATAAGTATTCAATGTCGGAAACTGTTGCTGGTCAACCGAGTGTCATAGAGCCTAGCACAACACAAGGAAGTATCAAGGCAAAAGAAAGACAGAATGATATAGCCAACAAAACAGCACCAAATGGTATAGGCCAATTGATTTAATATGCGTGCTCTTCACTATTTTTTTTCTTTTTTTGTAATATTTTTTGATATTTTTTCTTTACTCAGGATCACAAATATAGGAAGCACACAAATTTTCAGCTCAATTGGATGTAATATGCGGCCTATAAAAAATCAAGAAGATTCTTTAAAATTCGTGCTGAAACTTTGGAGGTCGGATAGCCTATCTTCCGAGGGGAATTTGGGCAATCTAATTTCGCCAAATGCGGCTGGGCCGCAGAAAATCAGATGCAAAATTTCGCGCAGATGAATTTGAAAAAAAAATCGCCTGATTTCGAGTTCGTATGCGAAAGTTATGGCCGTTTTAAGGTAGGCTGTCCGAGTTACGTTTTTTTGGATGTTGATTCCAACTCGGTTTGAGAACAGAACTCGCAATCGGATATGAAAACGATCGAGAATTTGCACAGCAACTAATGGGGTGGTGTGTGATGATTCAAGGATGAATTACACAAAGGTTTGTCACCTAATCTAGGGCTGGCGATGCGGGAGTTCACGCAAGGCGGCTAGCTAGGGAAAACCAATGAACGTGGTGGATCAGTTTGTTATTTAGGGATTGTGGAATAGGTGTCGAATAGCAAGAAAACAAGGACGAAACATGATAAATAGAACCCAAAACACAAAGCTAAACCAGCAACAAGACTCGACCACACGAATGCAAACTCAACAATGCAAACTGAAAAATGAAACTGCAGGCACTATAGTCTGGGAAACGGTAAAAACAATCTAATCTTTTTTGTGGCTTTTCTGTGGACTCTAGGTACGAAACAAAATCGATCTAATGGAAGGAAAACAAAGATACCTCTCGGGCAACCTGGAAATCTGATACCAATTGATGAGTAGGTTTAGGCCTGATCTTCCGAAAGGTATGTCGATTGGGGTGGAGAACTCGACGTTGATGATCCACGACACTCGAGCGGTTCGAGCACCCCTGCAATCACTACACCACGGATCCGTTAGTTATAAACCGTGCTGCACACGCTTGACCTCGCCAAGAAGGCTAATCCCTGCAAGTGCAACCGAGAACACGAGCAAGACTGTCGAAGACACGATCGGAAATCGCGAAGTTGGGGTCTCACAAACCGTAGAACGGCGATATTATTGATCTAAGCAAAACCCACCAAATATGACCAGTGGCTGCAGTATTTATAGGCTAGAGTTTGACCAAAACACAATTAGACGCGCCCCTAATGGACTCTTATGGGATACAAGGCCCAAAGGCCCGATTCGGTGGCGCAACACCGGACAGAAATCTGGACTCGACTTGTTTCGACAATTCCCAATGACTCCGGAGGAATTTTGAGATAGGACCAGAACCATTGGAAAGTTTATCTTCTCCTCTTTCCGTTCATATGTATAACGTCAAAAATGGAGTCCATATGCGTCATGGGCGTCCGTGTTAAGGTGGACTGCTCCTGGACTCCGAGTTGAACTCGAGTCCGAGTTGTAAACTGTTTCCATCAACTTGTGGACGTCCCAGCTGGTTCTCCACGCTCCCAAGGCCTCTTTCCTTCACTTGTTGATTATCTCCATTATTCCTAATAACAATTAAATCATCACATAGCAATCTATTCTCAAACTCACATGCAAAAGAAGTTAGGAACGAATTCACCTGCTGATTTAATAACCGTGCTCGTGCTCTTGTAATTGGTACTTGCAGTTAAATGTGCGTCTCCGCTGTTGTGATGTCCTCATCAGCTTGCAAAGTTGCAAGTGGCATAGAACTGGGCCACCACTTTATCATTTCAATTGTACTTGAAGGCGAAGAGGTCCTTCAAGCAATGCTTTTCAATTGCCTCCACCACCTCAACAAACGGTGTGCATCCCATCTTCTCGAAGTGTGCCCAATCAATCCACTGTCTGCGCACCACGGGCTTCTTCATTTGGAGATATACAGACTTGTAAAAGTATGCATGGAAGTTACTCCAAAATCTTCCATCGGCAGCTTGCTTCGGACGGCCATACCAATCAACATTTCTGAATTTTGCAGCCGAGTCGTTGCCCTTCCCATTGAACCTTTCCTCAGTGGAGTCTCTGGCTCCTTCCCTTGGAGCGGACAACTTAAAGTGGCCAATCGGGCCCGCCGCGATTCCTTTGCTTTTCTCCTTTGCTTGGCCAGCACTCGCTGAGCTAGGGCCACCAGCAGCGGTATCCCTGGAAGCAGGCACCATGTGTCGAGCCACCCTCTTTTGAGACTGAGGAGGAGAGGGGACTGGCTTCGAAGGTCACTTCTTGCTTTGGTCCGTCGACGACCGAAGCGGGGCTTCTTGGGCCATCTCGGCTTCGAAGTCCGAATCTTCGTCGTGAGAGTTCGACATGCCCTGAGAATGAATTGCACAAGGTATGGATAAGAATGGATGACAAGGGATTGAATGGATGACAAGAGCATTTGCATTGAGGAATTAAAAGGTTAGGTTTTGAGTTCAGAAAAATCGGACTTGTCCGGTGTACAGGAACGGACTAGTACGATTGATCGGACTTGTCTGTGCATGGACCGGACTAGTCTGGTATTCATCCTCAAAAAGCTAACTTATGAGACAAATGGACTTACTCAATGCAAAATTAGCCTAACAACAATGTAATACATCAAGGACACTAGTATTAGGTGAAAGAAGCTAGGCTATTCGATCAACAATGAAGAAAATAGGGATTTCTAGTGTTGGGAGAAAATTACCGAAGAAATCGCTTGAATCTTGGAGAGGACGGTGTTGAAGGATGGACAAGTCCACGAACTTCAATCCCCGAGTGAGGAAGCTTGATTTCCACCAAAATATGGAACTTTTTGATGGAGGGGATGCAAAATTGCCTTGGGAGCTCGAGCTCAGAGAGAGAAGCTTGAGGCAAGTTGTGAGGGTGAGGGAATTAGGGTTTGGCGGCGGCTACGGTTATGGACACGAAAAATCGGACAAGTTCGGAAATGACCGGACTAGTCTGAACTTTTCCAGAGGCTATATCGGACTAGTCCATGGTCTATCGGACTAGTCCGGCCTAACCGGCGCTCTGCGGACTAGTCTGCATAGGCGGACTAGTCCGGGTAACCACGGACTAGTCCGTGGTCACCAGGCAAGAACTTCTTAGCCCATTCATATATATTTGAAGGTACACATTTAGAAAATAGTGAGGCAAATCAAATCAACTAATCTTGATGAATATGATCAGTAAGCATACAACAATCATGCAATGACCATAATTCACCAAGATCTAGTAATTGACATAGTTTTTTGGAGAAAATTGAGAGAGATAATTTTCACAATCCAATCAACATATTTTGAAGAATTCATATAGGGATGCAAATTTTCAAGCCACATTCCGAGCATCAAGGATGTTTAGTTCATTTCGAAGCTCGCAAAAGAATTTTTCATCAAGTGGCTTGGTAAATATGTCGGCTAATTGCTTTTGCGTGTTGACATGGGAAATAGCTATATCTCCTTTCATGGAGTGGTCTCTCAAGAAGTGATGCCAGATGTCTATGTGTTTGATTCTAGAGTGCTCAACTGGATTGTGGGCAATTTTAATAGGGGTGGGCATTCGGTTAACCGTCCTAATTCGGTTCGGTTTTTCGGTTTTTTTCAAAATTCGGTTTTTGAAAAATGAAAACCGAAATATCATTTACAAAAGGAAAAACCGGCCTACCGGTTAACCGGGAATTTCGGTTCGGTTTTCGGTTAACCGAAAAAACCGAGTTCAATGCAATCCCCATCTCTGTCGATCTGGTCATCGCCTCAACGAGGGCAGAGGCCACGGCGCCGGAGGGCCTAGGAGGGCGCCTCGACAGCCGCCGAGCTTGAGGCGGAGCGGCACGGCAGCCGAGATCGAGGGCGCCGGCGCGGTGGCCGGATTTGATAGCGCGGTGGCCGAGATTGGTGGGGGCTCGTCCGCTGGGGTTCGGCACAGCCGGCGGCGGGGTGGCAGTCGGCCGGCGGCGGGACAGGAGTCGGCCGGTGGCAGGGCGGGAGTCGGCCGACGGTGGGGCGGCAAGTCGCGGGCGGTGGAACGCGAGTCGCGGCGACGAGTCTGTGGCCAGTTGGGCGCGCCGTACGTGGCCGCAAGTTGGATGGCGGCGGCTCAGGTGTTGGGGGAGGTAGGGTGTTAGGGTTCTTACTGGGCCAAATGGGGCTGAATTGGGTGGGCCGACAGGCTATTGGGCTGAAGTATTATTATTTCGGTTAACTCGGTTAACCGGGTGAAAAAACCGAAAACCGGAAAAAAAATCGGTTTTCTGAGAATGGTAACCGAAATAAGATTCGGTTTTGTCGGTTCGGTTAGTTCGGTGTCGGTTTCCGGTTAATTCGGTTTCGGTTTTCGGTTACCGGTTTTTTTGCCCACCCCTAAATTTTAATGGCACTCTCCTTGTCACAAAGGAGTGGAATACGGTTCATATTGTAACCGTAATCCCTTAGAGTTTGTCGCATCCAAAGGAGTTGTGCACAAAAACTCCCGTCTGCAACATACTCTGCTTCGGCTGTGGATAAGGCAATAGAGTATTGTTTCTTAGAGGACCAAGAACCTAGGGATCTACCTAGGAATTGGCATGTATCGGAGGTACTTTTTCTATCTACTTTGCATCCGACATAATCTTCATCGGAGTAACCAATGAGATTGAATTTGGAGCCTTTTGGGTACCAAAGACCAAGGTTGGGTGTATGAACTAAATATCTCAAGATCCTTTTTAAGGCTATCAAGTGACACTCCTTAGGATTGGCTTGAAATCTTGCACACAAACGTACACTCAACATAATGTCTGGCCTAGATGCACATAGATAGAGTAGAGATCCAATCATAGAGCGATATACCTTTTGGTCGACGCTAGGTCCATCTTCATTGAGATCCAAGTGACCATTCATTGCCATGGGAGTCTTTATGGGCTTCGCTTTGTCCATTCCAAACTTCTTGAGTATGTCTTGAGTGTACTTCGTTTGGCTTATGAATGTCCCTTCCTTTTGTTGCCTCACTTGGAATCCCAAGAAGTACTTTAGCTCTCCCATCATAGACATCTCAAATATATTTGTCATAATTTTACTAAATTCCTCACAAAAAGATTTGTTAGTTGAACCAAAGATTATGTCATCAACATAAATTTGACAAAAAAAAAGATCATTGTCAAAATTCTTTGTAAACAGTGTATAATCTACTTTGCCAATCTTAAAGCCATTTTCAATTAAGAAATCTCTAAGACACTCATACCAAGCTCTAGGAGCTTGTTTGAGGCCGTAGAGAGCCTTACGCAGTTTAAATATGTGGTCGGGGAACTCTTCATCTTCAAACCCGAGGGGTTGCTCCACATACACTTCCTCCTTGATTGGTCCGTTGAGGAAGGCGCTTTTCACATCCATTTGAAAGAGCTTGAAATCATGGTGATTAGCATATGCAAGTAATATTCTAATGACTCAAGTCTAGCTACAGGAGCAAAGGTCTCATCGAAATCCAAACCTTCGACTTGTGAATACCCTTTGGCCACAAGTCGTGCCTTGTTCTTGTCACCACCCCGTGTTCGTCTTGTTTGTTGCGGAAGATCCATTTGGTGCCGATGGCGTTGGATATGGGTCTTTCGACTAGTTCCCACACCTCGTTTCTCTTGAAGTTGTTGAGTTCTTCTTGCATGGACACTACCCAGTCTGGATCCTTCAATGCATCCTCAACCCTGCGTGGTTCCAAAAAGGACACAAATGAGTAATGCTCACAAAAATTAGCTATGCGAGATCTAGTAGTTACTCCCTTTTGGATTTGACCAATGATGTTGTCAATTGGGTGTTCCCTTTGGACGCATTCGTGTACTCTTGGGTGTGGTACTTGCTGTCTTGAATCTTCATGATCATCTTCTTCTCCCCCTAAATGTTTGCCCTCGTTGCTTGTTGATCATCTTCACTTTCTTGAGGTTGCTCTTGTATGGAAGCTCCCCCTTGATCATTGGTCTCCTCTTGTGGTTCGTTTTCCTCATGGATATGTAGAGGTGGCTCTTGTGGTCGAATCTCTCCTAACGCCATCCTTCTCAATGCTTGACAAGGAGCTTCTTCTTTATCTAGCACACATGGATCAACTTGCTCCTCTTGGGAGCCATTAGTTTCATCGAACACTACGTCACGTGCTACTTCAACAAGTCCGTAGGTCTTGTTGTAGACACGATAGGCGTAAGTGTTTGAATCATAACCAAGCAAGAAACCTTCATCGGACTTCAAAGCGAACTTTGAAGTTCTAGGATTCTTGTTCAAAATATAACATTTGGAACCAAAAACTCGAAAATATGAAATGTTGGGCTTGTTACCGGTAAGTAGCTTATAGGATGTCCTCTTGAGTAGTCAATGAAGATAAAGTATATTTATGGCGTGGCAAGCGGTGTTGACCGCTTCCGCCCAAAATCGATGCGAGGTCTTGTACTCATCGAGCATTGTTCTCGCCATCTCTATGAGGGTTCGTTTCTTTCGTTCGGCAACTCATTTTGTTGAGGGGAGTACGGAGCTGAAAACTCGTGCTTTATGCCTTCTTCATCTAGGTACTCCTCCACTTGTGTGTTCTTGAACTCCGTGCTATTGTCGCTTCGAATGTTCTTGATTGTCAATGAGAATTCATTTTGAGCTCGCTTGGAGAACTTCTTGAGTATTCCTTGTGTTTCTGACTTATCATGCAAAAAGAAAACCCAAGTGAAGCGAGAAAAATCATCAACAACTACTAAACCATATTTGTTACCGCTGATGCTTATGTAGGCAATTGGACCAAATAAGTCCATGTGAAGTAGCTCGAGCGGTCTTGTAGTAGTCATGACGTTCTTCGCAAGATGAGGTGCTCCAACTTGCTTCCCGGCTTGGCGCACGCTACAAGGCTTGTCTTTCTCAAAAACAACATCCTTTAAACCTCAGATGTGATCACCCTTAAGGAGTTTTTGAAGACTCCTCATACCAACATGCACTAGCCGTTTATGCCACAGCCAACCCATGTTGGTCTTTGCAATCAAGCATGTGTCAAGTTCGACTTTATCCTTGTTGAAGTCAACAAGATAAAGCTTTCCCTTTAACATACCCTTGAATGCAATGGAACCATCACTCCTCCTTGAAACGATGGCACCCTCGTTAGTGAACAAGCAAATATAACCTTTGTCACATAATTGAGATATGGACAGCAGGTTATATTCTAAGGAATCTACATGTAATATGTGAGAAAGAGTGTGTTGTGGTGATATGGCAATTTTACCGGTACCAAGCACCTTTCCTTCACTATTGTCTCCAAAGTAGATGCCCTCGCTTGGATCCTCATTTGCTTCATATTCAATGAACATTCTCATTTCTCCGGTCATATGGTTGGTGCAGCCACTGTCTAGCACCCATTTAGATCCACCGAAGGAATAGGCTTGCAAAAACAAATTATGCCTTGCTTTTAGGTACCCAAGCTTGATTGGGTCCTTTTAGGTTAGTCACAAGGGATTTGGGCACCCACACATGAGATTGGTGTTCTCATGGTGTGGCCCAACATAATGAGCATAAACCTTTCCATAATTACTTCTCGTTAAGATATAAGATGAATCGAAAGTTCTGAATAGTAACTTTTGTTGTTTATACACATGACTAGTCTGGGAGGCCGGACTTGACCGGACCATGACCGGACTAATCCAGTGGTCATGCATGTTGTATTCATTAATTTTTGATTTTCCAGTTTGAAAGATTTTTCCCTTTACACAGACATTGTTATCCTTATTATTCTTTTATCTTCCAGCTTGTTGCTTTTCTCCACAAGAGTAACCAATGCCATATTTGACATTTGGAGGTCTTGTGACCAAGTATGCACTACGTGCATATTTGATCTTCTCCTTTTCAAATATGCCATTTTGTGCAGGATGCTTGTCCTTGATAGAGGTTGACTTGTCTTTCAAACTGTTGTCAACTTTACCACATGTATATGTGGAAGCAACTTCAATTTTAATGGGTTGAGAAGGTGAACTTGAAGAGGATGAAGGGTCACCTTGCTTGAGTGACTCAACTTGCACATCAAGAATCTTGTTAACCTTGATTAGGTTAGAAATTTCTTCCTTGATTGTAGCATTTGAGTCGTTTTACTCCAAGCAAGCTTCCTTGCTTGAAGCTAACTCAAACTCTAGTAACTTTCTTTGCTCCTTTTCAAGCTCTAGAAGTTTGTCAAGTTCGACATATTCCTCCTTTTGGGAGAAAATCATGTCTTCTTGACGGTGTATTAACCTCTCCTTCTCAACCAGTTGATCAAGTAAAGATTTCATCTTTGTGGAAGTTTACTTATCTAGTCCAATGAGCATATCTTCATTATCGCTAGCAATGTCGCTATCACTAGAATAGGAATGCATAGAAGAGGGTTTTGTTGTTACCTTGCGCTTACCTTCCTTTGCCATGAGGCAAGTACCATTCCCCTTCCATGCGCCGAGTGTAGGGAAGAGAGTAGACTTCTTGGATGTCTTCTCGATGGCTATGCTAGCCATCTCTTCTTCTTCTGAAGATGAGGACTCATCATTTGAGTCCCGCACTTTCCCTATGTGCGCTTGTTCGGTTTGTTTCTTCTTCTTGAAGAATTTCATGGGTTGAGGCTTGTCTTCTTTGTTCCTCTTCTTGTTCTCCTCATATGGAAAATCAATTATAAAGTGGCTATAATCACCACAATTATAGCATGCCCGCCTCAACTTTGACATAGATCTTTCCTTGTATTTTCCTTCACTTGATTTGGCGCCTTGTCTCTTCTTCAACATCTTCTTGAATTTCTTCATGAATAGTATCATGTCATATTCATCCAAATCACTGCTATCATCATGACCGTCTTCTTCTAATTGAGCTTCTCGCGATTCTTTAGATAAGGGCTTGAGGTGGACATCAAAGAAACCCCTTTCTTCTTTGCCGAGGTGAGGTCGGCAATTTCATTGATATGCTTCGCTTGCTTTTCCATCATCTCAAAATTGATGATTTTTCTAAGTAGCTCATCTGGAGTCGTCCTCTTGTATCCGGGGCTTTCTCTAATCATGGAGCATAAGGTGACGTTGCGAGGCATGAAAGCTCTAAGGATGAGCTTCACCACCTTGTGGTCATTCCACTTGTTGCTTCCGTACGATCGAACCTTGTTGATGAGCGTCTTGAGTCGGTTGTACATATCTTGAGGTGACTCATCTTCTTCGATTGCAAATCTTCCCAATCGGCCCTTGGTCATTTCAATCTTTGATTCACACACATGACAATCACCTTCATGTGCAGTATGCAATGTTTCCCAGATCTCCTTTGCAATCTCAAGTCCATCCACCTTGGTGAACTCGTCTCGACTGAGCGAAGAGGTAATGACTGCTACGGCTTGAGCATTTCCATGAATTGCCTTCTCTTGGCTTGGTGTGAGCTCTTCTTCGTCGTCCGAGATATCTATCCCTGTGCACACAATATGCCACAGATTGTGATTGAGAGAAATTAGATGCATTTTCATTTTTTGCCTCCACATTGAGTAATCACTTCCATCGAAGTGTGGGGCTTTTCCTAGAGGGATAGACAAATAATGATTATTGCTAGAATTAAGACGATCATAGTTGAAAGGATATCGGGAGTAGTCAGTGTGACTACTCCCCTTTTTCTTCTTTTCATCTTCGACTTTCACTTTCCCTTTGGAAAGAGTCTTCTTTCTTAGGAGCGCCTTTAGTTCAAGCGTCTCCTCATCGTCATCCTCGAAGTCTTGAATGGCTTCGAGGAGCTTTTCCACTTTATGATTCTTGTCATCATCAACCTTCTCTTGGTTGTTGCTCTTGTGTATGTTCTTCATGTCTGACATGATCTCTTCAAGCGATTAGTCTCTTTCTTGAAGAACCTTGCTCTAATACCAATTGAGTGGCCTCGAGAGTGGTTGGGGGGTGAGTAGGCCTTTTTGATATTTGTTGGGACCAGCAACACTTAACAACCAAATCAAAACTCGAGATATCGGACTAGTCCGGTAAAGTGCGGACTAGTCTGGTGTGTACCGACTAGGTTAATTAAGTTTGATCGATTAATTTGATTCTAGGATGTATGCAGCGGAAATATACTTGTAATTGACGTGTTGCAAGATTATGAGCTAAAGTATACCACAAGTCAATCTTATATTTGATGTTTCAACGTAAAGTGAGAAAGATTGATTGAAACCCTAGATTGATATGATGAATAAGAATGATGAACACAAAGCAAGAACACAACCAATTTATCCCATGGTTCGGCTCCCACAGAGGCAACCTACATCCATGTTTAGGAGTCCACAAAAGGACCGGGTCTTCTCCAACCCTACCCTCATCGGATCGCCACGAAGGCCAATCCTTTTCTCTTATCACAAAGGGGTAAATAACTGAATTCAAGGGGCCTTCTCACACGTTAGGGAATCAGACTTCTTGGATGTCTTCTTGGATATCTCCCTAACACACTCCTGTGATTTTAATTGTAATCTTTTGAGTGTGTTCTCCAATATTCCAAAGTGTATCCTGAAGGGGTTGATCTTTGTGGCTTTTGATTTCGTGGAGTGATGTGTTTTGGACGCTCTTGGGAGTGTGACAGCGCAGGGGGTCGAGAGAGATTAAAGTTGGGCCGTGCACATCTATTTATATGGGGTTTCTAAAAGTGACTGTTAGGGTTTAGAAAGATCGGACTAGTCCGTGGTGGACACTGGACTAGTCTGGTGTGGTGTGTGTAGCAAACCCTAAGTGTCCCGAAATATTGGACTAGTCCGGCTAGGAGCGAACTTGTTCGGTTTCGCTTCTGGAAATCTTCGGACTAGTTCGATAACCACCGGACTTGTCCAGATCAGTGAAACCATAGGTGAATTGGGTGACAAGTCCACACTTGGAGGACTTGTCCGATTTAGGTCAGAGGGTTTTCGGACTAGTCCGTGCCAATATCGGACTTGTCCGATTCACATCAGAACAATATCGGACTAGTTCGATGAGTGATCGGACTTGTCCGATTTTGTGCAGCTTGTGAAGTGTTTTGGGGACTAGTCCGCACCGGGAACGACTAGTCCGATTCTAGTCAGAGAGATATCAGACTAGTCCGTGGTAATATGGGACTGGTCCGATCTTGTGTAGAGAAATATCAGACTAGTTCGGTGTCAATCGGACTAGTCTGGTCCTATATAAATTTGTGCAATGTGTGTGTTTATTTGTGTTTGAGCTCTTGGGGTGTGTTTCCTTAACATACTCCAAACACAATGATGTACCACACTGGCTCCTTGAGCTCTTTTCCGCATTGCTTCTCATTCTCCCTTGTTTTTGGCTCTTTGCTCATTTTCACATTGAGACCTGTGCTCATCTCATCAAAGTGGTTAGGATCTCATTTGCTTGTCATAAATCGTCCAAAACCCACAGGGGATTCCAAGATGCACTTTCAGGGACTCATCCTCCTATCAATTGGTATCATATTTTCAGGTTCACCGTGAGGTATACTTGTGTGTCCTTTAGATTTATTTTGTCTCAGTCCTATTGTCCACACAAATCCACAATTTTTTTTTTACTTTCCCTGATGTACAACCCCCGCTCAGCCTTTTGCACAATTTAGTTTTGGAGTCTGTAATTCTGAGATCGTGTCCTAGGTTGAGTCTGGTTGCTGGTTTAGATTTGTTTTGGTTCAGTTTTGTTTCTTCCATCCACTGCCATCTACAAAAAAAACCAATCTACAAAAAAATTCCATCATCCGATTCGTTTCTGTTGCAGTTCCACCACCACCAAAACCTGATTCGGGGTATCCTCCTTAAAACGGGCATAACTTTTCACTCGGAACTCCGATTGAGGCACATTTTTTTCTCCCGGAAAGCTCTCGAAAAAATCCACATACGATACACCGGCTATGCCGGTCACGACATTTTCAAAAAAATAAAAAAAAATTAGGAAGTCCCTCATTTCAAACTCCGAAGTTCTAGCACCAATTTTTCCAATCACTCCTGAATTTGTACCGATCACATCTTTCATCGATTTGAGCTAATACTTGGTGCTGTTTCTATTCTTGTGCCCCTAGTTGAGAAAAAAATATCAGAAAAATAAAGAGAAAAAAGATTTTGATTTCTACTAGTGCTTAAAGACAAAAATAGGAAGCTAAAGGGGTTTTCTAGTTGTGTTGTTTCTGTGTGAGTACTGGATACTTGCTGATATTTCCCTTAATGTTCACCATAATTCATCATTGCCCTTGCTGGTTGCCACAACTGTTCTAATACATTCTTAGGCCAACAACTAGGTGAAATTCTTTGGACACTTATTCAACATTGCTATCTGTTACTAACTTGTGTGCCACATACATATACTGCATTTGAGCCTTCGAAGCTCCACCTTCTCTCGAGCAGAACAGGTAACCTCTACAATCACACCCATTCTCTGTGCTTGCTTTCACACCGGTCACCGTTGGCGACCTGCAGTGCTGGTAAGAAACTTGTAAGAGAGGGGTAAGACGCATCTTACTGATTGATTTTCCACTTACACATCAGAGAGCGTAGTAATAGGGTTCTTCACGATCTTTTGTCTTCATTTATGTCTTGTACTAACAATGACAAGAAAGAAGCCTATGAATAAGACCTCTGGTTCTACACCTCTGGATGATTATGAGTGTGTGTCCCATATGGAACTAAGGGACATGATGCGGGCAATGACCAAAGCTTTCAACAATTACCAAACCACTACAACAGCCACCTTTCAGAAGCTCCATACAAGTGTTGCTGGTCTGACCACACGGTTGGAAGAGATGGAGACTCGTCTTCACCAACAAGCTACACCCTCTATCATCCTTGATGCTGATGCACATGCTCACTACGACAGAGAGGATGACTTCAATAACGACGAGGTTGATGCACAACAGCGTCGTCGCCCTCGACGAAAACGTCAAAGTATGCGAGGTAGACCTTGTCCTCATGCTCCTGAACAAGATAATGATCCTTATGCTAAGATTAAGTTTTCTATTCCACCATTTTGTGGATCTTATGATGATGAGACATACATGGATTGGGAGATGATGGTAGAACAAAAATGTAGCTCTCATCTTGTTCCTAAGCGACATAGAGTTAGACAAGCCACTAGTGATTTTAATGATTTTGCTATAATTTGGTGGAATGAACTTGTCAATACACGTAATGCACCACAGACATGGGCTGCGTTAAAGGAACAGATGCACGCTAGGTTTGTTCCTCCTTCATATAGACATGATCTTCTTAAGAAATTGCACGCTTTGATCAGGGTGACATGACTGTCCAAGAGTACTACCAAGAGTTGCAGAAAGGTATGCTTCGTTGTTGGGTAGTTGAGGATCAGGAAGACCAAATTGTTAGATTTTATGGGGGCTTGCGGCGTGAGATCTAGGACATAGTTGACTACAAGGAATATCATTCTATTCAACGTTTATTTCAACTTGCTATGTTAGCAGAAAAAGAAGTGCAGAGTCGCCAACAGCAGCGGTGAAACAACACCTTCATGCCACGACAACTTCCGGTGTCATCCAAAGCAGTACCCTCCTCGAGCGTACGTGGTTCTACACCACCCTCCGCCGGTGTTGTACGCAGCAGCACCACACCTTCTACATCACAGGGACAAGATAACAGCAAGTCCCAGATGCCTCTAGGTGTTGCAGCAAAGGCTGGTGCACCCAACAATTCGTCAAGTCACACCTCCGACATCAAGTGCCACCGCTGCCAGGGACTTGGCCATATGCAACGAGATTGCCCCATAGAACGGGCGATCATTGCGACTGCTGATGGTGGGTATGTTAGTGCTTCTGATATTGAAGATGAAAATATTAGTGCAAATAACATTTCAGGCTCTGATGATGGTGCAGAGGAGGTTCTTGGTACATCTGCGACCAACAACTATAGGACTTTGATTGTGCAGCGAGCTTTGAGTGCCACGGTTCGAGAGGACGAAAATCGCCAATGTCACAACCTTTTCAACATGTTTCTCGTCGTCAAGGACTGCCGTGTACATACCATCATTGATGGTGGTAGCTGCAACAATTTGGTGAATGTTGAGGTGGTCAAGAAGCTTGGCTTGACCACACAAGCATCCCCACCCTTATCACATTCAATGGTTTAACAACAATGGTAAGGTAAAGGTAACACAAACAGCAAGGATACATTTTTCCATTGGTTCTTATCATGATTTTGCTTATTTTGATGTGGTACCAATGGACGCTTGCTCTCTTTTGTTGGGACGTCCTTGGGAGTTTGATACTGATGCTATTCACTATGGTCGATCTAATAAGTATACTCTCATGCATAAGGGCAAGAAAATTATGTTGCTTTGTATGAGTCCCACTGAAATAGTGCAATTTGAGCACGAGAAAAGAATAATGCTAAGCAAAAGGGTGTTTTCAATTCTAAAACTCCGCAACCTATTGTGTTGAAAAATCCTATTTTGCTTGCAACTAAATATGATCTTGATGATTTATATGCCTCTAATGGAACTTGCTATGCTTTAGAGTGCAAACATGCTTTATATTCCATTGAGGATACATCCTTTGTTTTTCCACCTGCTGTTGCTAACCTTTTGCAGGAATATATGGATGTTTTTCCATCAGAGATAACCCCTAGATTACCACCTGTGCGAGGCCTTGAGCACAAGATTGATTTGATTCCAAGAGCGAGCTTTCCAAACCGTGCAGCCTACAGGACCAACCCCGACGAGACAAAGGAAATTCAGCAACAAGTCCAAGATCTTGTGGACCGCGGGTACATTTGTGAGAGCCTTAGTCCTTGTCCTATTCCTGTTCTTTTGGTTCCAAAAAAATATGGCACTTGGCGCATGTGTGTTGATTGTAGAGCCATCAATAACATTACCATTCATTATCGCTATCCTATTCCTAGACTAGATGACATGCTTGATGAGTTGAGTGGTTCTATTATTTTCTCCAAGATTGATTTGCGTAGTGGGTATCATCAGATTCGTATGGCTTTAGGTGATGAATGGAAAACTGCCTTTAAAACTAAATTCAGACTTTATGAATGGTTAGTCATGCCATTTGGTTTCACTAATGTGCCCAGCACTTTCATGAGGTTGGTGAACGAGGTTTTACGTGCTTTCATTAGTAAATTTGTGGTCGTTTACTTTGATGATATCCTTATTTATAGCAAGTCATATGATGAGCATCTTGAATATTTGCGTGCTATTTTTAATGTCTTCCGCGATGCACATTTATTTGGTAACCTTGAGAAGTGCACCTTTTGCACCGATCGTGTGTCTTTTCTTGGTTATGTTGTTACTTCGCAGGGCATTGAGGTGGACGAGGCAAAGATTGTTGCTATCACGAGCTGGCCACTTCCGACTACAGTCACACAGGTTTGGAGTTTTCTTGGTCTCGCAGGTTTCTACCTACATTTCGTGTGGGATTTCAGCACCATTGTGGCACCTCTCCACGAGTTGACAAAGCATGGAGTGCCGTTTCGATGGGGACCAGCACAACAACAAGCTTTTGATGTTCTCAAGTCATAGCTCACACAAGCACCATTGCTGCAACTTCATGATTTTGAGAAGACCTTCGAGCTTGAATGTGACGCGAGCGGCATTGGCATTGGAGGAGTGCTAATTCAAGGAGGTAAACATGTTGCTTTCTTTAGTGAAAAACTGCATGGGCCTTCGCTGAATTATTCTACATATGACAAAGAACTTTATGCTTTAGTGCATGTCTTGCAAACTTGGCAACATTACCTATGGTCTAAAGAATTTGTCATACATTCAAATCATGAGTCTTTGAAGTATCTTAAAGGAGAAGCTAATATGAACAAACATCATGCTGAATGGATTGAGTTCATAGAGTCATTTCCTTACATCATTAAACATAAGAAAGGGAACGACAATGTGATTGCCGATGTGTTATCTAGACGTTATACCATGCTGTCCCAACATTCTCATAAAATCTTTGGTTTGGAAACCATAAAGAGGTTATATGCTACTTATTTGGACTTCAAAGATGCCTTTGAAAATTGTAGAGAGGGAAGAACATGGCAAAAATTCCTGCTGTGTGAAGGCCTTCTCTACCGTGCTAACAAGTTGTGTGTTCCAGCTAGCTCTATTCGTCTTTTGTTGTTGCAGGAAGCGCATGGAGGTGGTTTGATGGGACATTTTGGTGTTAAAAAGATAGAGGATGTGCTGGCCGCTCACTTCTTTGGCCACGGATGAGGTGTGATGTGGAGCACTACGTTTCACGTTGCACGACATCCAATAAAGCTAAGTCTCAACATAACCCACTTGGTCTTTAGATGCCTCTTCCTGTTCCTTGTGCACCTTGAGAGGATATTTCTATGGACTTTGTTTTAGTTTTGCCTTGAAAGTGCATCTATGCATCCCCATGGGTTTTGGATGATTGATGATAACAATTAAGAGGCTAATGAGCTAAAGTGATCTTAAGCACAGGTACAAGGATTGAAATGTGATGAAAACCCTCAAAAAGGAAAAGGATATAACGGGCGTCACACACTCAAGTGTAGAAATTAGGGTTTCTATGGTATTGATGTTATATGAGCCGTGTCATGTGAGAGGGTGGATGTATCATGTGCATTGAGATCATTCTAGAGGGCTCAAAGTGGTGGTTTAGTGAAACACCTAAGTGAGAAGCCTAAAATGAGAAAAACCCTAGGAGGCCGGACTAGTCCGAGCCTCAAGGCCAGACTAGTCCGGCTGGGCAGACAAGTCTGTTTTGAGACAGACCAAACGTCTCTGGAGTGAATCTGAGTGAATTTGAAGCTAAGTCCGAGAAGTCCGGACTTGTCCATTATTGGACGGACTAAAGCACTCTGGAGAAGTTCGGACTTGTCCGTTTGGGTACGGACTTGTCCGTTTGAGACTTAGTGAGATAAGACCGAGAGAAACCTTAGAGGGCCAGACAAGTCCACCCCTGTGGCCGGACCAGTCTGGGCCAACTCAGAAGAGTATGTTTTGGAACGAACCAAACGGCTCTGTCCCACTTTGGACTAGTCCATTGTGGACCGGACTAGTCCGTTGTCTAGTGACCGTTTGAATATGGTAATTTGGCGGGTAGCATGACGATCCTCGCTCAGTGTGGCAGTTGTCGGGAACTGACCAGGTGAGTGGTCCCATAAGGCCGGACTAGTCCAGAGTTAGAGGCCAGACTAGTCTGCCCCTCTGCTGAGGTCAGCAGAATGGGCTCGGGACCCTATAAAAGGGGACCCCCGGGCTCATTTGAAGCAGTCTTGAACCCTAGCGCCGCCACAAGCATCCTAGAGCCTTCCAAAGCCTTCTACTCATCCTAGTAACCCTCTAAGAGAAAATCTTGAAGAGATTAGGGTTTGGGGAGGAGAGTAAAGGAAGATCATCACGCTTTGACTCTCGGTTTGATCTCTTGCACATTGTGTTGTGTTTTGTGGCTTGTGCGAGTTGAGCTTCGTGTTCTCCTCATTGTATTGATTTGTGGGAACCTCAAGTTTTGAGTAGCGCCATCAAACTTTGTGATTGCCCATTGATATAGTGGAAACCAAGCCGGCCATCGTGGTGGCTTGGTGAGAGAAGGGTCAAGTGATGACCCGATCTTTGTATGGACTTCTCAACATGGATGTAGGCTTCTTCGTGGAGCTGAACCACGGGATAAATATCGTTTCACTTGTCTTTCACTTTTTTTGATCACTAGTATTACTATTAGGGTTCATGTTGCTCTTATTGCTCTTCACTTTGATCGTTTTTTGTAAACTTGCAATCTAAGTGTTTAAACTTCACAATTTGAGCTTTACTAGTTTACCACACATTGCTTATCTCTTTGGTGAACTTTAATTCTGCAAATAACTTGTAGAACCAAGTTTTAGGGTTTTCATCCTGTGCTGAGCGGACTAGTCTGGCCCTATGCAGACTAGTCCAGCCACTGGAATTTAATCCTATTTGATTAAGTCATTTCAGGTATTATTGCCTATTCACCCACCCTCTAGGCGACTTTCAATTGGTATCAGAGCAGTCTTCTCCCTAAGAGTGTAACAACTCAGAGAAGTAATGGACAGAAGGGGTGACAACAAGGTTCTGGGGGTCGTCAACCACACCAACACGAAGAACGTCGATGTTCTTCAAGATGATCCAAACGACGACGAAGAAGTTCAGATGCTCAAGGCACGGCTTCGTGAGAAGCTCAACGTGCCCAAGAAGGAGATCAAGCCAATTTCTCTAGTCAACATCGACAATGGGAGTAGTTCACAAGACTACTCCAGGTATCCTTATAATTATGAGCAACTAACCACGAGCAATCATTATTTGTCTATTCCCATTGGCAAACCTCCTCAATTTGATGCAAATGATTACTCTATGTGGAAGCATAATATGAAGATGCAACTCATTTCCTTAAACCCTAGCTTGTGGCAAATTGTCATGACAGGTGTTCATCTTTTGAAGAATGAGGAAGACATCACTCCGGAGCAAGCCGTTCTTCTACATTGCAACGCTCAAGCCGTTGAAGTGATTACCTCCTCATTGACTCGAGAGGAGTTCAACCGCATTGAAGGGTTGGAGGTTGCCAAGGAGATATGGGATACCCTGAAGATGACACACGAAGGCAATCGCATCATTAGAGAGGCAAAGATCGAGATGATCAAAGGAGAGCTTGGGAGATTCACCATCATGGTGGGTGAGTTTCCCAGGATATGTATTACCACCTCAAGACTCTCATCAACAAGAGCCGGTCATATGGAAGCACCTGGTGGACCGACCACGAGGTGGTAAAGAGGATGATTCAAGCATTCATGCCTCAAAACGTCACTATTTGCTCACTAATTCGTGAAAGCCCGAGCTTCCACAAGATGACTCCCGAAGAAGTTCTAGGGAGAATTATCAACCATGAGATGATGGAGAAAGAAGCGATGTTCTACAATGATCTACAAGATCTCTCCTCCTCCAAGAAAAAGGATGTTGCATTCAAGGCAACATCCTCAATATCACAAGAAAAGGAAGAGAGTGATGAATAGGGTCCTAACATCGATGAGGAAGAAGCTCTCTTCATAAACAACTTTAAGAGGATGTTTGGAAGGAGGAGGGGGAGCTATCAAAGTGAAATAAGAAGCAAAGACAAGCCCAAAACAAGATCAAGGAGGGCTTGCTACAACTGTGGAGAGTATGGCCACTTTATTGTGGACTGTCCACATGAAGAGAACAAGAAGAAGAAGGAGGGCAAGTCCAAGGAAAATAAATACTTCAAGAAGAAGAAGCAATCCGGACATGCCCACCTTTGAAAGGAGTGGGATTCAAATGAGGAATCCTCCTCCGATGAAGAAGAGAAGATAGCAACTATTGCTATGAAGAAGACAACTACGGAGAACAAGCTCTTCCCCAACTTGGAGACTTCAAGGCCAACATGTCTCATGGCCAAGGAGGAAAGAAAGAAGGTTAAATCTAAATCCTCTTCTTCAATTTCTTCTCATGATGATTTCGATAGTAGTAGTGAAAATGAACATATGCTTAGAGACATGAGTAAAAGCACTTTGAAGAGATTGAGATTGTTAACGGAGGAGATATTTGAGAAGGAAGAACTCATCAACTGTTAAGAGGACATGCTCATCCAACAAAAGGAGAGATGTCAAGAGGTTGAGGAGCTCTTGGAGCTTGGAAGAGAAAGAAGCAAGGCACTTGAGCATGAACTCACTTTGAACAAGGAAACTTGCTCAAACCTTGAGAACACTAAAATTGTGCTCAAGGATGAACTTGTTAGTTTGACACAAGCTAACAAGATCCTTGAGATGCAAGTGAAATCTCTCAAGGTCAATGCACCTTCTTCCTCTACAAGCTCACCTTTCACAAATATTAAATCCGAAGCATCTCAACCTTGTAAATGCTCAAACTTAATCATAAAGATTAAATATGAGCTTAAGTTGGCACAAAACAATCAAGCACCCAAGGGTGGCATCATTGACAAGGAGAAGGTGGCATATGCACGTAGTGCATATACCAACACAAGACATCCCCTTGTCAAGGATGGTCTTCGTTATTCTAGGCAGATGAGGCAAAACGCCAAAACTCTTAAGAATGGCAAAGACTTGATTGTTTTTGTCAAAGGAGGCTCATACAACAACAAAGGGAAGAACATTGCTACTTCACCAAAAATGAATAAGAAAGAACCTCATCCATTGTTCCATGATTTTGATGCTTCATATGTTTTATTGAGGAACAAGTTTGGAAAGGCCTATGCTAGGTATGTTGGGCCACACCGCAAGAGTCCTAAACCTTGTGTGTTGGTGCCCAAGTGCCTCTTGACTAACATCAAAGGACCCAACACCGTTTGGGTACCTAAAGCCAAGGCTTAAATCTTTCTTGTAGGCATACTCCTTTAGTGGAACCAAGTGGGTTCTTGATAGTGGATGCAAAAATCATATGACCAGAGAGAGAAAGATGTTGGTGGAGTATGAGCTAAATGAAGATCCAAGTGAAGGAATCTATTCCGGGGACAATAGCCATGGAAAAATCCTTGGCATCAGTAAAATTGCTATATCCCCTAATCACACTCTTTCAATTGTTTTACATGTTGATTCACTTGATTATAATCTCTTGTCCATATCAAAACTATGTGACAAAGGTTATAATTGTTTATTCACTAATGAGGGTGCGACCGTCACAAGGAGAAGCAATGGCTCAATTGCCTTTAAGGCTGTACTCAAGGGAAAGCTCTATCTTGTAGATTTCTCCACGGATAAAGCCCAACTTGATACATGCTTAATTGCAAAAACTAACATGGGATGGTTTTGGCATAGGAGGCTAGACCATGTTGGGATGAGGAATTTGCAAAAACTCCTTAAGAGCGAGCACATCCGTGGTTTAAGGAATGTTGTGTTTGAAAAGGATAGGCCATGTAGCGCATGAAGCCGGAAAGCAAGTTGGAGCACCACATCTATACAAGAACATTATGACAACATCAAGACCATTGGAGCTTCTACACATGGATCTCTTCGGTCCAATCGCCTACATTAGTATTGGTGGTAACAAATATGGTCTTGTTATTGTTGATGAATTTTCACGTTTCACTTCGGTATTCTTTTTGCATGACAAGAGCGAGACTCAAGGTGTTCTCAAGAGATACTTGAAGAGAGCTCAAAATGAGTTCTCCTTGAGTATAAAGACCATAAGGGTCGACAATGGTAGCGAATTCAAGAATACTCAAGTTAAAGAATTTTTGGATGAAGAAGGCATCAAGCATGAGTTCTCGTCCCCCTACTTCCCTCAACAAAATGGGGTGGCCGAGAGGAAGAATAGGACTTTAATTGAGATGTCAAGAACCATGCTTGATGAGTACAAAACGTCGGACCAGTTTTGGGCGGAAGCGGTTAACACCGCTTGCCATGCCATAAATCGGTTGTATCTTCACCGTATACTTAAGAAGACGTCGTATGAGATCCTAACTGGTAACACGCCCAACATGTCTTATTTTTGTGTTTTTTGGGAGCAAATGCTACATTCTTAACAAGAAGCCTAGGACTTCGAAGTTCGCTTCTAAGTTCGATGAGGGTTTCTTGCTTGGCTATGACTCAAACACTTATGCCGATCGTGTCTTTAACAAATCCTCCGGAATTGTTGAAGTAGCACGTGACGTAGTGTTTGATGATACTAATGGCTCCCAAGTGGAGCAAGTTGATTGTCATGTGCTAGATCAAGAAGAAGCTCCACAAGTGGTGATAGTAAGGATGACACTTGGAGATATACGACCACAAGAACAACCTCAAGATGCAAGTGACCATCCTACACATGAAGCAAGCTCTTCCTCAAATGATCAAGATCAAGTTCCCCAAGATGCGCTCCAAGAAGATGAAAATGGAGGCATCAATCAAGGGGGAGACAATGAGGATGAGGAAGACCAAGATGATGAATCAAGACCTCAAGTACCACACCCAAGAGTGCATCAAAGCGTCCAACGGGACCATCCCATTGACAATATACTTGGAGACATCTCCAAGGGGGTAACTACTCGATCTTGTGTTGCAAACTTTTGTGAACATTACTCTTTTTTTTCTTCCTTGGGGCCCCACAAGGTTGAAGAAGCACTACGAGATCCGGATTGGGTGATGGCCATGCAAGAAGAGCTCAACAACTTCGAAAGAAATTAAGTATGGGAGCTTGTGAATAGCCCAAATGCGAATGTTGTGGGCACCAAATGGGTGTTCCGCAACAAGCAAGATGAGCACACAGTGGTTAGAAGGAACAAGGCACGACTTGTGGCCAAAGGGTATTCACAAGTCGAAGGTTTGGATTTCGAAGAAACCTTTGCTCCCGTAGCTAGGCTTGAATCAATTCGTATATTACTTGCCTTTACTACTCACCATGATTTTAAGCTATATCAAATGGACGTCAATAGTGCATTCCTCAATGGTCAAATCAAGGAAGAGGTATATGTGGAGCAACCCCTCAGATCTGAAGATTAAGAATTCCCAAACCATGTGTACAAACCGTGTAAGGCTCTCTACGGACTCAAACAAGCTCCTAGAGCTTGGTATAAGTGCCTTAGAGATTTTCTAACTCAAAATGTTTTCAAAATTGGGAAGGTGAGCTATACTTTATTCACTAAGCACTTCAATGATGATTTATTTGTTTGCCAAATATATGTCGATGAAATTATATTTGGTTCTAGTAACAAAGCTTTTTGTGATGAGTTTTCTAAGATAATGACGGAAAGATTTGAGATGTCAATGATGGGGAGTTGAAGTTCTTTCTAGGTTTTCAAGTGAAGAAACTCAAGGAAGCCACGTTCATTAGTCAATCCAAGTACACAAAAGATATACTCAAAACGATTGACATGGACAAGGCCAAACCCATCAAGACTACTATGGCAACCAATGGGCATCTCGATCTCAATGAAGATGGTCCAAGTGTGGACCAAAAGGTATATCGTTCCATGATAGGCTCATTGCTTTACTTATGTGCATCTAGGCCCGATATCATTCTTAGTGTGTGTATATGTGCTAGATTTCAAGCTGCTCCTAATGTGTGTCATTTGACCGCCGTTAAGAGAATTCTTAGATATTTGGTTCACACACCAAGCCTAGGACTTTGGTACCCCAAAGGCTCCAAGTTCAACCACATTGGATATTCTGATGCGGACTATGCGGGGTGCAAAGTTGATAGAAAGAGTACATCGGGAACTTGCCAATTTCTTGGTAAATCTCTAGTGTCTTGGTCCTCAAAGAAACAAAACTCAATTGCACTTTCCAAGCTGAAACGGAGTATGTCGCCGCTGGAAGTTGTAGTGCACAACTTCTTTGGATGCGACAAACTCTTAGGGACTATGGCAAAAACTTGCGCCATATCTCTCTCCTGTGTGACAATGATAGTTCCATAAAAATAGCCCACAATCCAGTTGAACACTCAAGGACCAAGCACATCGATATTCACCACCATTTCTTGAGAGATCACTCTATCATAGGAGACATTGCAATTTTCCATGTGAGAACCGAAAAACAATTGGCCGATATCTTTGCCAAGACACTAGATGAGAAAGATTTTCTGAACATAGGAGTGAGCTAAATATCCTAGATTCTCGAAATGTGGCTAGTCTTGCACATCTGATTGTTATATTCAAAATTCAGACATGCTTGCGAAAAACTCATCCTCCTCAATTTTCTACAAATTATTTTTAAATTATTGAATCCTTGTGAATCATGGTCATAGTTTGATTGTTGATTGCTTACTGACCATGTTTACAAAGATCTTTTGTAAAATCTAGTCCAAAGGGATCAAATCTCCACTGAAAACTCAATATATAGGATTTTTCAGTCTTAGGACCGGACTAGTCCGCCCTCAGACCGGACTAGTCCGGTGGCTCAAATCAATCCGGACCCAGTCTGACAGCCGAACAAGTCTGGGTCATGCACCGGACTAGTCCGGCCCATGGGGACTTAACCTCCCCAGGGAGCCCTCGAACTCTCAACTTCCATTCAAACACTCTCTCTCCAAAAACGCTCAAAAACCGTCTCCCAAACGGAGATTTTCAATTCCCTCCAACAAATCCTGATTCCAATCAGTGGATTGAAGCCCTAAGATGCTTAGGAACCTATCCCCAAGCATCGAAGGCTAATTCCTCTCCTACATTTTGTCAAATCAAGGATTTGAAGATGTATTATTGACCTAACCCCAAAATCCTTGAAATTCAATTCTTTTGGGTCCATTGATAGAAACTTCTTCACAAATGTTGTTGTGCACATCAATGTGATCATGTACCTCCATTTTTGTGGTAGGATCCATAGTTTTTGCAAAATTTCTCTAGATTAGGGTTCTTGCTGTGTGAACTGGACTAGTCCGGCCAATGGGCGGACAAGTCCAACCTAGTGCGGACTAGTCCGGCCCCTAGGCGGACAAGTCCGGGTTACACAGTGAAAACCCTAACCCAGGTTTGTTTTGTGAATTCCACCTCTACCCCTTGACTTCCTTTGACAGATACACTTTCCCTTGCTTTTCTTTCTAGGATCAAATAGCACGTGAAAAGCTACCAGAGGGGGGGGGGTGAATGGTAGATTTAAAAATCTTATGCAGCGGAAACAATTAAATCCCAACCCCTTTGGCAGAAAAATGATCTGTTAAGGAAATCGTGTGTGAAACTAATCTAAACGTGTTTCACCGTGAAAAAAGTGATATATATTAGAGAGAATCAAGTAACGAAGAAAACACAAGAAGAATCACTCGAAACTCATGTTATGATCGAAAGATCGAACAAAGGTCAATCTGTCCTACCCGAGAAAAACAGTTCTGGAATGCTGCAAAAAACTCGTGTAGATCATAAACCACATATCCCATGACCGTGAAATTTTTACAAATCATATATAATCAAGTTTTGAAGATAACCTAAAAAGAATCACGTCAATTGGATCTGTAAAACTCGAGTTATGATAAAACCACCAACGAAAGGTAGTGCTGTCCAGAAACTCGACGAGTAAAACTTGTCTGGAACAAGTCGGACGAGCAAGGCACAAAAGTTACTTCAAACTATGAATTTTATTCAATAGAACATAAGAGGAACAGTCCCAAAGTCGTCTACCACGAGCTCTGGCCTCCCTTGCTTATATAACCAGCCCTTAGGTCAACCCAATCTCAACTAGGACTCCAATCCTACTCCGATCACGAATCGAAACTTTCCACAACTGCTTAGGACTCTTCTATATGCAGATAGAAGCAATCTTAAGACTTCCAACATATTAGGAACATATCCCATATTCCAAAAACAACTCAAATTCCTGACCCACACGAAATCCTAACATAACCAACTCGATACTTTCCATATCGAGCCATAACCGACTCCGCCGCAGCCAAAGTCATCAACCGGTACGATCCGATCCTTCCAACCAGATATTCCCATCCATAAACCATCTTCGGAACCATGTTCCCACGTCATGCACCGCATGCATACGTGCAAACACCTTTCGTCGATGTCCAGTAACCTTCATATGCACAGCCCTGTATTCAATCATCCTGCGCGACCTCCTGACTTGATCAACCACAATTCCTCCTGAACTTGGTTGTTGGAACCTCATCTCCCCCTGAGACTAGTCCAAAGGATTCTGTCACCAGCCATGACTTGAACTCAAGCAACACCTGCACATGAACAAACAACCAATCTGTATGAGCCCAAGTCCTCAACTTGACTCAAGTCAGCTCCGAACACAACACCTTACGTGAGCACCACACATAAGCATGTTGCAAAGCATAGCAAAACGATATCAGCCATATCAACCAAAATGCACCAAAAACTTAGCAAATGAATACTAAGCAATCTTTCTAAGAATATAAAACAAGTTCGAAACTTTGTAAGATAAAAGCAAGAACATTGCGATCAAGCACCGAACCTTGCCAAAGCTAACCGGAGCTTTAGCCGGAGCTTACCAAAGCTAGTACAACCTAGCGCCAGAGCTTATCAAAACTAGCAGGACCTAGCACCGGAGCTAACCAAAGCTAGTCGGACCTAGCACCGGAGCTAACCAAAACTAGTCGGAACTAGTCAACCCAAAAGCCGGAGCTAGAAAAATAAGTCGAAGCAACCAACATAAGTCGGACCTAGCAAATCATATCGGAGCTTAACAAAGACATGTTGGAGCTATCAAAAACATGTCAGAGCTAAAGATAAAGCTCACCGGAGCTACCCAAACACATGTCGGATCTAGACAAAGAAGGTCGGACCTATTGTCAGACCTTGCAGAAGCTCGATGCTAGAGTCAGACCTTGCTAAAAAGATGTTATGGTAGCATCCAAAACATTTATTACAAAACCAATGTATTCAACACACATAGGTCTCACAATCTCACCCTTGATGAATGCATTGGCAACACCACTTACGATCCGAACATTGGCTTATTCACATTAAAAGTTTTGAAAAGAATTTCTCCCCCTTTGTAAAACAAAAATAAAATGAGAGAAAGAAATCCCCCCCCCCCCCCGAGAAGAATCATGCCAAAAACAATTATGAATATGTGCAATGTGTAATCAATTTCTCCCCCTTGCATACTTATCTTTAAAAGTTCACATATTATCTCTCCCCCTTTGACAATGTATTCATCAAGGTTCAAAAGAGAAATTTTAATTGTTATGAGCATATTATAACATATACATATAAAACAAAGCTCATCCAAGTCATACTATCAAGTAACTTACACTATCACAACAATGAGATACATAAAGTAGTGTAAGCCATGCTAAAGATCAAATGCAATTTTCAATTTAAGCAAGTCATGATCTCACAAACTTAACTATTTCAAAACCTGAAAGCATGACACTTGTAACTGCATTTTATTATTTTCAAAGCACAAATTTTGATCATATGATATTTGCAAGAGATTATATACGCATCTGCCTTATTCTAACCAACCAAGCCAAGCCTATGTCATTTGACAATCAGAAGCTTAAGGGCATGGTTTTCGTAATACACAACTTCTTCCAAGTTCATATCTAAGTGCACTGATAAGCCATCTCAAAAGAAGAAGTGCAATGCATGCATATTCTATTGATCTTTTCTCAACATATATTTTTTCATAAAAAAGCTCAACAAGTGAGTTGATTACTTGATTAATTCTTTATTATTAAAAGCACTTGTGAGCATGCAACAAGTTCAAAACAGCAAGAAAGTTCGACCATGACCAGATTTAGTGTAAGTAATTATTCCAATTACTAGACATGGAAAAAACTACAAAATGTATAATACGAGTAATGTAGTAAGAACTTTCAGCATGTAAAAGGAATCACAAAGTCAGATATGTATGAAATACTATGCTCATATTATTTAAGTTCTGATTCTCACATAGACTTCCCAAATTTCAAAACTCCCCCTCAATTTAAACCATGAGGATGCATAACCCCTATTTCACTACGAATGTAACAACAACGAGTGAAATCCAAAGGTTTTGTAAAAATGTCAGTCAATTGTTGTTCGGTATCTACATGGTGAAACACAATGTTTCCTTTTTCAACATTATCATGTTGGAAGTGATACCTAATGTCAATGTGCTTAGTTCTAGAATGTTGCACAGGGTTTTTAGCAATGCAATTGGCACTAGTGTTATCACAAAATAGTGGAACACTATCTAGATCAACCCCATAGTCCTTAAGTGTTTGAACAATCCAAAGAATTTGTGATCAAGCACTAGCAACAGCTACATATTCAGATTTGGCTGTGGATTGTGCAACTGAATTTTGTTTTCTAGATGACCAAGCAACAAGTGAATTACCAAGAAAATGACAAGCACCGGAAGTACTTTTCCTATCAATCCTACAACCTCCAAAATCAGCATAAAAAAGACTATCAAAGTAACGGTTGAGGAAGAAGGAAGAAAAATGCCAAATTCATGAGTTCCATGTAAGTACCTGAGAATCCTTTTGACGGCTTGACGATGTGAAGCATGTGGGGAGGCTTGAAACTGTGTATAAAGACATACGCTGAATTGTATGTCCGATCTTGATGTCGTGAGGTACAAAAGTGATCCGATCATGCTTCTATATTCTTTTTGATCCACGGGTTCACCATCTTCATCAAGTTCAAGTGTTGTTGCTGTTCCCATTGGTGTCCAAAGAGGATTGCTTTTGTCCATGTTGAAGCGCCTTAGGAGGTCTTTTGTATTCATCGTTTGATGAACAAAGGTACCCTCCTTGGTTTGCTTTATTTGCAGCCCCAAGAAGTACGTGAGTTATCCCATCATACTCATCTCAAATTCTGAACTCATCATAGCTGGACCGTGTAACTCGTTCGTGCAAGATTCCAATAATCTGTTGTGGGGGATGATCTTTGTAAAACCGTAGGGGAATAGATGTCTCACTAGCTTCTTCTTCTTCATGTTCATCACAAATCGATGAGCTTGTGACTTGAGGAGGATCTGGACCAGCAATGGTGGTCGTCAGTGCTTGCTGTGAGTCAAAATGAGGAGCTCGAACAATGTCATTAGCTGCTGAACTTTCGGGCAGCAGCTCCACCTCTTCCTCATCTTCAAAGAAAATGATCTCCCTCTGTGGATATGGATCTGGACCTGCAATGTTTGAGCTAGTACCTGGGATAGATTCATCAAAAGACACATCACAAGTCTCCACAATTTTGTTAGTGTCAAGTAAAGGCACACGGTAGCCTCTAGTATGAGATGGATAACCAAGAAACATGCCATCAATGGATCTTGATTCAAATTTATCAAGATTACCATGTTTCTTAACAAAGAATTTGCAACCAAAGACGCAAAAGTGCGTAACACTAGGCCTATGTCCAAACCGGAGCTCATATGTTGTTTTACCTAGCTTAGCGCGCAAGAAAACACGATTTGAGACATAACAAGCGGTTGGAATCGCATCAGCCCAAAATTTCCTAGGAGTTTGATATTCATCAAGCATAGCCCTAGCCATCTCAAATAAGGTTCTGTTCTTTCTTTCTACAACACCGTTTTGTTGAGGAACATTTGGTGAAGAAAATTGATGATCTATTCCATTTTCAGCACCAAAGTGATCAAAAGATTGATTTTTAAATTCAGTTCCATTATCACTTCTAATTGCTTTTAAAGATCCTGGGTGATCAATTGATAATCTAAGAAATAAAGTTCTAAAGTGACTAAAAGCTTCATTCTTAGATGCCATAAAATAAACCGAAGAGTATCTAAAATAATCATCAACAATTACAAGAACGTACCATTTACCTTTGAAGGACTGAACACGTGAAGGTCCTACGGTGTCAACGTGCAAAAATTGACCCGGTTCCATTGTCATGATCATTGTGATAGGAGTATGTGAACCTGCAACCATCTTAGCATGTCTACAAGAAGATCACACAATTTCTTTGTCCCCTTTAAGCTTAGGCAGCCCACGTATGGGATCAAGAGCACTAACACGCGTTAGGTGATCAAAGCCTACGTGACCAAGTCTACGATGCCAAAAATTTAAGTCTTTGGAATCATTAGCAACTAGACACCTATGCTTAAAGGAAGACATATCAAAATTAGCTTTAAAAACTCATCCAAAACGAGACATGTTAAACAAAAGCTGACTATTTGAATCTACAACTTTGCAGCAATTTTTAGTGAATGTTATTTCCAAATTCTCATCAAGCAATTGAGAAACAGGAAGCAAGTTGTACTTCAAATTTTTAACAAGTGCCACATCTTTTAATGTGTAGTGATCATTTACTCTGACCGAACCTTTAACAATAATAGGAGTAGAAGAATTATCGACAACAGTAACATTTTCTACACGTGACACAAAGGAGAGGGAGGAGAACCATTCTCTGTTACCGGTCATGTGGCGTGAGCATCCTGAATCCACGATCCATATGTTCTCCTTCCTCAAGGATGAAACCAATACAGAAGGGCAGTTCATCATTGACTTAATATTGGGGTTAGTCAATAAGCATTTTGGAATCCAGTACTGAGCCATGCGACGTCCAGTAGGAACAACACGCGGAAGTTGTGACAAAACAACAGGTTTAGGAGTCAAAGGTTGAGGTTTTATGTTCTTAACAATTGATTTAGAAGTTGTTACTCGTTTAGAGCGAAAACCAGTAGCTCCGGAGGTGTGGACATTTGTTTCGAAAGAAACAGCTGGAGTTCCAGATGTACAAACCGAAGGTCCAAAAGCAAAAACTGAAGCTCCGGAGGGAACAACAGAAGGTCCGGGAGCTTTCAGAGCTATCGAAACTACCGGAGCTGTCTTTGCAAGTCTCTTACCAGAGGGTCCGGAAGCTACCTTTTCAAAGTTCTGACTCATTAAAGCAGGTTTCATGTTTCTACTTTTAGGTTTAGCATGAAAGTTATGAGATCTAGCAGGCATTTTATCCTTTTGAATTTGTTTAGCTAGTCTATAACAAAAATCTACAACAGGACCATCTTTATCACAATACGTACAATGAAATTTAATTTTCTAATCATGTCTAGATGAGCACCCAACATTAGAAACAAAATTAGAAAGCACTCCTGCAGGTTTGAAGATCACATCCTTTTGTTTAGGGAAAGTTTTGATTAAACCTCTTTCAAATGATTTTACAATTTGAGGTGGATGTGTTTTAGAATAAACATGAGAATCAAAACCTAAACCCGTTTTATCATTACAAGATTTGGATGAACTCAGTAGCAAGTTTAGATTTTTGTTCCCAACACAAAACTGCTCTAGCGTCCTATTCATGTCATCAAGCTTTTTAGACAATTCTAGGCAGTTTTCACATGAAGTTTTTCTTTTTAATTTGCAATTTGAACAAAATTTAACTTCATGAGAACGTAAAGCATTGTTCAATATAGAAATTTCATTCATAACATCTTTTAGTTTCTTTTCAAGATCATCAAAAGTAGAATAATGCAAATCAATCGTAGAACAAGAAGCATCTTTTAAGTTTCCAATGTCAAGTGCAGCAAGCTTTATGTTCTTTTCAATTTCAAGTTCAAGTCTATCTAGAGTGGAGGAGTGTGCAGTTCTTAATATGGACAATTGTTCATAGATTAAGTCACATGAGGGACATGCATCATCCCTAGGAATCAAAGTTTTTAAACGGTTGATTTCAGATTCTAGTGATTCAATTTTAGGAGCATTATCCCTAAGCTTTTTGTCCTTTTTCTTGACAATAATAGTTGCACGAGAAATAACATCACACATTTCATTGCAGGTAAAACATACCTTATCGTCGTCGATGTTGTGTTCTGCATCCTCCTGACTTGATCTTGATCTTGATTTGCCTGCCATGAAGCATAAGTTGGCCAGATCGTAATCATCTTCATCACTTTCAAAGTCTACATCACTTGGACTGAGTTCTTGAAGTGCGGTGATGAAGCTGTTACTCATCTTGTGTCCTAAGGTACCCTTCTTTTTCTTGTTGGGATTTCCAGAGGTGGTCTTGACCTTGTTCTGCTTTTCTTCATGGGTAGTAGGACCTGAAAGGTTAGGGCATTCTATACGAAAGTTTCCTGTCTTACCACATTCAAAACAGCGTTGAGGTCTGGAGCTTCCTCTCCTTCTAGTTCTCACCTTTTTCAATGCTTTTGAGAATCTAGTTGAGATGAGTGCTAACTCCTCTTCTGGAAATTCCTCTATCTGCTCCAGGGTTAATGAGGACAACAATGCAAAAGTATTGCAAGATAATGATTGGCCGGAGCTAGGCATATCACGTTGTGAGACAAATGCAATAGACTTATCTGGGTTCTTACGTGATAAGATGTCAATTTCATGAGTTTTTAGTTTGGAATAAAGCACATCTAATGTAAGAGAACTCATGATAGTTGATTCACGAATAGATGTTACTTTCATCTCCCAAATTGACATGTCTAATGCACTAAGAAGTTTCCAAGCATTCTCAGCATCAGAAAAATTAACATTGACACTACGTAGGTTGCTGAGAATTTTATTGAAGCGAGCAAAGAGGTCATCGATAGACTCACCGGGTTGCATCTCGAAACGCATATATTCCTTTTTGAAAAGATCTTGTTTTACCTCCTTAATCGTATTGGATCCTCCGTGAGAGTCACAAAGTGCTCTCCACACATCATATGCCGCTCGAAGGTGTGCAATGCGATCGAAGTCGCTTTGAGTGAGTCCTTGGATGATCAAGTTTCGGGCTTTGTTGTTGTTGTCGACGTCCCATAGGTTCGTAGCCGTAACTTGATCATTTGACGGCACATCATAAGGATTGTAAACCTTTTCCCATATTGCGAAGCCTTGCGCCTGGATGAAAGCCTGCATGCGTGCCTTCCAAACCTAAAAATCAATACCAGCAAACACACAAGGTTTGACAGAGTATTTCTCCATGATGATTAGTCAAAAACACGTGAAAATCACAATGATTGGAGCATCGTCGCACTGATACAAATTTTAGAATCGAAGAGCACGTGAAAATCTACCAGAAGGGGGGGTGAATGGTAGATTTAAAAATCTTACGCAGCGGAAACAATTAAATCCCAACCCCTTCGGCAGAAAAATCATCTGTTAAAGAAATCATGTGTGAAACTAATCTAAACGTGTTTCACCTTTACGAAAGTGATATATATCATAGAGAATCAAGTCACAAAGAAAACACAAGAAGAATCACTCAAATCCGTCGAGAAAAACTCAAGTTATGATCGAAAGATCGAACAAAGGTCAATCTGTCCTACACAAGAAAAACAGTTCTGGAACACTGCAAAGAAACTCGTGTAGATCAGAAACCACATATCCAATGACTGTGAAATTTTTACAGATCATATATAATCAAGTTGTGAAGACAACCCAAAAAGAATCACATCAATTGGATCTGTAAAACTCGAGTTATGATAAAACCACCAACGAAATGTAGTGCTGTCCAGAAACTCGACGAGTAAAACTTGTCTGGAACAAGTCGGATGAACAAGGCACAAAAGTTCCTTCAAACTATGAAATTTATTCAATAGAACACAAGAGGAACAGCCCCAAAGTCGTCTACCACGATCTCTGGCCTCCCTTGCTTATATAACCAGCCCTTAGGTCAACCCAATCTCAACTAGGACTCCAATCCTACACCGATCACGAATCAAAACATTCCATAACTGCTTAGGACTCTTCTATACGCAGATAGAAGCAATCTTAAGACTTCCAAACATATTAGGAACATATCTCATATTCCTAAAACAACTAAAATTCGTGACACACACGAAATCCTAACATAACCAACTCGATATTTTCCATACCGAGCCATAACCGACTCCGCCGCAGCCAAAGTCACCAACCGGTACGATCCGATCCTTCCAACCAGATCTTCCCATCCATAAACCATCTTCAAAACCATGTTGCCACGTCATGAACCACATGCATACGTGCAAACACCTTCCTTCGACGTCTAGTAACTTTCATATGCACTGCCCTTGATTCAATCATCCTGCGCGACCTCCTGACTCGCTCAACCACAATTCCTCCTGAATTTGGTTGTTGGAACCTCATCTCCTCCTTGAGACTAGTCCAAAGGATCCTGTCACCAGCCATGACTTGAACTCAAGCAACACCTGCACATGAACAAACAACCAATCCGTACGAGCCCAATTCCTCGACTTGACTCAAGTCAGTTCCGAACACAACACCTTACGTGATCACCTCACATAAGCATGTTGCAAAGCATAGCAAAACGATATCAGCCATATCAACCAAAACGCACCAAAAACTTAGCAAATGAATACTAAGAAATATTTCTAAGAATATAAAGCAAGTTCAAAACATTGTAAGATAAAAGCAGGAACATTGCGATCAAGCTCCGAACCTTGCCAAAGCTAACCGGACCTTGAGCTGGAGCTTACCAAAGCTAGTACAACCTAGCACTGGAGCTTATCAAAACTAGCAGGACCTAGTACCGGAGCTAACCAAAGATAGTCGGACCTAGCGGAGCTGACCAAAACTAATCGGAACTAGTCAACCCAAAAGCCGGAGCTAGAAAAATAAGGCGGAGCAACCAACATAAGTCAGACCAAGCAAATCATATCGGAGCTTAACAAAGACATGCCAGAGCTATCAAAACCATGCCGGAGCTAAAGATAAAGCTCACCGGAGCTACCCAAACACACGTCGGATCTAGACAAAGAAGGTCGGACCTATTGTTGGACCTTGCAGAAGCTCAGAGCTAGAGTTGGACCTTGCTAAAAAGATGTTATGGCAGCATTCAATACTTTTATTGTCAAAGCCAATGTATTCAGCACACATAGGTTTCACACTCTTGTCAGCATCCATGTCGGACAATGAGTATTTCCACCTTCCGACTCCGAGACCGAAGCGGAGAAGCAAGCTCTCTATCACCGGAAGCAACGAGAGGATCAAGAGATGGTTGCTGCATACTTTGCATCACAAAGGGCAAAGAAGACTTAGCAAGAAGAGCATAATTCTGCAGCTGCCGAGGCAGCCCTAAAAAGGAAGCGGCTTGTGACTTTGGGTGAACAAGCTAAGACCCAGGGGGTGAGGACCTCCAAAGATAAAGGCAAGGCCCCAGTCGATGTTGCACCTAAGAAGAGGGTGATAGTGGCCAAGAAGGCTGCCAGCAAGGTCAAGAAGGGTGCCTCTTGACCCATTGGCCCCTTGAGGATGTCTTCTCCTGCATGGAACCAAAACCGTGCATCTGCATTCAACGCTAACATCTTTAAGGACAAGATGGCGGAGAAGGCACGCAAGCTGAGGAAAATCAATGTCTATCAGCGAGACAGGAGCACAGTGGATCCCCGGTTTTGGTGTGACTTCCACTGCGACTTTTACAGGACGGTCTACATGACCAAGTAGACCCCTGTCATAGATGCTCAGTGAATAGACTTGGACTATATGGCTCAGAAGTTTCACATAGCATTCAATGCTATGATTTAGGCTGTCGAGAGGCATGGGTTGAAGAAGTTCATGGCTTTCCAATATGACTAGAATGTGGAAGTCATCACTCAGTTCTATTCCACTTTGTACTTTGACACTGATGGGGACAGGAGGATTACCTGGATGACCCATGGAGAGCAGTACTCCACCACCTATTGGGAGTTTGCTCAATTGCTTGAATTGGAGGACCAACTGGATAATGAGATCATCATTTCTAATCTAAATCCAGTTGATGAGGACACCCTGGAGTATATGTATCAAAGTCATGCACAGTATGAGGCCGGACACATCAGAAACATCAAGCCCTTCTATAGTGTGCTCAACTGGGTCCTCAGAAAGACCATTGCCCCCAAGGATGGAGATGCGGGGATAATTCAAGGGAATCTAAGGCACTTGATGGTGCTCAATGATGGATATGTTCGCTTCAACGTGGTGGATTATATCTTTGATGATATTTTCAACATCTTGCACACTCCTAACCGATCATGCGGATACGCTCTGTACATCATGTACATGATCGAGAAGATCTCCGGACTCACTTTCAAGAAGGATATCATTCACCGAAGGCTTCGAACTGAACTCCCTCCTCCAGAGCTGTTTGCTCCTAGGAGGAAGAATGCGGATCCTCTCGCTTCTTCCTCTCGTTTCGTACCATCTCCTCCACCACCTCTGCCTTCATCACAATGCGGGAGTGGATTCTTCAAATTCTTCAAGGCTCTTCTTCAAATGCTTCAAGGCTCTTTTCTCCTCTTGCCGGAAGACGGAAATTCGGCAACGTCGCATGGAGCGTCGCAACAAGAAGTATCTCAAGGTGATGTGCGACAAGCTGGACATTTCTATGTCTCCCGCCGAGGAGAGTTATGGTGAGCTCACATCTTTCCCGGAGTTCACTGCCGAGGAGCTCGCTCAGTTTTGAGAAAATGGGACTTCCACCGCAGCCCCGACCGATGATGATGATGCCAATATCGACCTGGAGGCCACGGAGAGCGACAGCGGGCACCAAGGCGGCGATGACGATGGCGACTCCGACGATGAGTAGACCTAATGTCCCTTCCTCTCTTATTTTCCTTTTTGGTGTCTTGATGCCAAAGGGGGAGAGATAGCTTAGTGGATGGGGCACTTAGATATAGGGGGAGAGATATAGGGGAAGAGATGGACGGGAAGAGATAGATTAGTTTGAGAGAGTATTTGATCTATGAAGGACTTATGTTTTAAACTCTCATTTCAAGTTGTATTGTAAGACTTACTCTATGTATTCATGTATCTTGCCTAAATTTGTGATGTGTTGCCTTTTTTTACATGTCTGTCTTGCATAATCGTTGACTTATCACACTTTATGAACACATCACTTAGGCACCCCACCATAACGTGTATATGTATGAGAACTCTCTCAATCTCTCTTACTCATGATGCATATATTTAGGGGGAGTCACTCATAAAAATACACATTATGAAAACAAAATATTATCCTTGTTGTTGAAGTCTTAATGTGTTGTCATCAATCACCAAAAAGGGGGAGATTGAAAGTGCATCTAGGCATCCCTGTGGGTTTTGTATGATTGATGATGACAATTAAGAGGCTAATGAGCTAAAGTGATCTTAAGCACAGGTAAAAGGATTGAAATGTGATGAAAACCCTCAAAAAGGAAAAGGATAAAACAGGCATCAAAGACTCAAGCGCATAAATTAGAGTTTCTATGGTATTGAGGTTATATGAGCCGTGTCATGTGAGAGGGTGGATGTATCATGTGCATTTAGATCATTCTAGAGGTCTCAAAGTGGTGATTTAGTGAAACACCTAAGTGAGAAGCCTAAAATGAGAAAAACCCTAGGAAGCCGGACTAGTCCGGGCCTCAAGGCCGGACTAGTCCGGCCGTGCAGACAAGTCCATTTTGAGACGGACCAAACGTCTCTAGAGTGAATCTGAGTGAATTTGAAGCTATGTCCGAGAATTCCAGACTTGTTCGTTTTTGGACGGACTAAAGCTCTCTAGAGAATTTTGGACATGTCCGTTTGGGTACGAACTTGTCCGTTTGAGACTTAGTGAGATAAGACCGAGAGAAACCCTAGAGGGCCGGACTAGTCCGCCCCCCTGGTCGGACCAGTCTGGGCCAACCCAGAAGAGTCCGTTTTGGGATGGACCAAATGGCTCTGTCCCACTTCAGACTAGTCCGTTGTGGACTGGACTGGTCCATTGTCTAATGACCGTTTGAATTTGGAAATATGGCGAGTAGTGTGACGATCGTCGCTCAGTGTGGAATTTGTTGGGAACAGACCAGAGTTCAGTGGTCCCATAAGGCCAGACTAGTCTGGGGTCAGAGGCCGGACTAGTACGCCCCTCTGCTGAGGTCAGCAGAATGGGCTCGGGACCCTATAAAAGGGGACCCCCGGGCTCATTTGAAGCAGTCTTGAACCCTAGCGCCGCCACAAGCATCCTAGAGCCTTCCAAAGCCTTCTACTCATCCTAGTAACCCTCTAAGAGAAAATCTTGAAGAGATTAGGGTTTGGGGAGGAGAGTAAAGGAAGATCATCACGCTTTGACTCTCGGTTTGATCTCTTGCACATTGTGTTGTGTTTTGTGGCTTGTGCGAGTTGAGCTTCGTGTTCTCCTCATTGTATTGATTTGTGGGAACCTCAAGTTTTGAGTAGCGCCATCAAACTTTGTGATTGCCCATTGATATAGTGGAAACCAAGCCGGCCATCGTGGTGGCTTGGTGAGAGAAGGGTCAAGTGATGACCCGATCTTTGTATGGACTTCTCAACATGGATGTAGGCTTCTTCGTGGAGCTGAACCACGGGATAAATATCGTTTCACTTGTCTTTCACTTTTTTTTATCACTAGTATTACTATTAGGGTTCATGTTGCTCTTATTGCTCTTCACTTTGATCGTTTTTTGTAAACTTGCAATCTAAGTGTTTAAACTTCACAATTTGAGCTTTACTAGTTTACCACACATTGCTTATCTCTTTGGTGAACTTTAATTTTGCGAATAACTTGTAGAAACCATGTGCTGAGCGGACTAGTCTGGCCCTGTGCAGACTAGTCTGGCCACGGGAATTTAATCCTGTTAGATTAAGTCATTTCAGGTATTATTGCATATTCACCCCCCTCTAGGTGACTTTCATGCCTAGAACAAAGAGGGGGGGATAGTGTCTTTGTGGTTGTTGATCGTTTCTCTAAAATGGCTCATTTTATACCCTGCCACAAGACTGATAATGCTTCACATGTTGCTGATTTGTTCTTTAATGAGGTTGTGCGTTTGCATGGTGTTCCCAATACTATTGTTTTTGATATGGATGCTAAGTTTTTGAGTCACTTTTGGAGAACTTTATAGTATAAATTAGGAACAAAGTTGCTGCTTTCTACTACTTGTCATCCACAAACTGATGGACAAATGGAGGTAGTTAACCGTACCTTGTCTACTATGTTGTGGGCTGTTTTGAAAGACAATTTGGGGTTGTGGGAGGAGTGTTTGCCACATATTGAGTTTGCTTATAACAGGTCTGTTCACTCCAAACCAAGTTAAGTCTGTTTATGGTAGTATATGGTTTCAATCCTCGTTCTCCAATTGATTTGCTAGCTTTACCACATACTGAAATTGTGAATTTAGATGCTACACAACGTTCTGAATTTATTCTTAAGTTGCATGAAACTACTAAGTTACATATTGAAAAAATGAATGAAAAGTATCGCATTGCTGCTAGTAAAGGTAGGAAGGAGGTAAAATTGGAACCCGGTGATTTCGTGTGGGTTCATTTCAGAAAAGATAGGCTCCCAGATTTAAGAAAGTCCAAACTCATGCCACGTGCTGCTGGACCTTTTAATGTTCTTGAGAAGATAAATGAAAATGCATATAAACGTGAGTTGCCTCCCGAGTTTGGGGTTAGTCCCACATTTAACATTTCAGATTTGAAACCATACATGGGCGAGGAAGATGAGCTTGAGTCGAGCACGACTCCAATTCAAGAGTGGGAGGATGATGAGGACATCTCTCCTTTGCATACAATGCAAGGACCGATCACTATAGCACGTGCACGACAATTGGATCTCCACGTACGTTCTAGCCTTGTCAATTGTTTTTTAGAACTTATGCTTGTTTCTATGCATGTTTAATTGATTAGGGGCAATGGAGAAGACAAGAAAGGGCTTGGGCGAGTCCAAGGAGTCAAGGAGGAGATGATAGGACGTGCACACCAAGGAGGAGCCCAAGTCCAACTCGACTTCGACTCCACCTCGGGTTCCAGGAGCTGCCATCACCAAAATTGACGTCCTGGACACATATGGAGTCGGATTTGGACGTTCTATATATGGTTGGAACCGTGATTTCATAAATCTTCCAATGGAACCAGCCCCACCTCAAAATTCCATCTAAGTTGACGGGAATCTGCGAAACAAGTGGGCGTCCATAATCTGTCCAGTGCTGTGACACCGTCCTTTGGGCTGTTGGCCTGTGTATCGTTTGGAAGCCCATTAGGGTTGCGTCCAGGGGTCTTGCACGCCCCTAAACTCCTATTTATACAGCAGCTGTAAACACATTAGGGTTAGGTTTTTCTTAGATACAATCTGTCATTGAACAGTGTCGCCGATCATCGGTTGTGAGACCCCAATTCGTGATCAATTCAGTTTTGATTGCAACTTCTCTGTTCTTGCTTGTGTTCTTGATTGCGCTTGCAGGGATAAGCCTTCGTGCGCGAGAGGTCATTCGTGTGACACAGGTGATAACCAACGGAGCAGTGGTGTAGAGATTGCGGGGTTTCGTTCGTTCGGAGCCTTGGATCATCAACGTCGAGATCTCCACTCAATCAAGTTTACCATACCTCTCGGAAGATCAGGACTCATCCTCCTATCATGATCATTCCCAATACCCTTGATTTTTCCTGTTTGCAAGATTTTCATTTATGTTGAGCTTGCGAAACTCCTTGATTCATAGTGAATGGTGACATTTATATGTCGAAAACTTTGTGGTTGCCATACCGATTGTAACTTTGACGTTTTGACCACATAAGAGAGATGACATCTTTACTACTCTTATGTCATGGTAATGTAGTTCCATTATTGACTACCTAATTACAAAAACCAATCCAGACGAGATTAATGATTCATTGTTTAATCTCGCAAACTCCCTTGATTCTGTATTGAGTAGTACTACACCCAGCTTAAAGGACTTAGTACCCAAATCCAAAGTTAAAAGCAACTGGTATCAAGGTCATCAGAATACTCAAGAGAGCTAAAGAATAAATATTGATTCTCAGAATACAAGACTAGGGCACTAAGACCTTCATGAGAAAAACGTCACGAGTCAAGGATGTCCAATATCATAGAACCATTAGTGTTCCTACTATGAAGAAGATTACTTTGTTTTGACGGAAAGAAGAGGATCTCCACACAACCTAGCTACATCAACATAATTTGCTAAGACACAAACTTTACATGTGATCTCAGTTATGCCGAGCATCCGAATCTGAGTTGCAGTACGAAGACGAAGACCACCCAAGCTAAACAATGGGGTTTACAACATAAATTCGACTAGCCACAACTTCAAGAACTTGCAAAAGAAGACGATGGAGTCATCTCATCAACAAATCTTCCTAACTTTCTCATTTTTCTAGAATCTCGAGATGAGATTACTTTAAGGGGGAAGGATTGTAAAAGACCGCATTTGAGTAGAGCAAGAACACGAATATGCACACTTAAAAATTTTGAAAGTGGACATGGAAATCCAAACTCACATGTACCATGTGAGTTAGCCAATATTCACTGAAAATATAAAATTTTTAAAACTTAAAGCCTTAATTATAATATTCCACATAAAAGATTAAAATTCAAATGTTAATTCAAACTCAAGTTCCAACATCGACTTGAGCAACATCATGGAGTTCCCAGCTACGTTGACAATGTGTAGTATCTTCGAGAACTTCCATCCTAATCTTTTGTTTCGATCAGTGAAAATAATATCTTGGGTGGGGCTCACTTATCGGGTGGCCCACCAGTCAGCTCTCATCAAATGTCGCATGGTCTCCTCCTCTGCTCGTACTTATCAAGAGACAACTCGATGTGTGTGCCAATCATGCTTCACAGACGAGCTAGTTTTTGAGGATGTCCTTATCGTCGATAGCGACATTACTCATGTGCTCTCTCTCTACTTTGACTCGTGGCACCGATAAGAAATTTGTGTTAGTAAGGATAAAATCCAAAAAAAATCGAGCTTAAAGTTTGAATTAAAAAAATGAAGGGCTTAGAACCCTTAATTGATTAAGGCCAATTATTCAGTATTTCTATTGGTTTTTAAAAAAGGAAATATATAAATAATGAAAGCAAAAGCCTAGGGTGCTTTCAAATTCAAATTTGAATTTGAAATTCAATTGATTCAATTCTCAAATTTGGTTCCCAAATTGGATTATCCACATATCAAATAACCAGCCCAATGTTATGGTGCATTGAGCTCATTTAAACATGGTTTTGAACCTAGGAAAAATAAAGAGGATAATATCAATTGGTGGGGTCCACATGTCAGCAGAACACATAGGAAGAAATTTCTTTGTTCTTGGTTGCGTGCGCCACGCACGGGAGCCATCCATCCCCGTGCCTATGCGCCGTTTGCACCCCCCCCCCCCCCCCCATTGCGCCTCCTCCCGGCACTGCTCCACGGTGCCCTGACTGAGCGGCCGACCGCCATGGCATGCCGCTCGCCCCATGCAAGTCGCTGGCTCGCCTCCATGCACGCGCCGCTTTGCCTCCTTGCTCACCGCTCGCGCTGGCCGCCGCCGCATGCTTCCCCGATTGCAGCTCGCACCATAGACGCCCTGCCTCGCGAGCGCTTGGAGGCACACATCCACCGTGTCATTTCTCTACGCTGGTGCACCGCCGCTAGCCACGCTATGCGCCTCATGCACGCATCATGCCGCCCGACCGCCGTCTTCCTACATGGCTACCAGCCCCGCCGCCTCCTACTTGGCCTCAAGCCACCGCATGCTTTCCCTGTTTCTCTGGCACGCACGCGGTCGCCTAAAGCGCTGCCGATGTCAGGCGCGCCTCATCTCCGCACCCTCACCTGCACTAGTGCTTCATCTCCACGCCGGCTTGTTACCTTGTGCCGCCAGACGGATGTCTTCGCCGCTTCCTTTACGCCGGCCGTGCGCTCGGGTCGTGCCCGCAGCCGGAGCCTTGCCGCGGTGTCGCGCCTCCCTCCGCGCCCCCCTGCACGCATGACATTGCCGCCCTTCTTGCCTCCCGGCTGGCATGCATGCCCGCCAGTTGCCGGTCTGGCCGTGCGCTCTGCGTGCCCGGAGAGCCGGCCAAGCTCTCCCCTGTTGCGCCTCCTCGTCGTAGCGCGCACGACGCCCAACTTGCTGACTCCCTGTCGCCCATGCACCGGCGACCTGCTACCGGCCAGCTGCTCACCTCCGCAGCCCTGCTGCTGCTGCGTGTCGTGCCCCATAGCCGCACCGCCGTCCAGCCAGGTTCCTCACTGTTGCGCCTCCCGTGCCGTGGTCATCGCAATCCGCCAACCATTCCCACCGTTCCCAGCATGTCTCTGTCGTGCTGCTCGCTACAGCGCGTCTCCAGGCTGCCTTCCTCCCACCTCGGCGTCACGGAAAAGTTCGAACAAGTGCTGTGTTGCTTAGCCTTGTGTTGCCCCGACTACGATGCCCACTTTCCGTCGTCGCGACGTTTAGCTCCTTAGCCGCGTTCTGGTAGCAAGGCAAGTGATGTGTGGGATAGAGGATATGCAGGAACACGTCGTTGACACAATGACAATGACAATTTGTCCAAGGTTAGCTCTGAATTGCTGCAAGTCTGTTTGGTTCAAGGGTGTAACCAAACTATTCGATGAAATGTCTGCAAGGCAAATCCAACTGTGATGTGACCAGCACTGATCTGGCTTGTAGCCACACGCTGGCGACGTATCGGACAAGGACAAATCGACTTCTAGAACCTCTAAATTGTACAATCCTAACCAAGTCATTAGTGCATCCAAACTGTTCGGTGAAATGCCTACAAGGTTAGCATGCTTATAAGAAAAAAGGTTGTGCGACTAGTGTTCCGTAGTCCTGCATGTGGGGACCGGAGTCCACACATCCAAGGATCTCATTGGGTGGTGCCGTGCAATGCGGCACCTAACAGCACACACAAAAAGGATACCAAAACATATAAAGTTTTCATTTCATAATAAGAAGAGTTTACAAAAGAGTGTACAATAGTAGTACACACGCAGCGGAAAATACATACTCATAATCTCACCTAACTAAGCAGGAGAGAAGACGTCCATGTCCTAGGACGCTTCTCACTAGCAACAAGAAGAACATTCAGCAGCGGCGTGGTTCACATGAGATTTATCTCGATACCTCGAGATCTCACGTACAACCTGAACAGCGGAAATAAACCTAATACCTGCAAAAATTGTTAAAGCGCAAACGTGAGCATAAGGCTCAGCAAGACTAACCCGTCTCACTAGACATATGCTGGGTGAATACTAAGCATAGGTAAGGAATAGCATAAATAGACTCACCTACAAGTGGATCCTTATAGTCATGTTTTAAGTAGCACATGACATTCTTCGGGCACGACACATCATAGACTCCACAATCAAACAAGAAGCGCTTTGCTGATGATATGACATGCCCAAAGCACATAATGCTATTACAAGTAATGTATGGGGAAACTTTAAACTTTTAATTGTACTATCTCTAAGCCAAACAAGGTTGCAAAGCAATTATAATTCAATATATCATATTCTTTAGGCTTTTTAGTTTTTACTACGTCACGGCGCAGTGAACAAGTGGTACTCTATTACCGCGAGGGACGGTGATTGCAATCAGGATACACCTGGACAACACAACACATACGCACGTTCGGAAGTGTCAGCGAGCACACAAGTACCTACGTAACACATCAGTACTAATCGTATATGGCCACCTTTCACAAGAAACCCGAACGCCGAGCCCGTCTCACCTCCGCGAACAGAAGGTCTCCGCACGGAACACCTCTTGTGTCCGCCGACCGATTTACACCTTGCTGTCCTCAACCCACCCCTATCGATGGTGAGTTAATGGGCCTCGACATCCCAGTTATCGAGTTACGTCAGTTTACTGGATTCCATATGTCTAGTATGTCGCCGGTACAAGTCAAGCTTGTTCGAAGGGGCCGCATACAGACGGGCCTTAACTGACCAGTCAGAGCTATGCGACCAAGACCACGTCTTGCTGCTTCCTATCCATCTCTGACCGTTCTCGAGTTTAGATGTAACAATTATCCTAGTGTAGATGAGTGTAAATTTCTATCTCGCGAGTAAATTCCAACTACTCGACTTAACAACATTAGCATAGCAATTCTACACATCAAGTTATTAACCTACCCAATTAACCAATGGGATTGTGGGTCATGCATCTGGAGTATTCAAGCATTCTAAACGTAATGCACAATTCATATGCTAATCATCATAGTGATAAAGTAAAATTTTATAAATGACTTAAATGCAAACCGGATCTTGCCTTGTTTGCGACTCTATAACCATGTTAATTGTTATGGCTTGGTCTTCCTCCGGAGAATCTGCCATGGAATCTTGAAGTTGGAACTCCTCAGCATTCTCCTCCAAGAGAAACTTCTCGTTGATCACCTATCATCACATTCCTATCGACATGATATGCATATAAGTAATTAATGTAATCTAATAATGGACTCGACGAGTTGTATAAACCTTAAGAAGAAGAGGCTTGAATAGGAAGATTATATATGTCTCGGATGGGTGGAGAAACAATGGATAAGTCAAATGGTAATAGTAGTGTCGAGACGTGAATCAGAAGGTGCAATGCAAGCACGCAATGCGGTTATTCACTTAACACTTGGAGCTATGCCACTCGAGAAAGCTGGGACTGACCGGTGTGGTAGTGTTGGACTGAATAGTGTAAGAATGACTAAGGAATCAATGGGGACAACAAAAGCTTGAGTATGAGCGGAGTGGGTAACAAAGAAGGTCGCGACTTAGAAGTCGACCAAGGAAGTTATATGAAAACACTAATGTGTAAACCTAGTTAAATGAGAAATGTGGTCACCTGGTTCTGATAAGGATATCAAAGTGAAATCCTAGCGACACTTGGGAAAAGAAGTAAGATCAGCTTTGCATGGACTCAAAGAGTCATTACAAGCACTGCTAACCTAACGTGAGTACCAAGACACGCTCAAGGGACCTTTAGGTAAATCAGTCGCTACGACTATCTTCGCAAGCATCGTCCAAGTTCTTACATGACACTATTGCAGTGTCCTTTGCAAGATTATCCAGATAAGCTCGGTGAACTTTTGGAACTCGAACATAGGGCATTACTATGTCGCGACGACGTATTTTGCCATCCCTGGAAGATCATCTCAGCGACACTCACATCGACCCGGACTCGACCATGGTGGTGAGCGGAATCCCGAACACTACCTTATGAGTCACAAGGTTAGTGATGTGGACTCGATCGTCAGCAAGCGACTCGATGAACCTGTCGTCGATGAAAGGCACACCTAGTTAAGCAATTCTTCGGACGGTTAGGTAACATCATCAACACAACCAAGAAACTCTTATCCAAGGTTCCCCTTGGTCTAGTTTTCCTTGCTGGTTGCAATATTCTTGCATTACTCAACCACAGATCACCAACAACCTTGGTTTGACCTAGAAGGCATTTTATCGAGCACTGTCGGTACCCTGGGTACCGTATACCCCTTGAGATTGCAAAGCTCTCAAGGAAATGTCATCTACTTGATTTGAAGACCTACGGAGGACCACATGTCAGACATAACCGGACCCGCTTCCCAAACATGGTTAGTCCTAGGGTCGCTACGTGTACCATCAAACCAGAGCTACCGCCCACAAGGGGGAAGCTCTGGGCTATGTACCATAACGGCACCCCCGGACCTAACCCCAGACCGAGGGAAGCTCCGGAACAGACACGTGTCTGTTGGCACCGGACCTATCTGTTCCCCACAGTGTGCTCCAGAGCTTCCACGTGTCCAACTGTCGGATCATCAGCCTCAAACCTCCGGTAGAATCCACAACGGCTCCGGATCTTCAAAGGGGAATCAAGGACTTCAAGACCCTATTAAGTGTCATTAATACTATGTTAATGACACACAATCGGACGGCCCTAATTACCAGTAACGGCGCTGTCAAAGCCCGTAACTTGGTCATTAAGGGTAATTAAGCGCGTGAAATGTGTATCAATATTAGTAGCCGCCGAGGCCACATGTCGGGCTAGGCCAACTTGTAACGGCCTGTCCTTGTACTATAAAAGGACAGACCGACGATACATAGAGGGCTCTCTGATATGATCTGATCGAACCTAGTCGGATCAGCTCACACGCGCTCTCAACTCACGCCACCTGAGTTGAGTTCATACATCCAGTACAACGCCAACACACCCAGTGGAGTAGGGTATTACGCTCAGGCGGCCCAAACCACGTAAATATTTGTGTCTCCTGTGTTATTTTACATTTCACCTTTTTGAATCTCCACGCGCCCACACTGAACTTCAAACTCCGCAAACACTTTTAGTAGTGTCGGGAGATCTCCCGGATCAAAACCACCAGCAGTTGGCGCGCCAGGTAGGGGGTGCCTGAGATTTCAAGAATGGTGACAGCTGCTGAATCATCCAATGGTCATCCCGCTGTTCAAGCTGCCGGGGGCAATCCCTCCAATATGCAGCCACCAGTAGGAACCTCAGTTCCAGCAGGAGTCACACTTCCACCACCGCCGCCTCCACCAGCAAATCAAGCTGGGCAGCTCGATGGTGCACCGGCGTCAATCACTGCGTCGGCGAATCATGACAACCCGGAACGCGCGCTCCATGCAGCACGTGCTCTCCTTCAGTGCCCACCACCTCCGGATGCATCCCGGGATGCAATGGAGCAGTGGAGGGCCAATGTGGAACACTTGGTTGCAGCAGCAGCCGACCGCATCAGTAACCAGGGTCCTGCTCCTCCAGGACGAGCCCCGTCGCAGCGACGGACCTTGTCTGGCAGACTTTGTCCGCTCATTTCCAACAACAGGAGACATACTGCATCACAGCAAGTGACGTTGTTGCCCTCTGGGCGCGACGCAATCACACGGTATCAAGGCTTTCAACTCATGACCTCCGGGCGGAGCTTGATCACCGATACCATCAACAAGACGGCCGAGTCCATATTGAGCGTGCTCGTGAAAGACGAGAAGCTCAGGACATTCCTGCTCCTAAAGTAGTAGGAGGAGGCTGTTCAGCCCTGGCCATGCATCTGCGTATGGTCAGGTGGCCACAGAAATTCCGGCCTCACCTGTCGGAGAAGTTTGACGGGACCGTTAATCCCGCCGAATTTCTTCAGATTTACTCCACTGCTATCCTGGCAGCTGGAGGAAATGAGGTCGTAATAGCCAACTATTTTCCAGTGGCTTTAACTGGGACCGCCCGGTCCTGGTTTATGAGCCTTCCACCCAACTCCATCAACAGTTGGGAGGAGTTGTGCCGACAGTTGACCGCCAACTTCGGGAGTTCATACACCCGACCAGGCACCGAACTGGACCTTTTTGCAGTCGTGCAAAAAGGGGGAGAATCCCTGCGATCATTCATCTAGAGATTCTCTTAGGTACGGAACACTATCCCTTCTATCTCTAGCGCTTCAGTCATTGTGGCATTTAGACAGGGCGTACGGGTTAAGAAGATGTTGGAGAAACTAGCAATCAAGGAGAACACCAGTGTCACGGAACTCTTCAGCCTGGCCGACAAATGTGCTAGAGCTGCGGAGGGCCGTGAAATGCACTCCAAACCACCTCCGGCGGATCGCAAGAAATCCTCCAAAGGAGAAGCCACTACCTCCGGGAGTGGCAAAAAGAAGAAAAAGACCAACGGCAAGAAGAAGCCGTCAGCCGGCGCATCTAATGCTGCAGCTGCTGCAGCTCCGGGTGGTCGGGGGGCCACGCCCCGAGAAGCGACCTCGACCGTCTTCTGAAGACGGTGGCAAACCCAAGGTGTGGTGTCCAATTCATAAGACGGACAACCACAGTTTGGAAGACTGCCGGGAGGTCCAAAACCTTGCTGATCGCTACAACAAGCGCCGGGAAGAAGTTCCTTTCCGACAGAGGGAAGGAAAACAAAAAGTTGACGAAGCTCCGGCTGAACAGGAGTTAGGTTTTCAGGATCCTAAAAAGGTCCTGAAGGCGGTCTACACCTACGATTCTGACGTGTCTGACAACGAGCGTCGGAAGACCATGAACACCATTTTTGGTGGATCATGGGACATCACCTCTCGCCGCATCCTCAAGACAATGCGTTGGGACATGACCGATGTAACTCCTACAGCCAGGGCGGAGCCTCATCGGAAGTGGATGGACACAACCATCACTTTTGATGCTTCAGACTGCCCTCGAAGCATGGTTGGAGCAGGCCAGTTACCTTTGATGGTATCTCGTACCATCAATAACATTCAGCTCCACCGTGTTATGGTAGACGGAGGTTCGGGACTGAACCTCATAAGCTTCGAAGCTTTTTTCAAGCTTCAGCTCCGACCTTCAGATCTTCACCCCTCCCGACCTTTCTCCGGAGTAGGTCCAGGAGCCATATCACCACTCGGTGCTATTACTCTCCCTGTTACCTTCAGGACTCGGGAGAAGTATCGCACTGAGAAGTTGGTCTTTGACGTTGCTCAAATCAACTTACCTTTCAACGCCATCTTGGGTAGGCCAGCCTTGTACAAATTCATGGCAACTGCTCATTATGGCTACCTGGTGTTAAAGATGCCAACACAGTAGGCGTTCTCTGGATCCGCGGAGATTGCACTGCCAGAGTAACCGCTCTGGAAGAACTTCATGTGCTTACTACGGCGCAAGAGGAGGACTCCAGGCAGGAGCAATCTCCAAAACCTCCGAGCATTCGTCAACGAGGCTCGACTTCTGCACCTCGTGTGCAGCCAATCGGCGACACCGACATTCCCGTCAAAGTCGTCCAAATCAGTTCCGATGCCGCTCAGACCACCCGTATATCAGGGGGACTGAATGAAAAATAGGAACTCGCGCTCATCGCTTTCCTCTGGGCTAATGTTGACGTGTTTGCCTAGCAACCGTCACAAATGCATGGGATCCCCAGGGAAGTGATTGAGCACAATCTGAAGATCTACCCTGACACCCGGCTCGTGCATCAGAAGCCTCGGAAGCAATCCGTGGAGCGACAGAACTTCATTCGACAAGAAGTGAAGAAGTTGCTCAAAGTCGGATTCATCCGAGAAGTCTTCCATCCAAAATGGCTGGCAAACCTAGTCGTTGTGCCCAAGGCCGGCGAGAAGCTTCGGATGTGTATTGACTACACAACACTAAATAAGGCGTGTCCAAAAGATCCATTCCCACTACCTAGAATAGATCAGATAGTGGATTCCACCTCCGAGTGTGAATTACTGTGTTTCCTAGACGCATATTCTGGGTATCATCAAATCAGAATGTCTAGGGAAGATGAAGAGAATACCACTTTCATCACAGTAGATGGATTGTACTGTTATACAGCCATGCCATTTGGTCTCAAGAATGTAGCTTCAACTTTTGTACGAGCTATGTACAAAACTTTAGAAGAACTCATTAGAGACATAGTGGAAGTGTACGTCGATGACATCGTGGTCAATGTCAAGAACAAGGAGTCACTCCTTGACAGGCTGTCTTCGACAAGCTGCGGGCCACCCGCACAAAGCTAAACCCAGACAAGTGTGTCTTCGGGGTTAGCTCCGGAAAACTTCTTGGTTTCCTGGTAAATCACCGGGGCATAGAGGCTAATCCGGCGAAGATCAAAGCTATTGAAGACATGCGGCCACCAGCCCATATCAAGGATGTCCAAAAGCTGACTGGATGTCTAGCAGCCCTCAGCCAGTTCATTTCAAGACTGGCGGAACGGGCACTTCCCTTCTTCAAGTTATTGAGGAAGTCCGGACCATTTCAATTGTCCGAAGAAGCAGAAAAGGCGTTCCAGGAGCTAAAACAGCTCCTCACCACCCTACCAACTCTGGTAGCTCCGAACCCTGGTGAGCCTTTGCTGCTTTATATTTCAGCAACTAACGAAGTCATCAGTATGGTCCTGGTTGCGGAGAGACCAGAACCATCCAATGCTCAGGAATCCAGACCGCTCCGGGAGGGTCCGGAGGTTCCTGAAAGCGAGTCTGGATCCCAGTTCCCAGACTTGAGTCCACAAGAAGTTACTTCAAAAGACCTAGACCCCTCCGATAGGGTCCAGGTCGCTTCTGATAAAGCTCCGGGTCCCTCCAGCAAGGACTCGGAGGTCCCGGAAGAAGGTCCGGATCCCTCCGGGAGGATCCGGGTCAATGAAGAGGAAGCTCTGGGCCCCTCCGGGAGGGTCCGAACCATCCAGCGCCCAGTGTACTTCATCAGTGAAGTACTTCATGATGCCAAGACTCGATACCTAGAGGTGCATAAGCTACTCTATGCAGTTCTTATCGCCTCACGGAAGCTTCGCCATTACTTCCAAGCTCACAAGATTTCAGTGGTGACTTCTTACCCACTTCGAGAAATCTTGCATAATCCCAATTCAACTGAGAATATTGGAAAGTGGGCAGCGGAATTGGCTGAATTCGATCTCGAATTCATTCCAAGACAAGCAATCAAGAGTCAAGCATTGGCAGATTTTGTGGCGGAATGGAATTCCTCTCCATCAAACCCTGGGGCCCCAGTGAGCAGAAGCCGGAACACAAGGCTCCGGTCTTCACCGAACCTCACTGGACCCTCTACTTTGACGGCTCCATGCAAAAGCAGGGAGACAGAGCTGGAATCCTTCTCCTCGCACCAACCGGGGAGAAGGTAAAATACATGGTACACCTTGACTTCAAGGCGACCAACAACATGGCGTAGTACGAAACACTCATCTACGGACTAAAGGTGGCACTGTCATACGATGTCAAGAAGCTGCTGGTCATGGGAGATTCACAGCTCATCATTAAACAAGTGAAGGGTGAATGCTCCGACAACAATCTCCAGCTAGCTGCTTACCTCCTTGAAGTACAGAGGCTTCAGAAGGACTTCGAAGTCCTAGACCTCCACCACGTCCAGCGTGTCCACAATGCTGAAGCTGACGAACTCTCGACGAAAGCGTCAACCGGAGCTCCAGCTCCTGACGGAACTTTTGTCCGGAGGATGTCAAAACCCACAGCTCAGCCTGCCGAACTGAGCAAAGGGGGCGAGATCAGCATCTTGAAGCTGATGGTCCCGATGGCCCTGTTACCATGGCAGCCATCAAGGGTCGTAGGTGCTGCCGGAAGCTCCGAGCAACCCAGTATGCAAGACTCAAATGCTCAAGTTAGCTCCGATGCATGGATCTCGGAGATCCGGAGCTACTTGAAAGACAACATCCTTCCTGACGATGATGTATCCGCTGACCGGATAGTCAGATTAACTGAAAGATACACGTTGGTAGAAGGGGATCTCTATCGGCGCGGTGCCAACGGCGTCCTAATGCGGTGCATCACAAGGGAAGAAGGCTGCGAGCTCCTCACAGAAATCCATGGAGGCGAGTGTGGGAACCAAGCGTCTTCCCGCACGCTGGTCGGTAAAGCCTTCCGGCATGGCTTCCACTGGCCTACAACACTCCAGGATGCAACTGAGCTGGTGAAGAAATGCGAAGCATGCCAATTTCATGCAAAGCAAATTCACACACCGGCTCAACCTCTACAAATGATACCTCCTACATGGCCCTTCACTGTGTGGGGGATGGACATCTTGGGACCTTTCCCAAGAGCCGTCGGAGGTTACAAGTTCCCGTATGTCGCCATTGACAAGTTCACCATGTGGCAGGAAGCAACTCCAGTTGTGACAATAAACAAGCAATCTTCTATCAACTTTTTGCAGTCCATTGTATGCAGATTTGGAGTCCTAAACAAAATCATTACTGATAACAGGACCCAATTCACAAGCTCTGCATTTCAAGGATATTGCAAAGACCTCGGCATTCAAGTTTGCTACGCCTCCGTAGCTCACCGAGCAAGCAATGGCCAGACCAAGAGAGCAAATTCTAAAATCCTGAAAAGACTCAAAACGCGCACCTATGAGCGCTTTAAAAAACATGGAGCCAACTGGATTGAAGAGCTTCCGCCCACTCTATGGGCCAACAGGACAACTCCAAATCGGTCAACTGGACAGACACCCTTCTTCCTGGTGTACGGAGCTGCAGCAATCCTTCCTCCGGAAATCACCTTGGGGTCACTCCGGATCCAGACCTTCGACGAAGTCACGTAGGTCCAGCTCCGGCGTGAAGACCTAGACCTCTTTGAGGAGAGAAGGTGCCAAGCGGCTGTTCGGAATGCCCGATACCGCCAAGCCCTTCAGCGCTATCATCAGAGGCATGTACACAACCGACAGCTCGAGGAAGGCGATCTGGTGCTACGGAGAATACAATCCAGAGAAGGGTTAAACAATCTCTCCCCCAGTTGGGAGGGACCCTTTGAGTGATTAAAGTATACAGTCCCGGAAGCGTTCGCATGGCTACCAAGGATGGGACACCTCTCCCAAATCCTTGGAATATTGAGCACCTCCGTAAGTTCTACACTTAATATCACGGAGGTGAGTCTGTAGTAACTTCAGGTGTATGTTATAGAGTCATTGTACAGAGTCGGGTAGTTCCTCCGGGAGAACAGCTGGACCTTTCCCAGAAGGTCCGCAATGTTCATGCAACACTTGTCACAGTCTCAGGACTAAAAGTGTGGCTAGCTACCCTGGGTCAAACAAGAAATGAAACACACTTAGCCTGGTTCCATACCCTAAGAGTGTACTTGTTTCCCCTGTACCTCAGACCTATAATGAAAGACATCTTCATGTGAAACATACTCCATGTGCCTTTATTTTGTACAGGCTCAACATTTTTTATTTTTCTCATTCTTGTCTATAACAAAGTTGTGCAATTCTTAAGAAATTTTAGTTCGACCAGTTTATGTACAATTCGAGTTGTATTGTCAATTCTTTTGGATTCAAATATTGTTCATTGCCCACTCGCCTGAATGCCGCCAAGCCAATCTAGGGCTGGAGTGTGCTATCGACTTAGCGTGGTCAAGCACCCTAAGTACGCCACTCTACCTACACCCTGGCAGGCCGAAGTAAGGCGGGTCCAAGTACAATTGGATTTGGAAGAAAGAAGGCAACACATTCAGTTGTATTCAGAATTGTGTTTGACCTAAAACTTTCTCGAGAATCATAAGCCGCGACGAAGTTGTAGGCAAGGAGCCAATTTTACTATTTTTCTTGGCTTCAGTGTGCAGGAAAAATAAAAAATCCAAGTTCATGGAGAAAAGCCGGAGCTAACAAAGCTCCGACTCCCCCTAGGTGGCTTGTGATCGATGTTAAACATTGAAAACGAGCATTACCGGATCAACCAAGCTCCGGCAAAGCTAGGGGGGCCAGCCGTCGACGCAGAATAAAAGATGGTGAGAAGACCCCACAAGCGGAGTCTACTACCGACAAGCTACGCGTTGGCAAAGGTCACTGCCGGAGCTACTAAGCTCCAACACCCCGGAGGGCTAACTATCAATGCTCTACGCGTTGATAGGGACTATTGCCGGAGCTACTAAGCTCCGACGGTAGTCAATGCCGGAGCTTCTGAGCTCCGACAACCTCATGGGGCCTTCACTATCGAAGACTTCGGACCTACACTCTACAAGTTCAAAGCAAACGAGTCTTCAACAAAACACAATATCCTCTTGGTACATGTTCACAATCAAATTGTGTACATCTACCAGGGGGCCAAGTGAAGACAGAAGTTTTGAACACAAAAAATGAAATTCATTAACAAATTGTGGATTTCATTCATCTGGAGACAAGGGATTACAAAATTGAGGAAGAAAAAGAGAGAATACAAGTGGGAGCTACAGAGATGGTCCTAGATCCTATGGAAGAACTGGGCGACCTTCTGAGCAACCTCCGACACGTTGGCTCGGGTGGCTTCGCCTTCTCCTTCGACGGGACCTTCAAGCACCGGGTCCAGAGGAAATTGGGGATCCCAGCTGGTGTAGCACGTCAGCACATACTCTACGACGTTCTTCGCAAGGGACTGCCCCTCAACCTCCAACTGGTCCGCGATGACGTCACCCACCTTGGAGAGTTTGCCACCCACCGAGCTCAACGCTTGCAACGCCAGGTCCGGCTCCGGCTCCGGCTCCGGATCATCCGGACGCACGGGACTGAAGCCCATTGGTGTTAGCGCGTCGTTGGCTTTGCTCAGGAACTCCCAAACCTGTAGGGAGTCCGCAGTCCTCAAGCCCTTCAGTTCCTCCAAGGATATTTTGGCCGCCGCCAGTTCAGAATTCTCACGAGCAAGGCGCTCAACCTCTTTGGCGTTTTGCTGAATCTTTTCAGCAACCTGCTTCTCGAGTTTTCCGAGCTCCTCCTCCCGGAGGTGGATCTTGTTCTCGCGGTCAACCAGGTCCTTCTCCCGGCCCCTAACTTTCTTCTCCCTGGCAGCAATGTCACACTCTTGCTTGTAGAGTTCTTGCCCTCGCACCCAGGCCTTCTCCTCCTCCTCAACGCAACGCTCCTCCAATTTCTTGGTGCGTTCCTCGAGGCCCTTGTCAGCCAGAGCCACCTTTTCGGCGAGCTCCTCCTCCCTCTTCAAGACATCATCTCGCAGCTCTAGGAGTTTTTGCTCTTCGTCTTCGACCTTCTTCTCCCTCTCCTCAAGTGCCTCCCGGCGCTTGATGAGGGTAGTGTTAATGGCTTCAAGCCTTTCTTGGCGATCATCAGCCGCACTATTAGTTGCCTTGGCCTGCTCATAAATGGCCCGAGATTGAGTGTCGAGGGCATGAGTCAAGCTCTCCCTATCATCCAATAATTTGCCCTAGTATTGCAGGCGGACCTTCTCCTGTTTGATCCACTCCTTGTCGTCTGCCAGCCTCGATAGCGCCAGCTTGGTCTCGAAGTAGAGCCGATTACGCCACCGCCTAAGGGTTTCGCGCTCCTCTTCAAGAACCTTGCTGTCGTGGTAGAACGCTAGCTGGACTTGATGCAGACTGGAGCAAGCGTTGTCAATAGACAATGACAGGGGAATAAGGTCCGAACCTTCTGGGGTCTCCTCCGCTGGTTCAAGCAGGTTCTCGCTTACGAAAATTGGGTCCCACTCCACAAGAGTGGCCCACTGAGCCTCCACGAAACTAGGGCCGTCCTCTGGGATAGCCTCAGTTGCCACCGAGGAGGGTCCCGCAGAAGAAGTTCTGACCTCTGGAAGTGGTTCCGAAGGCCCTGCCGCCAGGTCTTCATTTGCCCCCCTCATGCAGGGGGCCAGTGACTTCATCAGGGCACCCTGGCTCAGCAGTAGGCACCTCCGCCGTCATCACTTCTGGAGCAGGGGTTACTTCCGGCTCCGGCCTGGGCTCCTCCTCCGCTGGTGGCTCGGGTGTTGGCGCCTCGGCCATCATGGTTTCGAGTGCTGGTACCTCCACAACAACCGACCCTGAGGCCGGAACTTCAACCTCAACCGGCTCAGGCAACAGAAGGTCTTCAACTGCAACCGGCTCTACAGCCGGAGCTTCAGTGGCAACCAGCTCTGAGGCTGGAGCTTCGGAGGTAGCCGGTTCAACCGCTGGAACTTCCTCAACATTTGGCTCGCTCGCCGGGACTTCAATAACCTCCAACTCAATCGCCGGGGCTTCGACAAATTCCAGCTCTTGGGCCAAAATCACTGCTTCATCCATCTCAACGGCCGAAGCTTCCAACATCTCAGCATCAAGACCCGAGGCTTCAACCTCCGGGGCAGGTGCCGCTGGCGCATCTTCTCTCCCGTGGTCCGGCACTACCATGGGAGTCTCGGGGGATGAGTCGAGGTCCATGACCACGACAGCTGGCGCCAGAGCTGCCGTAGCTTCAGCCACCACTTGGGGCGGCACCAGGACAGGAGCAGAAGCCTCCGCCCTCACAGCTTCAGCTGCTGTGGCGAGGAGCTTCACTCCTCTTCTTGGGGATGCTGCAGATGATGGATGAAGGAACTTAAAAAACAGTTACTACAACAAAACAACTGTCTGAGGTAAAGATTAAAAATTACCTTGGATGGCTTTTGCACCAGCTTGCACGGAATCTCTTTCCCGGGCGTTCTGGACTGACCATGGCCGCCGCCGGCGTGGTAGCTCCGGAAGGCCCCCTGAAACTTTTTGCAGCCGCGGGCATTTCCTTAGTCGAGGCCTCCCTCGACCGGGAAGGACCTCCGGACCTAGAGACCTCAGCTGGCCCTGGTACTGGAGTCACATGCCCAGAGCTAGCACCCCGGGAAGACACTGCTGCAAGTGCAGTCGCCGCAGTTGTAGAAGACCTCCTCCTCCGGGGAGAAGGAGCTACTGCAGAGGGTGCAGGCCTGACGGACCTTCCGTCGGCATGCTTTAGCTTCCTCTTTCGGCTCGAGGGTTTGGCCGCCGGCTCCTTGCCCTTACCGACGACTTCAGTCCTTGGCTTCGGGGCAGGGTCGGAGCCACCTTCAGAAGCCCCAGGGATCACCACCCTGGAAGTCAATCGTCTCTCGACGACACCGAGGTCGTCGAGCACCAGCATCGTCCGTTGGAGCTCCCTGCTGATCTGTACATCCAAGTTCAGAGGGAGGAAAGCTGGTGGCGGGGTCAAGTCATCACCGCAACATCGATGACGTGCTGTAACTTCTTGAGATGAAACTCTAAGGTCGCCCCTCCATGTTGGACTTCTGCCCGGTCTCGACCCGGTCGTCGTCCATCACACTGTTGAGGGACCAAGTGAGTTTTTCTCTCTTCAGCGGTGCCCACCTGTTGACCAGGAAATTGCAAAATACCGCCTGGGGAGTTAATCCTCCCTCCACACAATGGAGGATCCTGGTCAGAGCAGGGTTGAAGGCATCCGATAGCACTGGAGCTTCACTCCAGACTGCAGTGTCGATGTTGGGGAGGCCTTCGGGTAGCTCCAGCTTCTCGTGCTCCTCCACCCGGATGACTATCCAGTCTTTCTTCCAATCGTCCCACTTTCCAGAGGAAAACGACCGGAGGTACTTGAATGGGCACTTCTTGCGCTTCACAAAGTAGTAGAAGCCAAGGTACTCATTACTCCTTCCGGTGGTATGGACAGTGAAGAAGGTCCGGAAAAGCTCAATTCAGGGGGGATGCCCACCCACATTTCACCGAAGTGGACGAAGACAAACACTAGAAGAATGGAGTAAGGGCCAAGGTTGTACAGCTGCAGACCATAGAAGTCTAGCACCATCAAGAAAAAGGAGGAAAAAGGTGGGATCAACCCCACCATGGTATACGCAGAAAAGTACACCATCTCGCCGGCGTGCTCCTTCTCGAATGGGAGCTCTCCCCCGGCGCGGACCAGGTGGTTGAAGAAGTCTGGCGATCATCCCATGAGGGCCCAGACCTTCTTCAGGTCACCTTCGGTCTTCAAGCAGCTCTCACGGAGACCCAACTCCATCGCAGCACGGCGAGGCAAGGGAGGGAAAGCAAGCACAAGTTTGGGAGTTCGAGCGCAAGTTCAGATGAGAGGCATAAAGAGCCCCAGACAGTGCGCGGTTTCCTTCTTAAGTAAGCCCCCGCAACGCTTGGATGGAAACCGCAGGGAAGCCGAAGATACTATTCAAAAATTTCACCCTGCCGATGACAAGAGGGCCCGGGACCACCCCGACGATCAAGTCGAGGTTCTTACCCAGGCGAATGGTTGTCATCATGAAAGGCGGGAAGCCCGAAGGCGGCGGCCTGACAAGGCACGCGGAAACGATACGATTTTCGTATCGGGAACCGGCGACCTTCAATTGCGTGAGATCCGCACGCCAATATGCCACGCGGCGAGGATTTAACTCCAAAACTATCGCCAATGGCACATCTGAAGACCTTTGAAGACTCGGCTCAAAAGTAGAAGGATGGACCCGCCGGAAAGTAGAAGGATGGACCCACCTCCGGCGGAATTACTTCACCCAAGGGGTCTTCCCCAGAGGTGGGCCCAGGGACCACTGTCGGTACCCTGGGTACCGTATACCCCTTGAGATTGCAAAGATCTCAAGGAAATGTCTTCTACTTGATTTGAAGACCTACGGAGGCCCCCATGTCAGACATAACCGGATCCGTTTCCCCAACATGGTTAGTCCTAGGGTCGCCACGTGTACCATCCAACCGGAGCTACCGCCCACAAGGGGGAAGCTCCGGGCTATGTACCATAACGGCACCCCCGGACCTAACCCCAGACCGAGGGAAGCTCCGGAACTGACACATGTCTGGTAGCACCAGACCTATCTGTTCCCCACAGTATGCTCCGGAGCTGCCACATGTCCAACCGTCGGATCTTCAACCTCAAACCTCCGGTACAATCCACTATGGCTCCGGATCTTCAAAGGGGAATCAAGGACTTCAAGACCCGATTAAGTGTCATTAATACTATGTTAATGACACACGATAGGACGACCCTATTACCAGTAACGGTGCTGTCAAAGCCCGTAACTCGGTCATTAAGGGTAATTAAGCGCATCAAATGTGTATCAATATTAGTAGTTGCCGGGGCCACATGTCAGGCCAGGCCAACTTGTAACGACCTGTCTTCGTACTATAAAAGGACAGGCCGACGATACATAGAGGGCTCTCTGATCTGATCTGATCGAACCTAGTCGGATCGGCTCACACGCGCTCTCAACTCACGTCACCTGAGTTGAGTTCATACATCCAATACAATGCCAACACACCCCGTGGAGCAGGGTATTACGCTCAGGCGGCCCGAACCACGTAAATCTTTGTGTCTCCTATATCATTTTACATTTCACCTTCTTGAATCTCCACGCGCCCACACCGAACTTCAAACTCCGCGAACACTTTTAGTACTGTCGAGAGATCTGCCGGATCAAAACCACCGACAAGCACCTTGGCTACACCTAGGACTCGATCACCCTCATATCAACTAAAACCTAATTTGGCTTGACAACCATTTTTTGAATTATTCCTAGTGTTTTTCTTGAATTTATATTAATCAATAGCAAAGTTCCTTACTTAAACTATCATAAGAGTGGTTACTGGACATGTACTTTGTATAGCTCATATATTTATAGAGGAAGTTTGTGGAGCAAAATTGAGAATTTCCCATCAAAGGATGCTCATGAGATAAATATTCAGAGGTTTAATAGAAAGGAATTTATGCCACAATTTTCATAGGATTTCATGCCAAGACATCTGCTCCATTGCAAAGTAGGGGTTCCCAGGAAGCTAACAAATTTTGTTTCACATTTTTAGGAGCTTTCTACGAATTTATGTGATTTTTACAATTTTGGACCAGTTTCTGTTTTTCTTTTCTATTGGGTAAATCAATTACAGCTGCTGGGCCCACGAGATTCAAAATGACCAATCAGGAAGAGGCCACACATGGCCATTGACAGAAAAGGATGTAGCCACACTAGATCCTAAGCCACAAAGAATCCGGGTCAGGTATGAAAGAGAGAAGAGGCTGTCAGCTGGGGCCCAGCCTGCAGGTTCTTCTTCAACCTCAGGACAGGAACACAAGGGCGCCAGGTCAGTAACAATTCGTGGGTGTTCCAGTGCGCACAGTTGACGAAATGCAGTGGTACAAAGTGGAAAATAATTTGAGGACCCAGGAACACCTTTTGGGCAACCTGGCGGTGGTCAACGACGGCTGGAATAACAGCAGCGACGGCAGCTGCGGCCATGGGTCCGGCGGCGGCATGGATTGGACTCGGCAATGGGCAAAAAAAGTCGGGAATTAGATCCTACAGCACCATAATAGCATGAGAAAGCTGAATCTGGTCTCTAAGTGCAAGGACATTTGTTGCAAAGTGGTGATTACCGCAGACCTATGTTGACAAACGGTAGCCACGAGATTTGATGTTCCGACTAAACTAAGGCATGATAGCTCGATTAACTGGAGAAGCACTGAGAGGAGGTGGTTACAGACCTTGCAGTCCACTTATTGGAGCTGGAACGGAGCTGAGTTCCTGGGGCGACGTCGAGGCGCTGTGTCTGCCCAAACCAGAGGATCCGCCAGAAAATTCGCCTCAACACCACATGGGGATGATGAAGACGCTGCAGTGGCATTTCGGGGAGGATGAGGAAGTCTCTGCAATGCTTTGTGGCATGCTCAGCTTTGTGCACGAGGCAGCACAGGCGATGGCCATGGTGGAGCACCGAGCAGCAGCACATGGCGCTGTTTTCTGCAGAGAAGAACAGGGATTCGATCTTGCTTGCTTTGAGGAGGAATACAGGCACGCGAGGAAGAGAATAAGAGCGAGAGGCTGCAGGGCCATGGTGCCACGGAGCAGCAGCCTCGGCACAGGTGGGCGACGATTTCTTCCAAGCTGGGCGCAAGCTTGAGGAAACAGAGAAGGCTGTTGCCTTCGTGAGTAGAGAGATTAATAGTGGGAGAGGAAGATAAGGGCGAGCTGCTGTCGAGGTGGAGCTGGAAAGGCGGCAAGCACTTGCGTGGATTGCATGTGGTGTGCTGGCGTTCCCACGTGCAACAGAGCATGTCGGCAACAGTTTTGAGTCTCTGCCAGGTGGGCCCACTGGCAGGTGGGCCTTTCCTTATTCTTGTCTCTGTTGCCCACTTCATACCATAATTTTAAAATAGCAGTTCATGTGCAAAATGATGAAACTTTGTAGGTTTACAAATCAAAATAGAGGGAATTCAATGGTGCAGAAAGATTTGGATATGAACCACTTTTGAACATTAAATTTAAATTTAAATTTGAATCACTTTCCTATGTATTTGTTTAGCCTGTGTTATTATTAAAATTTATCAGGACCACCATGTAGCCATGAATAACATCATGATTACTTTAATTTTTTTATTTGATTCAATAAAGTTTGAATTGAATTATCAAATTTAATTCAGCTCCTATTAGACATGCATGCCTTGCCTTTCTTTTTTGTAAATTAGCAACTTTGAACTGACCTTCAATTATTGATTTCTGTTGTATATGGGTAATTTCAAAACCTGATTTCTCAGATACTGTGTTTGTTATTTAAAACATTGGTTGTATCCTTGTCATACAAATCGATTTGAATGTTTATGTATTGATTCAAATTTATTCTCCAAAGTGTTTACGTGTTAAACTGAAATATTCACTACAGAATCCTTTTAGTGAATTCAACTTATGTCCGTGATTTGAATCTGAACTTTAGAATCTTTACCTATGCATTGTATTGGCTTTTGAATAAATTTAGAATTCTTTCTTTGCAATAACTAGTTTTTTCTGAAACGTTACACGATTATTCCCAATAATTTGTAAAGTTTTAACAAGTTAATATTTCTACATCATTTATTAACTAACATGGTTCATGCGCATTTGAATTCCTAATTTAAGTCAAAAAAATTAAGTTTGCATTTTTGTGTTCCTGCTCTACTCAAATGCGGTCTTTTACACTGCACATATTGTTTAGTGACGGGGGATGACTACTTTGTCATTCATTTCTGTTGCTATTTCTGTCTCGTGATGTCTCTTCCTTGACCTTAAGCTCCTTATCAAGGGTCCATCTAATTCTTGTAGATTGGTTAATGGTCGTTCTCATCATAGGAACCTTAGAATTGATTCCTTACGACACACAGGTAATGTAGAGTAAGAATATTAGAACACTTAAGGAAAACCCATAGTAAGTTCCTCCTACGTCCTTAGAAGATTTGTAGATCGCTCTTTGTTCTTAGATGACTTCAATTCTTCAGTCATAAGATTTAATTTGTAGTTTCCATCTTATGCTTTGCATAGTCATCTCATACCCTAATCATGCTATGTTTCACCTTGATCCCTTAGTCATTCTTACACTATTCAGTCGAACACTTCTTCACCAATCAGTCTTATCAATCTTATGTGGCATAGCTCAAAGTGTTGATTGCTAAGTTGCAATGAGTGCTGACATTCCACCTTTTAATTCATACCTCAACACTATTATGTCCACCTTGACTCATCCTCTATTTCTCCTCAGAAAAGAGACATGTCTGTCCCTCCCAGTCAAGCTTCTCCTTCTTAAGGTGTATAGAACACCGTTGAGTCTATTATTATATTACAGTATTTCTTTATAGGCATACTCATGTCAATAGTAAACATGATGGAGATGATCGACGAGGAGCTTCACTTGGAGGAGGAGCTGAGGAGTCACCATCTTGAAGACCTTGGCGGAGTCTCAGAATAAGACCACTGACCATTGACATTTAATCGAGTCGCAAACTAAGGCAAGCCCCACTTTGTATTTAAGTGCTATTTCGAAGTTTCTATTTGTATCACTTATGTCTAGGATGAATTTTGTGTATCAGGGCTAAGGTGCTCGTTACTCCACTTGCATGACCCACAAATCCCATGGAGTATTGGGTAGGTCTACAACTTCACGAGTAGAAAATGCCATGCTAATGTTTTGAGGAATCTGGTAGAAGTCGAGTAGTTGGAATCAACTCGCGAGATAGGGTTTTATCACACGGGATGGAGTTTATCATAGAATGGTTTATGAATATGAATTTGAGATCGAGCAGAGGGATAGGATGTAGCGAGACGTGGTCTCACGTGTGTAGCCCTACTTGTGTCGATTGAGGAATGACCCGTGTGCGGCCCTGCTAGACAAGTTCGAACTGTACGTGATGCATACTGGGCATATGGAACCCAGGAAACTGATGTAACTTGATAACTTGTGTGTAGAGTCATAGCCTATTGTCGATAGGGGTGGGTTGAGGGTAGTAAGGTTTAAATCTGCCGATAGGCCCAGACTTGCTTCGTGCAGGGACCTTATGCCCGCGATGTTGGGACCGGTTTGTCATTTGAGTTTCTTGTGAAAGGTTGCTGCGTATGACGTGGTGAGGAGCACTGCACGCTTCTTACGCACGGGTGTGTGTGACATGTTATACGGGTGTCTACTGATTGCAATCACTGTCCTTCGCGGTTATTTGAGTACTGCTTCTTCACTGCGTCGTGACGTAGTAATAAAGAGTAGTGGAATTATTATAAAATTGTTGCCATGATTATTATTGTGTTGCAACTTGTATGATTAGAGATAGCACAATTAAAGATTACAGTTTCCAAACACTTAACATGTAATAGCATTATGTGCTTTGGCCATGTCATATCATTGGCAAAGCATTTCTCGTTTGATTGCGAATTCTATGATGTGTCGTGTCTGAGGAATGTCATTTGCTACTTAAAACATGACTATATGGATCCACTGGTAGGCAAGTCTATTTATGCTATTTCCTACCTTAATTTAGCCTTTACCTTGCATATGTCTAGTGAGACGGGTCAGTCTTGCTGAGCCTTATGCGCACTTTTGCAATTAACGAGTTTTTGCTGGTTATACTGTAGATGAAGGGCTTGACGACGATGCCTTGCCCTCATCAGGGTTCATGGCTGAGTGTGAGCCCTGCACGCCGCCGTGATCAGGAGAGTGAGTGCTGCTAGTGTGAAGCATCCTACAGACATGCATGACTTAGCTTTTGCATAGCTACAGCTGAGAGCGTATATTTGATGTATATACTCTTTTCTTCATTTAGTATTGTAAAAAGTTCTGCTGCGTTTATAAATAAAAGACATGGTTTGTATTTTATTCTGCTTCTTTTCATGTATATTGTTGGGTGTTGCATCGTAAGACACCACCCAATGAGATCCATGGATGTCAGGATCCCTGTCCCCACAACGCTTGGAACCTATACGGTTTTCGTATTGGGAACTGGCGACCTTCAAATGCGTGAGATCTGCACGCTAGGATCTCACCTCTCGCGTCAAGAAGAGCCACGTGGTGATAGTTTAACTACATACCATTGCCCCAACGGCACATGGAAAAACCTTTGAAGCCGCATCGCGGGAATCGAAGATGGCCTCACCTCTGGCAGAATCACCCAAAGGGTTTCTCCCAGAAGTAGGCCCTAGGGCCACTGTCGGTACCAAGCATACCGGGTACCCCACGATACCGCAAGTAAATTCACGCAGTTCCACCTGCCTCCCTCGTTCGGGTAGCTCTGACACTGCCGCATGTAACACAAGGACGGACCTAACTCCCTGTATAGGGAAGCTCCGGTCATGCCACGTGTCCAGTGGCCCGGATCTAACCCCCAGTAGACAGAAGCTCCAGTGCTGCCACGTGTATAGTGGCTCCGGACCTGCCTCCGCATAGAGGGAAGCTCTGGAGCTACCACGTGTCGAGCCTCCAGACCTAAGCCACAATAGGAAGACTGTCGGAACTCCAACAACGCGATTCAAGGGGTAGTTAAAGCAGCTGTTACAAGACTTGATCACGTGTCATTAATGCCATGTTAATGACACACGATCAGGGGACCTTTAGTACCAGTAACGCCGCCATTAAGGCGCACCACTGTTAAATATACTTAATACATAGAAATTGTGTATTATGTAATTAAAGATTGCCGATGCCACATGTTAGGCCAGGCTGACAATGTAACAGCCAGTCCATGGACTATAAAAGGACTGTGCCGCACGGTACAATGGGACAAGGCCAACCAGGCAAGCTCATACGCTCACAAGCATACACACACTCAACAACCACCCCGTGGAGTAGGGTATTATACTCAGGTGGCCTGAACCACGTAAAAGCATTGGTGTCACCGTGTCATTCTAATCTTACACATGCCCCAACCGAATATGAACTTTCGCAGACTATGCTTTAGTAGTACCAGGGGAAGTGTCGATCGCAGACTTCGACGGTGAGGATTTATTTCGACAACACAAAAAGGAGAGACCGAGAGAATCAAATTGAGATACTTAAAATCTAAATTGAACTCCTCGGAATTTGAGTGGAACTTGATTTCTAGGCTATGTGTGCTCCATTTGCTGTTCTATCTTTCAACAACCCATGAATAGGAAAAGGCATAAACCCCATTCTAACTTGAGATGGGTGAAGTACCATGCCAGATTTTGCAATACCAGGTAGAGTATTCTATTGTGCACATGGTACTTTTGAAAAATAGAACATTGTAGCAACTCTTGATCATCAACCTAAAGTCCCCACTTTGCTCGGAATGAGCAATTTTAAGCTTGGGGGAGTTTGTTGGCAGCTGTTATATACCAATATCACCCGTCAATATAACTCAAATATGTGAAGGAATTGTCATTTCTTGCACACATCACCTTTATATTTAACCTATTTCCACTTGTCCTTGGAGAAATAGTGCATGCAGAGAATTATTATATGAAATGAGGTAAAAGAGGCGGAGCAATCCTATAAAATATCATCCGAGACAATCAAGCGACGACATGTGGCACCACTTGGATCAATGGCCCACAAATAGAAGTATCCGAGGACATCCCACAGTGTAGCACCCATATCAAGGGATGAGACCCACCTAGTAGTGACTTGGAGAACGCACACGAGAAATGGTGCAAAGATCTGGTCGGCCGACCCCCTAGTCGTCTGACCTGGTCCTGGTGCTAAACTCGTTCAACTTCTAAGTGTTGGCTCCTCCCGGCTTGAAGAAGTCAGTGGTGACTGATTCGCATGCTTTTGGTAGCGGGAATCGGCCCTTCTGCACCTATAAATAGGACCCCCTACCCTCACTTCACACACACACACACACACCACTTGACTATTCATCCATTGTATCCACTACTCTCCATAGGTTTAGAGAAGTATAGGCTGTAGAGAGGAGAGCCTCTAGTCCATAGTCCAAGTAGGAGAGGATTAGAAGGAGTCTCTTCCCACTTCTTAATTGAGAAAGGTATGGCTCTCATATTCCTATTTGTATTTGTGACTTTGTTCTTGACAAATATGTTATCTTTAGTCTTCAATTTTTCATATACTTGGATGAAGCGTTTCTTGTTTGATTATGAATTCTACATATGTGGTAGGAGTAGTACTTATGATTATGCTATACCATTATCATTATATCATCATAAACACTACAATCCTCCACTATAGTCTAATTAGCTATGGCATGATTATGTTAATATGAATCACTTATGCTATGAATTAACATTGGTTCATTGATGATTTAGTTCATTGCCTTAGGATGGTTTGTGCCTAGGCTCTTAAGGTAATTACTCAATATTATAGCATGGTGCTAGAATAGATGAGTAGCGTTGAATGTCTCGTAAACCCACGGATTGAAGAGGTAGGCAGTAGGTGGCGACAACCCTATTTGTCCTTTTTAATCTTCCACGTTTAGCTATGCCACATGCTCTTGGCGGGAGTCGTCCTAGTGTTGCTAGGGGTAAACCCGTGACCGATGTATTAATCCACTTAGCATGAGAATTCATAATTAATATAATCATTAGTAAGTAACTTAGGCCATGTATATGTACATTATATGCATAGTAGGAGTATCTCCCTAACTCTTAGCCTAGTCTCTCTTTACCCCATTTATCCCCTTAGGATAGAATGCTCTTGTGTGTGTCACACTACGTTCAAATTATCGATTACCCATTGTCGAAGTGTGCGATCGACACTTCCCTCGGTACTACTAAAGTGTAGTCTGCGGAGGTTCGTATTCGGGTGGGCCACGTGTAAGATTAGAATGAGGCGGTGGCACATGGGATTTTTACGCGGTTCGGGCCGCCTGAGCGTAATACCCTACTCCACGGGGTGGTTGTTGATTGTGACCGTATGAGCTTGCCTCTTGGCCTTGTTCCTTTGTACCGTTCAACATAGCCCTTTTATAGTCCAATGACTGGCTGTTACATTATCATCCTGGCCTGACATGTGGCCCCAATGGTATTTAATTACCTAATACACGATTTGTACGTATTAAGTATATTTAACAGCGTGATAATGCACCTTAATAGCATCGTTACCGATACTAAAGGTCCTCTGACCGTGTGTTATTAACATGGCATTAATGACACGTAATCTGTGTTGACGGTCATAATATACCAATTTATACTATCAATGTAACTCAATTATGTGAAGGAATGAATATTTATTACACACATCATAGTTAGAAATAACCTATTTCCACATGTACTTGGAGAAATTGGTGCATGCAAATATTTTATACAGAATTGAAGTGAAACAAGGGGATGGATCCTATAAAATGCCATCCTAGCCAATCAGGCGTTGCCATGTGGCACCACATGGATCAAATGGCCCACAAACAGAAGTATCTGAGGCCATCCAATGGTGTAGCACCCATATCATGAAATGGGAGCCACCTGTCAGTCACCTAGAGGAAGAACTAGCCGTTTGGAGCCAGTACTAGGTCGGCCGACTAGGGGGGTCGGCCGACCCCTTCTTGGCAACAAACCTGGTCAAACTCCATGTGTTGGCTCCTCCTGGCTTGAAGAAGTCAGTGGTGACTGATTTGTGCGCTTTTGGTGGCAGGAATCGACCCTTCTCTAAGCTATAAATAGGACCCCTCACCACTCACTTCAACACACACCACTTGAGCATCACTCTATTGTGTACACTAATTCTCCTAGTTCCTTAGTGGAGGTTAGTCTATAGAGAGGAGCCTCTAGTACCAAGTCAAAATTGGGAAATGTATGACTCATGTATCTTCTCTTGTATTTGTGACTTTGTGCTTTATAATAATATCATTATTAGTCTTTATTTACTTATATACTTGGGCAAAGCGTTCCTTGTTTGGTTGTGGAGTCCATGTATGTGCTAGGTGTAGATGTTGTTATGGTCTATACATAAGTCCATTATCATGTTATCATAAACATCATACGCCACCACTATAGTCTAATTAGGTAATATTATGATAATGTTAATATGAATATGTTAATGCTTGGTCCCAACATTGGTTCAATGATGTTTAGGTTAGTCGTTGCCTTAGGGTGGCTTGTGCTGCGGCCCCTTAGGTATTTACTTAATATGCTAACATGGTGCTAGTATAGTTAAGTAGCGTTGTATGTCTCGTAGACCCACGGATTGAAGAGGTAGGCAGTAGGTGGTGACACCCCTATCTGTCCTTCGTAATCCTCCACGTTCGACTATGCCACAGGCTCTTGGCGGGAGTCGCCTAGTATTGCTAGGGGTAAACATGTGCCCGATATGTTGGACCACTAAGCCCTAGTATTCACCACTAGCATATTCATGTGTACTTCATTAGGCTATGTATATGAGTAATTAGAGCATAGTAGGAGTATCTCTGTCTCGTAGTCTAAACCTCGCTCGGACAACCTTACCCTTAGAGTAGATTGCTTAGGTGTGTGTCACACTACCTTTATTATCGACTTACCCCTGTCTTGATAATTGATTAGTATCCCATAGCTTGATCATAAGAATAGTGTTTACTTCACTCAATTGCCATCCTCTGGGATAAATATGATACCATTGGGAATACTCTTGGGTGAAATTATACACGATAGTTTCTGTGCGCTTGCGGACCTCATCTCTTTCGAGAGATGATCTGTGACGTAAGATACGTCAACAAGCATTTCTGGCGTTGTTGCCGGGATGATTTGTTAATGTTTCTTAGTTGGTGCCAACAATCAGGTTTTGTAATGACTGCTTTCATTGCCCCTTGAATGTCAGCGCCATTGGAGTTCCGGCGGTCTTCCTGTTGCGGCTTAGGTCCAGAGGCTCGACATGTTATAGCTCCAGAGCTTCCCTCTGTGGGGTGGTTGTTTATTGTGTATATGCTTGTGAGCGTATGAGCTAGCCTCATTTGCCTTGTTCATTGGTATCGTGCGATACAATCCTTTTATAGTCCAAAGACTAGAAGTTACATAGTCAGCCTGGCCCGACATGTGGCCCCGACGGTCTTTAATTACCTAATACATGATTTGTACGTATTAAGTATATTTAAGAGTGTGATAATGCGCCTTAATGATGGCGTTACTGGTACTTGAGGTCCTCTGATCGTGTGATATTAACATGGCATTAATGACACGTAATTAGGTCCTGTAATGGCTGCTTTAACTGCCCCTTGAATGTCCGCGCCGTTGGAGTTCCGGCAGTCTTCCCATTGCGGCTTAGGTTTGGAGGCTCGACAAGTGGCAGCTCCGCAGCTTCCCTCTGTGCGGAGGCAGGTCCGGAGCTGCTATACACGTGGCAGCACCAGAGCTTCCCTCTAGTAGGAGTTAGGTCCGGGGCCACTGGACTCATGGCATGACCGGAGCTTCCATATACAGGGGTTAGGTCCGGACTTACGATACACGTGGCAGTGCCGGAGCTACCCAAAGAGGGAGGCAGGTCCTATGCTGTGGGACACATGTAGCCTTCAGAGATCTTCAACTCGGACAGGTGGAACTCTTTGAGTTTACTTGCGGTATTGTGGGGTACCCGACACTGGCCCTCGGGCCCACCTCTGGGAGAAAACCTTTGGGCGAAGTTATTCTACCAGAGGTGGGGCCATCTTTGATTCCCACACTGCGGCTTCGAAGGTCTTTTCATGGGCTGTTGGGGTGACGGTCTGTAGTTAAACCATCGCCATGTGGCTCTTCTTGATGCGGTAGGTGAGATATTGGCGTGCAGATCTCGCACAATTGAAGGTCGTCGGTTCCCAATACGAAAATCGTATCAGTTCTGAGCGCCCTATCAGGCCGCCGCCCTCGGGCTTCTAACTTCCCTTCATGACAACGGTTCGCCTGGTGTGGTAACTTCGACTCTTCTGCCGAACTGGACTCGAGCAAATTTTTCATTGACAGGGTATTCTTTTGAAATAAAATCTTAATCTCTATGCAATTTCCATTAAAGTGTTGCGGGGGCTTACTTAAGAAGGAAAGTCTACCCGGTTTGAGGAATCTTCATGCTTTCATTCGAAATTGCGCTTAGAGCCTCTCACCTTTTGCAATGCCCTTCCATCCTTTGCTCCACTTTGCCACGGTGGAGTTGGATCTTCCCCGCAGCAAGATCAAGATTGATGAAGATCTGTCGAGGGTCCAAACCTACATGTGGTGGTCCAGTGACTCCTTCAACAACGCGATCAACTTCAGAAAGCTTGCCTTCAAGAAGGAGCACACCGGAGGGATCGTCTACTTCTCAGCATACACCATGGTGTGCTTGATCCTGCCTTTCTCAAGTTTCTTGCTGATGCTGCTGGATTTATGCAGACTCTAGCTTCATCACCTCAGCCCCCACTCCTTCTTGCTAATGGTGACCTTTGTCCACTTCTACAATATGTGGGTGGGTGTGCTGCCATGCATCGAACTCTTCCAGACCTTCTTTACGGTCCACACTAACGGGAAGGGGACAGAGTTGATCGGCTTCTACTACTTTATGAAGTGCAAAAACTGTCCTTTTAAGTACTTGAATACTTTCCCCCTCCGGGAAGTGGGACAACTGGAAGAAGTACTTGGTGGTCATCGCCGTGGAGCAGCACGCTCGGCTGGAGTTGCCCAAGAGCCTCCTCAATATCGACACCGATGCTTGGAACGCAATTCTTGAGTTGTCTGAAGCATACAAGCCCATCCCGACAAGGATTCAGCAATGCATGGAGGGTGGAGTGACCCCTCCAATGGTCTTCGACAACTTCATGGTGAACAGATGGGCTCTGCTGAAGACAAGAGAGTGGCCCGCATGGGCCTTCAACAGTGAGATGGACCATAACCGGATAGAAGCCAGTTTTCACACCAACTTGGATAATGAAGCTTTGAAGCTCCATCTCCAGAAGTTTCAACATGGAGCCATCACTCGCGACGCCTTGAACCCGCTGACATTGTTCCGGAGATGAGGAGGGAGCTCCGGAAAGGAATGCCGGAGCTAGACGACCTCGGCCTGGTTGAGAGGCGTAGGACCGCAGGGATTGCCATTCTTGGAGTTTCGAAAAAGGTGGTTACCACTACTCCAAGCCAGAAGGTCGATGACGCCATCAAGGTCAAGGGCAAGGGCAAGGAGCCGGCCGAATCTTCCAGTCAGAAGAGGATGTTGAGACATGCTGATGGGAGCTCTCTGAAGTCGGCTCCATCTCAAGCAACCTCTTCACCCCGGCCAAGCCCTCTTTGGAGCCAGACTCTGCAAGGGGCACTAGCTTCGGGAAATTGACCTTGACCTTGGTGCCGGCTTCGGGATCCAGGTACAGAGGTCCTTCCTAGTCGAGGGAGGTCCCGACTGAGGCGACTCCAACTACTGCGGAAAGCTCCCGACCAAGGTCTGGGGTTTCTGCCTCACCAGATCCGGTGGGCTCTGACTCCGGACCTAAGAAGAAGAAGTTCCACGGTGATTGGGGCGGAAGCTTCCCAAGGTAAGCATTGTCTTCTCACCCTAAGCTACTATTTTTATTGTTTTCTTGTTTTGAATTTTTTGGTATTTTTCTTCCAGAGTGTCAAAAGAGACACCTGAAACTTCAGCGCTTCCTGCAACAACTGAGGTTGTGCAGGAAGAAGCTCATGGTTCAATCCTGTTGCCTCCCCAAGTGGTGGATGTTGACACGAGGGTTCTGGCGCCAGCTATCGTGGATCTGGATCCAAAGATGACGCACAAAGCTCTGGTAGTAGCGCCGGACAACGGGGGAGAGATCCGTGATGAAGCATACACGGTTTTAGAATCGGCGGTTGAAGCTCCAGAAATAGAGCTGGAAGTTGTTAAAGCTCCAACAGCAGAGTTGGATGTAATTGAAGCTTCGGCACCTGAGTTGGAGGTAGCTTATGTTCTGAAACCTGAGCCGGAAGTTGTTGAAGCTCCGACCCCCGAGTCAAAGATGATTGAAGTATCGTGCCCTGAGCCGGAGGTGGTGAGGGCTCCAAGTGAAGCTCCAATGCCATCCCTAGAGATAACTACTCTGAAGGTGCTGATGTTAGTGTCGGAGACCCCAGAATAGCTGGCGGTAGATCCTCCACCTACAGAGCCGATGATTGAAGATTCGGCAAGGGGACCTTCCTCGTCAACCCAGAAGGTGGAGGTTCCCACTATAGGACCCTCCTAAATCCCGGTTTATGAAGAAGAGCTCCCGGATGGCGGCCCTAGCGCCATAGAGCCACAGGGGACCATGCTTGTGCTGTGGGACCCAATTGTTCTTTTTGAAGACCCCTTAGAGTCTTTAGAGACGCTTCAGGCAGGCCCAAAGCCAATTCCTTTGGCGTTGTCTATCAACAACGCCCGCTCCAGTCTCCGCCAAGTTGAACTCGCCTTCGACTATGAAAGCAAGACTCTCGAAGAAGAGCGCAACACCTTGATGCGTTGGCGCAACAAGCTTCACTTCGAGACGAAGCTGACACAGTCAAGGCTTGCAGACTAGCGGGAATGGGTGGCCAAGAAGAAGGCCTGGCTAGCGCTGATTGATCGCTTGCTAAACTAGCGGGAGGCTGCCATTAAGGCTCTCGACAAGAAGACTCGAGAGATTTTCGAGGATGCTCGGGAGAGAAACAAGGTTGCTGATGAGCGTCAATACAACCTCAAAATGCTGAATGATATACTCCTCAAGCGTCAGGAGGCCCTGGATGAGAGGGAGGAGAAGCTCCTGGAGAAGTAGGAGGACATTCTGAGGAGGGAGGAGGAGCTTGCCCAGAGGATGTCTCTGGGGGAGCGGAGATTGGTCGACTGCACAAAAAAGTTTGAGCAGCGGTGCAAGCAAGAAGAGGAGAAAAAATGGCAGGTGGGAAGGAGCTCTCCAAGAGAGAGGCATATGTCATCACCAGAGAGGAGAAAGTGAGGGGTAGGGAGAAGGATCTGGCGAACCGCCAGAACTGCATCCACCTCCGATAGACAGAGCTCGCTGACCGTGAAAAGTAGGTGGCTGAAAGTATTCAGCAACATGCCAAGGAGGTCAAGCGTACAGCCTGGGAAGGTTCGGAGGTTGCGGCCGCCAGAAGGTCGATGGAGGAACTGAGGGTTTGAGGGCGACGGAGTGCCAGCAACTCTGGGACTTCCTAGGGCATGCTAACAAGGCTTTGGTTTTTCTTGTCTTCAGTCTGGTACGTCCGGCTAACACAGAGCCGAAGCTAGACAAGGCGCTGGTGGCATTGAGCTCTACCAGCAACAAGCTGGTCGCAATGGGTGACATCATCCTCGACCAACTGGTGATGGAGGGGAAGTGTCTCGCCAAGAAGATGCTGCCATGGCCAGCATTCAAGAAGCTCCTGAAAAGGTTGCCTCATTCTTCCATAGGACCTAGGACTTCCAGTATCTAGGACCTTTTTCTTCTGCCTTTCACTTGTAATCCTCATTTTGTAATCCAATCCTTTGAATGAATGAAATCCAATCTTCTTGAATGAATGAATCCCATTTTGTATTTGTCTTCAATGCATTGCCCTCTATGTTATTGGCCCCGGGTAGATGTACACAATTTTAATTGCGAACATGTACTAAAAAGATTTGACAATTTCTTGATGACTTCATTCCTCGCTCATAGCCAAATCGATAGCTCCGAATTCCGAGGTTTACCTTCGACATCTACAGGGACCCTTTGTTACGTCGACGGCGAGCCCCCTGGGAGTTGTCGGATCTAGGTAGGTCCGACGACACCCACTATCAACGCTTAGGAACATCGACGGCGGGCTCCCTAGGGGTCGTCGGAGCTTGTTAGGTCCGATAGCACCCACTATCAGTGCTTTGGAACATCAACGAAAGGCCCCTTGGGAGTGGTCGGAGCTTGTTAGGTCCGACGGCACCCACTATCAATGCTTAGGAACGTCGACGGCGGGCCCCCTAGGGGTTGTTGGAGCTTCGTAGGTCCGACGGCCCCCACTGTCAACGCGTAGAAATGTCGACGGCGGGCCCCTTTGGGGTGATTTTTCCACCATCTTCGTTTAGATCGCCATTTATTCTTCACGTCAATGGCTAGCTTCCATGTGTGTTTTCAGAGCTTGTTAGCTCCGAGAACGCCCACTTTCAACGAATAAAATGTCGATTATAGGCCCCCCTGAGGGTTGTCGGAGCTTAGGAGCTCCGACGTCGTCCACCATTGCTATAAGTTTTTCATTTTTCCTGCACATTTAAGACATGAAAAACAGTAAAATTTGTCCTCTTATCCATAACTTTTTGCGACTTACTGTTCTTATTTGAATTTTAGATCCAAACAAACTCATAATAACAAGTATATCGATATAATCTCTTCAGATCCAAATGCCTTCCGGACCCGCCCTACTGAGGCCTGTCGGAATATAGGTAGAGTGGCATACTTAGTGGCTTGACCAGTCTAAGTCGATAGTGCACTCCAGACCTGTCATTGGCTTTGACGTTCAGGTGAGTAGACCATCTAGCGATGCTAAGATCTGAAAATATCATCATTATAACTTGTATATCATAAGAATAACTTGGACTAAATCTCAAAAAGAATTGCACAACTTAGTTATAGACAAGAAGGAAAAGATAATAAAAGAAAACGAGTCTGTACAAAATTAATGCATGTGGAGTCTGTTTTCAAACAACAATGTCTTTTATTATAGGTCCGAATTGCAGGGGAGACAGGGACACACATAGGGTACGGAACCAGGCCAAGTGTGCTATTCATCTTGTTCTAACCCAGGATAGGTAGCTACATTAAAAGTACAATGACTAAGTTAAGTGTGCTTGAACTGTCCGGACCCTCATGGAGGGGTACATATGTTCTCCCTTAGGACCTACTCGACTTTGTTCATAGACTCTATAATTTACATTGTGTGTAATTACATACTCACCTCCGTGAAACTAAACATAAAACTTACAGAGGTGCTCGATGTTCCATGGATTGGGAAGGCAGTCCCATCTTCTGTTGCCAAGCGAACGCATGTGGGACGGGATACTTTGGTCAATCGTAAGAGACCTTCCCAGCTTGGGCAGAGTTTGTTCATCCCTTCTCGATGTAGTATTCTCCACGGCACTACGATCGCCTTGTTTAAGTTGTCATTTGCAAACATGCCTTTGGTGATAGCGCCAGAGCGCCTAGCAATATCGTGCATTTCGAACAGCTGTTTGGCACCTTCCCTCGTCGACGAGGTCAAGGTCTTCACGCCGGAGCTTGTTCTGCGCAGCTTTGTCAAAGGTCCGGACCCGGAGTGACCCCATGGTGATCTCCGGAGGAAGGACTGCTTCAGCTCCGTACAACAGGAAGGACGTTGTCTCTCCAGTTGACCGACTCGGTGTTGTCCTGCTCGCCCAAAGTGCAGACGGAAGCTCCTCTATCCAGTTGGCACCATGTTTCTTTAGTCGCTCATATTTGCGCGTATTGAGTCCTTTCAGTATCTCTGCATTTGCTCTCTCGGCTTGGCCATTACTTGCTGGGTGAGCTACTGATGCATAACTGACTTGTACACCGAGGTCTTCACAATATTCTTGGAATGCTGCAGTTGTGAATTGGGTTCCGTTGTTAGTTATGACTCTGTTCGGAACTCCAAATCTATAGACTAAGGACTTCAATAACTTGATAGTATATTGCTTGTTGATAGTCACAACTGGAGTAGCTTCCGGCCACTTGGTGAACTTGTCGATGGCAACGTACAAGAACCTGTAACCTCCGTCATCTTTTGGGAAAGGTCCTAAAATGTCCATCCCCCACACAGCGAATGGCTATGTAGGAGGTATCATTTGCAGCGACTGAGTCGGTGTGTGAATTTCTTTCTCGTGGAATTGGCACGCTAAACAACTTTTTTACCAGCTCAACTGCGTCCTAGAGTGTTGTAGGTAAGTAAAAGACATGTCGGAAGGCTTTACCGACCAACGTGCGGGAAGACGCATGGTTCCCACACTCGCCTCCATCGATTTCCGCGAGAAGCTCACGACCTTCTTCATGGGTAATGCACTGCATTAGAACGCTATTGGCACCGCACCGGTCGAGATCCCCTTTTACCAACATGTATCTTTTAGCCAATTTGACAATCCGGTCAGCGGATGCACCATCTTTAAGAAGGATGTTGTCGTTCAAGTAGCTCCGGATCTCCGAGATCCATGCATCGGAGCTATCTTGAGCCTCCGGATCTTGCGCGCTGGGTTGCTCGGAGCTTCCAGCAGAGCCTACGATCCTTGGTGGACGCCATGGTAACAGGGCCACCGAGACCGCCAACTTTTGGGTGCTGGTCTTGCCCCCTTTGCCCAGTTCGGCAGGCTGAGTGGTAGGTCTTAACAACCTCCTAACAAAAACCCCGTCGAGAGCTTGAACTCCGGTTGAAGCCTTCATTGAGAGTTCATCAGCTTTAGCGTTGTTGATACGTTGGAAATGGCAGAGGTCTAGGACATGGAAGTCCTTCTGGAGCTTCTGTACTTCAAGGAGGAAAGTAGTGAGTTGTGGGTTATTGCAGCTGCATTCGCCTTTGACTTGCTTGATAATGAGTTGCGAATCACTCTTCACTAACATCTGCTTGACACCATAAGATAGCGCCACCTTGAGCCCATAGATGAGAGCTTCATACTCCGCCATGTTGTTGGTTGCCTTCAAATTGGGGTGTGCCACGTACTTACCTTCTCCTCGGTCAAAGCGAGAAGGATTCCAGCTCCGGGCCCCTGCTTTTGCATGGCGCCATCGAAGTAGAGAGTCCAATGAGGCTCGGTGAAGACAGTGACCATGGGTTCCGACTTCTGCTCACTGGGGCCCTCTAGATTTGATGAAGAAGGGGTCTACTTTGCCACGAATTCAGCCAGTTCCTGACTCTTGATAGCATGTCGAGGCAAGAATTCGAGATCGAACTCTTCCAACTTCGCTACCCACTTTGCAATATTTCCCGTAGAGTCAGGCTTATGCAACATAGCATGCAGTGGATAAGAGGTTACCGGTGATATCTTGTGGGCTTGAAAGTAATGATGAAGCTTCCTTGAGGCGAGGAGAACTGCATAGAGTAGCTTATGGACCTCATGTATCGAGTCTTGGCGTCATAGAGTACTTCACTAATGAAGTACACCGATCGCTGGGCAGTTCGGACGTTTACGGAAGGTCCTAGATCTTCTTCTTCATCAACCCGGACCCTCCCGGAGGGGTCCAGACTTTGTTCTTGAGCTTTCCGGACCCTCCGAAAGGGGTCCGAAACTTCTTCTTTAGCCATGAGAACTACCTCGGTTGAGGGAGATTGATCCTCTAGGAGCTTTCCTTGAGGATCCAAGCCTGGGGGCTCAGAACTAGACTCGCCTTCAGGTAGCTCTGGACCCTCTTGGAGGGGTCTGGGCTCCTTAACAGTAGTTGCTTCCGGTCTCTCTGCGACCAGGACCATGCTGACAACCTCCGTAGTTGCCGAAATGTAAAGCATAAGAGGCTCACCAAGATTCGAAGCTACCAGGATTGGTAGTGTGGTGAGGAGCTGTTTGAGCTCTTGGAGCACCTTTTCTACTTCTTAAGACCAGTAGAATGGTCCGGATTTCCTCAATAGTTTGAAGAATGGAAGCGCCCGTTCTGCCAGTCTTGAGATGAACCGGCTGAGCGCAGCTAGACATCCAGTAAGCTTCTGGACATCCTTGATGCGGGCTGGGGCCCGCATGTCTTCAATAGCCTTAATCTTCGCCAGATTTGCCTCAATTCCTCAGTGAGTCACCAAGAATCCAAGGAGTTTCCTGGAGCTAACCCCGAAGACACATTTGTCCAGGTTTAGCTTCGTGCGTGTAATGCGCAGCTTGTCGAAGACTGCTTGCAAGTTATCAAGGAGTGACTCCTTGTTCTACACCTTCACGACCATGTCATCGACATAGACCTCCATCAAGACCCTGATGTGCTCTCCAAATGTTTTGTGGATGGCTCGCACAAAAGTTGAAGCAGCATTTTTGAAACCAAATGGCATTCCAGTATAATAATAAAACCCATCTACTGTTATGAAGGCAGTATGCTCTTCATCTTTCCTTGACATATGGATCTGATGATTTACATAATATGCATCTATGAAACACAATAGCTCGCACCCGGAGGTAGAATCTACTTTTTGGTCTATCCTCGGTAGTGGAAATGGGTCTTTTGCACATGCCTTATTGAAGGTGGTGTAGTCAATACACATCTGAAGCTTCCCGCTGGCCTTAGTTACAACAACTGGGTTTGCCAGCCATCTTGGATGATAAACCTCCAAGATAAAACCATCTTCGAGCAGCTTCTTGATTTCTTGTCTTATGAAGATCTGCCGCTAGACCGATTGCTTCCGGGCTTTTGGTGTATTGCCCATGCGTCGGGATATATCTTCTGGTTGTGCTCGATCACCTCCAGAGGGACCCCAGGCATCTGTGACGCTTGCAATGCAAACATGTCAACATTCGCCCGGAGGAAAGTGATGAGCGCAAGCTCCTATTTGTTGTCCAGACCTCCCAATATACGGGTGGTCTGGGTAGCATCAGAATCGATTTGAATGACTTTGACAGGAATGACAGTGTCACCGCTTGGCTGCATGCGTGGTGCAGAGGTTGAGCCTGGGTGATGAGTGCTTGGAGGTTGAGTAGCTTGCTCCTTGCTGGATGCTTCCTCCTGCGCTGTGTAAGCATGTGGAGTTCTTCCAGCGCAGTGACTCCTACAGTGCGGTCCCCACGGATCCCAAGAATGACTAAAGGTGTCGTCATCTTCAACACCAAGTAGCCGTAGTGAGCCGTAGCCATAAACCTATACAGGGCTAGCCTGCCAAGGATTGCATTGAAATGTAGGCTAATGTGCACTATGTCAAAGACCATCTTCTCGGTCCTGTAGTTTTCCCAAGCCCCGAAGGTCGCCGGGAGTGTAATTGATCCGAGAGGAGAATTAGCTCCCGGGCCTACCCCAGTGAAGGGACTTGTGGGGCGAAGGTCCGAGAGTCGGAGCTGAATCTTCATGAATGCATCATAACATAAGAGGTTGAGCACCGCGCCTCCATCCACCAAGACATGGTAGAGCTGGACAATGTTAATGGTAGGAGAAACCATCAACGGGAGTGGACCAGCTCTGATCATGTTCCTTGGGCAGTCTGAAGTATCAAAAGTGATGGGAGTATCCATCCACTTCTGATGGGGTTCTGCCCTGGCGGTAGGAGTTGTGCCAGCCATCTCCCGACACATAGTCTTTAGGATGCGGCAGGAGGTGATATCCTAAGACCCTCCATATATGGTATGGAGAGTCTTCTGATGCTCGTTGTCGGATTTGTCAGAATCATTTTCGATGATGTTGTACACAACCTTCAAGACCTTCTTGGGGTCCTGGAAACCTAGCTCCAGATCAGCAGGAGCTTCGTCGACCTTCTGCTTTCCTCCCTGTGGGCGAAAAGGACCTTCTTCTATGTGCTTGTTGAAGCGCTCAACATGGTTCTGGACCTCACGACAATCTTCAAGATTGTGGGTATCCACATTGTGGATCAGACACCACATCTTTTGACTGCCGCCGTCTTCAGAAGATGGTCGTGGACGTTTTTCGGGGTGTGGCCCCCGGCCACCCGAAGCTACAACTGCAGGCGCAGTAGGCATGCCAACCGACGGATTCTTCTTGCCATTGTATTTTTTCTTCTTCTTTCCGCTACCGGAGGTAGTGGCTTCAGCCGTGGAGGACTTTTTATAAGCCTCCGGAGCTTGCTTAGAGTGCATTTCACGGCCCTCCACAACCCTAGCACACTTGTCGGCTAGGCTGATGAGTTCTGTGATGCTGGTGACTTCTTTCATCACCAACTTCTCCAACATCTTATTGTCCCTAACGCCCTGTCGGAATGCCACAATGACAGACGTGTTGGAGATGGAAGGAGTGGTGTTCCATTCCTGAGAAAACCGTTGGATGAACGATCGTAGTGACTCTCCCTACTTCTATTGTACGGCAAATAAATCCAGCTCTATGCCAGGTCGGGTGTAGGAGCTCCCGAAGTTGGCAATGAATTGAAGACAAAGCTCCACCCAACTGTTGATTGAGTCAGGCAGAAGAATCATGAACCAGGACATGGCTGTCCCTATTAGAGCCACAGGGAAGTAGTTGGCCAGTATGGCCTCGTTGCCTCCACCGCGATTATGGTGGTGGAGTAAATTTGGAGGAACTCGACGGGGTCGACAGTCCCATCATACTTCTCCGATAGATGAGGCTGAAACTTTTGTGGCCATTGGACCATGCGCAGGTGCATGACCAGAGCCGAACAGCTGCCCCCTACTCCTAAGGTAGAAGGGTTCTCACGTGCAGCTCGCCTCTATGACGCGGCCGATCTACTACTTGTATCGACGATCAAGCTCCGACTGCGGATCATGGGTCGAGGGCCTTAACGCCGGGTGAGTACAGCGTGCCCCAGAGGGCAGTGACGTCACTTGCTAGGAAGATGCGCACCTCTGGTGCTGTGACACCCGAGGACATAGTCTACTAGACAAGGCCCCATGCTAAGAAGGTGCCTGCCCCGAAGGGGAAGGACCTTGGTTGCTGATGGCATCGGCTGGTGCTGCAACAAGATGCTCTACATCAGGACGCCACTGCTGCATTATGCCTTGAGGAGCTCCGGGCACTGGAGGACGCTGAAGAACAGTACGTGCCGCGTTGATTGCGTTCTTTGGGTTATTATGCGCCAATGCCATGACCGACGCGAAGACACCATCCTGTTGTCCGGTGTTGTTTGCCGGAGCAGTTGGTGGTGGTGGTGGAATGACGCCCGCCGGGACAACAACACCCGCAGCATTGCACGTTGGAGGGATTTCCTCTAGCGGGTTGCTGAGCGTGGTCGTTGGACGATCTGGCAGCAGAGTTCACAATCTCGGAATCTCAGGCCCCCTTCCCGGTGCGCCAAATTTTGAAGTGTGCATCAACACTTCCCCCGGTACTTCTAAAGTGTAGTCCGCGGAGGTTCATATTCGGTTGGGGCGCGCATAAGATTAGAACGAGAACGTGACACGAGGGTTTTTACGTTGTTCGGGCCGCCTGAGCGTAATACCCTACTCCACGGTGTTGTTGTTGATTGTATGAGTGTGTGTATTAGCTTTGTTGATTGGACATATCCCTTTGTACCGTGCGGCACAACCCTTTTATAGTCCAAGGACTAGCCGTTACATTGTTAGCCTTGCCCGACATGTGGCCTCTGCGGTCTTTATTTACCTAATACACAATTTGTATGTATTAAATATATTTAACAGTGTGATAACGCACCTTAATAAAGGCGTTACTAGAACTAAATGTCCTCTGATCGTGTGTCAGTAACATGGCATTAATGACATATAATCAGGTCTTGTAAAGGTTGCTTTAACTGCCCCTTGAATGTCCGCGCCGTTGGACATCCGGAAATCTTCCCGTTGTGGCTGAGGTCCAGAGGCTCGAACGTGGCAGCTATGGAGCTTCCCTCTGTGGGGAGGTAGGTCCGGGCCTGCTATACACGTGGCAGCTCTAGAGCTTACCTCAACTGGGGGTTAGATCCGAGGCTACTGGACACGTGGCATGACCGGAGCTTCCCTATACAAGGAGTTAGGTCCGCTCTTGCGTTACACGTGGTAGTGCCAGAACTAAACAAACGAGGAAGGCGTGTCCTGTGCCGCAAGACATGTGTAGCCTTCGGAGATCTTCAACTCGGATAGGTGGAACTCAGTGAGTTTGCTTGCGGTATCATGGGGTACCCGGTATGCAGGGTACCGAAATTCATCCTGGCTTTGTAGCCATGGTTCGGGTGCAATCCTTCTTAGGAACGGATTGTGAAAACCCTTACCACCATCTCTGAGAGTTCAAACAATTGTGTTCATGCCTTCTAGTCAAGGGTATGATGCAAGAAACTCTCAAATGGAGGTTGTTTCCTTTTTCCCTTAAGAAAAAATACAAACAATGGTACGACCACAATGTTGGAAAGACATGTAGAAATTGGAACGAATTTCGAGACAAATTTTGTCTTTTATTATTTCCAATTGCCTGAATTGTTTCATTGCGGAAGGAAGTACTATGCTTCCAGCAGATGGAGAAGGATTCCATAGGTACAGCCTGGGATAGATTTTCTCTATTGAGAAATTCCGGCCCAGATTTGTCTATCCCTGTTCCGTTGCTTTTGCAACACTTCTACATGGGATTGAACAAAGAGTCTTCCCTATATCTTGACATTACGGCTGGAGGATCTTTCCTCCATAAGACGCGAAAGAAGGCAAGGATCTTCTAGACCGAATTCTAGAAAATCCTTCCTTCATTATGGGTCTTAATGAGCCTCCTCAAGAGGAAGTAGTGTCAATATCCGAGGAGAAATCCTTGGACAAGGAAGAACCTATCTCTTGCTTGTATCAAACCTTGCTGGAGGAATCCTCTCCCGAACCCAAAACTATGAAGGAAGAAGAAATTCAACCTTTAACATTTCCCTTCTACTTCGAGGAGGAGATATTTGAAGATTTTGGAAATACTTTGAAGTACTGTTGTCATAGGAAACCATCATTGCAATTAACTCCAACTGACCCACCTGATGGAGTGTTCGTCAAACAGATGGTCAAGGAGTTAACATCTATTCTAAGCCGAGAATGGACTGCAAAAGATGAGCAGTCACCCAAAATTCTTCGGATAGCCTCACCTTTGGCAACTATTCTTTGCTTTATTAGAGGGAGACCAATGAAGGTCCTATACAACCCCACAAAAAGTGCATCTAGGCAATCCCTTTTGGGTTTTGGATGATTGATGACAAACGAATGATATCCTGATGGACTTGATGAGATGAATGCAGGTCAACTCGTATGAGATAGTTTGGTGCACTCAAAACGTGAAAAATGAAGTGATGAAGAAAAAGAAAGGTCCCATTGATGAATGAAAAGCAAAATAGACTTAATCTTATAGGATGTGGGTGGGAGACACATCCCAAGAGCTGAAGTCTTTGCATAGCGTTAAGGGTCTTAAAATAAATCTTAAAATTCAATGAGCACCGAACTAGTCCATTCATGGACCGTACTAGTCCGTTCAACTTTCTAGAACCTCAATACACAGTGCATAGAACCTCAATATACAGTGCACCGGACTAGTCCATTTATGTATCGGACTAGTCCATTCATCTTTCTGGAACCTCAATACACAATGCAGAAGACTACTCCGTTTAGGCACCGGACTAGTCCCTTCAACTTTCTGTAAACTCAATACAGTGTGCATCGGACAATTTTGTTCAAGGACCGGACTAGTCCGTTGAACTCTATGATGTTCCATAACACATCATGTCAGAAAAGTCCGTCTGAGAACCGGATTAGTCCAAGAAAGTTTCTAATGTTCCAATACACAGGGCACCGGACAAATACAGACTCCTACCGGACTAGTCCCGCATACCTCACACAATTTAGGGTTTCTAGTGTGCTACACATTTCACGCCTATTTACAGAGCACACCAGACAAGTCCGGTCCCTAGTATGAACTAGTCCGACCGTCGGGGTCCCTAACGGAAACAATTTTGGAAACACTAAAAATAGGAGATCCACAACCCCACAAACAAAACACACGTATTCTACAGTTCAGAACTAAAACCCTAGCGCCACCACTTGTCCCAAGAGCACGAAAACACATCTCCCCACACATCTAAGGTCCCCAAAAGTGAAAATCTTTAAGTATTCAGATTTTTGATTGGTAGATTGTCGTCTACGCTTCATTGAGCTCCTGGGTTTGATCGCTTTACACTTGTGCAATTACTTGTAATCTTTTTAAGAGTATTTGATCATTTTTTCGTTGTAATTCTTGTGGGAGCCCTCAAAGTGTGAGGTTGCCCCACTAACTCGGTGATTATCCGTGATAGTGGGATCAAGTCGGCCTTGTGTGGTCACTTGACGAAGGAAAGGGTTTGAAGAGACATGGCTCTGTGTGGGTTTCCTTGACGAGGAGTAGATATCTTTGGTGAGAACGAACCTTGGTAAAAATCCGTGTCTCGTGTGCTTCTTTATTTTTGCATTATCATTACTTATGGCATTAAGTTGATCAATATTGTAAACTAAATTAAAATTTCTTTCCATGTATAACTTTGCAATATTGATTCTCAATTTAAGCGATCTCAATAGTTGTTCAATTTTCGCTACTATAACATCTCAATTCCTGAATCAATACTTATTTAACTCACAACACTTTTGCACACCAGACTAGTCCGCATTACCAACCGGAAAAGTCTGGCCCCTCGAGTATTTGACATTTTGTTTAAATGTGCAGGAAATTTTCAAAGCCTATTCACCCCCTCTAACCACATTCAATTTGTATTACACCAGGTTCTCCATCTACGAGACTCATCGCTCGGAGAGATCAATGGCCTCTAACAAGAACAACGAGATCACAAAGGTGCTCAACACCAAAGAAGAACAAGATACGAAAGCCTTCGATATACTCAGGAAAAATCAACACGACGATGAAGTCTGTCACCTTGAGTCACTACTAAGGAAGAAACTCATAAGTCAAAATGGAAAAGAAGACGATAAGATGGCGGGGAGTGGTCATCACGACTACTCCTGATATCCTTATAATTACAATCCTCTCAATTCAAATAATCATTATCTTTCCATTCCCATGTGAAAACCTCCGCAATTCGACGGAAACGATTATACCATTTGGAAATACAACATGAAAATGCATCTAATGTCTCTGAACCCCAGTCTTTGGCATATTGTGTGTACAAGTGTAGATATCCCGAATGCAGACGATGAACTCACTCCAGAACAGGAACAAGAAATTCACCACAACGTACAAGATGTTGCAGTGATCACTTCATCTCTAAGCCGAGAAGAGTTCACCAAGATTGATGGACTAGAAAGTGCCAAGGAAATCTGGGATACACTCAAAACTGCACATAAAGGAAATTGATCAGTTCAAGCGGCGAAAAATGAAATGCTCGAAGGAGAATTGGGGAGGTTTGCCATTGAGGAAGGTGAATCACTTAAGAAATGTACAATAAAATGAAGGCGCTTATCAAAAACCTGTGGAACCAAGAAGTGGACTGACAACGAGGTGGTCAAAAGGATGGTCATAGTCTTTATGCCAAGAAATGTCACCTTGTGCTCCATGATGCACGAAAGCCCGGGGTTTCACAAAATGACTCCAGATGAACTATTGAGCAAAATTTCCAACCGTGAGATGATGGAGACGGAGGCCCAATACGTCAAAAACCTAGTTGAGCTTACTTCCTCCAAGAAGACGTTACCCTCAAGGCAACTTGCAAGCCTAAAGGAAAGGAAGCTCGTGAAGCACAAGATGACGACACAAGTGATGTAAGCATCGATTGCATGATGAGGAAATGACACTCTTCATCAATAAATTCAAGCGGAATATGAAAAGAAGGAAGGGCAGCAATTCGAGTGATGGGAAGAGCAAAAAAAATGAAAATCCAAGGCTCGACGTACCTGCTAGAATTGTGGCGAGTACTATTAATTTATGGTTGTTTGCACTTATGAAGAAAATAAAAAGAAGAAGGAAGCGAAGCCTCAAGAGAAGAAGATCTTCAATAAAAGGAGGCAAGCTCACCAAGCGCACATTGGCAAGGAGTGGGACTCAAACGACAAGTCCTCCTCCGATGAAGAAGAGGAGAAGGCCACCATTGCCATCAAGATGCCTACAAAGAGGTCTACGCTCTTTTTGAACATGGACGGGAGACTCATAATCACACTTGGCTCATGGATAAGGAAGGCAAGAAAAAGGTTCGACTCACACCCCCCTCGCTAAATTCCTCTATTGATAATTTTGACAGCTCTAGTGAAAATGAGGAGATGTTTACAGGGTTTAGTAAAACTGCATTAAAGAAAATGAAAATGTTGTCGGATGAAATTCTTGAGAAGGAGGAGCTTGTCAACCGACAAGAAGATATGCTCATTCGTGAAATGAAGAGATATCAAGAGGTTGAGAAACTCCATGACATTGAGAGGGAAAAGAGCAAGTCACTTGAGCATGAGCTAGCCTTGAGTAAGGAAAATTACTAAAAGCTAGAAGACTCACACAATGCAATCAAGGGTGAACTTGCTAACTTGTCAAAAGTTAACAAGATTCTTCAATTGCAAGTTGAGACACTCAAGCAAAGTGTCTCCTCCTCCTCCAAAAGCTCACCTTCCAAAGATGTATGTCCGACAACAATTGTAACTTGCACATGTTCCATTAAGAAAAATGTTGTTAAACTTGATTCTCTACTTCTCATGCTAAACATCCATCCCAAAGTGGCATCTTTGACAAGGAAAAGATCAAATATGCACATAGTGCATATATGGTCACTAGACCTCCTAACATCAAAGATGGTCTTGGGTTTAACAAAAATAAACACATGTCCACCAATGTTCATAGTAAGAAGCAAATTACTTTTGTTAAGGAAACATCACGTGAATCTGAATTACAAATACTATTTCATAATTTTTATACTTCCTATGTACTCATGAAAAACAAATATGGACATGTATTTGCTAAATATGTAGGGTCACACCACAAGAACTAAAAAACTTGTGTGTGGCTGTCCAAGACTCTTGTGACTAACCTGCCAGGACCCAAGCAAGCTTGGGTACCTAAAATCAAGAAATAATTCTAATTTGCAGGCCTACTCCTCCGGTGGATCATGGCTGCTGGACAGTGGATGCACTAATCACATGAACAGAGAGAGGAGTATGTTCTTGGAGAATGAGCGCAATGCAAATCCAAGTGAAGGGATATACTTTGGAGACAACAGCCAAGGAAAGGTCCTTGGTAGCGGCAAAATTGAAATCTCTTCCCAACATACTCTCTCAAATGTTTTACATGTAGATTCTTTAGATTATAACCTTTTGTCCATATCTCAGTTGTGCGACAAAGGTTATAACTGTTTATTCGCTGATGAGGGTGTGACTGTTTTTAAAAGAAGCGATGGCTCGATTGTATTCAAGGGAATGTTGAAGGTAAAGCTTTATCTTACTGACTTCAACAAAGATAAAGCTGAACTCAACAATTTCTTGGTTGCTAAAACTAACATGGGATGGTTGTGGCATAGACGGCTAGCCCATGTTGGTATGATAAATCTGAAAAAACTTCTAAAAGGTGGTCACATTCGAGGTTTGAAAGATGTTGTTTCTGAGAAAGACAGGCCATGCAGCGCATGCCAGGCGGAAAAACAAGTTGGAGCACCACACCCCACCAAGAACGTGATGACTACTGTAAAATCCCAGTTTTTCCTTAATATAAAGTTCAGCTACCAGTTTGTTATCAACCATAGTGGAGATCAATTATGGTTGTGCACATGAACTTGATCTCATAAAAAATCTCTCTTTCACTCATACATAAATTTTATTAACATAGGAGATGGACTTCAACAATGACCCTAGGGTAATTCGAGTGACCTTTCTGCAAATTTTGGAATTTATTGAATGGAAATTGCTTGGGCAAAACAATATGCAGTACTATATATATTCAATATATTTCAAAACTTGAATATAGCTACTTTACATTTAGGCCCTGTCAAAAATATTCAAATCTGAGGCTATACATTTTTCCATGGCCCTATAACATTCCAAATAGCCTTCCTGCAATGTTTCAAGATTTTTAAGTCCATTTGCTATTTTATTTGAGACATTTAGCAAATTCAAGTCAAATTCAAATTTGAATTTGAATTTCAAATGAAACGTGTCCAAATTTGAAATCCAATTTCAAAATCTGAATCTCCATATTTAAATTGGCCTCTCCTCAAAAATCTATGATTTTTGGATCAAGTTTGGTAGGGGAATTGAAGTTCTAGAGAGGATAGACTTGGAAGGGGATCTAGGACCCACTGGCCAGTGACCCATTACCGTAAGTGCCATGTTTTCTGACTCCCCACCGATCAACGCTCGGTGAAGCCAACACCTCACCATCGGCAAGCAGCTGCGTGGCATTTCTGGCATCTATATCACCTCCTCCTCGTCCTTATCTTCCTTCCTAACCCAAGTGATAAACCCCAATGCCCCTTTTTGCTCCGTTTCGCGCCGCCGTCGCACAGCACCGCCGCCTCTATTCCTCCCCGGTGAGCGCCTCATCCTTGCCTTGTTTCTCTTCAATGCAAACAGCAAAGATGGTGCCAAGGCTGTGCTCTATCATCTACGCCAACTAGCTCATCGTTTTGCTCATTGTGTTGGCCGTAGTTTGAAGTTCCGCGGACGCCACCAGAGTCGAAGAAGAACATTGCCTCTGCCCCACCGTTGCTAGCCCTAAACTAACGGCGTCACAACTCGGCCCCAACAGCAAAAAGGATCGCCACACCGAGCTCTTTCTCACGGTAAAATAGGTGCCTCTTTTCATCCAGTATCGAGCAATATATTCCAGTTTTTTTTCGGTCGTTGCCATTGAACTAGCTCACTTCTCGGTTTAATTCCGTTTCTACGTATAATGATTCTTCAATCCAGTTAAGGATTATAGTCCATAGCTCCTAGCGCACCCCTCTGCCGAAAATCGATTGACATCATCGAGTAAAGGCCGAGATATTCAAGTTTTCCCCACTGCCAATGAAAATCCGTCGATCCACCATCGAAGTCGACTTTGCCGGCAATTTCACCCCTTCTTCACCTCCATATCATCCTCCTCATGCTCCCAGGAACATTCCCAACCTTTCCCCGAGCTTTGCGCCATTTCCGAGCGATTCCGATGATTAGAATGAAGTTAGAATGGTTAGAACGAAGTTCCCTTGGATCATTCTCTGCTGAAATGATTAGGCAATTGCTATATTTGAAAGTCATGGGAACTTTTGCCTTTGCCTTCTCAATTGGAATCTCTCAAATCTCTCAAAGTGTTTGAGTCCTCACCATGCCATGTTTTGCCAATTCTTGTCCCTATACTAAAAGTGGCTATATCTGGAGCTTGGTAGGGATGAATGTGGCACACATTTGCAATTCATATGTTACTAAGTTAAAAACTTGATCCTATGAGAGACTTATGCAATGACCAAAGTGAAGAGAAAATTCTTATGCACATGAATGGAATGGAGGGGCGAGGATTTTTTTTTCTTTTTTTTAGCACTCTTACTCTTTTTCAAGAGTGGATGCTTTTTCTTTTTCTTTTTTTCTTGTAGCCATGTCTTATACTCTTTTTTATTTTGTAGAGAGGCTTTCATTTGTATTGTATGGAGTTTCTTTTGGTAGATCGGTAATCGATGGATGCAAACTCTCAACGTGAGAAATTTTGCATGAATGGAGTGCACAAGAGTTTTCAATTCAAAAAGATCATGCATGTCACTCAATTGGGTCACGAGTTTGACAAAGTTCAAAGAAAAGCAAAGCAGCATATGCTTGTGGTTTCAATGAATATATCATATGGCCTTGGTGGGTATATAAATTTCCAATGACAGGTTTAGGCAGACTTCAAGACTTCAAATAGTTACAAATGTCAAAATCAATTTCAAGCGAAAGGATGATTTCTAAGGAACTCATTTATCATATCACACTAGTCAAATACTTAGATGATGATTTTTTCCTATTGAATTATGGGAATCATAAACAAGGTAATGAATTGAAATATAAAGTATTCAAATTTTCAGCTTAAGCAAATTCTTGACTACCAAATTTTATTTCAATCTGTTGAGTTGATTCATTTTAGATATGCAATGAAAAATATGAAATCAACTCAAGCAGCAGGGTAGCGCATAAAAGTGGGGATAGGAAATCCAAACTGATTTTCTGGAGTGAAACGGAGTCGTGCGGAGCAGAAAACAGGTCGGCTGACCAGTTGGTTCGGCAGACCTCCTGTTGGCTCTTCTGTGGCTCTGTTTCGTCGGGTCGTTTTGTTTATTCGGTCGCGACGTGTTTTGATATGCAACATTAATTTTTCACGCCGGGATTTTGTGACTTGGGGACATGTTTCCCCACACTTGTTTCCTGAATTCTTTATTCAACAAAATAAACTAAAGGGGAACTTTACCGATGTTAGATGAACTGATTAGTTAAATTTATTGAAATCAAATTCGGCAGGGAACGATGCCTTTCACCAAGGATTTAGTGGAGGATATCAAGGAGGATCAACACGAGAAACAAGAACGCGAACGTCGCAAAGGGAGAGTCGGCTGACCCCAGGGTTCGGCCGACCCCCTTCTGGCCCCATTCAGGCCACATTTTCTTGGGTCGATAAAATGGGCCTCATAGATGAAGAATTGGATGGGCCCATTAGTTGAATGTGGAGAATTTAAACAGAATTGAAAGAAATGGCATGGAAATCGATTAGATTTACCACGTCAAATTCTTTTTCTGTATCCTTTTGGAAATCGAGAAATAATTTGAGTCGGTGCCCATTCACTTTGAATAGTTGACCGTCATCACCTTGGAGTGTGATTGCTCCATGGGATGAAGTCTCTACTACAATGAAGGGTCCTTCCTATTTACTTCTATGCTTCCCATGTCCAAAGAGTTTAACCCTAGAGTTAAAGAGTAAAACTTTATCTCTAGGTTTGAACTCTTTCAGCGTAATCCTCTTATCGTGCCATCTTTTGGTTATCTCTTTATGAGTTCTGGCACTGTGGTACGCCTTATCTCTCCATTCCTCCAACTTAGAGATTCGCTTTAATTGGTGATTTCCAGCTTCGTTAAGATTCATGTTCCACCGCTTGATGGCCTAATACGCTCTATGTTCCAATTCTACGCGAAGATGGCAAGTCTTTCCATAGACAAGTTGGAAAGGAGACATGCCGATAGGTGTCTTGTAGGCAATACGATATGCCCACAATGCGTCGGGTAGCTTTTGCTTCCATCCCGTTCCCATTTCCAAGACAGTCTTTTGCAGAATATTCTTAATTTGCTTATTAGATGTTTCTGCTTGACAACTTGTATGTGCGTGGTATGGGGTAGCAATGTTATGCTGGACTCCAAGTTCCTTTAAAAAGTTCCGGAAGGTCTTATCTATGAAATGAGACCCTCCATCACTTATGACCATACTGGGAGTTCCAAAGCGTGGGAAAATGATCTCATGGAACATTTTCCTTGCTTGCTTGGAATCAGCATTTTTGCATGGCAATGCTTCTACCCATTTTGACACATAATCGACGGCAACCATAATATACTCACAATCATAAGACCTAGGAAAATTTCCCATGAAATCAATACCCCATACATCAAATAATTGCACTTGGAGATTGTATGTTAGAGGAATCGCATTGCGAGCAGAGATTCCTCCATGCTTCTGGCATTTCCAATATCTGTGAATGAATTCCTTGGTATCTTCATACATTGAAGGCCAATAGAATCCACTCTGCCAGATCTTTGTCTGAGTACGGTAAACACTGTAATGACCATCGTAGGGGCCAACATGGCATTTCTCTATAATTTCGGTGCCTTCAATTGATGTTACGCACCTTCTAAGAAGGCAATCGACACATACTTGATAGAGGTAAGGGTCATCCCAAAGGTGTCTACGACTCTCATAAATGAGTTCATTTTGTTCTCCTCTGGTGGTACGTATCCCGTGACCATAAAGTTCATGATATCTGCATACTAAGGGTGAGAGTCTGTCACCTTGAGGAGCATATCATCTCATAGGAAGTCATTGATAGGTATGTCCATAGTTTTTGTGACTTCCATACGTGAAAGATGATCTGCTACTGAATTCTCTACTCCTTTCTTATATCTTATTCCCAAATCAAATTGTTGGAGTAGAAGAATGCATTGAATTAGTCTGGGTTTAGCATCCTTTTTGTTAAGCAGGTATTTCAGAGCAATGTGGTCTGTGTAGACTATGACCTTTGCTCTAACCAAATAGGATCTAAACTCGTCGATAGCAAAAACTACTGCTAGAAGCTCTTTCTCAGTTGTGGCATAATTTAGTTGTGCTCCTGTCAGAGTTTTTCTAGCGTAGGCTATTGTGTGATGCTTTTTATCTTTGGTTTGGCCTAAGACTGCACCAACAGCAAAGTCACTGACATAACACATGATTTCGGATGGCAGCGTCCAATCAGGAGGTTGGATAATTGGAGCTGAGAAGAGTGCCTTTTTGAGTATATCAAATGATTTAAGGCATTCATCATCAAAATCAAAGGGAGCTTCTTTAGCTAATAGGTTGGTGAGGGTCTTGCGATTTTGGAGAAATCCTTGATAAATCATCGGTAGAACCCCCGCATGACCAAAAAAGCTTCGGATTCCCTTAACATTGATAGGAGGTGGAAGTTTTTCAATAACTTCAATTTTAGCCTTGTCCACCTCTATCCCTCTCTCAGACACCAAGTGTCCAAGAACGATGCCTTCCCGGACCATGAAATGGCACTTTTCCCAATTAAGCACAAGGTCCTTCTCCTAGCATCTTTGTAAGACCCTGTCTAAATTTTCTAGACAATGATCAAATGTTTTTCCATAGATGGAGAAATTGCCCATGAAAAATTCCATGATATCCTCGATCATGTCTGAAAATATAGATATCATGCATCTCTGGAAAGAGGCAGGAGCGTTACACAGTCCAAAGGACAAACGCCGGTAGGCATAGGCCCCGTAAGGACATGTGAACGTGGTCTTACTTTGATCATCGGGATGGATAGGAATTTGATGGTATCTCGAATACCCATCAAGAAAACAGAAGTAGGAATGTTTTGCCAATCGCTCTAACATCTCATCGATTAAGGGCAATGGAAAATGGTCTTTCCTTGTTGCCTTGTTATGTTTTTGGTAGTCAATGCACGTCCTCCATCCCGTGACGGTCCGTTGAGGAATTAATTCATTCTTCTTGTTTTGAACGACCGTCATACCTCCCTTCTTAGGCACTACTTGAACCGGACTTACCCATTCACTATGAGGAATAGAGTAAATAATCCCGACATGCAGAAGTTTCAAGACTTCTTTCTTGACAACTTCCCGCATCACATTATTCAATTGCCTTTGAGGTTCCCTTGAGGGGACACTCTCACAGTCAATAGGAATACGATGGGTGCATAACACTAGACTAATTCCCTTGAGATCCTGAAGTTAATATCCAAAAACAGCTCTATGTCTTTCCAACGTGGCTATGAGTTTGAGCGTTTCATCATCTTAAAGCTTGTAACTTATGATGTCAGGGGCTTCCAAATCGCCATTTAGAAAGGCATAACATAGGCCTGGAGGTAGAATCTTGAGCTTAACAGGAGGTTTTGGGGAGGGCTCTTCTTTTAGCAATTCTATTTCCTCCTGAAATTCATCCTCCTATTGGGCGAAGTCTTCTTCTCCTTCAATTTAAGGGGGTTCTAAAAATTAAAGAGTCCTAACCTCCTCCATTGGCTCATCTTGGATGGGAGATTCTGTCGATGTGTTCTTTGAATGCAGAATAGGTATGGAGAATTTTCTCCCTCCAAGATTGATATTGAGGCTTCCTTCCAAAGGAACTTCCATGAGAAATTTCTCTATGGGAATCCCTGTCATGATGTGAAATCTTTGATTTCGAACACGTGAATGTCTAGGAGAGCTTCAACATCTTTGTGTCTAACAAACACTTGTTGCAGAACCCCACATCCTTCAAGAATGGGTCCAAATGAATCTCGGAAGGATTTGCGTGTTGGTGCCAATGGCACATCGCCACGAATGGCGAGAGCACAATAATCGGAAATGAGATTTGCTCCAATAGTAGGGTTGTATAGGATTCCCATTGGTGTCCCTCTAATAGAACATAAAATGGTAGCCAAAGGTGAGGTAATCCGAAGAATTTCGGGTCAATTCTCGACTTCAGTTGTCCACTCTCTGCTTGGGATAGAGGTCAACTCCTTAACCGTCTGACGGACGAACACCCCGTCAGGTGGTCAAGGTGGAGTTGGTGGCAATGAAGGTTTCCTATAGCAACAATACTTCGAGATATTTTCATAATCTTCAAAAAGCTCTTCCTCGAAGTAAAATGGAAACTGCAAGGGTTCAATTTCTTCTACCTTCGTAGTCTCAGGATCGGGAGAGGATTCTTCTGGCAAGGCTTGGGGTAAACAAGAAATGGGTTCATCCTTGTCCAATAGTGTATCGTCCGTTCTTGACACGACTTGCTCTTGGGGAGGCTCATTAAGACCCATAATGAAGGAAGAATTTTCTAGAATTTTGTCCAGAAGATCCTTGCCTTCTTCTGGAGTCTTATGGAGGAAAGATCCTCCAGCTGTAATGTCAAGATATAGGGCAGAATCTTTGTTTAATCCCATGAATAAATTTTGCAAAAGCATTGGATTAGGGATTAACGAATCTGGGCTAGAATTTTTCAAAAGAGAAAATTTGTCCCAAGTTGCACATATGGATTCCTTCTCCATCTGCTGGAAGCATAGTACTTCCTTTCGTAAGGAAACAATTCGGACAATGGGAAAGAAAGAAAGACAAAATTTGTCTCGTAATTCACTCCAATCACCGTTTGTCTTCCCAACGTAGTGGTTATACCATTGTTTGGCTTTTTCCTTGAGGCAAAAAGGAAACAACTTCCATTTGAGAGTTTCCTGTGTCATACATTTGATTAGAAGGCATGAACACAATTTTTCAAACTCTCGTAGATGGTGGTAAGGGTTTTCACAATCCGTTCCTAAGAAGGGTTGTTCCCGAACCATGGCTATAAAGCCAGGGCGAAGTTCATAGCTAGTTGAACAAATAGGTTCTGCTGAAGGCGGTGGCTCACAGAACTTGCCCTTCGGAGCAGAATAAGTAAGAATGGTGGGTTGCTCCATTTATATGGTTGTGGTAAGGTAAGAATAAGAAAGGTAAGATGATAGATAAGGGGGATATGATACGAGGGTGATCTTGCTTTGAAGATTAACAACAACCATTCCCCGGCAACGGCGTCAGAAATGCATACTTAACACCACAGAGTTATCGGCAAGCGCACGGAAATACCGTTGTAGCACTTCCCCTTAAGGAGTATTCCCAAGGGTATTGAATCCAAAGAATGTGTGTGCTAATCTTTCGAACTAGCTCACCCAAGGACACAAAGTTGTTTGGTAGGCAGGGAACAGAGAGGAATTCAATGTATTGATCCTAATTCAAGGTAGTTTGCAGTAGATGCTTGCTCCGGGCATGGGCTTACTCCTAGCAATACTAGGATGACTCCCGCCAAGAGCCTATGGCATAGCTGAACATGGAGGATTAAGAAGGATAGATAGGGCTGTCACCACCTACTTCCTACCTCTTCAATCCGTGGGTCTACGAGATATCTATTGATGATTTATAACCTAAGCACCACGCTTACATTCTAAATCACTACTCTCGTTGTTTTGAACACAAAGCTACAACTAGAGTCTCTAATGAATTAAAGCAGTGAACCCACATGTAACTACTTGTGCAAACTACTAAGAATAAAAGATCAAACTTGTATTGAATTCACAAAGGCTTACTTGATTGAGTAAAATATTTGTAGGGGTACAAGTGTAGAAGAGGGACTTGACAAGCCCAAGCCTCCTTCTCCTAGACTCTTCACCACACTCTCCTTCTACTTTGGTAGCCTCTAGTACTACTCTAAATCTTTGGAGTGTAATACTATTCTCAACTTTTTGGTGTGTGTGAGAAGTGAGGTGTGGGGGTCCATTTATAGGTGGAGAAGGGTCGGTTCCCGCCACAATTAACACGCGAATCAGTCACCATCGACTCCAGGGAGCCGGGAGGAGACAACACGTGTTGTTTGACCGAGTTTGGCGCCAGGAAGAGGTTGGCCGACCAAGGGGTTCGACCGACCTGGTCAAGGCTTGCCTCGGGGAGTGCTTCCTCCAGGTGGATTCCATGTGGGCCCTCTTGATATATATGGGTGCAACACCAGTGGATCTCCTCGTATTCTTCTGTTTGTGGGCCATTTGATCCATTTGTTGCCACGTGTCATCGCCTGATTCGTTGAAATCCATTTTCATGGATTCATCCCTGCATGTTTTGGTATTTTGGGTAATAATTCACCTGCATACAAATAAATACCAACACTTGTGAAAATGGGTTAGTGTATAACCCTACCACTATGTTTTGTGTTTTTTATGCACATTATGAGATGAATTGACGGTCAAAATGTGGTACTTAAGGACTGTCAAGACAAGGCTAAGTCGATAGCACACTCCAGATCTAGATTGGCTTGGCGGCATTCAGACGAGTAGACCATTAACAATGTTTGGACCCGCAAGAATTGACAATGCAACTTGAATTATATATGAATTGGTTGAGCTAAAGATTCTTAAGAATTGCACAACTTTGTTATAGACAAGAAATAGAAAAATAAAAAATATTGAGTCTGTACAAAATAAATGCACGTGGAGTCTGTTTTCACACAATGATGTCTTTCATTATAGGTCCGGGTTACAGGGGAATCAAGTACACTCTTAGGGTACGGAACCAGGCTAAGTGTGTTGCGTTTCTCGTTTGACCCAAGGTAGCTAGCTACACTTTTAGTTCTGAGACTGTGACAAGTGTTGCCTGAACTTTGCGGACCTTCCGGGGAAGGTCCGGCTGTTCTCCCGAAGGAGCTACCCAACTCTGTACAATGACTCTATAACAAACATGACATGTAACTACAGACTCACCTCCGTGATATTAAGCGTAGAACTTAAGGAGGTGCTCAATGTTCCAAGGATTAGGGAGAGGTGTCCCATCCTCGGTTGCCAAGAGAACGCATCAGGGACGGGATACATTGATCACTCGGAGGGGTCCTTCCCAGCTGGGGGAGAGTTTGTTTAACCCTTCTCGAGTTTGTATTCTCTGTAGCACCAGATCACCTTCCTCGAGCTGTCAGCTGTGAACATGCCTTCGGTGATAGCACTGAAGAGCTTGGCGGTATCGGGCATTCCGAACAGCTGCTCGGCACCTTCCCTCTTCTAGGAGGTCAAGGTCGTCACGCCGGAGCTGGTCCTACGTGGCATCGTCGAAGGTCTGGACACGGAGCGACCCCAAGGTGATTTCCGGAGGAAGGACTGCTTCAGCTCCGTACACCAGAAAGAAGGGTGTCTTTCCAGTTGACCGGTTTGGAGTTGTACTGTTGGCCCACAAGGTGGGCGGAAGCTCTTCAATCCAGTTGGCTCCATGTTTTTTCAGGTGCTCATATGTGCACGTCTTGAGTCCTTTTAGGATTACTGCATTTGCTCTCTTAGCTTGGCCATTGCTTGCCGGGTGAGCTACTGAGGCGTAGCTGACTTGAATGCCAAGGTCTTCACAATATCCTTGGAATGCAGAGCTTATGAATTGGGTCCCGTTATCAGTTATGATCTTGTTTGGGACTCCAAATCTGCATACGATGGACTACAAGAAGTTGATAGCTGATTGCTTGTCTATTGTCACAACTGGGGTTGCTTCCGGCCATTTGGTGAACTTGTCAATGGCAACGTATAGGAACTTGTAACCTCCGACGGCTCTTGGGAAAGGTCCCAAGATATCCATCCCCCACACAACGAATGGCCATGTAGGAGGTATAATTTGTAGAGGTTGAGCTGGTGTGTGAATTTGCTTTGCATGAAACTGGCATGCTTCACATTTTTTCATTAGCTTGGTTGCATCCTGGAGTGCTGTTGGCCAGTAAAAACCATGCCGGAAGGCTTTACTGACCAGCGTGCAGGAAGACGCGTGGTTTCCACACTCGCCTCCATGGATTTCTGCGAAGAGCTCGCATCCTTCTTTCCTTGTAATGCACCGCATTAGGACGCCGTTGGCACCACACTGGTAGAGATCCCCCTCTACCAGTGTGTATCTTTTAGCCAATCTGACTATCCGGTCAGCGTATACATTATCTTCAGGAAGGAAATTGTCTTTCAAGTAGCTCCGGATCTCTGAGATCCATGCATCAGAGCGAACTTGAGGATTCGAGTCCTGTGTGCTAGGTTGGTCGGAGCTTCCTGCAGCACCTACGACCCTTGATGGATGCCATGGTAACAGGGCCATCGGGACCGCCAGCTTCGAGGTGCTGGTCTCGCCCCCGTCGCTCAGTTCGGCAGGCTGAGCTGTTGGTTTTGACAATCTCCGGACGAAGGTCCCGTCAGGAGCTAGAGCTCCGGTTGAAGCTTTCATCGAGAGTTCGTCGGCTTCAGCGTTGTTGAGACGCTGGACATGGCAATGATCCAGGACGTCGAAGTCCTTCTGAAGCTTCTGGACTTCAAGTAGGTATGCATCTAGTTGAGGGTTGTTGCAGCAACTTTCTCCTTTGACTTGTTTTATGATGAGCTGCGAGTCATCCTTTACCAACAGCTGCTTGACACCATATGATAGTGCCACCTTGAGCCCATAGATTAGTGCTTCATACTCTGCCATGTTGTTGGTCGCCTTGAAGTCAAGGTAAACCATGTATTTGATCTTCTCCTCGGTTGGAGCGAGGAGAAGGACACCAGCTCTAGCTCCCTGCTTTTGCATGGAGCCATCAAAGTAGAGAGTCCAATGAGGCTCGGTGAAAACCGGAACCTTGTGTTCTGGCTTCTATTCACTGGGGCCCCCACGATTTGATGGAGAGGGGGTCCATTCCTCCATAAAGTCTGCCAGTGCTTGACTCTTAATTTCTTGTCTTGGGACGAATTCAAGATCGAACTCGACCAGTTTCGCTGCCCACTTTGCAATGTTCCCAGTAGAGTTAGGGTTCTGCAAGATTGCACGCAGTGGATAAGAAGTTCCCACTGAAATCTTGTGAGCTTGGAAGTAGTGTCAGAGCTTCTAGAAGCAATAAGATCTGCATAGAGTAGCTTATGCACATCCAGGTACCGAGTTTTTGCATCATGGAGTACTTCGCTGATGAAATACACTGGGCGTTGGACTGTCCGGACCCTCCCGAAGGGGCCCGGAGCTTCCTCCTCATGAACCCGGACCCTCCCGGAGGTGTCTGGACCTTGTTTGGGGCCTCCAGGTTCTTGATTGAAGAGCCCGGAGCTTCTTCTACAGTGACTCGAACCTTCCCGGAGGGGTCCGAATCTTGATGCTCAGCAACATCAACTTCTTCATTTGAAGGAAGTTGATCCTCTGGCATCGCGCCTTGAGGATTTGGGTCTGGGAGCTAGGACCCAGACTCGTCTTCAGGTACCTCTGGACCCTCCCGAAGGGGTCTGGATTCCTGAACAGGAGATGGTTCTGGTCTTTCCGCAACCTGGACCATGCTGACAACTTCGTTAGTTGCCGAAGTATAAAGCAGAAGTGGCTCGCCAGGATCCAGAGCTACCAAGGTTGGTAGAGTTGTGAGGAGCTGCTTCAGCTCCTGAATGCCTTTCCTGCTTCTTCAGACCATTGGAATGGTCCGGACTTCCTCAATAACTTGAAGAAGGGTAGCGCCCGTTCCGCCAGTCTTGAGATGAACCGGCTGAGGGCAGCTAGACATCCAGTCAGCTTTTGGACATCCAGGATGTGGGCTGGTGGCCGCATGTCTTCAATAGCTTTAACCTTCACCGGATTCGCTTCTAATCCTCGGTGGTTCACCAAGAATCCAAGAAGCTTTCTAGAGCTAACCCCAAAGACACACTTGTCTGGGTTCAGCTTCGTGCATTTGACTCGCAACTTGTCGAAGACAGCTTGCAGGGTGTCAAGGAATGAGTCCTTGTTATTGATCTTGATGACGATGTCATCGACGTACACTTCCACTATATCTCTGATAAGCTCTCCAAAAGTTTTGTACATAGCTTGTACAAACGTTGAAGCAGCGTTTTTGAGACCCAATGGCATGGCAATGTAACAATATAATCCATCTATCGTGAAGAAGGAAGTATGCTCTTCATCTTCCCTAGACATTCTGATTTGATGATACCAAGAATATGCGTCTAGGAAACACAGTTATTCACACCCGGAAGTGGAATCCACTATCTGATCTATTCTAGGTAGTGGGAATGGATCTTTTGGACATGCCTTATTCAATGTAGTGTAGTCGATACACATCTGAAGCTTCCCGCTAGCCTTGGGTACAACGACTGGGTTTGCCAGCCATTTTGGGTGGAAGACTTCTCGGATGAATCCAGCTTCAAGCAACTTCTTCACTTCTTGACGTATGAAGTTTTGTCACTCTACTGATGTCTTCCGAGGCTTCTGATGTATAGGCCAAGCGTCGGGATAAATCTTCAGATTGTGCTTAATCACTTCCCTAGGGATCCCATGCATTTGTGATGGTTGCCAGGCAAACACGTCGACATTAGCCCGGAGGAAAGTGGCGAGCGCGAGTTCCTATTTGTCATTCAGACCCCATGATATACGAGTGGTCTGAGCAGCGTCGGAACCGAATTGGAAGACTTTGACGGAGATGTCGGTGTTGCCGCTTGGTTGCACGTGAGGTGTAGAGGTTGAACCTCGATGACGAATGCTTGGGGGTTTCGGAGCTTGCTCCTTTCTAGATTATCCCTCCCGCGTTGTAGCAAGCGCATGGAGTTCTTCCAGAGCAGTCACTCTGGCAGTGTGATCCCCGCGGATCCGGAGAACACCTACTAGTGTTGGCATCTTCAACACCAAGTAGCCATAATGGGCGGCAGCCATGAATTTGTACAAGGCCGGCCTGCCCAAGATGGCATTGAATGGTAAGTTGATCTGCGCCACGTTGAAGACCAACTTCTCAGTGCGTTATTCTCCCGGGTCCCGAATATCACCGGGAGAGTAATGGCACCAAGTGGGGTTATGGCCCCCGAACCTACTCCGGAGAAAGGTCGGGAGGGGCGAAGATCTGAAGGTCGGAGCTGAAACTTGACGAAAGTTTCGAAGCTTATGAGGTTCAGCCCCGAACCTCCATCCACCATTACATGGTGGAGTTGGATGTTGTTGATGGTAGGAGATACCATCAGTGGAAGTTGGCCAGCTCCAATCATGTTCCGATGGTAGTCCGAAGCATCAAAGGTGATGGCAGTGTCCATCCACTTCTGGTGCAGCTCCGCCCTGGTGGTGGGAGCTGCTGAGGCCATGTCCTGCTGCATTGTCTTGAGGACACGACGGGAGGTGATGTCCCACGAACCACCAAAGATGGTGTTCATGGTCTTCCGACGCTCGTTGTTGGAGACGTCGTCAACGGAGGTGTAAACAAACTTTAAAACTTTTTTATGGTCCTGAAAGCCTAACTCCTCTTCAGCCAGAGCTTCGTCGACTTTTTGTTTTCCTTCCCTTTGAAGGAAAGTAACTTCTTCTCAGCGCTTATTGTAGTGCTCGACAAGGTTCTGGACCTCTCGGTAGCCTTCCAAGTTGTGACTATTCGACTTGTGTATGGGACACCACATATTGGAGTTGCCACCGTCTTCCGACGACGACCGAGATCATTTCTCGGGACGTTGCCCCCGACCACCTGGAGCTGCGGCAACAGCGGCTGTAGGTGTGCCGGCCGATGGCTTCTTCTTGCCGTTGGACTTTTTCTTCTTCTTATGACTCCCAGAGGTAGTGGCTTCACCCTTGGAGGACTTTTTGTTGTCCTTCAGAGGTGGTTGGGAGTGCACTTCACGGCCCTCCGCAGCTTTGGCGCACTTGTCTGCCAAGCTGAAGAGTTCCGTGACGCTGGTGACTTCCTTGGTCGCTAGCTTCTCCAGCATCTTCTTGTCTCGTACGCCCTGTCTAAATGCCACAATAACAGAAGCGCTTGAGATAGAAGGTATGGTGTTTCGTACATAGGAGAACCACTGGATGAAGGATCGCAGGGACTCTCCCCTTCTGCTTGATAGTAAAAAGGTCTAGTTCGGTGCCTGGTCGGGTGTATGAACTCCTGAAGTTGGCAGTGAACTGTTGGCACAGTTCCGCCCAACTATTGATAGAGTCAGGCGGGAGGCTAATGAACAAGGACCTGGCGGTCCCAGTTAAAGCCACGGGGAAATAATTGGCCATTACGACCTCATTGCCTCTAGCTGCAAGGATTGCGGTGGCGTAGATTTAGAGAAACTCAGCGAGATCGACAATCCCGTCAAATTTCTCCAGCAGGTGAGGCCGGAACTTCTGCGGCCATCTGACCATGCGTAGGTGCATGGCTAGGGCAGAACAACCTACCCCTACTCCTCGGGAGCAGGACTTTCCCGAGCCTCTTTCCTCTCGCGATCTCGGTCGATATGGACGCGGCCGTCCTGTTGACGGTAACGGCGATCAAGCTCCGCCCGGAGGTCGTGAGTTGAAAGCCTTGTTACCATATGGGTACGTCGCGCCCCAGAAGGCAGTGACGTCGCCTGTTGAGATGCAGCACGCCTCCTATGTTGTGAAGCGTGCAGACCAAGTCTACCCGACACAGTCCGATGATGCGATGGAGCCCGCCCCGAGGGGGGAGGACCTTGGTTGCTGATGCGATCGGCTGCTGCTGCAACCAAATGTTCCACATCAGCCCTCCACTGCTCCATTGCACCCTAGGATGCTCCTGGAGGCGGTGGACGTTGGAGAAGAGCACGCGCAGCATGGAGCGCGTATTTAGGGTTGTTGTTCGCCGATGCCGTGACCGACGCAGATGCCCCATCTCGCTGTCCAGCTTGATTCGCCGGTGCGGACGGGGGCGGCGGTGGCAAGACTCCTGCTGGAGCCACAACACCTGCTGGCTGCTGCATGTTGGAGGGATTTCCTCCAGCAGGTTGCGCAGCAGGGTTGCCGTTGGACGAACCAACAGAAGAGTTCACCATGTTTTAATCTCGGGCGCCCCTTCCTGGCGCGCCAACTGTCGAAGTCTGGTTCCGGCAATTCTCCCGGTACTACTGTTGGTAGCCCATGGAGTTTGTAGTTCGGTATTGGGCACGCAGAGATTCAGAACACGAGGGCAAGTTGACACGAGGATTTACGTGGTTCGGGCCGCCTAAGCGTAATACCCTACTCCACGGTGTGTGTAGTTGTTGTATTGACCGTCTGAGCGCTTGAGGGTGTGTGTGTTAGAGCAGAGTCTGGAAGAAGTCCCCCTTGTGTATCGCTCGACCAGTACTTTTATAGTACAAGGACTGGTTGTTACATCGTTAGCCTAGCCCGAAATGTGGCCCTGGCGGTTACTGATGCTTAATACACAATTAATGAGCTTAATTACCCTTAATAGTGTGGTAACGCGCCTTGACAGTGCTGTTACTGGTATTAAGGGCCCTTTGATCGTGTGTCATTAAGATGGTATTAATGACACTTAATCGGGTCTTGAAGTCTTTGATTGTCCCTTGAAGGTCTGAGCCGTTGGGGGTCCATTGGTCTGATTGTTGAGGCTGAAGGTCCATCGGTTGGACATGTGGCAGCTCTGGAGCTTAGCGTCTGGGACGGGTAGGTCCGGTGCAGTTGTACATGTGTCAGTACCGGAGCTTCCCTCTGTCGGGGGTTAGGTCCGGGGGTGCTGCGCAGGTATTTAGCCCGGAGCTTTCCCATGTGTGGGACGTAGCTCCGGTTGCAGTATACATGTGGTAGCACCGGGACTAACCATAGAAGGGAGGCAGTTCCAGTTTCATATGACACGTGGGGCCTTTGGAGGTCTTCAACTCAGACAAGTGAAGTTCATTTGGTCTTTTTGCAGTTCCAAGGGGTATACGGTACGCAGGGTACCGACACTCAGCATACGAGATGTGGTATGAGATTGTTTTTGTGGATTAGCACGAAAAGTCAATATGAGTCTTTGAAACTTTCCATGTTTCTGAGAACATCTGGCACACGGTAGCCAACGTGATACCAAATTAGTGGGAGCCCTCGTTGGGTGGTGGAGAACCCCATAGTGTGCGTCTCTAGAACTATTTATGTTCTATGGGAACATGCGAAACATGTATGCCCGCGCGTGTATAAGTCGGTTCGTGCGGGAGTCTTTGCTGTACAGACATAGTACAGCCATGTACCTCAAGAAATGATGTCACTCGAGGGCGACTCACACCAAAGTCGTATGCATTTACTTTCAAATATATATGTGTGTATTGTGACTGCCTGTCCCGGTTCCCCAAACCGCCCTTGTGGTGTGCAGGTGTGACATGGTATTGTTTGTCTTCTGCAGCTACACTGACTATGGTAGCGACCCGTGTAGAACACGTTTGCGAGTGAACGATACTAGGGCCACCTATAAACAAATCCGGATATACCGGTTAGAATTTTCTTTGGTGAGGCACGTAGTACCGTCAGTATCAAATTTGATACTTGACCATCCCCAATGACGGAATGGCTGCATTACTTTTGGAAAGTCCGACTATCTGATGCTTGTAGGCTTGGACTCCGCAAAATGAGTTTCGACTCGACAAAGGGGTTAGAACTAAGATTATTAATTTCTGGCAGAAGTTTGCTTAACTTCGCTGGATTATGATCTTGGTTAGTTGTTATTTACCATAGGTGTATGCTATATGGATGGAAAGCTCTTGAAGACATCTACAATTTTTCTGTTGATTATCAAGGAAGAAAAGCTTGATAATCTGTTGAGATTTGGAGTATATTTAAACTGCTCCAGATGACCATACCATTGTACCAGTCTCTATATTTTTGCCATAACTCACTGTAGAAAAATCTTCTGCCTTATTGTGATACATATCTGGAAAGGGTAGAAGGATATCTACAGATTTGTTATTCAAAGTTTTTCCTGATTAAACTTTGAGTCAAATCAAACATTGAGTTCAAAACAGTGAACTGCAGGACTGCTGGTGAAAACCACTCAGTTCATCTCTTAAGTTTGGGTAGTTATAGTTTTAGTCCAGAATAGTGACATGGTCACATATATACATTTATGTAAATATTAGGAAGTCCTCTATCAACTTTATATTGCACTCATGACCTGAATCTTGGTGTAACTGTGTTTAATTCCTATTGTCGCAAACTTGGTTCTGGCAGACCAGAACTTGAAATAGTTTGCGCATAGTTTCGAATTTGTGCGCTATACCTGTATAACAATTTTTTCAAGGCGGAACTATTTTACTTCTGGATTTTTAACTTGATGTTATACAATGTTTATTTTGTCATTACCTAAATATATTGTTATGATATACCTGTATAAATTGTGGAAATAACCACATATACAGGAGAGGTTCTGTCAAAATTTCCAGAAAACTTGGGTCAACTTTAAACCTGTATAGATTCTACTTACTAGCTCACCTGGAGCTGTATGAGTCCAATATGGAAAGGTTGTAAAGTATACTATAACTTTTGTATTCATCCCAACGTCTGGTTCCGACATTTCCTGTATGAACATTTTGAATTTATACAGGAAGGTCAGCTGGAACAGACTGTGATTACTACTCCAGCTTTAAATTTTTTTATGAACTTTTGGATGTTGGAAACCTTTTCATTGTTTAAGTATCCTTTCCACAGATGGCGGATTTGATAGTACACTTACTGAACGGATGGGTGTTCGTGACGTGTGCTCTTCGAAGAGATTTTCTGGAGTTGTTCATAGCGCTGCTTCAACGGTTCGGGTATCGCGAGATACCAAGCTATTGGGGCAGGGAATTCAATGACGGAGGAGTGACAAGATGCACCATCTACGTCGATATGCCCGCTGGTCCGCCATATATTGGATGGGCTCCTTTCTCCATCCAGGTGAAAGGGACTCAGTTGGAAGACACGTGGTGTTTTGCCGCGAGTGTTGCTATTGCGATGTTTTGCAAACTTCATTATCGTCATATGGTGGACACCCCATTCGCGCTCTTTCCAGTCGATGGTAGAGCTGGTGATGAGTGGGCGAGTCGAATGGGTGCAGCTTATGGCATTCACAAAGAAGTACCCAAGATAATCTTGGCGTCATATGCAGCATCATCATGTCAAGTGAGCTTTACACAACATGCTAACATTGAAGGGTTGATGGGTGATCTGAAACAAGCTATGATTCGAGGAGATCACTTTGAGTGGGCCAACTCACTTAGAGCCATGATTGTTCCTCTCAATCGACGTCTAAACGTTAAGTAGAATCAGTGCCACCAAGCTGTTAAAGATCTATCGGAAGCTCGCCAGGAAACACACTGCGTAGAAAGCGCGTTGGAGGCGAGTCAACTTGTGGTGCCGCAGCTGGATGATCAGTTGTGTACGACGACTCAGGAACGGGATCAATCCAGGGAGGAGACACAGGATTGGAAAGCCAGTTGCGAGAATGAACAAAAGGAACTGGAAGCCCTTAAGACGTTTCTTCTACAAGCTGATGTGAAATAATTATTTGCCACGACATCATCGATGGCAGGTGAGACAGCAGCCCCTGCTCCAGCACCTGCACCTGTGGCACCAAATCCAGAGGACGAGGACGAAAAAGATCCTGACATACTCGAGTACGCTGAAGAGGACGTATCAGAGTAGGATGGTGCAACACTCCTGCCATCACGGAGCCACGTATAGTTAGTAGTTGCTCGTGTTTATTTTGTGGCCATGTTTGTGTCATATTAAAAATAGTAGTAGGTGTGTATTAGATGACAAGGTGTGTATGACACCTCATGGAGACCAAGTATAGTAGGGATGCACTTCCGTAGTGGGAGTACATCATTTTGGGGTTCACCACCGTAAACTTGGTCATGAGATAATATATCTTGTCTAAAGTTTGTACTTTATCAATATATGTGAATGTTATGCACTTAATTCCTTGCCAATACTCACACTACGGTAACATGAAACGGATGAAGGAAAAACAAACATTGTTGCTGATTTTTAAATCATGTGGATGCAGAATGGTGCGTACGCGTTAGACGCCCGAGGTGGGGGGTTTGAGCCATGGTCGTGAGGACGAATCTCCGACCCGGGAGCAAGCTGCGACACCGCAGCAACAAGCTCCACCACCATCACCTCTTGCACTTCTGAGGAATCTCACGGAGGTTCTTGCCGTAGTGCTCGGCTCGCGCGACGAGCAAACCGAGTTGCTGCAGACCTTGGTTCAACATTCGTCCTGTCAAGAGGGGCGACCAGATGCGGGTCCACGACAGCCCTATCAAAGTTCATACTCGGACTTTATGTCAACGCACCCGCCGGTCTTCATGGAGGCTGATGAACCGTTGGAGGCAGACAACTGGCTCCGCTCCATAGAAGAAAAGTTCGGTTTGCTGCGAATGACCGAACAGTAGAAGACCCTGCTCGCGGCACAACAGCTGCAGGAATCTGCTAGTGCATGGTTAGCGAATTATCTCGCCGCACGACCAGCAGACTATGCCGTGAGCTGGGAGGAGTTCCGGGAGGCGTTCTGCGTCTATCATATACCTCCCGGGATCATGAGGAGGAAGCTTCAAGAGTTCTTTGAGCTAAAACAAGGAGGAAGGAGTGCTTACTTGTACTACAAGACCTTCAACCACTTGGCCCAGTATGCTCAGGACCAAATGAGTATTGAAGATAGGAAGCGTGAGTGGTTCTACTGGGGTTTGAACCCCAAGATGAAGGACAAGCTTGCCTTGTTCAATAGTGACAGCTTCAACGACATTGTCAACGCCGCGATCCTACAGGAGAACACTACTAGGGAGATGTCCTCTGACAGGAAAAAGAGGAGTGCTCCACAGGGCAGCGGAGGTTGTGCTCCTCAGATGTACCAAATAGTGTATGGATCACCATTTGGCCAGAGGTGGCAGCCGCCATCGCGACCACCGATATTTCATGGTCGCCAGTTCAACAACATCGGCTTTCATTCGCAACAGCATTAGGGGATGATTCCGCCTGCACCTCCACCTCCACCGCGTGCACCAGGATTCCGTCCTTCCTTCCGTGCCGGTCATCCCCATACGCGTGTTTCACGTGTGGTCTTACGGGGCATTTCACCAAGGACTGCCCGCAGGACAGGCAGGGTGGGGGACAGTCATCATACCAGGGGCAAACCAGCCCCGCAACCAGCCCAAGAAGCCAACCAACAGAACCGGCAACGTCCACCACCTTGCATTCAAGGACGTTCTGGAAGGCGCACTCGTACTAATGGGTACGTTCTCTCTCTTTGGTCATCTCGTAGTCATCCTCTTTGACTCCGGTGCTTCCCACAACTTTATTATCAAGGTTGATGTCATTCAATATCAGTTGCCTATCGTTCCAACAAAACCCCATATGTGATTTGTTCTCCGGGTGGGAAAGTAGTAGCAGATAAGATGGTCCATAGGATACCTCTTAATCTAGGAGGGAACATATACCCTACCTCTCTCGTTGTACTGGAGATTTGTACGGGAACACCAGTTAGATGTCATCTTAGGAATGGCATGGTTGCAATACAATAGTGCTATTCTTGACATCGTTCCTCGGAGGATATATCTGAATTCTCCACTCCACCCTCCCCAAGATCTCATTCTTGAGAGTATTATCCGAGTGGCTCCAACTACTTACAACCTCGAGGCCATTAAACCTAAGGATATTCTGGTGTTATGTGAGTATCCGGACGTATTTCCCGAGGATCTTCCTGGTATGTCACCAGAAAGAGATGTCGAGTTTAATATTGAACTTGTACTGGGGGAAGTGCTGATCTCGAGGAAGCCTTAGAAGATGGCACGTAAGGAACTTGCAGAACTGAAGGAGCAGCTGAAGGAATTTATGGACAAGCGTTTCATTCGTCCAAGTTCATCACCTTGGGGCTGTTCTGCATTGTTAGTGGAGAAGAAGGATAAGATATTGAGACTATGTGTGGACTATCGTCCACTCAATGTTGTCACGATCAAGAATAAGTATCCACTACCACACATCAATATTATGTTCGATCAATTGGTGGGTTCTAAGGTATTCTCGAAGATGGATCTTCATTCTGGGTATCTGTAAAAGCCCGCTTTTCGGAAGAACAAAAACGCAAAAATGCGAAATTAAAATTTTTGAAAGTGGACTTGGAAATCCAAACTCACATGAATCATATGAGTTAACCCATGTTCACTGGAAATAGGAACTTGTTAAAATTTTACATATAGCACATGTTTGCTATTGTATTTTGGAACTTAAGGTGTAAAATCCTTAATTTCCAAGTATTCACATTTTCAATGAAGAATTAAAGGAGAAAAGAAAACAAAATAGAGAGGAAGAAAAAGGAATAATTCCAACCCTAAAATGAGACATTCACAAAAAATTCAAATCTATGGCTATAAATTTTTCCATGACCTTCTAATATTCCAAATAGACTCTCGGAAAAGTTTCAAAATTTTTTTGAAGCACGTTTTCCATTTATTGGACACGTACTGAGAGTCTAATCAGAGTCAACTTCAAATTTAAACTTTGTGCTCAACTTTGTCCAAATCAACTCCAAATTTTTCCTGAGGTCCCTTATGGTTCAAAAAGGGTAACTTCAAAGTTTCACAATTTTTAAATGTAATCTACGATTTATTTCATTGAATCAAGTATCGCCACTTGAATTCAAATTCAAACCTGAGTTCAAGTTCAACTTGCTCAGTTCTGAAATCTGATTGCACCATAAAATTCTTCACATTTATTTAGTCATTGGGCCAAAGTTGAATATTTTCGAAGCATGTTTGTTAGCTCTAATAGAATTTTGAAAAGGAGGAGGGAGGAGAGTATTGTGGGCCCCACCTGTAAGCCTCTCCAAGTTGAACCGCCACTGCCTATCGGTTACAGGGCGACAACGAGATACATGCATTGCCACCGCGACGAAAACGTCAGTCCTTATCAGTGCCGACTCCCTTCCGGTACTTATCCCCGGCACCTCACCTCCCTCCCGGCCACCGGCTCCCGCCGCCAGTGCCGCGCCTCCTCCTCGCTGGCTCTGATCGCACCGCTGCTCGCCCTGCATCCTCCCCGGCGACCGCCTCCTGCGCCGAACGCCGACCTGCACACCCCCTTCGTCCGCGTGCCTGCTGGCCACGGCTCGTGCCCCGCACCGCAGCCGCGCCCCTCCGGCCGCCACGACGCGCCGGTTCGCCGCCCCCTTGGTACTTCGCCTCCTGGCCGCCGTGATGTCGCCCCACGCCGGCTGCCGCTCGCCCTGGTTGCTCCACCCCGCGCGCGTCGCCTCTCCCTGCCGCTCCAGCGCCACGGTGCACCACTCGCCCCCGGCTGCGCCTCCTCACGGCCGCCTGCAGCGCGGGCCCATGGCCACCCTGCTGCTCGACTGGCCGCGTCGTGCCGCGTTTGCGCCGTGTTCCAGCCCTTGCCGAGGCCATGATGTGTTGCACGCGGGCTCCCCTCCTCTGCTCTGCTTGCTGGTGCTTGCACCCGCACAGAGCGCCCGTTCTGCTCGCAACCATGGCACATCCTCGATGCCCTGGCAACTCAATCTCGTTCCCCATCGGTTATGCACGTCAAAAGGTTCGCAACCACATGTCCTTCCTTCTGCTGTCCTCACATCCTCGGGCGTTTTGCGCCATGGTTGCACCCAACCAGCAAAGCGAGGGATGTATGTGATGTATGAGATCCCAGAACGCGTCGTTGACACAATGGTATCGACCATTGATCCAATGTTAGATCTTATTTTGCAAGAGTGATTGGATCGGTGACTGCAGCCAAGGTGTTCGATGAAATGGTTACAAGGCAAAACTAAGTGTGTTGCCGTTCAATGCTCGTCTATGGATGCAGGTCTATTCTGCGGTGGCAATCAACAAGGACATGTGCCAAGGTGCTCTTGGAATGTTGATGAAGTAACCGAATCAAGTACACACCCAAGATGTTTGGCGAAATGCCTACAAGGTAAGCCTTGCACTAAGATACCTTGCTTGACGTCATTGACATCCGTTCGTCGTGATCGCTAAGGTTACTCATGTGTCGTCAAGTCGTACGTCCAGTTTTCGCATTGATATCATTCCTATAGGAGTCCCTAAGTTGACCTCTTTTGTCGTTTGTATCACGTTGGCCTGTCCATGCGTGCTCGTGATTCTCCACCATGAGCCGCATCGACGTCGTTGACCATATGACGCCGTCGTGATGCTCTGAGCCATTATCGTGTCCTGGCATCGAGATGAAGGATGCTTGTGATGTGTGTGGTGCTGAAACACCAGCACGACTCATCGTACAATGGTCGTTTAGCCAAATTAGGGTTTAGTAGAGGCGAGACTCGTTGAGTCCTGGGTGTACCCAGGGTGCTCGATGAAATGCCTTCTAGGTCAAACCAAGTGGTTCGGTGATCACCGATGACCTGGGGTAGAAGGATGCAAGAACATTGCGACCAACAAGGAGAACTAGACCAAGGGGAACCTTGGATAAGAGTTCCTTGGTTGTGTCGAGGATGTTCCGTAGCTGATCACAGGATTTGTTAACTTGGTGTACCATTTCATCGACGGCAGGTTCGTCGAGTCGCTTATCAACAACCGAGTCGACATCACTAGCCTAAAGACTCACAAGGTGGTGTTCGGGATTTTCCGCTCACCCCATTGATGAGTCTGGGTTGAGGTGAACGTCGCTAAGACGATCTTCTCGAGATGGCAAAGCATGCCTTCACGGTAAGGTCTCGCATCATGTTTAAGTCCCAAGAGCTTACCGAGCTCACCTGGACAAGATTGCGGGAGACACTACATTAGTGTCGTCGTGTAAGCACTTGAACTATGCTCGAGAAGCTTGCCGTAGAAACTACTTCACCTAAAAGTCATTTGACGTTGTCTTGGCACTCATGCTAGGTTAACAATGCTTGTAATGACTTCTTAAGTCCAAGCCATGTTGATCTCAATTCAGTCCCAAGTGTCGTTAGGTTCCATCATGGTTCATCCTAAGTCAGGACCCTACAACAGCACTGCTCACTTAACTAGGTTTACTCCTGTATGAGTAAAGTCAAGTTCATTGGTCGACTGTTAAATCGCGACCTTTGTCTTGTACACTCCACTCATACTCAAGCTTTCGATGTCCCACCTTAATTTCTGGGTCGTCCTTACACTTCTCCACCCAACACTTCTTCACCATTCAGATTTGTCAATCTCGCGTGGCATAGCTTGAAGTGTGGTATGCTAAGTTGCAATGTAGCTTTATGTTATACGTTTCAGTTCATACCGACACTTCTATGTCCACCTTGACTCATCCTCTGGTTACCCCCGCAACAGAGGCATATCTGTCCTTCCTAGTAAAACTCCTCGTTCTTAGAGTTTACACAACCCCGTGGAGTCTATTATTAAATTAATTAATTACTTAATTACTTATATGAATATCATGTCGATAGGAACGTAATGATATGTGATCGACGAGAAGTTTCACTTGGAGTAGAAGGCCAGGGTGTCCACTTGAAGTCCTTGGCAGAGTCCACACAGAAGGACCACTGACAAGTGACATTTATTTGAGTCACAAACTAAGGCAAGCCCTGGTTTGCATTTAAGTCGTTTATAAAATTTTGCTTTATCACTATGATGAGTAGTATATGAATTGTGCATTAAGTTTTGTATGATTGATACTCCACTTGCATGGCCAAAAATCCCAGGGATTGGTTGGAACGAGTTACAATTTGACCTGTAGTAACTGCTTTGCTAATGCATAGGAAATCCTGTAGAAGTCAAGTAGTTGGAATCTACTCGTGAGAGATGTAGGACATATCTCACAGGATTGGATAGATAGAAAATGAATTAATATAATGAAATTGAGACCAGGCAGGGAATGGATAGGAAGTGGCGAAAATTGAGTCTTGGTCGCATAGCCCTGCCTGTGTCGATTAAGGCCCGCTTCGTGTGCGGCCCCGCTGAACAAGCTTGACTTGTACAGACAACATAATGGACATATGAAATCCAATAAACTGATGTAACTTGAGAACTGGGGTGTCAAGGCCCACTAACTCACCATCGATAGGGGTGGGATGAGGACAGTAAGGTGTAAATCGGTCAGCGGACACATGAGGTGTTCCGTGCGAAGACCTTCTGTTCGCGGAGGTGAGACGGGCTCGTCATTCGAGTTTCTTGCGAAAGGTGGCCATATACGCCTAGTACTAAAGTGTTATGTAGGTACGGGTGCGCTCGCTGACACTTCCGAATGACGTATGTGTCATGTTGTTCGGGTTTGTCCTGATTGCAATCACTATCCCTCGCAGTAATAGAGTACCACTTGTTCAATATGTCGTGACGTAGTAAATAATAAAGAAGCCAAAAAATCATACTGTATTGAATTATAATTAATTTGCATCCTTGCATGATTTAGAGATAGTACAATTAAAAGTTTACAGTTTCACCATACTTTAGCTGTAATAGAATTATGTGCTCTGGGCATGTCATATCATCGGTAAAGCGTTTCTTGTTTGATTGTGGAGCCCATGATGTGTCGTGCTTAGAGAATGTCATTTGCTACATAAAACCTGATTATAAGGATCCGCTTGTAGGCGAGTCTATTTATGCTATTCCTTACCTATGTTAGTATTCACCCTGCATATGTCTAGTGAGACGGTTAAGTCTTGCTGAGCCTTATGCTCACGTTTGCGCTTTAACAATTTTTGCAGGTATTAGTTTTATTTCTACTATTCAGGTTGTACATGAGACTCGAGGTGTCGAGATAAATCTCATGTGAACCACGCCGCTGCTGAATGTTCTCCTTGTTGCTAGTGAGAAGCGTCCTAGGGCATAAACGTCTTCTCTCCTGCTTAGTTAGGTGAGATTATGAGTATGTATTTTCCGCTGCATGTGTACTTCTGTTGTACACTCTTTTGTAAACTCTTCTTATGAAATGAAAACTTTATATGTTTTGGTATTCTTTTTCGTGTGTGTTGTTAGGTGCTGCATTGCACGGCAACATCCAATGAGATCCTCGGATATGTGGACTCCGGTCCCCACAGACATGGTATCAGAGCTTCATTGGAAATAGCATGCTCAAAAAGAGCCTATTTTCGAAAACTCCAAAGTAGTCGAGTGAGGATTAGCTATATACCCATTAAGGACTATTACTAGTATAAGTTAAAAAGGTGGTGAACTAACTTGTTATATTATTTTTGTAACGACGCTCCGTCTTCAAGGTAAGAGGTAAGGTACGCCACCGAGAGGGGATCAATCTCGGTAAACTCTGCATACGAGATATGGTATGTGAAATTTCCATGGCTTAGCGTGGAAAGTCAATATGAGTCTCTGAAACTTTTCCATGTTTCTGAGAACATATGACACGTAGTACCCCAGCGTGACACAAAATTAGTGGGAGCCCCCGTCGGGTGGTGTATAACCCGATAGTATGCATCTCTAGAACCATTCATGTTCTATGAGATCATGCGAAACACGTATGCTCGAGCGTGTATAAGCCGGTTCGTACGGAGTCTTTGTTGTACAGACGTATTTACAGCCATGTACCTCGAGACATGACCTCGCTCGAGGGCGACTCACACCAGAGTCGTATGCATTTACTTTCATATATATTATCGTTACTGCCTGTCGTGTTTCCCTGTGCCGCCCTTGAGGTGTGAAGGTGTGAAAGGGGATTGTTTGTCTTCTGTAGGTACACTAACTCCGATAGCGACCCGTGTATCAAACGTTTGTGAGTGATCAATATTAGAACCACCTATAGACGTATCCGGATATACCAGGTTAGACTTTTCTTTTGGTAAGGCACGTAGTACCGTCAGTATCCCACTTGATACTTTGACCATCCCCCACGAAAGAAATGGCTTCATATTCATATTTAGGTCCAAGTATCAGTTGCTGATATCTTATGGACAAGGTAAAATGTTTCTCTTCAAGAGTAGGTGAACCAAAGTCCTTTGATCCTGGCGAGAGTTTAGCTCGACTTCGCCGGAGTAAGATTTTGGTTAAGCATGAAGATCCATAGTGATATGCTATGGATAAGAAGGTCGTCAAGTCTCTTTTAAGATTCCATTTGGTTCCAAAGAAAATGATTCATTGTGAATCAAGTTCTAGCCATCGGACTTGAGTTTTGAGCTAAGTTTCAAAATTTGAGTTGTTCCCAAATTCTTGTGTTTCGAAGCCGGTTAGTTCTGTTTTCGAACAGGATTGACCTGACTTTGAGATTTCATATCTTTTCACCTGAATGGCTATGAATGCAATTGAATACTTTTTGAAAAGCTTTTGAAGTCTTCTATAAGTTTTCTATTGACCCCCAAGCCAAAGGACCATTGTAAGATGGTGAAAATCCTCTCCAACTAACTCAACTGCTGTTTTGAAACTGTGTAAGACAACATCTGAATTTTTGCCATAACTCTGTGTAGAAAGCTCTTCTATTCCATTATGATACATTTCTGGAAAGGGGAAGAGCTATTCTACAACTTTGTTATTCAGTGATACCTCAAATTCAGTTTATAACTAATTAGAAAACAGAGTTGAAGATAGTACATGTATATAGGTGCTATCTGAAACAGTCAGAAAAATTCTGAACTTTGAACGGCCATAAATCTTAAACCAGAAATGCAAACTATGCATGTTTATACATATATGGAAAGCTTAAAGAGTCCTATATCAACTTCCTATTCAACACAAAGGCTAAAACTCACATTAACAAGGTCTAAATTGAAGTTTCGTTTAAGAGGTTCTGACAGCCCGGAAGAGGGAACATAATCTGAACTCTTCACCAATTGAATCATAACTTTCTGCAGACTTCACTGCTGCAAGCCTACTTTATGTGGTTGGAAAGTGTAGAGAGTCCTCTACTACGTTTCTATAGAACTCCAGAGCATAATCCATCTCTAACATACTCAAAATTTCAAATTTCTAAACTTGATCAAATCTTGACAGCAAGTGGACAGTCCTGTATACAGTTACTGTTTCTCGCATAACGCGCTGTAGAATTGTCAAAAGTCTTCATAAGGTTCATTTATGGAATCTTGAGAATGTATGCAACAAGTTTTCTATGTATTATTTTTGCAAATGTTGATGTTTGTATATCTGAAAATTCTGGACAAAATCAGCCTTAAACAAAGGAGGTGCTGTCCAAATTTTCAGAAAAACTGTCAACTTGCAAATGCCATATCTTCTCAACCAGAAGTGCTATGAGGGCAAGTAAATACTCCTTAGAAATATTTGGAAGTACTTTATGAGTTCTCTATTCAGTTCAAGACCAAAATCCTTTTCTATGTGGGTGAAATTTTGATAATCGCAGAGACTGTCCAGGCACACCCAAACTGGACAGCAATCTGTACACCTCTGAATTTAATCCATAATTCGCAGACCCTTGATCCAATGGTGTCGCGCGTAACCGTTGGAAAAGTTAGAGAGTTAGATACAATTTTTGCAATTGACTCCAGACCTGAATCGGTCATCTACCTATTCCAAATCGAGTTTGAATACAGAGTGGTCAATCTGAACTGAATTCAATTCTGAATGCTGAAAGTTTACCCAACTTCAAAAATACATATCTTTTGAACCAGAACTTATATGAAGACAAGTAGGTACATTATGGAAATATTATTACCTTGGCTACAACTTTGTCAATGAGAATATTTCCAGATTTCCATCAGAACAGTCTGAAAACTTTAGATCAAAAGTGCTACTTTTTAAGCAGGTTCTGCTGAAAGTACAGAAAATTCTGTTAATTTTAAAATAGCATAACTTGAAAACCAGAGATGATCTAGAGGAAAAACAATACTTTTTGGAAAGTTCTTGAAGTGTACTTTAACTTTTTTATTCACCTCTAGATCTGATTTTGCAATTAACTGGATAAAAATCGAGTTTGCATTCAGACTGGTCGTTTGTCACCATAGCCTGGCCAGTTTGAACCTTTTGGTTTTTGTTAGGCATGTGGTTCTCGAGTTCAACTAGAGGAGTTTCATAACATCCCAGGTGTTGTGATTCAACAATAATTACCATTAGATTTGAGTATTAAACTCAATCAAATCTCTTTGGCTCGATTGCTCATGATTAGTGTTTTAATTAGGTAACCGTGCACCTCACACTTTAAGGGTGTATTGAGCATGTGTTGCACTTCCACTAGTCAACGGCCCTCCCCGTAAGGATCATTTGGGGGTAAATTTCTCACTTACCTAGATTAAACCTTAAGGGGGAAGTAGTGCACCTAGTAATCAAAGTGATACGTTCACCTAGGTGTCATACCAAGGTACATCGACACCGAACCAACGTGCTGGAAGCAATACTCAAGTAAGTAGGACCGAGTACAACATTGACTCATTGGGTCAATGAGAAGCTTAATTAACGAATCTTCTCGAACCCCATTTCTTAGGGAACTCGATCATCGAGTTAAAGAAGTTAGTTGATTCTTCACGTTAAACCACTTCCTTGCTTCAGTCTCTGAGACGAGAAGCCATAGGTGAGTAGTATGAGCTGGAATTCTTTAGCAAGAACGTGGATCACTAACCAAGGTCGTGCCTAGCCCAGTACCTTGTGAACCACTGAGTGTAACCTACGGAAGTGATGAGAACATTACTCTTCAAAGGTTACTCTCTTTGCAACTTCTGAAGGCAACCCTACCGCACCTTTTAAAGGTTTGACATACTACCTTAGGAATCATGCATAATGAAAACCTGACCCTTTTTTAAGGAATCACAACTACCTGTAGGCTGTAATTAGCAAGCTTCATGGAACTTCACATCAACAAGAAGTTCAATCATTTTGTTCCATTATGTACACTCCGTTGCCTTGAGATGAACCTCATCATCCCTTGCTAATGTTCTTACCTTGAAATTCTTGAATTTGGTCAAGACGTGAAAGTAGTATTCGTCGTTCGATACTTTTAATGACCAAGTAACTTAATACTTTTGTATCTAGGGTACTTCTGTTTGTGTCAGAGTTGTCTTACCTATTTTTGCTCAAATCATAATACTGAATGCACCATACCTTGCATAGTTATCCGCGGAGTTGCACTTTGTCTACATAATACCATACGGTTTGTGATGCATCATGAAACGTAATTACTAATGAGTTTTGAGCAAGAATATGTGACCCCGTTCAGATACTTAAGTAGTGCCTAACATTTTTGAGTTGTGATCAATTTTATCGTTCGCAACGCCTTCGACTGGTTTCATTATCTTGAGTGGCACAAGGGACACCTTGTGACTAAAACACAGTTGAGTCCTTGTCCTTGACCTGTTGAAACTCAAATCACCTTGAGTACTGACAACTGATTGTTTCTAGGTGCGAGGAGTTTCTTATTGATTCTCGACCTCACTAGAACCTTAAAATCTTTCTATTCGCGACGTTATTATTGATTACCAAACTTTGGAACTCTTTGACTTGTACTGCCTGATGGCATTGCTTCAGCTACAAAACCAAAGCAAAAAAGTCTTCATAAGAGAAACATCCAGAGTTAAGGACGCTTAACTATCATAGAACTCTAAGTACCTCCTCAATGAAGAAGGTTACTTCATTTTGACGGAAAGAAGAAGACCTCAACCCCTCAACATAACTTTTTAAGACCCAAGTTTTACGATGTGACATTGTCATGTCGAGCCTCCTGTCAAGGTTATCAACCTAAAGACCGGAATCACTTGAAGCAAACTTTAGAATTTCTTAAGATGCCTGAAGATAATCACTATTTCGTAGAACCCAAGTCTTTAAGGGCATTGCCATTTTCCTTAGTCAATGACCCTCTTTTACGGATCGTCCCCTCATCGTTCCTGTTATTCTACTTGCTAGAATCTCGGGACAAGATTCCTTTAAGGGGGAAGGATTGTAAAAGCCCGCTTTTCGGAAGAACAAAAACACAAAAATGCGAACTTAAAATTTTTGAAAGTGGACTTGGAAATCCAAACTCACATGAATCATATGAGTTAACCCATGTTCACTAGAAATAGGAACTTGTTAAAATTTTACATATAGCACATGTTTGCTATTGTATTTTGGAACTTAAGGTGTAAAATCCTTAATTTCCAAGTATTCACATTTTCAATGAAGAATTAAAGAAGAAAAGAAAACAAAATAGAGAGGAAGAAAAAGGAATAATTCCAACCCTAAAATGAGACATTCACGAAAAATTCAAATCTACGGCTATAAATTTTTCCATGACCTTCTAATATTCCAAATAGACTCTCGGAAAAGTTTCAAAATTTTTTTTGAAGCATGTTTTCCATTTATTGGACACGTATTGAGAGTCTAATCAGAGTCGACTTCAAATTTAAACTTTGTGCTCAACTTTGTCCAAATCAACTCCAAATTTTCCTGAGGTTCCTTACGGTTCAAAAAGGGTAACTTCAAAGTTTCAGGATTTTTGAATGTAATCTACCATTTATTTCATTGAATCAAGTATCGCCACTTGAATTCAAATTCAAACCTGAGTTCAAATTCAACTTGCTCAGTTCTGAAATCTGATTGCACCATAAAATTCTTCCCATTTTATTTAGTCATTGGGCCAAAGTTGAATATTTTTGAAGCATGTTTGCTAGCTCTAATTGAATTTTGAAAAGGAGGAGGGAGGAGAGTATTGTGGGACCCACCTGTAAGCCTCTCCAAGTTGAACCGCCTCTGCCTATCGGTTACAGGGCGACACCTCGATACATGCATTGCCACCACAACGAAAACGTCGGTCCTTATCAGTGCCGACTCCCTTCCAGTACTTATCCCCGGCACCTCACCTCCCTCCCGGCCACCGGCTCCCGCCGCCAGTGCCACGCCTCCTCCTCGTCGGTTCTGCTCCCGCCACCGCTCGCCCGGCATCCTCCCCGGTGGCCGCCTCCAGCGCCCAACGCCGACCTGTGCACCCCCGCCGTCCGCGTACCTACTGGCCACATCACGTGCCCCGCACCGGAGCTGCGCCCCTCCAGCCGCCACGACGCGCCGGTTCGCCGCCCCCTTGGTACTTCGCCTCCCGGCTGCCGCGACGTCGCCCCACGTCGGCCGCCGCTCGCCCTAGCTGCTCCACCCCGCGCGCGTCGCCTCTCCCTGTCGCGCCAGCGCCACGGTGCACCGCTCGCCCCCGGCTGCGCCTCCTCACGATCGCCTGCAGCGCGGGCCCATGGCCACCCTGCTGCTCACCTGGCCGCATCATGCCGCGTTTGCGCCGTGTTCCAGCCCTTGCCTAGGCCACGACGTGTTGCACGCGGGCTCCCCTCCCCTGCTCTGCTTGCTGCTGCTTGCACCCGCATAGAGCGCACGTTCTGCTTGCAGCCATGGCGCATCCTCGATGCCCTGGAAACTCAAGCTCGTTCCCCAGCGGTTATGCACGTCAAAAGGTCCGCAACCACATGTCCTTCCTTCTGCTGTCCTCGCATCCTCGGGCGTTCCGCTTCATGGTTGCACCCAACCAGCAAAGCGAGGGATGTATGTGATGTATGAGATCCCAGAACGCGTCGTTGACACAATGGTATCGACCATTGATCCATGGTTAGCTCTTATTTTGCAAGAGTGATTGGATCAGTGACTGTAGCCAAGGTGTTCGATGAAATGGTTACAAGGCGAAACTAAGTGTGTTGTCGTTCAATGCTGTACTATGGATGTAGGTCTATTCTGGGGTGGCAATCGACAAGGACATGTGCCAAGGTGCTCTTGGAATGTTGATGAAGTAACCGAGTCAAGTACACACCCAAGATGTTCGGCGAAATGCCTACAAGGTGAGCCTTGCACTGAAGTACCTTGCTTGACATCACCGACGTCCGTTCGTCGTGATCGCTAAGGTTACTCATGTGTCGTCAAGTCGTACGTCCAGTTTTCGCATTGATATCATTCCTATAGGAGTCCCTAAGTTGACCTCTTTTGTCGTTTGTATCACGTCGGCCTGTCCGTGCGTGCTCGTGATGCTCCACCATGAACCGCGTCGACTTCGTTGACCATATGACGTCGTCGTGACGCTCCGAGCCGTTATCGTGTCCTGGCATTGAGATGAAGGATGCTTGTGATGTGTGTGGTGCTGAAACACCAGCACGACTCGTCGTACAATGGTCTTTTAGCCAAATTAGGGTTTAGTCGAGGCGAGACTCGTCGAGTCCTGGGTGTAGCCAGGGTGCTCGATGAAATGCCTTCTAGGTCAAACCAAGTGGTCCGGTGATCACCGATGACCTGGGGTAGAAGGATGACAGAACGTTGCGACCAACAAGGAGAACCAGACCAAGGGGAACCTTGGATAAGAGTTCCTTGGTTGTGTCGAGGATGTTCCGTAGCTGATCACAGGATTTGTTAACTTGATGTACCATTTCATCGACAGCAGGTTCGTCGAGTCGCTTATCAACAACCGAGTCAACATCACTAGCTTTAAGACTCACAAGGTGGTATTCGGGATTTTCCGCTCACCCCATTGACGAGTCCGGGTTGAGGTGAACATCGCTAAGACAATCCTCTCGAGATGGCAAAGCATGCCTTAATGACAAGGTCTCGCATCATGTTTATGTCCCAAGAGCTTACCGAGTTCACCTGGACAAGATTGCGAGAGACACTACATTAGTGTCGTCGTGTAAGCACTTGAACGATGCTCGAGAAGCTTGCCGTAGAAACTACTTTACCTAAAAGGAATTTGACATTGTCTTGGCACTCATGCTAGGTTAACAGTGCTTGTAATGACTTCTTAAGTCCAAGCCATGTTGATCTCAATTCAGTCCCAAGTGTCGTTAGGTTCCATCATGGTTCATCCTAAGTCAGGACCCTACGACAGCACTGCTCACTTAACTAGGTTTACTCCTATATGAGTTAAGTCAAGTTCATTGGTCGACTGTTAAATCGCGACCTTCGTCTTGTACACTCCACTCATACTCAAGCTTTCGATGCCCCACCTTAATTTTTGGGTCGTCCTTACACTTCTCCGCCCAGCACTTCTTCACCATTTAGATTTGTCAATCTCGCGTGGCATAGCTTGAATTGTGGTATGCTAAGTTGCAATGTTGCTTTATGTTGTACCTTTCAGTTCATACTGACACTTCTATGTCCACCTTGACTCATCCTCTGGTTACCCCCACAACAGAGGCATATCTGTCCTTCCTAGTAAAACTCCTCGTTCTTAGAGTTTACACAACCCCGTTGAGTCTATTACTAAATTACTTAATTACTTATATGCATATCATGTCGATAGGAACATGATGATATGTGATCGATGAGAAGTTTCGCTTGGAGGAGAAGGCCAGGGTGTCCACTTGAAGTCCTTGGCGGAGTCCACACATAAGGACCACTAACAAGTGACATTTATTTGAGTCACAAACTAAGGCAAGCCCCGGTTTGCATTTAAGTCGTTTATAAAATTTTGCTTTATCACTATGATGAGTAGTATATGAATTGTGCATTATGTTTCGGATGATTGGTACTCCACTTGCATGGCCAAAAATCCCAGGGATTGGTTGGAACGAGTTACAATTTGACCTGTAGTAACTACTTTGCTAATGCATAGGAAATCCGGTACAAGTCGAGTAGTTGGAATCTACTCGCGAGAGATGTAGGACATATCTCACAGGATTGGTTAGATAGAAAATGGATTAATATAATGAAATTGAGACCGGGCAGGGAATGGATAGGAAGTGGCGAGAATTGAGTCTCGGTCGCATAGCCCTGCCTGTGTCGATTAAGGCCCGCTTCGTGTGTGGCCCCGCTGAATAAGCATGACTTGTACCGGCAACATAATGGACATATGGAATCCAATAAACTGATGTAACTTGATAACTGGGGTGTCGAGGCCCATTAACTCACCATCGATAGGGGTGGGTTGAGGACAGTAAGGTGTAAATCGGTCGGCCGACACATGAGGTGTTCCGTGCGGAGACCTTCTGTTCTCGGAGGTGAGACAGGCTCAGCGTTCGAGTTTCTCACGAAAGGTGGCCATATACGCCTAGTACTGAAGTGTTATGTAGGTACGGGTGTGCTCGCTGACACTTCCGAACGACGTATGTGTCTTGTTGTCCGGGTGTGTCCTGATTGCAATCACTGTCCCTCGCAGTAATAGAGTACCACTTGTTCACTATATCGTGACGTAGTAAATAATAAAGAAGCCAGAAAATCATATTGTATTGAATTATAATTACTTTGCAACCTTGCATGATTTAGAGATAGTACAATTAAAAGTTTACAGTTTCCCCATACTTTAGCTGTAATAGCATTATGTGCTCTGGGCATGTCATATCATCGGTAAAGCGTTTCTTGTCTGATTGTGGAGCCCATGATGTGCCGTGCTTGGAGAATGTAATTTGCTACATAAAACCTGATTATAAGGATCCGCTTTTAGGAAAGTCTATTTATGCTATTCCTTACCTATGTTAGTATTCACCCTGCATATGTCTAGTGAGACGGTTATGTCTTGCTGAGCCTTATGCTCACGTTTGCGCTTTAACGATTTTTGCAGGTATTAGTTTTATTTCTGCTGTTCAGGTTGTACATGAGACTCGAGGTGTCGAGATAAATCTCATGTGAACCACGCCGCTGCTGAATGTTCTCCTTGTTGCTAGTGAGAAGCGTCCTAGGGCATGGATGTCTTCTCTCCTGCTTAGTTAGGTGAGATTATGAGTATGTATTTTCCGCTACGTGTGTACTTCTGTTGTACACTCTTTTGTAAACTCTTCTTATGAAATAAAAATTTATATGTTTTGGTATCCTTTTTCGTGTGTGCTGTTAGGTGCCGCATCGCACGGCACCACCCAATGAGATCCTCGGATATGTGGACTCCGGTCCCCACAGTATCATCACATCAGGATTCGAACAGAGGATATACCTAAGACATCATTCCCAATGAGGTATGGATTGTGTGAGTACCTTGTCATGTCCTTTGGATTGACCAATGCACCAGCTCAATTCATGTATCTGATGAATTTTGTGTTCATGCTGGAATTGGACAAGTTTGTCATGGGATTCATCGACGACATCCTTGTGTATTCGAAATCCGAAGAAGAACATTCTCAACACTTGCACCTTGTGCTTCAACGATTGCGAGACCACAAGTTGTATGTTATGTTCAGCAAATGTGAGTTTTGAATCAGCCAAGTGCCATTTCTTATGCACATCATCTCTGCTGAGGGGATTGCAGTTGATCCAAGCAAGATTAAGAAGGAACTCAAATGGGAGCCTCCAAAATCTGTACATGAAGTTTGAAGCTTCCTGGGTTTAGCAGGATATTATCGGAGGTTTATTCCAAATTTCTCCAAGATAGATAAACCAATGACAGAACTTCTAAAGAAAGGGAAATAGTATGTATGGGCGAAGGAATGTGAGGAAGGTTTTTAAGCATTACTAAAACATCTTAGAACAGCACCGGTATTAGCCCAACCGGACACAACCAAGTCATATGATGTTTATTGTGATGCATCTGGGATTGGTTTGGGTTGTGTATTCATGCAAGACGGAAGGGCGATCTCTTATGGATCACGACAGCTTCGGAACCATAAGCGGCATTATCCGACCCATACGAAGCTCTTTATTGCCGGAAGTGTCGCACACCTTTGAACAGGTGTGAATCCGGTGAACGAGTGATGTATGGTATTGACTTGGTGAATGAAGTCGAAGATCGAGTACGAGTTATTCTAGCCAACCTCAAGGCTTCCTAGTCTCGTCAGAAAAGCTATGTAGACAAATGGCGTCGATCTCTTCACTTTAATGTCGGGGATCATGTTTATCTTCGTGTATCCCTAATGAAAGGGATTCATGCTTCGGAGTAAAAGGGAAGCTAGCTCCACGCTTCATTGGGCCGTTCGCTGTAATCAAACGATGCAAACCCGTGGCCTATCGGCTAGAGCTACCAATGTTGCTTTCAGGAGTCTACAATGTGTTTCACATTTCGCATATGCGGAAATGTCTCAAGGCCCCAGCTGACGTCCGTATGGAGGATTTGGAAGCTCTCCAACCAGATCTTACATACTCTGAGCATCCACCCCAAATAATTGATGAGAAGACTCGTACCACAAGAAGCTGCACCTTGCATTTCTGCGAGGTCTTGTGGGGCAACCACACCGCTTAAGAAGCAACGTGGGAAAGCGAGGAATACCATAGAATGAACTATCCGGACTTGTTAGAGACATATGTTCATTAGATCTTTTACTTTTGTCCCTCCTATTGTAATCTCGGGACGAGATTCTTTTAAGGCGGAGGAATGTAAAATCCCAGTTTTTCCTTAATATAAAGTTCAGCTACCAGTTTGTTATCAATCATAGTGGAGATCAATTATGGTTGTGCACATGAAGTTGATCTCATAAAAAATCTTTCTTTTACTCATACTTAAATTTTATTAACATGGGGGATGGACTTCACCAATGACACTAGGGTAACTCAAGTGACCTTTCTGCAAATTTTGGAATTTACTGAATGGAAATTGCTATGGCAAAACAATATGCAGTACTATATATATTCAAATTATTTCAAAACTTGAATATAGCTACTGTACATTTAGGCCCTGTCAAAAATATTCAAATATGAGGCTATACATTTTTCCATGGCCCCATAACATTCCGAATAGCCTTCTTGCAAAGTTTCAAGATTTTTGAAGTCCATTTGCTATTTTATTTGAGACGCTTAGCAAATTCAAGTCAAATTCAAATTTGAATTTAACATGAAACCTGTCCAAATTCGAAATGCAATTTTAGAATCTGAATCTCCATATTTAAATTGGCCTCTCCACAAAAATCTAGGATTTTTGGATCAATTTTGGTAGGGGAATTGAAGTTCTAGAGAGGATAGACTTGGAAGGGGATGTGGGACCCACTGGCCAGTGACCCATTACCGTGAGTGCCCTATTTTCTGACTCCCCACCGATCGATGCTCAATGAAGCCAACAACTCACCATCGGCAAGCAGCTGTGTGGCATTTCTGGCGTCTATATCACCTCCTCCTCGCCTTTATCTTTCTTCCTAACCCAAGTGGTAGACCCCAGCGCCCCTTTTTGCTCTGTTTTGCGCCTCCGCCGCACAGCACCGCCGCCTTCGTTCCTCCCCGGTGAGCACCTCGTCCTTGCCTTGTTTCCCTTCGATGCAAACAGCAAAGATGGTGCCAAGGCTGTTCTCTATCATCTATGCCAACTAGCTCATCATTTTGCTCGTTGTGTTGGCCATAGTTTGAAGTTCCGCAGACGCCACCGGAGTTGGAGACGAACGTTGCCTCTGCTCCACTGTTGCCAGCCCTCAACTAGCGGTGTCACAACTTGAGCTCAACAACAAAAATGATCGCCATCCCGAGCTCTTTCTCACAGTAAAATTCGTGCTTCTTTTCATCCAGTATCGAGCAATATATTCAAGTTTTTCTTTCGGTCGTTGCCATTGAACTAGCTCACTTCTCGATTTAATTCCATTTCTACGTATAATGATTCTTCAATCTAGTTAAGGATTATAGTCCATACCTCCTACACACCCCTCTGCCAAAAATCAGTGGATGCCATCGTGGAAAGGCCGAGATATTCAAGTTTTCCCCACCGCCAATGAAAATCTGTCGGTCCACCGTCGAAGTCAACTTTGCCGGTGATTTCACCCCTTTTTCACCTCCAAATCATCCTCCTCATGATCCCAGGAATGTTCCCGACCTTTCCCAGAGCTTCTTGCGACATTTCCGAGCGATTTTGATGATCGCCGAAACCCTAGCTCCGCCGCCGTTGCCGCGCTACCATCTCCGACCGTCGCCGCGACGATTGGACCCCACCATCATGTTGTGCGGTCGATTTTAATGCTAGACGGTCAGAGCCGAGCTGAGTGGAGGTCGACGCAGCAATGTCCGGAGAGCGCCGCCACGGTTCCGGCAAGGAGCGCCGCCCGCGTCTGGAGGCAGACGATGACCCGACGGGTCCTGCCTATCAGCGGCATTTCCACCTCGTGGGATCGGCTGCGGCACCGAATTGTTTACGGCTGCGCGGGTGAACCCTATGGCCCCTGTGTGGCCCAGCTGCGATTGGTTGATTTTAAACCAGTGGGCCCGGCTGCATTATTTAAACTTTTCCATTGGAAAATAATTCTAGATTTCTATCAAACTTCACAAATCCATTACTCCTAGCAGATTTGCTCAAAAATTTCCAAATAAATTCTGGTAGACTCATCTAAATCTCAACTTTTCAGTGGTACAATTTGTTGGTCATGAAACTCCCAGAATGTTCATAATTAATTCCTTTGAGCTAACTGCTGAGGAAATTAATTACTCCTGAATTGATCAATGAAAAATTCCCAATTTTAGTCATAACACTCTTAATAGTACACTAGATCTCCAGTAAAAATTTGAAGTTCATTGGACTTCATTTACTGGGTTGATCAGTGTTGAAAATCTCTATGTAATCAAAAAATTTGGGAAAAATACAGAAACCATTTCAGAATTTTTCCCAAACTCGTGAAATCAATTTAGAGAAACGATCAACAACCACGAAGACACTATACCTCCCCCTCTTTGTTCTAGGCAATCCTAAAACAAAGTCCATAGAAATATCCTCCCAGGGTGCACTAGGAATAGGAAGAGGCATATAAAAACCATGTGGGTTAAGTCGAGACTTAGCTTTGTTGCATGTCGTGCAATGTAAAATGTAGCGCTCCACATCACGCCTCATTCGTGGCCAAAAGAAGTGAGCGGTGAGCACATCCGCTGTCTTTTTAACACAACAATGTCCCATCAAACCACCTCCATGCGCTTCCTGCAATAACAAAAGACGAACGGAGCTAGCTGGAAAACACAGCTTGTTAGCTCGGTAGAGATGGCCTTCACGCAGCAGGAATTTTTGCCACGTTCTTCCCTCTCTACAATTTTCAAATGCATCTTTGAAGTCCAAATCAGTAGCATATAACCTCTATATGGTTTCCAAACCAAAGATTTTATGAGAAAGTTGGGACAGCATGGTATAACGTCTAGATAAAGCATCGGCAATCAAATTGTTTTTCCCTTTCTTATGTTTAATGATGTAAGGAAATGATTCTATGAACTCAATCCATTTAGCATGACGTTTGTTCAGATTATCTTGTCCTTTAAGATACTTCAAAGACTCATGATCTGAATGTATGACAAATTCTTTAGACCATAGGTAATGTTGCCAAGTTTGCAAGACATGCACTAAAGCATAAAGTTCTTTGTCAAATGTAGAATAATTCAGCGAAGGCCCATGCAATTTTCACTAAAGAAGGCAACAGGTTTACCACCTTGAAGTAGCACTCCTCCAATGCCAATGTCGCTCATGTCACATTCAAGTTCGAAGGTCTTCTCAAAATAAGGAAGTTGCAGCAATGGTGCTTGTGTGAGCTTCGACTTGAGAACATCAAAAGCTTGTTGTTGTGCTGGTCCCCATCGAAACAGCACTCCATGCCTTGTCAACTCGTGGAGAGGTGCCACAATGGTGCTGAAGTCCCGCACGAAAAGCTGGTAGAAACCTGCGAGACCAAGAAAACTCCGAACCTGTGTGACCGTAGTCGGAAGTGGCCAGCTCGTGATGGTAACAACCTTTGCCTCGTCCACCTCAATGCCCTGCAAAGTAACAACATAACCAAGAAAAGACACACGATCGGTGCAAAAGATGCACTTCTCAAGGTTACCAAATAAACGTGCATCACGCAAGACATTAAAAAAAGCACGCAAATGTTCAAGATGCTCATCATATGACTTGCTGTAAATAAGGATATCATCAAAGTAAACCACCACAAATTTACCAATGAAAGCACATAAAACCTCATTCATCAACCTCATGAAAGTGCTGGGTGCATTAGTTAAACCAAATGGCATGACTAACCATTCATAAAGTGCAAATTTAGTTTTAAAAGAAGTTTTCCAATCATCACCTAAAGCCATACAAATCTGATGATACCCACTGCGCAAATCAATCTTGGTGAAAATAACAGAACCACTCAACTCATCGAGCATGTCATCCAATCTAGGAATAGGATAGCGATAACGAATGGTAATGTTATTGTTGGCTCTACAATCAACACACATGCGCCAAGTGCCATCTTTTTTCGTAACCAAATGAACAAGAACAGAACAAGGACTAAGGCTCTCACGAATGTACCCGCAATCCAGAAGATCCTGGACTTGTCGCTGAATTTCCTTAGTCTCGTCGGGGTTGGTCCTGTAGGCGGCATGGTTTGGCAAGCTCGCCCCTGGAATCAAATCAATCTTATGCTCAATGCATCGCACAGGTGGTAATCCCGGGGGTATCTTTGATGGAAAACATCCATATATTCTTGCAAAAGGTTAGCAACAATAGGTGGCAAGCTAATAGATGTATCCTCAATGGAATATAAAGCATGTTTGCACACTAAAGCATAGCAAGTTCCATTAGAGGCATATAAATCATCAACATCAGATTTAGTTGCAAGCAAAATAGGATTTTCAACTTAATAGGTTGCTGAATTTCAGAATTGAAAACACCCTTTTGCTTAGCATTATTCTTTTTCTCCTGCTCAAATTGCACAATTTCAGTGGGACTCATAAGAGGCAACACAATTTTCTTGCCCTTATGCATGAGAGTATACTTATTAGATCGACCATGGTGAATAGCATTAGTATCAAACTCCCAAGGACGTCCCAACAAAAGAGAGCAAGCATCCATAGGTACCACATCAAAATCAGCAAAATCATGATAAGAACCAATGGAAAAATGTATTCTTGTTGTTTGGGTTACCTTTACCTTACCATTGTTGTTAAACCATTGAATGTGATAAGGGTGGGGATGCTCCCGTGTGGTCATCCCAAGCTTCTTGACCACCTCAACATTCACCAAATTATTGCAGCTACCACCATCAATGATGGTATGTACATGGCAGTCCTTGACGACGAGAAACAAGTTGAAAAGGTTGTGACGTTGGAGGTTGTCGTCCTCTCGAACCGTGGCACTCAAAGCTCGCTGCACAATCAAAGTCCTATAGGTGTCGGTTGCAGATGTACCAAGAACCTCCTCAGGACCATCACCCGAACCTGAAATGTTAGTTGCAATGATATTTTCATCTTCAATATCAAAAGCACTAACATATCCACCATCAGCAGTGGCAATGATCGCCCGTTTGCTGGGGCAATCTCGTTGCATATGGCCAGGTCCCTGGCAGCGGTGGCACTTGATGTCGGAGGTGCGACTTGTCGAAGCGTGTGCAGCCGCTTGTGCTGCAACGTCTGGAGGCATCTGCGACTTGCTGTTATCTTGTCCCCGTGAAGTAGAAGGTGTGGTGCTGCTGCGTACAACACTAGTGGATGGTGGTGTAGAAGCACGTACGCTCGAGGAGGGCGCTGCTTTGGATGGCACTGGAAGCTGTCGTGGCGTGAAGGTGTTGTTCCGCCACTGTTGTTGGCGACCCTGCACTTCATTTTCTGCTACCATAGCAAGTTGAAATAAACGTTGAATAGAATGATATTCCTTGTAGTCAACTATGTCATGGATCTCACGCCGCTAGCCCCCATAAAACCAAACAATTTGGTCTTCCTGATCCTCAACTACCCCACAACGAAGCATAAATTTTTGCAACTCTTGGTAATACTCTTGGACAGTCATGTCACCCTAATCAAAGCGTTGCAATTTCTTAAGAAGATCACATCTATATGAAGGAGGAACAAACCTAGCGCACATCTCTTCTTTTAACGCAGCCCATGTTTGTGGTGCATTACATTTATTGACAAGTTCATTCCACCAAATTATAGCAAAATCTTTAAACTCACTAGTGGCTTGTCTAACTCTATGTCGCTCAGGAACAAGATGAGAGCTAAATTTTTGTTCTACCGTCATCTCCCAATCCAAGTAAGTCTCAGCATCATAAGATCCATAAAATGGTGGAATAGAAAACTTAATCTTAGCATAAGGATCATTATCTTGTTCAAGAGCATGAGGACGAGGTCTACCTCCCATACCTTGATGATTTCGTCGAGGGCGACGGCGCTGCTGTGCATCAACCTCATCGTTATTGAAGTCATCCTCAGTGTCGTAGTGAGCATGTGCATCGCATCAAGGATGATAGAGGGTGTAGCTTGTTGGGGAAGACGAGTCTCCATCTCGTCCAACCTTGTGTTCAGACAAGCAACACTTGTATGGAGCCTCTGAAAGGTGGCTGTTGTAGTAGTCTGGTAATTGTTGAAAGCTTCGGTCATCGCCCGCATCATGTCCCTTAGTTCCATATGGGACACACACTCATCATCATCCGGAGGTGTAGAACCAGAGGTCTTATCCATGGGCTTCTTTCCTGTCATTGTTAGTACAAAACAAAACGAAGACAAAAAGATCGTGAAGAACCCTATTACTACGCTCTCTGAAGTGGAAGTGGAAAATCGATCAGTAAGATGCGTCTTACCCCGCTCTTACAAGTTTCTTACCAGCACCACAGGTGGCCAACAGTGACCGGTGTGAAGCTAGCAGAGAGTGGGTGTGATTGCAGAGGTTACCTATTCCGCTCGAGAGAAGGTGGAGTTTGGAAGACTCAAATGCAATATATGTACGTGGCACACAAGTTAGTAACAGATAGCAATGCTGAATAAGTGTCCAAAGAATTTCACCTAGTTGCTGGCATAAGAATGTATTAGAACAGTTGTGGCAACAAGCAAGGACAAGGATGAATGATGAATAACAACAAGGATAATATCAGCAAGTATCCAGCACTCACACGGGAACAGAACAACATGAAAACCCCTTAGCCTCCTGTTTTTGTCTGGAAGCACTAGTAGAAATCAAAATCCTTTTTTTCTCTTTATTTTTTTGATATTTTTTTCTCAAGCAGGGGCACAAGAATAGAAACAGCACCAAGTATTAGCTCAAACCGATGAAAGATGTGATCGGTACAAATTCAGGAGCGATTGAAAAAACTGGTGCTGGAACTTCGAGGTTCAAAACAAGGGACTTCTTAATTTTTTTTAATTTTTTTGAAAACGCCGCGACCTGCGTATGAGGTGTATCGTATGTGGATAAAAGATGCGCCTCAATCGGAGTTCTGAGCGAAAAGTTATGCCCGTTTTAAGGAGGATACCCCGAATCAGATTTTGGCGGTGCTGGAACTGCAACAGAAACGAATCGGTGGATGGAAGTTTTTTTGTAGATTGGTTTTTTGTAGATGGCAGCGGATGGAAGAAACAAAACTGAACCAAAAAAATTCTAAACCAGCAACCACACTCAACCTAGGACAAGAACTCAGAACTATGGACTCCGAAACGAAATTGTGCAAAAGGCTGAGCGGGGGTTGAGGTCAGGGAAAGTAAAAATTTTTGTGGCTTTTTGTGGACGATAGGACTGAAACAAAATAAATCTAAAAGGCACACAAGTATACCTCACGGTGAACCTGGAAATATGATACCAATTAAGCATAATAAAGGGAATGAAAATGTCATTGCCGATGCGTTATCTAGGCATTATACCATGCTGTCCCAACTTGATCAAAAAAACTTTGGTTTGGAAACAATAAAAGCATTATATCCTACTGATTTGGACTTCAAAGATGCTTTTGAAAATTGTAGAGAAAGAAGAATTTGGAATAAATATGTGCTGCGAGAGGGTCTCCTCTATCGTGCTAACAAGCTATGTGTTCCAGCTAGCTCCGTTCGTCTATTACTTTTGCAGGAAGCACATGGAGGAGGTTTGATGGGACATTTTGGAGTGAAGAAAACTGAAGACATTCTGTCCACATACTTCTTTTGGCTAAATATGAGGCGCGATGTCGATCGCTACGTGTCACGATGCACTACTTGTAATAAAGCTAAGTCTCGCCTTAACCCACGTGGTCTTTATATGCCTCTTCCTGTTCCTGGTGTACCTTGGGAGGATATTTCTGTGGACTTTGTTTTGGGATTGCCTAGGACTAAGAGGGAGAGGGATAGTATTTTTGTACTTGCTGATCGTTTCTCCAAAATGGCACACTTTATACCTTGTAATAAGAATGATAATGCCTCACACATTGCTGATTTATTTATGAAGGAAATTGTTCGTTTACATGGTGTGCCAAATACCATTGTTTCTAATCATGATGCAAAAATTTTAAGTCATTTTTGGAGAACTTTGTGGTATAAATTGGGAACCAAGTTGCTGTTTTCAACTACATGTCACCCACAAACGGATGGACAAACTGAGATAGTTAATCGTACTTTATCTACTATGTTGGTGGCTGTCCTGAAAACAAATTTGAAGTTGTGGGAGGAGTGTTTACCACATATAGAATTTGCTTACAACAGATCCGTTCACTCCACAACAAAGGTAAGTCCATTCAAGGTAGTGTATGGTTTCAATCCCCGTGCTCCTATTGATTTACTACCTTTGCCTCCTTCTGAAACTATAAATTTGGATGCTACACAACGATCTGAATTCATTCTTAAGATGCATGAAACTACAAAGAAAAATATTGAAATTAGGAATGAGAAGTATAGGATTGCAGGTAGTAAAGGTAAAAAGGAAGTAAAACTTGAACCGGGTGATTTGGCGTGGTTACATTTGAGAAAAGAGCGATTTCCTGACTTGAGAAAATCTAAACTTATGCCGCGAGCTGCTGGTCCTTTTAAGATTGTTGAAAAGATTAATTATAATGCATATAAGCTTGAATTGTCTCCCGATTTTGGGGTTAGTCCTACATTTAACATTTCAGATTTGCGACCGTACTTGGGAGAAGAAGATGAACTTGAGTCGAGGACGACTCCAATTCAAGAGGGTGAGGATGATGAGGACATCACAACAGCGGAGACACGTATTGAAATGCATGGACCAATCACAAGAGCACGAGCACGGTTAATAAATCAGCAGGTGAACTCCCTCCTAACTTCTTTTGCATGTGAGTTTGAGAATAGATTGCCATGTGATGATTTAATTGTTATTAGGAATAATGGAGAAGATGAACAAGTGAATGAAAGAGTCTTTGGGAGTGTGGAGAACCAGCTGGGACGTCCACAAGTTGATGGAAGCAGTTTACAACTCAGACTCATGTTCAACTCGGAGTCCAGGAGCAGTCCACCTTAAAACAGACGTCCAGGAGGCATATGAACTCCATCTTCGACGTTCTACACATGCACAGAAAGAGGAGAAGATAAACTTTCCAATGGTTCTGGTCGCATCTGATAATTCCTCCTTAGTCATTGGGAATCGTTGAAACAATCGAGTCCAGATTGCTGTCCGGTGCTGCGCCACCGAATCGGGCCTTTGGGCCTTATATCCCGTAAGAGTCCATTAGGGATGCGTCTAATCGTGTTTTGGCCAAACCCTAGCCTTTAAATATTGCAGCCGCCGGTCATATTCGGTGGGTTTCACTTAGATCAATAATATCGCCATTCTACGGTTTGTGAGACCCCAACTTCGCGATTTCAGATCGTGTCTTCGACGTTCTTGCTCGTGTTCTCGGTTGCACTTGTAGGGATTAGCCTTCTTGGTGAGGTCAATTGTGTGCAGCACAGTTTATAACCAACGGAGCCATGGTGTAGTGATTGCAGGGGTACTCGAACCGCTCGAGTGCCGCGGATCATCAACGTCGAGTTCTCCACACCAATCAACTTACCTTTGGAAAGATCGGGCCTACACCAACTAGTGCTAGCACCCAGCCGACAGTGGCTAGGACCTTGACGCGGTTTCCGAGCATAGTGAGGGCAAGAGGCCAGCTGCGGCACAAACGTACCACTTCAAGAGGCTCCTCGAGAGGCCATACAACAACCACACCAATCCAGTCAAGCATGCCCTAAAGTATTGTACCCTCCCAAAGTGCTTCATTAGCAAGGAACCTGGTGCTACGCGCTACAAAGGCATGAAGCCCATCGAGTCAATCCCCAAGCCCAACGAACAACCTTGCCCATGCCGAAGGGCTGTCCGTTGATGGTTGGTACTTCACAAATTAAAGAGTATTTGTTTGGTAGCACAGAGAAACCGTTGTAGCACTTCCCCTTAAAGAGTATTCCCAAGGGTATCAAATCCAAGGAACATGTGTGATATCTCCTAACTTGTTCTTCCAAGGACACACATTTTGTTTGGTAGGTACGGATTTAAGAGGAATTCAATGGTTTGATTCTAAGCCACAACATCCTATGATAGATACTTGCTTCGAGCACTGGTTTACCTCTAGCAAAACCAAGACAATTTCCGCTAAGAGCCTATAGCGTAGCCGAACATGGAGGATTACTAAGGACATATAGGGTTGTCACCACCTACTGCCTACCCTTTCAATCCGTGGGCCTATGAGATATCCACTAATGAGTCTTAATATAAGCACCACACTTAAGTTTTAATTCACAGCTCTAATAGTGTCAACAGCAAAGCTACAACTAGAGCCTCAAATGAATTAAAGCAGTGAACCTACAAGCGGCTACGAAAGCAAACTACTATGGAATAGAAATCAACTTGTATTGAATTGACAAAAGTTTCTTACTCAATTCCGGCAAAATTTTCGTAGAGTTACAAATGTGGAAGAGGGACTTGACAAGCCCAAGCCAGCTCCTCCTAGCTCCTCCTCACTCTCCTTCTCCTTGGCTGGCCACTTGGGCAACACTAACCCTTTGGAGCGGTATTCCAATCTTAAACTTGTGGTGTGTGAAGTGCAGGAGTGAGAGGGGTTTTTTATACATCAGTTGCTCCTCCTCACTCTCCTTCTACTTGGCTGGCCACTTGGGCAACACTAACCCTTTGGAGCGGTATTCCAATCTTAAACTTGTGGTGTGTGAAGTGCAGGAGTGAGAGGGGTTATTTATACATCAGTTGAGTCGGTTTGGCACCACAATTAGTATGTGAATCAATTGTTACCACCATCAGAAAGCCTCCAGAGGGTGCCACGTGTTGGCTGACCGAGTTTGGCGCCCAGACCATGTTGCCTGAGCCAGGGGGTCGACCAACCTGGTCGTAGCCCCTCCTCTGCTGTGCTTTCTCGGGATGGCTGAGTGGTGGGCCGAGATCCCCTTCCCGCATGAATCGACATTGGACCCCCACGTCTGGGAATGGGTCCAAGGATCCATGTGATGCCATGTGTCATAGTTTGATTGCTCAAAAGGTAACTTTTTGGATTGCTCCGTGCATTCTTGGGAATTTTGGAGCTTAATTCACCAGCATGCAAATAGACACTAGCACATGTGAAAATTGTTAGTATTAACCCATACCTCAATGTTGTGTTCTTAGTTTTATAATTTCTATGCGATGAATTGATAGTTGTATTTAGCATTTAAGGACTGTCAACAAACTCCCACACGCTTAGTCCTTTGCTCATGCTCGAGTGAAGGAAAGAAGAACTGACTGCCAAGATAAAACTTTTTTGCTATGAATATGAAAGAAGTATACAAGTTATTTTAATCCATACCTTTGTTCATGAATCTTTTTTTATGTTGCTACCACATCATCTTGAGCATTTGAGAGGTGGAACAGTTGGTTGCATTTCACCCGAACTTCATCTTGCTGAAATAACTTCGAAAATTGCTATATTATGAATGCCAAAAGGATTATGCCTTTTTCCTCTAAATTAGATTCTCTCAATTCAATCAAAGTGTATGAATCCTCACCTTGGCATATTTTTGCCACTTTTGTCCCTACAACTAAATATGGCTTTTTGTGGAGATTGGTAGGGATAAAGGGTAGCACACTTGCAATTCATATACTACTAAGTGAAAAACGAGATCCATATAAGAAGACCACGTAAATAAAAACCCAACGACTAAGGAAATTCTTGTGCACATGTTATGGATGGTGGATGATGAATGATGACTACTCCCATTTGATCGCTCTCTTTTTTAGCATGGATGAAGGATGGCTACTTATTAACTCTCTCTCTCTCTCTCTCTCTCTCTCTCTCTCTCTGTTTTTATTCTTTTTTAGAGCTCTTATAGCCATGCCTTATACTTCTTTTTGTGCATCTTTTATTAAAAGAGAATTTTGCAAAAATTGATGTTGGATGGATGAAAATTAAGGAAATATTGTGGGGTGCACATGAAATTCCTAATCAAGGATTTCACGCAAGTCACTCCATCGAGTCAAGAGTTTGAAAAAGTTCAATGAAAAATGCAACGTGGCATATGCATGTTGTTTTCAATATTTGTATCATATTGCCTTGGTGGGTATTTAATTCCAATGAGAGAGGAAGGCGAAACCTCAAGACTTCAAAATTGTGCAAAAATCAAAATTAATTTCAAGCAAGGATGGTTTTATCCATGGGTTTATTTTCCTCACCATATCACAATAATAAAAAACTTAGATGATATATTGTCCTAGATTAATCATTTGGGTCCAGAAACATGGTAGTGAAATCAAAATACAAGGTATACTAATATCGTATTTAAGCAAATTGCATTGTTCAATTTAATTTGAGTTGATTTTAAAGAGATTTTATGTGAATGCATAAAAGTTTTTGACTTAATTCGTGGTGATCCAAACTGATGCTATGTATGGAAACGGGGCAGAGGGGGGCTACCACCAGGTTGGCCGAACCAGGGGCTCGATCAAGTTCTGGCTCACTCCTCTGGTGCCCAGCTTCATCGTTTTGTCTCTCGTGTTTGTTTGCAATGTGTTCTCAATTGAAATGTATAATTTATACGTCATGAAATCGTGGACGGACTCCTCCCCACACCTCCTCCAGGAAACTTTATTGGACACAAAATAAACTAAAAGGGAAACTTTACTGGTGTTATATTAACCGGTAAGTTGACTTTATTGAATAAAAATTAGCGGATAGCGGTGCTTACATTATTGAATTACAAAAGTTGGAATAAAAACAAAATAAAGCAAACCAAGAAGTAAGCACCCAAGGCCTAATGGGACTTCTACTCATGATGCCTTGTAGATGTCAGACATCCCTACAGCCTCGCATAAGTGTTTGACTTTGGAACTTATTCCACGACGGACACCATATATCACCTCCTTAAGGGCCCTAGTGTCATCTTTGAGTTCCGCCCTCTTAATGCGTGCTTCGGTCACCGTTCTAGCTTTTTGTTCTTCAAACAAAGATTTGCTAGTTCCTTTTCTAGCTGCATTGCATCGACACAAGGAGATTTCTCATCACTGCTTTAAAATTGGCCTGGAGGCCTTTTTCTTGCAGGTGGTGAGAGGTGGTGCCTCACCCTGGAGGGAGATGAACCAATCGACTCCTACATGGCCAAGTTGTCCACACACTTGTATAAACTTTTTCCATAACCCTTCGGTGTTCTCACACCGCAGATTATGAAAGGTCGTTCATCGGTTCTGATGAGCTGCGAGTTGGCGACTTGTAGTGGTGGCTCACTACGTCGCCCTTGTTCTTTGGCTCGAGCGTGCCGGTGTACTTCTCGCCAGGCTGAAGCGTGGGATGGACTTCATCTCTTCCACGGAAAAGACGAGCCGTGATGGGTTTGAAAGCTAACGTTGATGGACATCACGTCAGAGTCTACAACTTTATCGGTGCTCTACAAGAAGAGAGCGAGCGAGCCATGCTGTGACAAGTAGAGCTGCGCCCATAGGGCATCCCAAGTATCATGATCGCGGCGAGAGGTGCCACATCCAATGCCGTGGTGGATTCAATAGATAATGTGGCTCCGTTGTTGGCTTGTGTTGGCTCCCCACTAAGGTTGAATGTGGAGCTGGAGGATACGTGGGGGACGATGTCCTTGCCTGCGATGGTAGATGGAACTTGTTGGAAAATGGAAGAGGGTGTTTCTTTTCTAGAACGGTGCAATTTACCCATTTGTTTGTGGCTTTTTAATATCGCGTAGGCAGAGATCCAATCTATCGCACTGAGGGTTCTATTGTGATAACATGGCGGAGATCAACCACGAAAACTGAACCGATACGGCGCCAACCAGTGGTCGGCCGAACCTAGGGTTTGACCGACTTGGGATGAGCCTCGTTTGGGTTGCTGTTTCTCGGGGCATCATAGGCCATAGACTTTGAGGAATTAGGTGAAATTTTAAAGAACGACATGAAAATCGATTAAATTTAGCACATTGACTTCTTTTTCCAAATCCTCGTGGGAATATGTAAAGATTTTTAGACGGTGGTAATTCACCTTTAATAGATGGCCTTCATCATCTTGCAGGGTGATCTTGGAGTGTGATGGCTCCATGAGATGAAGTTTCTATCATGGTAAATGGTCCTTTCCAGTTACTTCATAATTTCCTCTGTCCAAAGATCTATACCTTGGAGTTAAAGAGAAGAACTTTATCTCCAGGCTTAAACTCTTTTGGCGTAATCCTTTTTCATACCATCTCTTAGTTCTTTTCTTACAGATTTTGACACTATGATATGCCTTACCCCACCATTCCCCAAGTTTGCAAATTTGCCTCAAACGATGCTTCCTAACCTCGATAAGATTCATGTTCCATTGTTTTATGAACCAACGAGCTCCATGTTCGAATTCTACAGGGAGATGGCAAGTCTTCCCATAGAAAAGTTGGAATGGAGACATGTGTGACACCCAGTTCCGAAAATGAACCTAGTGAACGCATATGTGTGCCCAGGACGTTCAACACACATATAAGAGTGCATTCACAAAAGGATATACAGAAAATTACCACAGAACAAGATTAATTAACCAAATTCTATTACACAAACCATATTATCCTCGAATACAAGCTCTAATGAATATTAATTACAAGTTTTGAACTGATGCAGCAGAAATAAATTAATTAAGCAAACTAAGCAAAAGAGATAGCTCAACTCCAGTAACACCACAGGCGAAGCTAACGGCAGACATGGCCTAAAACTTTGCATTATCCTCAGGACACTCCCAACTATCACCTGAAACTATTGGTGGGGGGGGGGGGATTGCAAGGGTGAGTAGATGTCGTACTGTGCAAGGTTGGAAAGTATGGCATGTGGCTGATTCAAATGACAAATATAATAGTGGTTGAGTGCTGAAAAGTACATTAAAACATTTGAAAAGCAATATATTATATTTACGTGAAGTAAACCCATCATAAACCCATCATAACCCATCATTACCAAACCATAACCATCGCATAACCATCCCAATAACCAAATTTCCTCTAATCATGTTAGGGTCCAGGTTGCTCATAACCGGGAGCATAGCTATCATGATAGTTTTAGACACACTCTGCAGAGGTTGTACCGCTTTACCCACGTGTTTGTGATTTCATGACCCGTCGGCGACTAAAAAACCTCCCTTTCGCCAATTACACTTCCTTTGGTGTATGGCCAAGAGATCACAAAATAGCCTTTACAAAGGTATTACTAGCCTATTTAGACCCCACTGAGGTTTCACCGGTGGCGATGTCTCTAACTGAGCACATCTTCAACCAAGGGCCCCCTCTTGAGCCATTCGGATCCCAGGGTAGTCCCACCAATCATCAACAAACCCAATACGACTACCCCTTCCCCGAGCATCCATAATGGTCCAAATAGCACTGGCAAAGCCCTAATTAATCAACTACGCCGCACCCATACTTGGCCTCGTGGTGGCAATGTGAATCCTGGATGGTCGCTCCATGAACCGATCCTTAGATCTAAAGCAAGCAACCACCATGACATACAACCTGTCCACATACCAGGCTTGCTTAGATCACCCATTACCATGTTAACCATTGTCTCATTAGTGCATAATTAAGTAGTATAGTATTTTCCCATCCCAATTAATTAAGCGATGCAAAAGGTAAAAACCCTTCCCGACTCTCTACCAGGTATTCCAGGTGACAAGGGTGGTTAAACAAAGCTAGTCAACTTCCTATCATAGGGTTCCCATCAAATTGACACAAACATGCAATTTTGCAAACAAAACATTTATTTCAAAACAGGATCAATATGCTTCAAGCACACTTGCCTTACTCAGACGGATAGGGTTGCTCAAGTGCTTCAAAGTCTTGATTCTGGAAATCCTCGTACACGACCTCTTGAGCACTTCCCTCTACTCGTGATCACACATAAAAAGAATACATACGAATCAACATGATGCACACATACTAATCAACATGTGATGACATGTATGCATGCAACGTTCAAAAATTAATTAACTACGGTTGTTTATTAATTAGATGCAACTAGTTCATACGTGTTCATATGAGTTTATGGGGGTCTTAGCGAGAATTAATGCTGCTAAAATAAAATTATGGTGCAACTATGATTAAATTATGTCTACTAGATTTAATACGTCGTTGAAATTCGCATCGGAAAAATGAATCCTACAGTAGACGCGATGGCTTCAAAGATCGCGGGACGAAGACGACTAGTAGACGAAGTGGATGGCGCAACGGTCCTCCAACAGCACGACGACGACGACGATCTCCGACGGACGACGGCACCCTCCTCTTTTTCTTCCTCTTCCTTCCCTTTTTTTCCCCCCTTTTCTTCCTGACGGTGCCTCTGTTCTTCTCTTTTCTTCTACCGGCGGCTAGGGCTTTCTGGGCGGCGATGTGGTTCTGGTGTCGGGAAAATACGAGGCTACGGTGGTTTTATAGGGGGCAGGGCACGATCGATCGACCAGGGACTGAGTCCCAGTCGACCTCGGTCGCATGGCTGACCCGGCTCGAGAATTTGTGCGCGGGGCGCACGCGGGGGGCCAAGGCGTGGGGCTGGTGGGGTCGCGCGGCGCGTGCCACGCGGGCTCACGCGGGTGGGCGCGCTGAGTGGGCCGGCCGCTCGACCTGGCCGGTAGTTGCCCCCTTTTTTTTCTTTTTTATTTATATTTACTTATATTTTCTTTTTTTTTTATTTTTTTATCTTGAATTATATATTTTTTCTATCTGTTTATTATTTATATTTTTATACTTATGTTAATATTTGTTATTTCCATATTATTTGTTATTTACATATATATATGTTTCATTATTGTTATATATATCTCTATCATTCATTATTATTCATTTTTCTTCTATTAGAAATTTTCTTTCCTAATTACTTTTCTACTGTATAAAATTTCTAATTTGATTTTAATATATCTAGTAACTTAGTATATGCCTAAATGTGAATGCATGTGCATAGACGATTTAGTTTATTTTATTATTCTTGTTAACTATAGTTTCTTCTTCCATATTATCTTTTTTGTTTTCTTTTATTTCTTTTCTTCCATATTCGTTATGCTAATTTAATTTCTTTTATTGTACTTACTCTGGTAAATAAATTTCTTTTATCTTATTTATTTTGGTAATAAATTTTCAATATATGAGAATGAAGGCAAAATGCAAAATGCAATATGAGATGCATATATTTTATATTTTTATTTATAAAAACAATTTCCTCCCATTATTAACTCTAAGTTCCCATTTATGTTTTTAATTTGCCGAAACTTGAAAATCAGGGTGTTACAATTCTACCCCCCTTAAAATGAATCTCGCCCTCGAGATTTGGATAGGTCGAAGAAGAGATTTGGAAATAAAAATTAGCCAAGTTTGAAAATTTTTGGGATGTTACATTGTACCCCCCATAAAGGAATCTCGCCCTCGAGATTCGGATGAATTAAAGAAGAGATGAGAAAATCCTTGATAATATCTTCATGCGTCCATGTAGCTTCATCTGGGGTTATGAATCTTCTTGTAGTGCCAATCTTCCACGGAAGTAGAGACAGGAATGAAGATAGAAGAGATCCCAACCTATATGCATGCATCAAGGGATATGAAACTAAACAACTAACTATACTAGCCTATATGGACATGGCAATGCTAAAGCACCCCAAAATCCTCTATTAAGCATGCAAGCACACAAAGCAAGCATTACATAGCAAACAACACACCAACAAATCACAGCGTTTCCTGAGTGCTTCTATGTGCTCTAAAGTGTCCACTCTATCTAGGTTGCGTCCTACGGTCAACCTGTGGCTCTGATACCAATCTGTGACACCTGATTCTGAAAATGAACCAAGTGAACGCATATGTGTGCCCAGGATGTTCAACACACATATACGAGTGCATTTACAAAAGGATATACAAAAAATACAACAGAACAAGATTAATTAACCAAATTCTATTACACAAACCATATTATCCTCGAATACAAGCTCTAATGAATATTAATGACAAGTTTTGAACTAATGCATCAGAAATAATCTAATTAATCAAACTAAGCAAAAGCGATAGTGCAGCTCCAATAACACCACAGGCGAAGCTGACGGTAGACACGGCCTAGAACACCGCATTATCCTCAGGACACTCCCAACCATCACCTGAAACTGTTGGTGGGGGGGGGGGGGGGGCAGAGGATTGCTAGGGTGAGTACATGTCGTACTCAGCAAGTGTGGAAAGAATGACATGTGGCTGATTCAAATGACGAATATAATAAAGGTTGAGTGCTAAAAAGTACATTAAAACATTTGAAAAGCAATATATTATATGTATGTGAAGTAAACCCATCATAAACCATATAGTCATCATATTACCAGTCCATAATTCATTACCATCATCCATATACCAGATTTCACCATTGCCAATAACCATATTCAATACCAGAAATTAATCCATTAACCATTACCAAACCATAACCATCCCAATAACAAAATTTCCTCTGATCATGTGAGGGTCCAGGTTGCCCATAACTGGGAGCACGGCTATCATGATAGTTTTAGACACACTTTGCAGAGGTTGTACTGATTTACCAATGTGTTTGTGATTTCATCAGCCGTCGGCAACTAAAGAACCTCCCTTTCGCCAATTACTCGTCCTTTGGTGTATGGCCAAGAGATCAGAAAATAGCCTTTAAAATGTGATTACTAGCCTATTTAGACCCCAATGAGGTTTTAACGGTGGCGATGTCTCCAAGTGAGCACATCCTCAACCAAGGGGCCCCTCTTGAGCCATTCGGATCCCAGGGTTGTCCCACCAATCATCAACAAACCCAATCCGACTACCCCTTCCATGAGCATCCTTAATGGTCCAAATAGCACTAGCAAAGCTCTAATTAATCAGCTACGCAGCATACATACTTGGCCTCGTGGTGGCACTATAAATCCTGGATGGTCGCTCCACGAACTGGTCCTTAGATCTAAAGCAAGCAACCACGATGACATCCAACCCGTCCACATACCAGGCTTGCTTAGATCACCCATTACCATATCATATTAACCAGTTCATGTTAACCATAGTCTCATTAGTGCATAATTAGGTAGTATAGTATTTTCCCATCCCAATTAATTAAGCGAAGCAAAAGGTAAAAACCCTTCCCGACTCTCCACCAGGTATTCCAGGTGACATGGCTGGTTAAACAAAGCTAGTCAACTTCCTATCATAGGATTCCCATCAAATTGACACAAGCATGCAATTTTGCAAACAAACATTTATTTCAAAACAGGATCAATATGCTTCAAGGACACTTGCCTTGCTTCAACGGATAGGGTTGCTCAAGCGCTTCGATGTCTTGGTTCTGGAAATCCTCGTACACAACCTCTTGAGCACTTCCTTCTACTCGTGATCACACATACAAGAAAATACATACAAATGAACATGATGCACACATACTAATCAACATGCGATGACATGCATGCATGCAAAGTTCAATAATTAATTAACTACGATTGTTTATTAATTAGATGCAACTAGTTCATACGTTTTCATATGGGTTCATGGGGGTTTTAACGAGAATTAATGCTGCTGAAAATAAAATTATGATGCAACTACAATTAAATTATGTCTACTAGCTATAATATGTCGTTAAAATTCACATCAGAAAAATGAATCCTACCGTAGACGTGATGGCATTGAAGATCGCGGGACGAAGACGACGCGTTGACGAAGTGGATGGCACAACGGTCCTCCGGCGGCACAACGACGACGACGATCTCCAACGGACGACGGCACCCTCCTCTTTTCCTTCCTCTTCCTTCCCTTTTTTTCTCCCCTTTTCTTCCTGGCGGCGCCTCTATTCTTCTCTTTTCTTCTACCGGTGGCTAGGGCTTTCTAGGCGATGCTGCAGTTCTAGTGTCAGGAAAATACGAGGATACGGTGGTTTTTATAGGGGGCAGGGCACGATCGATCGACCAGGGACTGAGTCCCGGTCGACCTCGGCCGCACGGCCGACTCGGCCCCAGACTCGGGGAGCGGGGCCAGGGCGCGCGGCTGGTGGGGTCGCGCGGCGCGTGTCGCGCGGGCTCACGCGGGTGGGCGCGCTGGGTGGGCCGGCCGCTCGGCCTGGCCGGCGGTTGCCCCCTTTTTTCTTTTTTTATTTATATTTACTTATATTTTCTTTTTTTTTGTTTTTTTATCTTGCATTATATATTCTTTTCTATTCGTTTCTTATTTATATTTTTTAATACTTATTTCAATATCGGTTATTTCGATATTATTTGTTATTTACATATACATATATATATGTTTCATTATTGTTATATATGTCTCTATCATTCATTATTATTCATTTTTCTTCTATAATAAATTTTCTTTCCTAATTACTTTTCTATTGTAGAAAACATCTAATTTGATTTTAATATAACTAGTAACTTAGTATATGCCTAAATGTGAATGCATGTGCATAGACGATTTAGTTTATTTTATTATTCTTGTTAACTATTGTTTCTTCTTCCATATTATCTTTTGCATTTTATTTTATTTCTTTTCTTCCATATTCGTTATGCTAATTTAATTTCTTTTAATGTACTTACTCTGGTAAATAAATTTCTTTTAGTTTATTTATTTTGGTAATAAATTTTCAATACATGAGGATGAAGGCAAAATGAAATATGCAATATGAGATGCATATATTTTATATTTTTGTTTATAAAAACAATTTCCTCCCATTATTAACTCTAAATTCCTATTTAAATTTTTAATTTGCCGAAACTCGAAAATCAGGGTGTTACAACATTCCAATTGTTGTCTTGTATGCAGTTTGGTATGCCCACAATGCATCTGGTAGTTTATGCTTCCAACCCGTTCCCACTTCCAAGACGGCCTTTTGCAGAATATTTTTGATCTTCTTATTGGACATTTTTGTCTGACCACTTGTTCGTAGGTGGTATGGAGTAGCAATGTTATGCTAGACTCCAAGCTCCGTTAGAATGTTCTGGAAGGTCTTATCAATGAAATGAGACCCTCCATCACTTATGATCATTCGAGGAGTGCCAAAGCGTGGAAAAATAATCTCATGAAATATTTTCCTAGCTTGCTTGGAGTCAGCATTTTTGCAAGGCAATGCCTCTATCCCTTTTGATACATAACCACTGGCCACCATAATATACTCGCAATACTAGGACTTTGGAAAATGTCTCATGAAGTCAATACCCCACACATTGAATAATTCGACATGGAGATTATATGTGAGGGGCATGGTCATTACGAGGAGTGATTTCTCCATGCTTTTGGCATTTCCAGCATCGCAAATGAATTCTTTGGTATCTTCATACATACAAGGCCAATAGAATCCACTTTGCTAGATCTCTGTCTGAGTACGGTAAACCCCGGAATCGCCTCCATAGGGGCCCGCATGGCATTTTTCAATGATTTTGGTGCCTTCAATTGTGGGGACACACCTTCTAAGAAGGCTATTAGCACATACTCGATAGAGATATGTATCGTCCCATAGGTGTGTTCGACTTTCATAAATGAGTTTCTTTTTATTCTCCAATGGCGGTACGTACCCCGTGACCATGAAGTTCACGATATCCGCATACCAAGAGTGAGAATTGGTCACCTTGAGCAACATGTCATCATGTAGGAAGTCATTATTGGGTACTGTCGACTGTTGGAGTCGGCAGATCTCCTGACACTACTAAAGTGTTGAAGGAGTTTGTAGTTCGGTGTGGGCGCGCGGAGACTCAAGAAGGTGAATCACGATTGGACACGAGAGACATAGTGGTTTACGTGGTTCGGGCCGCCTGAGCGTAATACCCTACTCCACGGGTGTGTGGTGGTGTATTAGTTTATGTATGAAAGCTCACGTCAATGCGTGTGTGCCTGAGAGCGTTCGAGAGCCTTCTTTTCTTTCCGTGTATCGTCGGTCTGTCCTTTTATAGTACAAGGACAAACCGTTACAAGTTAGCCTGGCCCGACATGTGGCCCCGGCGGTTACTAGTATTGATACACGATTAATTGTTGTTAATAACCCTGTAACGGGCTCCGACAGTGCCGTTACAGGTGTTAAGATTGTCCGATTAAGTGTCATTAACATGGAATTAATGACAATTAATCGGGTCTTGAAGTCCGCGGCTATCCTTTGAAGATTCGGAGTCATTACAATGTCTTCCGGAGGTTTGAGGCGGCCAGCTCCGACGTTTGGACACGTGGCAGCTCCGGAGCTTGCTTGTGGGAAGCGGGAAGCTCCGGGGTGGCCTGGCACGTGTCAGGTCCGGAGCTTCTCTCGGTCAGGGGTTAAGTCCGGAGGTGCCGTTTCGGTACCTAGCCCGGAGCTTCACCCTTGTGGGTAGTAGCTCCGGTCTGGCAGTACACCTGGCAACCTAGGGGTTAACCATGTTGGAGAAGCAGGTCCGGTTATGTCTGACAAGTGGGCCTCCGAGGGTCTTCAATTTGAGTAGACGTCCTTCCCTTGAGATCTTTGTAACCTCAGGGGGTGTATGGTTTTTAGGGTACCGACAGTGGCCCCCTGGACCTACCTCCGAGGAAAGTCACCGAGGTGAAGTCATTCCGTCGGAGGTGGGTCCATACTCGCGACTATTGAACTGGGTCTTCAAGGGTCTTCGGAGGTGCCGTTGGCGGGGCTTTACGGTTAAATCCCGACGCGTGGCGCACCTCAGGCGGCAGATAAGATCTTTGACGTGCGGATCTCTCGCAATTGAAGGTCGCCGGTTCCCGATACGAAAACCGTATCGGTTCCGTGCGCCTTGACAGGTCGCCGCCTTTGGGTTTCCCGCCTCGTGATGACAACTGTTCGCCTGGGTAAGAGCCTCGACTTGATCGTCAGGGTGGTCCCGGGCCCTCTTGTCATCGGCAGGGTTGAATTCTTGAGTAGTATCCTTGACTCCCCTGCAGTTTCCATCCAAGCGTTGCGAGGGCTTACTTAAGAAGGAAAGCGCACCTTCGGGAGTTCTTTACGCTTCCCATCTGTTCTTGCGCTCAACCTCCCAACTCGTACTTTGCTCCTCTTCTCTTGCCTAGCTGTGCTGCGATGGAGTTGGGTCTGCGTGAGAGTCGCTTGAAGACTGACAGCGATCTGAAGAAGGTCCGGGCCCTCATGGGGTGGTCTTCGGACTTCTTCAACCGCTCGGTCCGCGCCGGCGGAGAGCTCCCCTTTGAAAAGGAGCACGCTGGCGAGATGGTGTACTTTTCCTCGTACGCCATGGTGGGGCTGATCCCACCGTTTTCTTCTTTCTTCTTGATGCTGCTGGACTTCTATGGTCTGCAGCTGTACCACCTTGGCCCTCACTCCATTCTCCTTGTGTCCATCTTTGTCCACTTCTGCGAGATGTGGGTGGGCATCCCTCCCTGCATCGAGCTCTTCCGAACCTTCTTCACCGTCCACACCACCGGCCGAAGCAATGAGTATCTTGGCTTCTACTACTTTGTGAAGCGCAAGAAGTGCCCATTCAAGTACCTCCGGTCATTCCCTTCCGGGAAGTGGGATGACTGGAAGAAAGATTGGATAGTCGTCCGGGTGGAGGAGCATGAGCGGTTGGAGTTGCCAGACGGTCTGCCCGGCATTGACACGTCGGTATGGAGCGAAGTTCCAGTGCTGGCGGAAGATTTCGACCCTGTCCTGACCAGGATCCGCCAATGTGTGGAGGGAGGATTGACTCCCCAGGCGGTGTTCTGCAACTTCCTGTCCAACAGGTGGGTGCCGCTGAAGAGGAGGGAGAAGCTCGCCTGGGCCCTCAACAGCGTGATGGACGAGGACCGGGTTGAGACCGGGTTGAAGTCCAGCATGGTGGGGAAGACCTTGGAGTTTCACCTCAAGAAATTCCAGCACGACATCGACATTGACGGAGATTACTTGACTCCGCTGCCGGCCTTCCTCCCTCTGAACGTGGAAGTTGAGTTCAGCAGGGAGCTCCGGCGGACAATGCCCGCGCTTGACAACCTTGGTGTCGTCGAGAGAAGATCAACCACCCGGTTGGCGATCCCCGGGTTGTCCGAAGACGGCTCCGCCCCTGTCCCACATGCTGACGGAAGGTCCATCGGGCCTGCCACTTCCCCCGCGGTTCCCCCTCCTCAGGAAGGAAGATCCTCCGCCGCCGTGGCGACTGTCCCGTGGTGGGGTCCTTCCAGAACGTTACTGTTCCGGCGGTGGGATCCTCCCGGAGTGCGACTGTCCCCGTGGTGGATCCCTCCTGTGGTGCTAGCTCCGGGCGCGCGACTCCGGCATCTGGAGCGGTGAGGGCCTCCAGGTCCAGGAGTTCCTCCCGATCAAGGAGAGCTCCGACCCGGGAAACGCCCGCGGCTGTGGCAAGTCCTGGGAGTCCTCCCGGAGCTCCTACGCCGACCGTGGCCAGCCCGTATCGTCCGGAAAGAGGTTCCGCGCAAGCTAGTGCGGGAGCTTCCCAAGGTAATTTTTCTTTTTTACCTCGATTAACTTTTTAATTGTAGCATCTGTTTGCTCAATATCTTTGTTCTTCATCTGCAGCGTTCCCAAGAAGGGGAGTGAAGCTCCACCCTCAGCCACAGTGTCTGAGGCTGCGAGGGCTTCTGCTCCAGTCCCGGTGCCGCCCCAAGCGGAGGCTGCGACAGCTCCGGCGCCGGCTGTCGTGGTCATGGACCTCGACTCGTCTCCAGAAGTTCCCGTGGTAGCGCCGGACCACGGGAATGAAGATGCGCCAGCGGCACCCATCCCGGAAGTGGAAGCTCCGGGTCCTGGTGCTGCAGTAGTAGAAGCTCCGGCTGTTGAGTCAGAGGAAGTAGCAGTCCCGGCTTCGGAGCCGGAAAGTGCTGAAGCCCCGGCGATTGAGCCGGAGGTGGCTGAAGCCCCGACATGCGAGCCGGAAGTCAAAGTAGTTCCGGCAGTTGAGCCGGTTACTTCCGAAGCTCCGGCCGCAGAGCCGGTGATTGTTGGAGCGCCGGTCACAGAGCCAGCGGTTAAAGAGGCAAGGGAGCTTGAGCCTCCCTCAGAAGAGGTGTCCCGGCCGGAGCCAGTAGCGGCTCTTGCTCCGGAGGCGACGACGTCGATGGTACCTGTGGCAGAGCCAGGGTGCCTGAACGAAGTCGCCGGCCCCCCGCCTGAGGGGGCGAATGAAGACTTGGTGGCGGGACCTCCTTCGATGGCGACTGAGGCTGTCCCGGAGGAAGGCCTTAGCGCTTTGGAAGCTCGGGGTTCCACTCTCGTAGAGTGGGACCCAATTTTTGTATGTGAAGACCCGCTGGAACCAGCGGAAGAGATCCCAGCAGGTCCGGAGCCCATCTCGCTGTCAATGTCCATCGACAACGCCTGCCCTAGTCTACGTCAGGTCCAACTGGCCTTCTTCCACGACAGCAAGGCTATTGAAGAGGAGCGCCAAACCCTTAGGCGGTGGCGTAATCGGCTCCACTTCGAGACTAAGCTGGCGCAGTCGAGGCTTGCGGATGACAAGGAGTGGATCAAGCGGGAGAAGATCCGCCTGGAGCTCTGGGATAAGCTGCTGGACGAGAGGGAGAGCATGACTCACGCCCTCGATGCTCAATCCCGGGAGTTCCACGACCGAGCTAAGGCTGCTAACGACGCGACCAATGCTCGGTTTGATCAGCTCGAGGCCATCAGCACCGCACTCATCAAGCGCCGAGAGGCACTTGAAGGGAGGGAAAGACGGCTCGAGGACGAGGAGCAAAAACTCCTAGAGCTACGGGATGATGTCTTGCGACGGGAAGAAGAGCTCGCCGAGAAAACAGCTCTGGCGGACAAGGGCCTCGAGGAGCGCACTAAGAAATTGGAAGAGCGCTGCCTCGAGGAAGAGGAGAAGACCTGGGTGCGGGGGCAGGAACTCTATGAATACGAGTGTGCCATTGTCGCCCGGGAGAAGAAAGTGGAGGCTAGGGAGAAGGACCTGGTCGACCGCCGGAACAAGATCCACCTCCGGGAGGAGGAGCTCGGAAGACTTGAGAAGCGGGTTGCTGCGAAGATCCAGCAAAACGCCAAAGAAGTTGAGCGCCTCGCCCGCGAGAATTCGGAGCTGACGGCGGCCCGGAGATCCCTGGAAGAGATGAAGAACTTGAGGAAGGCGGACTCCCTGCAGATTTGGGAGTTCCTGGGCAAGGCCGACGACGCGCTGACGCCGATGGGTTTCAGCCCCGTGCACCCGGATGATCCGGAGCTGGAGCCGGACCTTGCGTTGCAAGCGTTGAGCGCCGCAGGCAGCAAGCTCTCCAAGGTGGGCGACGTCATCGCGGACCAGCTGGAGGTCGAGGGGCAATCCCTGGCTAGGAATGTCACATAATATGTGTTGACGTGCTACACCAGCCGGAACCCTCGATTTCATCTAGACCCGGTGCTTGAAGGCCCCGTCGAAGGAGAAGGCGAAGCTACCCGAGCCTGCGTGTCGGAGGTCGCCCAGAAGGTCGCCGAGTTCTTCCATAGGGTCTAGGACCGTCTCTTTTAGCCTTTACTTGTATCTTCTCTTCTTCCTCAATTTTGTAATCCCTTGTCTCCAGATGTAATCTCCGGTCTTCAGATGAAATGAAATCCCCAATTTTTTGCGAATTTCATTTTTTTTTGTCTTCAACATCTTTATCTTCACTTGGCCCCCTGGTAGATGTGCACAATTTGATTGTGGACATGTACCAAAAGGATGTTGAGTTTTGTTGAAGACGAATTTGCTTCGAACTTGTGGAATTTAGGTCCGAAGTTTTTGATAGTGAAGGTCCCCTGAAGTTGTCGGAGCTTAGAAGCTCCGGCACTGTCCATCGCTGGAGCTTAGTAGCTCCGGCAATAGCCTCTATCAACACGTTGAGCGTCGGTAGTTAATACTCCAAGGTGTCAGAGCTTAGCAGCTCCGGCAATGACCTTTGCCACACTTGGTTTGTTGGCAACAGACTCCAGTGACGGGGTCTTCTCACCATCTTTTAGTCAACGCCGACGGTTGACACCCTGGTGGGAGTCGGAGCTTGGTTAGCTCCGGTTTTTCTCCATCAACGTAGGGTTCATTTTTCCTGCACACTTAAGCCAAGAAAAATAGTAAAATTCGTTCCTTGTCTATAACTTCGTCGCGGCTTACGGTTCTCAAGAAAATTTTAAGTTGAACACGATTTTTAATACGACTGGATGAATTGTCTTTTCTTTTAGATCCAATTGTCCATGGACCCACCTTACTTTTGCCTGCCGGGATGTAGGTAGGGTGGCGTACTTAGGGTGCTTGACCAGGCTAAGTCGATAGCGCACTCCGGCCCTAGAATGGCTTGGCGGCTTTCAGGCGAGTTGGCCACAGACGATATTTAAATCCAAAAAATCTGACAATTCAACTCGAATCGTATGTAAACCGGTCAAACTAGAACTTCTTAAGAATTGCACGTTTCTGTTATAGACAAGAAAGAGAAAAATAAAAATGTCGAGCCTATGCAAAAATGAATGCACGTGGAGTCTATTTCACATGAAGATGTCTTTCATTATAGGTCCGGGGTACAAGGGAAACAAGTACACTCTTAGGGTACGGAACCAGGCTAAGTGTGTTTGGTTTCTCGTTTGACCCAGGGTAGTTAGCCACACTTTTAGTCCGGAGACTGTGTCAAGTGTTGCATGAGCTTTTCAAACCTTTCGGGAAAGGTCCGGCTGCTCTCCCGGAGGAACTACCCGACTCTGTACAATGACTCTATAACATACATTTAAAGTTACTTAAGACTCACCTCCGTGGAATTAAGTGTAGAACTTACGGAGGTGCTCGATGTTCCAAGGATTTGGGAGAGGTGTCCCATCCTCAGTAGCCAAGCGAACGCTTCCGGGACGGGATACTTTGATCACTCGAAAGGGCCCTTCCCAGTCGGGGGAGAGTTTGTTTTGCCCTTCTCTGGATAGTATTCTCCATAGCACCAGATCGCCTTCCTCGAGCTATCGGTTGTGTACATGCCGCTGGTGATAGCGTCGTAGAGCTTGGCGGTATCGGGCATTCCGAACAGCTGCTTGGCACCTTCCCTCCTCGAGGAGGTCTAGGTCTTCGCGTCGGAGCTGGTCCTGCGCGGCTTCGTCGAAGGTCCGGACTCGGAGGGAACCCAAGGTGATTTCCGGAGGAAGGATCGCTTCAGCTCCGTACACCAGAAAGAAGGGTGTTTCTCCGGTTGCCCGACTTGGAGAAGTCCTGTTGGCCCATAGAGTGGGCGGAAGCTCTTCGATCCAATTGGCTCCGTGCTTTTTCAAGCGCTCATAAGTGCGTGTTTTGAGTCCTTTAAGGATCTCTGCATTTGCTCTCTCGGCTTGTCTATTGCTGGCAGGATGAGCTACGGAAGCGTAGCAAACTTGTATGCCGAGGTCTTCGCAATATCCTTGAAATGCGGAGCTTGTGAATTGAGTCCCATTTTCAGTGATGATCTTATTTGGGACTCCGAATCTGCTCACGATGGATTGTAGAAAATTGATTGCAGATTGTTTGTTGATCGTCACAACGGGAGTTGCTTCCGGCCACTTGGTGAACTTGTCGATGGCGACGTACAGGAACTTGTAACCTCCGACGGCTCTAGGGAAGGGTCCCAAGATGTCCATCCCCCACACAGCGAAAGGCCATGTGGGAGGTATCATTTGTAAGGACTGAGCAGGTGTATGAATTTGCTTTGCATGAAATTGGCATGCTTTGCATTTCTTCACCAGCTCAGTGGCATCCTGGAGCGCTGTAGGCCAGTAGAAGCCATGCCGAAAGGCTTTTCCGACCAGCGTGCGGGAAGATGCGTGGTTCCCACACTCGCCTCCATGGATTTCTGCGAGGAGCTCGCAGCCTTCTTCCCTTGTGATGCACCGCATTAGGATGCCGTTGGCACCGCGCCGGTAGAGATCCCCTTCTACCAACGTGTATCTTTTAACCAATCTGACTACCCGATCAGCGGATACATCATCGTCAGGAAGGATGTTGTCTTTCAAGTAGCTCCGGATCTCCGAGATCCATGAATCGGAACTGACTTGAGCATTTGAGTCTTGCGTGCTGGGTTGCTCGGAGCTTCCGGCAGCATCTACGACCCTTGATGGCTGCCATGGTAACAGGGCCATCGGGGCCGTCAGCTTCGGGATGCTGATCTCGCCCCCTTCGTTCAGTTCAGCAGGCTGAACTGTGGGTTTTGACAACCTCCGGACAAAGGTTCCATCAGGAGCCGGAGCTCCAGTTGACGCCTTGGTCGAGAGTTCGTCAGCTTCAGCGTTGTGAGCACGCTGAACATGGTGAAGGTCTAGGACTTCGAAGTCCTTCTGAAGCCTCTGGACTTCAAGGAGGTAAGCAGCCAGCTGGAGATTATTGCAGGAGCATTCACCCTTCACCTGCTTGATGACGAGTTGTGAATCTCCTTTGACCAGCGATTGCTTGACACCGTATGATAGTGCCACCTTTAATCCATAGATGAGTGCTTCATACTCTGCCATGTTGTTGGTTGCCTTGAAGTCAAGGTGTACCATGTATTTCACCTTCTCCCCAGTTGGTGCGAGGAGAAGGATTCCAGCTCCGGCTCCCTGCTTCTGCATTGAGCCGTCGAAGTAAAGGGTCCAGTGAGGCTTAGTGAAGGTTGGAACTTGAGGTTCCGTCTTCTGCTCGCTGGGGCCCCCAGGGTTTAATGGAGAGGGAGTCCATTCTGCCATGAAATCTGCCAACGCTTGACTCTTGATTGCTTGTCTCGGAATGAATTCAAGATCGAATTCAGCCAATTCCGCTGCCCACTTTGCAATATTCCCAGTTGAATTGGGATTATGCAGGATCGCTCGAAGTGGATATGAGGTCACCACCGAGACTTTGTGAGCTTGGAAATAGTGTCGAAGCTTCCTTGAGGCAATAAGAACTGCATAAAGCAGTTTATGCACCTCTAGGTATCGAGTCTTGGCATCATGTAACACTTCACTGATGAAGTATACCGGGTGTTGAATGGTCCGGACCCTCTCGGAGGGGTCCGGAGCTTCCTCTTCATTGATCCGGACCCTCTCGGAGGGGTCCAGACTCTCTTCGGGGACCTCCGGGTTCTGGGTGGAGGAACCCGGAGCTTCTTCAGAAATGACCTGGACCCTCTTAGAGGGGTCCGGGTCCTCTGAAGTGGCTTCTTGTGGGTTTGAGTCTGGGAGCTGGGACCCAGACCCGCTTTCAGGAACCTCCGGACCCTCCCGAAGCGGTCTGGATTCCTGAGTATTGGGTAGTTCCGGTCTCTCCGCAACCAGAACCATACTAACGACTTCGTCAGTAGCTGAAATGTAAAGCAACAAAGGCTCACCAGGGTTCGGAGCTACCAGGACTGGTAGGGTGGTGAGGAACTGTTTCAGCTCCTGGAATGCCTTCTCTGCTTCTTCAGACCATTGGAATGGTCCGGACTTCCTCAGTAACTTGAAGAAGGGAAGTGCTCTTTCCGCCAGTCTTGAAATGAACCGGCTGAGGGCTGCTAGACATCCAGTTAATTTTTGGACGTCTTTGATGCGGGTTGGTGGCCGCATGTCTTCAATGGCTTTTATCTTCGCCGGATTAGCCTCTATGCCCCGGTGACTTACCAGGAAACCAAGAAGCTTTCCGGAACTAACCCCGAAGACGCACATGTCTGGGTTTAGCTTCGTGCGGGTGGCCCGCAGCTTGTCGAAGACAGCCTGCAAGGTGTCCAAGAGGGACTCCTTGTTCTTGACTTTGACCACGATGTCATCGACGTACACTTCCACTATGTCTCTGATGAGTTCTTCGAAAGTTTTGTACATAGCTCGTACAAAAGTTGAAGCTGCATTCTTGAGACCAAACGGCATGGCTGTGTAACAATACAATCCATACACTGTGATGAATGAAGTATGCTCTTCATCCTCCCTAGACATCCTGATTTGATGATATCCAGAATATGCGTCTAGAAAACACAGTAACTCGCACCCGGAGGTGGAATCCACTATCTGATCTATTCTAGGTAGTGGGAATGGATCTTTTGGACATGCCTTATTCAGTGTGGTGTAGTCAATGCACATCCGAAGTTTCCCGCCGGCCTTGGGCACAACGACTGGGTTCGCCAGCCATTTTGGATGGAAGACTTCTCGGATAAATCCGGCTTCGAGCAACTTCTTCACTTCTTGTCGGATGAAGTTCTGTCGCTCTACAGATTGCTTCCGAGGTTTCTGATGCACAGGCCGAGCATCGGGGTAAATCTTCAGATTGTGCTCAATCACTTCCCTGGGGATCCCAGGCATTTGTGAAGGTTGCCAAGCAAATACGTCAACGTTAGCCCGGAGGAAAGTGATGAGCGCGAGTTCCTATTTGTCATTCAACCCACCCGATATGCGGGTGGTTTGAGTGACATCGGAACCAATTTGGACGACTTTGACGGGGATGTCGGTGTCGCCGCTTGGCTGCACACGGGGAGCAGAGGTTGAGCCTCGTTGCCGAATGCTCGGAGGTTTTGGAGCTTGCCCCTGTCTGGAGTCCTCCTCTTGCGCAGTGGTGAGTGCATGGAGCTCCTCCAGAGCAGTTACTCCGGCGGTGCGATCTCCACGAATCCGGAGAACGCCTGCTGGTGTTGGCATCTTCAATACCAAGTATCCATAATGAGCAGCTGCCATAAATTTGTATAGGGCATGTCTACCCAAGATGGCGTTGAATGGTAAGTTGATCTGAGCAACGTCGAAGACCAACTTATCGGTGCGGTACTTCTCCCGTGTCCCGAAGGTAACGTGGAGAATTATAGCTATGAGTGGGGTAATGGCCCCCGGACCTACTCCGGAGAATGGTCGAGAGGGCTGAAGATCCGAAGGTCGAAGCTGAAGTCTGGTAAAAGCTTCAAAGCTTATAAGGTTCAGCCCCGAACCTCCATCTACCATAACATGATGGTGCTGGATGTTGTTGATGGTGGGAGATACCATCAAGGGTAATTGGCCAGCTCCGACCATGCTTCGAGGACAGTCCGAAGCATCAAAAGTGATGGGTGTGTCCATCCACTTTCGATGTGGCTCCGGTCTAGCTGTAGGAGCTACAGCAGCCATATCCCGCCGCATAGTCTTGATGACACGACGAGAAGTGATGTCCCATGATCCACCAAAGATGGTGTTCATGGTTTTCCGACGCTCGTTGTTGGAGACGTCGGAGTCATCATCGACGGAGGTGTAGACGGCTTTCAGGACCTTTTTGGGGTCCTAAAACCCTAACTCCTCTTCAGCCGGAGCTTCGTCAACCTTCTGTTTTTCCCTCCCTCTGTCGGAAAGGAGACCCTTCCCGGCGCTTGTTGTAGCGCTCGGCAAGGTTTTGGACCTCCCGGCAGTCTTCCAGCCTGTGGCTGCCCGTTTTGTGAATGGGGCACCACATTTTGGATTTGCCGCCGTCTTCGGAAGACGGTCGAGGTCGCTTCTCGGGGCGTGGCCCCCGGCCACCAGGAGTTGCAGTGGCTGCAACGTTGGATGTGCCGGTCGACGGCTTCTTCTTGCCGTTGGTCTTCTTTTTCTTCTTGCCACTACCGGAGGTAGCAGCTTCTTCTTTGGAGGATTTTTTGTGATCCTCCAAGGCTGGTTTGGAGTGCATTTCACGGCCCTCCGCAGCTCTGGCACATTTGTCTGCCAAGCTGAAGAGCTCCGTGACGCTGGTGATCTCTTTGATCGCCAGCTTCTCCAACATCTTCTTGTCTCGTACACCCTGTCTGAATGCCACAATTGCAGAAGCGCTTGAGATAGAAGGGATTGTGTTGCGTACCTGAGAGAACCTCTGGATGAATGACCGCAAAGATTCTCCCCCTTTTTGCACGACCGCAAAAAGGTCTAGTTCAGTGCCCGGTCGGGTGTATGAACTCCCGAAGTTGGCAGTGAACTGACGGCACAGATCCTCCCAACTGTCGATAGAGTTGGGTGGAAGGCTCATAAACCAGGACCTGGCGGTCCCAGTTAAGGCCACTGGAAAGTAGTTGGCCATTACGGCCTCATTTCCTCCAGCTGCTAAGATTGCAGTGGAGTATATCTGCAGAAATTCTACGGGGTTGACAGTCCCGTCGAATTTTTCCGGCAAGTGTGGCCGGAACTTCTATGGCCATCTAACCATGCGCAGGTGCATGGCTAGGGAGGAACAGCCTCCTCCTACTCCTTCCAGAGTAGAAAGGTCTTGAGCATCCCGTCTTTCTCGAGCTCGCTCGATATGGACACGGCCATCCTGTTGGCGGTATCGGCGATCAAGCTCCGCCCGGAGGTCATGTGTCGAAAGCCGAGATACCGTATGGGTGCGTCGTGCCCCAGAGGGCAACGACGTCACTTGCTGTGACGCAGCTCGTCTTCGGTTGTTGGAGACATGCGGACCAAGTCTTCCAGACAACGTCCGTCGCTGCGACGGGGCTCGCCCTGAAGGAGGAGGACCCTGGTTGTTGAGGCGTTCGGCCGCTGCTGCGACCAAATGCTCAACATCAGCCCTCCATTGCTCCATGGCATCTCGAGATGCATCCAGAGGTGGTGGTCGCTGGAGAAGATCACGCGCTGCATGGAGCGCGTGTTCTGGGTTGTCATGACTTGCCGGCGCAGTATGTGACGCCGGCGCACCATCATGTTGCCCGACACGTTTTGCCGGAGAAGATGGTGGTGGTGGGAGTGTGACTCCTGCTGGTGCTGAGGCTCCTGCTGGTGGCTGCATGTTGGAGGGATTGCCCCCGACCGCCTGAGCAGCAGGTTGCCCATTGGATGATCCAGCCGCAGAATTCACCATTCTTGAAAATCTCAGGCGCCCCTACCTGGCGCGCCAACTGTCGACTGTTGGAGTCGGCAGATCTCCTGACACTACTAAAGTGTTGAAGGAGTTTGTAGGTTGGTGTGGGCGCGCGGAGACTCAAGAAGGTGAATCACGATTGGACACGAGAGACACAGTGGTTTACGTGGTTCGGGCCGCCTGAGCGTAATACCCTACTCCACGGGTGTGTGGTGTTGTATTAGTTTATGTATGAAAGCTCAAGTCAATGCGTGTGTGCCTGAGAGCATTCGAGAGCCTTCTTTTCTTTCCGTGTATCGTCGGTCTGTCCTTTTATAGTACAAGGACAAACCGTTACAAGTTAGCCTGGCCCGACATGTGGCCCCGGCGGTTACTAGTATTGATACACGATTAATTGTTGTTAATAACCCTGTAACGGGCTCCGACAGTACCGTTACAGGTGTTAAGATTGTCCGATTAAGTGTCATTAACATGGAATTAATGACAATTAATCGGGTCTTGAAGTCCGCGGCTATCCTTTGAAGATCCGGAGTCGTTACAATGTCTTCCGGAGGTTTGAGGCGGCCAGCTCCGACGTTTGGACACGTGGCAGCTCCGGAGCTTGCTTGTGGGAAGCGGGAAGCTCCGGGGTGGCCTGGCACGTGTCAGGTCCGGAGCTTCTCTCGGTCAGGGGTTAAGTCCGGAGGTGCCGTTTCGGTACCTAGCCCGGAGCTTCACCCTTGTGGGTAGTAGCTCCGGTCTGGCAGTACACGTGGCAACCTAGGGGTTAACCATGTTGGAGAAGCAGGTCCGGTTATGTCTGACAAGTGGGCCTCCGAGGGTCTTCAATTTGAGTAGACGTCCTTCCCTTGAGATCTTTGTAACCTCAGGGGGTGTATGGTTTTTAGGGTACCGACAGGTACGTCCATGTGTTGTGTGATTTCCAAACGTGAGCAAATATTCACGACAGAACTCTCCACTCCCTTCTTGTCCTTAATCTCCAAGTCAAACTCTTGGAGTGGGAGAATACACCGGATTAGCCTTGGTTTAGTGTCCTTTTTGGAGAGCAAAAATTTCAAGGCTGCATGGTCCTTGTAGAAACTGGCCTTGGCTCGTACCAAATAGGACCTAAACTTCTTGATAGCAAAGACTACCGAGAGGAGCTCTTTTCCCGTAGTGGCATAGTTGAGTTGGGCTCCTGTTAGGGTGTTGCTAGCTTAGGATATGGTGTGATGCTTCTTATCCTTCGTTTGGCCTAAGACCGCACCAACATCAAAGTTGTTGGTGTCGCACATGATTTCAAATGGGAGCGTCCAATCAGGGAGTTGGACTATTGGAGCAAAGACAAGTGCCTTTTTGAGTGTATCAAATTATTTAAGGCACTTCTCATCGAAATAAAAGGGAGCATCCTTAGATAATAGGTTTGTGAGAGGTCTAGCAATTTTGGAGAAATCCTTTATAAAGCGTCATAGAACCCCACATGACCTAAAAAGCTACAGATTCCCCTAATGTTAACTTTAGGTGGAAATTGTTCAATAAATATCTTTTTGCTTTGTCCACCTCTACCCCCTCTGGGTCACTAAGTGTTCAGAAACGATGCCTTCACGGAACATAGAGTGGCACTTCTTCCAATTAAGTACTATGTCATTTTCTTGGCATCTTTGTAAGATATTGTCTCAATTTTTCAGACAATGGTCGAATGTTTTTCCATACACAGAGAAATTGTCCACGAAAACTTCCATTATTTCCTCAATCATGTCGGAAAAGATAGACATCATGCACCTTTGGAAGGATGTAGAGGCATTACAAGGTCCAAGAAACATTCGCCGGTAGGCGTATGTTCCATATGAACACGTGAATATGGTCTTACTTTGATCTTCGAGGTTGATGGGGATTTTGCGACAGCCCAAATATCCATCAAGTAAACAACAGAAGGAGTGTTTTGCCAAACCTTCCAACATCTCGTCGATGAAGGGCAGTGGAAAATGATCCTTCCTAGTTGCCCTGTTGAGTTTTCAGTAATATGTGCACATCCTCCATCCCGTGATGGTTTGTTGAGAAATTAATTCATTTTTCTCATTTTGAATGACTGTCATTCCTTTTTTCTTTGGCACTACTTGGACTGGACTGACCCACTCACTATAAGGAATGGGATAAATCATCTCAACATGAAGAAGTTTTGAGACCTCATTCTTGAAAACCTCACTCATTGCATTATTTAACCGCCATTGAGGCTCCCGTGATGGGGTACTCTCGGGGCCAATGTTAATCCGATGAGCGCAAAGACCATGGCTGATGCCCTTAATGTCTTGAAGTGAACATCCAAAAACAATACTATGGTTTTCTAACATGGCTATGAGTTAATGTTTCCTATTCTAAAAGATTGTCACTTATGATGACAGGGGCTTCCAAATTTCCATTTAGAAAAGCTCAATAGGAAGTTTGGGTGTGCGCTCTTCTTTGGGCATTTCAAATGTCTCCTTAAGTTCATCCTCTGCTTGGATGAACTCTTATTCTCCTTCCACTTTAGAGGTTCCAAATATTTAAGAGTTATAACCTCCTCTATTGACCCATCTTGGAGGGGTGGTTCCACGAATGTATTCTTGGAATGCAACATAGGAATATAAATCTTTTCCTTCCAAGATTAATGTTGAGATTTCCTTCTATGGGGAGTTCCATGGGAAATTTCTCAATGGGTACCCCAATTGTAATCAAAGTCACGGACTTCGAACACATGGAAATTAAGGAAAACCTCAACATTTTTGTGTCTCACCGACACGAGTTGCAAAATCCAATATCCTTCAAGAATATTTCCAAATGTTTCTCAGAAGGATTTTCATATTGGTGCCCTGGCACATCGCCCAAAATGGCGAGTGTAAAAATATCAGAAATGATATTAGCTCCAACATACGTATTATATAGGACTCGCATCGTTGCTCCTCTAATGTGACATAGAATGGTAGCCAAGGGTGACATCATCTGAAGGATTTCAGGTGAGTTTTCAACCTCTGTTGTCCATTCTGAGCTTAAAATTGAGGTCACCTCCTTGACCGTCTCTTGGAGGAAGACTCCATCAGGTGGGTTAGGTGAAGTTGAAAGCAATGATTGCTTTCTATGGTAAAAATACTTGAGGTATTTCCATAATCCTCAAAAATCTCTTTCTTGAAGTAGAACGAGACTTCCAAAGGTTAAATTTCTTCATCCTTATATGGTTTTGGTCCTGTAGAGAATTCTACGAGAAATGCAGGTGATGGACATGCTAGGTTCTTCCTTGGCTGTAGGAGTGTCCTCGATGCTCAACACGGCTTCCTCCGAGGGAGGTTCATTAAGACCCATAATGAAGGAGGCATTTTATAGAATTTGATCTCGATCCTTCTTCCAACATGTTATGGAGGAAAGGACCTCCGACCGTAATGTCGAGATATCGGGCAAACTCTTCGTTAAGTCCCATGAAGAATTTTTTTAAAAAACTACAGATCAGAGATTAACAAATTTGGGCCAAAATTTTGCAAAAGCAAAAACATATACCAAGCTGCACCTATCGATTCCTTCTCTTCTCCATCCGCCTGAAGCCTTGTACGTCCATTCGTAGGGAAACAATTCGGGATATTGGAAATAATGCAACACAAAATTTGTCTCGTAATTCTATACAATCACCATTTGTCTTCCCAACAGTACGGGTATACCATTGCTTCGCTTTTTCCTTGAGAGAAAATGGAAGCAGTTTCTATTTGAGAGTCTCTTGTATGATGCTTTTAATCAAAATACATGAACACAATTTTTCAAACTCTCGAAGATGCTCGTAAGGGTTTTCACAATTCATTCCTGTGAAGGATTGTTCCCAAAAAATGACTACAAAGCTAGGGCAGAGTTCATAGCTATTTGAGAAAATTGGTTCCTCTGACAGCGCTGGCTCTTAGAGCTCGCCCTTTGGGGTAGAATTACAAAGAATGGTGGACTGCATGTTGATGGTGGAAAAGTAAGAAGAAAATAAAAGAAAATAGATACAAGAGTGAACAAGGGTGGAAGATCAAAAACAACCATTCCCCGGCAATGGCGCTAGAAATGCTTGTCGATGATTGGTACATCATAGATAGAAATCCACAAGCGCACGAAAAAAGCGTTGTAGAATTTCCACTTAAAGAGTGTTCCCAAGGGTATCGAATCTAAGGAACGTGAGTGAGATCTCCTAACTTGTTCTCCCATGGACACACAATTGTTTTGGTGGGTAAGGATTTGAGAGGAATGCAATAGTTTGATTCTAAGCCACAACAGCCTATGGTAGATACTTGCTTCGGGCACAGGTTTACCAAGGAAAAAACCAAGATGACTACCGCTAAGAGCTTGTGGTATAGACGAATGTGGAGGATTACTAAGGACAGATAGGGATGTTACCACCTACTGCCTACCTCTTCAATCCGTGGGGCTACAAGATATACACTAATGATTCCTAACCTAATCACCACGCTTAAGTTCTAATTCAAAACCCTAATCACATTGCAAGGATTATGATTTATTGCAATGAAAAAATTTGTCGCAATAGGTCGCTGTAGCAACGAAAAAGAGTGTGGAGATACTTTTTACAAATTGTCTTAATTCCCGTGGCGATAGGTTATTCCGACGCCTTGACATCCCTGGCAAATAGTATGGTATTGCAACAATTTCACATCGGTGGCAAATAGGACGCTATTGCAATGTTTTCATGTATTGCGATGATTTAACGTATCGCAACGAATAGTACGATATTGCAACGGGTTCATGATCATGGCAAGTAGTACGATATTGCAATGATTTCATATTTATGGCAAATAGTATGTTGTTACAATGATTTAGCGTATTGCGTTGATTTAACGTATTGCAACAAATAGCATGGTATTGCAACGATTTCAAATTCGTGGTAATTCTATGTGGTTGCAACAATTTCACAGGGGTGGCAATAGTACACTATTGTAACGATATCACCTTCGTGACAAATAGTATGTTATTGCAACGGTTTAGCATATTGCGACGATTTAACGAATTGCAACGAATATCATTATATTACAACAATTTCGCGTTCATGGTAATAGTATGTGATTGCAACGATTTTCACATTCGCGGAAAATACTACAGTATTGCAACGAGTTATGGTGTTGCGATGATTTACCATATTGCAATGAATATCACGGTATTGCAACGATTTAACATTCGTGGCAAATAGTATGGTACTGCAACGATGTCACAACCGTGGCAAATAGTATGGTGCTGCGACGGTTTAACGTCCGTGGCAAATAGTACGTTATTGCAACGAGTCAACAAACGTGGCGAATAGTACCATATTGCAACGATTTCAGATCCGTGGGAACTAGTCTGGTACTGCAACGATTTCGCATCCGTGGCGAATAGTTTGGTATTGCAACAAGTCCACAAGCGTGGCTAATAGTACCATATTGCAACGATTTCAGATCCGTTGGAACTAGTATGGTACTGCAATGATTTTGCATCTGTGGCGAATAGTTTGGTACTGCAACAATTTCTTATTTGTGGCAATAGTGTTTCAATGCAACGTTTTCTGCGTGGTGGCAATAGCAGTCTAGTGCAACATTTTTTCAGTCGTTGCCAAATGTTTATACTGCAACATTTTGTAATTCCTGGCAATAGCTTCCTATTGCAACAATTTATCATTCGTGACAAGAGATTCGTAATGCCACGTTTTATAATTAACTACAGTAGAACCCGAATGCACCAGGTTTGAAAATTAGTGGCAACAAAATCATGAGTTTAACAATAAACATCCATTAATTGATATTACAACATGCATAACAACACTCGATGATTACTAAAGTGACGTGTTTGCATACTGAGAGTTTTCCTAAGCTGACTGGGACTAATTGTTGGAGCAGGTGGCTTTTGGCGGTTCGTTTGGTGGACCTTTTGTGGAGTGGTCTCCATGATCATTTTGTGCATTTCAGCCATTGAGGCGCGCATGTCCTGCATTTCCTTAGATGTCTGTTCACGATCAACTGCTATCTGACCTTGTAAGTTCTGGACTTGAACGTTTAACTCTTCATTCTTCTGGTTTATGCAGTTCATCTGGCTGTTTAAGCTATCATTTCTTCCTTCCAGCTCCTGCCCTATTTGATTGAGCCCTGCATTTCTATCTTCTAAGTTTAGATCTTGGTCGTTGAGGTGTTCTGGCATCTGGATACGCATACGTTCATGTTAGGGACCAGCTGGGTTAGCCATATAACCACGCCCCCGAACATGTGATCCTACACGATCGATTGAGGATCTATAACAACGCTAGAAGATGTGGTTTCTCTCCTCATTTGGAATTGGGCCTCCCTGCTCAGCTTCCATGTCATCCACTTGGGCACGTGCCTGGATCTATATACGAAAAGAAAAGTCATAGGTAATTTGCAAATATTTATTTAATTGGGGATTGTTTGAAGTGTTACTCACATGTACGACTTTTGCCAGCTTGTTTGCCCAGTTACCGTTCTCCAACAAATGGCTTGCATCCCACAGTTGTATGTCATCAGGGTCTTCTCCAGTCTCTGGGTCTCGCTACATAAAATACAAGTAAACTTCAACATGTCGGTATACATATTGTTTGCAGCGCAATGTAAAATCTGATGTATCATTCATACCGTCTCATAACTAATTTGGATGTAGGATTTGGAGCCAAGCAAGTGACTCACCTTTTGTCTTCTTTGATTTTGAGAATTGGTCCTGCTTATTGACTGCAATAATTTTAAGAATTAATTCAACGAATGAAAGTAAATGAAATATTTTTTGTATGATGCGAAGCTATTAAAAAGTTAGCTGACCTTGAATCGCTCAAGCCCAAAATATTTTATTAGGTGCAACCACTCGGGCGCCGTTACATCAGCAGGCTTGTTTCGTATACGTTCTTCATCAGTAGAATAACTCTTATAGGTGGCATGCAAAGTCGAGCGCCACCCCTTGTAGTGCTCACCAGCAATTTTCAAAATTTTTCTTGCGCTCTCCAGTGTGTCCTCCATGTCCCATGAATCATGTACATTGTATAACAATTTGCTATAAACATACAGGATAGCGATTACAACAAAAAACATACTTGTGTGGGGGTGTGACAACACTAACTAGAATGTCTCGTACTATATCTCTCTTGTTACTATGGCCAACCTCTGCCCACTTCCTTGCACCGCTGAGGGATGCATGTCTTTTTGTAAACATAACCACATCATCGACAATGTGCCGCTGATTAATACCAATCGCAGCACCCAACCTACCGAAGAACTGAATTGGTAGCTTCACATGCTCCGTTCTACTAACTTGGGATGCATAGCGTATTCTGGCAACCTTAAATTCTTTAGCCACACTTCTTCCTAGCTTCCTTCCTTCTGTTGCATTGATTCAAACAGTAAATGATTAAAGCAAATTACCGCTTGAACAAGTTTAGTATCATATATAAATAGTGTGAAAAGAAGAAAACTTTGATGTTCATACCATCTTCAGGACGAGTGCGGCAAATATGAGCGTGGGACGACCGCGTCGTCCCAACACCATTTTGTTTTGTACTACTCCCTCCTGGTTTATATTAATTGTCGTATTAGACCAACAAATGAATTAAAAATGAACTACTAGTTAGGACTGTCTGAATGACAACAATTTTGATGGGGGGGGGGGGTATATTGTTTACTTCTTTGTTGCTGTTCATACCCTAAAATGAGTCATCAGGTACACATGTCAATGGCGGTACACACTCGTAGTACTGCAGAGGATTTTCAATCCATGAGTGAAGCAGGCAAGACTGTGAGGGGGCATGCAGCTGGCAACGCTAGACTAGACAAAGATAGGGTTTGCCGGTTCGGGCTGACTGACATCAGCCGGAGCGCATCTCAAAGAGAATTATTAGTTGCAGGGTAAGTAATGAATGTCAGCGGTAGCAGGTGGCGAATGCAGGACAGATAAGGCAGGCAACTTGCGGTATTGAAATCCTCAGCAGTACTGCACCTTCATTAGCTGCTACTGGGGCCCATGAGTCATTGGGTGCACTTGTTAGTGGCGGCTACTGCAGGTGCAGTACTGTATAGTGCCAGCTTGCGACGCTCAACAAAGCGAGGGTTCGGTTTCACCGAAACTATCGAGGAGGGTTGGTGGTAGGGCGAGTAATGGCCAGGGACTTGCAGGTGGCAGGGTAATCATGGCACGCGAAGGATGGGACGTGGCCATGGGCGAGGGAGACGCGTCGGGGAGGACACTGAAGTGACCAGCAGCAGGGAGTGGACGCCGGTGCCGGCTGGAGTGACCGGCGGCGAGAGAGCACAACGTGGAGGCATAAAAAAATCTTGCCATCACACAGGCTGATGAACTGTTAACTATAAAGACTAAGTACTAAGAAAGTAGAATCGCAAGGCATGCTAAAATAATTAGTAGAGCCTAGGAAAAAATGCAAATGACCATGATACACCCATCATCAATACATCTAAAGGACATAATGTGCTCTCTCATAATGCTTTAAATTCAATGCCAGAGGAGTAGACAACTAACATGCTCTGCCAAAACAAATGGCACGGTAGAGAGGCAGGTAGTAATGTGATGTGATATGGGTAGTTGGAAGCTACCGGTAGAGCTGGAGTGGGACATTTTTTAAGCTCCAAAAGTAAAGTTACGCTGGGGTGAAAGGAGTAGTTCTAGTTTGTATATCTATACCTGTTGTTGGTTCATGCATCATAGTACCAGAGAGTGAAGAACCTCGGGGTTCCTGAACATCATGTGCTGCAGTATTCTCTGCGTACCATGCAAAGGTTTTAATGTTGTCTAGATTTGTTTAATTTTGATAGTAAATACATTTATAGTTATATCAGGTGCTTGTTGGCCACCATGAATGCTCGTAGACGACATCACAGTTTGATGTCTTGTTCCTAATGTAAAGTGCATTGTAAGTAGTCATTCCAAATAACAGTGATAACTTCAGATTACATGACCGACGTAGATTTTGGATCGGACGGTGTGCTTTCTATAAACTGCAGTGTTTGTTACGAACGGAGGAATTAGAAAAGAAAGAATAGAAAAAAAGTACGATTCGAGAAAGCCACAAGAAAGAAAAAAGTGTAAAGACCATGGGAACTAAAAATCTTATGAATACAAATTTGTAAAACAGGAATGAGAGTACAACATTTGGAGTTGTTGATCAGATAACTCGTGCGTCATTTACATCTAAATCCAGAAATTATATACTACTACCTCTGGTTTTTAGTATTTGTCATCCCCGACCAGGAATTGAACTAGAAGTACACTACCGTAATAAGCTGTCGGAGCGTTATATATATATATATATATATAACTAAATTCGTGAAACAGAAAACCACATATTTTCTTTGTTAATTTATTTAATATTCGTATATCAGGATGGATCGTGTATAACTTAACTAGCCCAAAACTGCATGGATCGTGTAGAGCCAAGCCAATATAGCTCTATAAAAAGACGGCATGTATCGTGTAGTTTACCTAGCACAAAACTGGAGTTCGGGATGCGATGTCGCAGGGAGGTGTCGGCGACGAAGAGGTTCGGTAGAGCCCATCAAACTTGGTCGCCCGACGTTGTACCCTGGAGTCAACACCACCAAGAGCTTCGATGCGTCACTGCGAGATCTATGGGGGAAAAATTGTAAAAACCGTGGGAAATGAGAACACGGGAATTGTTTTGAATACAAGTATGAAACACAGGACAGAGAGACAACACATTTGATGTACTGCGAGATCACCGGAAGGGCATGGCAGCGGGTTGTCGGGAACGGAGGCCGGTGTTTCCATTTATACTCATCATGGCTGAAATAGGGTTACATAATAGGCGGGACTGAAATTGGAGGCGCGGGTAGTAAAAATTGAATTGTCAACATATCAAATGTGGCACACCAAGTAGAACAAATTTTTTTTTTGCGGGAGTGGAGAATTTGACGCAAGCCGTGCCCTTGTGCATGCATGCAATCGTGATTAATTACATGTCATGTCACATCGATTCATGCACATGGTGCGTGTAGCTAAAGGGGTAGACTTCGTCTTAGGACAACTTGCTCGCTTCTTAATTCATCTTTGTTTCCATGCACGGAGATAAAAATCTAAAAGCAGTCATCTGCTAGCTATTGGGACATTCCAAAATAATACGAAAAAAATATGAATTGCCAAATGTATATGTGCTAATGCAAACGATATGCAAATACAAAACACCCAAGTCCACGAAAGGACTATGGCAAACAATCAGCATTCTGTAACATTAATCACAATGAAATGATAACATGTAGTATATACTACTACTAAAAATACATTTTCCCATGCGCTGACTACAAATGAAAAAATTGAGTGAAATAAAACAAAAGAGGATAAACGCAGCCTCAAACACGATCTCAATGGAGATTCAACCAAGAGTCGTCGATTGTCGCAACACAACAAATTTTTGGCTAGACATTGAACAACAGTTATCTTGCCCCTTTTTCAGAAAGGAGTAGTTTTTTGATACTGCATAGGACGCATTGTTCATGAACAGAAAAGACATTTGTCGTTAACATAAAAACAACACATATATTACAAACAAGAACTACGAAAGCACATAGAAAACAAGAAAAAGAAAAACTACAAATACTACTCTACTCAGAGTCCGAGGAGATCTCCTCCACCTCCTTCTCCGCCGCCGCCTCCTCCCCCGCCCCTGCTGTCGCCGCCGCCTCCTCTGCCGCTACCGCTGCCGCCTCCTCCACTGCCGCTGCTGCTGCTGCCTCCTCCAGCAATTGAGTCTCAAGCTTCCGGGCGATTGTCTGCAGAAGATGCTGGCGGCCCTCAACCCCATCCACCTCCCTAATCGTCTTGTAGAGGATGTTGAGACGACCGGCCACAAACCCTAACCCAAAGCAGTAGTGGCCGGTAGTGTCCATATTGGTGCAGACGAGAAGATTCCCAAGACCCAAACGGTCACACGAGCGAGATGTATCATAAAATACATCCCGCGCCAATTTGTCGAGCTTTTTTGCGCGCCCGGCGGTGGCGAAAAGGTGCTCGGTGGCCTCCTTTAGGCGTCAATCGAGTTCATCGAAGCGGTGTTCGACGGGGCGGACAGTCTCCAGAACCCAAACGGGATGAGGACGTGCGGGCACCGTGGGTGGAGAAGGGTACGGAGGAGGTGCGGGCCCCACCTCTAGTTCCACCGGCATTGGCTGCGACGGAAATGGAGAAGAAGGAGGTTCGGAGGACGTCGATGGCCTGGAGCGCTTCGGTGCGGGGCTACCCTTTTGTGCAGCGGCGGAGGTGTAGAGAAAGAGCAAGAGGTGGTCGACGATGGTGTGGCGGTGAAGCAAGAGAAGTTTGGAGGCTACGATCGATGGAAATGGAGTGGTGCGGTGGAGACGCAAGAGGACAGGTGTGCCTTTATAGCAGGTCCTCGTCTAAGCGGACTGCTGTGCAATCCGGACTCCTGTGCAAGCATGCAATCCGCGAATCTCAGTCATTGGACGGACATCCAAGGGTGGCTGACATTTTACACATAAATCTTTCCACCTGTCTGTGTAAAGGGGAGGATAAATGTGTCAAATGTCAGCCACTCTTGGATATCCATCGAATGGCTGAGATTCGCAGATTACACGCTTGCACAAAATTTCAGATTGCATAGCAGTCATTGCCGTCGTAGCGCGCGAGTGGAGATGATCGGATGCTTCGAAAACTGCGCTTTTGAATTAATCCAAACTGCGGTTGGCTTCCTCTAAGTTGTCGCAACGACTCGACGCGTCCCATCTCCGCTTCATAGGCAGTTTTTTAATTTGACACGCAAAGGGTCCATGGTATGCAGTGGCCCACCTGGCATACTTTGTAGTCCGTCCGGCGGTGTTTCAGTTTTTCAGTTCCAGTTTTTAAGTTTGACACGCAAAGGTCCCACCGGCCCAAGGTATATGCAATGTTCCAGTTCTTTTCTTCAGTTTGTCAGGCAAAAGACCTCGATCATGTTTCATGACATTACATGTTTTCTCTTTTTTTTTGAAAGATCATATATATATATATATATATATATATATACACACACACACACACACACACATATATATATATATATATATATATATATATATATATATATATATATATATATATATATATATATATATATATATATATATATATATATATCACAAACCCTCGTTCATGTTTTCTTTGTTTGACATGCAAAAGTCCTCTATCATGCATGTTGCATGACATTAGGTGTTTTCTAATTTTGTTGAACAATCGTCATATTTGAGACTCGTTGATCATGTTTGGGGTGTAGCAAGCATGCATGGACAAGTAACATATGCACTTGAAACCTTGCGACAATCATGTTTGATGACAACATTATTACGCGTTTTCTCTGTTCTTTGTTGAAACATCGTCATATATAGTTTGAGGCTCGTTGATCATGTTTGGGCCATGACAACTAACATGTTTATTGGCTCATGGATAAGGAAAATTCTTTGTATGTAGTACAAAAAGTATATGTTGGTCGGCGTTGCCGTTCGTACGTGAAGGATGCGACCAGGTAGTTGCTCTTGCAGGTGAATGCTAATTACGTAAGTGTTTGGTCGGATCATGTGGTTATTCCATGATGCACACTAAACCCGGTGTTGAGGCCGTGTATTTGTCATTTGTGTGTACACTCTAGTGACATGTGACAAAGTGCTCAGTCATCAATTAATTGTGTTTGGTTTGACGTCGATGATGGATTGGAGATATATGATCATCCATTTCTTTGTGTCTTGGATGATCCAAATTAATGTTTGGTTGGATGGACTGGACGATCCAATTTTTTGTTTGTAGGTTGGATGAAACTTGACTGGATTATTGAATCATCTAAGTTGATAATTTCATAATATTAATTGTTTACATACTAATTATCATATTACTAGAAAATATTAATGTTACTATCATAATTGTAATTATTAATCAACAATAAACAAGGTAATTATCACTAATTACATTACTAGGAAGCATAATTAGATAAAGTGGATGGACTCACATCCAACAAAATATCCTGGACCATCTCATCTAGCATCTGCGAGGAATATTTTTATATCTCAAACCTAGATCACCCGTCTGACAGCGAAACAAATAACACATGATTGGACCATACAATTAAATCCAAGACAAGCAACCAAACACACATCTTTTTGGCCGCGTCGTACGTGCTCGTGCGCATGACGATGGATCATGCACGCCGAGCGCCGAGTTATTCGGATCGCTGAGCAAATTTCGGATGTGGAGTTCGTGTGCCCGTGCGCGCTACATGATTCGGTGCATTCGCGTATGTGGCAATCATCAGGGCGGGGTGGCACACTCACAAGAACCATGCAGTGCGCCCTTGGCTGTAAGATTTGGAGCGTAAACGTACGTGGCAACCATCTGGGCTGGGTCGCTTAGAGACGACTGTGCAGAAGGGCCACAAAGAATTTGATTTCCGCACCAAGGGGTTAAGAGATAAGACCATCTTATTCGCAGGCCGCAGTCATCAATTAATTGTGTTTGGTTTGACGTCGATGATGGATTGGAGATATAGGATCATCCATTTCTTTGTGTCTTGGATGATCCAAATTAATGTTTGGTTGGATGGACTGGACGATCCAATTTTTTGTTTGTAGGTTGGATGAAACTTGACTGGATTATTGAATCATCTAAGTTGATAATTTCATAATATTAATTGTTTACATACTAATTATCATATTACTAGAAAATATTAATGTTACTATCATAATTGTAATTATTAATCAACAATAAACAAGGTAATTATCACTAATTACATTACTAGGAAGCATAATTAGATAAAGTGGATGGACTCACATCCAACAAAATATCCTGGACCATCTCATCTAGCATCTGCGAGGAATATTTTTATATCTCAAACCTAGATCACCCGTCTGACAGCGAAACAAATAACACATGATTGGACCATACAATTAAATCCAAGACAAGCAACCAAAAACACATCTTTTTGGCCGCGTCGTACGTGCTCGTGCGCATGACGATGGATCATGCACGCCGAGCGCCGAGTTATTCGGATCGCTGAGCAAATTTCGGATGTGGAGTTCGTGTGCCCGTGCGCGCTACATGATTCGGTGCATTCGCGTATGTGGCAATCATCAGGGCGGGGTGGCACACTCACAAGAACCATGCAGTGCGCCCTTGGCTGTAAGATTTGGAGCGTAAACGTACGTGGCAACCATCTGGGCTGGGTCGCTTAGAGACGACTGTGCAGAAGGGCCACAGAGAATTTGATTTCCGCACCAAGGGGTTAAGAGATAAGACCATCTTATTCGCAGGCCGCAGTCCAATAATGGTTTTTGGGAACACGATATTTTTTTAGTTTTAGCGCAATACCGTGGTATTTGAGATTACTATGGTATTTTTTTTACAGAATGGTGTTTGTCAACCAAACAGTCCTATGTATTGCAAAATTGTGGTGTTACAAAACTGTGTTATTGAAATACTTTGGTATTGCCATGTCATTTTAAAAATTGTGGTTTCCAAAACTTTAGTATTAAAAAATTGTGCCCCCAAACACAGCCTAAGGTTTACCATGAACCACTGCGGATGGTGTTAAAGGCAGGCCCGGCTCTGGACCTAGGCGGGAGGGGCTACTGCCTTGGGCCAGGCCGGTGGGTGGGGGTGGTGGGGCGGGCACGATGACAGATGGTAAGGAGAAAAGAAATAAAATTAATTAGTCTATAGTTTTTTATTTTCGTAATTTTTGGAGATATAATTCTACTATGTACGTTCCACTAATGTGTTTAATAATCCCTCCTTATATTTTTAATTGATGTTTAGACAGCAAGTTATAGTTCATATATAGTTCAATGCTTTGTCCAAAACGTCAAATAAAAGAATAAGGAGGGAGTATTTATTAGATACAGTATAATATTACTAATGTGTTAATTTTTCATATGCGATGTTTTACGATAAAAGGAGGAGTTTTTCGTTAGTACATGTACCGTAGGACACATTGTCCATGAACATAAAATAAAAGACATTTCTCATTAACATATATATTACAAACAAGGAAAAAACACATAGAAAACAAAAGAAAAAAACTACTACTAATCCTACTCTACTCGGAGGAGGACTTGTCCACCTCCTCCGCCTGCGGCGCATCCGCCTCTGCCACAACAGCTGGCGGAGCATCCTCCAATACCAGATCGAACTTCTTCCGGCTGACGCAGTTCACAAGGTGCTCGCGAAACTCCACCCCAGCCTCCTCGCCGATCGTCTCGTAGAGGCAACAGAGACGAGCGGCAACAAAGCCTAACCCGAAGATGTAGTAGCCGGCGGAGTCCATGCTGGTGTGGTGGGGAAGGATACCAAGTCCCAGTCAGTGACAGGAGTGAGATGTATTGTGAAATACATCCCGCACCATTTTGTCGAGTCCTTTTGCTTGCACCTCGGCAGCGAATAGGCTGCCAGTGACCTCCTTAAGCTTGTCGTCGAGTTTGTCGATGCTTTCCTCGATGAGGCGAACAGTCTCATCATAGTCGGACGGAAGAGGTGTGGGTCCCGCGCGGGGAGACGGGAGTGGAGAAGCTGCGGACGACGCCTCCAGTTCCACTGGCCTTGGCGGTGGTGCGGCGCAGAAGCAAGAGGAGAAGTTTGGAGGCTAAAATCGATCGAGTGGTGCGGCCGAGAAGAAGAGGACGTTGTGCCTTTATAGCAGTTCATCGTCTAAGCGTGTGAGTGGAGATGATCGAACGCTTCAAAAATTGTGCTTTTGAATCGACGGTCAGTGTTACTCCAAACCGCGGTTCGCCTCCTCTCGGTTATCGCAACGGCTCAACACGTCCCATCGGCCAGTTTTTAAATTTGACACACAAAGGGCCCAGGATATGCAATGGCCCACCTTGCATACTTTGTAGGTCCGTCGTGGTGTTCGTAACATTTCGTGCGAATGATTTCAACGAGGTAAGGAGATTGACGTGAATGCGTGTGGCAATCGACCGAGAGTCCATATATTTTTTTAAGGATCCGACCGTTGCCAACCAAGAGTCCATATCGAACTGATAATTGTCGTGATCATGGATGATGGTGGACGTGAATGTAATGCATGTGAAAGAGACTCGCGATCAAGCATGTTTTGTCACGTGTTGAGGATTTTTGTGCCCCCTTGTTGAGGAACATGTTAATTGGATGACGTTGAGGATCAAATGTGGCGTACGTGTTTTCACAAGTGTGTTCATTTGTTCCTAAAATCAGAACACGTAGCGGCTAGCACCTACGCTTGTCTTTTCTTCAAAAGACGAGTACAGCGATACATAATGGCAACATGCGATCGATTAATTTGATGAACCACGTACGTACGTAGTGAGAGCTGTGTGCTTATTAGAGGATGGTAGTCCACATTCTATCCTCGTACCATCGAGGGAACATCCTTGTGTCAAATTTGTTATCTCTATTGATGACAGGATAATATTCTTCATTAATGTGGTAGATAAACTGCCATATAGGTCGAGAGCATACACAGATGCATGGTAGAGAATATTATAAATATTGAAATATATATACATGGTAGGAAATATTATTCTATTCTTGGAATACATGTTTGGGATGTAGCATGCATATGTACATCTAACATCCATGTTAAAGACCTCGATCATGTTTGCTGACGTTACGTGTTCTCTTTTTTGTTGAGATATTGTCATGTTTGAGGCTCATTGATCATGTTTGGGGCGTAGCATGCATGGACAACTAACATGCATGTGAAATACCTCGATGCATGTGAAATAACATGCATGTTTTTAAAAGCAAGATATAGTGTTTCCTCAAGAAAAAATAATTTTATGATAGATTGGGCACACAAGCACAAAAGCTTGAACTTGAGTGATGCACCTAAGAATTCCATATGTCGGGATGATCGACTGCAGCCGATCCGCAAAATCGGTGGTAAGATCAGTAGTCGTCGAAGAGCAGCTTGCAGCAGACCTCGAAGGAGATGAAGGCGTCAATGCTTCCATAGCTGATCTGCTCGCCAGAGAGATTGTACGCGTCCCAATTGCTCGTCCTAACCCCGTAAGGCTTCTCCATGTCGGCGCCCATCACAACGCTTGCGATGTCCTTCAGCCTCGCACGATGGAGGCTCGGGCGATCTATCTCCTCCTCCGCGAGCTCAACCAGGTCCACTATTCTGGCCACCTTCAACTGCCAGTCCTTCCAAAGTCTGTCAGTGTCACCCTCCACGCCCACGTCGACAATGCGATATTCGGAATCGCCAAGGAAATCTTCCAGCTCGTCGGGGAAGTAGACAGCGTGGATGACTTGGAAGATGAGGCAGCAGTGGCCGACGCAAAGTTGCAGAACAGCGACGAGGTTATGGTCAGCGGAGAAGCTGGGGCGCCACTCGACGTCGAACCCGATGACGAGCTTGTGTAGGCACCGATGGTGCACGGAGAGGACCTCATCGAGCCAGTCCTCCATGACCTCGCCAGAGGACATCACGATGGTGGTGATCATGTCTTCCTCGAACATCACATTGTACACTTGAGTCCCCGCCATTGGGTCTCTCTCCTTGTCGTCCCTACGGTTGCCGTCTGCGGCGGTGCGGCGCAACTTCTCTCTTGTGCAAGACCTTCGTTTACACCTTTAGTTTGGATTTTAATTGGAAACGGGCCTGGATATATAACTGATGTAGTTACGATATGAGCGGGGGAGTTTCTGAATTTGATAGGCCCGAGCATGGAGTAAAGAGAGTAATGACGATTTTTGAATCTAATATACTCTTTCTAATTTTTAATTCTTATCATTATGACCACAAGTTGCATTTTCTCAACCTAACACCACGTACAACAATAACATTTCTGAGGGGCCCACCCGCTGGGTATGTCAGGTGGGCCACGGGATACCCACGGTCCAGTCACCAGAGAGTAGCTAGTGTGAATGCATGCTGGAGAGATCATCGGTATCAGGAACCGGCCAATGAAGATAGATGTCAGCAGTGTCACGGTTCATGTATTGACATGTGCGCCATCCTTTTTCTTCTTCCCCTTTTTCTTATAAGTTCGTATTATTTTCCACCAATCTTCAAGCCCTCCTTTATTTGAGTTGTACGGTTGGATCAGGATACATGGCCAGCGTGAGGCGATAGCCGTTTGTGCAACACTAGGCAGAACGTCGTGGAGAGACGTTGCTCTCCTTGTTGAATTTGATGATGTTGTGGATCGGATGTGGCATACGTGTTTTCACAAGTGTGTTCATTTGTTCCTAAAAGCGGCTAGCGCCTACGGCTGTCGTTTCTTCGAAAGGAGGAGTACAACATGGTTGGAAATTATATTGTACTATATTGTGCAAGGCATGCGATTATATTGTACAGTACAGCCACACTGATACACCAAGTTGTAAAGATCAACAACAAAAGACTCAACCCGACACACTAGTGAAAGTAAAACACCCGATACATTTTATGACACACTTGTGAAAGTAAAATACCAGATACATTTTATTATTATGGATGTCTATAACTAAGACTCAATCCAAATCGGGCAAAAATTTCGATGACCCTGACTTCTAGTTTTTTTTTGCAAGCCATCCGAATCAAGTCTTTTTTTGTCTTCACCCTTTTGCAATGACGCCCACAAGCATTTAATTTGGGCTAAAGTTGATACGTACTCCAGAAACTGACGTTGCGTTTCTTGTGATTTACTATGTGCTTTGCTGTTTGATTGCTCATTATGTTGTATTTGTGTTGTGTTTGAACATAAAGAGTGGACTTTTCCCTGCTGGTCCTGTCACACAAACTAGGTGGTAGTCACTTTCTGGATCTCCAGCTCAGTAGAGTTGGAAGTGGAAATATATTCAATTCTAAAAGATAAAAGAGATAAATAGTCCACTAGTTTATCGTTAGAACAGCAACATTAGAACTATTTTTGCGCACCAATGAACAGAAAAATAATGTTCATTACCTTAAGATGATACATTACAAACAAGAAAAAAGAAAAACACAAACTACAAACAAGAAAAGAAAAACAACACAACTATGAACAAGAAAAAAAACTACTTCTCCTCCACCTAGGTCCACCTACTTCACCTTCTCCTCCTCCTCCTTGGGCTCCTGGCTGGGCGGGGGCGCCTCCCGCGGCAGAGACAGGAAACCCAGTTTTCTGGACATCAAAGCCACTAGGTAATCGCGGCCGGCGACGCTAAGCTTGTGCGCCAGCGTCTCCCAGAGGACGTCGAGGCGACCGGCCAAGTGAATCATGCCGAAGAAGTAGTGGCCTGTGGTCCCCATTGCAGCATACTGTGGTAGGGGACCAAGCCCAAGGAAACGCATAGTGCGTGATGTATCGTCAAATACATCACGCACCATCTTCAGGAGAGCCACTCCTTGTCCGGGGGGAGTCTGGTCGGAGACGCTTCCCCTTGACGTCTTTCAGCGGGCTTGGCGATGGCGTTTTCTTGTCAGCCATGGTGTTCTTGGCACGGTTTTGGGAAGAGAGGAAGAGTGGCTGTGCGGAGAATACGATCGCATGCCCTAGTGATCTTATGGCGTAGTAGCAGCTTTTCTGTTCGTCTCTCGACGCGCGCAGTAGTGGTGATGGGATGCGGAGCAGTTCCAATTGAATTCAAAGATGCGCATGCGCTGCGCACGTTTAAGGCGCCTCGGTTACTGGCACGCACGTAAGCTCGGTGCACCCAGTCGCATCAGCCGCCTGTACAAATGGCTACGGCTTCAAGGACCAAACCTTATGTGGCAAACAACCACGTATAATACTTCCTCCGCCCCAACTCAATTCTATTTCTGTCATGGTCGAACTTACCTTTGACCAATGACTTATATGGAATTTATTAACTTCAATAACATGTGGTACTAGATTGTATATTATGGAAATATCTGGTGAATCTAAAAGTACAATTCTTGTATTGTTAAAACAGATCAAAATTGCGTAAATCATTGGTGAAAGATAGATTTGATGAAACCTAAGACTTCCCTTTGAGAAAGATTTATATTTTACATTATTTTTACATATGTAATATGCACATTGGATATATCACTTGATAGTTTTGAAGCAAAACATGGAGGAGAAATATGTATATCCCATATGCTACTACGTAATCGTAAATCCACACGAATTAATTAGCTAGTTTGAGGATGAATGAAGTTAAGCTTGCGAGCTTGATGAGCACCGTCATTGTTTTGAGCAGTGATTAGTTTATGGCATCATCAAATCTGGAGTAATTTTTCTAGATCATTTGGGGCCAAAGAATTAGTTAACATGCTATATATGAGGAGAAAGATTAGGATATGCTACCTATTGCTTGTGTTGAATAACCCTGCGACGTGGACAACATATCCGACGCTTCATTCTGGTCGCCAGGATCATTCTGCCCCAAGTCATCTGGGGTAGCCGGCGGAGGACCTTGATCATCAGGATAAGGACCAGGCAAGAAATAATTGTTCAAATGTAAGTTTGACCAAATCTAAAAATAGAGTTATGTTGGACAAAAGTATTGCTACATGGGTCATCGTTGTTTCCTACATCAGGATCACCAGTGGCATCGCGACAAAGCTTCTTTCAACAACAAAATAGAGAATAGGGAGGCTCCAACATCACTCTCAGGTCACGAAGTACTCCAACAATACGAGACTTTTGATCGAGTGAGTTTTGGACAAACAAATAATAAGAGAAAGCACACTGAGGAAGATAGATGGCATAGTTGGAAGAAGAAAAGTATATTTTTTCAGCTCCCGTATTGGAAGACATTACTAATAAGGAATAACTTGGATGTCATGCACATTGAGAAAAACATTTGTGATAGCATATTGGGGACATTGTTTAATAATTATGGTAAAACAAAAGATAGTCTACGAGATCGTTTTGATATGCAGGAAATGGGTATACGGCCAAAGCAACATCTGGTGGGTATGAAAGTGCATCTAGGACTCCCTTGTGGGTTTTGGATGATTTATGACAAGCAATTGGGATCCTAATCCTTTTGTTGAGATGAATGCAGGAAAATGATGAAAAATGAGTAAAATGCCAAAAAGTGGGAAATTAAGAAGGAGAATGAATTTGAGCTCAAGAAGAAGAAATTAGTAGATTAGTATGTATGGAGTGTGTTAAGGAAACACACCCAAGAGCTCAATCTTACTTAATCACACACACACAATGCACAAAACCATACAGGACCGGACTAGTGCGATATCAAACGGACTAGTCCGATATCACACTCTGCACAAGATCGGACAAGTCCGGTCTCCACCGGACTAGTCCGATATCTTTCTGTTCCACTTCGGACTAGTCCTCCCCAGTGCGGACTAGTCCTCAACACAATGCACAAGTCACTAGATCGGACAAGTCCGGTCACCACCGGACTAGTCCGATTCCCTTTCTGATCCACTTCGGACAAGTCCGGTGACTACACGGACTAGTCCGATTTACACTCTGATCTAAATCGGACAAGTCCTCCAAGTGCGGACTTGTCATTCTAAACACTTAGGGTTTCACAGGTCCGGACAAGTCCGATGTCAACCGGACAAGTCCGAAGATTTCCAGCAGCGAAATCGGACAAGTCCGTTTTTCAATCGGACTAGTCCGATATTCCTGGACACTTAGGGTTTGCTTCACACAGCACACCGGACTAGTCCGGTCTCAACCACGGACTAGTCCGATCTTTCTAAACCCTAACGGTAATTTCTAGAAACCCCATATAAATAGAGGTGCATGGCCCACTTTTACTCACTCTCGAACCCTAGCGCCGTCACACCTCCCAAGAGACTCAAAAACCATCTCTCTCCACGAAGTTGAGTGCAAAATCGATCAATCCTTTGAAGATCACTTGTAGATCATTGGAGAGGCACTTTGCACACGATTGAGCTCTTGGTTTGAATCTCTAACACACTCTTGCATCTCAATTTGTATATTTCAAAGTGTGTTATTGGTGGTTTTGAAACTTGTAATCAACGGAGCTCTCAACTTGTGAGATCGCCCCTTCAACTTGGTGATTTACCCCTGTGTGATTAGTGGAAGAGGATTGGCCTTCGTGGCGATCCGACGAGGGAAGGGTTGGTGAAGACCCGGTCCTTTTGTGGGCTCCTCAACGTGGACGTAGGCTGCCTTCGTGGTAACCGAACCACGGGATAAATCTTGTGTCTTGTTTGTTTGTGTTCATCATTCTAGTTGATCAACATCATCTAGGGTTTGATTCATATTGTTGAATTGAAGTTAAATAGTGAACAAGAATCATACTTCCAATAAAACTTAACATACAACTATTGAACTGTCATTATAGTTTATATTTCCGCTGCAAACGACAACGAAACAATCAAATTGACCTAACTTGATCAACCTAGCCCGTGAAATCCGGACTAGTCCGCACTTTACCGGACTAGTCCGATATATCTGGATTTGACCTTTTTGTTGAAGTGCTACAGGAACCGAGAAATTCAAGAAGGCCTATTCACCCCCCCCTCTAGGCCTACATTCAATTGGTATCAGAGCAAGGTTCTTCAAGAAAGAGTGCAACCACTCGAAGAGATCATGTCGGACATGAAGGAAGTCCAGAAAATCAACAACCAGGAAGAAATGAACAATGACAAGCACCAAAAGCTCGAAAGGTTTCTCGAAGCCATTCAAGACTTCGATGATGATGATGAGGAGACATTGGAGCTGAAAGCTCTGCTCCGAAAGAAAGCACTTTCCAAAGGGAAAGCTAAAGTTGAAGAAAAGAAGAGGGGGAGTAGTCACACCGACTACTCCTGATATCCTTTTAATTATGACCGTTTAAATTCTAACAGCAGTCATTATCTATCCATTCCTCTCGGAAAAGCCCCACACTTCGATGGGAGTGATTACTCCATGTGGAGGCAAAACATGAAGATGCACTTGATTTCCCTTAACCCAAGTTTATGGCATATTGTGTGCACAGGAATAAACATCCCTGATGACGATGAAGAACTCACGCCAAGTCAAGAGCAAGCCATCCACAGGAATGCCCAAGCCGCAGCCGTTATCACCTCATCTCTAAGTAGAGATGAATTCACAAAGGTGGACGGATTGGAAATTGCCAAAGAAATCTGGGACACGCTACAGACAGCACATGAAGGTGACCGGCATGTGCGGGAGGCAAAGATTGAAATGATTGAAGGCGAACTAGGAAGGTTCGCGATTGAGGAAGATGAATCTCCCCAGGACATGTACAACAGACTAAAGACTCTTGTGAACAAGGTTCGATCGTATGGTAGCAAAAAGTGGAATGACCACGAGGTTGTAAAGCTCATCCTTAGAGCCTTTATGCCTCGCAACGTCACACTCTGTTCTATGATCCGAGAAAGTCCCGGGTACAAGAAAATGACTCCGGATGAACTGCTTGGCAAAATCATCAACTTTGAGATGATGGAGAAGCAAGCCAAGCACGTCAAAGAAATAGCTGACCTCACATCGGCCAAGAAGAAGGGAGTTGCCTTAAAATCCACACTCAAACCTCTATCCAAAGAAGCAAGAGAAGCTCAGTTTGAGGAGGACAGCGATGATGAAAGCAGCGAGCTGGACGAAGAAGATATGATTCTGTTCATGAAGAAATTCAAAAGAATTATGAAGAAAAGACAAGGAGCAAAATCGAGTGAAGGAAAATACAAGGAGAAGACAAAACCGAAGATGAGGCGGGCATGCTATAATTGTGGTGAGTACAATCACTTCATAGTTGATTGCCCATATGAGGACAACAAGAAGAAGAGTAAAGAATCCAAGCCTCAACCGAAAAAGTTCTTCAAGAAGAAGAAACAAGCTGACAAGCACACATTGGAAAGGAGTGGGATTCAAACGATGAGTCCTCATCGTCCGATGAAGAAGAAATGGCTAGCATAGCCATTGAAAGCATGCCCAAGAAACTCACACTCTTCCCCACGCTCGGTGCAAAGAAGGCAAATGGAACTTGCCTCATGGCTAAGGAAGGTAAACGCAAGGTAAACATCAAAACTCCTTCCTTGCATTCTTACTCAAGTGATGATGATCTAGATAGTAATGATGAAGACATGCTAATTGGTTTAGATAGAAAAACTTCTGCAAAAATGAAATTCTTGCTTAACCAACTTATTGAGAAGGAAGAGCTAATTGATCGTCAAGAAGACATGATTATCTCCCAAAAGGAGAAGCATGTCGAACTTGACAATCTTCTAGTTCTTGAAAAGGAGAAAAATCACACACTAGAGCTTGAGCTAGCTTCAAGCAAGAAAACTTGCTTGGAGTTAACCAACTCAAATGCTGCAATCAAGAATCAACTTGATGACCAAATCAAGGTCAACAAGATCCTTGAAGTGCAGATTGAGTCACTCAAGCTTAGTGAACCTTCCTCCTCTTCAACCCTACCTTCTCAACCCACTTTAACTAATATCGCTCATGTTTGCAAATGTGATAAAACTAACACCAGGTTGAAGGAAAACCCTACCTCCACGAAGGACAAAAATCCTACCCAATGTGTAATATTTGACAAGGAGAGGATCAACTATGCACGTAGTGCATATTTGGTCCAAAGACCTCCAAATGTCAAGTATGGCATTGGTTACTCTTGTGATGGAAAGCAAAGAGCTGGAAATCATAAGAATAACAAGGGAAGGATCACCTTTGTGAAGGGAGGACCCTCACAACCTGGTAACTCGAAAACAAAAAATCTGAATTCTCATGAACATCGGACTAGTCCGGTTGTGGTCCGGACAAGTCCGATCATCCGGACAAGTCCGGTCACACAGACTAGTCCGACCCATAATCAACAGCAACTTCTGTTTAAAACATTTGATGCCTCCTATGTTTTAATGAAAAATAATGTTGGTAAAGTGTATGCTTATTATGCTGGGCCACGCCATGGGAACACAAAATCCCATGTGTGGGTGCCCAAATGTATTGTTACTAACCTCCAAGGACCCAAGCAAGCTTGGGTACCTAAAACCAAGGCGTAATTTGTTTTTGCAGGCCTACTCCTCCGGTGGATCCAAATGGGTGCTAGACAGTGGATGCACCAACCACATGACCGGAGAAAGGAGGATGTTTGTGGAGTATGAAGTGAACCAGGACCCAAACGAAGGCATCTACTTTGGGGATAACAGTCAAGGAAGGGTCCTCGGTACCGGTAAAATTGCAATATCCTCTGAACATACTCTTTCGCATGTTTTACACGTTGAATCTTTAGATTATAACCTGCTGTCCATATCTCAGTTATGTGACAAAGGTTATAATTGTCTGTTTACTAACGAGGGTGTGACCGTCTCAAGGAGAAGTAATGGTTCCATTGCATTCAAGGGTATGTTAAAGGGAAAGCTTTATCTTGTTGACTTCAACAAGGATAAAGCCGAACTCGACACATGCTTGATTGCAAAAACCAACATGGGTTGGCTGTGGCATAGACGGCTAGCACATGTTGGTATGAGGAACCTTCAAAAACTCCTCAAGGGCGATCACATCCGAGGTTTGAAAGATGTTGTGTTTGAGAAAGACAGGCCTTGTAGCGCATGCCAAGCAGGAAAGCAAGTTGGAGCACAACATCCAGCAAAGAACATCATGACCACGACAAGACCGCTCGAACTACTTCATATGGACCTCTTCGGTCCAATTGCTTACATAAGCATAGGCGGTAACAAATACGGTTTAGTCATTATTGATGATTTTTCCTGCTTCACTTGGGTGTTCTTTTTGCATGACAAGTCAGAAACACAAGGAACACTCAAGAAATTCTTCAAGCGAGCGCAAAACGAATTCTCACTATCAATCAATAGTATTCGGAGCGACAATGGCACGGAGTTCAAGAACATACAAGTGGAGGAGTACCTTGATGAGGAAGGAATCAAGCACGAATTCTCAGCGCCATACTCCCCACAACAAAACGGAGTTGCCGAAAGGAAGAACCGAACGCTCATAGAGATGGCAAGAACAATGCTCGATGAATACAAGACTTCGGATCGATTTTGGGCGGAAGCAATCAACACCGCCTGCCATGCCACAAATCGACTCTATCTTCATCGACTACTAAAGAAGACCCCCTATGAGCTACTCACCGGTAACAAACCGAACATTTCATATTTTCGAGTTTTCGGTTCTCCTTGCTATATTTTGAACAAGAAGCCCAGGACTTCAAAGTTCGCTTCGAAGTCCGATGAAGGTTTCTTGCTTGGTTATGATTCGAACACTTACGCCTATCGTGTTTTCAACAAGGCCTCCGGACTTGTTGAAGTGGCACGTGACGTAGTGTTCGATGAAACTAATGGCTCCCAAAAGGAGCAAGTTGATCAATGTGAATTAGGTAATGAGGAAGCCCCCTATCAAGCAATAAAGAGGATGGCTCTAGGCGAAGTACGACCACAAGAGTCATCGGCACAAATACAAGAGGAAAGTGAACCACAAGAGGAGATCAACAATCAAGGGGGAGCCTCGATACAAGATCAATCACAAGAATATGAACATGATCAACAAATCAATGAGGACAACAACTCAGGGGGAGAAGAAGATGATCACCAACATACGACCCCCCAAGTGCCACACCCAAGAGTACACCAATGCACTCAAAGGGATCATCCAATCGACAACATCATCGGCGACATTCAAAAAGGAGTAACCACTAGATCTCGTATAGCAAATTTTTGTGAACATTACTCGTTTGTCTCTTTTTTGGAACCCCGGAGGACTGAGGATGCATTAAAGGATCCGGACTGGGTGGTGGCAATGCAAGAAGAGTTGAACAATTTCAAGAGAAACGAGGTTTGGGAACTTGTGGAAAGACCCAATGCAAACATAGTCGGCACCAAGTGGGTCTTCCGCAACAAACAAGATGAACACGGGGTGGTGACAAGAAACAAGGCACGACTTGTGGCCAAAGGTTACTCACAAGTCGAAGGTTTGGATTTTGATGAGACCATTGCTCCAGTAGCTAGGCTTGAATCAATTAGAATATTACTTGCATATGCTACTCACCATGATTTCAAGCTGTACCAAATGGACGTAAAAAGCGCCTTCCTCAACGGACCGATCAAGGAAGAGGTGTACGTGGAGCAACCACCCGGATTTGAAGACGAAGAGTTCCCCGACCACGTGTATAAACTGCGTAAGGCTCTCTATGGCCTCAAACAAGCTCCTAGAGCTTGGTATGAGTGTCTTAGAGATTTTTTAATTGATAATGGCTTTCAAATTGGCAAAGTAGATTATACACTATTCACGAAAAATCTGAATAATGATCTTTTCATTTGCCAAATCTATGTTGATGATATAATTTTTGGATCAACTAATCAATCTTTCTGTGAAGAGTTTAGTAAAATTATGACAGACAGATTTGAAATGTCAATGATGGGAGAATTGAAGTACTTCTTGGGATTCCAAGTGCGGCAACAAAGGGAAGGAACATTCATAAGCCAAACCAAGTATACACAGGACATCCTCAAGAAGTTTGGCATGGACAAGGCAAAGCCCATTAAGACTCCCATGGCAACGAATGGTCACTTGGATCTCAATGAAGATGGACCGAGCGTCGACCAAAAGGTATATCGCTCCATGATTGGATCTTTACTTTACTTATGTGCATCTAGGCCAGATATTATGTTGAGTGTATGTTTGTGTGCAAGATTTCAAGCCAACCCTAAGGAATGTCATTTGACAGCCGTAAAGAGAATCCTAAGATATTTAGTTCATACACCCAACCTTGGTCTTTGGTACCCAAAAGGTTCAAAATTTAATCTCATTGGGTATTCCGATGCAGATTATGCCGGGTGCAAAGTTGATAGAAAAAGCACTTCTGGCACCTGCCAATTCCTAGGAAGATCCTTAGTTTCTTGGTCATCCAAGAAACAGAATTCCATTGCATTATCCACAGCCGAAGCGGAGTATGTTGCAGCCGGGAGTTGTTGTGCACAACTCCTTTGGATGCGACAAACTCTAAGGGATTACGGTTACAATATGAACCGTATTCCTCTTCTTTGTGACAATGAGAGTGCCATTAAAATAGCCCACAATCCAGTTGAGCACTCTAGAACTAAACACATTGACATAAGACACCATTTCTTGAGAGACCATTCCATGAAAGGAGACATATCCATCTCTCATGTCAACACCCAAAAACAATTGGCCGACATATTCACCAAGCCACTTGATGAAAAACGTTTTTGCGAACTCCGAAATGAGCTAAACATCCTTGATTCTCGGAGTGTGGCTTGAAAAGTTGCATACCTGTATGATTGCTTCAAAATATTGATTGAATTGTGAAAAATTTTCCTCCCCATTTTTTTCTCTCGAAAAACTATGTCAATTATTAGATCTTGATGAATTTTTGATCATAGTATGATTGTTGTTTGCTTACTGATCAAATTCATCAGGATTATTTGAATTGTTTTGCCTCTCTACCCTCAATTATTGGACCTTCAAATATATATGAATGGGCTATGCAATTCTCTCCTGGTGACCACGGACAAGTCCGTGGTTACCCGGACTAGTCCGCCATTGCAGACTAGTCCGCAGTGTGCCGGTTAGGCCGGACTAGTCCGACAGACCACGGACTAGTCCGATTTAGGTTTCTGGAGGACTTCGGACTAGTCCGGTTATGTCCGGACTTGTCCGATTTTTCGTGTCCATAACCCTAGCCGCCACCAAACCCTAATCTCTTCACCCCACACTCTCCTCCAAGCTTTCTCTCTCTTGCGCTCGAGCTCCCAAGGCGAATCTTTGATTCCTCCGTCGAAAAGCCTCAAACTTGGGCGGAAATTAAGCTTGAAGACTCGGGGATTGAAGTTAGCGGACAAGTCCGGCCTCCAACCCCCACATTTTCAAGCTTCCTTGGATTTCTTGATCATGTCGAGCTCCGACAATGAAATCTCCGATTTCGAGGCCGAGTTGGACCACGAGGTGGCACCTCGGCCCTCGACGGGTCTTGGCAAGAAACGCCAAGAGAGACCCTCCGAGCCTGCTCCCTCACCTCCTCTGGTTCGGAGGAAGGTGTGTGTCAAGAAGGCCGCCTCCAAGGCTGCTCCTCCGTCAAGTGGCCCTCGCCAAGCTAAAGGGAAAGGCAAGGGGGTTGCCACAGGGCCTGTTGGGCCTCTAAAGCTGCATACTCCCAGACAAGGGGTCCGGGACCCCAATGAGGAAAGATTCAATGGCAAGGGCAGCGATGTGGCCATGAAGCTGAGAAGTGTGGACTACTATGCAAGGCCCAAGCAAGCTGCTGATGGCAGATTCTGGTCAAATTTCCATGCTGACTTCTACAAGCTGGTATACTTGCCAATGAAGACCCCGGTGGTGCGCAGTCAATGGATTGACTGGGCCCACCTTGAGAAGAGGAAATGTGCAGCTTTTGATGAAGTGATACAAGCTGCAGAGAGACATGGGCTGAAGGATTTGCTTGCCTTCAGATATAATTGGAATGATGAAGTGATTGCACAATTCTATGCAACGTGCCACTTCTCAGGTGAAGACGAAGAAAGTGTGACTTGGATGACTCATGGATCCAAGTATTCCATCACTCAAGAAGAGTTTGCCCGCCTGCTGCATCTTGACTCTGAGGGCGATGACCACCTCATTATCCACAACATTGGGGTCATTGAGAGGGATGGAATGCAGTTCATGTATGAGCCCTCCTCCAAGTTTGTCCCTCCCTCCACAAAGAACATGAAGCCTTTCTTTGTGGTCCTCAACAGAGTCCTCAGGAAGACGATTGCTCCCAAGGATGGTGATGCAGGGAGTGTGCAAGGCTACCTCCGGACCCTGATGAAGGTCATCAGCAAGAAAAGGCAATTTGATGTTGCAGACTATATCTGGAATGATATGGTCAATATCTCAAGTACCCCCAACCGATCCTGTGGCTATGCCCCTTACTTGATGTTCATGATTGAGAAGGTCACAGGAATCGAGTTTGTGAAGGATGTGGAGCACACTCCACTGAGGCCTCAGAAGCCTCAGTCCGTGAGTGTCCAAGCTGCTCCATCGCCGTCCTCAAGCCCCGAGGTGCCGGCAAGGCAAGGAGAAGCTGCTAGGGCTACTCCTCCCTCCAGGGAAGCCCCTCAGAAAGGATCCGCCAGTGGGATCCTCAAGTACTTGGCTGCAATCTTCTCCTCCTGCAAGAAAACTGAAGTGAAGCTTCACAAGCTAAATCAAAAGAGGAAGGAGGACATGAGATACATAAAAGCCAATGTGAAGCAGCTGAGTGAGAAGCTGGAGATCAATCCAATTGGATCTCCAGTACTTTCTGAAGATTCTGATCCAAACATCACCGAGCTGAGCCCCTTGACTCCTTCCGAGCTTGCCTATTTTGGCATTGGGGGCTCGAGCAGCTCCGCTCCTCCTCCTACCTCTTAACCTCGTCAAGCCGAAAGCGATGAAGATGATGAAGACGATGAGAGGACTGACAGCGAAGAGTGAAGCCCTAGGATCTTCCTCTCTCTCTCTTTTTGGTGTCTTGATGCCAAAGGGGGAGAGATTGAGGGGGAGTCTCTAGTCTAAGCTTTAGCTGAATAGGATGTGAGGAGAGAGCTCTCTATGTTTTTTAATTGTGATTGTATTTGCTTAACTCTCTTTTCATATCATGTTTGGTCCTGTGATGAATTGCTCAATTAATTTGCAAGTGTGTGATGAAATCTGAGCTTTTGCTCCTGAAGTGCCATATTCACTTGATATTAGTTGGTAAATGAAAATTCTATCATTCTTAATGAAATCATGCTCTTAGTATGCATCCCACCATAAAGAATGCACATATGAATAATTATCTTGTTGCCTGATGCATTTTTGAGTCATATGTGCATACTTTATGAAAATCTCATTTTATACCTCATTTTGTGAAATCTCAATTGGTTGTCATCAATCACCAAAAAGGGGGAGATTGAAAGTGCATCTAGGACTCCCTTGTGGGTTTTGGATGATTTATGACAAGCAATTGGGATCCTAATCCTTTTGTTGAGATGAATGCAGGAAAATGATGAAAAATGAGTAAAATGCCAAAAAGTGGGAAATTAAGAAGGAGAATGAATTTGAGCTCAAGAAGAAGAAATTAGTAGATTAGTATGTATGGAGTGTGTTAAGGAAACACACCCAAGAGCTCAATCTTACTTAATCACACACACACAATGCACAAAACCATACAGGACCGGACTAGTCCGATATCAAACGGACTAGTCCGATATCACACTCTGCACAAGATCGGACAAGTCCGGTCTCCACCGGACTAGTCCGATATCTTTCTGTTCCACTTCGGACTAGTCCTCCCCAGTGCGGACTAGTCCTCAACACAATGCACAAGTCACTAGATCGGACAAGTCCGGTCACCACCGGACTAGTCCGATTCCCTTTCTGATCCACTTCGGACAAGTCCGGTGACTACACGGACTAGTCCGATTTACACTCTGATCTAAATCGGACAAGTCCTCCAAGTGCGGACTTGTCATTCTAAACACTTAGGGTTTCACAGGTCCGGACAAGTCCGATGTCAACCGGACAAGTCCGAAGATTTCCAGCAGCGAAATCGGACAAGTCCGTTTTTCAATCGGACTAGTCCGATATTCCTGGACACTTAGGGTTTGCTTCACACAGCACACCGGACTAGTCCGGTCTCAACCACGGACTAGTCCGATCTTTCTAAACCCTAACGGTAATTTCTAGAAACCCCATATAAATAGAGGTGCATGGCCCACTTTTACTCACTCTCGAACCCTAGCGCCGTCACACCTCCCAAGAGACTCAAAAACCATCTCTCTCCACGAAGTTGAGTGCAAAATCGATCAATCCTTTGAAGATCACTTGTAGATCATTGGAGAAGCACTTTGCACACGATTGAGCTCTTGGTTTGAATCTCTAACACACTCTTGCATCTCAATTTGTATATTTCAAAGTGTGTTATTGGTGGTTTTGAAACTTGTAATCAACGGAGCTCTCAACTTGTGAGATCGCCCCTTCAACTTGGTGATTTACCCCTGTGTGATTAGTGGAAGAGGATTGGCCTTCGTGGCGATCCGGCGAGGGAAGGGTTGGTGAAGACCCGGTCCTTTTGTGGGCTCCTCAACGTGGACGTAGGCTGCCTTCGTGGTAACCGAACCACGGGATAAATCTTGTGTCTTGTTCGTTTGTGTTCATCATTCTAGTTGATCAACATCATCTAGGGTTTGATTCATATTGTTGAATTGAAGTTAAATAGTGAACAAGAATCATACTTGAAATAAAACTTAACATACAACTATTGAACTGTCATTATAGTTTATATTTCCGCTGCAAACGACAACGAAACAATCAAATTGACCTAACTTGATCAACCTAGCCCGTGAAATCCGGACTAGTCCGCACTTTACCGGACTAGTCCGATATATCTGGATTTGACCTTTTTGTTGAAGTGCTACAGGAACCGAGAAATTCAAGAAGGCCTATTCACCCCCCCCTCTAGGCCTACATTCACATATACTTTGCAAAAAGATCAAAAGACCACCTTGTGCAAGTTTTTGGCGGATGTGAAGATGCCCGATGGTTCTGCCTCAAACATCAAGAGAAGTGTGGACATAACAGCACGTAAGGTATCAGGTCTAAAAAATCATGACTACCATATTATATTTCAGAAGCTCCTTCCTATTGCAATATGTGACATATTGCCTGAAAAGGTTGTTGAACATTTAATTGAGTTTAGCAGATTCTTTTCTGGAATTTGTTCTAAAGAATTGGCGAAACCAGATTTGGATAAGATGATTGAACAATTTCCTGAAACAATTTGTAAGCTTGAGATATTGCTTCCTCCAACTTTCTTTGATATCATGGTACATTTTCCAATCCACCTCGGTGAAGAAGCTCGCTTTGGTGGACCTGTTTCTTACAGATGGATGTATTCAATTGAGAGGTACCTTCGAACATTGAAGAGGTATGTACGTAACAGAGCTCACCCGGAAGGTTCTATAGCTGAGGGATATACTATGGAAGAGTGTATGACTTTTTGTAGTCGGTTTTTGGATAACATCAGCACCAAGCTTAATAGGCCAAAACGTCAAGAAGTTGCAGCTAGGAATGAACCTTCTCTCGAGTCTAATATATTTACAGAAGTTTATAATTCTAAAAAATGGTTTAAATGGGGCCAACTTACTATGGTGGAAGTACATAACATCAGGCATTATATTAATTCTAATGTTGAAGAGGCCGCTCCATGGATCAAGTACATCTAACTCAAATGTTCTATACTATATTGGATCATGCTTATTGTAGATGGCTAATTTAATATTGTACCCTTTTCAATGAGCATTTTGAAGAGCTGAAAAAGATTCATTCTCGTGATGTTGAAAAACGCCGTAGAGATGAGTTTGTTTATTGGTTTCAGAAACGAGTAAGTACATGCAAGTTTTTACTTTGATGAAATATTGAAGAAATATATGTTCCGAAGTTGGTTTATCGAAGAACCCTTTTATACTAATTAATTTGTACAGATTACGACATTACACAAAGAAGGCAAAGTAACCGATTATTTGTTTGCATTATCTAGAGGACCTGATCGTTGGGCATGTTTTATTAGTCGATCATTCATAAATGGCTTCTTCTTTCGAACAGCAGAGGTGGAAAAAGATTTACGGACGCAAAACATTGGTGTTGATGTTCGGGATGGTGATCATGAGTGGTATGGAGTAATCAAGAAAATGATTTCTTTTGATTTTGAAAAAAATCAAGAGGTTCTGTTATTTAAATGTGAATGGTTTGATCGGCCTCGTTCTGGTCAGAGCCAAAGCAGAGGCTACAAAATGGATCGATATGGAACGATAGATGTTGACACTACTATTTCTCAATTTATGTATGAGCCTTACATTCTAGCCACCCAAGCAGAACAAGTTTTTTACGTTAGAAGTGTGAAGCAACATAAATGGGCTACAACTGTTAAAACGGAGCCACAAAACATTTTTGCCATGCCCCCTGGTGAGAGTGAAAATAATGTCACCGAGACAATGGAGGCTGAGACATTTGATGATCAACGACTTATTGATATAAATGAGGATATGACCGCATGGGATAGGAATGACATTGAGGGAGCAATCGGTGATGCTTCCGCTCTTTGAAATGAAGATGACGACGACAGCGACTATCATGATGATACATATATCAATGATGGTATTGTACCTCCAATATTGGGGGAGGACAGCGAAGATGATGATTTTTTTTTATATAAGTACTGTGTGAGCTAGCTGTACGTGAACTACTTGATTTTCTTTTTTGAAAAGATAGAAGCCGCTATTCTATTTAGCAGCAAGCTTACAAGAAAGCCACGAACTGGTGAATCATGGCATAAGTTCCTAATGCAACGTTTGTGTTTCATGGTGATAGATTGTAACGCCACGAACTGGTAAATCATGGAAAAAGTTTGTAATACAACGTCTGTGTTCTGTGGCGATAGATCTTAATGCCACCAACCGATATTTCATGGCAACAGATCCTAATACAACGATAGTGTTTCGTGGTGATAGATCCTAATGCCACGAACTTGTGAATCGTGGCATAAGATCTTAATGCAACGTTTGTCTTTCGTGGCGATAGATCCTAACGCCACGAACTGGTGAATCGTGGCAAAAGTTCCTAATGCAACGATTATGTTCCGTGGCGATAGATCTTAACGCCACCAACCGGTATTTTGTGGCAACAGATCCTAATACAACGATAGTGTTGCGTGGCGACAGATCCTATCGACATGAACTTGTGAATCGTGCATAAGTTCCTAATGCGACGTTTGTGTTTCGCGGCGATAGATCATAACGCCGTGAACTGGTGAATCATGGCAAAAGTTCGTAATGCAATGATTGTGTTTCGTGGTGATAGATCCTAACACCACAAACCGAAATTTTGTGGCAACGGATCCCAGTGCAACGATTATGTTTCGTGGCGATAGATCCTAATGCCATGAACTGGTATTTCGTGGCAACAAATCCTAATGCAACGATTTTATTTCGTGGCGATAGATCCTATCGCCATGAACTGGTGATGCGTGGCAAAAGTTCCTAATGCAACGATTGTGTTCCGTGGCAATATATGCTAACGCCACGAACTAGTAATCGTGGCAACAGATCCTAATGCAATGATCGTGTTCTCTGGCGATAGATGCTAACACCATGAACTATTGAATCGTAGCAACAGATCCAAATGCAACGATCGGGTTCCGTGGTGATAGATGTTAATGCCACGAACTAGTGAATCATGGCAAAAAATTCTAATGCAACGATCAGGTTCCGTGGCGATAGATGCTAATGCCACAAACTAGTGAATCGTGGCAACAGATCCTAATGCAACGATCGGGTTCTGTGGCGATAGATGTTAATGCCACGAAATAGTGAATCGTGACAACAGATTTGTGGCGATTGATCCTAATGTCACGAACTAGTGAATCGTAACAACAGATCCTAATGCAACGATCGTGTTCCGTGGCGATAGATGCTAATGCCACAAACTAGTGAATCATGGCAAAAGACCAAGCTTACTGCAATGATTTAGTATTCGTTGTAGTAAAATCGTTGCATCAGGACAGAATCCTTGTAGTGTCAAGTCAACTGCAAAGTTACGACTAGAGCCTCTAATGAATTAAAGCAGTGATTCTACAAGCATCTACAAAAAGAAACAACTATGTATTAGAAATCAACTTGTGTTGAATTCATGAAAGTTTCTTACTCGATTCCGACAGAACTTTTGTGGAGGTACAAGTGTGGAAGAGGGACTTGACAAGCCCAAGCCTCCTCTTCCTAGCTCTTCCTCACTCTCCTTCTACTAGACTGGCCACTTGGGTAGCACTTACCCTTTTGAGTGGTATTCTAATCTCAAATCGTGGTGTGTGAAGTGAGGGAGTGAGGGGGGCTATTTATACACAATTTCAATCATTTGGCACCACAATTAGCGCGTGAATTAGTTGTTAACGCCATCAGGGAGCAACAGGAGGGTGCCACACGTTGACTGACCGGCACCCATATCAAGTCAACTGAGGCAAGGGGTCTACCGACCTGATCCTGGTCCCCCTGGGCTGTGCTTTATCGGGGTAGCTGACTGGTGGGCCCATATCCCTTCTCGCATGAATCGATTTTGGATCCCCTCAGATACGCCTAGGAATGGGTCCACGGATCCATGTAATGTTACATGTCATCGCCTGATTGATTGAAATGTTACTTTTTGTGACACCGAGTGTGATGCATATGTGTGCCTAGGATGTTTAACACACATACACAAGTGATCCACAAATAATAAAAAAATATAGCCATGTCTCAAATATTAATTCTAATAGTAGTACCTTATTACAAACCAAATAGTCTTGAATACAGGCTCTAAACAATTGCAGCAGAAAACACTAAACACTTATGACTCCAAACTCCACTTGCAAGTTTGACGGTAACACGCACACCTACAACTCCTCAAAAACCTCCCGGTACTCCACATTGTTGCATGTGTCTAAATTTGTTGGGGGAATAGAAAGGGTGAGCACATGTCATACTCACAAGTGTGGGAAAGTATGAAATGTAGCTTAAACAAGGAATGATAATAAAAAAGCTAATTGCTAAAAGTACATTCAAAACAGTTGACGATGCAATTATATGATCATTAGGTGAGGTCCTTCCCAATATAACTCAAATAACATCAATTTCAACTTAAATAACTAATGCCAGCAATAATAATCCATATCCAACTCATAACTGCTCATATTTCTTGAATTCATCAATTCAGTATAGCAAAACCAATTAATAAACCTGTACCAATTCCCAACTCAATTTCAACCATTTAACCATGTTCATGTCCAAATTCTAATCATGTGAGGGTCCAGGTTGCTCGTGACCGGGAGCATGGCTATCATGATAGTTTTAGACACACTCTGCAGAGGTTGAACCACTTTACCCACAACTACATGATTTCATCACATTTCGATGACTAAGGAATCTCAACTATGCCGTCTCACACTTCCTTAGGTGTGTGGCCAAGAGATCACAAAATAGCCTTTACAATGTGATTACTAGCCTATTTAGACCTCACTGAGGTTTCACTGATGGCGATGTCTCCAACAGAGCACATCTAACCAAGAGCCCCCTTTTGAGCTATTCGGATCCCAGGATAGTCTCACGAATCTCTATAAACCAAATTCGACTACCCCTTCCCTAAACATTTTTAATGGTGCAAATATTAATGGCAAAACACTAATTAGTCAGCTATGCTGCACCCATAATTGGCATTGTGATGGCACTGTAAATCCTGGATAGTCGCTCCACGAAACGGTCCTTAGATCTAAAGCAATCAAATCCACCAAAAACAGTCCAACCCATTCCACATTACCAACTTTCTTAGATCCCTAGGCACCATGTTGCTAAAGAGTCATTATTATCAATTCTCAACATTCACATGTTCAATAATTCATAATAAAGTAGTATGAGTGTTTCCCAAAACTAATTGAGTAATGCGAAGCAAAAAGTGCAAAATACCCTTCCCGACTCCCTACATAGTATTCAAGCGACAAGGGTGGTCATACAAAACTAGTAAACTCCTACAATTGGGTTTTCCCATCAATTTCGACACAAGCATGCAATTTTTCAAATAAAACCTTTAAAACAGGATCAATATGGTCAAGGGCACTTGCCTTGCTCGTGAGCTTGATTTGGGTCGAAGGCTTCAAAACTCTGGTCCTGCAGGTCCTCGAAAGCACTCTCTACAACAACTCCTTCTATTCCGAGCGACAAACATGCAAAACACACAATTCAATCAAATAATGCTCATATAGTACTCAATATGCCATGATATGCATGATTAATGCAATTGTGAGGTAAAACTTGTTAATGGGTTGCTATTAATGTTTATTAACAATTTCTAATAGTTTTTAACAAGTTTGAACAAGTTTGAAATTTATTTGAGTTGGTTTGGAATCAATTCATCACATTCCAGATTTAGAAATCGAACTAGTCCGTATATAGGGGTCGGACTAGTCCCCACTACGCAGACTATAAAACTAGGGTTTTCTGATCTGAGAGGATTGAGGTTGAATTGACGTAGAAACTTGGAAGTAGAGGGTGTACCACGTGTTAGAGATCCAAAGATCAAGGTTTGGGTGTGAGACTTTGAATCTTGGCGGTTAGGGTTTGATGGAAATGAGTTGATGAAGAACTTGGATGAAGAACGTCAATTGGCAAAGAATCGGTGAAGATTGATCTTGATTGGTCCTTCTTCGTGTTTCTCCCCTCCTACTTGCCTCTGGACTTGATCTTGACGACGACACAATGCAAGAGTGGGAGCAAGGGGTTTTCATCTCAATGGAAAGGGGGTGGGGCATTGGGTTTTTTACATAGGGGTGGAGAATTAAGGTTTTGGGGTGAATTCCAAGTAGAATTCGATGGGGGACGAGTAGGGCCCAAGGTGGGGTCCACTTTGCCTCCTCAGAGGTTGGGCACGAAGTTCTTGGGCCCAACTTAAGCAATTACCCAAAAACAAGTCGTGGAGAATAGAAGAATCCGAGTTGAGTTCAGTAGGTCGAACTTGTCCGCATTTGGGACCGGACTAGTCCATTGGGTAACAGAGGAGAATGGACAAGTCCATTCAGATAAGTCCAGGGAACATCAGAGCATAAATCAAACTAGTCCGCACATCATGTCGGACAAGCCTGTGCTCCGAAAAACTAAATTTTTGGATTTGGAAAGAAGACTGTGTTTTCTGAATGAATTTTGGGGACACCGGACTAGTCCGGTTTCAGAGGCCGGACAAGTCCGCACACTGACAGACTAAAATTTCCAATTTAGCCCTAAATTCATTCTAGTCTTGTTCCTTTTTACATGGCTTAATGTTAAACATGTATGAGGATGTATGCAGTGCATTATGCATGAAAATGAGGGTGTTACAAACCTACCCCCCTTAAACTGAATCTTGCCCTAGAGATTCGATGCAAAAGGAAAGAAATAGGGAAATTCCTTCTTGATATATTCTTCTTGCTCTCAAGTTGCTTCCGATTCTGTATGATGCTTCCTTTGCACTTTGCACCATCAAATCACCTTATTCTTTGTGACCCTCTCCTTGGTGTCCAAAATATTGATAGGTTGCTCGGCATAGGTCAAATCTTCCTCAAGCTCCAATTATTCCATCGATACTTGCTCTTCCGGTACCCTTAAGCACTTCTTGAGGTGAGAAACATGAAACACGTCATGAAAATCTGAAAGATGTGCAGGCATCTCCTGTTTATAGTCTACATCTCCACGTTTGTCCAAAATCATGAATGGTCCAATATAGTGGGGTGCCAACTTGCCTCTGACATTAAACCTCCTATGACCTCACATAGGTGACAATTTGGTATACAAAGTCACCTACCTCAATAGATAAGCTTCTTCGTCTATTATCCGCATAACCCTTCTATCCTTATTGGGTAGCCCTTAAGTTCTAGCGGATGGTCTGTACTTGCTTTTCGGTCTCTTGGATCACATCAGGTCCAAATGCTTGAGTTTCCTCTGTCTCATTCCAAAACAAGGGGGTTCTACACCTTCTTCCACACAATGCTTCATACGGTGGCATCTGCAAACTTGCGTGATAGCTGTTATTGTTGGAAAATTTAGCATATGGCAGAATTTTGTCCCAACTTCCTCCATACTTTAGCGCACAAGCTCTTTACATGTCTTCTAAAATCTGATTTGTCCTCTCGGTCTTCCATCCATTTGAGGGTGATAGGAAAATTGAAATTCAATTGAGTTCCTATTGATACGTGCAACTTTTGCCAGAACCTTGAGGTAAACTGAGAACCTCTATGAGGCACTATTTTCATGGGCACTCCGTGTAAACACACTATTCTTTGCATATACAGTTCTACTAGCTTTGGTCCACTATAAGTAGTCTTGACAGGAATGAAATGAGCTGATTTTGTCAACCGATCCACAATAACCCATATTGAATCATATCCTGCCAAAGTGCAAGGTAAACAAACTATGAAATCCATAGCAACCTCTTCCCACTTCCATTATGGAATCCTCAATGTCTATAATAATCCAGCTGGCCTTTGATGTTCAGCTTTGAGTCGCTGGCATACATCACACAATGCAACATATTCTACTATGTCCCTTTTCATACCATCCCACCAGTAGCATGTCTTCGAGTCCTTGTACATCTTTGTACAACTAGGATGGATAGAGTAAAGCGAGTCATGTGCCTCCTTCAATATACACTATCAGAGACGCTTCTCAATAGGCACAACAATTTGTTTTCCAAGCCATAGAGTACGATGGTCATCCTCATCAAATCCAAATTCTCTCTCTTCTTGGGTCCTTTCCTTGATTTCCTTGATTTCCTTATCCTTCATTTGACCTTCTCGAATCTCTTGTTCTAGGGTTGGATTCACTTCCATTGCTCCCATCTCATTCACTAATCCAAGATTCAACCGTTCGAACACCTTGCATAGCTCGGGTGGCAACTCCCTAACTGTGAGCTGGTGGCTTGCTCCCTTTCGACTTAAAGCATCAGCCACTATGTTGGCTTTCCTTGGATGATAGTTGATTCCCACATCATAGTCCTTAATGAGTTACAACCATCTTCGTTGCCTCAAATTCAAATACGTACTTGAGACTCTTATGATCTGTATATATCTCACATCTATGGCCAAGAACATAATGTCTGCAAATCTTCAAAGCATGCACTACGGCTGCATGTTCGAGATCGTGCGTAGGATAGTTCTGCTCATGTTTCTCAACTGCCTGGATGCATAAGCTACTACTCGGCCCTCTTGCAGCAATACACAACCAAGTCCTTGCCTTGAAGCAACACAATAGATGTCAAAGCTCTTGCTCACATCTGGCAACGTCAATACTAGCGCGGTTGTCAATATCTTCACTACAAGAATCAAGATCAATTACGTCAGCCACGACCGATGTAATTAAGGCCTCTACCAATGTAAGTTACTTACCTACGTCAATTTTCCCTTAATTATGTTGGTTACTGGCTGACGAAGCAGTTTGGTCATAATTAAGGTAACTTACGTCGGCCACTGACGTAAGTTAGTAACTTTCATCGGTATCCCATAACCTCGTAAGTAAGTTACCAGGATGGGCCGCGGGCGGGGCCGGAGCACTTACGTCGGCTTCGTCTTGGCTGACAAAAGTTACTTGCCTAACTTAAGTCGGTATCGCCGGACCAACGTAAGTTAACCTGATTTAACTTACGTTGGCTATGACCATACCGACGCAACTTGATGGTTACTTACGTCGGTTTAGCCACACCGACGAAAGTTAATCGGGGCTAACTTCCATCGGTGTGGCCATAGTCGATATAAGTTATGTTTTCGATTTTTCTTAAAACAGAAATTGATTACCTCGCACGATGGTGAGAACACAGAACAGATACAAAAGCAATATATACACAGACACAATTTCAAAACATTATTCAAAACATCAACAACAACACAAAGTTTCACCGGGCTATACGCTAGCCCCTCTACTACCTTCGGGATCTTCTCGGTGTGTTCTCGAACCCTGCAGAAGAAACATAGTCAATTGACAACACAAAATCAACATAAATTCACTTGTACCTAGCTCATTCCTTCGTATAAATCTATGGTGCAAAACAGTTAGTTGATCTGAATTAGAATGCCCAAACTGAAACTGAATTTTAATTAGAATGCCCAAATTGAAACTGAAACAGTTAGGCAGTGCTTTGAACTGGTTAGACCTGATTGCTAATAAAGGGAGGCCGAACTGATTGCTAATAAACTGAAAGTGAAACTAATAAACTGAAACTGAAACTAAAGGGAGGCCGAACTAATTGATAAACTGATTGCTAATAAATTAAAACTGAAATGCCCAAACAACCGAAACATAACTGAATGCTAATAAAGGGAGGTGGTCAATGAATGGAGATGGCCTGCAAATGAAGATCAGAGAGGCTATATGCTATATGTATCACTCATCACTCCTGTAACAGAGAGGCTGCTTCTTACTCCACCTCTATTCCACTCTCTCCCACTATATGTTCTACCTCCTTATCTCCCTATGTAAAATACCGAAATGAAGACAACAATATTAAAGAAAGAGTTTATCTCCTGCTCTGGGGTCTCCTGCGGCGGAAGCGTAGGAATCTCGATATCCTGACCGCTGTTTCAAGCAAGAGTCCACCATTGAAAATATTAGAAGATATATGTTATTGAAATGCTATGAAATTTAACTATGCTACTTTAAATTACTTACCGCCAACACTACTTGCATCTGGGCCATCATTAAGGTCGTCCTCCGCTGCTCCTCCCTTGCCTCCGCCCTCGACCTCTCCAGCTCTGCCTAGGTCTACACCAGCGTCTCCTTCAAGGCTAGGAGCTCCAACTGGGTCTGCAAGAGACGACCACTTGAGGGCCCAAACGGACGAGGAGTGCGTTGATGAAGGGCATCTCAAAGATCGCGCTGACGTCGAGTTGACAACTTCATCAAATATGGCAAACCTACAAAAGAATGAAAACACTAAGTAGAAGAAGATAAATTGAAAATGAAATGAAACAAATGACGAACTCACCGTCCATGGGCCTTCCCACCTCCGCTCGCGTACGCGGCTTGGGGGTCGATCGGTGCGTTTTCCCAATCATAATCCGCACCATGTATATTCACGACCTCCTGCGCGTACTTTGACTACAAAACAAAGAAATCTTGCAAGCATGTCAATAATTGTGTTAGTTATAATGAAATTGATGAATTTCGAAAACTTACCCTTCGGTCGGCTGCGACCTGACTACACTGCCCTGGCTGAGAAGGGTCACTTCCCTTATGACCTCTCTTCCAAACCTGGGTCCGGGTCGGCTCCTGACCCATCTCTCACTAATGTATAGCTGTGTTAGTGAGATAAATATATTAGGAACACATAAATAAATTGAAAAAGTACTTACCATGCATTTAGCCAAACGCAAGTGGCCGTCACCGCCAAAGTTGTGCTTGCCCTTGGACTCCATGTGGCACTATCTAGCCTTTTTGGACTTACCGATGATAGCTTCGCTAGCCCAGTGCCGACAAAGAGCTAATTACGCCTCGGTGTATCCTGTAACCAGGAAATACTAACTGCACATATTTCATTTTTCATCAATGCAGTTAACAAACATGGATATTGTAAATATTTAACAATATTAAAAACTTACCTCCGCTTACTGCTCCTCTGTCAAGTACGCGTCGGAGTCCTTCCTAAATGTTCCCTTTTGCTGCTCCTGCTCTCGGGGGTGCCGCTAGTAGTATGCGTTGACGGCCTGAATCCGGGCGTTCGACAACGGCGCCGTCGTGAGCTTCCGAGTATTGTAATGGAACACGCGTATCGCGTGGTCCTCCATGCCCGGTTTCTCTACTTGGTACCTCAGCTTTAATAAAACAAACATTTAACTGATATGCATTAAAAATTCAAATGAGTTGAAAAAAATAAAAAGGTTAAACTTAACATAAAATCATGCCACACAGTTCCCAGAACCGTGTCGTGGACCGGGTGAGAGACAGGAGCATAGTCATCCCACAGTAGGGCAGGGAAACCTTCAATGACACCGGGGTAGGGCAACTTCATGATAGCACCCAGGGCACTGTTAACCTGCCTGTGGTGTTTCTCGGCCCTCGTGAATGATAAGTCGTACCAACATCTGTAAAATATATTAAATCATTAGGTAACAAAAAACGACACCTAATATTTAATATACTATATATAGTTTTTTACCTGTCTCCAATAGGACAGATCGTGATCAACTGAGAATTAACCGGAGCAGGAGCCACAAAGTGGATAGCGGTAGCCAGCTGCAGAGGGAGGATAGCGCTAGCTAGCTCCGAAGGGAGGCTAGTGCTAGCCGGCACCTGTAGCGGCCCTCTAGCCTCTGACCCGGGCTCCTGTAGCGGCCCCCTAGCCTCTGACTTAGACTCAGAAGACTCTAAATCAGACTGCACAAAAGAAAAGGAATGACAATAAATAATTATTAACAAGTGCAATTTATAAAATAACTTGATTGTAAACTAAAATTTACCTTCGTTAGCTGAAAGCACACGTGAGCTAAGGGTGGAGCAGCACCATAATGAGGAAATGTCAGCTCCAAGTCAACGAGGTCTTGGAGCAAGGGTCTCGTGGTGGCTCAAACCCTCTCATTGGCTTGCTCTTCCCCTTCGACGACATCCTGATGCAAGGAATAAATGATTAATATGCTAAGATAATATATAAAATTAATGTTAAGTTAGTGAATAAAACTTTACTCCATAAATTTCAAAATTCATCAACACCACAGTCATGCACCCTACTCCTTAAACCAGCCCATCGATCTTCTTCTTCCGCATATCGTTTTCGTTTCTGCAAATCACCAAGTTCGACTAAGTCATCGATTTCATCAGTTTTCGATTCTGATTCTGTTTCCGCTTCCATGTTAGTCTTGTTATCTTGAGCGTTTCCAACAAAGTCATCGAGTCCTACACTAGGCTCGACTGAGAAGGAGTCTGACAACTCTTCCTTTTGGTGGACCTCATCAGCCTCAGCTTCCTCATGGTAATCATCATCTCCTGGAGCGTATAATCGCTCACAAGGATTCACCTTATGTACCACCCACAAGGCTTTGAATTTATTGCATGGATAAGGTAGATAGTACACTTGCTATACATGGTGTGCAAGAACTAATAAGTCAAATCCAAAAACATGTCGTATGGCAAAAAATCATAGACGGACCTGAAATAATCAGCTCGAAGGTTGAATTTCTGCTTCTTGTAACAGTTGTACGCTTCGACTCCTGTCCACAACATTTTCAAATCTTTGATCAACGGTTTCAACATCATGTTGAGATGTGAGCCAGGATGATCCGGCGCAGGTACAATGAGGCTAAGAAACATGAACTCATTCTTCATTCAAGAAGTCGGTGGAATATTGTACGGAATGACAAAGACGGGCCAACAGGAGTATGGTGTGGCGTTTGTGCTGAACGGTGTGAACCCATCTGTCACCAACATAATGCCAACATTTTCGCTTCACGATAGAATTCTGGGTCGAACAGGTCCAGTGCCTTCCATGTCTCACCATCGGACGGGTGCATCATGACTCCATTGTTCTGATGCTCACCTTCTTTATGCCATCTCATGTGTCTGACAGTTTTTTCTGGAAGGAACAACCGCTTCAACCTCGGTGTCACGGGTAAGTAACAAAGCTACCTACGTGCGACTTCCATCGTCACAGTATCACCATCATTATTAACAACTTCGACAAACCTCGGTTGACCACATTTTAAACATTTATTCTCATTGGCATGCTCTCTCCAGAAAAGCATGCAGTTGTCCGGACACACATCAATCTTCTCGTAGTTCATACCAAGACTGGAAAGAATTTTCATTGACTTATAAATATCTTTAGGCACATTGTTGGGATGTGGAAGGCCATCGTTGAACAAATTGATGAGCTCGTTGTAATAGTTATTAGAAAAGAAGAACTTAGACTTAATTGCCATAAGTCTAGTCACAAAACTGAGGATTGTCATTTTAGTGTGTCCATGCAGGGGCTGTTCTGAATCTTTGAGAAGTTTGAAGAACTCTTTAACATCCGCTATTTGAGGATCCTCTGTAAGCTCTGGTCATATATCTTCCAGCATCTCATCCATCATGTCAACCCCCGTCGCATCATCATTGTCGGCATCCACTTCTTGTACAGGTTGAGAAGTTGTCTCGCCGTTGAAGTTCCCCAACTCGTAATGTGCACGTATCCGTTTTGACACAAGTGCATTGTAAGTTCCACTTTGTCCAAAAACATTACGTTCCGGCATTTCGTACATGGGCACCACGCTTTATCGCTATTTGACAACGAAAAAGCTCGTTCCATAAAAGCTTCTATCTTGGTGTACCACTCATCTAAGTGACCACCAGTTGTGCTCTTCCAACCAGTATATATCCAGCTATGGTCTTCGCCCATGTTTGATTCTGTAGTTTAAAGCTAGACAAACTATTTTTAGTTTTCGTTAATTTATGCACGACAGAATTTCGACCCAAGCTCCGCCGCTGCCCCGGGCAGCGTCGCTGCCCCGATCTCCTCTGCTCATGCCTACACAGAACCCACGTCTCTTATTTTCCTCACACAACGCTACCACCACCTCCTCTCTCTCTCCTGGAGCCACCGGCGACGCCGCGGCACCCAACAGCCGGCTGCCCCTGATGCCGACCTCCTCTTGGCACAATTAACCACTTAAGCATAATTAGATAAACCACATAAGAAAATTAACCACTTAAATAAACACTTAAGCAAAATTAAGCAATTTAAGCATAATTAAGCATAATTAATTAAACCAATTAAGCATAATTAAGAAAATTAAGCATAATTAAGCAAATAAAGCATAATTAAATAGAACACTTAAGCTTAATTAAGCATAATTAAATTAACAACTTAGGCATAATTAAGAAAATTAACCACTTAAGAATAATTAAATAAACAATTAAGTAATTTTGGCATAATTTAAACAATTAAATTCAATTTCAATTTCAAAATTGATTTTGATTTGAATTCAAATTGAAATTTCAATTTCAAATGGCCGGTTGGGGAGGGGGGGCTCGGGGAGCTGAGGGTGAGGGTGGGGGGGAGAGGGGGGAGGTGATGGGGGGAGGGTGAGGGTGAGGTTACTGGAGCGGCTTAAGGTGGGGGTGGGGGGGGGGCTCGGGGAGGGGGAAGGGGGTTGCAGGTCGGCATGGAGGGGGGAAGGAGGAGGCGGCACCATGGTGGCGAGGGGGGGCGAGGCTAAGGGAGGGTGTGTGGCGGCCAGCATGGAGGGAGGAGGGAGAGAGGTGGAGCGAAGGGTGAATGTTGAGGTCTTACCTGGTGAGACGGCGAGGAGGCGGTGGCGCTCTAGCTCGTGCGGCCTCGGTGGGGCGGCGTAGCGGAGGTGGGGCGCGTCCGGGGTGGCATCGTTGGGCGGTGTGAGTAAAGCGAGAAGCGGCGGGGAAAAAGAACGAGGCGCGCGTGAGTGCTCAGCTCGCACGGTTAGGTTAAATTCCGAACTTACGGCGACCCCAATAATTTACGTTGGCCGACGTTAGGGCTGACGTAAGTAAGAGTGAACTTCCGTTGGCCCAGTTACTTACGTTAGTTGCAGGCAACGTCCGATGTTAGTATTTGTTTATTGTCGTCGGTTGTTTTACATATGTCGGCCGAGGGACTGCAGCCGACATAATTTAGGCAACTTACGTCGGTGACCAGGGCCCAAAGTAAGATAACTAACTTACGTCGGCTGACACAAGTACGTTGTTCTGGCCGATGTAATTGTCTGCGTTTCTGTAGTGCTTTGTGAGACCTATATGTTCATAAATGTTTTGAATACTACCAAAACATCGTTTTCAACAATGTTCGACTCTAGGTCCGAGCTCCTGCAAGGTCCGACGATAGGTCCAACTTGTTTCGGGTAGCTCTTGCAAGGACTGACGTTAGGTGCGACTTGCTTTGGCTACGTCCGACTTCTTTGTCTAGGTCTGACTAGCTTTGATAAGCTCTGACGCTAGGTCCGACTAGTTTTTGTTAGCTCTATCGCTAGATCCATCTAGCTTTGGTAAGCTCTAGTTCAAGGTCCGCTTAGCTTTGGCAAGGTCCGGTGCTGAATTGCTATGAGTCTTCTTTTAACTTGTAATATTTCGAACTTGCTTTACACTTATGGAAACTTTGCTTAGTATTCTTTTACTAAGCTTTTTTTTGATGCGTTATGGCTGATATCATTTTGCTATTCTTTGCAACATGGTTATGTGAGGTGCTTACGTAAGGTGTTGTGGTTTCGGAACTAACGTGAGTCAAGTTGAGGATTTGTGCTCTGAAGTATCGATAGTTTATTGATGTGCAGGTGTTGCTTGAGATCAAGACATGGCTAGTGACGGGATCCATTGAACTAGTCTGCGGAAGAAGATTTGGTTCAACAACCAAGTTCGGGAGGAATTGTGGTTGAGTTGATTGGTGGATTGTGCAGCATGTTTGAATCAAGAACGATGCATATGAAGGTATCATGGGCGTTGTTGGAAGGTGTTTGCACGTGTGCAAGGAGCGCATGTACGTGGCTGCATGGTTCCAATGCATGATGAAGAGAAGCGGACGTAATGAATTGGTCGGAAAGGTCCAACTCCCTAGATTTTGCCTCCGGTTGCGGTTGAGGTGGTTATGGTTCGTTTATGTAAGGTTTAGAGTTTGTTTTGGTTAGATTTCATGTGTGTTATGAAGTTGAGTTGTTTTTAGGAATGTGGCATACATTCGTAACATGTTTGGAAGTCTTAATATTGCTTTTATCTGCGTATAGAAGAGTCTTGAGCAGTTATGGAAAGATTTGATTCTTGAACTGAGTAGGATTAGAGTCCTAGATTGGATTGGGTTGGCCTTAGGGCTGGTTATATAAGCAAGGGTGGTCAGAGCTCATGTCTCACGATTTTGGGGTTGTTCCTTTTGTGTTTTTATCAATAAAATTCATAGTGTAAAGGAGTTTTTTGCCTTCTTCATTTGACTTGTTTTCTTTAAGTCATTCTCGTCGGGTTTCTGCACAACACTACCTTGCTTTAGTGTTTTTATCATAACTCGAGTTTTACATATCCAATATATGTGATTCTTTTTGGGTTGTCTTCACAACTTGACTATCTATCATCTATAAAAATTTCACGGACATTGGATTATTGGTTTTTGATATACATGAGTTTCTTTGCAGTGTTGCAGATCTGTTTTTCTCAGGTAGGATAGATTGACCTTTGTTTGATCTTTAGATCGTAACATGAGTTTTTCTTGACAGATTTTCATGATACGTGTTGTGACGTATTTGTGACTTGATTCTCCACAATCTATACTGGTTTTGTCACAATTGATCACGTCAAGATTAGTCGCACACACAATTTCTTAACAGATTGATTTTCTGCCGAGGGGTTTTGGTTACTTTTGCTGAAAAAGTTTGAATCTACCATTCAACCCCCGTCTGGTAGCTTTTCATGTGCTATTCGATCCTAAAATTGGTATCAGAGCCATGGTGCTCTAATATTTGTGATTTACACGTGTTTTGAATAATCATCATGGAGAAATACTCTGCCAAACCTTATGTGTTTAGTAGTATTGATTTTCAGGTTTGGAAGGCATGCATGGAGGCTTTCATCTAGGCACAAGGCTTTGCAATATGGGAAAAGGTGTACAAGACTTACGAAGTGCCTTCAAACGATCAAGTTACGGCTACGAATATTAGAGATGTCGACAACAACAAGGCTTGGAACTTGATCATCCAAGGATTAAATGAAAGCGACGTGTTGCTCACCTCCGATCTACGTACGATGTTTGAAAAGCTCTATGTGATTACCACGAAGGATCCAACAAGATCATGGAGGTAAGGCAAGACATGTTCAAAAAGGAGTACATGCGCTTTGAGATGCAACCAGGTGAGTCCATTGACGACCTCTTTGCTCGCTTTAATAAAATTCTCAGCAACTTGCGTCGTGTCTATGTTAATTTTTCAAATGCTGAGAATGCTAGGCAATTACAAAGTGCATTAGACATGTCAATTTGGGAGATGAAAGTCGCAGGTATTTGTGAATCTACTATTACAAGTACACTTACATTAGATGTTCTATATTCTAAATTGAAAACTCATGAAATTGACATAATTCTACGTGATAACCCTAGCAAGTCTCTTGCATTGGTTTCTCAATGTGACATGCCTAGCTCCGACCAATCTTCATCTTGTGAAAAACTTGCTTTGTTGTCCTCTCTAATCCTTGAACAGATTGAAGAGTTTCCAAAGGAAGAACTTGCACTCATCTCTACTTGGTTCTCAAAAGCATTGCAAAATGTTAGAACTAGAAGGAGAGTGAGTGTCGGACCTCAACAATGCTTCGAATGTGGTAAGATAGGACCATATCGCATGGATAGCCCTAAACTTTCAGGTACCACGTCCCGTGATGAAAATCAAACAAGGACAAAACACTCTTATGCAAACAACAACAAGAAAAAGAAGGATTTTACAGGATACAAATTGGTGAATAGTTTTATCTCCGCACTTCAAGAACTTGGCTCAGGCGATGTGGACATTGGAAGTGACGAAGATGGAGATTATTTGGCAAACTTGTGTTTCATGGCGGGCAAGTCAAGATCAAGTATGGAGGAGGCAGAACATAACACGACAATGAAAAGGTATGCCCTACTTGCGAAGAAATGTGCGATGCTATTTCTCATGCCACTGTTATAGTTAAGAAAAATGACAAAAAGCTTAGGGACAATGCTGTTAAAATTGAGTCACTAGAATTTGAAATTAATCATTTGAAATCTTTGATTTCTAGTGATGATTCTTGTTCCTCATGTGATTTAATATATGAATAATTGTCCTCTCTAAGAAGTGCACACACCTCCACACTTGATAAACTTGAACTTGAATTTGAAAAGAACAAAAAGCTTGCTGCACTTAATGATAAAAACATGAAAGATGCTTGCTGTTCTACAATTGATTTGCATTGTTCTACTTGTAATGATCTTGATAATAAACTACAAGATGCTATGAATAAAATTTCTATATTGAACAATGTTTTACGTTCTCATGAAGTTAAATATTGTTCCAATTGTAAATTAGGAAAAACTTCATCTGAAAGTTGCCTTGATCTGTCGAATAAACTTGATGACATGCATAGGACATTAGATCGGTTTTGTAATGCAAATAAAAACCTAAACTTGCTGCTGAATTCCTCTAAATCTTGCAATGATAAATCTGGTTTAGATCTTTATTCTCATGCTCATGCTAAGGCACATCCACCTAAAATTATAAAGTCATTAGGAAGTGGTTTGATTCAAACAGTTCCTAAACAAAAAGAAGTGGTTTTCAAATCTGCAGGAGTGTTGTCTCATTCGGTTTCAAATAAAAATGTTGCTTGCTCATCTAGACATGAACATAAAGTTAAATTTCATTGTACCTACAGTGGTAGAGATGGTAATGTAATAGATTGTTTTATAGACTAGCTAAACAACAGAAAAACAAAAGAATAATTGCTAGATCTCATAACTTTCATGCAAAATTTGCTGCACAAGCTAAACTTGTGACACCCGGTTCCGAAAATGAACCATGCGTAATGCATATGTGTGCCTAGGATGTTTAGCACACATACACAAGTGATTCAAAATTGATAAACATATATAAACCATGTCTCGAATAATAACACTAATAATAGTACCTTATTACAAACCAAATAGTCTCGAATACATCTCTAATGAAACTGCAGCGAAAAACTACTAATGACTCCAATCTCCACAGGCATGTTTGACGGTAAAACGCGCCTAGAATCCTCAAAATATTCCTAGTACTCCACCTAGTTGCCTGCGTCTGAATTTGGTGGGGGAATAGCAAGGGTGAGCACATGTCGTACTCAGCAAGTGTGGGAAATTATGACATGTAGCTTAAACAAAGAACGACAATAAAATGGGCTAATTGCATAAAAGTACATTCAAAATAGTTGAAAATGCTTGAATATCATTATTAAGTGAGGTCCTTCCAAAAATAACCCAAATACAATCATTTTCGACTGAAATAACCAATTCCAGCAATAATAAACTAAAACCATCTCATAACTGCTCATAAGTTTTATTTTCATCAATTCCATATACCCAAGGCCAATTAATAAACAAATATTGATTCCTAATTCAATTTCAGCCATTAAACCAAGTTAAAGTCCAAATTCAAATCATGTGAGGGTCCAGGTTGCCCATGACCAGGAGCACGACTATCATGATAGTTTTAGACACACTCTGCAGTGGTTGTACCACTTTACCCACAAGTTCATTATTTCATCACCTTTCGATGACCAATGAATCTCAATAATTCTGTCTCATACTTCCTTAGGTGTGTGGTCAAGAGATCACAAAATAGCCTTTACAAAGTCAATACTAGCTTATTTAAAGCCCACCGAGGTTTTACCGGTGGTGACGTCTCCAATTGAGCACATCCAACTAGGGGCCCCCTCTTGAGCCATTTGGATCACAGGGTGGTCCCACCATCAACTATAAACCCAATCCCACTCCCCTTCCCCGAGCATTCTTAATGGTCCAAATAGGACTGTCAATTCACTAATTAGTCAACTTGGTCGCACCTATACTTGGCCCCGTGGTGGCAATGTAAATCATGGATGGTCGCTCCACGAACCGGTCCTTAGATATAAAGCAAGCAAATCCACAAAAAACTGTCCAGCCCACTCCACATTATCATCTTGATTAGATCCCTAGGCACCATGTTGCTAAAGGGTCAATATTATCAATTTTCATCATTCACATGTTCAATAATTCGTAATTAAGTAGTATGAGTGTTTCCCAAACCCAATTGAGTAATGCGAAGAAAAAAGTGCAAACTATCCTTCCCGACTCTCTACATAGTATTCAAGCGACAAGGGTGGTCATACAAAACTAGTAAACTCCTACAATTGGGTTTTCCCGTCAATTTCGACACAACAATGCAATTTCGCAATGACAACCTTTAAAACAGGATCAATATGGTCAAGTGCACTTGCCTTGCTCCTGATCTTGATTTGAATCGAAGGCTTTGAAACTTTGGTTCTGCAGGTCCTCGGAAGCACTCTCTACGGCAACTCTATCTATTCCAAGCGACAAAAATGCAAAACACAAAATTCAATCAAATAATGCTCATATAGTACTCGATATGCCATGATATGCACGATTAATGCAATTATGAGGTAAAACTAGTAGTGAGTTGCTAATAATGTTTACTAACTAGATACAATTGTTTCTATCAAGTTTGAGCAAGTTTGGAATTTATTTGAGATAAATTGGAATTAATTCAGCATAGTTCAGGTTCAGAGGTCGGACTAGTATAGGGGCCAGACTAGGCCTCAATACGCAGACTACAAAATTAGTGTTTTCTGATCTAAGGGAATTGGGGTTGAATTGACATAGAACCTTGGAAGTAGAGGGTATACCACGTGCTTAGGGCTCCAAAGATCAATGTTTTGACGTGAGACTTTGGTTCTTTGCAATTAGGGCTTGATAGAGATGAGTTGATGAAGAAGGAAGAACGTCAATTCGTCAAAATGTTGATGAAGATCGACCTTGATTGCTCATTCCCCCTATTCTCCTTCTTCTCCTTGCCCCTAGGCTCCTTCTCGACGTTGGCACGAGATCAAAGGCGGTAGCAAGGGGTTTTTCTCAAAGGTGGGGAGGTGAGGGTATTGGGTTGCTTATATAAGGGTCGGAGAGGTAGGGTTTTGGGTGAATTCCAAGTTGAATTCTGTGGGGGACTTGTAGGGGCCGAGGTGGGGTCCACATGGACTGCTTTGAGGTTTGGCACGAAGTCCTTGGGCCCAAATTTGGAAATTACCAAAAAACAAATTGTGGAGAAATAACAGAATCCGAGTGGGATTCAGGAGCCGGACTTGTCCGCATAAGGGACCGGACAAGTCTGTTGTGGAACAGAGGCGAAATCGAGCAAGTCCGGTTTAAATGGCTGGACAAGTTCGGGGTGACTAGAAACGGAATGAAATGTAAACATACTCGGTCTAATCCGCCAAAAATCGGACAAGTCTAGAAAAACATCAAAAGCTAAATCTGACTAGTTCGTGCGATGTGCCGGACGAATCCATAGTCTTGAGGAAACTGAATTCCATGAACCAGAAGGGAATTATCGGACTAGTACGGGTTTTGGGGCCAGACAAGTTTGTTCACTGACAGATTTAATTTCCATATTAAGCCTAAATTCATTTCAATCTTGTTCCTTTTTAAGGTTGATTTATGTTAACATGTATGAGGATGTATGTATTGCATTATGCATGAAAAATGAGGATGTTACCAACCTACCCCCCTTAAAATGAATCTTGCCCTCGAGATTGGACGTGAGAGGAAAGAGATAGGGAAATTCCTTTTTGAGATCATCTTCTCTCTCCCAAGATGCTTCCGATTCTGTTTGGTGCTTCCATTGCACTTTGCACCATCGAGTCACCCTGTTCCTTGTGACTCTCTCCTTGGTGTCCAATATTTTTACAGGATGCTCGGCATAGGTCAAATCTTCCTCAAGCTCCAATTCTTCCATTGGTACTTGCTCTTGTGGTACCCCCAAGCACATCTTGAGCTGAGAAACTTGAAACGCATCATGAACATCCGAAAGATGTGCAGGAATCTCCAGTTTATAGGCTACATCTCCCCGTTTGTCAACAATCTTGAATGGTCCAATATAGCGAGGTGCCAACTTGCCTTTGACATTAAAATGCTTGTGACCTCTCATAGGTGACACTTTGAGGTATACAAAGTCTCCTACCACAAAAGACCAGCTTCTTCGTCTATTATCCGCATAATCATTCTGTCTTGAATGGGCAGCTCCTATGTTCTCACGATGTTCTGCACTTGCTTTTCGGCCTCTTGGATCACATCAGGTCCAAATACTTGAGTTCTCCTTGTCTCGTTCCAAAACAAGGGTGTCCTACACCTTCTCCAATACAATGCTTCGTATGGTGACATCTTCAAGCTTGCTTGATAACTGTTGTTGTACGAAAATCAGCATACGGCAGACTTTTGTCCCAGCTTCCTCCATACATTAGCGCACACACTCTTAGCATGTCTTCCAAAATCTGATTTGTCCTCTCGATCTATCCATCTGTCTAAGGGTGATATGCAGAACTAAAATTCAATTGAGTTCCCATCGATTCGTGCAGCTTCTGATAGAACCTCGAAGAAAACTGAGAACCTCTATCGAACAAAATCTTCTTGGTGTAAACACACTATTCTCCCCATATACAGTTTTACCAACTTGGCTCCACTGTAAGTAGTCTTGACAGGAATGAAATGCACTGATTTCGTCAACCGATCCACAATAACCCATATTGAATCACATCCTGCTGAAGTGCGAGGCAAACCAATGAAATCTATACCAACCTCTTCCCACTTCCATTCTGGAATCTTCAATGGCTGTAATAATCCAGCTGGTCTTTGATGTTTAGCCTTGACTCATTGGCATACATCACATAGTGCAACATATTCCGCTATGTCCCTTTTCATACCATCCCACCAGTAGCACATCTTCAGATCCTTGTACATCTTCGTACAACCGGGATGCATAGAGTAAAGTGATTCATGTGCCTCCTTTAATATCAGTTGTCGAAGACTCTTGTCATCAGGCACAACAATCTGTTTCCCAAGCCATAGAGTACCATGGTCATCCTCATCAAATTTGAATTCTCTCCATTCTTGGGTCCTTTCCTTGATTTCTTGGAATTACTTATTTTTTGTTTGACCTTCTCGAATCTCTTGTTCCAGGGTTCGATTCACATCAATTGTCCCCATCTCACTCACAAATACATGATTCAACCGTTCGAACTCCTTGCATAGCTCGGGGGGCAATTCCCTAACGGTGAGCTGGTGGCTAGCTCCTTTCTGGCTCAAAGCATCTGTCACTACATTGGATTTTATTGGATGATAGTTGATTCCCACATCATAGTCCTTAATGAGTTCCAACCATCTTCGTTGCCTCAAATTCAGATCCTTCTGAGTGAATATGTACTTGAGACTCTTATGATCCGTGTAGATCTCACATCTATGACCAAGAACATAATGTCTCCATATCTTCAATGCATGTACTACAGCTACAAGTTCAAGATCGTGTGTGGGATAGTTATGCTCATGTTTCTTCAGCCGCTTGGATGCATACGCTACTACTCGGCATTCTTACATCAATACACATCCAAGTCCTTGCCTTTAAGCATCACAATAGATGTCAAAACTCTTGCTCACGTCTAGCAATACCAACACGGGTGTTGTTGTCAATCTGTTCTTTAATTCCTCAAAACTGTCTTGACAGGCTTGAGTTGTTTTGAAAGGCTTATCTTCCATTAAAAATTCAGTCATGGGCGTCGATATCTTGGAAAAGTCCATGATGAATCAATGGTAATCTCAAGCCATTCCAAGAAAACTCATTATCTCCTTCACGTTCTGCGGCGGTTCCCACTTTAGCACATCTCTAACCTTTCCTAGGTCGACTGACACTCCTCCTCCAGATATGATATGACCTAAGAATGATATTTCCCATTAACCATAATTGACACTTGTTGAACTTGGCATACAACTGGTGGTCCCACAATTTTTGCAACATCAGCCTTAAGTGCTCTTTGTGCTTTTCTTCATTCTTCGAGTAGATCATGATATCGTCAATGAACATTACTACAAACTTATCCAAATACTCCATGAAAACATTATTCATAAGATACATGAAGTACGCAGGTGTATTAGTCAATCCAAATGACATGACCATATACTCATAAGATCCATACCGTGTCCTAAAGCTTGTTTTGGGTATGTCCGATGGTCTAATCTTCATTTGGAAGTATCCCGACCGAATATCGGTCTTAGAGAATACTCTAGCTCCCTTCATCTAGTCGAACAGATCTTCAATGTGGGGAATTATGTACTTATTCTTGATTGTCACCTCGTTGAGAGACTGGTAATCCACACACATTCTCTGGGATCCATCATTCTTATCTACGAAAAGCAATGGCGCTCCCCAAGGTGAAGAGCTTGGGCAAATAAAACCCTTCCCTAACTGCTATTGAATCTGCTTCTTGAGCTCTGGTAATTCCTTTGGAGGCATCCTATATGGCCTCTTTGCTATAGGTGCAACTCCAGGTATCAAATCAGTGACGTACTCGATGTCACAATCAGATGGCATACCTGGCAATTCCTTCATAAATATATCGCAGACTCTCCAACAATCAGAATTTCCTCCAACGTTACTCCCTCTGCATGATTCACCATTGCTTTCTCGATCGTTGGCTGAGCTGCCTTGAAATCTATATTGATCCCTTCCTCATTTGTCAATTGCATTGTCCGAGTAGCACACTAAATCACCCCGTTGTGCTTCCTTAGCCAATCCATTCCATGTATGATGTCCAAGCCTTGCGAATTCAGGACTATGAGGTTGGCAACGAATTCTACCCCCCTTATGGAAATACTTACTTTTGGACATACTATATTTGTCCTCATCTCCTCTTAAGGAGATTTAACTAATAGAGTAATCTTTAAGTATGATATGGGCATGATATGCTTTTCAACATACTTTGATGAGATGAATGAATGCGATGCTCCAAAATCAAATAATATAGTTGCGGGTTTGGAGTTTGCGAGAAACATACCAATCACAATATCCTCAGCTAGCTGAGCTTCTTCTGCAGATACACAGTTCACCTTACCACGAGCAAAATTATGTGGTCCTCAGTTGCCTTGAGTTGCTCCTCCATTGGGCCTTGGATTCTGCCTTAGAACATTGTTCATCTAACCCTTGCCTGACCTTGGGCATTGATTAGCAAAATGTCTTGTCTGACCACAAGCATAGCGATCCTTTCTACCAGTGGCACCAGCAAAGTTAGGACGAGGCTGGTTTTGAGCATAAGCAGGCATATTTCGGTGTGGCGCAGGCTGCATCAGTAAGCGAGGTGCTTGCAGGAGCGGGTGTTGCTGCATTGGCTATTACGATCGCGGTGAATAAGCAGGGTGGTATGCAGCAACAGACGGGTTGTAGTAGGGTGGAGCAGGTTGTGCATAACGAGGACAAACATTGCTTCCTTGCGGCTGTCCCAAATATGGCATCTTCCTCTTGTGGTCTAGCTCTATCTCCCTAATCTTGTTTTCAACCATAATGGCCTTGTCAACCATCTTCTGGAAATTTGCATAGTGAGCATTGAGCAATTGAAACCGAATTTCATTGTTGAGACCCCTCATGAACATTTATTGCTTCCTCTATCTGTGTTGATTTCCTTTGGAGCATATTGACAGTTAAGTGAATTTATTGAGGTATTCACTCACACTCATCCTTCCTTGCGTGAGGTTTTCAAATTCTTGCCTTCTCAGTATCATAACTTCCTCTGGCACATCGTGAGAACAGAACTTCTCCTTGAATACAGACCAGGTGATTCTCTCTTCATTTTCATGGGCATTGCATAGAGATTCCCACCAATCTGCAGCAGCTCCCATCAACTGGTGTGAGACAAAAGGAACCTTCTCTTTGTCACTGCACTGGACAATAGCAAGTTTCTTCTCAACAGACTTCAGCCAGTCATCAGCTTTCATTGGATCTATGGCTTGAGCAAAGGTAGGCGGCATGGTCCTCATAAACTCTCCCAACGGGTTGTGATGTGGCGGGAGTGGTGGTGGTGGCAGCATGTGGGGTTGATTGTTGTTTCCAGCTTGCAGCTGTCCCATAGTCTGTATCATGGTTTGCATGAGCTGGTTCTGCATAGTCAATAGCTGTTCAAGGTTGATAGCTCCCTGGGGCAAGTCCCTGGTTGTTCTGAGGTACTTCATTGCTCTCCTCCTCACCATTGGCATTCCTCGGGTTACGTGTCCTCGACATATGTTAGTGAAAGAGTAGTATATACGGAAGAATTCAGAATTTGAAAAGAAACGCCCCAACTATATGCATCAAGGTATATGTAACTAAACAACTCCTTTATTAATACTATAACCCTATTATAGGATGTGACAAGTATCCCACAACACTCTACTATGTGCGGATTTGGACAAAATGCTAGACGTCCCACAACTTGCACCAAGCACACAAGCACAAGCAAACACCAAGAAAATTCAGCACACCACACCTAATATGACTAAGATGATCTAAATGCCTTTCTAACTTCTAGAAGGAGACCTAGACTTAATTGTATGAGTTGTGGCTATCCCGACTGTGAGGCGGCGAAGGCGACGGCGGCAGCGAGGCATACATGGGCGCACGCCAGGGTGAGATGGCCATCCATGTAGGCGCTGTAGAGGTTGCTACACCGTTGACCTCCACGGTGGCACAAGCTTCTTCTTGCTTCTCCATGATGAACAACTTCTTACGGAGGTAACGAATCTCTTCCATATCATCGGCATAGCGATTTCCCAAGTTCATCAATACTGCCTGAGATCTGTCAGTGTCACGAGAACTGACTTGGGCTCCATCCAGCGGTCTTAATATATCCCTTGTCCCCTTATTGCCTTGCGGGTGTAGTGCAAAACTAGTACCTCCAATCTGCTCCCGATAGATTTGGCACAATCTAGTATGTGCATCCCAAGCGACATCATCAATAGCTTGCTCCCTGGCGGCTCTCCATGTGGATGCAAAGTGTCTGGTGACCACCTCATCTCTTGCAAGAACAGTAACTTGAGCCCTCCATTCATCACGTCCATGGCGAAGAATCCTCTTGACATAGTACTCCAGGTGCATCTTGCATAAATAAAGGAAATCCTTCAATTGCTTAGCTACAAATCCTCCATCGGTGTCGTCAGAACAAAATTCTTGTGCATCAAGGTAAACTATGCATTTGTCCTACTTCCTGGCCTCACTAGGCTGCGATGCATTCCTTAGAGCTTCACGTATCTCCTCTTGTGGTTCCTCCTCATCTTCAGCTTCATCTTCATTCGCCTCATATGTATCATCCTCCTCTTCTTCGCTATCATAGATTTCCACCATTTCAGGGTCTTCCTCCATCCTGTTGGAGTGTTCATGGCAATCTTCCTTTCCGGGAGAACTCACTTCTTCCTCTTCTTTGGCTTGTTCCATTTGTGGCTCTTATGAGGCCTAAGCTTGCTTCCAAGGGGTGGCAAACGAGCTCTCTTGCGGGCTGTCATTTTGGTGTGAGCCATCTACAAGAAAACATGAGAAAAGTAGAGAAAAATGCAAATATTAATTCTGAAATTGCAGCAGCCGTAAATTTAGATGAGAGGATGTGCATTTGCTCAAAAAAGATGCAAAAACAGCAAAAATTGCAGCAGCAGCAAAACACAGTTTTTCCCACTTTATGTAACGAGTGGAAGGCAAAAAAATTGCAAAACGGGCTAATTTTGAATAGGAAAGAAGTCCTAAGTGATTTGTGGTGTCTATTCTTCCTAGGCATGAGTCCTACGGTCAAACACGGCTCTGATACCAACTTGTGACACCCGGTTCCGAAAATGAACCAAGCGTAATGCATATGTGTGCCCATGATGTTTAACACACATACACGAGTGATTCACAATTGTTAAATAGATATAAACCATGTCTCGAATAATAACACTAATAATAGTGCCTTATTACAAACCAAATAGTCTCGAATACATCTCTAATGAAACTGCAGCAGAAAACTAAACACTAATGACTCCAATATCCACAGGCAAGTTTGACGGTAAAACACGCCTAGAACTCCTCAAAATTTTCCTAGTACTCCACCTAGTTGCCTACGTCTGAATTTTGTTGGGGACTAGCAAGGGTCAGCTCATGTCGTACCCAGCAAGTGTGGGAAAGTATGACATGTAACATAAACAAAAAACGACAATAAAATGGGCTAATTGCATAAAAGTACATTCAAAATAGTTGAAAATGCAAGTATATCATTATTAACTGAGGTCCTTCCCAAAATAACTAAAATAACATTGATTTCGACTTAAATAACCAATTATAGCAATAATAAACCAAAACCATCTCATAACTGCTCATAAATCTCATTTTCATCAATTCCATACCCAAAGCCAATTAATAAACGAATATTGATTCCCAATTCATTATCAGCCATTAAACTAAGTTAAAGTCCAAACTCTAATCATGTGAGGGTCCAGGTTGCTCATATGCCGGGAGCACGACTATCGTGATAGTTTTAGACACACTTTGTAGAGGTTGTACCACTTACCCACAAGTTCGTGATTTCATCACCTTTCGATGACTAAGGAATCTCAATTATGTCGTCTCACACTTCATAGGTGTGCGTCCAAGAGATCACAAATAGGTGTGATTACTAGCCTATTTAAACCCCACTGAGGTTTCACCGGTGGTGACGTCTCCATTTGAGCACATCCAACCAAGGGCCCCCTCTTGAGCCATTTAGATCCCAGCGTAGTCCAACCATCAACTATAAACCCAATCTCACTACCCCTTCCCCGAGCATTCTCAATGTTCCAAACAACACTGGCAATTCACTAATTAGTTAGCTAAGATGCACCCATACTTGGCCCTGTTGTAGCACCGTAAATCCTGGATGGTCGCTCAACGAACCGATCCTTACATCTAAAGCAAGCAAATCAACCAAAAACAGTCCAAGCGCTTCCACATTACCATCTTGCTTAGATCCCTAGGCACCATGTTGCTAAAGGGTCATTATTATCAATTCTCATCATTAACATGTTCAATAATTCATAATTAAGTAGTATGAGTGTTTCCCAGATCCAATTGAGTAATGCGAAGCAAAAAGTGCAAAATACCCTTCGCGACTCTCTACATAGTATTCAAGCGACAAGGGTGGTCATAGAAAACTAGTAAACTCCTACAATTGGGTTTTCCTATCAATTTCGACACAAGCATGCAATTTTGCAAATAAAACCTTTAAAACAGGATCATTATGGTCAAGGGCACTTGCCTTGCTCCTGAGCTCGAACTGGATCGAAGGCTTCCAAACTTTAGTTCTGCAGGTCCTCGAAAGCACTCTCTACGGCAACTCCTTCTATTCCGAGCGACAAACATGCAAAACACACAATTAAATCAAATAATTCTCATATAGTACTCAATATGCCATGATATGCACGATTAATGCAACTGTGAGGTAAAACTAGTTAATGAGTTGCTAATAATGTTTACTAACTAGTTACAATCGTTTCTATCAAGTTTGAACAAGATTGGAACTTATTTGAGTTAAATTGGAATTAATTCAGCATAGTTCAGATTTAGGTCGGACTGGTACAGGGGCTAGACTAGACCTCACTATGCAAACTACAAAATTAGTGTTTTCTGATCTGAGGTAATTGGGGTTCAACTAACGTAGAAAATTGGAAGCAGAGGGTATACCACGTGTTTAGGGCTCCAAAGATCAATGTTTTGACGTGAGACTTTGGTTCTTGGCAATTAGGGCTTGATGGAGATGAGTTGATGAATAACGTGGATGAAGATCGACCTTGATTGCTCATTCCCCCTCTTCTCCTTCTTCTCATTGCCCCTGGGCTCCTTCTTGACGTTGGCACGAGATCAAAGGCGGCAGCAAGGGGTTTTTCTCAAAGGTGGGGAGGTGAGGGTATTGGGTTGCTTATATAAGGGTTGAAGAGGTAGGGTTTTGGATGAATTTCAAGTGGAATTCGGTGGGGGGCTTGTAGGGGCCGAGGTGGGGTCCGCATGGGCTCCTCTGAGGTTTGGCACAAAGTCCTTGGGCTCAAATTTGGCAATTACCCAAAAACAAATTGTGGAGAAATAAGAGAATCCGAGTGGGATTCAGGAGTCCGGACTAGTCCGCATAAGGGACCAGACAAGTCTGTTGTGGAACAGAGGCGAAATCGTACAAGTCTGGTTTAAATAGTCGGAGAAGTCAGGGGTGACTAGAAATGGATTGAAATTTAGACATACTCGGACTAGTCCGCTCCAAATCAGAGAAGTCCAGAAAAACATCACATGCTAAATCGGTCTAGTCCGTGCGATATGTCGAACAAGTTCGTAGTCCAGAAGAAACTGAAATCCCTGAACCAGAAGGGGATTACCCGACTAGTCCGGGTTTTAGGGCCAGACAAATCCGTTCCCTAATATATTTAATTTCCTAATTAAGACTAAATTCTTTTCAATCTTGTTCCTTTTTAAGGTTGATTTATGTTAACATGTACGAGGATGTATGCAATGCATTATGCATGAAAAATGAGGATGTTACAAACCTACCGTCTTAAAATGAATCTCGCCTTCGAGATACGACACGAGAAGAAAGTGATAGTGAAATTCCTTCTTGGGATCATCTTCTCGCTCCTAAGTTGCTTCCGATTCCGTATGATACTTCCATTGCACTTTGCACCATCGAGTCACCCTGTTCCTTGTGATCCTCTCCTTGGTGTCCAAAATTTTTACAGGATGCTCGGCATATGTCAAATCTTCCTCAAGCTCCAATTCTTCCATTGGTACTTGCTCTTTCGGTACCCTAAAGCACTTCTTGAGCTGAAAAACATGAAACACATCATGAACATCTGAAAGACATGCAGGCATCTCCAGTTTATAGGCTACTTATCCCTGTTTGTCCAAAATCTTGAGTGGTCCAATATAGCAAGGTGCCAACTTGCCAGTGACATTAAGAGGCTTGTGACCTCTCATAGGTGACACTTTGAGGTATACAAAGTCTCCTGCCTCAAAAGACAAGCTTCTTCGTCTATTATCCGCATAACCCTTCTGTCTTGACTGGGCAACTCTTAAGTTCTCACAGATGGTCTGCACTTGCTTTTCGGCCTCTAGGATCACATCAGGTCCAAATACTTGAGTTTCCTCTGTCTTGTTCGAAAACAAGGGTTTCCTACACCTCCCATACAATGCTTCATATTGTGACATCTTCAAGCTTGCTTGATAACTGTTGTTGTAGGAAAACTCAACATATGGCATACTTTTGTCCAAGCTTCCTCCATACTTTAGCGCACACGCTCTTAGCATGTCTTCCAAAATCTGATTTGTCCTCTTGGTCTGTCCATCTGTCTGAGGGTGATATGCAGAACTAAAATTCAATGGAGTTCCCATCGATTCGTGCAGCTTCTACCAGAACCTCGAAGTAAACTGAGAACCTCTATCGGACACAATCTTCTTGGGCACTCCGTGTAAAGACACCGTTCTCCCCATATAAATTTCCGCCAACTTAGCTCCACTGTAAGTAGTCTAGACAGGAATGACATGCGCTTATTTCGTCAATCGATCCACAATAACCCATATTGAATCATATCCTGCTGAAGTGCGAGGCAAACCAACTATGAAATCCATACCAACCTCTTCCCACTTCCATTCTAGAATCTTCAATGGCTGTAATAATCAAGCTGGTCTTTGATGTTCAACCTTGACTTGTTGGCATACATCACATAGTGAAACATAGTCTGATGTGTCCCTTTTCATACCATCCCACCAGTAGCACATCTTTAGATCCTTGTACATCTTCATACAACTAGGACAGATAGAGTAAAGCGAGTCATTGCCTCCTTCAATATCAACTGTCAGAGACTCTTTTCATTAGGCACAACAATCCGTTTACCTGGTCATCCTCATCAAATCTGAATTCACTCCCTTCTTGGGTCCATTCCTTGATTTCCTGGATTTCCTTGTTCTTCGTTTGACCTTCTTGAATCTTTTGTTCTAGTGTTAGATTCACTTCCATTGTCCCCATCTCATTCACAAATCCATGATTCAACTGTTCGAACTCCTTGCATAGCTCGGGTGGCAATTCCCTAACGGTAAGCTGGTGGCTTGCTCGTTTTCGGCTCAAAGCATCATCCACTACATTGGCTTTCCCTGGATGATAGTTGAGTCCAACATCAAAGTCTTTAATGAGTTCCAACCATCTTCGTTGCCTCAAATTCAGATCCCTCTAAGTGAATATGTACTTGAGACTCTTATGATCTGTGTAGATCTCACATCTATGACCAAGAACATAATGTCTTCATATCTTCAATGCATGTACTACTGCTGCAAGTTCAGGATTGTTGGGATAGTCTGCTCATGTTTCATCTACTGCCTGGATGCATACGCTACTACTCAACCTTCTTGCATCAATACACATCCAAGTCCTTTCCTCGAAGCATCACATGCTCCTCTTCTAGACATGCTGAGATGGTTGCAGGTTCACATGCTCCTCTCACAATGACCATGACAACTGAACCGGGTCAACTTTTGCATCTTGACACCGTAGGACCTTCACGTGTTCAATAATTCAGAGTTAAATGGTATGTTCTTGTGATTGTTGATGACTATTCTAGATACTCTTGGGTTTGTTTTATTTCTTCATAGAATGAAGCTTTTAGTCACTTTAGAACTTTATTTCATAGATTATCAATTAATCACCCAGGATCTTTAAGAGCAATTAGAAGTGATAATGGAACTAAATTTAAAAATCAATCCTTAGATTATTTTTGTGCTAAAAAATGAATAGATCATCAATTTTCTTCACCATACGTACCTCAACAAAATGGTGTTGTAGAGAGAAAGAATAGAACCTTAGTTGAGATGGCTAGGACTTTGGGCAGCTGCAATTGCAACCGCTTGTTATGATTCAAATCATGTTTTCTTGTGTGCTAAGCTAGGAAAAACACCATATGAGCTTTGGTTTGGAGATAAGCCTAGTGTCACACACTTTAGGGTCTTTGGTTGCAAATGCTTTGTTAAGAAACATGGTAATCTTGATAAATTTGAAGCTAGATCTGTTGATTGCATGTTTCCTTGTTATCCATCTCATACTAGAGGCTACAATGTGCTTTTACTTGACACTAACAAAATTGTGGAGACTTGTGGGGTTTCTTTTGATGAAGCTAGCCCAGGTACTAGCTCAAATATTACAGGTCCGGATCCATATCCACAGGGGGAGAGTATTTTTGTTAAAGATGAGGAAGAAGTGGTGCTACTGCCCAAAAATTCAGCAGCTAATGACATTGTTATAGCTCCTGATTTTGATTCACAACCAGCACTGACGACCACCATTGCTGGTCCAGATCGTCCTCAAGTCACAAGCTCATCGATTTGTGATGAACATGAAGAAGAAGAAGCTTGTGAAGTGTCAATTCCCCTCCGAGCCCTCAAAAGTCATCCTCCACAACAAATCATTGAAAGCTTGCACGAACGCGTCACACGGTCCAGCTATGATGAGTTCTGAATTTGAGATGAGTATGATGGGAGAACTCACATACTTTTTGGGGATGCAAATCAAGCAAACTAAGGAGAGTACTTTTGTGCATTAAACAAAGTATACAAGAGACCTTCTTAAGCGCTTCAACATGGACAAAAGCAAGCCTCATCGGACACCAATTGGTACAACAACAACACTTGAAATATACGAAGATGGTGACCCGGTCGATCAAAAAGAATATAGAAGTATGATTGGATCACTTTTGTACCTCACGGCATCAAGGCCGGACGTATAATTCAGCGTATGTCTTTGTGCATGGTTTTCAAGCTTCCCCACGTACTTCACATCGTCAAGCCATCAAAAGAATTCTCAGTTATTTACATGGAACTCAATAATTTGGTATTTTTCTTCCTTCTTCCACTGTTACTTTGAAAGCTTTTTCGGATGCTGATTTTGGGGACTGTGGGATTGATAGGAAAAGTACTTTGGGTGCTTGTCATTTTCTTGGTAATTCACTTGTTGCTTGGTCCTCTAGAAAACAAAACTCAGTTGCACAATCTACTGCCGAATCTGAATATGTAGCTACTGCTAGCGCTTGCTCACAAATTCTTTGGATTGTTCAAACTATTAAGGACAATGGGGTTGATTTAGATAGTGTTTCGCTGTTTTGTGATAACACTAGTGTCATTTGCATTGCTAAAAAACCTGTGCAACATTCTAGAACAAAGCACATTGACATTAGGTATCACTTTCTCCGTGATAATGTTCAAAAAGGAAACAATGTGCTTCACCATGTGGATATCAAAGAACAATTGTCTAACAGTTTTACAAAACCTTTCGATTTCACTCGTTTTTGTTACATTCGTAGTGAAATAGGGGTTATGCATCCTCATGGCTTAAATTGAGGAGGAGTTTTTGAAACTTGGAAAGTCTATGTGTGAATCTGAAATTAAAATAATATGAGCATAGTATTTCATACATATATGACTTTGTGATTCCCTTTACATGCTTAAATTTCTTACTACATTACTCATATTATACATTTTGTAGTTTTTGCCATGACTAGTAATTGGAATAATTACTTACACTAAATCTGGTCATGATCAAACTTTCTTGCTGTTTTAAACTTGTTGCATGCTCACAAGTGCTTTTAATAATTAAAAATTAATCAATCAACTATCCACATGTTGAACTTTTATGATCAAATAAAAAGGAGAAAAGATCAAGAGAATATGCATGTATCGTACTTCCTCTTTTGAGATGGCTTATCATTGCACTTATATATGAACTTAGAAGAAGTTGTGTATGACTAAAACCATGTCCTGAAGCTTCTGATTGTCAAATGACATAGTCTTGACTTGGTTGGTTAGATGAAGGATGATGTTGCATATAATCTCTTGCAAATGTTATATGATCAAAATTTGTGCTTTAAATGATGATAAAAATAATAAAAATTTAGCAACAAGTGTCATGCATTCAAGTTGAAATTGTTAGGTTTGTGAGATCATGACTTGCTTAAATTGAAAAATTACACTTGATCTCTAGCATGGCTTACACTACTTTATGTATGTCATTGATGTGATAGAGTAAGTTACTTGATAGTATGACTTGGATGAGTTTTGTTTTATATGTATATGTTATAATATGCTCATAAAAATTAAAATTTCTCTTTTGAACCTCACTGAATACATTGTCACGGGGGGGGGGGGGGATTGATCACACAGTGCACATATTCAAAAGTGTTTTTGGCACGATTCTTCTCAGGAGGAGTATTTTTTATCTTCTCATTTTATTTCTGATTTACAAAAGGGGAGAAATATGTATAGGGGAAAATTTTCTTTTCAAAACTTTTCATTTGAATAAGCCAAAGTTCTGATTCTAAGTGGTGTTGCCAACGCATTCAACAAGTGTCATACATTGGCTATGTTGATAAAAGTTTTGAATACTACCAAAATACCCTTTTCAATAAGGTTCGAGCTCCTGCAAGGTCCGACAATAGGTCCGGCTTGCTTTGAGTAGCTTCTGCATGGTCCGACATTAGGTCGGACTTGCTTTAGCTAGGTCCAACTTCTTTGTCTAGGTCCGACATATTATGGCTACGTCGGACTAGCTTTGATAAGCTCTGATGCTAGGTCCGACTAGCTTTGGTTAGCTCCGGCGTTAGATCCTGCTAGCTTTGGTAAGCTCCAGTTCATGGTCCAGATAGCTTTAGCAAGGTCCGATGTTGAATTGCTATGGGTCTTCTTTTAACTTGCAATGTTTCGAACTTGCTTTACACTTATGTAAAGTTTGTTAGTATTCTTTTACTAAGTTTTTTATGCATTATGGATGATATCATTTTGCTATGGTTTGCAACATGCTTATGAGAGGTGCTCACGTAAGGTGTTGTGGTTTCGGAACTAACGTGAGTCAAGTCGAGGACTTGTGCTCAGAAGTATCGGTTGTTTATTCATGTGCAGGTGTTGCTTGAGTTCAAGACATGGCTGGTGACGGTATCCATTGAACTGGTCTTAGGGAGAAGATAAGGTTCAACAACCATGTTCGGGAGGAATTGTGGTTGAGTTGATCAGCATGTTGCGCGGCATGTCTGAATCAAGAACAATGCATATGAAGGTATCGTGGATGTCGTTGGAAGGTGTTTTCACGTGTGCAAGCAGTGCATGCACGTGGCTGCATGGATCCAAGGCTTGATGAAGAGAAGCGGAAGTAAAGAATTGGTCAGAAAGGTCCAACCGGCTGGATTATGCCTCAGGCTGCGGCTGAGATGGTTATGGTTCGTTTATGGAAGGTGTAGAGTTCTTTTGGTTAGATTTCGTGTGTGTTATGAAGTTGAGTTATTTTTAGGAAAGTGAGATACGTTCCTAAGGTGTTTGGAAGTCTTAAGATTGCTTCTATCTGCGTATAGAAGAGTCTTGAGCAGTTATGGAAAGTTTTAATAAAAACCGAGTAGCATATGAGTCCTAGTTTGGTTTGGGTTGGCCTCATGGCTGGTTATATAAGCAATGGAGGCTAGACATCGTGGTGCACTACTTTAAGGCTGTTCATTTTGTGTTTTGATCAATAAAATTTGTACTCTAAAGGAGCTTTTGTGCCTTGTTCGTCCGACTTGTTCTCGTGAACTCTTTCTCATCGAGTTTTTGCACAGCACAATCTTGCTTTGGTGGTTTTATCATAAACCGAGTTTTGTAAATCCAATTAACTTAATTCTTTTTTGGTTGTCTTCACAAGTTGATTATCTATCATCTATAAAAATTTCACGGTGATTAGATTTGTGGTTTTGGATCTACACGAGTTTCTTTGCAGTGTTGCAGATCTGTTTTTCTCGAGTAGGACAGATTGACCTTTGTTCGATCTTTTGATCGTAACTTGATTTTTTCTCGACGGATTTTTGTGATTCTTGTTGTGAAGTCTTTGTGAATTGATTCTCCACAATCTATACTGGTTTTGTCACAATTGATCACGTCTAGATTAGTCGCACATACAATTTCTTAACATATTGATTTTCTACCAAGGGGTTTTTGTTACTACCGTTGAACGAGTTTTAATCTACCATTCACCCCCCTCTGGTAGCTTTTCACGTGCTCTTCGATCCTAAAATTGGTATCAGAGCCACGATGCTCCAATATTAGTGATTTGCACGTGTTTTGAATAATCATCATGGAGAAATACTCTGCCAAACCTTGTGTGTTTAGTGATATTGATTTTTTTGGAAGGCACACATGGATGATTTCATCCAGACGCAAGGCTTTGCAATATGGAAAAATGTGTACAACCCTTACGAAGTGCCTTCAAATGATCAAGTTAAGGCTACAAATATGAGAGATGTCAACAACAACAAGGCTCAAAACTTGATCATACAAGGATTAACTCAAAGCGACTTCGACAGTGTTGCTCACCTCCGATCTGCGTACGATGTTTGAAAAGATCTATGTGATTACCATGAAGTATCCAACACGATCAAGGAGGTAAGGCGAGACATGTTCGGAAAGGAGTACAGGCACTTTGAGATGCAACCAGGTGAGTCCATTGGCGACCTCTTTGGTCGCTTTAATAAAATTCTCAGCAACTTGCGTAGCATCAATGTTAATTTTTCATATGGTGAGAATGCTAGGCAATTAACTCCGCCTATGTTGTAATGACATAGCTGGTCCCAAGCCCGGATGGAGGAGGAGGGTTTGTGATAGGCTTGGCGAGCCAACAACTATAATTAGCCAATCTTATGGAAATGAAACCCATAGAAAATTCGTTGGGGTGTAACCCTCTTAGCGACGCGCCATACCAGAACCCGGGTATGGTGTTAAGTGGCCGAGGGTCGGGTCACCACCGCCTTAGTGGCACACCATATCAAAAATCCGGATGTGGTGTTAAACGGGCGAGGGCCGGATCGCCACCACCTTAGTGGCGCGCTACATCATCGCCCGGATGTAGCGTTAAGTGAGCAAGGGTCTTTGCATCTTCCTCGACGATGCGAAGAATAAGGACGCTAGAGGATGAAACTAGGTTTCGGGTGGGTAGTTGGAATGTAGGATCCTTGACGGGAAAACTACGAGAGTTAGTGGACGTTGCGATTAGGAGGCGTGTAAATATCCTTCATGTACAAGAGACTAGATGGGCAGGTCAAAAGGCGAGAGAGGTTGAGAATACCAGTTTCAAGCTTTGGTATTCTGTCTCAACTAGGACTAGGAATGGCGTAGGCATCCTAATATATAAGAGCCTCAAGGATGGAGTAGTGGATGTCTGTGGACGAGGGGATAGGATCATCCTAGTCAAGGTAGTTGTTGGGGACCTTATCTTGAATGTCATTAGTGCTTATGCCCAACAAGTTGGGTCGACATAAGCACTAAGAGACAATTTTGGGAGGACTTGGAGGATATTGTTAGTAGTGTACCGATAGCCGAGAAGATCTTCATAGCAGGAGATCTCAATGGCCATGTAGGTACAACTAACGTAGGGGTACACGGAGGTTTTGGCTGTGGTGATATAAACCAGGAGGGTAAGGATATCCTAGACTTTGCCGTAGCCTATGACCTATTGGTAGCTAACACCCTCTTTAAGAAGAGGCTATCTCACTTAGTGACCTTTACTAGTGTCCAACATTCTAGTCAAATGGACTATATCCTCGCTAGGAGAAGGGAGGGGGGCATGTTTAGATTGTAAGGTGATTCCTGGGGAATGTATTGTTCCACAACATAAACTTGTGGTAGCCGACATTCATTTCCACGTGCGTGTGTCACGAGACAAAGGTGTTAAAACCGTTAGAATAAAGTGGTGGAAGTTGAAGGATGAAGCGCAACAATTATTCAAAAGGAGGATGATTGCGGAAGGTCATTGGAGCGAAGAGGAAAATGCTGATAGTATGTGGGTGAAGATGGCGACTTACATTAGGAAGGCAGTTAGGGAGGTGCTTGGGTGGACAAAAGGTAAGAAACTTGTAGATAAAGACACTTCATCGTGGAATGAAGATGTACAAAAAGCTTTTAAGGAGAAGAAGGAGTCTTATAAGAGCTGACATTATGAGAGAAGCGCAAGTAACATGGCAAAGTATAAAGCGGCTAAGAAAAATGCAAGGCATGTTGTGAGTAAAGCAAGGGGGCAGGCCTATGATGCTCTATATACGTGGCTAGGGAAAAAAGAAGGCGAAAAGGATATATACATGTGAGACCTATGTGTGCTGAATACATTGGCTTGTACTGAATACATTGACTTCGATGATAAAAAGTCTGAAATTCTTCTAAAACACCTTTTTAGCAAAGTCCGACTCTAGCTCCGAGCTTCTACAAGGACCGACGTAAGGTACGACTTGCTTTGGCTAGGTCCGACTTCTTTGTCTATGTCTGACTAGCTTTGGTTAGCTCCAGCGCTAGGTCTGGCTAGCTTTGGTAAGCTTCGGTTCAAGGTCCGTTTAGCCTTGGCAAGGTTCGGAGCTTGATCACAGTGGTTCTGCTTTTTCTTGCAATGTTTCGAACTTGCTTTACACTTATGGAAAGGTTGATTAGTATTCTTCTACTAAGATTTTGGTGTGTTTTGGTGGTTAAGACTAATATCATTTTTCTATGGTCTGCAACATGCTTATGTGAGGTGCTCAGGTAAGGTGTTGTGGTTTCGGAACTAACGAGAGTCAAGTCAAGGACATGTGCTCGAAAGTATTGGTTGTTTTTTCATGTGCAGGTGTTGCTTGAGTTCAAGACATGACTAGTGACGGGATCCATTGAACTAGTCTTAGGGAGAAGATTATGTTCAACAACCAAGTTCGGGAGGAACTGTGGTTGAGTTGATCGGGAGGTTGCGCAACATGTTTGAATCAAGAACAATACATATGAAGGTATCGTGGATGTCGTTGGAAGATGTTTTCACATATGCAAGGAGTGCATAGACGTGGCTACATGGTTCCGAGGCGTGATGAAGAGATGTGGATGTAAAGAATTGGTCGGAAAGGTCCAACCAACTACGTTATGGACTCAAGTTGCGGATGAGTCGTGTTTGACTCAAATATGGAAAGATTTGAGTTGGTTATGATAGGATTTCGTGTGTCACGAATTTGAGTTGTTTTAGGAATGTGGGATATGTTTCTAAGGTGTTTGGAAGTCTTAATATTGCTTCTATCTACGTATAGAAGAGTCCTAAGCAGTTATGGAAAGTTTAGATTCGTGATTTGAGTAGGATTAGAGTTCTAGTTGAGATTGGGTTGACCTAAGGGCTTGTTATATAAGCAAGGGAGGCCAAAGCTCGTGGTAGACGACTTTGGGTCTATTCCTCTTGTGTTCTATTGAATAAAATTCGTAGTTAAAAATAATTTTTGTGCCTTGTTCGTCCGATTAGTTTCTGTCAAGTCATTCTGGTCGAGTTTGTGCACTGCACTACCTTGTTTCGGTGGTTTTTTCATAACTCGAGTTTTACAGATCCAATTGACATGATACTTTCTGGGTTGTCTTCACAATTCGATTTTCTATCATCTATGAAAATTTCACGGTCATTGGATCTGTAGTTTCCGATGTACACAAGTTTCTTTGCAGTGTTCGAGAAATGTTTTTCTTGGGTAGGACAGATTGACCTTTGTTCGATCTTTCAATCGTAACTTGAGTTTCACTTGACGGATTTGAGTGATTATTGTTGTGTCATCTTCGTTACTTGATTCTCTCTTATATATATCACTTTTGTCACGGTGAAACATGTTTAGATTAGTCTCACACACAATTTCTTTAACATATCGTTTTTCTATGGAAGGGGTTGGGATTTAATTGTTTCTGCTGGGTAAGAGTTTTTAAATCTACCATTCACCCCCCCCTCTGGTAGCTTTTCACGTGCTCTTCGATCCTACAATACAAGATGACAAAACTTCTTAGAGGAAGGTGAGGGATCTCAACCAAGTCAAATGCGTTAAGGATGAGGCAGATCAAATTCTATTGAAAGATGAAGAGATTAGGAACAGATGGCGGGGCTACTTCAATGGAATATTCTATGACGGGAATGAGAGCATTAGGTTCAAGTTGGATGACTCATTTGATGACACCAATAGACGATTTGTACAGAGGATACAAGAGTCTAAGGTTAGCAAGGCCTTAAAAAGGATGAAAGGAGGAAAGGCCCTTGACCTTGATGATGTCCCCATTGAGGTGTGGAGATGTCTGGGGGATGTAGCAATAATATGGCTCACTAAACTATTCAACCGCATTTTTCAATCAAACCAAATGCCTGAAGAGTGGTGGAAAAGTATTTTAGTACCCATCTTCAAAAATAAAGGAGATGTTCAAAGTTGTACTAATTACCGAGGAATTAAGCTTATGAGTCATACTATGAAGCTCTGGGAGAGAGTGATTGAACACCGCTTATGGAAAGTGACCAATGTCACTAAAAACCTGTTTGGTTTTATGCCTGAGAGGTCCATTATGGAGCGATTTTCTTACTCCGTCAGCTTATGGAGAGGTATAGGGAGCAAAATAAGGATCTACATATGGTGTTCATTGACTTGGAGAAGGCATACGATAAGGTACCAAAGCCGGTCGTGTAGTGAGCACTAGAGAAACACAAAGTCCCAACAAAGTACATTAACCTTATCAATGATATGTACGATAATGTGGTGACAAGTATGTGCGTAAGAGATAGTGAGATCAATACTTTTCTTATCACAGTAGGGCTACACCAAGGATCAGCCTTAAGTCCATACATCTTTTCCTTAGTGATGGATGAGGTGTCGAAGGATATACAAGGGGATATCCCTTGGTGTATGTTCTTTGCTGATGATGTAGCGTTGGTAGATAAAACTAGGGATGGTGTTGATAAAAAATTAGAGCCATGGAGGCAAACCTTAGAGTCTAAGGGGTTTAGACTTAGTAGAACCAATACTGTGTATAGCAGACACAACTTTAGTGATCTCGGGTGCGAGGATGGAAATGTTAGTTTACAAGGACAAGTAGTACCTAGGAGGGACACATTTCGATATTTAGGATCAATGTTACAAATCAAAGGTGATATTGACGAAGATGTTTGCCACAGGATGATCGGGTGGACGAGTGGCGACAAGCATCTGGAATCTTATGTGATAAAAAAGTTCCACAAAAATTAAAAGAAAAATTCTATAGGATGGTGATTAGACTTGCGATGTTGTATGGAGCAGAATGTTGGGCAACTAAAAGGCAACATGTCCAACAAATCAGTGTTGCAGAGATGCGCATGCTTCGATGAATGTGCAGTCACAAAAGAAGAGACAAAATTAGGAACGAGGTGATACTTGATAGGGTAGGGGTGGCACCAATTGAGGAGAAGCTAGTCCAACATCACCTACGGTGGTTTGGGCATATCCAGCAGAGACCTCCTAAAGCACCGGTTAACAGTGGGTTTATAAAGAGTAGAGAAAATTTTAGGAGGGGTAGAGGTCCACCAAGGTTGACATGGCAGGAGGCGGTGAAATGAGACTTAAAGGAGTGGCACATACCTAGAGATTTGGCTAATGATAGGACTGCATGGAAATTAGCAATTCATGTGCTAGAATATTAGTTTATTCGAATTTTGTTGCCCTTATCTTCTTTCTTATTAATCCATTTCTAAAATAAATAAATGTAGAATCTTATTTTATTTGTATTTTTTATTTTTATTTTGTTATTCATCTTGTTTTCTATTACTTTCTTTTCAAAAATTGTTGGGTTTCATTTCTAGCCGACCCCAACTTGTTTGGGACAAAGGCTTGGTTGTTCTTGTTGTTGTGAGAATGCTAGGCAATTACTAAGTGCATTAGATATGTCAATTTGGGAGATGAAGGTCACATGTATTCGTGAATCTACTGTTATGAGTACACTTACTTTCAATGTTCTATATTCTAAATTAAGAACTCATGAAATTGACATAATCTTACGTAAGAACCTCAGCAAGTCTCTTGCATTTGTTTCTCAATGTGACATGCCTAGCTCCGGCCAATCCTCATCTTGTGGAACACTTCCTTTGTTGTCCTCTCTAACTCTTGAACATATTGAAGAGTTTTTAGAGAAAGAAATTGCACTCATCCCTACTCGGTTCTTAGAAGCATTTGCAAAATGTGAGAACTAGAAGGAGAGGGAGTGCCAGACCTCAATGATGCTTCGAATGTGGTAAGACAGGAAATTATCGCACAGATTGCCCTAACCTTTTAGGTACTACTTCCGGTGATGAAAAGCAAACAGGGTCAAAGCACTCTTTTGCAAACAACAACAGGAAAATAAGGGTTTTACAGGACGCCAATTGGTGAATAGTTTTATCTCCGCACTTCAAGAATTTGGCTCGGCTGAACACAATGGGGACAATGAAGAGGTATGTCCTATTTGCAAAGAAATGTGTGATGCTATTTCTCGTGCCACTATTACAGTTAAGAAAAATGACAAAAAGTGATGGGGACATCACTTCTATGTATACAAACAACACTCCATTGAACATACAAGATGTAGTCAATAGAGTTCACACACAACAATTAGTTTCAGAGGTGAGCTCGTTCTTATATTTTTTTGAGTATAGATTGCTACCTAATGATATAATTATGATTAGGATCCATGGAGAGGTTCAAGGAGTACTTAGAGAAAGCCTTAGGGATGTGGAGGACCAGAGAATACGTTCAAAGAAGATTGAAACAGGCCCCAACTCAAATTTGTGACCAACTCGGAGTCCAGGAGCAGTTCACACTAAAACGGACGCACATGACTTATACGAACTCCGTTTTGGACGTTCTACATTTGCACAGAAAGGGGAGAGGATAAACTTTCCAATGGAGCTAGTCCCATGTCAAAATTCCTTCAGAATTGACAAGAATCGTCGAAACCAAATCGAGTCCAGAATCAGTCAGGGTGCTGCACCACCGTATTGGGCCATTGGGCCTTGTATCAAGTCTAAGTACATTATTTTCATGACTTAGGGTTAGGTCACGACCCAACACCCCCTTGGACGCCCTCCTACCTATATATACTCCATAGTAGCCGCCATAAAGAATTGGGTTTTGTTTAGATTAATCTGTTATACACAGTTTCATCGTTCAACGGTTTGTGAGACCCCAACTTAGCAATTCATATTGCTTCTACCTTGTTATTGCTTGTTTTCTCGGTTGCACTTGCAGGAATTAGCCTTCTTGGCGAGGTCAATCGTGTGTAGCACGGTTGATAACCAACAGAGCAGTGGTGTAGTGATTGCAGGGGTTTTTCGTGTTCTATTCGAGAGCCTTAGATCATCAACATCGAGATCTCCATCAATCAATTTATCCATTACCTATGGGAAGATTGGGCCTAAACCTTCTCATCAAAAAGCTTAGGGACAACGCAATTAAAATTGAGTCACTAGAATCTAAAATTAATCCTTTGAAATCTTTGATTCCTAGTGATGAATCTCGTTCCTCATGTGATTTAATATATGAACAATTGTCCTCTCTAAAAAGTGCACACACCTCCACAATTAATAAACTTGAACTTGAAATTGAAAAGAACAAAAAGCTTGCTGCACTTAATGATAAAAACTTGAAAGATGCTTGTTGTTCTACAATTGATTTGCATTGTTCTACTTCTGATGATCTTGATGAGAAACTACAAGATGCTATGAATGAAATTTCTATATTGAAAAATGTTTTACATTCTCAAGAAGTTAAATATTGTTCCAATTGAAAATTAAAAGGAAAAACTTCATGTGAAAATTGCCTTGATCTGTCAAATAAACTTGATGACATGCATAGGACATTAGATCGATTTTGTAATGCAAATAAAAACCTAAACTTGCTGCTGAATTCCTCTAAATATTGCTATGATAAATCTGGTTTAGGTTTTGATTCTCATGCTCATTTTAAGGCACATACACCTAAAATTGTAAAGTAATTAGAAAGTGGTTTGATTCAAATAGTTCCTAAATAAAAAGAAGTGGTTTTCAAATCTGTTGGAGTGTTGTCTCATTTGGTTTCAAATAAAAATGTTGCTTGCTCATCTAGACATGAACACAAAGTTAAATTTCATTATACCTACTATGGTAGAGATAGTCATGTCATAGATTTTTGTTATAGACTAGCTAAATAACAGAAAAAAGAAAGAATGATTGCTAGATCTCATAACTTTCATGCAATGTTTGCTGCACATGCTAAACTGAATGATAAAAACATGCAATCTGCTGTAATTAGTCGAAAACATGCAAAGTTTGCTCCCAAACCTACTGTTTTTTGTGCTACACATGTAACACCTCATAGGTCAGTAGTTGGGTTCCAAAATACTCAAGCTTTGGCTCATAAAGCTGTTGTTTTATCTCAGCTTTCGTGTGTTACTCCTGTTGTACATCGTGTGACTCAGTACTGGATTCCTAAATGCCTTTGACAAACCCTAGTATTGAGTCATTTACGTATTGTGGATTCAGGTTGCTCATGCCACACGACCGGTAATAGAGAATCGTTCTCCTCCCTCTCTTTTGTGTCACGTGTAGAGAATGTTACTTTTGCCGATAATTCTTCAGCTCCTATAAATTCTAAGTGTTCGGTTAGAGTAAATAATCACTACACTTTGAAGGATGTGGCACTTGTCAAAAAATTGAAATACAACTTGCTTTCTGTTTCACAAGTGCTAGATGAAAATCTGGAAATTATTTTCAATAAAAATTGCTGCAAAGTTGTAGGTTCAAATAGTGAGCCTACTTTTAACATGTCTCGGTTTGGATGATTTTTTAAAGCTGATTTTGATATGTGTTATTGTAAGCATAGGCGCCTAGTTGCTAATGATTCCAAAGACTTATATTTTTGGCATCGTACACTTGGTCATGTAGGCTTTGATCATCTTATGTGTGTTAGTGCTCTTGATCGCATACGTGGGCTGCCTAAGCTTAAATGGGACAAAGAAATTGTGTGCTCTTCTTGTAGACATGCTAAGATGGTAGCAGGTTCATATGCTCCTCTCATAATGGCCATGACAACTGAACTGGGTCAACTTTTGCGTCTTGACAATGTAGGGTTCAATACTTCGAAGGTAAATGGTATGTTCTTGTGATTGTTGATGACTATTCTAGATAATCTTGGGTTTATTTTATGGCATCTAAGAATAAATATTTTAGTCACTTTAGAATTGGTCACCCATGACCATTAAGAGCAATAAGAAGTGATAATGGAACTGAATTTAAAAAACAACCCTTTGATCATTTTTGTGCTGAAAAAGAAATAGATCAACAATTTCTTTCAACATATGTACCTTAACAAAACGGTGTTGTAGGGAGAAAGAATAGAACCTTAGTTGAGATGGCTAGGACTATGCTTGATGAATATCAAACTCCTATAATGTATTGGACAGATGCAATTGCAATCGCTTGTTATGTTTCAAATCATGTTTTCTTGCGTGCTAAACTAGGAAAAACACTATATGAGCTTCGGTTTGGACATAAGCCTAGTGTCACACACTTTCGGGTCTTTGGTTGCGAATGCTTTGTTAAGAAACATGCTAACCCTGATAAATTAGAAGCTAGATCTGTTGATGGCATGTTTCTTTGTTATCCATCTCATACTAGAGGCTAACATGTGCTTTTACTTGACACTAACAAAATTATGGAGACTTGTGAGGTCTCTTTTGATGAAGCTAGCCCAAATACTAGATCAAATATTACAGGTCCGGATCCATATCCGCATGGGGAGACTATTTTTCGTTGAAGATGAGAAAGAAGTGGTGTTGCTGCCCAAAAACTCAGAAGCTAATGACATTGTTCTAGCTCTTGATTTTGATTCACAACCAGCACCGATGACCACCATTGCTGGTCCACATCATCTTGAAGTCACAAGCTCATCGATTTGTGATGAACATGAAGAAGAAGAAGCTTGTGAAGAGTCTACTCCCCTTTGAGCCCTCAAAAGTCATCCTCCACAACAAATCATTGGAAGCTTGCACGAACGAGTCACACGGTCCAGCTATGATGAGTTCTGAATTTGAGATGAGTTTGATGGGAGAACTCACATACTTTTTGGGGTTGCAAATCAAGCAAACTAAGGAGGGTACTTTTGTGCATCAAACGAAGTAAACAAGAGACCTTCTTAAGACCTTCAACATGGATAAAATCACACCTCTTCGAACACTAATGGGTACAAAAACAACACTTGAAATATATGAAGATGGTGACTCAGTCGATCAAAAAGAATATAGAAGTATGATTTGATCACTTTTGTACCTCACGACATCAAGACCGGACAAACAATTCAGCGTATGTCTTTGTGCACGGTTTTCAAGCTTCCCCATGTACTTCACATCATCAAGCCATCAAAAGAATTCTCAGGTATTTATATGGAACTCAAGAATTTGGCATTTTTCTTCCTTCTTCCTCAACCGTTACTTTGAAAACTTTTTCAGATGTTGATCTTGGGAATTGTAGGATTGATAGGAAACATACTTCGGGTGCTTGTCATTTTCATGGTAATTCACTTATTGCTTGGTCCTCTAGAAAACAAAACTCAGTTGCACAATCTACGACCAAATCTTAATATGTAGCTGCTGCTAGCGCTTGTTCACAAATTCTTTGGATTGTTCAAACTATTAAGGACTATGGGATTGATTGAAATAGTGTTCTACTGTTTTCTGATAACACTAGTGCCATTTTCATTGCTACAAACCCCGTGCAACATTCTAGAACAAAGCACATTGACATTACACTACAGGAATGACGATAATAGATGACGGTAGAGAACTGTCGTCTATAAGGATTGTACCATTGTCTATAACTTATAGACGACAGTTCTCGGCCGTCTACAATTATTTGTCATCTATAAACTTATAGACGACGGTAACCGTCGTCAATTAACTAATTGACAACGGCCAAACTTAGCGGTCGTCAATAAGTTAGCGCCATCCACGTGGTAGCGTGGAAACCTTATAGACGACGGCCACAAATGAACCGCCATCTATAAGGACAATTATAGGCGACGACCACAAACGAACCGTCTTCTATAAGGACTATTATACACGATGGCCACTGACAAACCATCGTCTATAAGGACCCCTAGAGACGAAGATTTCCAAACGGCCGTCTTCTATTAGAGTTCCTTATTGACAACAGCCTCAATACAACCGTCGTCTATAAGTTTTGCTTCTTTAAAAAAAAAAACAGTTACATAGACAGTTTCACAGTTTCACAAAAAACAGATATTTCATAGATACACAGACAAAATACTCTAAGGTTCACAGGAAGTGCTCGAAGTGCCTCGTCGTCGTTCTCAGTGCATCGTCCCACGAGATTGCCATTATGGGCTCTTAGTGCTCCAGGGAAGCAGCACTGCACAGACGACGAAAGCAGAATCAACATCAACATGAAACGACACTTGAGTGTTTGAGTAAAAGTTACATAAAATGTGGCGATGTAAGGACGTGGCCAAATTGGACGCCATTTAAATGAACTTTACAAGTAAATTATAAACACGAATTTGGGTAAATGATAAGATGGAAAACTATTGTCAGACTGTTGTATTGAAACATCTGTGTGACTGGGTAAATTAAGAAAACTAGACCTGAAGCTACGAAAGACAATTAAGCAAAAGCATAGATTACAGCCTGGCGTTATATAATACTGACAAATGATGTTTACGACTTATTACTCAGACAGAAAGGCATGTCAAAATAAATAGCATACACAATATTAGGAGTCTAAATTCAAAGTACCGCATATGTGTAATCCAGATATGGTCCTTTTTTGCTTCATATAGTTTCAAACTTGCAAATTATCAAATTGAAAACAAATAGTAAGCAGCAATGTTAGTTGGAAAACCAATCTTGCGAGTAATCACTATGCTTCCGAGAAATCCGAATAACTAGTGGTAATTCTTGTGTACTTAATTTTTTTTCTGGGTTACAAAAAAGAAGACTAGATCATCTTTCAAAACAAAAATAGCATTGTGTACTTGGTTTTTTTTCAAGTAGTTTTTCCCTCCCTTTTATCCCTATTTCCCTATACAACGATGCTGGAGACTGGCATTCCATTAAATTAGAGATGAAAGAATGCAAGTAGATTTCAAATTGGCTGACCAAACTATCACATTCTACCCCGTCCGCTGCCGCCTGAGTTCAGAAAGTCGTACTCCGGTAGTCGCCCAAGCGCCGGAATCTGGGGCGATAGAGTATGAGCCTCCGTCCCCGATCCATGTTATATGCAAGTGTGGTTAGACAAGTTATAAGTATAAAATGAATATTTTACTAAATTTGAACAAGTTTAACTAGTTTCAGTTATTATGAATATTTTTGTACCTGTGCTCCTGTCGGCGGCACCATTGGCAGCTCCGTCGATGGCGGTGCCCACATCAGAAAGATAGCCTGCTGTCCTGTGCTCATATCCTGCAAATACAAATAAAATCATTATAGATGTCATTTGTATATTAAAAATTTTAAGGACAACATTCAGAACTTACCTGGAAGGCAGCTTGCCACTGTAGCATGTACGAGTTTTGATACTCGTCCCTAGCCCTAAGCGCTGCTGTCTGCATCACGTCCCTAGCCCTGAGCCCTGCTACTTGCATCTCATCCCTAGCCCTGAGTGCCTTGTCCCTAGCGCTAAGCACTTCTTGCGTCCTCTGGAGCTCTTCCCGAACACTCTGGAGTTCTAGATCTTGGCCCATACGACTGTTGTTGGACCCACCCTGCTGCGATGAAGAGGCTCTCGAGGAAGCCCGCGCATGCCTCGAGTCGACCACTCCATCGAAGATGGCCAACCTACACAACGAAGTAAGATTATTAAATTTTTGTAACTCAATGTTCGTGATAGTAAAATAAAATTAACAAAAACTCACCGTCAGTGAGGTTTCCCTCCACTGATTGCATACGTGGCTTCGGGGACGATTGGCGCGCTCTGCCAATCATACTCTTTGCCTCGAAGCCTCCGCGCCTCCTGCCCGTACTTTGCCTGGAAATACAGTAAAATAACATTATTGAAACTATTAAAGAGAATTCATTTAAGTTAACAAAATAACTCACCAACGTCTAAGTCGCCGTGTGAGAAGACAGCTGGTCAAGCTGCAATGTGTCACTTCCCAAGTGACCCCTCTTCCACACCTCGATAGGTGACTTCTCCAGACCACTCTCGTGCTCCTATCGATACATGTTAGCACAATGAAAGATTATAAAATTACATAAATAGAATTCAAGTCACGCTTACCATTCGTTTAGCGAGATGTATGTTGCCGTCCCCACCCAAACGTTGTTTCCCGTCCCTCTCTCTACTCTCTCGACGGGTTTTAGACACGTCCTGGAAGCTTTTGCTCCCCCAACGAGTACACAAGGCACGATACACTTCCAAACGGCTGTCAACCCAAGATACACCAACCTGCACACATTTATTATTAAATGAAAGTATTGATCACAATCAGATAATGAATTAAAGTAAAATAAACACTTTACCTCTGTGTACTGCGCCTCCATCAAGTACATGTCGGACGCTTCCCTGTACTTCCCTGGCTGACCCTCCTCCAGATGAAACTTGAAGTACGCCTTTGTAGTTTGAATGCGAGCCATCGATAGTGACTGAATCACGAGCTTCCTGGGGCAGTTATGGAAGACGAGACGAGCGTGATCCATCTGCTTGGCCTCGTTCTTCAAACTGCACCGTGCGTTGTAGAACAAATATACAAGTAAATGTATTTAATTTATAATAAATTTGTATTACACAAATATTTGTTCATACTTACCACAAAGTCATGCCACACAGCCTTCTAGTGGTTGCCATAAGCAAGGTCCTGGGCCGTAGCTTAGTCGTCCCAAGATGTGGCAGGGTGTTCGTTCACTACACCGGGGTAGTGCAAACGGACTAGATGGCCCAAGACCCCATTAACCTGCTTGTGGTGTCCCTGCCCCGTGAACGAACAATCCTCCCAAGTACTGATACATGATTCTCAAATAGTATATATATAAGTCTTTAAATATACGAATTGTTAAAGATTTACTTACCTCTCGCTAAGCGAACGAATAATGATCTGATCGTTTGGGTTCGCAGGAGCCATAGGAGGAGCCACATTGTGGCTCCTCCTAGTCCGCCATTGTGGAGACGGCTCCACATCAGGTGACCCAGAAGTGGGGTCACCCAACTGCACTGGCTCCAAACAATGAGGCACCAAAGAAGAAGGCTCCAAAGTAGGCACCAAAGAAGGAGGCTCCAAAGTAGGCACCAAAGAAGGAGGCTCCAAAGCAGGCACCGAAGGAGGTATCCTAGCCTCTGAGTCCTCGGACGTAGAGTCGTCTTGACAATTTTAAAGATTCATATTTTAGAATAAAGAATTTATTATATAATTTATGTAATTAAATGTTCTTTACTTGTCGTTATCGCTATACAGGTCCACGTGATGACTCCGGTAGATGGCTCACCAACTGAGCCCGTCTACCTCCCCTAAGTTGACTGCCCTAGAAGACCTCATCTCCTCTTGTGGCTCTCAGTGGAAGAAAGCTTCGTGTCTCTGTCCCTCGTCGTCTGCTGCTGCTCGACGACGTCCTATTTAAAAGAAAATTTGCTAATGAATGTAATGGAAAGTATAGAAGAAGAAAGAAGAGATGAAGGAAACGTTACTTGTACTCATTTTCAAAATTCATCAACATCACGATCATCTACTCTACTTCATAAACTGGACCATCGATATTCTGTCGTGGTAGTTGCTCGTTTTCGTATTCGTTTTTGCATCTTATGAGTTTCTACATCTTCTGCATCTCCATCTAAGTCATCGAGTCCTAAACCAAGCTCGATGACAAAAGAGTCCGGCAACTCTTGTTCTTGGTAAAAAAGATCAACCTCATCATCAAGGTATCCATCATTGTCTGGTGTATATAACCGCTAACGAGGATTCACCTTGTGTACAACCCACCAAGCATTAAGCTTTTCGCTTGGATAATGTTGATAATACACTTGCTCTACTTTGTGTGCAAGGACGAAGGTGTCCCAGCCTTGTAGTCGGTCCTTGTGTTTGACTTCTGCAATGCCAAATTGGTTTTGTCGAGTTCCATGTGTTATGATCAAACCAATCATAGTCAAAGAAGACTACTTTAAGGACCTTATTCCCTGCAAAACTGAATTCAAGGATATTTTTAATGATCCCATAATAATGAGTTTCACGTCCTTCGATGTCAACTACCCTCGTCACAACTCTGGTGTTACATGTTGCCCTGAAAGGATGTTGAGTTTCAAATTGAGAACGAGATCAAAAGCCATTGACGTCGTATCGACTGTAACTTTTAATTTTAATGGATCCGTAGGACAATTGTCACAAATCTTCATGGAAGTCGGCTGGTTTTTTGCATTGTTCAACATATTAAGTTAGAAGACTATTTTATGCTATACATGTAATTACTAAGAGAAACAATACATGAACACGTTACTTGTGCATGAAACCAAGATAGGAAGGCCTTCCTTGTACTCCATAATATAGCATCAATTGTATCTTTTGAAGCGTAGGTTGCTGCTTCGATTTCTAATTTTGTTGATCAAACTCACTAAATAAGGATAAAAACAAAATAATTAGCATACATGTATAACATGACACGCTAATTATTGTAGATGTTGAACAAAAACTTACTGAAAATATTCTTCCATCCCCTCTATATTAGCGTACATGTATAGCAAAGCAGCCATCTTGTCATCTATTTCAACATCGTAGCTCGTGCCGCTACCAACGGTAGTGCCTCTCGTTTGAAAAATGGAGAGATTGCTACAAGGGGTGCTTCATCCATATTGTACCGCAACGTGGAAGCATTAACATTGTTTTCTTCTGCAAAATAGTCACTTGAAAATTATCATATCTCCTGAATGGCATGTGCTTCGGCGATGCATCCTTTGACCCTTGCGCGATTGTGAACCATTGGTTTAAAACACCTGAGTGCTCTTTCAACGTGATACATCGACCTATATTGCACAACACCGCCCACTTTAGCTTCATATGGAAGATGAATTAGGAGATGTTGCATTGGATTGAAGAACCCTGGAGGGAAAACTTTTTCCATCTTACATAAAAGCACTGGTATCTCCCTTTCCAACATCTCCATCATCTCCCTTGTGATTTCTTTAGCACAAAGTTGTCTATAAAAGTAGCTAAGCTCTGCTAACACCTTCCACAGCGCATCGTCAATGTAGCCTCAAAACATAACTGGCAGAAGTCTTTTCATGATCATTTGATAATCATGACTCTTCAACCCTATGAGATTTCTAGTCTTAACATCTACAACTCATCTCAGGCTAGCAGCATTACCGTCTGGGAATTTTAAACTTTTCAACAACTCGAAGACTTCTTTCTTTTCTTTTGGTCGAAGACAAAAAGAAGCACGCGGTTTGCCACCAGCTTCAGAGAGCTCAAGAGTTGGAAAATTACAAACCTCTGCAAAAACCTTATGAGCCTTTATATTGTCTTTTGTTCTACCCATCACATCGAAGCATGTGCTTATGATGCATTCGCCCATGTTACGTTCTTGATACATGACATCAATGTTATGCTTTAAGATTAAGGACATAACATACAGTAGCCCCCATAGTGCACATATATAAGTCCAGTTGTGGTCCTCTCCGTAACCCACAAAATATCCAAGACGACCTTCATTTGGCACTAAGTTGTTCAACTATTTAGCAATCTCCAACCCGTTTGGATGTTGCGGTGGTCCATTTTTGACAACGGTGTCCTTCCTGAAGGCATTTCTCTGTTTCCTAAATACGTGATTTGGCGGTAACCAACGTTTGTGGCAGTCAAAGTAGCAAATCTTGCCACCATGCTTTAAAAAAACATTCTGTGTCTAGAGCACATATTGGACATGTCAAACGACCATGAGGGCTCCAGCCAGAAACCATGCCGTAAGCTGGGAAATCATGGACAGACCACAAGTATGCAGCTTGAAGGTTGAATTTCTGTTTTTTGTTGTAGTCGTACGCTTCAGTTCCTGTCCATAACATTTTCAACTCATCAATCAACGGCTTCAACATTACATTTAGTCGTGAACCAGGTTGATCCGGTCCAGGTGCAATAAGGCAAAGGAACATGAACTCGTACTTCATACAAAGAGATGGTGTTAAGTTGTACGGAATAGCGAATGTGGGCCAACAAGAGTATGGTTTTGGGTTTGTACTGAACGGTGAAAATCCATCTATCGCCAACTCGATGCGAACATTTCTCGCGTCGTTTGGAAAATCTGGATCAAAGTGGTCAAGCACTTTCCATGCCTCACCATCGGACAAGTGCACCATCATTCTGTCATTCTCACATATACCTTTTTTATGCCACCTTATGTGTCTTGCTGTTTTTTTTTAAGAGAAACAAGCGCTTCAACCTAGGTGTGACAGGAAAGTAGCGAAGCTGCTTCTGTGCAACTTCATCCATTTCTTTTATACTGTCTTCATTAGCAACTTTGACAAATCTCGCCTTATCACATTTTATGCACTAGTTGTCGTTGGCATGCTCTTTCTAGAAAAGCATGCAGTGGTCTGGACACATATCAATCTTCTCATAGTTCATACCAAGATCAGAAATCAATTTCTTAGACTGATACATATCCTTAGGCAATTTATGGGGCTCCGGAAGGACATCACTGATCAATTAGATGAGGTCATTGTAGCAGTTATTGCAGAAGAAACACTTAGACTTAATTGACATAAATCTAGTCATAAAATTGAGGATCGTCACTTTTGTGTGTTTATACAACGGTTGTTCTAATGTATTGAGATGCTTGAAGAACTCCTTTGCCTACATTGTAGGAGAATCCCTTGTCAATTCAGGATTCATGGCTTCAAGTATCTCGTCTATCCTATTGACCCCAATGCTGTCATCCCCATCTCAATCTTCTACGGCTCGAGAAGGTGTCTCGCCGTGAAAGGTCCACAACTCATAATGTTGCATGAAACCGTTTAGACACCAGTGGAACGTCAACGTCACTTTGTCGAAACACTTCGCATTCTGACATTTGATACATGGGCACCGCACCTTGTTGTGTTTGACAACAAAAAAGCTCGCTATATGAAAGCATCCCTCTTGGTGAACCACTCCTCTGAGTGCCTCCCATCCTTTTTCCAACTAGTATACATCCAAGTGCGGTCTTCATCCATGTTTAACGGTATACCTTCAAAGCAGACAAATCATTATTAGTTTCATTGTTACATTATGTCACGGCCCTACCACTAGACAGATAGGTCCTAAACCCATCCAAGAGTGATCGAGAGGAGCGTGCTCATGACGGGACGCGCGGTCTGGATTCGGATGAGATTTTGGCAGCATAATCTTGATGTTCTCCATTCACGCCTGAAAATGGTGCAGCAGAGAACAACAGGGTTATGCTGTCGAAATCTCGTCCAGATCAAGACCCGCGTCTCGTCACAAGCGACGCCCCCTCAGTCACTCCCAAGCTGTCCATAAAGGGACAATTACAAACCTTCACATCTCACATGCCAATAGCATGTGAGACGTGCCGATCCAAAACAATTACACATTGCTATAGGTTACGTACTCATGTTCATTTTTTAGTCATTTAAGAGAGAGGAAAGAACGAGAGAAAGAGGAGGAAAGATGGTCTTAGATGACAATTCCACATCCATGCCCAACATCTACAATGTTGTCACCGACCTCATCTAGGGCGTGCCCATGCCCGTCGAGCCCATGAAAGCCATCGCCACTGCCGCGCTCTTCGACCCCTCCATCGCCATCCCCTACTCAACTGCACTATGGCCGCCGTCAAGTACATTCTCAACAAGAAGGACCTGGGCATGGGTAAGTCCATGGGCCCCCGCCCGTGGACAGGCCTCGACGACCTCGTGCTAGCCATCGCAACCATCTTCTCTCTCTCTCCCTCTCTCCTCATCTCCCTCTCTCTCTCTCCCTCTGCCTTTCGTTCTCTCCTCTCACTCTAATCATTTGCAAAGCTCAACATGTAATGCACACAACAACACATTCAAGTACAAAGTGAAGACAAATTAGAGGAAAATGACATGCTGTTATAGGAAAACATTATCAATACCATCTCAATGACCATGCTTCTAGATTGGAACTAATTAAATATATTCAAAGAACATGATGCACTACTATGATCAAATATTTACCACATGCATCTATAAACACAGAAAATAGAATCATTAGTTTTCTAGTGAACCACAAACCTAACGAAACAACATAGATTCAAACTTTAGAAGTATATAAACATGACACTACATAAATGAATGCACCGACCAGGTACTTGCGGCGAGAAAAAGCTCAAGAAATTCAAACAATTGCATCATATGTTACCTAGATATAGACATCTTCCTATCCGCTGTACATTTTAAACATATGTAATAACAGATTCATCATAGAATACGAAAGGCATTCAGTCCAATGCATTGCCAAAAGATCTATTATATTAGATGCCAATCCTCCTAGCACTCCCATGACCATGGCATAGGCGGACAGACCAATTCGAGCCATTTGAGTCCTAAGTACAGCCAACTAAACGTGAACTACAAAAAGGAGGAGGAGATCTCAGTTCTCACCTTGCGTCAGAGCAGGAGGAGGAGGACGGGAGGAGCGGCGGGCTTATGGATCGCTCCGGCCAACGGAGAGGAGCAGCGGCGGCGGAGAGGAGCGGCGCGGAGCGGAGCGGGGGCGGCGGCGCGGCAAGGCGGCGGCGGCTGTGATGAGCTCGGCAACAGGGTCGCGCGCACAGGTGCAAAAATAACAAAAAGAGGCGTGCGGCAGGGAAATAATCCCTAACTCTAAAATACGACGTTAATAATCGAACCATCATCAATTAAGGCCTAATTGATGACATTACATTTTAGCCATCGTGTATTACGGCTCTGGTCTACTCGGGTTAGGCCCACATTTATGAGGATCTTTATTGACGACGGTTGATAATCGTCTTTAAGTAATTGATGATGGTACCAGGGCAACCGTCGTTTACGGCTAATTGATGATGGCTAGATATAACCGTCGTCAATTATCTAAAAGACGACAACACCATCGTCTATTATTCTGGACATCATCTACTGTCGCGATTCCTGTAGTGTTAGGTATCACTTTCTCTGTGATAATGTTGAAAAAGGAAAGATTTTGCTTCACCATGTAGATACCGAACAACAATTGGCTAACAGTTTTACAAAACCTTTCGATTTTACTCGTTTTTAATACATTCGTAGTGGAATAGGGGTTATGCATCCACTTGGCTTAAATTGACAGGGAGTTTTTGAAACTTGGGAAGTCTATATGTGACATGAAGTTAAAATAATATGAGCATAGTATTTCATACATATATGACTTTGTGATTCCTTTTACACGCTAAAAGTTCTTACTACATTACTCATGTTATACATTTTTTAGTTTTTGCCATGACTAGTAATTGGAGTAATTACCTACACTAAATCTGGTCATGATCGAACTTTCTTGCTATTTTGAACTTGTTGCATGCTCACAAGTGCTTTTAATAATGAAAAATTAATCAATAAACTATCCACATGTTGAGCTTTTATGATAAAAAATTAGAAAAGATCAAGAGAATATGCATGCATCACACTTCTTCTTTTAAGATGGATAATCATTGCACTTAGATATGAACTTAGAAGAAGTTGTGTATGACTAAAACCATGTTATGAAGCTTCTAATTGTCAAATGACATAGGCTTGGCTTGGTTGGTTAAAATAAGGCTGATGTTGCATATAATCTCTTGCTAATGTTATATGATCAAAATTTGTGCTTTAAATGATGATAAAAAATAATAAAAATGTATCAACAATTGTCATGCTTTCAAGTCTTGAAATAGTTAAATTTGTGAGATCATGACTTGCTTAAATTGAAAAATTACACTTGATCTCTAGCATGGCTTACACTACTTTATGTATCTCATTGATGTGATAGAGTAAGTTACTTGATAGTATGACTTGGATGAGCTTTGTTTTATATGTATAGGTTATAATATGCTCGTAACAATTATAATTTCTCTTTTGAACCTTGCCGAATACATTGTCAAAGGGGGAGAAATTGATCACACATTGCACATATTCACAAGTATTTTTGGCACGATTCTTCTCAGGGGGAGTTATTTTCTCTTCTCATTTTATTTCTGATTTACAAAAAGGGAGAAATATGTGTAGGGGGAGAATTTTCTTTTCAAAACTTTTTATTTGAATAAGCCAATGTTCGGATTCTAAGTAGTGTTACCAATGCATTCATCAAGGGGGAGATTGTGAGACCTATGTGTGTTGAATACATTGGCTATGTTGATAAAAGTTTTAAATACTGCCAAAACACCCTTTTCAACAAGGTCCAACTCTAGGTCCGAGCTCCTGCAAGGTCTGACGATAGGTCCGACTTGTTTTGGGTAGCTCCTGCAAGGTCCGACGTTTGGTCGGACTTGCTTTGGCTAGGTCTGACTTTTTCATCTAGGTCCGACTTATTTTGGCTATGTTCGACTAGCTTTGATAAGCTCCGGCGCTAGGTCCGACTGGCTTTGGTTAGCTCCGGCTCTAGATCCTGCTAGCTTTGGTAAGCTCCGGTTCAAGGTCCAGTTAGGTTTGGCAAGCTCCAGTGCTGAATTGCTATGGGTCTTCTTTTAACTTGCAATATTTCGAACCTGCTGTTTTGCTTAGTATTCTTTTACTAAGTTTTTTTGATGTGTTATGGCTGATATCATTTTGCTATGGTTTGCAACATGCTTATGTGAGGTGCTCACGTAAGGTGTTGTGCTTTCGGAACTAACGTGAGTCAAGTCGAGGACTTGTGCGGAAGTATTGGTTTTTTATTCATGTGCAGGTGTTGCTTGAGTTCAAGACATGGCTAGTGACGGGATCCATTGAACTAGTCTTAGGGAGAAGATGAGGTTCAACAACCAAGCTCATGAGGAATTGTGGTTGTGTTAATCGGGAGGTTGTGCATCATGTTTGAATCAAGAACAATACATATGAAGGTATCGTGGATGTCGTTGGAAGTTGTTTGCATGTGTGCAAGGAGTGCATGGACGTGGCTGCATGGTTCCAAGGCGTGATGAAGAGAAGGGGACGTAAAGAATTGGTTGGAAAGGTCCAACAGGCTGGATTATGCCTCAGGTTGCGGCTGAGGTTGTTATGGTTCATTTATGGAAGGTTTAGAGTTTATTTTAGTTAGATTTCGTGTGAGTCACGAAGTTGAGTTGTTTATAGGAATGTGGGATATGTTTCTAAGGTGTTTGGAAGTCTTGAGATTGCTTCTATCTGCATATAGAAGAGTCTTGAGCAGTTATGAAATGTTTTGGTGGAAACTGAGTAGGATACGAGTCCTAGTTTGAATTGGGTTGGCCTCATGGCTGGTTATATAAGCAATGGAGGCCAAAGCTCGTGGTGCATGACTTTAGTGCTGTTCCTTTTGTGTTTTGATCAACAAAATTCATAGTCCAAAGGAGCATTTGTGCCTTGTTCGTCCGACTTGTTTTCGTAAAATCTTTCTCGTCGAGTTTCTGCACAGCACTACCTTGTTTTCGTGGTTTTATTATAACTCAAGTTTTAAAGATCCAATGGACGTGATTCTTTTTAGGTTGTCTTCACAACCTGATTATCTATCATCTGTAAAAATTGCACGGTCATTGGATTTGTGATTTTGGATCTACATGAGTTCCTTTGCAGTGTTGCACATATTTTTTTCTCGGGTAGGACAGATTTACCTTTGTTCGATCTTTCAATCACAACTTGAGTTTTTCTCGACGGATTTTTGTGATTCTTGTTGTGACGTCTTTGTGACTTGATTTTCCACAATCTATACTCGTTTTGTCACAATTGATCTGTAAAATCCCAAACTTTGTAAACATTTTTCTCATCAGTTATATGAATCTGTTTTAAACATTAGCATGGCGCGTTTTCTCGGCCGCCGGCGCTGCTCGATGTTTGCGGGCCAACCAAAGCGGTTTCTTGTTGTGGCCTCAACAGCAAAGTTGTTCCCCACTACATCCTATATCTTCTGGTTCAATCCGTTCTTCATTTCGTTAATATTTTGGTAATTATTTAGAAGCCAAACTGGAGCTCACCGTCGAGGTCGCCGTACGCCGTCTCTGTTCCACGGTGCCAAGCTACTGCGAGCAGTTTCATCCTTTGACCAAAACAACAAAGTGGTGCGCCTAGACATGCTCTGTATGATGGTGGAAGCTGTTCCTTATTTACGTGAGTATCGAGCAAACTATTCAAGTTTTACTCTCGGCCAAAGCTTATGAACAAGCTAGGTTTTCCATTCAATTCGGTTTCCACAGTTAATTATTCTTCACGATTGCTAGCAAATAGTTTCTTCACTTCCTTGTGCAACCTCTCGAACTGGAATTACCAAAAATTATAAACCAGAGCTCGAGAACCCTAAGTCCTTCCCTCCGCCAATTAAAAACCGTCTCTTTTACTGTTGACGGTTGTTTACCGACCTTTCCACGATGATTGCACCTCCCTATCACATCCCTCATGCTCCAAGGAGCCTCCCAGAGCTTTTTCCGAAGAGTTTCAGCCACAGAGCGGCAGTTCCGACATGGCCAAAACCCTAGCTGCCGCCGTTTCCAACCGTCGGCAAGCTACACCGAAGGTACAATCGTGTTCCACGTCAAAAGTAGGGGGGGATTTTTGGGTTGTGCCGAGGCAAGGAAGGCCTTGCCGGCGAGGCGCCGCCGCCGGGAGCCGCTGGCGCAAGGTTAAAGACGACTGTAGTGGGGCCCACATGTCAGTGAGTGTTTTCGGTATTCGAGGATCAGTTGTGGCTACGGGATTCCGTGTGGCTACATGGGAATACAGGGTGAACCTCGGTGTTGCCTCTACCAGGGCATGCCACGTCAACCGTGGAGCCCAGGCGCCATTGATTTCAATTCAAATTAATTCAAACAATTCCAGATTTAGTTCAAACTTAGAAAATCCATAACTCTCTGTCGATTTATCCAAAAATATTCAAACAGAATTTGTTTGAAAGCCCGTGATCTCTATTCTCATTTAGTTCCAATTAATGTCCATGAAAATCATTTTTCATTTATGGATAATTAGTTTTCTCCAAACATTCCTAGAATCTTCACAGCAAATCCATACATTGGAAAAATCCCCAAAATTTCCAGAAACTCTTTTATAATTTTCTTGACTTTCAAGAACAGTTTTTTGACCATTTGACCTGTATAACTTCCTCAGAATTCAAATTTATATCTGCTGTTCATTAATAAACAGAAACTATTATCAGAAATTGTATCAAACTTCTAATTTATATATCCCACTCTAGAAAGCTGAGAAAAATGTTAAATAAATTTTGTTAGAACCAGGACAAACCCCTCTGTATGGTAAAACCACTTGTAGCCAGGATATCACTCCAGAATTTGAATGAAAATTCATAGAAGTGGAAAATATATGGAAATTGTTGTGACCATATACGACCTTTGCTAGAACTCAAATTTTGCACACTGTCTACACATCATCCATCGAAGCTACTGTTAAATTTTCAGCTTCATTGAACCTCTGTAGGATCAGCAATATTTTAGATATGGCTATGTGCATATAAACTCTACATCACATGTGGAGTTAATCTTTTTCCATTTCACATCAATATTCCCTTATTCCGGTAGATAACAACAACAGGAACTCCATTATCAATCACTTAGTTGTTGTACTAATCATGTCACAACCAAATTAAATGTTATGCTATCTCATGCCTATAGATGCACTTGCATTTCGATAGTTCACATGACGTCGAAACTCGACTAGGACCATTCCTTGGAGGAGAAGGCCAGGGTGTCCACTCGAAGTACTTGATGGAGTCTCCGGGGGAAGACCACTGACCATTGACATTTAATCGAGTCACAAACTAAGACAAGCCCTGGTTTGCGTTTAAGAGCTTTTCAAAGTTTTCCAGTTTTATTCACTTACGTCTATAAGTTGTATAGGATATGTGCATTACATGTAAGGTGTTTGATACTCCACTTGCATATCTACACATCCTATGGGAGTGTTGGAAAGGTTTACAGCGTGACGTGTAGAACTACCATGCTAATGTTGTAGATATACCGGTAGAAGTCGAGTAGTTGGAATCTACTAGCGAGATAGGAATGACAATTCATATGAGGATGAAGAATGAAAGAATGTCTTATGATATGAATATGAGACCGGGCAGGGGGATAGGAGTCGACGAGATTGAGTCTCGGGCGCATAGCCCTGCCTGTGTTGCTTGAGGACCGTGCGGTATGCGTCAACGTTCGGCAAGCTGGAACTATAAGGGTTCAATAATGGGATATGGGCCCAATAAACTGATGTAACTCCAGATTGTAGTGTGGAAACTCCTCTGTTGTCCTTGAATGGAGATGCGAAGGCACAAAGGTGCAAATCTTCTAGCGGGCAACTTCGATGTGCCCGTGTAGGGGACCTTTTGCTCGGGATGAAGATGTTTTTCAACATTGGAGTCTTGGGTGAAAGGTGGGCATGTATGATGCAGGGAGGAGAGCACGTATGTGTCTCCCACACGAGTGTGCCCGTCGTGTAATTGGGTGTCTAATGATTGCAATCACCGCCCCTCGCGGTTATTTGATTACCACTCTTCCGTCGCTGTCGTGACGTAGTAAGTAACTGGAATTCCATGAGAATATGCTATATGATCTTGATGGTTAATTGCCCGGAAATCTTATATGTTGTAGTATATGCTCATTAAAGTTATACTTTTGAACCATTAACTTGTTGCTAATAACTTGAAAGCTAAGGTTACACTTGTAGGCGAGTTTGTTTATGAAATATCCTACCTATGCTTTGTGGTTATCTTGCATATAGAGTCACATGTTTAGGCTAGACGAGTCAGTCTTGCTGAGCTTTATGCTCACGTTTGCAGTTAACGAATTTTTACAGGATATATGTTTGATGACGGGCTTGACAATAATGCCTTACCTCTTTAGGTTTCACGGCTGAGTGTGAGCCCTCCACGCCGCCGATATCTGTGAGTGTTGTAAGTGTAAAGCGTTCGAGGGCATGGATAGCTTTACCCATGCATAGCTAGTGCTAAGAGCATAGTATGATGTATAGAATTCTTCCCTACATTATATATTGTAAAACTTTTGCTGTGTTTATAAATAAAGGACTTTTGTTGTGTTTTATTATCGTTCTTTTTATGTATGTTGTTGGGTGTCGCATCGCATGACACCGCCCGCTGAAATCCTTGGATGTCGGGACCCGAGTCCCCACAAATTGGTATCAGAGCATCATTGGGAACAGTGTGCCTAAAATGAGCATATTTTCAAAAACTTAGAAGTATATGAGTGAGGAAATAGTTATATGCCCACTAAGGAATATTACTAGTATAAGATATAGAGGTGGCAATACTAACCTACTTGTTATTATATTCTGTAACGATGCTCTGACATCGGATAAGAGGAAAGTTACGCCACCGAGAGCGGATCAATCTCGATAAGGTCTTCCATACGAGATGTGGTATGTGATTTTTCTGTGGCTTGGCACGGAAAGTCAATATGAGTCTCTGAAGCTCTCCATGTTTTTGAGAACATATGACACGCGGTATCCCAGCGTGCTTCGAAATTAGTTGGAGCCCCCGTCAGGTGGTGAATAACCCGATATTATGCATCTCTAGAACTATTCATGTTCTATGGGAGCATGCGAAACAGGTATGCCCGAGCATGTATAAGCCAGTTCATACGGGAGTCTTTGTTGTACAGTCGTAGTACAACCATGTACCTCAAGACATGACATCGCTCGAGGGCGTCTCACACTAGAGTCGTATGTATTTACTTTAATATATATTATTGTGACTGCCTATAGTGTCTCCACATGCCGCCCTTGAGGTGTGAAGGAGTGAAATGGGATTGTTCGTCTTCTGCAGTACACTAATTACGGTAGCGACCTGTGTAGAACACGGTTGCGAGTCAACAATACTAGGGCCACCTGTAGACGTATCCGGATATACCGGTTAGATTTTCATTGGTGAGGCACGTAGTACCGTCATATCACATTTGATACATTGACCATCCCCCACGAAAGAATGGATGTATTGTGTTTTAAAGGCTGACTACAAGTTGCTGGTAGGTTTTGTACATCGCAAAGTGAATTTCAATCATAACTAGTGAAGAAACAAGGTTCTTTATTTCTGGCAGAAGTTTGCTCAACTTCGCCCGGTTGAAACCTTGATTAGTTTACAGAAAACATAGGCTTATGCTATATGGATGAAGATATCATCAAGTCCACTACAAATTTTATTTTGGTCATGAGGACTGAAAATGATCCTACCTTGGTGTAAACTAAACTCCACAAAAACTACTACAAATGTCTTACCCAACTACACAGTCTCGGTATTTTCACCATAACTTCTTGTAGAAAAATCTTATGCCCTATTACAATACATATCTGGAGAGGGTAGAAGCATCACTACAACTTTGTAAATTGAAGTATTTTCTAATTCGACACTGAACCAATCCAAATTCCAGGTTGAAACTGGTACACTGCAGAGCTGCTGGCAGCAAACCAGTCAGCTCATCTGTCAAATTTAGACAGTCATATCTCCTAATCTTAAAACTTGACATAGGCATAACTATACATTTTTGGAAATATTAATAATTCCTATATCAACTAATTATTTAACTCCTAAGCTGAAACAGGCAGAAACATGGTCTAATTGCATTTGTTGCAAAAACCTGTGCTGGCTGTCCAGAGCCAGAACCCAATGGAGCAGAGTTTGGTAATTGCGCGTTATAACATGCATAACACTTTTGTAAGGTTGAACCATTTAATTTCTTGTATGTTAACATGAATTTTTACAATGTTTAAATTTACATTATCTCCATATCATGGAACTTTTATATTTGTATAAACTGTGGACAAAAACCCACATATACAGGGGAGGTTCTGTCAAAATTCCCAGAAATGTCCATAAATTTCAAACCTTTATAACATTTATTACAGAGCTCATCTGGTAGTGTGCGAGTACAATCTGGAAAGAGTTGGAAATTCTCTAAAACTTTTGTATTCAACTCAAATAATATTACTGCAGTTTACTGGGAGCAAATTTCGAGTTTATACAAGATGGTCAGGTGGAACAGAACTGAAGTTCATATTCCAGATTTGAACTGTCTTGTAACCTTTAACCAAACATCCATATATTTCACTCCAGAAATACTACGGAGGAAAAAGAAAACATTATGGAAATGCTTTTGAGTGTACTACAACTTTGTAGTTGAACTCCAGACCAAATTTTGCATTTAACTGTGAGAAATAATTACATTTCTACAGACTGGTCTGATGGACCAGAAACTGGACAGCATACCAGTGTTTGATGTTATCAACTCAAATCGTTTTAGTTTCACCTTCTTGTGTCACTCATCATGTCTAGAGGTGATTACTCGACATGATATATTGACATAAAGTTGAAATACCATGTTAAGTAATTGGTGAGCAGTATCACTTATTTGAGTCTAGTTCAATGTTCTAATCTTTATTTACACCTTGCCTACTACATTGTTAAGTGATGCGTATTATGGTCTTTATCATGATTCCAGTTGATATTGCAACTTTGGATCTTAACCGTAATGCTCACTCTTGCAGCATGGATCCCACTCATTCTATGGGTGAACCGGGTATTTCTGCTCATGGTGGAGATGAGTCAACTCTACCACAAGTGCCATCATCAACCGGATTGGTAGAAGTCTTAGTGAGGATTGCCGAGTCTCTGCATACGTTGGTACAGAGGAGTGTACAACCTGAGGCTCGACCACATGATCAACCTCAAGTCACATATCTGGATTTCTTGGTGAGTCAACCACCGGTTTTCACAGAAGCCTTAGAACCATTGGAGTCGGGTCATTGGCTCCGAGTGATTGAAGCCAAGTTTGAGTTACTGCAGTGTGATGAATACCAGAAGGCTTAATTTGCCGCTCAACAACTTTACAGATCCGCAGGAGCTTGGTGGTCTGAATATCTCACCACTCTCCCTGATGGTCATTGTGTGACCTGGCCTGAGTTCTGTGATGCTTTCCATGCACGTCACATATCTTATGGGATGATTAAAACCAAGTTGGAGGAGTTTGTGGAGTTGAAGCAAGGAGATATGAGTGCTTAAAAATACTCCAAGGAATTCAATCGTTTGGCTCAATGTGTGCCCGAGTATGTGAATACCGAGGAGTTGAAGTATGGTTGCTTCTTTGGAGGGTTGAATGTGAAGCTTCGAGCTCGACAGGTGTTATTCAATAACGGCAACTACAATGACTTGGTTGATGCCGCTATTGTTGAGGAGGATGCAACTCTTCACTATCAGGTGAAGAAGAGGAATAGGAAGACATCACAGGAGGTTATTAGTGATATTCCTCAGGAGGATCGGGCAGTTTATTGCTTACCATCCGGTCGAGGGCTTTGGTCCATTAAGCATCCACAACATATTTGGTATCACTCCTATCCAGTGGAGACTTTACCTGCACCTCACCAAAATGTGCATGAATGTCCTGGTCCTCCACCACAGCAATATAATCTCACTCTTGCATCCCCATCTCTGCAAGATGTGCAGGTTCTCAGTCCACCCCAATTCAGCTGAAAGCACAGGTTGCATTTAGCACGGGAACTTCGCAAGACGGAACATGATCTTGTCCATTTGTCCTCTTCCAAGATATGATCAGCACCATAAACATAAAAATAAAGCTTCATCAAAGTTTGCCAGTGTTAATTATGTTGCGATTGAGGTCATTCTAGAAGGAGAACCTATTTTAGCAGGCATGTTTACTTTACATGATCGACCAACAGTCGTTACGTTTGACTCTGGAGCTACTCATAACTTTGTGAGCAAGTCTGTTGTGCTGAAACATCAAGTGCCAATTGTGACTATCTCACATCCATTCCGTATCAATCACCTGGAGGCAATATTTCAGCTTAAGAGGTTGTTTCTCGAGCACCTCTGTGCATGGGTGGAAGTATCTATCCGGTGTACCTCATCATTTTGGAAGGTCACCAGATTGACCTCATCTTAAGGATGTCATGGTTGACACATCCTGGAGCTATCTTTGATATCAGCTCACAGACTGTCCAAATAAATTCTCAATTCCATGGTTGCATCATTATAAATGTTTTGGATACTGTATAAAGAGTCTCAGTGATGCATCACACAAGTGCCATGAAGCTTGATGATATCCCAGTGGTGTGTGAATATCCAAACATGTTTTATGACGATCTTCCTGGCATGCCACCAGAACGTGATGTTGAGTTCAATAATGAACTTGCACCAGGAACCATGCCAATCTTGAGGAAGCCGTAAAGGATGGCATTAAAAGAACTTGCGGAATTGAAGGAGCAACTGAATGACTTATTGAGCAAGGATTTTATTTGCCCAAGTTCATCACCCTGGGGCTGTTCCGCGTTGTTTGTGAAGAAGAAGGATGAGACTTTGAGGTCGCGTGTGGACTATCGTCCACTGAATGTTGTCACCATCAAGAACAAATATCCACTACCATGCACTGATATCTTATTCGACCAACTAGTGGGCGCTAAGGTATTCTTGAAAATGGACCTTCGTACAGGTTATCATCAGATTAAGATTCGATCTGAGGACATTCCAAAAACTGCATTCTCGACGAGGTATGGGATGTATGAGTATCTCGTCATGTCCTTTGGGTTGACCAATGCACCGGCTCACTTCATGTGTCTCATGAATTCAATGTTCATGCTAGAGTTGGACAAGTTTGTCGTGGTATTCATTGACAACATCTTGGTTTATTCTAAATCCGAAGAAGATCATGCTAAACACTTGCATATTGTGTTGCAACGGTTAATGGATCACAAAGGGTATGCAATGTTCGGTAAGTTTGAGTTTTGGATCAGCCAAGTGCCATTTTTAGGGCACATCATCTCTGCTGATGGTATTGTAGTTGATCCAAGCAAAAGTTTACAAGTCCTGAAGTGAAAATATCCCAAGTCCGTACATGAAGTTCGCAGTTTCCTTAGATTGGCTGGCTATTATCAGACGTTCATTCCGAGTTTCTCAAAGATAGCTAAACAAATGACGAAACTACTGAAGAAGGGAACAAGGTATATATGGACTAAAGAATGTGAAGATGCATTTCAAGTCTTTGTGAAACATCTCACAACAGCATTGGTGTTGGCTCAACCGGACACAACCAAAACATTTGATGTCTATTGTGATGCATCTAGCATTGGTCTTGGTTTTGTACTCATGCAACATAGAAGAGTGATCGCGTATGGGTCCCGGCAGCTCCGAAATCATAAACAACATTATCTGACTCATGATCTTGAGCTCGCTGTCATGGTGTTCGCACTGAAGATGTGGAGGTACTATCTATTGGGCAATCTAGTGCATCTCTACACTGATCACAAGAGTTTGAAGTACATCTTCACCCAGAAAGACTATAATATGCGACAACAGAGATGGTTAGAGTTGATCAAAGGCTATGAGATTGAAATCCACTACTATCCTAGAAAGGCGAATGTGGTTGCGGATGCACTGAGCCGCACGTCCCATGTCAACCATATGTTCATCACTCCGATGGAAGAGGGCGAGCCAAGTCTATACTTGGTTCCATATGGAGCACTGTATAATCTTGCTCTCATTCCCACCATCCGGGAAGAGATTGTAGAGGCTCAGAAGAAAGACATAGGGATGTCGCACATCCAAAGGAGAATAAAGGAGGGTGAGATGAAATGCTTTCGATGTGATGATAACGGTACTATTTGGTTTAAAGATCGTATAGTCGTAGCTCGTGACATGGAACTTCGAATGAAGATCATGGATGAAGCTCACTTATCCAAGTACTCTATTCATCCAGGTAGCAAGAAAATGTACCAAGATCTGAAGAAGAAACTCTGGTGGTCACGGATGAAGCGGGAGATAGCAAAGTATGTATCCGAATTTGATACAAGTCGGCGAGTGAAAGCAGACCATTTGAGGCTAGCCGGAAAGTTCCAACCCTTGAACATACCGGCGTGGAAGTGGGAAGACATCAGCATGGATTTCATTGTAGGGTTACCTCTCACTTTCTGTAATCATGATTCGATTTGGGTGATATTTGATCGATTGACCAAGTCAGCTCATTTTATCCCTATCAACACCAAATATCGTGCTGCCAAGTATGCAGAGTTGTATATCACAAGGATCATGTGCTTACATGGAGTGCCCCACACTATCATTTCAGATCGTGGAGCCTTGTTTGTTGCTCGATTTTGGGAGCAGCTCCACGCATCATTGGGTACCAAGTTGATTCGAAGCTCTGCTTATTATCCGCAGACTGATTGTCAGACTGAACGGGTAAATCAAGTCCTTGAGGACATGCTACGAGCTTTTTCCATCCACAATGGTAAGAACTGGGATGATGACTTACCATTTGCAGAGTTCTCATACAACAATGGCTATCAAACTAGTATCCAGATGGCGCCATATGAAGCTCTCTATGGCAGGAAGTGCCACACACCATTGAATTGGTGCGAGTCGGGTGAAAGAGTGATATATGGCATTGATCTTGTCAACGAAGCTGAAGAATGAGTGCGAGTGATCCAAGCCAATCTCAAGGCTGCTCGATCTCGATAGAAGAGTATGCGGATAAATAACGTCGACCTCTTCACTTCGACATCGGGATCACGTTTACCTTCGGGTATCTCTGATGAAAGGGATTCATCGCTCCGGAGTAAAAGGGAAGCTAGCTCCACGTTTCATTGGGCTGTTCGCGGTGATTGAAAAATGCGGACATGTGGCCTATCGATTGGAGTTACTAGCGTCTCTCTCTAGAATTCACAATGTATTCCACATATGTCAGTTGTGGAAGTGTCTCAAATCCCCAACTGAAGTCCGCACAGAAGATCTTGAAGCTCTACAACCTGATCTCCCTTATTCTGAGCATCTGGTCAACACCATTGATTAGAATACTCACACCACAAGAAGCCAGACGTTAAAATTTTACAAGTCTTGTGGAATTACGATACCGCTGATGAAGCAGCTTGGGAAAGCGAGGATTTTCTTAGAGAACTATCCGGACTTGTTAGCGGCACATGTTTATTAGATCTCCTTCTTTAGTATTTCTTTTGTAATCTTGGGATGATATTCTTTTAGGGGGGGGGTGTAAAAGCCCTAACTTCGTAAACATTTTTCTCATTAGTTATATGAATCCGTTTTAAACTTAAGAAATAATTTCTCACATGAATTGATTCCTACATGTGAAATGAGAGGGATTCAAAAATTTTCTTCAAGCTCTTGTTCAATTGTAACATGAGAGTATACTGCATCAAATGATTCTCAATTAGGTGGTTAACAATAGTGAAAATTATGTTTGAGATTAAAACAATTTTCACTATTTAATTTCCAATGTACCATAGCATTGAATTTTAATCACATTCAAATGACCATGTTCAAACTACACATTATGGTGTATTTGAATCACCCATTTGGATTCAAATATTCAAAACAACTTACATTTTAAATTGGGAAATTTTTGGAGCTGGTTTAATATTTATTTCAATGAAATCATTTAAAAAGTATTTGAATTCAAATTTGGATTTGAATCTGAAACAAACATTCTCCAATTTGAAATCTGAGAGCACCAGGTTTTTTCTCACCTCAATATTAGCTTACCCATAAAATTTCGTGATTTTTGGATATCGTTTAGTATTTTAAATTTAATTTTGAACTTGGTGGTGTCATGTGTGACTACCATGTGGGGCCCAAAGGTCAGCCTCTGTTTACCGCTGAAAAAGAGCTGCCGCCTTCGTTTTTGACGTATACGGCGTGATCTTTGCCATGAATGGATCCCAGACTGGCCTCCTTATCACTTGCAAGCAATATCTAGGCCTCCACTCTGTTCTCTACCATTCTCCCTCTCTCACCGGTGCTTCTATTTCCGGTTTCGCTCCCGCGCGCGTTTTTCCGGCCGCCGGCGCTGCTCGACGTTTGCTGGCCAACCGAAGCGGTTTATTGACGTGGCCTCAACAGTGAAGTTGTTCCCCACTCCATCCTCTATCTTCTGGTACAATCCGTTCTTCATTTTGTTAATGTTTTGGCCGGTATTTTGAAGCCAAACCGGAGCTCACCGTCGAGGTCGCCGTGCGCCATCTCTGTTCCACGGTGCCAAGCTACTGCGAACAGTTTCAGCCTTCGACCACAACCGAAAAGTGATGCACCTGGACACGCTCTGCACGACGGTGAAAGTTGTTCCTCGTTTACGTGAGTATCGAGCAAATATTCAAGTTTTACTCTCGGCCAAAGCTTATGAACTAGCTAGGTTTTCAATTCAATTCGGTTTCCACACTTAATTATACTTCACGATTGCTAGAAAATAGTTTCTTCACTTCCTTGCGCAACCTCTCCAACTAAAATTACCATACATGATAAACCAGAGCTCTAGAATCCCATGTTCTTCCCCGCGCCCTTGATAAATTGTCTTTGTCGCCGTCGACGGTTGTTTACCAACCTTCCCACAATGATTGCACCTCCCTATCACCTCCCTCATGCTTTTTCAGAAGAGTTTGAGCCACGGGGCGGCGGTTTTGACATGGCCGGAACCCTAGCTACTGCCAATGTGCCGCCATTTCTGGCAGTCGGCAAGCTACACCGAGGGTACCATTGTGTTCCTCGTCAAAAGTTAGAGCGGGGGGGGGGGGTGCGGAAAATTTCGGGTTGTACTAAGGCAAGGAAGGCCTTGCCGGTGAGGCGCCTCCGCCGGGTCCGGTCGAGCATTGCCACGAGCGGCTGGCACAAGGTTGAAGACGAACGAGGTGGGGCCCACATGCCAGTGAGTGTTTTCGGTATTCACGGATCAGCTGTGGCTACGTGGGAAAAACCCTGTGAACATCGGTGTTGCCTCTACCAGGGCATGCCACGTAAACCGTTGGGCCCAGATTCCATTGATTTGAATTCAAATTAATTCAACAATTCCAGATTTGGTTCAAACTTAGAAAATCCATAACTCTTTGTTGATTTATCCAAAATCATCAATCAAATTTTATTTTAAAGCCCTTGAGCCCTAGTTTTTGTTAGTATCAATTAATGTCCATGAAAATCATTTTTCATTTATGGATAAATATGTTTCTCCAAACATTCGTGGAATTTTGATAGCAAATCCTTCCACAGGAAAAATCCTTAAAATTTCCAGAAACTCTTTTATAATTTTATTGGCTTCCAGGAAAAGTTTATGACCATTTGACCTGTATAACTTCCTCAGATTTCAAATTTATATCTGTTGTTCATTAATAAATAGAAACTATTATCAGAAATTGAATCAAAATTATAATTTCTATATCTCACACTAGGAAGCTTAGAAAAATGTTAAATAATTTTTTTTAGAACCAGGACAAAACCCTCTGTATGGTACAACCACTGGTAGCCAGGATACCACTCCAGAATTTGAATGAAAATTCATATAAGTGGAAAGACATATGGAAATTGTTGTGACCATATACAAACTTTGCTAGAACTCAAATTTTGCACATCGTCATCACATCATCCATTGAAGCTACTGTTAAATTTTCAGCTTCATTGGACCTCTGTAGCATCAGCAATCTTTTAGATATGGCAATATGCATATAAACTCTACATTACATCTGGAGTTAATCTTTTTCCATTTCACATCAATATTCTGTTATTCCTGTAGATCACAACAACAGGAACTCCATTATCAATCACTTCGTTTCTGTACTAAACGTGCCACAACAGAATTAAATGTTATGCTATCTCATGCCTATATATGCACATGCATTTCGATAGTTCACGTGACATCGAAACTCGACTAGGAGCATTCTTTGGAAGAGAAGGCCAGGGTGTCCACTCGAAGTCCTTGGTGGAGTCATTGGGGGAAGACCACTGACCATTGACATTTAATCGAGTCGCAAACTAAGGCAAGCCCTGATTTGCATTTAAGAACTTTTCAAATTTTTATAGTTTTATTCACTGACGTCTATAAGTTGCATAGGATATGTGCATTACATGTAAGGTGTTTGATACTCCACTTGCATATCTACAAATCCTACGGGGGTTTGGAAAGATTCATAGCGTGACGTGTAGAACTGCCATGCTAATGTTGTAGATATACCGGTAAAAGTCAAGTAGTTGGAATCTACTCGCGAGATAGGAATGACAGTTCATATGAGGATGAAAGATGAAAGAATGTCTTATGAGATGAATATGAGACTGGGCAGGGGGATAGGAGTCGACGATATGGAGTCTCGGGAACATAGCCCTACCTGTGTCACTTAAGGACTGTGCCGAATGTGGCACCATTGGGCAAGCTTGAACTGTACCGGTTGCATAATGGGATATGGGCCCAATAAACTGATGTAACTCCAGACTGTCGTGTGGATACTCTTATGTTGTCCTTGAATGGAGATGCGAAGGAACAAAGGTGCAAATCTTCTAGCGGGCAACTTCGACGTGCCCATGTAGGGGACCTGTTGCTTGGGATGAAGAGGATTTTCAGCATTGGAGTCTTGGGTGAAAGGTGGCCACGTATGACACGGGAAGGAGAGCACGTATGTGTCTCCCACGCGAGTGTGCGTGTCATGTAACTGGGTGTCTACTGATTGCAATCAACGTCCCTCGTGGTTGTTTGAGTACCACTTGTCCGTCGTTGTCATGATGTAGTAAATAACTGGAATGCCATGAGAATATGCTATATGATCTTGATTATTAATTGCCTAAAAATATTATGTGTTGTAGTATATGCTCATTAATGTTATATTTTTGAACTGTTAACTTGTTGCTAATAACTTGAAAGCTAAGGATCAACTTGTGGGCAAGTTTGTTCACGCAATATCCTACCTACGCTTAGTGGTTATCTTGCATATAGAATCGCATGTTTAGGTGAGATGGGTCAGTCTTGCTGATCTTTATGCTCACATTTGCAGTTAACGAGTTTTTACAGGATATACGATTGATGACGGGCATGACGACGATGCCTTACCCCTTTAGGGTTCACGGTTGAGTGGAAGACCTGCACGTCGCTGATATCTGTGAGTGATGCTATTGTAAAGCGTCCGAAGGCATGGACAACTTTACTAATGCATAGCTAGTTCTAAGAGCGTAGTATGATGTATAGAATTATTCCCTACATTATATATTGTAAAACTTCCGCTGTATTTATAAATAAAAGACTTGTTTTGTGTTTTATTCTTGTTCTTTTCATGTATGTTGTTGGGTGTTGCATCGCATGACACCACCCGATGAGATCCTTGGATGTCAGGACCCCGGTCCCCACATGATTATTTATAGATTAGTCGCACACACAATTTCTTAACAAATTAATTTTCTGTCGTGGGTTTTTTTACTTCTGCTGAAAAAGTTTTAATCTATTACTCACCCCCTCTGGTAGCTTTTCACGTGCTCTTCGAACCTACACTCTTCTTTAATTCCTCAAAACTTCTTGACAAGCTTGAGTCCACTTGAAAGGCATCTCTTTCATCAAAAGATCAGTCATGGGCTTCGTTATCTTGGAAATGTCCTTGATGAACCAACGGTAATATCCAGCCATTCCAAGGAAACTCCTGATTTTCTTCACATTATGCAGCAGTTCCCACTTTAGCACATCTCTAACCTTTACTAGATCAACTGACACTCCTCCTCTAGATATGATATGACCTAGGAATGATATCTCCCTCAACCAGAATTGGCACTTGTTATACTTGGCATACAACTGGTGCTCTCGCAGTTTCCGCGATGTCAGCCTTAAATGCTCTTCGTGCTCCTCCTCACTCTTCGAGTAGATCAAGATGTCATCAATGAATACTACCATGAACTTGTCCAAATACTCCATGAAAACCTTGTTCATATGATACATGAATTACGTGGGTGCATTAGTCAATCCATACCGTGTCCCGAAAGCTATCTTGGGTATGTCTGATGGTCTAATCTTCATTTGAAAATATCCCGACCGAAGATCAATCTTAGAGAATATTTTGGCTCCCTTCATCTGTTCGAAAAGATCTACAATGCGGGGCAGTGTGTAATTATTCTTGATTGTCACCTCGTTGAAAGACCGGTAATCTACAAACATTCACTGGGATCCATCCTTCTTATCTACGAAAAGCACTGGCGCTCCCCAAGGTGAAGAGCTTGGGCGTATAAAACCCTTCTCGAACCGCACTTGAATCTACTTTTTGTGCTCTGCTAATTCCTTAGGAGGCATCCTATATGGCCTCTTTGCTATAGGTGCAGTTCCAGGTATTAAATCAATGACGAACTCGATATCACGATCAAGTGGCATACATGGCAATTCCTCAGGTAACACATCTGGATACTCAAGAACAATCGGAACCTCCTCCATGGTCACTCCCTCTTTATGATTCACCATGGCCTTCTCAGTTGTTGGCTGAACTGCCTTGAATTCTACACTGACTCCTTCTTCATTTGTCAATTGCACTGTTTGAGTAGCACACTGAATCACTTCGTTGTGCTTCCTTAGCCAATATATTCAAAGTTTGATGTCCAAGTCTTACAAATTTAGAACTATAAGGTTGGCAACGAATTCTACCCCCCCCCCCTTATGGAGATACTTACTTTTGGACATACTATATTTGTCCTCATATCTCCTCCAGGAGATTTAAACAACAAGGTAAACTTCAGGTATGATATAGGCATGCTATGCTTTGCAACATACTTTGATGAGATGAATGACTTGGATGCTCTAGAATCGAATAATATAGTAGCGGGGTTGGAGTTTGCAAGAATCATACCAATCACAACATCTTCAGCTTGCTGACCTCTTCTGCGGATACATGGTTCGTCTTGCCACGAGCAAAATTTTGTGGTCCACGGTTGCCATGAGCTGCTCCTGCATTGGGCCTTGGATTCTGCCTTAAAACGTTGTTCATCTGACCCTTACATGATCTTGGGCATTGATTTGCAAAATCTTCTGTTTGACCACAAGCATAACAAGTCTTTCTACCAGTGACGCCAGCAAAGTTAGGACGAGGCTAGTTTTGAGCATAAGCAGTCATATTTGGGCGTGGCGCAGGCTGCATCGGTAAGCAAGGTGCTTGCATAGGCAGGTGTTGCTGCATTGGCTGTTGCAGTCACGGTGGATAAGCAGGGCGGTATGCAGCAGTAGACAGGTTATAATAGGGTGTAGTAGGCGGTGCATAGCAAGGACAGACATTGCTTCCTTGCAGATGTCCTTGATACGACATCTCCTTCTTATGATCTAGCTCCATCAACTGAATCTTGTTCTCAACCACAATAGCCTTGTCAACCAGTTTCTGAAAATTTGCATAGTCGGCATTGAGCAACTAAAATTGAATTTCATTGTTTAGACCCCTCATGAACAGATATTTCCTTCCTGCTATCGGTGCTGATATCCTCTGGAGCATATCGAGACAGTTGAGTGAATTTGTTGAGATACTCACTCACACTCATCCTTCCTTGCTTGAGGTTTTTGAATTCTTTTCTTATCAGTATCATGACTCCCCCTGGCACATAGTGAGAATGAAACTTCTCCTTAAATTCACCGCAGGTGATTCTCTCTTTATTTTCATGGGCATTGCATAGAGATTCCCACCAGTCTTCAGCAACTCCGATCAACTGGTGTGAGGCAAAAAGAACCTTCTCTCTGTCACTGCACTAGACTATAGCGAGTTTCTTCTCATCTGACTTCAGCAATTATCAGCTTCAATTGGATTTGTGGCTTGAGCAAAGGTAGGCGGACTGGTCCTCATAAACTCTCCCAAGCGGTTGTGATGTGGCGGGGGTGGCGGTGGTGGAGGCATGTGGGGCTGATTATTGTTACCAGCTAGCAGGTGTCCCATAGTTTGTATCATAGTCTGCATGAGCTGGTTCTGCATAGCCAATAGCTACTCAAGGTTGATAGCCCCCTGGGTAGGTCCCTGGTTGTTCTAGGGTGCCTCATTGTTCTCTCCTCACCATTGGCATTCTTCTGGTTATGAGTCCTCGGCATCTATTTGTGAAAGAATAGTAGATACGGAAGAATTTAGAATTTAAAATGAAAATGCCCCAACTATATGCATCAAGGTATATGCAACTAAACATTTTTCTTTATTAATACTAATAACCCTATTAGAGGATGTGGACAAGGATCCCACAACTCTCTACTACATGCGGATGTGGACAAAATGCTCGACGTTTCAACAATGCACACCAAACACACAAACAAGCAATCATACAATAAACACACCAATCCAAGCGAGCACTAACAATCTACACGGATGGTCTAGGGATGGATCATCGGTGTGTGAAGTGATGGTTGGTGCAAGTGCGGGACGCAAGTTCTATTTCAGCAAAAAGAGACAAGAAAAGACATGGCAGCAATGGAAAAGAAGTGGAAAATTTCAATTTCAGCGCAGCAGCCATAAATAAAGATGAGAGGATGCAGATTTGTTCAAAAAGATTGAAAAGTAGAAAAAATTGCAGCATCAACAAAAATCACAAAATTTTCCCACTTATATAGTTAGTGGAAGGCAAAATAGTGCAAAACGAGCTAATTTTGAATAGAAAAGAAGTCCTAAGTGGTGTGTGGTATCCATTCTATCTAGACGTGCGTCCTGCGGTCAAACACGGCTCTGATACCAATTTGTGACACACGGCTCTGCATATGTGTAACCAGGATGTTTAACACACATACACAATTGATCCACAAATGATAAACAGATATAACCATGTCCTGAATATTAATTCTAATAATAGTACCTTATTACAAACCAAATAGTCTTGAATACAAGCTCTAACCAACTGCAGTGGAAAACACTAAACACTAATGACTCCAAACTCCATAGGCAAGTTTGACGATAACACACGCGCCTAGAACTCTTCAAAAATCTCATGGTACTCCACATTGTCGCCTGCGTCTGAATTTATTGTGAGAATAGCAAGGGTGAGCACATGTCGCACCCAGCAAATGCGGGAAAGTATGACATGTAGCTTAAATAAGGAACGATAATAAAAAGCTAATTGCATAAAAGTACATTCAAAATAGTTGAAAATGCAATTATATTATCATTAGATGATGTCCTTTCCAAAATAACCCAAATAACATCAATTTCAACTTAAAGAACAAATGCCAGCAACAATAATCCATATCCAACTCATAACTGCTCATATGCCTCGAATTCATCAATTTCGTATACCAAAACCAATTAATAAACCAATACCAATTCCCAACTCAATTTCAACCATTTAACCATGTTCATGTCCAAATTCTAATCATGTGGGGGTCCAACTTGCTCATGATCGGGAGCACGACTATCATGATAGTTTTAAACATACTCAGCAGAGGTTGTACCACTTTACCCACAAGTTCGTGATTTCATCACCTTTTGATGACTAAGAAATCTCAATTATGCCTCTCACACATCTCTAGGTGTGTGGCCAAGAGATCACAAAAAAGCCTTTACAATGTGATTACTTGCCTATTTAGACCCCAATGAGGTTTCACCAGTTGTGATGTCTCCAATTGAGCACATCTAACCAAGGGCCCCCTCTTGAGCCATTCGGATCCCAGGGTAGTCCCACCAATCTCTATAAACCCAATCTGACTATCCCATCCCCAAGCATTCTTAATGGTTCAAATATTACTGGCAAAACACTAATTAGTCAGCTAAGCCGCACCCATACTTGGCCCTATGGTGGCACTGTAAATCCTGGATGGTCGCTCCACGAACCGGTCCTTAGATCTAAAGCAAGCAAAACCACCAAAAATAGTCCAAGCCATTCCACATAACTGTTTTCTTAGATCCCTAGGCACCATGTTACTAAAGGGTCATTATTACCAATTCTCATCATTCAAGTGTTCAATAGTTCACAATTAAGCCATTTAATTGTTTCCAAAACCCAATTTGGTATTGTGAAGCAAAAAGTGCAAAATACCCTTCCCAACTCTCTACATAGTGTTCAAGCGATAAGGATGGTCATACAAAACTAGTAAACTCTTGCAATCGGGTTTTACCCATTAATTTTAACATAAACATGCAATTTTGCAATAAAAACCTTTAAAACAGGATCAATATGGTGAAGGGCACTTGCCTTGCTCCTGAGCTTGATTTGGGTCAGAGGCTTTGAAACTTTGGTTCTGCAGGTCCTCCAAAGCACTCTCTACGACAACTCCTTTTATTTCGAGCGACAAACATGCAAAACACACGATTAAATCAAATAATGCCCATATAGTACTCAATATGCCATGATATGCATGATTAATGCAATTGTGAGGTAAAACCTGTTAATGAGTTGCTATTAATGTTTACATACTAGCTCTAATAGTTTTCAACAAGTTTGGAATTGATTTGAGCTGGTTTGGAATTAATTCACACATTCCAGATTCAAAAATCGGACTAGTCCGTATACAGGGGCCGGACTAGTTCGCACTACACAGACTGTAAAATTAGGGTTTTTCGTATCTGAGAGAATTGGGGTTGAATTGACGTAGAAACTTGGAAGTAGAGGGTGTACCACGTGTTTAGAGATCCAAAGATCAAGGTTTGGGCGTGAAACTTTGAATCTTGGCGGTTAGGGCTTGATGGTGATGAGTTAATGAAGAACATAGATGAAGAACGTCAATCATCAAAGAATCGGTGAAGATTTATCTTGATTTGTCCTTCTTTGTGTTTCTCCCCTCCTACTTGCCTCTGGACTTGATCTTGACGACGACACAATGCAAAAGTGGCAGCAAGGGGTTTTAAACTCGATGGAGAGGGGTGGGGCATTGGGTTGTTTATATAGAGGTGGATAATTAGAATTTTTGGGATGAATTCCAAGTAGAATTCAATGGGAGACGAGTAGGGCTCGAGGTGGGTTCCACTCGGGCTCCTCTGAGGTTGAGCACAAAGTTCTTGGGCCCAACTTAGGCAATTATCCAAAAACAAACCGCGAAGAATAAATGAATCCGAGTTGAGTTCAGTAGGCTAGACTAGTCTGCATTTGGGACCGGACTAGTCCATTGGGTAACACAGAAGAAATGGACAAGTCCATCCGAACAAGTCCGGGTAACATCAGAGCACAAATCAGACTAGTACGCACTTCATGCTGGACAAGTCCGGGCTCCGAAAAACTGAATTTCCGGATTCCGAAATAAGACTGAATTTTCTGAATGAATTTTGGGGACAACGGACTAGTCCGGTTTCAGAGGCCGGAAAGGTTCGCACCCCAACAGACTGAAATTTCTAGTTTAGCCCTAGATTTATTTTAATCTTGTTCCTTTTTACATGGATTAATGTTAAACATGTATGAGGATGTATGCATCACATTATGCATGAAAATGAGGGTGTTATACTTTTTTTATTGCTCCCTGTATTCTTGGGTATTTTGGGGCTTAATTCATCTGCATGCAAATAGACACTAGCACTCGTGGAAATGGATAGTGTTAACCCCTACCACTATGTTGTGTTCTCAATTTAATAATTTTTATGCAGTGAATTGACAGTCAAATTTAGCATTTAAGGACCGTCAACACTGCATCATGATCTTCAGGGGAAGTCAAGCTTATGAGAGCTGCCGTAAGTAAAAACTGACGACTAGAGAGTTCAACATCACCATCCTAGCCATCCCGACATTCCTCCGGTGGTCCAAAACAACGATCACATTTGACTGGTTGGACCACCCCGACCTAATACCGCAACCCAGGCATTTGCCCCTAGTCAAAACGCATAACAAGGGTCCTGATGGACGGGGGAAGTAGTCTTAACATCCTCTACGTTAGGACCCTCGATGCTTTGGTGATACCACGGTGTAGCCTCCACCCGACACAAGCCCCCTTCGACAACGTCATCCCAGGTCAGCAGGCAGTACCGCCCGGAAAGATTGACATCCCCATCATGTTCGAGGACAAGTCCAACATCCGCATGGAGACCCTCACCTTTGAGGTCCCTAACTTCGATGGCACCTACCACGACATCCTGGCAAGGCTGGGCTATGCGAAGTTCATGTCCATCCCGAAATATACCTATCTCAAGTTGAAGATTCCTGGCCCCAAGGGGATCATCACAGTTTAGGCAAGGTCCCTGCAGGCCCTGCTGTGCAAGAAACTCAACTGCGAGCTGGCCACTGTAGCGATTGCAGCAGCAATGCCCAACTCAGCCCATCAAGCGACAGCAAGGACTACGCTCGACCTCGATCGACCTCCAACGACCCTGTTAGAGGATACGAGGGTGGTCAAGGCCTGACCAGAAGGCTTAGCAAAGATAGCACGGACCGCTCCGATGCCACCTGACAAATAAAATGGCACACCGTCCACTACAAACTGTATTCTGTGTGTCGCCTGTTGTGTCTCAAAACAACGAGTCGAGCATACATAATATATTAACGCTAGGGTTATCACTCCCTTTTCCTTTGATTCCCCATTTGTTGATTCCTACCTTATATGCAAAGACTGGACCCGAGGCACCACGAAACTCTCAAAAATGCACCACGTGAAGGAGCGAATGAACCGACCCTCACGAGATGCTCGGGGGCTGCTCACACGCATAGGGCTCAAAAAAAACCACTCAACGAACTCTCGATCCTCATTGCAACCCTTTATCAGTTGAATTACACACCCACAACTCGCAGCTCACGGCTGGAACATCGAAAGTTTCTAAAAGGCTATAGCTCAAGTGTTTTATGGGACAGAGCAAACAAAAAACATATATCAAGAATTATTTCCTTTACAAACAAGAGAAGGTTCAAATCGAGGAAAACTATGAATACTAGACATGACCCAAAAATAACAGGGGTCAAGGTTAGCCAGTGAGACGATGGGGGATAAGCTTTATCGTTGAGTGTGAAACAGCCTGGATCACCGGCTAAGGCCCCTAAACGACCGCTAATTGATAAAAGGAGGACCCTATTTTATTTGAAGAAGGATGGAATTCAAATAAGATAAGGGATCTCTTTCTATTAATTTGATCAAAATTCTTTTTTCTTTTCCTATCTCTATGATTTTCGATAAATGAACGGTTACAAAGAAGAACCACCCAAGCTCCAACATTGGTCCAGCTCCTCCCTAATCGCCCTTCCTGATATGTGCTCAGCCACGAAGGACGCGGCGGGCACAACTGCATCAGCAAATCCTTCATGATCCTCAGCCATGTTATCCTTGGGAAAGTGGTGGACGACATAAAGATCGATGGCAGGGTAGTGGGATAGCATGATGCCCAAGGCAACCTATACCCGAGCGGTCTCAACGGCTGATCATTGGGCGTTTACTTAGCTCTGCACCTGAGCAAGCTGGTCAGTGATCTCAACCCTGGACGATCCCTGAGCACCAGGTCACATATGGACCTACCAGAATCCCAAAGCTCAACGATCTCTGGCTGAAGCACCGCGACCCACTCGGGAACTAGCCAAAGCTGCGACTCCAGGGAAATGAAGAATGAGGAGGTGGTCGCTGTCAGCGAATCCAGCATCAGATGACAAATTGCCGCTACCGATTGCCGGACCTTCTCCAGCTCCTGCTCCATGTGAGAGAGTTGAACACGGAGGTCCTCGATACTCTCCTCCTGAGCCAGGATCAGATCCCCGATGTGCAACACATGCCCCTGCGTGTCTACATGAAGCATTCCACAGAGCGATCAGACCAGCAGAGGGCTAATAGGCTGGAGGCGAGAAAAGAAGATAAACCAACCGTTCTACAGCGCAGGAGGAAGAATCCAGAAAGGAGCAAGCTCCGAAGCCCCCGAGCATTCGTCATCGAGGCTCAACTTCTGCACCTCGTGTGCAACCAAGCGGCGACACCGATATTCCCGTCAAAGTCGTCCAAATTGGTTCCGATGTTGCTCAGACCACCCGTATATCGGGAGGTCTGAACGACAAATAGGAACTTGCGGTCATCACTTTCCTCAGGGCTAATGTCAACGTGTTTGCATGGCAACTGTCACAAATGCCTGGGATCCCTAGGGAAGTGATTGAGCACAATCTGAAGATTTATCCCGACGCTCGGCATGTACATCAGAAGCCTCGGAAGCAATCAGTAGAGCGACAAAACTTCATACATCAAGAAGTGATGAAGTTTTTCGAAGCTGGATTCATCCGGGAAGTCTTCCACCCAAAATGGCTGGCAAACCCAATCGTTGTACCAAAGGCCGGCGGAAAGCTTCGAATGTGTATCAACTACACTACACTGAATAAGGCATGTCTAAAGGATCCATTCCCACTACCTAGAATAGATCAGATAGTGGATTACACCTCCAGGTGTGAATTACTGTGTTTCCTAGACGCATATTCTGGGTATCATCAAATCAGAATGTCTAGGGAAGATGAAGAACATACTTCCTTCATCACAGTAGATGGATTATATTGTTACACTGCTGTAGGATCGAAGAGCACGTGAAAAGCTACCAGAGGGGGGTGAATGGTAGATTTAAAAATCTTACGCAGCGGAAACAATAAAACCCCAAACCCTTCCGGCAGAAAAACGATCTGTTAAAGAAATCGTGTATGAGACTAACATAACATGTTTCACTGTGACAAAAGTGATAGATATCAGAGAGAATCAAGTCACGAATATAAAACAAAAAGAATTACTCAAATCTGTCGAGAAAAACTCATGTTATGATCAAAAGATCAAACACTGATCAATCTGTCCTACCCGAGAAAAACAGTTCTGGAATGCTGCAAAGAAACTCGTGTAGCTCGGAAACCACAAATCCAATGACCGTGAAATTTTTACAGATGATAGAAAATCAAGTTTTGAAGACAACCCAAAAGGAATCACGTCAATTGGATCTGTAAAACTCGAGTTATTATAAAACCACCGACGAAAGGTAGTGCTGTCCAGAAACTCGACGAGTAAAACTTGTCTGGAACAAGTCAGACGAACAAGGCACAAAAGTTCCTTCAAACTATGAATTTTGTTCAATAGAACACAAGAGGAACAGCCCCAAAGTCGTCTCCCACGAGCTTTGTCCTTCTCTTGCTTATATAACCAGCCCTTAGGCCAACCCAATACAACTAGGACTCCAATCCTACTCAGATCACGAATCGTAACTTTCCATAACTGCTCAAGATTCTTCTATACGCAGATAGAAGCAATCTTAAGACTTCCAAACACCGTAGGAATGTATCCCACATTGCTAAACAACTTAAATTCGTGACACACACGAAATCCTAACATAACCAACTCGGTACTTTCCATACCGAGCCATAACCGACTCCGCCGCAGCCAAAGTCTTCAACCGGTACGATCGGATCCTTCCAACCAGATCTTCCTTCCATAATCCGTCTCTAGAAGCATACTGCCACGTCATGCACCTCATGCATACGTGCGAACACCTTCCTTCGACCTTCATATGCACCGCCCTTGATTCAATCATCCTGCGCGACCTCCTGACCCACTCAACCACAGTTCCTCCCGAACTTAGTTGTTGGAACCTCATCTCCTCCTGAGACTAGTCCAATGGATCCTGTCACCAGCCATGACTTGAACTCAAGCAACACCTGCACATGAATAAACAACCAATCCATACGAGCCCAAGTCCTTGACTTGACTCAAGTTAGATCCGAACACAACACCTTATATGAGCACCTCACATAAGCATGTTGCAAAACCACAGTAGCACAATATTATCCATATCAACCAAAACACACCAAAAACTTAGCAAATAAATACTAAGCAATCTTTCCAACAATGTAAAGCAAGTACAAAACATTGCAAATGAAAAGCAGAAGCACTGCGGTCAAGTTCCGGACCTTGCCAGAGCAACCCGGAGCTTGAGCCGGAGCTAACAAAAGCTAGTAGACCTAGCGCCGGAGCTTAGCAAAGCTAGTAGATCCTAACACCGGAGCTTACCAAAAACTAGTCAAAACTAGTCAACCCAAAACCGGAGCTAGACAAAGTACGTCGGAGCTTAGCAAAAGCATGCCGGAGCTATCAAGTGTATGCCGGAGCTATCAAAGATATGCCGGAGCTAAAGATAAAGCTCACCGGAGCTATCCAAAGCTAGTCGAACCTTACCAAGAAGCCGAACCTAGCATCTAACGTAACCGGAGCTACCCAAAACAAGCCGGACCTACCGTCGGACCTTGCTGTAGCTCGGAGCTAGAGTCGGACCTTGATAAAAAGGTGTTTTGGTGATATTTAAAACTTTTATCATCAAAGCCAAGTGTATTCACTACAAGCCAATGTATTCAGCACACATAGGTCTTACAATCTCCCCCTTGATGAATGCATTGGCAACACCATTTAAAATCTGAACATTGGCTTATTCACATAAAAAGTTTTAAAGAAAATTTCTCCCCCCTTTGTAAATCAAAATTACAATGAGAAGAAAAATTATCCCACATTATCTCTCCCCCTTTATTATCTCTCCTTATGCACATATTCTCTCTCTTCATGCTTATCTCTCCCCCTTTGACAATGTATTCAGCAAGTCATGAGCATGTAAACAAATTATCTCTCCCTCTTTAGTTGTTATGAGCATATTATAACATATACATATAAACAAAGCTCATCCAAGTCATACTATCAAGTACCTTACATTATCACAGCAATGAAATACATAAAGTAGTGTAAGCCATGCTAGAGATCAAATGTAATTTTCAGTTTAAGCAAGTCATGATCTCACAAACTTAACTATCTCAAAACCTGATAGCATGACACTAGTTGCTGCATTTTATTAATTTTCGAAGCATAAATTTCTATCATATGATATTTGCAAGAGATTATATGCGCATCTGCCTTATTCTAACCAACCAAGCCAAGCCTATGTCATTTGACAATCAGAAGCTTAAGGACATGGTTTTAGTCAAACACAACTTCTTTCAAGTTCATATCTAAGTGCAATGACAAGCCATCTCAAAAGAAGAAGTGCGATGCATGCATATTCTCTTGATCTTTTCTCAATTTATATTTGTTCATAAAAACTCAACATGTGAGTTGATTACTTGATAAATTCTTAATGATTAAAAGCATTTGTGAGCATGCAACAAGTTCAAAACAGCAAGAAAGTTCGACCATGACTAGATTTAGTGTAAGTAATTATTCCAATTACTAGACATGGCAAAAACTACAAAATGTATAACACGAGTAATGTAGTAAGAACTTTCAGCATGTAAAAGGAATCACAAAGTCATATATGTATGAAATACTATGCTCATATTATTTTAATTTCAGATTCACACATAGACTTCCCAAGTTTCAAAAACTCCCCCTCAATTTAAGCCATGAGGATGCATAACCCCTATTTCACTACGAATGTAACAAAAACGAGTGAAATCCAAAGGTTTTGTAAAAATGTCAGCCAATTGATGTTCGATATCTACATGGTGAAGCACAATGTTTCCCTTTTCAACGTTATCTCGGGGAAAGTGATACCTAATGTCAATGTGCTTAGTTCTAGAATGTTGCACGGGGTTTTTAGCAATGCAAATGGCACTAGTGTTATCACAGAATAGTGGAACACTATCTAGATCAACCCCATAGTCCTTAAGTGTTTGAACAATCCAAAGAATTTGTGAGCAAGCACTAGCAGCAGCTACATATTCAGATTCGGCTGTGGATTGTGCAACTGAATTTTGTTTTCTAGTGGACCAAGCAACAAGAGAATTACCAAGAAAATGACAAGCACCGGAAGTACTTTTCCTATCAATCCTACAACCCCCAAAATCAGCATCCGAAAAAGCTTTCAAAGTAACGGTTGAGAAAGAAGGAAGAAAAATGCCAAATTCTTGAGTTCCATGTAAGTACCTGAGAATTCTTTTGACGGCTTGACGATGTGAAACACGTGGGGAAGCTTGAAACCGTGCACAAAGACATACCCTGAATTGTCTGTCCGGTCTTGATGCCGTGAGATACAAAAGTGATCCGATCATGCTTCTATATTCTTTTTGATCCACGGATTCACAATCTTCATCAAGTTCAAGTGTTGTTGCTGTTCCCATTGGTGTCCGAAGAGGCTTGCTTTTGTCCATGTTGAAGCGCCTTAGGAGGTCTTTGGTATACTTTGTTTGATGCACAAAGGTACCCTCCTTGGTATGCTTGATTTGCAGCCCCAAAAAGTAAGTGAGTTCACCCATCATACTCATTTCAAATTCAGAACTCATCATTGCTGAAAACTTGGACACAAGATCATGAGAAGCACAACCAAAGATAATATCATCCACATACACTTGAACAAATAATGAGTCATTGCCATGCTTAAGCACAAAAAGAGTTTTATCAACCTTGCCCATGGTAAACCCTTTTTCAAGTAAGAATGTTTTTAACCTATCATACCATGCTCTAGGGGCTTGTTTGAGACCGTATAATGCTTTGGACAGTTTGTAAACATGATTAGGAAAATCAGGATTTTCAAAACCTGGTCGTTGTTTGACATAAACCTCCTCATCTATGTAGCCATTAAGAAAAGCACTTTTAACATCCATTTGAAATAGCTTAAAACCTTTAGATGCTGCAAAAGCTATCAAAATTCTTATGGCTTCTAATCTAGCGACAGGAGCAAAAGTTTCATCAAAATCTAGACCTTCAACTTGAGTGAAACCTTGAGCAACCAACCTAGCCTTATTCCTAACCACAACCCCATCCTCACTTTGTTTATTTTTAAATACCCATTTAGTTCCAATTAAAGTGTGACCTTGAGGTGGAGGTACAAGTTTCCAAACATTATTTCTTTCAAAATTTTCTAACTCTTCTTGCATGGCAATAATCCAAGATTCATTAGTGAGTGCGTGTGATATATCTATGGGTTCAAAAGAAGCAACAAAAGCAGAATGAGCATGAGAGTTTGGATCGCAAAACCTGGACCGTGTAACTCGTTCGTGCAAGCTTCCACATTTGTTGTGGGGGATGATCTTTGTAAAAACGTAGGGGAACAGATGTCTCACAAGCTTCTTCTTCATTAGGTTCATCGTAGATTGATGAGCTTGTGACTTCTGGACGATCAGGACCAGCAGAGGTGATAGCCGGAGCTTGTTCAATGTCCGGAGCTGGACACATCTCAGCTTCGGAACTACCAGGCAGTATCACCGGCTCTTCTTCATCTTCGAAAATACCCTCCCCCTGAGGATACGGATCTGGTCCTGCAACACCGAAGCTAGTACCTGGGCTAGCTTCATCAAAAGACACTTCACAAGTCTCCACAATTTTGTTAGTGTCAAGTAAAAGCACACGGTAGCCTCTAGTATGAGATGGATAACCAAGAAACATGCCATCAATGGATCTAGGTTCAAATTTATCAAGATTACCATGTTTCTTAACAAAGCATTTGCAACCAAAGACCCAAAAGTGTGTATCACTAGGCCTATGTCCAAACCGGAGCTCATATGGTGTTTTACCTAGCTTAGCATGCAAGAAAACACGATTTGAGACATAACAAGCGGTTGCTAACGCATCAGCCCAAAATTTCCTAGGAGTTTGATAATTATCAAGCATAGTCCTAGCCATCTCAACTAAGGTTCTGTTCTTTCTTTCTACAACACCGTTTTGTTGAGGTACATATGGTGAAGAAAATTGATGATCTATTCTATTTTCAGCACAAAAGTGATCAAAAGATTGATTTTTAAATTCAGTTCCATTATCACTTCTAATTGCTTTTAATGATCATGGGTGATCAATTGATAATCTCAGAAATAAAGTTCTAAAGTGACTAAAAACTTCATTCTTAGACGCCATAAAATACACCCAAGAATATCTAGAATAATCATCAACAATAACAAGAGCATACCATTTACCTCCGAAGGATTGAACACGTGAAGGTCCTACGGTGTCAAGATGCAAAAGTTGACATGGTTCAGTTGTCATGATCATTGTGAGAGGAGTATGTGAACCTGTAACCATCTTAGCATGTCTACAAGAAGAGCACACAATTTCTTTGTCCCCTTTAAGCTTAGGCAGCCCACGTATGCGATCAAGAGCACTAACACGCGTTAGGTGATCAAAGCCTACGTGACCAAGTCTACGATGCCAAAAATATAAGTCCTTTGAATCATTAGCAACTAGACACCTATTCTTAGAGGAAGACATATCAAAATCAGCTTTAAAAACTCTTCCAAACCGAGACATGTTAAAAATAAGCTCACTGTTTGAACCTACAACTTTGCAGCAGTTTTTATTAAAAATAATTTCTAGATTTTCATCTAGCAATTGTGAAATAGAAAGCAAGTTGTATTTCAAATTTTTGACAAGTGCCACATTTTTCAAAGTGTAGTGATCATTTACTCTAACCGAACCCTTAGCAATTATAGGAGTTGAAGAATTATCGGCAAAAGTAACATTCTCTACACGTGACACAAAAGAGAGGGAGGAGAACCATTCTTTGTTACCGGTCATGTGGCATGAGCAACCTGAATCCACAATCCATATGTTCTCCTTCCTCAAACGTGTAACCTACATAGAAGCACAATACGTCGATGACTCAATACTGGGGTTAGTCAAAAGACATTTAGGTATCCAGTACTGAGTCACACGACGTGCAGTAGGAAAAACACGCGAAAGCTGAGTCAAAACAGCAGGTTTATGAGTCAAAAGTTGAGGTTTTCTGTTCTTAACAGTTGATTTAGAAGTTGTTACTTGTTTAGAGTGAAAACCAGTAGCTCTGGAGGTAAAAGCTGAAGCTCCGGATGGAACAACAGAAGATCCGGGAGCTCTCGGAGCTATCAGAACTACCGGAGCTGCCTTTGTAGATTTCTTGCCAAAAGGTCGGGAAGCTACCTTTTCAAATTTCTGACTCACTAAAGCAGGTTGTGTTTTTCTAATTGCATGAAAATTATAAGATCTAGCAATTTTTCTTTCCTTTTTCTGTTGTTTAGCTAGTCTATAACAAAAATCTATGACATGACCATCTCTACCACAGTAGGTACAATGAAATTTAACTTTGTGTTCATGCCTAGATGAGCAAATAATATTTTTATTTGAAACCGAATGAGACAACACTCCTGCGGATTTGAAAACCACTTCCTTTTGTTTAGGAACTGTTTGAATCAAAACACTTCCTAATGACTTTACAATTTTAAGTGGATGTGCCTTAGCATGAGCATGAGAATCAAAACCTAAACCAGTTTTATCTTTGCAAGACTTGGAAGAATTCAGCAGCAAGTTTAGATTCTTATTCCCATTACAAAATCGATCTAATGTCCTATGCATGTTGTCAAGTTTATTGGACAAATCAAGGCAATTTGCACATGACGTTTTTCCTTTTAGTTTGCAATTGGACCAATTTTTAACTTCATGAGATCGTAAAGCATTGTTCAGAATGGAAATTTCATTCATTGCATCTTTTAGTTTCTTATCAAAATTTGCACATGCAGAACAATGCAAATCATCTGAAGAACAAGAAGCATCTTTTAAGTTTTTATCATTAAGTGCAGCAAGCTCTTTGTTCTTTTCAATTTCTTTATCAAGTCTATCTAGAGTGGAGGAGTGTGCACTTCTTAATGTGGACAATTGTTCATAGATTAAGTCACATGAGGGACATACATCATCACTAGGAATCAAAGTTTTTAAACGGTTAATTTCAAATTCTAGTGATTCAATTTTAGCAGCATTATCCCTAACTTTTTGTACTTTTTTTTGACAATAATAGTTGCACAAAAAATAGCATCACACATTTCATTGCAGGTAGAACATACCTCATCGTCTTCACTGCTGTGTTCTGCATCCTCCTGACTTGATCTTGATCTTGATTTGCCCGCCATGAAGCATAAGTTGGTCAGGTTATCATCATCTTCATCACTTTCAAAGTCTACATCACTTGAACTAAGTTCTTGAAGTGTGGTGATGAAGCTGTTAATCATCTTGGGTCCTATGGTACCCTTCTTCTTCTTGTTGGAGTTTCCAGAGGAGGTCCGGACCTTGCTTTGTTTTTCTTCCCGGGTGGTCGGACCTGAATGGTTAGGGCATTCTGTACGAAAGTGTCCTATTTTACCACATTCAAAACAGCGTTGAGGTCCGGAGCTTCCTCTCCTTCTAGTTCTCACATTTTGCAATGCTTTTGAGAATCTAGTAGAGATGAGTGCCAACTCCTCTTCTGGTAATTCTTCGATCTGTTCCAGGGTTAGCGAGGACAACAAAGCAAGAGTATTGCAGGATGATGATTGGCCGGAGCTAGACATATCATGTTGTGAAACAAAAGCAATAGACTTATTTGGGTTCTTACATGCTAGGATGTCAATTTCATGAGTTTTTAGTTTAGAATAAAGTACATCTAATGTAAGGGAACTCATGACAGTTGATTCACGAATAGATGTTACTTTCATCTCCCAAATTGATATGTCTAATGCACTAAGAAGTTGCCTATCATTCTCAGCATCAGAAAAATTAACATTGACACTACGTAAGTTGCTGAGAATTTTATTGAAACGAGCAAAGAGGTCATCGATAGACTCACCTGGTTGCATCTCAAAACGCATATATTCCTTTTTGAACATATCTTGTTTTACCTCCTTGATTGTGTTGGAGCCTTCATGATAATCACAGAGAGCTCTCCAAACATCGTATGCTGACCGGAGGTGCGCGACACGATCAAAGTCGCTTTGAGTGAGTCCTTGGATGATCAAGTTTCGGGCTTTGTTGTTGTTGTCGATGTCCCGTAGGTTTGTGGCCATGACTTGATCATTGGGTGGCACTTCATAAGGCTTATACACCTTCTCCCATATTGCAAAGCCTTGTGCTTGGATGAAAGCCTCCATGCATGCCTTCCAAACCTGAAAATCAATACCAGCAAACACACAAGGTTTGGCGGAGTACTTCTCCATGATGATTAGTCAAAAACACGTGCAAATCACAAATATTAGAGCACCGTGGCTCTGATACCAATTGTAGAATCGAAGAGCACGTGAAAAGCTACCAGAAGGGGGGGTGAATGGTAGATTTAAAAATCTTACGCAGCGGAAACAATAAAACCCCAAACCCTTCCGGTAGAAAAACGATCTGTTAAAGAAATCATGTATGAGACTAATCTAAACATGTTTCACCATGACAAAAGTGATATATATCAGAGAGAATCAAGTCACTAATATAAAACAAAAAGAATTACTCAAATCCGTCGAGAAAAACTCAAGTTATGATCAAAAGACCAAACACTGATCAATCTGTACTACCCGAGAAAAACAGTTCTGGAATGCTGCAAAGAAACTCGTGTAGCTCAGAAACCACAAATCCAATGACGGTGAAGTTTTGACAGATGATAGACAATCAAGTTGTGAAGACAACACAAAAGGAATCACGTCAATTGGATCTGTAAAACTCGAGTTATTATAAAACCACCGACGAAAGGTAGTGCTGTCCAGAAACTCGACGAGTAAAACTTGTCTGGAACAAGTCGGACGAACAAGACACAAAAGTTCCTTCAAACTATGAATTTTGTTCAATAGAACACAAGAGGAACAGCCCCAAAGTCGTCTCCCACGAGATTTGGCCTTCCCTTGCTTATATAACCAGCCCTTAGGCCAACCCAATACAACTAGGACTCCAATCCTACTCAGATCACGAATCGTAACTTTCCATAACTGCTCAAGATTCTTCTATACGCAGATAGAAGCAATCTTAAGACTTCCAAACACCTTAGGAACGTATCCCAAATTCCTAAACAACTCAAATTCGTGACACACACGAAATCCTAACATAACCAACTCGATACTTTCCATACCAAGCCATAACCGACTCCGCCGCAGCCAAAGTCTTCAACCGGTACGATCCGATCCTTCCAACCCGATCTTCCTTCCATAATCCGTCTCTAGAAGCATACTGCCACGTTATGCACCTCATGCATACGTGCGAACACCTTCCTTCGACCTTCATATGCACCGCCCTTGATTCAATCATCCTGCGCGACCTCCTGACCCACTCAACCACAGTTCCTCCCGAACTTGGTTGTTGGAACCTCATCTCCTCCTGAGACTAGTCCAATTGATCCTGTCACCAGCCATGACTTGAACTCAAGCAACACCGGCACATGAATAAACAACCAATCCATACGAGCCCAAGTCCTCGACTTGACTCAAGTTAGTTCCGAACACAACACCTTATATGAGCACCTCACATAAGCATGTTGCAAAACCACAGTAGCACAATATTATCCATATCAACCAAAACACACCAAAAACATAGCAAATAAATACTAAGCAATCTTTCCAACAATGTAAAGCAAGTACAAAACATTGCAAATGAAAAGCAGAAGCACTTAGGTCAAGTTCCGGACCTTGCCAGAGCAACCCGGAGCTTGAGCCGGAGCTAACAAAAGCTAGTAGACCTAGCGCCAGAGCTTACCAAAGCTAGTAGATCCTAGCACCGGAGCTTACCAAAAACTAGTCAAAACTAGTCAACCCAAAACCGGAGCTAGACAAAGTACGTCGGAGCTTAGCAAAAGCATGCTGGAGCTATCAAGTATATGTCGGAGCTATCAAAGACATGCCGGAGCTAAAGATAAAGCTCACTGGAGCTATCCAAAGCTAGTCGGACCTTACCAAGAAGCCGAACCTAGCATCTAACGTAACCGGAGCTACCCAAAACAAGCCGGACCTACCGTCGGACCTTGCTGTAGCTTGGAGCTACAGTCGGACCTTGATAAAAAGGTGTTTTGGTGATATTTAAAACTTTTATCATCAAAGCCAAGTGTATTCACTACAAGCCAATGTATTCAGCACACATAGGTCTTACAACTGCCATGCCATTTGGTCTCAAAAACATTGCTTCAACATTTGTGCGAGCTATGTACAAAACTTTTGGAGAGCTCATCAGAGATGTAGTGGAAGTGTACGTCCATGACATCGTCGTCAAGTTCAGGAACAAGGAGTCATTTCTTGACACCTTGCAAGTTGTGTTCAACAAGTTGCGAATCACATGCACAAATCTGAACCCAGACAAGTGTGTCTTCGGGGTTAGCTCCGCGAAGCTTCTTGGATTCTTGGTGAACCACCGAGAAATAGAGGTGAATCCGGCGAAGATTAAAGCTATTGAAGACATGAGGCCACCAGCCTGCATCAAGGATGTCCAAAAGCTGGCTGGATGTCTAGCTTCTCTCAGCCGGTTTATCTCAAGACTGGCGGAATGGGCGCTACCCTTCTTCAAATTATTGAGGAAGTCTAGATTATTCTAATGGCCCGAAGAAGCAGCAAAGGCTTTCCAAGAGCTAAAGTAGCTCCTTACCACTCTACCAACTTTGGTAGCTCTGGATCCTAGTGAGCCACTTCTGCTTTACATTTCAGCAACTTACAAAGTTGTCACCATGGTCCTGGTTGCGCAAAGACCAGAACCATCTCCAGTTCAGGAAGCCAGACCCCTCCGTGAGGGTCCGGAATTACCTGAAGGCGAGTCTGGGTCCCAGCTCCCAGACCCAGATCCTCAAGGTGAAACGCCAGAGGATCGACCTCCTTCAAATGAAGGAGTTACGGTTGCTGAGCAAGAAGATCTGGACCCTTCCATAAAGGTTCATGTCACTTCAGAGGAAGCTCTGGGGTCCTCCAGCAAGAACCAGGAGGTCCCCGAAGAAGGTTCGGACCCCTCCGGTAGGGTTCGGGTTGCTGAAGAGGAAGCTCCGAGCCCCTCCAGGAGGGTCCGGACTGTCCAACGCCTAGTGTACTTCATCAGTGAAGTGCTTCATGACGCCAAGACTCGGTACTTAGAGGTGCATAAGCTACTCTATGAAGTTCTTATTTCCACTAGGAAGCTTCGTCACTACTTCCAAGCTCACTAGATCTTAGTGGTAACCTATTATCCACTGCATGCAATCTTGCATAACCCCAACTCTACTGGGAACATAGCAAAGTGGGCAGCGGAATTGGCTGAGTTCGATCTTGAATTCGTCCCAAGACAAGCGATCAAGAGTCAAGCATTAGAAGACTTTGTGGCGGAATAGACCCCCTCTTCATCAAATACTGGGGGCCTCAGTGAGCAGAAGTCAGAACCCAAGGTTCCGTTCTTCACTGAGCCTCACTGGACTCTCTATTTCGACGGCTCCGTGTAGAAGTAGGGGGCCGGAGCTGGAATCCTTCTCCTCGCTCTGACCGGGGAGAAGGTCAAATACATGGTTCACCTTGACTTCAAGGTGACCAACAACATGGTGGAGTATGAAGCACTAATCTATGGGCTCAAAGTGGCACTATCTTATGGTGTCAAGCAGCTGTTGGTAAAGGGTGATTCACAGCTCATTATAAAACAAGTCAAAGGTGAATGCTGCTGCAACAACCCTCAACTAGATGCGTATCTACTTGAAGTCCAGAAGCTTCAGAAGGACTTCGAAGTCCTGGATCTTTGCCATGTTCAGCATCTCAACAACACTGAAGCTGATGAACTCTCGACGAAAGCTTCAACCAGAGCTCCAGTTCCCGACAGAACCTTCGTCTCGAGATTGTCAAGACCAACACTCAACCTGCCGAATTGAGCGAAGGGGGCGAGACCAGCACCTCGAAGCTGGCGGTCCTGATGGCCATGTTACCATGGCATCCATCAAGGTCATAGGTGCTGCAGGAAGCTCCGAGCAACCCAGCACGCAAGACTCAGAAGCTCAAGATAGCTCTGATGCATGGATCTCGGAGATCCGGAGCTACTTGAAAGACAATATCCTTCTTGAAGACAATGTATCCGCTGACCGGATAGTCAGATTGGCTAAAAGATACACACTGATAGAAGGGTATCCCTACCAGCGTGGTGCCAACGGCATCCTAATGCGGTGCATTGCAAGGGAAGAAGGCCGCGAGCTTCTCGCAGAAATCCATGGAGGCGAGTGTGGGAACCACGCGTCTTCCCGCACGTTGGTCTGTAAAGCCTTCCGACATGGTTTTTACTGGCCTACAGCACTCAAGGATGCAACCGAGCTAGTGAAGAAATGTGAAGCATGCCAATTCCATGCCAAGCAAATTCACACACCAGCTCAACCTCTACAAATGATACCTCCTACATGGCCATTTGCTGTGTGGGGGGTGGATATTTTGGAACCTTTCCCAAGAGCCGTCGGAGGTTACAAGTTCCTGGATGTCACCATCGACAAGTTCACCAAGTGGCCGGAAGCAACTCCAGTTGTGACAATAAACAAGCAAACAACTATCAATTTTTTGCATTCCATAGTATGCAGATTTGGAGTCCCAAAAAAGATCATAACTGACAACGGGGCCCAATTCACAAGCTTTGCATTCCAAGGATATTGCGAATACCTCGACATCCAAGTCAGCTACGCTTCCGTAGCTCAACCAGCAAGCAATGGCCAAGCCGAGAGAGCAAACGCAGAAATCTTAAAAGGACTCAAGATGCGCACATATGAGCGCCTAAAAAAACATGGAGCCAATTGGATTGAAGAGCTTCCGCCCACCTTGTGGGCAAACAGGACAACTCCGAACCAGTCAACTGGAGAGACACCTTTCTTCCTGGTGTACGGAGCTAAAGCAGTCCATACTCCAGAAATCACCTTGGGGTCACACTGGGTCCGGAAATTCGACAAAGCCATACAGGACCAGCTCTGGCGTGAAGACCTTGACCTTGTTGAAGAGGGAAGGTGCCGAGCAAGCTGTTCAAAATGCACGATACTGCCAAGCGCTCCGGCGCTATCACCAAAGGCATGTGCATAACCGACAACTCGAGGAAGGCGATCTGGTGCTACGGAGAGTACAAACTCGAGAAGGGTTAAACCAACTTTCCCCCATCTGGAAAGGACCCTTTCGAGTGATCAAAGTATACCGTCCCAGATGCATTTGCTTGCCAAACGAGGATAAGACACCACTCCCTAATCCTTCGAATAGAGAGCACCTCCGTAAGTTCTACACCTAATATCACAGAGGTTAGTCTGTAGTTACATATGATGTATGTTATAGCATCATTGTACAAAGTCGGGTAGCTCCTCCGGGAGAACAGCCGGACCATTCCCGGAAGGTCCGCAAGGTTCAGGCCACACTTGACATAGTCTCAGAACTAAAAGTGTAGCTAGTTACCCTAGGTCAAACAAGAAATGTAACACAGTTAGCATGATTCTGTACCCTATGGGTGTACTTGTTTCCAATGTACCGCGGACCTATAATGAAAGACATCATTATGTGAAAACAGACTCCACGTGCATTTATTTTGTACATACTCAATATTTTTTTCTCTTTATTATCTATAACAAAGTTGTGCAATTCTCAAGAAACTTTAGCTCGAACAATTCATGTATAATCAAGTCGCTTTGTTAATTCTTTCGCGTCTTAACATTGTTGAATGGCCTACTCGCCTGAACACCAAGCCAATCTAGGTCCGAAGTGTGCTATACACTTAGCCTGGTCCAACACCCTAAGTATGCCACTCTACCTACACCCGGCATGCCTAAGTAAGGTGAGTCCAGAAAACAATTGGACCTGGATAAAATAAGCAAATGCACTTGATTGTATATAGAATTACGGTCGACCTAAAGATTTCTTTTGGGAATAGTAAGGTGCAAACGAGTTATAGATAAGAAATGGATTTTACTGTTTTTCTTGACTTCAGTGTGCAGGAAAAATAAAAATCTCATGATGATGGTGGATGATGTCAGAGCTATCAAAGCTTCGATATCCCCTAAGGTGGCCCGTTGTCGATGTTTTAAACATTGATAGTAGGTGTCGCCAGAGCTACCAAGTTTCGACAAATCCAGGGGGCCAGCCGTCAATGTGAAGGAAAGATGATAGAAGGACACCCTAATGGGGTCTGCTGTCAATGCTCTACGTGTTGACAGTGGACACTACCGGAGCTACTAAGCTCCGACAACCTCAGGGGGCCCTGCTATCAGCGACATTGGACCTATACTCTACAAGTTCAAAGCACTCATGTCTTCAACAAAATGTTACATCCTCTTGGTACATGTCCACAATCAAATTGTGTACATCTACCAGGGGGCCAAGTGAGACAGAGGTTGAAGAAAAAAAATGAAATTCATAAAATTCTTGGATTTCATTCATCTGAGGACAAGAGATTACAAAATTGGAGAAAAGAAGAGAAGATACAAGTGGGAGCTACAAGGAGAAAGTCCTAGATCCTACGGAATAACGAGGCAACCTTCTGGGCAACCTCTGACACGCTGGCCTTGGCGGCATCTCCGTCTCCGTCGATGGGACCTTCAAGCACCGGATCTAATGGGAAGTGAGGATCCCGACTTGTGTAGCACCAGCATGTACTCTGCGACGTTCTGTGCAAGGGATATTCCTTCAGTCTCCAACTGATCCACAATTACATCATCCATCTTGTTGAGTTTGCTGCCCGCCGAGCTCAACGCCTTCAACGCCTGGTCCAGCTCCAGCTCCGGGTCGTCCGGACGGACGGGACTAAAGCCCAGCAGCGTCAGCGCATCATTGGCTTTGCCCAAGAAGTCCCATACTTGTTGGGACTCAGTAGCCCTTGATCCTCACACCTCTTCCAAGGACCTCTTGGTTGCTGCAAGCTCCGAACCCTCCCAGGCAAGGTGCTCGACCTCTTTGGCATGCTGCTGAATCTTTTCAGCAACTTTCCTTTCGAGTTTAGCAAGCTCCTCCTCCTGGACATGGATCTTGTTCTGGCGGTCGAGTAGGGCTCTCTCACGGCCCCGCACTTTCTTCTCCCTGGCAGCAACTTCATTCTCCCTCTTGGTGAGGTCCTATCCCCACTGCCAGGCCTTCTTCTCCTCGCTATCACAGAGCTCCTCCAGCTTCTTGGTGCGCTCCGCGAGGCTCTTGTCACCTAGAGCCAGCCTCTGAGCAAGCTCCTCCTTCCTCTTCACGAGGTCATCCCGCAGCTCCAGGAGTTTTTGCTCTTCATCTTCGATCTTTCTCTCCTGCTCTTCAAGAGCCTCCCGGCGCTTGACGAGGCTGTCATGGATCACGCTGAGCTTCTCCTGGCGATCGTTCGCTGCTTCATTAGCAGCCACGTCTTGTTCGTCGATGGCCCGGGACTGGTTGTCGAGGGATCGCACCATTCTTTCCCTCTCGTCCAGTAATTGGCCCCAGTACTCCATCGGGGCGTTCTCCCTCTTGACCCACTCCTTGTCGTCGGCCAGTCTTGTCTGCGCCAGCTTCGTCTCGAATTGGAGCCGGTTGTGCCACCTCCTAAGGGTCTGGCGCTCCTCCTTGAGGGCCTTGCTGTCGTGGTAAAAAGCAAGTTGTACCTGACGAAGGCTGGAGCAGGCATTGTCGATGTGTAACGATAGGGGGATCGGTTCTAGACCTGTCGGGGTCCTCTCTGCTGGCTCCAGTGGGTTCTCCATAACAAAAATCAAGTCCCACTCTACAAGAGCGGTCCCCTGGGCTTCCGCGGCACTAGGTCCGCCCTCTGGGGTAGCCTCGGTCGCCGCCGAGGATGGTCCAGCAATGGAATATCCTACCTCCGGAGTCGACTCCGAACGTCCCGCCACCAGGTCGTCAGCAACTGCTCCCTCTGGCAGAGGAACGGTCGCTTCGCCTTGGCACCCTAGCTCAGGCGTGGGAACCTCCGGAACCACCACCTTCGAGGCAGACATTGAAGATTCGACTGAAGCTGAGGCCACTTCCGGCTCTAGTGCTGGCGCCTCCTCCACTGCTGGTCCAGGCGTCGGCACTTCAACCTCCACCAGTTCGGGTGCTGGCACCTCCGCGACTATTGGCTCAGGCACCGGAACTTCATCAACTACCGGCTCTGCCACCGGGGCTTCAACAACATCCGACTCTAAGGTCGGACCTACAGCTACCTCCGGCTCTGAGGCTGGAGCGTCCATCATCTGAGCATCCAAAACTGTAGCTTCAACCTCCGGAGCTGGTGTCGCTGTTACATCTTCATTCCCATGGTCCGGCGCTACCACGGGAGCATCTGGATATGACTCGAGGTCCAAAACCTCGACAGCTGGCGCCAAAGCTGTTGAGACATCATCCACCTCCTGGGGCGGTGCAGGAACCGGAGCCGGAGCCTCCGCCTGCACAACATCAGTTGCTGTCACAGGAACCAGAGCTTCAGCACCTTTCTTGGATACCCTGTGGATGAAGGACAAAGAAACAGAAAATGTGATTACAACAAAAAATAACAGACTGAGGTAAATAAGCAAATTTACCTTGGAAGGCTTCCGCTCCAGCTAGCGCGGAACCTCTTCACCAGACACTCAGTGCCCGACCCAGTCGCAACTGGGGTAGTAGCTCCAGAAGGCCCTCCGGAGCTTGATGCTTCCTCCAGCTACGTCTTGGTTAAGGCCCCCCTCGACTGAGAAGGACCCTCGGACCTAGAGCCCTTAGCTGGCTCCAGCGCTGGAGTCACCTGGGCAGAGCTGGTGTCCCGGGGAGATGCTGATGCTGGAGTGGTCATCACCGTCGAAGACCTCCCCCGCCGGGGAGAAGGAGCTGTCGTGGAAGGAGCAGGTTTGACGGGCCTCCCGTCAGAGTGATTCAACTTCCTCTTTCGGCTCGAGGGCTCGGCCAACTCTTTGCCCTTGCCTACGACTTCAATTCTCTATCTCGTGGCAGGAGAGGGGCCACCCTCGGAAGCTCTGGGGATCGTCTGCTTGGTGGTCGGATGCCTCTCAACTTCACCAAGGTCGTCAAGCACCGGCATCTTCTGCTAGAGCTCCCTGCTGAACTTTGGCTCCATGTTCAGAGGGAGGAAAGCTGCCGGTGGAGTGAAGTCGTCGCCCTCGACGTTGATGCCGCACTGGAACATCTTGAGATGAAGCTCCAAAGCTGCGCCTTCCAAGTTGGACTTCAAAATGGTCTTAATCCGGTCATCGTCCATCACGATGTTGAGGGCCCAAACGAGCTTATCCCTCTTCTTCAGTGGAGCCCATCTGTTGGCCAGGAAGTTGTAGAAGATCGCCTGGGGGGGTCACTCCTCCTTCCACACATTGGAGGATCCTAGTCAAGGCAGGGTTGAAGGCCTCCGACAACACCTGAACTTCACTCCAGGCTTCAGTGTCAACATTGGGGTGGCCTTCAAGCAGCTCCAGCTTCTCGTGCTCCTCTGCCGTGATGACAATCCAGTCCTTCTTCCAGTCGTCCCACTTGCCGGAAGGGAACGACCTCAAGTACTTGTAAGGGCACTTCTTGCGCTTCACAAAGTAGTAGAAGCCAAGATACTCATCGCTCTTGCCGGTAGTATGGATGGTGAAGAAAGTATGGAAAAGCTCGACGCAGGGGGGGAATACCCACCCACATCTCGCAGAAGTGGACAAATGTGGACACAAGAAGAATGGAGTGGGGGCCAAGGTGGTACAGCTGCAGATCATGGAAGTCTAGCAGCATCATGAGAAAAGTAGAGAGGGTGGGACCAGTCCCACCATGGTGTATGCGAAAAAGTACACCATGTCGCCGGCACGCTCCTTCTTGAACGGGAGCTTGCCAGTGCGTAATAGGTGGTTGAAGGAGTCACTGGACCACCCCATGTAGGTCTGGACCTTCTTCAAATCGCCGTCGGTCGTGAGGCGGCTCTTGCAGAGACCCAACTCCATCGCAGCACAGAGGGGCGAGAGAGGAAAAGCAAGCAAAAGTTTGGAGGATTCGAGTGCAAGTTCAAATGAAGGCGTAAGGAATCCCTAAACGGTGCACGCGTAAGTAAGCCCCCGCAATGCTTGGATGGAAACCGCAGAGGGGCCAACGATACAGTTCAGAAACTTCACCCTGCCAATGACAAGGGGGGCCGAGGCCACCCTGATAATCAAGTACAGGTCCTTACCCCAGGCGAATAGTTGTCATCATGAGAGGTAGGACACCCGAGGGCGGCAGCCTGACAGGGTGCGCGAAACTAATACGGTTTTTGTATCAGGAACCGGCAACCTTCAATTCCGTGATATCAGCACGCACAGATCTCACCTGCTGCATCCTGAAGATGCCACACGGTGGTGGTTTAACTGCGAACCACCACCTCAACGGCACACCAAAAAATCCTTGAAGACACAGCGTCAAAATCAAAAGAAGGACCTACCTCTGGCAGAATGACTTAATCCAAAAGGTCTCTCCCGAAGGTGGGCCCAGGGGCCACTTTAGGTACCTCGCGTACCAGATACCCCTCGGAACAATGAAAGGTGTAGAGGAACTCCACCTATCTGAGTTGAAGAGCTCCAAAGGCCCCACGTGTCATACGGAACCGGACCTACCTCCCTTCTATGGTTAGTCCCAGTGCCACACCGTGTATCGTTAAATTGGAGCAACATTCCATACATAGGAAAGCTCCGGGCTAGATACCTGTGTGGCACCCCCAAACCAAACCCAAGACAGAGGGAAGCTCCGGCACCGACATGTGTACAATAGTACAGGACCTACTCGTGCAAGACAATAAGCTCCAGAGCTGCCACGCGTCCAGCTGCCAAACCTTCAATCTCAACAAGCAGACTGGTGGACCTCTAACAGCTCAGACCTTCAAGGAACAATTAAAGCCTTAAGACCCGATTATGTGTCATTAATGTTGTCTTAATGACACACGATCGGAGGACCCTTAATACCAGTAACGCTGCCATCAAGGCGAGTTATTATGTTGTTAAGGGTAATTAAGTACATTAACACTGTTTTAAGCATCAGTAACCGCCAGGGCCACAAGTCGAGCCGGTCTAACAATGTAACAGCCAGTCCTTGTACTATAAAAGCACTGGCCAAGCGATACACGGGGGAGGACACCTCCATACGCGCTCAAGACACTCTAGTCTCTGACACTCTAGCGCTGAGACGCTCAATACAACAGCAACACACCCGTGGAGTAGGGTATTACGCTCAGGCGGCCCGAACCACGTAAATCCTCGTGTCAAATCGCCACCTTCTTCTGAATCTCCGCGCGCCAACAACCGAACTAAGAAACTTCGTGGGCTACTAACCGTAGTACTGGGAGAATCACCTTCCAACAGTGTCGGTATCCCTCAAACCATTGCTTATAACATTTATTTATTTTTAAAGCATCGCCTATTTCCTCTCCCTCCCCAGCTGGGGAGCCTACGATACAGCAGCAGCCTACAATACAGCAGCAATCAAACAGCAAAAACAGCTCTACAACACACAATATATATGCAACAGCTCCAAGACACAACATAGAAACAAAACATAGTATTTTTTGCAGCAGCAGTACAAGCACAAATACTTCATTCAGCACACAAATTAACTAACAGACTCAATACGACAAGTGCACGAGTAAACAAATTTCAAATGTCGTTGGGGGAGCCTCCACTCGCACCTCCTCCACTTGCACGTCCTCCACTCGCATCTCCTCCACTCGCACCTCTGTCGTTGAGATATAGAAAAACATCACAACCTTTGGGTGTTCCATGATGGGATCCCTACGATAAACAAATAAAATTGAAACTTCATAACATTTTTACTCACAAGTATTACTAATACGAAGTGGACTAAAACTTACCAAAGCTCTCTCTCTTTTCCTCTCACTCTCTCCCTCTCTCTATCTCCCTTCCTCTCACTTGGTCTCCCACTCCCCTCTCCCCCTCTATATATCTTCCTCTCTCTCTCTATCTATCTCTCCCTCTCTCCCTCTCTCACTTGTTCCCTCTTTCCCACTCCATCTCTCGTCTCACTCTTTCCCTTTCCTTTTCAATATCGTGCAAGTCATACCATTGCGTCTGCAGCTAGTGATGGATGAGTATGCACCAGAGGGAAAGGCATCAGATGGAAAACTGCATCAAGTTGTGAGATCTTAATTAGAAATATTTTGAAATCGAATAAATTGTTCAAATGTGAAAATTACATTTTACCTAGATAATTTTGCAATCTAGAAGCCAAAAGCGAAATAAATCTCTGAGGTTGTGGAACACGCGGCTGACCACTCTGGAACCCTGCAACACAAATTCTTATGATATTGCATTATATAACCCAATTCAATAAGATAAGCTGTTGTACCTATCACGAGGAGCCAACGTGTTGTCCTGGCTGCATTGGACGAGGCATACCAAACTGCGATCTCATCCCACCTTGAGCCATCATGTCGAGGTAAGATGGGTGCGACGAACCAAACTGTGAACTAGAGTTAATTTGAGCCATGAACTGCATCAAGTAAAATAGTTGTGATATCTTGAGTAGAAACATTTTTTAATCGAATAAATTTTCTATATGCGAAAATTACATGTTACCTATGACATATAAACATAATGCATCTGTTGCTGCAGCATATGTATCTGTTGTTGTTGCCATTGCAACTGCATGCGAGTCTGAGCCGGGGCATGCCTGAATGCGAGTATGTAAAAATACTGTAAGGAACTTAAATGCAAACCGGGACATGCCTGAATGCGACTCTGAGCCTATGTTAGTTTGTGGCAGCTGGACCTCCTATGCTTCCGGCTGCTCCTCGATTTCAGCTACTGCACGACATGCATATAATAGGTATAAATGATTTTGTGAATAATTAATATTTTTAAGGTGGTGTGAGTATATTAGGATAAAATACATAATTATATTAATTGGCTTTGGGATTTTTACGGTTGATACTAGAAACTATAGAGAAGACTCTTTCAAAGAACAGGAGATGATCAAGGAAGTTCGTTGTTCCTAAAAATTATGGTAATTTATAATTTTCTCTGAATTTTGGTAAAAAATATGGAGATGTATCATGGCTACCAGCGATTGTATCATGTAGAGGGGATCTCACTGGTTCTAGGAAAATTTGTTTCACAATTTTCTTAACTTCTTACAGGGAGAAATTTATTTTTCAAGTTTGGGTAAATTTCTGGAAATTGATTTTCCTTTTTCTCAATTTATAACTACATAGAGATTTGGAATTTGGATCAACCTAGTATTTTAAGTCTAAAGAGCTTGAAACTTTTACTAGAGATCAAAGGTATTAACAATAGTGTTCTGACCAAAATTGGAAATTTTTCCAATTAACAGAAGTGTGGGAATACATTCTTTAAGTATTTTTTTATCTGAATTATGGAGAAATTTCTATGGCTTTTCATACAAATCCAAGTGAATCACTGGACAGTATCCTTCATGCTGGTTCTAACAAAAATTATTTCGGAATTTTTGGATAATTCTACTCGAAGTTATGGATTTTCTAAGTTTGGATTGAATTTGGATTTATATTTCTATTGGAAAATTCAAATAAAGGGGCGGGTCCCACTTCGTTTGAATCGGGCCAATCAGAATGGAGCCACACCAGGAGCCACAGGGTTAACCCACACAGCCACACCGGATCCGTGTCCACAGCTGATCCCACGCGAGATGGTGTCGATGACAGGTGGGACCCGCACCTTCATCTACCTCTCGACGCGGCGACGCTTCTCGCCGGAACCGCGGTGGTGCTTCGCCGAACTTAGGTGCGTCGACCTCCTTTCGGCCTCGCCATGACCGCTCAACCATAAAATCGACCGCGCAAGCCGATGGTGGTGTCCAATCACGTTGGCGATGGACGGAGATGGCGACGCGACGCTAATGGCAGAGCTAGGGTTTCGCCCTTCATCGGAAATGCTCAGAAATGGCTCAATAGGCTCGACAAAAGGTCGAGAAGGTTCCTGGGAGCATCAGGATGATGATTTGGTGTTTAGATTGGGGTGAAATCGCCGGCAAGGCTAAGTTTGACGGCGAAGTGCGGTTTTTCAACCGGTGGCCATGAAAACTTGAAATCTAAGATGCTCGGTTGATAACTTTTAGGGTTTTTGGGCACGGAGCTTCCTTAGGACACATAGAAGCTATCTGCTAACCAGATAAAAGGATGATTGCAAGAATGAAATGAATTTAAGCGCGAAGCTTTGCTGTTCTATTGAGAAATCGTTCGGTTCTCGAACAAGAACTCAAGTTACATTTCAGGTCGTAAGCTTAGATTCTGTGAGCATGAACTAGAGAGGATTGCGATCCTTTTTGCTTAAAGGATTGAGGCTGGAGATGGCCTAGAACTGGAGTTCGACGGCGAGACAGTGAAGGTTCTCGGCGGCTTCCTCGTCGGCGATTGGGAAACTTCAAAATATGCCAAGCAGAAGCTATGTCACGATCAACGACCAAAGAAAATACGTAGAGGAGTTTGTGACAAGCCTTTTATCTACTTAAAGCTTGGGGATAAACGGTGTCCATCATTGGCGAAAGCTTGATTGAAGAGGCGGTGAAAATGGCGTGAACCGAGATGGAGCTCAACGGCGACGGCCGAGGCGGTATTTATTGGGGCCGAGGGGTGAGGGGAGCACGGCACGGTGCAAGGAAGTAGACAGCTCGGTGGATGCATGCCGCGTCGCGGTGTTGCGCGCTGCCAACGTTGATGGGCGGGGCAAGCTGACTCGAGTGCTTAGGTTGACAGTGGGCCCCACCTCCTCTTATCCACTTCCCTTCTCCGTAACTTCAATTCTCCTACCAAACTTGATCCAAAAATTCGAGATTTTTGTGGGGAGGCTCAAATAAATATCTAGAATTTTATTCTGCAATTGGATTTTGAATTGGAGAAAGTTTCAACTGAATTTCAAATTCATATTTGAATTTGGATGAAATTCAATGAAGTCACTAATTTAAATAGCAATTGAGTTCCAAAAATTGTAAAACTATGAGGATAAGTCAAGCAAGTAATGCTGACCATGAGAGTGAGTTCAAATCCTGATGTTCAATATAGTTGTACAGAATTCAAAATTTGAATTCAAAACATGGTTTGAATTTGCTAAGCGTCTCAATTAAAATAGTAAATGGAGTTCAAAATTTATGAAACTTTGGAGGAAGTCTATATGGAATATTAGAAAACCATACAAAAGTTTATGGCCTTTGAACTAAATAATTTTGACAGGCCAAATATACAGTAGTATATATTCAATTTATATTAATTTGAATATCTATTTAGTACTGCATATTAATTTGACCTAGCAATCTTTATTCAATTAATTGCAAACTTTGAAGAGAGGTCAAAATAATTAATCAAAGTTTATTGGTGAAGTTCATTCCTCATGTTAATAAATTTAAGAATGAGTAGAAGAAGAGATTTGATGAGATCAAGTTTATAAGCATGGATATAATTGGTCTCCATTAGGATTAACAACCAACTTACAACTGAACCTCATATGAAGGAAAATGTGGGATTTTACATTCCCCCCCCCCCTTAAAAGAATCTCGTCCCGAGATTACAAAAGGAAGGAAAAAAAAGAAAAGACCTAATGAACATATGATGCTAACAAGTCCGGATAGTTGGTTCTAAGATATTCCTCGCTTTCCCACGTTGCTTCATCAGCGGTGTGGTTTCCCCACAAGACCTTGTAGAAATGTAAAGTGCGGTTTCTTGTGGTACAATTCTTCTCATCGACTATCTAGGTTGGATGCTCGGAGTAAGTAAGATCTGGTTGGAGGGCTTCCAAATCCTCCATACGGACTTCCACTGAGGCCTTGAGACATTTTCTCAATTGTGAAATGTGGAACACATTGTGGACCCCTAAAAGCGATGTTGGCAGCTCTAGCTGATAGGCTACAGGTCCGCACTGCTCACTTATTGCGAATGGTCCAATGAAATGCGGAGCTAGCTTCCCTTTTACTCCGAAGTGATGAATTCCTTTCACTGGAGATACATGAAGGTAAACGTGATCCCCGATATCAAAATGAAGCGATCGACGTCGTTTGTCCGCATAGCTTTTCTGGCGAGACTGAGCAGCCTTGAGGTTGGCTTGAATAACTCGTACTCAATCTTCGGCTTCCTTTACCAAGTATATACCATATGTTACTCGTTCTTTGGATTCACACCAGTTCAAAGGTGTGCGGCACTTCCGGCCATAAAGAGCTTCATATGGTGCCATTTGGATGCTAGTCTGATATCCATTGTTGTATGAGAACTCCGCCATTGGTAGATGATTATCCCAATTTTTACCGTGGTGGATGGCACAGGCGCGGATGATATCCTCTAGCACTTGGTTTACTCATTCCGTTTGACCATCAGTCTGTGGGTGGTAAGCTGAGCTTCGAATAAACTTGGTACCCAAGGATGCGTGGATCTGCTCCCAAAATCGAGCAACAAACAAGGTTCCACGATCTGATATGATAGTGCGGGGTACTCCGTGTAGGCATAGGATTCTGGCAATATACAACTATGTATACTGTCCTGCCACATACTTGACATTGACTGGAATAAAGTGAGCCGACTTGGTGAGTCGGTCGACTATCACCCATACCGAGTCATGCTTGCGAGAGGTGAGAGGTAATACAACAATGAAATCCATGTTGATGTCCTCCCATTTCCAGGCCGGTATGCATAAGCGCTGTACTTGTCCGGCTCACTTTAGATGGTCAGCTTTCACTCATCGACACGTATCACATTCGGATACATACTTCGCTATTTCCCTTTTCATCCGAGTCCACCAAAATTTCTTCTTCAAGTCTTGGTACAATTTGTTACTCCCCGGATGAATTGAATATTTGGACAAATGATCTTCGTCCAAGATTTTCTTCCGAAGTTCCACATTGCAGGGTACTACGATGCGGTCTTTGAACCAAATGGTATCGTCGTCATTACATCGGAAACACTTCATTTCCCCCTTTTTCATTCGTTGACTTATATGTGATATGCCCTTGTCCTCCTTCCGAGCCTCCATAATTTCCTCCCTTATGGTAGGAATGAGGACTAGGTTGTAGAGCACCCCATACAGAACCAAGTAAAGTCTCAATTCTTCTTCCTCTATCAAGGTGATAGAAAGGTTATTGATATGGGACTTGCGACTTAGCGCATCTGGGACTACATTTGCCTTTCCGGGATGGTAGTGAATCTCAATCTCATAGTATTTGATTAATTCCAACCATCTTCGTTGTCGCATATTTAAGTCCTTCTGGGTGAAGATGTACTTCAAACTTTTGTGATCGGTCTAGAGATGTACTAGGTTGCCCTATATATATTGTCTCCACATCTTTAATGCTAGTACCACAGCAGCAAGCTCAAGATCATGAGTCGGATAATGCTGCTCATGGTTCCGAAGCTGCCGTGATCCATGAGCGATCACCCTTCTATCTTGCATTAATACGCAACCCAGACCAATTCCAGAGGCATCACAATAAACATCAAAGGATCTTGTTGTGTCCGGTTGGGCTAATACTGGTGCTGTTGTGAGGTGTTTTACTAATGCTTGAAAACCTTCCTCACATTCTTTTGTCCATGCATATTTCTTTCCCTTCTTCATAAGTTCTGTCATTGGTTTAGCTATCTTGGAAATTCTTGGGATGAACCTTCGGTAATATCCTGCTAAACCCAGGAAACTTAAAACTTCATGCACAGACTTAAGAGACTCCCATTTGTGTACTTGCTTAATCTTGCTTGGATGAATTGCAATCCCTTTGGCAGAGATGATGTGCCCTAGAAATGGCACTTGGTTGATCCAGAACTCACATTTGCTGAACTTAGCGTACAACTTGTGGTCCCGCAATCGCTGAAGCACGATGTGCAAATGTTGTGCATGTTCTTCTTTGGATTTTGAGTATACAAGGATGTCATCGATGAATACCACGGCAAAATTGTCCCAATCCGGCATGAATACCAAATTCATGAGATACATTAAATGGGCCGGTGCGTTGGTCAATCCGAAGGACAACAAGGTACTCATATAATCCATACCTCATCGAGAATGCTGTCTTAGGTATATCCTCTGGTCGAATCCTGATCTGATGATAACCAGAGCGAAGATCCATCTTCGAAAATACCCGAGCACCTACCAACTGATCGAACAGAATATCGATACAGGGTAGTGGATACTTGTTCTTCATAGTGACAGCATTGAGTGGATGATAGTCCACACATAGTCTCAATGTTTTATCCTTCTTTTCCGCGAACAATGCAGAACAGCCCCAAGGTGACGAACTTGGATGAATGAAACCCTTGTCCAAAAGTTTCTTCAGCTGCTCTTTCAGTTCTGCAAGTTCTTTAGGTGCCATCTTATACGGCTTTCTCGAAATTGGCACTGTTCCCGGTACAAGTTCAATCTTCAACTCGACATCTCTTTCTGGTGGCATACTAGGAAGATCTTCGGGAAAAACATTCGGATACTCACATACTACTGGAATATCTTTGAGTTTACAGGCTTAAGTGTTATCCACAGTTGGAGGCATGTGGATATTACTGATAACCAGAGCGAGAGTTTGGGGAGAGTGGAGCGGAAAATTTAGTTATACCCTCTGAGGAACAATGTCAATAATAGCACCATTGTATTGCAACCATGCCATCCCTAAGATGACATCTAACTTCTAATGCTCTAGTATAATGAGAGAGATAGGGTATATGTTCCCACCCAAATTAAGAGGTACCCTATGGACCATCTTATCTGCAACTACTATTCCTCCCGGAGAACAAATCATATAGGGGGTTTTTGTGGAACAGATAGGCAACTGGTATTGATTGACATAAGATTTGCTAATAAAATTGTGGGAGGCACCAGAGTCAAAAAGGATGACTACGGGATGACCAATGAGAGAGAACGTACCCGTTAGTACAGGTGCACCTTCCGGAACGTCCTCGATAGCGAGGTGGTGGACATTGCTCGTTCTGGTGGCGGGCTTCTAGGGCTGGTTGCGAGGCTGGCTTGCCCCCTAGTACGATGATTGTCCTCCACTCTGCGGGCAGTCCTTGGAAAAGTGTCTCGTACGTCCATGCGTATAACATGTGTACGGGTTCTGACCGGCACGAAATGGAGGACATAATCATGGTGCACGCGGTGGAGGTAGAGGTGCACGCGAAATCATCCCTTGTTTCTGTTGTGGGCAGAAGCCAACGTTGTTGAATGGGCGACCACAACACATCGGTGGTCGCGATGGCGGCTGCCATCTCTGGCCGGATTGTGATCGATACACCATGTGTACTTCTGAGGAGTACCCACTCCGCTGCCCTATGGAGCACTCCTTTTCTTCTTGTCAGAGAACAACTCCCTAGTAGCGTCCTCTTGTACGATCGCGGCATTGACCATGTTGTTGAAGCTGCCGGTATTGAACAAGGCAAGCTTGTCCTTCATCTTGGGGTTCAAACCCCGATAGAAGCATTCCCGCTTCCAATTTTCTGTATTCACTTGGTCCTGAGCATATTGGGCCAAGTGGTTGAATATCTTGGAGTACTCGTAAGAACTCCTTCCTTCTTGTTTCAGCTCCAAGAACTCTTGAAGATTCCTCCTCATAACACCGGGAGGTATGTGATAGGCGTGGAATGCCTCCCGGAATTCATCTTAGCTCGCGGCATAGCCGACTGGTCGTGCGGCAAGATAATTCGCCCACCACGCACCAGTGGACCCTTGTAGTTGTTGGGCCGCAAACAGGGTCTTCTGATGTTCGATTACTCGTAGCAAACCGAACTTCCCTTCAATGGAGCGGAACCAGTTGTCTACCTCCAGCGGTTCATCGGCCTCCACAAAGAACAGCGGGTGTGTTGACATAAAGTCTGAGCATGAACTCGGAGAAAGCTGTCGTGGAACCGCATCTGGTCGACCTCCTTGATGGGACGAATGTTGGACCAAAGTATGTAGTAACTCTGTTTGCTCGTCGCGCGAGCCAAGAACCGTGGCGAGAACCTCCGCTAGACTTCTTGGAAGTTCCAGAGGTGGTGGTGGAGGAACTCGTTGCTGCGGTGTTGCAGCTATCTCCTGGGTCAGAGATTCGTCCTCACGTCTACGACTAGATCCTCCAATTTCAAGTGTCGAGCGAGTACGCACCATTCTGCATCCAAATGACTTAAAATCAGCACATGTTTTTTCCTTTATCCATATAATTTTTCAGTAGCACGACTATTGACAAGGTAATAAGTGCATAACATTCACATATATTGATAAAGTATAACTTTATACAAGATATATTATCTCATGACCAAGTTTACAGTAGTAAACTCCAAAATGATGGACTCCCACTATGGAAATGCATCTCTACCATACTTGGTTCCCATGAGATGTCATGGACATCTTGTCATCTTAGACATACCCACTACTATCCTTAATTGATACAAACATGGCCACAAAAGAAAACAGGAGAAACTATTAAACTATATGTTGCCCTGTGACGGCAGAAGTGCTGCCACATCCCACTCCAATACGTCCTACTCGACGTACTCGAGTTCCTCGGGATCTTCTTCTTCCTCTTCATCATTCGAAGTTGGTGCCACACGAGCGGTTGTGGGAGCAAGAGTTGTTACCCCACCCACGATTGACGATGTCGCGGCAACTAAAGATTTCACATCAGCCTGCAGAAGAAACATCCTCAAGTCTTCCATTTCCTCCTGTGCAGTTTTGCAACTAGCCTTCCAATCCTGAGTTTCCCCTCTGGATTGATCCCTTTTTTGAGTCACCTCACTCAGCTGTTCATCCAACAGTTGCACCTCGAGTTGACTCGCTTCCAACACGCTTTCTGCGTGTTGTGTTTTCATGCGAGCCTCTGATCGAGCTTGAACAGCCCGGTGCCACTGCTTCTCCCTTAAGTTTAGACGGCGATTTAGGGGAGCAACCGTGGCTCTAAGTGAGTCATTGGCACCTTCAAAGTGATCCCCTCGAATCAAAGCCTGCTTCAGGTCACTCATCATTTTTCCGAGGCTAACATGCTGATCAAGGCTCTCCTGACACGCGGATGCCGCATATGATGCTAAAATCATCTTGGGTACTTCTTCAGTATGCCCATATGCTGCAACCATCCGACATTCCCACTCATCACCGGCTCTACCGTTGACCGGAAAGAGTGCAAAAGGAGTGTCAGTCATAGCATGTTAATGAAGTTTGCAAAACCTCATTATGGCAGCACTTGCGGCATAACACCATGTGTCTTCCAATTGAACCCCTTGCACTTGGATGGAGAAAGGAGCCCATCCAATATTCAATGGAGCAGCAGGCACATCGACATAAATGGTGCATCTCGTTACATTTCCGTCATTGATCTCCTTGCCCCAATAGTCCGGTATTTCACGATACCCGAACCGTTGAAGCATTGCGATCAACATATCCGGAAAACCTTTCAGAAGCGTACACTTCGTGAACACCCATCCGTTTTCTAAGTATACTATAGAATCAGCCATCTGCGAAAAAGATACTGGTACAGTGAGAAGGTTTCCATCTCCAATAGTTTAAAAAAATTTTAAAACTGGAGTTGTAATCACAGTCTGTTCCAGCTGACCTTCCTGTATAAATTCAAACGTCCGAACCAGATGTTGGGTAGAATACCAAAGTTGTAGTACACTTTCCAAAATTTCGAGATTGTACTCATACAGCTCCAGGTGAGCTAGGAAATAAAATCTATACAGGTTTCAATTTGACCAATATTTTCTGGATATTTTGACAGAACCTCTCCTGTATATGTGGTGATTTCCACAATTTATACAGGTATATCATGACAATATATTGAGGTAATGACAAAATAAACAATTGTATAACATAAAGTTAAAAATCCATAGGTAAAATATTTCGTCTAGGAAACATTTGTTACATAGGTATAGTGTGCTAATTCTAAACTATGTGCCAACTGTTCATGTTCTGATCTGCCAGAACCAAGTTTGCAACCATAGTAATTTAACACAGCTATACCAAGATTTAGGCCACGAGTACAACACGAAGTTGATAGAGGACTCGCTATGCTTTCCAGAAAGGTATATATATGACCATGTCACTATTCTGGATCAAAAGCTAAAGCTACCTAAACTTGACAGATGAACTGACTGTTGTTCAACAGCAGCCCTGCAGTTCACTGTTTTGAGCTCGAAATTTGAATTGTCTCCAATTTGAATAAAGAGGAAATTTAAATAAAAAAACTTTAGATATGCTTCTACCATTTTCAGATATATATAACAATAAGGCAGAAGATTTTTCTACAGTGAGTTATAGCAAAATTACCGAGACTGGTACAACGGTAGGGTTATCTGGAGCAGTTTAAGCATACCCCAAATTTCAACAGATTATCAAGCTTTTCTGCCTTGATGGTCAACAGATAAGTTGTACAGGTCTTTGAGAACTTTTAGTCCATATAGCCTACCCCTATGTTTATTCCTAACTAACCAACATTACAACCTGGCGAAGATGAGCAAACTTTAGCCAGAAATCAAGAATTTTGGTGCTAACCCAATGTCGAATCAAAACTTATTTTGCGGAGTCCAAACCTACCAACACCTGATAGTCAGACTTTCCAAAATATAATGCACCCATTTTTGTCATTGTTGGGGTGGTCAAGTATCAAAGTTGATACCGATGGTACTACGTGCCTCACCAAAGAAAATTCTAACCGGTATTTCCGGATACGTTTATAGGTGGTCCTAGTATCATTCACTCGCAAACGTGTGCTACACGGGTCGCTACCGTAGTCAATGCTGCAAAAGACAAACAATCCCCTTTCACACCATCACACATCAAGGGCGGCACGGGGAAACACAACAGGCAGTCACAATAATATATACAAAAGTGATTGCATACGACTCTGGTGTGAGTCGCCCTCGAGCGATGTCATGTCTCGAGGTACATGGTTGTAATACGTCTGTACAGCAAAGACTCCCATACGAACCGGCTTATACACGCTCGCGCATACGTGTTTTGCATGCTCCCATAGAATATGAATGATTCTATAGAGGCATACTATCGGGTTATACACCACCCGACGGGGGCTCCCACTAACTTTGAAGCACGCTGGAGTACCGCATGTCATAGGTTCTCAGAAACATAGAAAGCGTCAGAGACTCCTATTAACATTTCCGTGCCAAGCCATGGAAAGAATTCCATGCTACCTCTCGCATGTTGAGCTTATCGCAATTGATCCGCTTACGGTGGCGTACCTTACCTCTTACCTGACGTCGGAGCGTCGTTACAGAATTAATAACATATAAGTTAGTTCACCACCTTTATATCTTATACTAGTAATACTCCTTATAAGGGCATATAGCTAATTCCTCACTCAAATCCTAATTTTTGATAATATGCTCTTTTCAAGTACACCGTTCCCAATAATGCTCTGATACCATGTCTGTGGGGACCAGAATCCCGACCTCAAAGGATCTCATTGGGTGGTGTCATGCGATGCGACACCCAACAGTATACAAGAATAGAACGAGAACAAATTTACAATACCAAGTCTTTACTCAAAAGCACAGCGGAAGTTTTTAAAATACTAGCGGAAGGGCAAAGAACTATACATCATAGCTACACTCTCAGCACTAGCTATGCAAAAGCAAAGTCATCCATGCCCTGGATACTTCACACTAGCAACACACAATTCACGGCGGCGTGCATGGTTCCCACTCGGCTGTAAACCCTAGAGGGGGTGCAGCCTCGTCATCAAACCCGTCATCAGTCGTATCATCTGCAAAAACTCGTTAACTGCTAACGTGAGCATAGGGCACAACAAGACTAACGCGTCTCACTACACATATGCAAGGGTGAAATCTAAACATAGGTAAAGTAAGCATAAGGACTTGCCTACAAGTGGATCCTTACAGTCATATTTTAATTAGTACATGACATTCCTCAGGCACGGCACATCATAGGCTCCACAATCAAACAAGAAACGCTTTGCCGATGATATGACGTGCACAAAGCACATAATGCTATTACAGGTAAAGTATGGTGAAACTGTAAGCTTTTAATTGTACTAAGCCAAACAAGGTTGTCCATGCAATTTGTAAACCAATATATATCATATTCTCCTAATTTCTTTAATATTTACTACGTCACGGCGTAGTGAACAAGTGGTACTCTATTACCGCGAGGGACGGTTATTGCGATCGGGACATACCCGGAACAACACGACACATACGCAGTTTCGGAAATGGCAGCGAGTACTTACAGCAGTACCTATGTAACAATTCAGTACTAGTCATATATGGCCACCTTTCACTAAACACTCGAATGTCGAACCGGTCGATCCGTCATGAGCAGGAGGTCACTGCGTGGGGCGTACACTGACGTGCCCACTGGCTGATTTACACCTTGCTGCCCTCAACCCACGCCTATAAAATAGAACGGAATGCCTCGACAAACCAGTATCAAGCTACGTCAGTTTACTGGAGCCCATTCCTCCAGTATGTTGCCAGTACAATTCAAGCTTGTCCAGCAGGACCGCACACGAAATGGTCCTCAATCGACACAAGCAGCGCTACACACGTGAGACCACGTCTCACTGCATCCTATCCACTACTCGGTCTCAATTTCATATTCATAAACCATTTTCTTATTCCAAAATCTCCCGTGTGATAGAATTCCTATCTCGCGAGTAGATTCCAACTACTCGACTTCTACCAAATTCTGATGAGCATAAGCATAGCAGTGTCTACTTACGGGCCGTAGACCTATCCAAGACTCCATAGGATTTATTGGTCATGCAAGTTGCTGTTAAACACCATAAACATAATGCACAATCATCTGAAGACGTAAGGTGAATGAAAAACTGTAAAAACATTGTAAAGAACTTAAATGCAAACCGGGGCTTGCCTGAATGCGAGTCCGAGCCTATGTTAGTTTCTAGCATCTGGACCTCCAAAGATTCTGGCTTCTCCTCGATTTCAGCTACTGCACGACATCCATATACTAGGTATAAATCATTTTGTGAATAATTAATATTCTTAAGGTGGTGTGAGTATATTAGGATAAAATAAGATAATTATCTTAATTGGCTTTGGAATTTTTATGGTGGATACTAGAAACTATAGAGAAGACTCTTGCAAAAAACAGGAGATGATCAAGGAAGTTTGTTGTTCCTAAAAATTATGGTAAGCAATAATTACTCTGAATTTTGGTTGAAATTCTGGCGATGTATCATGGCTACCAGGGGTTGTATGATGTAGAGGGGGTCTCACTGGTTCTAGGAAAATTTGTTTCACAATTTATTTATGTAAATTGATTTTTCTAGTTTGGGTAAATTTCTGGAAATTGATTTTCCATTTTTCTCAATTTATAACTACATAGAGATTTGGAATTTGGATCAACCTAGTATTTTAAGTCTAAAGAGCTTGAAACTTTTACTGGAGATCAAAGGTATTAACAATAGTGTTCTAACCAAAATTGGAAATTTTTCCAATTAACCGAACTGTGGGAATAAATTCTTTAAGAATTTTTCTTATCTGAATTATGGTGAAATTTCTATGGCTTTTCATACAAATCCAAGTGAACCGCTGGACTGTATCCTTCATGCTGGTCCTAAGAAAATTTATTTGGGAATTTTTGGATAATTCTACTGGAAGTTATGGATTTTCTATGTTTGGATTGAATCTGGATTTATTTTTCTATTGGAAAATTCAAATAAAGGGGCTGGTCCCAGTTCATTTGAATCAAGCCAATCAGAATGGAGCCACACCAGGAGCCACAGGGTTAACTCATGCAGCCACACCGGATCCGTGTCCACAGCTGATCCCACGCGAGAGGGTGTTGATGACAGGTGGGACCTCCACCTTCGTCTACCTCTCGATGCGGCAGCGCTTCTCGCCGGAACCGCGGCGGTGCTTCACCGGACTTAGGTACGTCGACCTCCTCTCAGCCTCGCCATGACCGCTCAACCATAAAATCGACCACGCAAGCCGATGGTGGTGTCCAATCACGTCGGCGATGGCCGGAGACGGCGGCGCGACGGTGACGGCGGAGCTAGGGTTTCGTCCTTCGTCGGAAATGCTCGGAAATGGCTCAAAAGGCTCGGGAAAAGGTCGGGAAGGTTCTTGGGAGCATCAGGACGATGATTTGGTGTTTAGATTGGGGTGAAATCGTCGGCAAGGCTGAGTTTGACGGCGAAGTGCGGTTTTTCAACCGGCGGCCGCGAAAACTTGAATTCTAAGATGCTCGGTTGATAACTTTCGAGGTTTTTGGGCATGGAGCTTCCTTAGGACACATAGAAGCTATCTGCTAACCAGACTAAAGGATGATTGCAAGAATGAAATGAATTTAAGCATGAAGCTTTGCTGTTATCTTGAGAAATCATTCGGTTCTCAAACAAGAATTCAAGTTACACTTCAGGTCGTAAGCTTAGATTCTGTGAGCATGAACTAGATAGGATTGCGAACCTTTTTTCTTAAAGGACCGAGGCTGAAGATGGCCTAGAACTGGAGTTTGATGGCAAGACAGTGAAGGTTCTCGGCGGCTTCCTCGACAGCGATTAGGAAACTTCAAAATATGCCAAGCAAAAGCTATGTCATGATCAATGACCAAAGAGAATACGTAGAGGAGTTTGTGACAAACCTTTTATCTACTTACAGCTCGGGGAGAAACGACGTCAATTGTTGGCAAAAGCTCGATTGAACAGAGGCGGTGAAAATGGCGTGAACCGAGATAGAGCTCAACGGTGACGGCCAAGGGGGTATTTATAGGGGCCGAGGGGAGCGCGCCACGGTGCAAGCAAGCAGGCAGCTCGGTGGATGCATGCCGCATTGCGGTGTCGCGCTCTGCCGGCGTCGATCGGCGGGGCGAGATGGATACAAAGCCCCCCCCCCCCCCCCCCCCCCCCCCGTGGGTTTCACTCGAGTGCTTAGGCTGACAGTGGGCCCCACCTCCTCTTATCCACTTCCCTTCTCCGTAACTTCAATTCTGCTACCAAACTTGATCCAAAAAATCTAGTTTTTTGTGGGGAGGCTCAGATAAATATCTAGAATTTGATTCTGCAATATGATTTTGAATTGGAGCAAGTTTCAATTGAATTTCAAATTCAAATTTGAATTTGGATGAAATTCATTGACGTCACTGATTTAAATAGCAATTGAGTTCCAAAAATTATAAAACTATGAGGATAAGTCAAGCAAGTTATTCTGAACATGAGAGTGTGTTCAAATCCTGATGGTCAACCTAGTTGAACAGAATTCAAAATTTGAATTCAAAACATGGTTTGAATTTGCTAAGCGTCTCAATTAAAATAGTAAATGGAGTTCAAAATTTATGAAACTTTGCAGGAAGTCTATTTGCAATATTAGAAAACAATAGAATAATTTATGGTCTCTGAATTGAATAATTTTGACAGGACCAAATATACAATAGTATATATTTAATTTATATTAATTTGAATATCTATGTGGTACTGCATAGTAATTTGACCTAGCAATCTTTATTCAATTAATTCCAAACTTTGAAGAGAGGTCAAGAGAATTAATTTAAGTTTATTGGTGAAGTTCATTCCTCATGTTAATAAATTTAAGCATGAGTAGAAGAAGAGATTTGATGAGATCAGGTTTATAAGCATGTCTATAATTTGTCTCTATTAGGGTTAACAACCAACTTACAACCGAACCTCGTATGAAGGAAAATGTGGGATTTTACAGTAGGCAGTTCGGTATGCCCACAATGCATCGGTAAGTTTATGCTTCCAACCTGTTCCCATTTTCATGATGATCTTTTGCATAATGTTTTTGATCTGTTTATTGGATGTTTCTGCCTGACTGCATGTTTGTGGGTGGTAGTAGTAGCAATGTGGTGCTAAACTCCAAGCTCTCTTGGAAAGCACCGGAATGTCTTATCAATGAAATGAGACCCTCCAACGCTTATGACAATTCTGGGAGTGCCAAAGCGTGGGAAAATGATCATATGGAACATTTTCCAACCTTGATACTTCTTAACATCTACAGTTCATCCTAGCAACAAGTGCTAGACGTGCAGTTAGCACTAGGCTAACCTAAACCAAAGCAAGATGAGTTCCGCAAGCACACGGAAAGCATCACTGTAGCATTTCAACCAAGGTTATTCCCTAGGGTATCATATATATTTTATCCCAAAGGAAGGCAAGTGAAGAATGGCAAGATCATAGGGAGAGTAGGGTGTTCTAGGTAGTGATCCTAGTAGGATGGTTAAATGATATAGTGGGGGTAGTGTTACACACACCTAAGCAATCTACTCAAATGGGTAAGGATGTCCTAGTGAAGTACAAGTTACGAGATGGAGCTACTCCTACTGTGTCCTAATTACTCATATACATAGCCTATTAGTGTACACATGAATATGCTATCGACGAATACCGGGACTTAGATGTTTAACACATCGGGCACGGGTTTACCCCTGGCAAAACTAGTACAATTCACTACAGGAATTGTTGAATAAGATGTCAGCCACATAAATGTCAGTTAACTATAGTAGCTGACACTCATATTCTAAAGGTGTCGGTGAACCGACGCTCTTATCCGATGAAATTGTATGTGTCGGTGGTTTTGATCCGACAGATCTCCCGACACTACTAAAGTGTTAGAGGAGTTTGAAGTTCGGTGTGGGCGCGCGGAGATTCAAGAAGGTGAAGTGTAAATGACACAGTAGACACGAAGATTTACGTGGTTCGGGCCGCCTGAGCGTAATACCCTACTCCACGGGGTGTGTTGGTGTTGTATTGGATGTATCAGCTCAACGTCAGTTGAGTGTGTAAAGACAGCGTCTCTCCTGAGAGTCTCCTATGTATCGTCGGACTGTCCTTTTATAGTACAAGGGCAGGCCGTTACAAGTTAGCCTGGCCAGACATGTGGCCCTGGCGGTTACTGATATTGATACACATTCAACACATTTAATTGCCCTTAATGACCGAGTTATGGGCTTTGATAGCACCATTATTGGTAATTAAGGTCGTCCCATCGTGTGTCATTAATATGGTATTAATGACACTTCATCGGGTCTTGAAGTCCTTGATTCCCCTTTGAAGATCCGGAGCCGTTGTGGAATCTTCCAGAGGTTAGAGGTTGAAGATCCGACGGTTGGACACGTGGCAGCTCCGAAGCACACTGTGGGGAACAGATAGGTCCGGAGCTACCTAACATGTGTCAGTTCCGGAGCTTCCCTCGGTCTGGAGTTAGGTCCGGGGGTGCCATTTCGGTACATAGCCCAGAGCTTCCCCCTTGTTGGCGGTAGCTCCGGTTTGATAGTACACGTGGCGACCCTGGGACTAACCATGTTGGAGAAGCGGGTCCGGTTATGTCTAACATGTAAGCCTCCGAAGGTCTTCAAATCAACTAGATGACATTCCCTTGAGATCTTTGTAATCTCAAGGGGTGTACGGTTCCCAGGGTACCAACAGTGGCCCCTTGGGCCCACTTCTGGGGAAGACCCCTTGGGTGAAGTCATTCCGCCGGAGGTGGGTCCATCCTTCGACTTTCGAACTGAGTCTTCAAAGGTCTTCGGATGTGCAGTTGGCGATAGTTCGGAGTTAAATCCTCACCGCGTGGCGTATCCCGTGTGCGGCAAATGAGATCTTTGGCATGTGGATCTCACGCAATTGAAGGTCGCCGGTTTCCGATACAAAAATCGTATCGGTTCTGCACGCCTTGTCAGGCCGCCGCCTTCGGGCTTCCCGCCTCATGATGACAACCGTTCGCCTGGGTAAGAACCTCAACTTGATCGTCGGGGTGGTCCCGGGCTCTCTTGTCATCGGTTGGGTGGAATTTTTGAGTAGTATCTTCGACTTCCTTGCGGTTTCCATCCAAGCGTTGCGAGGGCTTACTTAAGAAGGAAAGCGCGCACCGTCTGGATTTCTTTACGCCTCTCATCTGATCTTGCGCTCAAACTCCCAACTTGTGCTCGCTTTTCCTCTCTTGCCTTGCTGTGCTGCGATGGAGTTGGGTCTCCGCGAGAGTCGTTTGAAGACCGACGGTGACCTGAAGAAGGTCCGGGCCCTCATGGGATGGTCCTCGGACTTCTTCAACCGCCTGGTCCACACCGGCGGAGAGCTCCCGTTTGAGAAGGAGCACGCCGGCGAAATGGTGTACTTCTCTTCGTACGCCATGGTGGGGTTGATCCCACCTTTTTCCTCCTTTTTCTTGATGCTGCTAGACTTTTATGGTCTGCAGTTGTACCACCTTGGCCCCCACTCCATTCTTCTTGTGTCTGTATTTGTCCACTTCTGTGAGATGTGGGTGGGCATCCCCCCTGCATTGAACTCTTCCGGACCTTCTTCACTGTCCATACCACCAGTAGGAGCAATGAGTACCTTGGCTTCTACTACTTCGTGAAGCGCAAGAAGTGCCCATTCAAGTACCTCCGGTCATTTCCCTCTGGGAAGTGGGATGATTGGAAGAAGGACTGGATAGTCATCCGGGTGGAGGAGCACGAGAAGCTGGAGCTGCTCGAAGGCCTCCCCAACATTGACACTACAGTCTGCTGTGAAGCTCCGGTGCTGGTGGATGCCTTCAACCCTGCTCTGACCAGGATCCGCCAGTGCGTGGAGGGAGGATTAACCCCTCAGGCAGTGTTTTGCAACTTCCTGGTCAACAGGTGGGTACCGCTGAAGAGGAGAGAAAAAACTCGCTTGGGCCCCTGTGATGGACGACGACCAGGTCGAGACCGGGCTGAAGTCCAACATGGTGGGGACAACCTTGGAGTTTCATCTCAAGAAGTTCCAGCACGGCATCAACGTTGCGGGACATGACTTGACTCCGCCATCAGCCTTTCTCCCTCTGAACGTGGAAGTAGAGTTCAGCAGGGAGCTCCGACGGAAGATGCCTGTGCTTGACGACCTAGGTGTCATCGAGAGAAGATCGACCTCCAGGGTGGTGATCCCTGGGGCTTCCGAAGGGTGCTCCGACCCTGCCCTGAAGCCAAGGATCGAAATCGTCGGCAAGGGCAAGGAGCCGGCGGACGAACCTTTGAGCCGGAAGAGGAAACTGCAGCATGCCGACGGGAGGTCCGTCAGGCCTGCAACCTCTGCATCAGCTCCTTCTCCCTGGAGGGGGAGGTCTTCTACAACCGCGACGACTGTACCCGCAGCGGCGTCCTCCCGGGGTGCTAGCTCCGGGCATGCGACTCCAGCACCGGGGCCAGTTGAGGCCTCTAGGTCCGGAGGTTCTTCCCGATCGAGGGGGGCCTCGACTAGGGAAATGCCCGTGGCTGCAACGAGTTCCGGGGGCCCTTTCGGAGCTTCCACGCCGGCGGCGGCTATGGTCAGCCCAGAACGCCCGAGAAAGAGGTTCCGCGCAAGCTGGTGCGGAAGCCTCGCAAGGTAATTTTTTAATCTTTACCTCAAATAGTTGTTTTTTTGTAGTAACTATTTTTAAGTTTCTTCATCCATCATCTGCAGCGTTCCCAAGAAGAGGAGTGAGGCTCCACCCTCAGCCACAGCAGCTGAAGCTGTGAGGGCGGAAGCTTCTGCTCCTGTTCCGGTGCCACCTCAAGTGGTGGCTGAAGCTGCGATAGCTCCGGTGCCAGCTGTCATGGTCATGGACCTCGACTCATCACCAGAGACTCCCGTTGTAGTGCCGGACCGCGAGAGAGAAGATGCGCCAGCGCTACCTGCCCTGGAGGTTGAAGCTTCGGGTCCTGGTGTAGAGATGATGGAAACTCCGGCTGTTGAGCCGGAGGAAGCAGTAATTCCGGCCCTAGACCTGGAAATTATCGAAGATCCGGTGATTGAGCTGGAGGTAATTGAAGTCCCAGCGTGCGCACCGGATGTTGAGGATGTCCCGGCGGTTGGGCCGACTACCTCTGAAGCACCGGCCGCAGAGCTGGTCGTTGTTGGAGCTCCGGCCGTAGGGCCGGTTGATCTTGAGGACCATCCGGCTCCCAAGCCGCTTGTTGCAGAGGCATCGGCGCTCGAGCCCCCAGTAGAGGAGGTGCCCAGGCCGGAGCCAGAAGCAGCCCCTGCTCCGGGAATGATGACGCCAGAGGTTCCCGCGGCTGAGCCGGGGTGCTCAGAAGAGGTTGCTGGCCCCCTTTCCTAGGGGGCAAATGAAGACCTGGCGGCGGGGCCTTTGGAACCACTTCCGGAGGTCGTAACTTCATTAGCGGGACCTTCCTCGATGGCGACTGAGGCCATCCTGGAGGACAACCCTAGTGCCATAGAGGCTCAGGGGACCACTCTTGTGGAGTGGGACCCAATTTTTGTAACTGAAAACCCGTTGGAACCAGCGGAGGAGACCCCAGCACGTCTGGAACCAATCCCGTTGTCATTGTCTATTGACAACGCCTGCTCAAGTCTGCGTCAAGTTCAGTTGGCATTGTTCCACGACAACAAGGCTCTTGAAGAGGAGCACCAAACCCTTAGGCGGTGGCGTAACCGGCTCTACTTCGAGACCAAGTTGTCGCAGTCGAGGCTAGCAGACGACAAAGAATGGATTAAGCGGGAGAAGGTCTGCCTGGAATACGGGGCAAATTATTAGATGACAGGGAGAGCATGACTCGCGCCCTCGATGCTCAATCCCGGGCCATTTATGAGCAGGCCAAAGCAGCTAATAGTGCGGCTGATGAACGCCAAGAAAGGTTGGAAGCCATTAACACTACTCTCATCAAGCGCCGGGAGGCACTTGAGGAGAGGGAGAAGAGGCTTGAAGATGAAGAGCAGAAACTCCTTGAGCTGCGGGATGACGTTCTGAAGAATGAGGAGGAGCTCACCGAAAAGGTGGCTCTGGCTGACAAGGGCCTCAAGGAGCGTGCCAAGAAATTGGAAGAGCGCTGCACTGAGGAGGAGGAGAAGGCCTGGGTGCGAGGGCAGGGACTCTACGAGCAATATTGTGCCATCGCTGCTAGGGAGAAGAAAGTAAGGGGCAGGGAGAAGGACCTAGTTGATCGCCGGAACAAGATTTATCTCCGAGAGGAGGAGCTCGGAAAACTTGAGAAGCAGGTTGCTGAAAAGATTCAGCAAAATGCCAAAGAGGACGAGCGCGTCGCTCGCGAGAATTCTGAACTAGCGGCGGCCAGAAGATCCTTGGAAGAATTGAAGGGCTTGAGGACTGCAGACTCCGTACAAGTTTGGGAGTTCCTGGGCAAGGTCAATGACGCGCTGACACCGATGGGCTTCAGTCCCATGCGTCCGGATGATCCAGAGCCGGAGCCGGACCTGACGTTGCAGGCCTTGAGCTCGGCGGGTAGCAAACTCTCCAAGGTGGGCGACGTCATCGCGGACCAATTGGAGGTTGAGGGGCAATCCCTGGCGAAGAACGTCGCAGAGTATGTGCTGACGTGCTACACCAGCCGGAATCCCCAATTCCCTCTGGACCCGGTGCTTGAAGGTCCCGTCGAAGGAGAAGGTGAAGCCGCCTGAGCCAACGTGTCGGAGGTTGCTCAGAAGGTCGCCCAGTTCTTCCATAGGGTCTAGGACCATCTCCGTAGCTCCCACTTGTATTCTCTCTTTTTCTTCCTCAATTTTGTAATCCCTTGTCTCCAGATGAATGAAATCCCAAAATTTTTGTGAACTTTACTTTTTGTCTTCAACACTTTTGTCTTCACTTGGCCCCCTGGTAGATGTACACAATTTGATTGTGAACATGTACCAAGAGGATATTGTGTTTTGTTGCAGACTCATATGCTTCGAACTTGTAGAGTGTAGGTCCGAAGTCTTCGATAGTGAAGGCCCCCTGAGGTTGCTGGAGCTTAGAAGCTCCGGCATTGTCTATCGTCGGAGCTTAGTAGCTCCGGCAATAGTCCCTATCAACGTGTAGAGCATCGATAGTTAGTCCTCCGGGGTGTCGGAGCTTAGTAGTTCCGGCAGTGACCTTTACCAACGTGTAGTTTCTTGGTAGCAGACTCCGCTTGCGGGGTCTTCTCACCATCTTTTATTTAGCGTCGACGGCTGGCCCCCCTAGCTTTACCGGAGCTTGGTTGCTTCGGTGATGCTCGTTTTCAATGCATAACATCGATTACAAGCCATCTAGGGGAGTTGGAGCTTTGTTAGCTCTGGCTTTTCTCCATCAACGTGGATTTTTTATTTTTCCTGCACATTGAAGCCAAGAAAAATAGTAAAATTCATTTCTTGCCTATAACTTCATCGCGGCTTACGATTCTCAAGAAAATTTTACGTCAAACGCGATTCTGAATACAACCGAATGCGTTGTCTTTTCTTCTAGATCCAATTGTACTTGGACCCACCTTACTTCGGCCTGCCGGGGTGTAGGTAGAGTCACGTACTTAAGGTGCTTGACCAGGCTAAGTCAATAGCACACTCCGGCCCTATATTGGCCTTGCGACATACAGGCGAGTGGGCCATGAACAATGTTTGAATCCAAAAGAATTGACAATACAGCTCGCATTGTACATGAACTGGTCGAACTAAAATTTCTTAAGAATTGCACAACTTTGATATAGACAAGAAAGAGAAAAATAAAAAATGTTGAGCCTATACAAAATAAATGCACGTGGAGTCTGTTTCACATGACGATGTCTTTCATTATAGGTCCGGGGTACAGGGGAAACGAGTACACTCTTAGGGTACGAAACCAGGCTAAGCGTGTTTAATTTCTCGTTTGACCCAGGGTAGCTAGCCACACTTTTAGTCCTGAGACTGTGACAAGTGTTGCATGAACTTTGCGGACCTTCCGGGAAAGGTCCGGCTGTTCTCCCGGAGGAACTACCCGACTCTGTACAATGACTCTATAACATACACCTCAAGTTACTACAGACTCACCTCTGTGATATTAAGTGTAGAACTTACGGAGGTGCTCAATGTTCCAAGGATTTGGGAGAGGTGTCCCATCCTCGGTAGCCAAGCGAATTCTTCCGGGACGGTATACTTTAATCACTCGGAAGGGTCCCTCCCAACTGGGGGAGAGCTTGTTTAACCCTTCTCTGGATTGTATTCTCCATAGCACCAGATCGCCTTCCTCGAGCTGTCGGTTGTGTACATGCCGCTGATGATAGTGCTGAAGGGCTTGGCGGTATCGGGCATTCCGAACAGCTGCTTAGCACCTTCCCTCCTCAAGGAGGTCTAGGTCTTCACGCCAGAGCTGGTCCTGCGTGGTTTCATCGAAGGTCCGGACCCGGAGTGACCCCAAGGTGATTTCCGGAGGAAGGATTGCTTCAGCTCCATACACCAGGAAGAAGGGTGTCTCTCCAGTTGACCAGTTTGGAGTTATCCTGTTGGCCCATAAAGTGGGCGGAAGCTCTTCAATCCAGTTGGCTCCATGTTTTTCAAGCGCTCATAGGTGCGCGTTTTGAGTCCTTTAAGGATTTCAGCATTTGCTCTCTCGGCTTGGCCATTGCTTACCGGGTGAGCTACGGAGGCGTAGCAAACTTGAATGCCGAGGTCTTCACAATATCCTTGAAATGCAAAGCTTGTGAACTGGGTCCCATTATCAGTGATGATTTTGTTCGGGACTCAAAATCTGCATACAATGGACTGCAAAAAGTTGATAGCAGATTGCTTGTTGATTGTCACAACTTGAGTTGCTTCCGGCCACTTGGTGAACTTGTAAATGGCAACATACAGGAACTTGTAACCTCCGGCGGCTCTTGGGAAAGGTCCCAAGATGTCCATCCCCCACACAGCGAAGGGCCATGTAGGAGGTATCATTTGTAGGGGCTGAGACGGCGTGTGAATTTGCTTTGTATGAAATTGACATGCTCCGCATTTCTTCACCAGCTCAATTGCATCCTGGAGTGCTGTAGGCCAGTAGAAGCCATGCCGAAAGGCTTTACCAACCAGCGTGCGGGAAGACGCGTGGTTCCCACACTCGCCTCCATGGATTTCTGCGAGGAGCTCGCAGCCTTCTTCCCTTGTGATGCACCGCATTAGGATGCCATTGGCACCGCGCTGGTAGAGATCCCCTTCTACCAACGTGTATCTTTTAGCCAATCTAACTACCCGGTCAGCGGATACATCATCGTCAGGAAGGATGTTGTCTTTCAAGTAGTTCCGGATCTACGAGATCCATGCATCAGAACTAACTTGAGCATTTGAGTCTTGCGTGCTGGGTTGCTCGGAGCTTCCGGCAGCACCTACGACCCTTGATGGCTGCCATGGTAACAGGGCCATCGGGACCGTCAGCTACGGGATGCTGATCTCGCCCCCTTCGCTCAGTTCGGCAGGCTAAGCTGTGGGTTTTGACAACCTCCGGACAAAAGTTCCGTCAGGAGCCGGAGCTCCAGTTGACGCTTTCGTCGAGGGTTCGTCGGCTTTAGCGTTGTGGGCACGCTGGACATGGTGGAGATCTATGACTTCGAAGTCCTTCTGAAGCCTCTGGACTTCAAGGAGGTAAGCAGCTAGCTGCAGATTGTTGCAGGAGCATTCACCCTTCACTTGCTTAATGATGAGCTGTGAATCTCCCTTGACCAGCAGTTGCTTGACACTGTATGACAGTGCCACCCTTAGACCGTAAATTAGTGCTTCATATTCCGCCATGTTGATGGTCGCCTTGAAGTCAAGGTGTACCATGTATTTTACCTTCTCTCCGGTTGGTGCGAGGAGAAGGATTCCAGCTCTGGCCCCCTGCTTTTGCATTGAGCTGTCAAAGTAGAGGGTCCAGTGAGGCTCGGTGAAGACCGGAGCCTTATGTTCTGGCTTCTGCTCGCTGGAGCCCCCAGGGTTTGATGGAGAGGGAGTCCATTCCGCCACGAAGTCCGCCAATGCTTGACTCTTGATTGCTTGCCTTGAAATGAATTCGAGATCGAATTCGGCTAATTCGGCTGTCCACTTTGCAATATTCCCAGTTGAGTTGGGATTATGCAAGATTGCTCGAAGTGGGTAAGAAGTCACCACTGAGATCTTGTGAGCTTGGAAATACTGGCGAAGCTTCCTGGAGGCAATAAGAACTACATAGAGCAGCTTATGCACCTCTAGGTATCGAGTCTTGGCGTCATGAAGTACTTCACTAATGAAGTACACTGGGTGTTGGATGGTCCGGATCCTCCCGGAGGGGCCCGGAGCTTCATCTTCATTGATCCAGATCCTCCCGGAGGGGTCTAGATTTTCTTCGGGGACTTTCGGGTCCTTGCTGGAGGAACCCGGAGCTTCTTCAAAAGCGACCTGGACCCTCCCGGAGGGGTCTGGGTCTTCTGAAGTAACTTCTTGTGGATTCAAGTCTGGGAGCTGGGACCCAGACTCGCTTTCAGGATCCTCCAGACCCTCCCAAAGGGGTCTGGATTCCTGAGTATGGGGTAGTTCTGGTCTCTCCGCAACGAGGACCATACTGATGACTTTGTCAGTTGCTGAAATGTAAAGCAACAAAGGCTCACCAGGGATCGGAGCTACCAGAGTTGGTAGGGTGATGAGGAACTATTTTAGCTCCTGGAACGCCTTTTCTACTTCTTCAGACCATTGGAATGGTCCGGACTTCCTCAATAACTTGAAGAAGGGGAGTGCCCGTTCTGCCAGTCTTGAAATGAATTGGTTGAGGGCTGCTAGACATCCAGTTAGCTTTTGGACATCTTTGATGCGGGCTGGTGGCCGCATGTCTTCAATGGCTTTGATCTTCGCCGGATTAGCTTCTATGCCCCGGTGACTTACCAGGAAACCAAAAAGTTTTTCGGAGCTAACCCCGAAGACACACTTGTTTGGGTTTATCTTTGTGCAGGTGACCCGCATCTTATCGAAGTCAGCCTGCAAGGTGTCAAGGAGTGAATCCTTGTTTTTGACCTTGACCACGATGTCATCGACGTACACTTCCACTATGTCTCTAATGAGTTCTTCAAAGGTTTTGTACATAGCTCGTACAAAGCTTGAAGCTGCATTCTTTAGACCAAATGGCATGGCTGTATAACAGTACAATCCATCTACTATGATGAAAGAGGTATGCTCTTCATCTCCCCTAGACATTCTGATTTGATGATACCCAGAATATGCGTCTAGGAAACACAGTAATTCACACCCGGAGGTGGAATCCACTATCTGATCTATTCTAGGTAATGGGAATGGATCTTTTGGACATGCCTTATTTAGTGTTGTGTAGTCGATACACATCCAAAGCTTCCCGTCAGCCTTGGGCACAACGACTGGGTTTGCCAGCCATTTTGGATGGAAGACTTCTCGAATGAATCCAGCTTCGAGCAACTTCTTCACTTCTTGTCGAATGAAGTTCTGTCGCACTACGGATTGCTTCTAAGGCTTCTGATGCACAGGCCGGGCGTCGGGGTAGATCTTCAGATTGTGCTCAATCACTTCCCTGGGGATCCCAGGCATTTGTGACGGTTGCCAGGAAAACACATCTACATTAGCCCGGAGGAAAGCGATGAGCGCGAGTTCCTATTTGTCGTTCAATCCCCCCAATATACGGGTGGTCTAAGCGGCATCGGAACCGATTTGGACGACTTTGACGGGAATGTCGGTGTCGCTGCTTGGCTACACATGAGGTGCAGAAGTCAAGCCTCGCTGACGAATGCTCGGGGGTTTTGGAGCTTGCTCCTACCTGGAGTCCTCCTCTTGCGCCGTAGTAAGCGCATGGAGTTCTTCCAGAGTGGTTACTCCTGCAGTACGATCTCTGCGGATTCCGAGAACGCCTACTGGTGTTGGCATATTTAACACCAGGTAACCATAATGAGCAGCTGCCATGAATTTGTACAAGGCAGGCCTACCCAAGATGGCATTGAAGGGTAAGTTGATCTGAGCAACGTCAAAGACCAACTTCTCGGTGTGATACTTCTCCCGGGTCCTGAAGGTGACGGGGAGGGTAATAGCTCCGAGTGGGGTAATGACTCCCGGACCTACTCCGGAGAAAGGTCGGGAGGGGTGGAGATCCGAAGGTCGGAGCTGAATCTTGGTAAAAGCTTCGAACCTTATGAGGTTGAGCCCCTAACCTCCGTCTACCATGACATGCTGGAGCTGGATGTTATTGATGGTAGGAGATACCATCAAAGGTAGCTGACCTGCTCCAACCATGCTTCAAGGGCAGTCTGAAGCATCAAAAGTGATGGCTGTGTCCATCCACTTCCGATGAGGCTCCGCCCTGGCTGTAGGAGCTACAGCAGCCATGTCCCGACGCATAGTCTTGATGATGTGGCGGGAGGTGATGTCCCATGATCCACCAAAAATGGTGTTCATGGTCTTCCGACGCTCGTTGTAAGAGACGTTGGAATCATCGTCGACAGAGGTGTAGACGGCCATCAGGACCTTTTTGGGATCCTGAAAACCTAACTCCTCTTCACCCGGAGCTTCGTCAACTTTTTGTTTTCCTTCCCTCTGTCAGAAAGGAGCTTCTTCTCGGCGCTTGTTGTAGCGCTCGACAAGGTTTTGGACCTCCCAGCAGTCTTCCAAACTGTGGCTGTCCGTTTTGTGAATTGGACACCACACCTTGGGTTTGCCACCGTTTTCGGAAGACGGTCGAGGTCGCTTCTCGGGGCGTGGCCCCCGGCCACCCGGAGCTGCAGCAGCTGCAGCATTGGATGCACCGGCCGACGGCTTCTTCTTGCCGTTGGTCTTTTTCTTCTTCTTGCCACTCCCGGAGGTAGTGGCTTCTCATTTGGAGGATTTCTTGTGATCCTCCGGAGTTTGTTTGGAGTGCATTTCACGGCCCTCCGCAGCTCTGGCACATTTGTCAGCCAAGCTGAAGAGTTCCGTGACACTGGTGATCTCCTTGATCGCCAGTTTCTCCAACATCTTCTTATCCCGTACACCCTGTCTGAATGCCACAATGACAGAAGCGCTAGAGATAGAAGGGATAGTGTTTCGTACCTGAGAGAACCTCTGGATGAATGATCGCAGGGATTCTCCTCCTTTTTGCACAACTTTAAAAAGGTCCAGTTCGGTGCCTGGTCGGGTGTAAGAACTCCCAATGTTGGCGGTGAACTGCCGGCACAACTCCTCCCAACTGCTGATGGAGTTGGGTGGAAGGCTCATAAACCAGGACCTGGCGGTCCCAGTTAAAGCCACTGGGAAATAATTGGCCATTACGGCCTCATTTCCTCCAGCTGCAAAGATAGCAGTGGAGTAAATCTGAAGAAATTCGACAGGATTAACGGTCTCGTCGAACTTCTACGGCAGGTGAGTCCGGAACTTTTGTGGCCACCTGACCATACGCAGATGCATGGCCAGGGCTGAACAGCCTCCTCCTACTCCATCAGGAGTAGGAATGTCTTGAGCTTCTCGTCTTTCACGAGCACGCTCAATATGGACTCGGTCGTCTTGTTGGGGATATCGGCGATCAGGCTCCGCCCGGAGGTCATGGGTTGAAAGCCTTGATACCGTGTGAGTGCGTCGTGTCCTGGCGGGCAACAACGTCACCTGCTGTGATGCAGCACATCTCCTGTTGTTGGAAACGTGCAGACCAAGTCTGCCAGACAAGGTCCATCGCTGCGACGGGGCCCGTCCTGAAGGAGAAGGACCCTTGTTGCTGATGTTGTCGGCTGTTGCTGCAACAAAATATTCCACATCGGCCCTCCACTGCTGCAGTGCATCCCGGGATGCATCCGGAGGTGGTGGGAGCTGAAGAAGAGCACGTGCTGCAAGAAGCTCGTGTTCCGGGTTGTCAAGATTCACCGACGCAGTGATTGACGCCAGTGAACTATCGCGTTGTCCAGCTTGATTTGTTTGTGGAGGCGGCAGTGTTGGAAGTGTGACTCCTGCTGGAATCGTGGTTCCTGCTTGTGGCTAAATATTGGAGGGATTACCCCCAACAGATTGAACAGCGGGATGACCATTGGATGATCCAGCGGCTGAGTTCACCATTCTTGAAATCTCGGGACCCCCCTACCTGGCGCGCCAACTGTCGGTGGTTTTGATCCGGCAGATCTCCCGACACTACTAAAGTGTTAGAGGAGTTTGAAGTTCAGTGTGGGCGCGCGGAGATTCAAGAAGGTGAAGTGTAAATGACACAGTAGACACGAAGATTTACGTGGTTCGGGCCGCCTGAGCGTAATACCCTACTCCACGTGGTGTGTTGGCGTTGTATTGGATGTATCAGCTCAACGTCAGTTGAGTGTGTAAAGACAGCGTGTCTCCGGAGAGTCTCCTATGTATCGTCGGACTGTCCTTTTATAGTACAAGGGCAGGCCGTTACAAGTTATCCTGGCCCGAGATGTGGCCCCGGCGGTTACTGATATTGATACACATTCAACACGTTTAATTGCCCTTAATGACCGAGTTATGGGCTTTGACAGCATTGTTACTGGTAATTAAGGTTGTCCGATCGTGTGTCATTAATATGGTATGACACTTGATCGGGTCTTGAAGTCCTTGATTCCCCTTTGAAGATCCGGAGCCGTTGTGGAATCTTCCGGAGGTTAGAGGCTGAAGATCCGACGGTTGGACATGTGGCAGCTCTGGAGCACACTGTGGGGAGCAGATAGGTCCGGAGCTACCTGACACGTGTCAGCTCTAGAGCTTCCCTCGGTCTGGGGTTAGTTCCGGGGGTGACATTTCGGTACATAGCCCGGCGCTTCCCCCTTGTGGGCGGTAGCTCCGGTTTGATAGTACACGTGGCGACCCTGGGACTAACCATGTTGGAGAAGCGGTTCCGGTTATGTCTGACATGTGGGCCTCCGAAGGTCTTCAAATCAAGTAGATTACGTTCCCTTGAGATCTTTGTAATCTCAAGGAGTGTACGGTTCCCAGGGTACCGACATTATGGACACATTTAACTTTTATATGCGTCGGGGCCGACACCCATATTTGTTATGGGCGCCGGTTTCACTGCCCGACATTTTTATTGATGTAAAGACGTCGGCCTTGGTACCGACAAATTTACTACTTTAAAGGCGTCGGTCAGGCTGGCAGCGGACGCTTTTAACCAGTGGTATTCTTTTTTTTAAACACGCTCTTCCCTATCGTTCAGGTGTCACTGACTCTGTTTTATTTTTTTTTGTTGTAGTTTACACATCGGGAGCTAGGACAAAGAATTGACAAACTTGAATTTCTCAATATCAAAATACACAGTACAAGCACAATCGATATACAAATATACATGAGCTCAAAGATACAAGAGCTCCAGATGAACACAATAATACATGAGTTTCAGATCTGAAAAAAAAATTGAACACAAAGCCTCGAAGCACCCGGAGTGGATACTGGATCGAATACTCGGAGCGGAGTCCCGGGGCCGTGCGAGGCACTAGAGTGGAGCCGGATTTGGATGTGTCGGAGTCAAGGCATCTGCACGGCGAGGATGTAGAGCAGCCTCCCATCGCCGACGTGGAAGACAGGTGGCGACCTGGTGGGCACGCTGCACGTGCGGCCTCGGGCACCTCGATAACGGCGGCGCAGTCGGTGGCGGCGCCTAGGAAGACACACCCATTGCGGCTGGGCAGCTTGCGGCACACGCAGATCTGGTGGCACGGCGAGCCCGTGGGAGGCGTAGACGATGGGGTGGCCCGCGAGCGCCAGGAGTTGGACGGAGTAGAGGTCAGCGGCCGTGGGCGCGTCGGGAGCTGGACGGAGTGGAGGCTGGCGGTCGTGGGCGAGTTGGCGTGGTGTTAGGAGGTTGTGGTCGCTCCGGGAGCAGGACGGAGTGGAGGCCGGCGGCAGTGGGCACGCTGGCGTGGAGGTCGGCGGTCGTGGAAGTGCCTCCGTGGAGCCGGATCTAGTTGCATCGGAGTGGAAGTGGGCGGGGCGGCGGATGGGTGTGGGAATGGAAGGAGAAGTTAGGGTTGAGGGGATATAGAATGTGAGCTGGGTGAGGGCGACGGGAAATAAAAAAATTGCAAGGCGGTAGCGGGCTAATCATAGGCGTCGGTATCGTGTTAGCCGACGTTTTTAAATTTATAAGCATTGCTTAAACCGACACATTTAATATGTGCATCAGTTCTCTAAATCTAACCGACACATTTAACTTATATGCGTCGGTTGTTCTAAACAGACACCTTTAGTCGTTTTAAATGCGTCGGGGCCAACACATTTATGTTAACCGACATCTTATCTAACGTTTCTAGTAGTGATTTTTGCAAACAACCTATGGCGTAGTCGAACGTGAGGGAGTACAAAGGATAGACAAGGTTGTCACCATGTGACACCTGTTTCCAAAAATGAACCAAGTAAACACATATGTGTGCCTAGGATGTTCAACACACATACATGAGTGCACCACAAATGATATACATAAAATTACCACATCACAAACTAGTAATTAAGTACTTTTATTACAATATTAAAATAATCCTCAAATTACAGCTCTAATGATAATTATTAATAAAGCAAGTTGACAACAACACACAACCTAGTACTCCGCATTATCCTCAGGGTACTCCCAAACATCGCTTAAAACTGTTGGTGGGGGAATTGTAAGGGTGAGCACATTTCGTACTCACCAAGTGTGGGAACATAATGTCATGTAGTTTAAACGAGGAACGACAATAAATAATGGCTATTTGCTGAAAAGTACAATTAAAACATATGAAAAGCATCCTACATTGTCTATGTGAATTAATCCCATCATATCCTAAATAATTACCACTCATGAGTCCAACATCATCATTTTCCATCATATTACATCCATCAATAATTATCCATCCAAATACCAATTTCTTACCATCATCATTAACCATGTCCATTTATCACCATTTAATCCATAACCATAACCAATCCATCCCAATTCCCAATTTGCACTCTAATTATGGAAGTTGTCCAGGTGCTCATAGCCGAGAGCATGATTATCATGATAATTTTTAAACACTCTGCAGAGGTTGTACCATTTTACCCACAAGTTCATGATTTTGTCACCCATCGGTGACTAAAGAAACCCCCCTTATGCCAATTACACTTCCTTAGGTGTATGGCCAAGAGATAACAAAATAGCCTTTACAAAGGGACTACTAGCATATTCAGACCCACTGAGGTTTCATCGGTGGTGGTTCCTCCAACTGAGCAATCCAACCAAGGGCCCCCTCTTGTGACATTCGGATCCTAGGGCAGTCCCACCACTATTGCAAACCCGACCGACTCCCACTCCCCGCTCCCCCAAATGATCCAAACAATGCTGGCAATACACCTAATGAATCGGCTAAGCAACACCCATACTTGGCCCTGTGGTGGCACTGTTGTCCTGTCTTATTCTCCCATGAACTGGTCATTAGATCTAAAGCAAGCAAGACCACCATAACATCCAAACTAATCCACAAACCATGCTTGCTTAGGTCTCCCAAGTCCCATGTTACCAATTAACCATATTCATCAATTCACATCTTCCATAAGTGAATTATTTCATAGTGAAGCCATTAGGTTGGTTTTCCCATCCTAATTAATTAGAGTGAAGCAAAAAGGTAAAATTCTCTTCCCGACTCTCTACAATATAATCCAAGCGAAAAGGATGGTCAAACAATTCTAGTAAACCCCTACAAATGGGTTTCCCATCAAGTAAACACAAGCATGCAATTTTTCAAAAAAAAACATTTAAAAATAGGATCAAAATGATCAAGAACACTTTCCTTGCACTAGAGATTTGTTAGGATCAAATGCTTTGAAATTCTGGGGTTGGAGGTCCTCGACAGCACCCCTTAGAGCGACATCTCCTATTCTGTGCAAGAAACATACAAAACAAACATTATAATCAATAAATGCTCGTATATTACTCAATATGTCATGACATGTATAAATAATGTAACTATGTGGTAACGCATGTTATTAGGTTGGTATTATAGCCTACTAACTTTTACCAATTAACTATTACATGTTAGAACAAGTTCCAAGTCATTTCAAAGGATATTAAAGAAGTTTCAGGAATTTTTAGAACAGGAAGACTAGACTAGTCCGCATTAGGGTCGGACATGTCTGTGCTGGAACAGAGAGGAAATCGGACTAGTCCGCACTGGAATGGGACAAGTCCGTTAAGGTTAGGGTTTTGGTGAATTTTCAACTAGAGCATAGTTTGATTAATCATGAAACCATATTTTACATAGAAAAGATAGATTTAAGGCATTTACCGTGACTCCTAGGTTTTAAGGGTTGAGGATTCGACAAAACTCGAGATCTTGACGTCTAGATCCAATGAAGATGAGGAACTTAATGGAGGGGAACGTTGACGATGAAGTGCTGATGAAGATCGCAGCAGCGACGACATCTTGGCCCTCCTTCTTCTCCCTGCAGTGGAGGCTCCTTGATGGCGGCTCTCATGAACTAGGGTTAGGTGTTCCCTTCAATTGTGGCAAAGAGATGAAAGGGTGGGTGTTTATATAGGGTGGAGATGGTAGGGTTTGGGTGGAATTCGAGTCTAAGGCGGTGGGGGCCTTGGTGGGGTCCCACATGGGCTCCACAAGGGTTAGGCATGCTGTTCTTGGGCCCAATTAAGGTAATTACCCAAAAGCCCGTCGAGGAGGAAAAATAGACTTGGAGTCGGGCACACCAGACTTGTCCATATGGAGGCCGCACAAGTCCGATATGGGACAAAAAGTTGAACGGACAAATCTTGTGGAGGTCCGAACAAGTCCGAAATGGTCCAGAGACCAAGACGGACAAGTCCAGTATGAGGCTAGATGTAAAAGCCCTAATTTCCAAATCGCAAACTTCAGCTAGGAGGAACTGAAACAAGAAGAAGAAAAAAATTCAAATAATAAAGGCAGAAATCAAATCAATTCAAATGATAAAAGAGGGAATTCAAAAATGCAAAGACTGCTACTGCACAAACCATGTCCAAAAAAAAAATCTGAGTTCACAAATAAATATCCCGTATAAATGGAAATTTTCTTGATCTTCAATTGTAGCCAATATTTATATTTAAGGATTCCGACAAGAGAAAAAAGGGCATTTAGAGATGGTGCGATTTGACTCTTTTTTCTTGTTTTTTTAGCCCTACACCTCAGTCTTACGACAAAGAGGGGCGGTTCCCATAGAGAGAACCAAATTAGTAAAAGAAACCCACGCTTGGTGAAGGTGAGGTTCAGTTTGGAGATCTAACAATTCCTTATGTTGTGTATCCTCGATTGATGCAGCCTCAGATGCTTCAATTGTAGATTTGAGTATTGAGCGAAAGGTTACACCACCTATAGGTTCTGTATTACAGGCCAATCCTACTCCACTAGTACCAATAGGCGGCATAGGGGAAAAAGCACAACACCTAGGAATCAACAACACAAAAACTTTCTTAAAAATTACCCAGCAAGAAAACTCCAAATATTTCAAAAAGCACTCCTACCAAGTTTCATGATTTTTGAAGTAGGTTTACTAATTAATTCAATGTGTTCATCGAATTGCATTTGAATTCAATTTCAGATTTGAATTTGAATGAAACTTGGCCAAATCAAGGTTTTGATTTCGGAATCAAATCCTAGATATTTCTTTTAGGCTCCCTGCCAAATTTCATGATTTTTGGACTAGGTTTGGTAGGATATTTGATGGAGCAGAGAGAGGGATAAGTATTTGGGTGTGGGACCCACAGGTCAGTGGCTTCTTTAAGCTGAACAACCTTGCATTCCTCTGTTTTGTGCTTCACGGCAGCTGAGCTGCATTCCAACCCATCAAGCAGGCGAGCAAGCACCTGAGAATTGATGACAAATCTATCCAGCCATTGCTCTTTCTACTTCATTGCTTCAGTTCACAGCAACCTCATTGCTCTCTGCTATTTCTCCCCATCGAAGAACAGAGCAAGATGCTGTTTTCTCTGTTCCTCCGGTGAGCCAGGGCATGAGGCCGTGTCTCGACTTCTTGTCAGCAGCAAAGTGAGGCGCACTATCCTCCTCTATCCTCTCGACATCTTCCTGTCTCGTTTCCTCACCTTATCACTCAATATTTTGAAGCTTTTTCAGAGCTCGCGGGTGCAGCCGTCAAGCTTTGTCATCGGCTCAACGTGGACTGGCCGAAGCAACCCTTCTCTGTCCGTGCAACCAAAGAAAAGTGGTGCGTAATCACACCCTGACTATACATGCTAAATTCTGCAGCTTTCCATAGTCTATAGCTATGGTATTTCCAGTTTTCCCCACGACAACTTCGTAGCAATGAGCTAGGACTCCACTTCGATTCTGTTTCTATGTAGAACCAGACCTTAATCCAGTTAGATCTTCTGGTCATTACCTCCAAATTGACACTCCTACCAAATCTCAGTAGAAACCATTGAGTCATGAGCAAGATATTTAAGATTTCCCTATCGCCATTGTTGAGAGCTCGGTTCACCATCGAGAACAACCTTGCGCCTAGTTTTCTCTCGATTGGTAGCCAATTCCTCGTTCCATGGAGCACCACGATGCTCTAGGACGAAAGAGCACTCGATTTGGGGCATTTAAGTAGGAGTTCAATGTTGGCCATGCCAAGATTACCGTGGTTTCCGTCGCTGCCGAGGTTCTGCTCGCCGCCGGCCGTCACCAAGGTGCCCCACGAGTGTTCTTTGCTCCCTGGAGTCGATCCCCACAAAAAGATCAAAGTTTGGTTGAGCATTGAGGTGGGAATGTGCGGGCTCCATTGTTTTCTCTGTTTTGGGTCGACCTGACCTGAGGTTGAAGACAACCCTGTCATGTGGGACCCACTGAATGCCTGTTTAAACCACTTTCTAGTGCAGAAGCTATGTCAATTTGGAAAATCTATATCTCCTAGAATTCTTAGCAAAAAATCTTCATACAAATTTTGTTAGAAATATTATTACATATAGTTTCTAAATGTACCAGTGGTTTGTCATGAAAGATCAAATTAATTTCTGTATAATTCATTTCCTCCAAAAACATAGGGAATTGTCACAGCTGATCCTTCCACTGGAAAAATCCCAAACATTACCAGAATCTCCACTTAGGTGATATTGAGTCCCAGAAAAGTTTTCATGACCATTGGACCTGTATAACTTCCCCAGATCATATTTTTATCTTTGTTGTTGATAATTAACAGAAACATTTTTTTCAGATTCTGATTCCAACTTCAAAATTCAATTCATCCTAGTAGATTTTATCAAATAATTCCTAATAAATTCTGGTAGACTCCTATTAATCTTAATTAGAAAAACTGAGAAATGCACAGAAACATTTTCAGAATTCCTTGCAAACTTGTAAAATCAATTTATCCCTGTAGGAAGCTCAGAAAATTATGAAACAAAATTCCTTAGAACCTGTAAGACATCTTCTCCCATGATAATCTACTGTTAGCCATGTTAAAGTTACAGATTTAGTACCAAAATTCAGAGAAGCCTTTGAATTGTTGGAATTTTAGAGACAACAAGATTTCATGAACATCCTCAAATCTTGGCTCAGATTCTCATCATAGAACCTAGAATACACTATAAAAATCCCAAATCCAATTAAAATCATCTAGTAATAGAAACTATGTTTAGAAGCTCATATATATAGTTTCAATATCACTCATGTACTTTATATATTGCATATCATATAGTGACAGAGATCGAGGAGGAGCCGGAGCCCTTGGAGAGCATACCACCACAAGCTAACCTCCCCTCTAACTCACAGCCAGGCAAGTCCCAGTTTGCATTTAAGTGCTTTTGCAAAGTTTTGATTTGTATCATTTATGTCTAGGGTGAGTTTTGTGCTATAGGGCTAAGGTGCTTGTTACTCCACTTGCATGACCCACAAATTCTATGGAGTATTGGCTATGTCTACAGCTTGACGAGTAAAAAATGCCATGCTAATGTTTTGAGGAATCCGGTAGAAGCCGAGTAGTTGGAATCTACTCGCGAGATAGGGTTTATATCACACGGAATTGGTTTGAGTACATAACTGGATTATGACTATGAATATTAGACCAAGTAGGGGGATAGGATGCAGTGTGACGGAGTCTTACTGTGAGACCTATGTGTGCTGAATACATTGGCTTGTAGTGAATACATTGGCTTTGATGATAAAAGTTCTGAAATTATGCTATAACACCTTTTTAGCAAGGTCTGACTCTAGCTTCGAGCTTCTGCAAGGTCCGACAATAGGTCCGACTTTCTTTGTCTAGGTCCGACATGTTTTTGGGTATCTCAGGTAAGCTTTGTCTTTAGCTCCGGCATGTCTTTGATAGCTTCAACATGTCTTTGATAGCTCCGGCATGTCTCTGGTAAGCTCTGATATGTGTTGATAGGTCCGACTTATGTTTGTTAGATCCGACTTGTTTTTCTAGCTCCGGCTTTTAGGTTTTACAAGCTTTGGTAAGCTCCGGCGCCAGTTTGTACTAGCTTTGGTAAGCTCCAGCTCAAGCTCCGGTTAGCTTTGGTGAGGTCTGGTGCTTGATCGCAGTGTTTCTGCTTTTATCTTGCAATGTTTCTAACTTGCTTTACACTTATGATAAGGTTGCTTAGTACTCGTTTACTAAGTTTTTGGTATGTTTTGGTGGTTCTGGTTGATATCATTTTGCTATGTTTTGCAACATGCTTTTGTGAGGTGCTCACGTAAGATGTTGTAGTTTCAGAACTAACGGGAGTCAAGTCGTGGACTTGTGCTCGAAAATATTGGTTGTTTATTCATGTGCAGGTGTTGCTTGAGTTCAAGACATGGCTGGTGACATGATCCATTGAACTAGTCTTAGGGAGAAGATGAGGTTCAACAACCAAGTTCGGGAGGAATTGTGGTTGAGTTGATCGAGAGGTCGCGCATCATGTATGAATCAAGAACAATGCATATGAAGGTATTGTGGACGTCATTGGAAGATGTTTGCATGTATGCAAGGAGTGCATGGACGTGGCTATATGTTTTCGAGGCGTGATGAAGAGATGTGGACGTAAAAAATAGGTGGGAAAGGTCCAACAAACTAGGTTATGGACTCAGGCTGCGGCTGAGTCGTAAAAAATATGAAAAGTTTAGAGTTGGTTATGATAGGATTTTGTGTGGGTCACGAATTTGAGTTGTTTTAGGAATGTGGGATACGTTCCTATGGTGTTTGGAAGTCTTAAGATTTCTTCTATCTACATATAGAAGAGTCCTAAGCAGTTATGTAAAGTTTCGATTCGTAATTTGAGTAGGATTAGAGTCCTAGTTGAGATTGGGTTGGCCTAAGGGCTGGTTATATAAGCAAGGGAGGTCAGAGCTCGTGGGAGACGACTTTGGGGCTGTTCCTCTTTTGTTCTATTGAATAAAGATCATATTTTAAAGGAACTTTTGTGCCTTGTTCGTCCGACTTGTTCCAGACAAGTTTTTCTCATCGAGTTTTCTGCATAGCACTACCTTTCTTCGATGGTTTTATCATAACTCTAGTTTTACAAATCCAATTGACGTGATTCTTTTTGGGCTGTCTTCAGAACTTGATTGTATATCATCTGTCAAAATTTCACAGTCATTGGATTTGTGGTTTCTGATCTACACGAGTTTCTTTGCAGCATGCCAGAACTGTTTTTCTCGGGTAGGACAGATTGACCTTTGTCCGATGTTTCAATCGTAACTTGAGTTTCTCTTGACGGATTTGAGTGATTCTTGTTGTGTCGTCTTTGTGAATTGATTATATCTGATATCTATTACTTTTGTCATGGTGAAACACGTTTAGATTAGTCTCACGCATGATTTCTTTAAAATATCGTTTTTCTGCCGAAGGGGTTGGGATTTAATTGTTTCCGCTGCGTAAGATTTTTAAATCTACCATTCACCCCCTGGTAGCTTTCCACGTGCTCTTCGATCCTACAATTGGTATCTGAGCCACGGTGCTCTAATCTTTGTGATTTGCACGTATTTTTACTAATCATCATGGAGAAATACTACGCAAAATCTTGTTTCTTTAGTGGTATTGATTTTCAAGTTTGGAAGGCACGTATGGAAGCCTTTATCCAGGATCAAGGCTTCGCAATATGGGAGAAGGTATACAAGCCTTATGAAGTGCCATCAAACGATCAAGTTACAGATACAAATCCAAGAGATGTTGACAACAACAACAAGGCTCGGAACTTGATGATACAAGGAATAACTCAAAGCGACTTCGACTGGGTTGCACACCTCCGATCTGCATATAATGTGTGGAAAGCACTTTGTGACTACCACGAAGGATCCAACCCGAACAAGGAGGTAAGGCAAGACATGTTCAAGAAAGAATACATGCGCTTCGAGATGCATCCCGGTGAGTCTATTGATGACCTTTTTGCTCGCTTTAATAAAATTCTCAACAACTTGCGTAGTGTCAATGTTAATTTTTCACATGCTGAAAATGCTAGGCAATTGTTATGAGCATTAGACATGTCAACTTGGGAGATGAAGGTTACATCTATTCGTGAATCTACTATCATGAGTACATTTACTTTAGATGTACTATATTCTAAATTGAAAACACATGAAATTGACATAATCTCACGTAAGAACCCCAACAAGTCTATTGCTTTTGTTTCTCAATGTGACATGCCTAGCTCTGGTCAATCTTCATCTTGTGGTACACTTGATTCGTTGTCCTCTCTAACCCTTGAGCTGGTTGAGGAGTTTCCAGAGGAAGAGCTAACACTTCTCTCTAGTAGGTTCTCAAAAGCACTGCAAAATGTGAGAACTAGAAGGAGAGGAAGCTCCGGACCTCAACGATGCTTCGAATGTGGTAAGACGGGACACTTTCATACAGATTGTCCTAACCTTTCAGGTTCTACATCCCGAGAAGAAAAACAATCAATGACGAACTCCTCAATAAATGATAAGAAGAAGAAAAAGGGATTTACAGGTCACCAACTGGTAAACAGTTTTATCTCCGCACTCTAGAAACTTGGCTCAAGCAACGTGGACATTGGAAGTGACAAAGATGAAGATGATTTGGCAAACTTGTGCTTCATGGTGGGCAAGTCAAGATCAAGTATGGAGGAGGCTGAACACAATAGTGACAATGAAGAGGTATGTCCTACTTGCGAATAAATGTGTGATGCTATTTCTCGTGCCAATGTGATAGTTAAAAAAAGGACAAAAAGCTTAGGGACAATGCTGTTAAAATTGAGACACTAGAATATAAAATTAATCATTTAAAATCCTTGATTCCTAGTGATGATTCTTGTTCCTCATGTGATTTAATATATGAACAATTTTCCTCATTAAGAAGTGTGCACACCTCCACACTTGATGAACTTGAGTTAGAAATTGAAAAGAACAGAGAGCTTGCTGCACTCAATGATAAAAACGTGAAAGATGCTAGCTGTTCTACAATTGATTTGCATTGTTCTAATTGTGATGATCTTGATAAGAAACTACAAGATGCTATGAATGAAGTTTCTATATTGAACAATGCTTTACATTCTCATGAAGTTAAATATTGTTCAAATAATTGCAAATTAAAAGGAAAAACTTCATGTGAAAATTGCCTTGATCTGTCCAATAAACTTTATGACATGCATAGGACATTAGATCGGTTTTGTAATGGGAATAAGAACCTAAACATGCTGCTGAATTCTTCCAAGTCTTGCAGTGATAAAACTGGTTTAGGTTTTGAATCTCATGCTCATGCTAAGGCACATCGACCTAAAATTATAAAGTCATTAGGAAGTGGTTTCATTCAAACAGTTCCTAAACAAAAAGAAGTGGTTTTCAAATCTGCAGGAGTGTTGTCTCATTCGGTTTCAAATAAAAATGTTGCTTGCTCATCTAGACATCAGTACAAAGTTAAATTTCATTGTACCTACTGTGGTAGAGATGGTCATGTCATAGATTTTTGTTATAGACTAGCTAAACAACAGAAAAAGGAAAGAATGATTGCTAGATCTCATAATTTTCATGCAAAATTTGCTGCACATGCTAAACCGAATGATAGGAACATGCAACCTGCTATAATGAGTTGAAAACATACAAAGTTTGCTCCCAAACCTACTGTTTTTCGTGCTACACGTGCAACACCTCGTAAGTCAGTGTTTGGATACAAAAATCCTCAAGTTTTGGCTCATAAACCTGTTGTTTTATCTCAGCTTTCGCATGTTATTCCTGCTACACGTCGTGTGACTCAGTATTGGATTCCTGAATGTCTTTTGACTAACCCCAGTATTGAGTGATTGACGTATTGGGATTCTATGTAGGTTACACGCTTGAGGAAGGAGAACATTTGGATTGTGGATTCAGGTTGCTCACGCCACATGACCGGTAATACAACTTGCTTTCAGTTTCACAACTGCTGGATGAAAATCTGGAAATTATTTTCACTAAAAATTGCTGCAAAGTTGTAAATTCAAATAGTGAGCTTATTTTTTACATGTCTTGGTTTGGAAGAGTTTTTAAAGCTGATTTTGACATGTCTTCCTCTAAGCATAGGTGTCTAGTTGCTAATGATTCAAAGGACTTATTTTTTTGGCATCGTAGACTTGGTCACGCAGGCTTTGATCATCTAACGCGTGTTAGTGCTCTTGATCGCATACGTGGGCTGTCTAAGCTTAAAGGGGACAAAGAAATTGTGTGCTCTTCTTGTAGACATGCTAAGATGGCTGCAAGTGTGGGGACCTCTATCCACACATCCGAGGATCTCATTGGGTGGTGCCGTGCGATGCGGCACCTAACAGCACACACAAAATGGATACCAAACATATACAAAGTTTTCATTTTATAATAACAAGAGTTTACAAAAGAGTGTTCCACAGAAGTACACACGCATCGGAAAATACATACTCATAATCTCACCTATCTAAGCATAAGAGAAGACGTCCATGCCCTAGGACGCTTCTCACTAGCAACATGACGAACATGCAGCAGCGGCATGGTTCACATGAGATTTATCTCGACGCCTCGAGTCTCATGTACAACCTGAACAGCAGAAATAAAACTAATACCTGCAAAAATCATTAAAGCGCAAACGTGAGCATAAGGCTCAGCAAGACTTAACCGTCTCACTAGTGCAGGGGTAAGTACTAAGCATGGGTAAGGCATAGCATAAAGGACTCGCCTACAAGTGCATCCTTATATTCATGTTTTAAGTAGCAAATGACATTCTTCAGGCACGGCACATCATAGACTCCACAATCAAACAAGAAACTCTTTGTCGATGATATGACATGCCCAAAGCACATAATGCTATTACATCTAAAGTATGGGGAAACTGTAAACTTTTAATTATACTATATCTAAGCCAAACAAGGTTGCAATACAATGATTAAGCAGATCGGCAATATTTATCATCATTCCATTACTCTTATTTACTACGTCACAACTCAGTGAATAAGTGGTACTCTATTACCGCGAGGGACGATGATTGCAATCAGGACACACCCGGAATACACGACACATACACCCGCTCGGATGTACCTTTCACTATACTCCTCTACCACGTCGTATGTGGCCTCCTTTCACCCGTCATCCAATGTCGAACCAGTTCTACCATCCCAAAAGTAAGGTCCCTAACTGAGCACGTCGAAGTTGCTCCTTAGAGGTTCCCACCTTACGATCATCTTCCCCCGAAGGACGACGGTATAAGTTTCGACACGAGGGTGCCCGAGCTACATCAGTTTAATGGACCCCATTAATCCATTATGTAACCGGTACTATTCAAACTTGCTCAACATGGCCGCACACGAGACGGTCCTTAATCGACACAGACGGGGCTACAACCAACCTCCACATTTGCCTTACCCTTACCGGTCCAGGCCCAAATGTGGTCGCAAGCATTGCCCCCCTCATCTGGGATCAGACAACCTTGCGCGTCCCGTCCTACAGGAACATCCCCGTCCACATCACCAATTATTAAGAGTGAACATTTTGGTAACATCTCGCGAGTAGTTTTCCCTTACTCAACTTCTCTCGCAAGTAGAATTCAACTACTTAACTTGTGATCAATAAAATGTGATCCTCTCGTGAGTAGATTCCAACTACTCGACTTCTACCGGATTTCCTATACATTAGCAAGCAGTTCTACACGTCAAGCTGTAAACCTTCCCAACCTTCCCACAGGATTTTATGGATATGCAAGTGGGGTATCAAACACCTTATACGTAATGCACAATATCAACTAAAGACGTAAGTGAGAAATACTGCAAAACTCTGTAAAGCTTTTAAATGCAAACCGGGGCTTGCCTTAGTTTGCGACTCGAATAAATGTCAACAGTTAGTGGTCCTTTTGTGCAGACTCCGCCATGGACTTCAAGTGGACACCCTGGACTTCTCCTCCAAGCGAAACTTCTTGTCAATCACCTATCAGCACGTTCCTATCGACATGATATGCATATAAGTAATTAAGTAATTAAGTAGTTTAATAATAGACTCCACGAGGTTGTGTAAACTCTAAGAATGAGGAGTTTGACTAGGAACGACAGATATGCCTCTGTTGTGTTGATAAACAAAGGATGGAGTCCAGTGGTCATAGTAGTATTGAGATGTGAATTGAAAGGTGCAACGTAAGCACACATTGCAACTTGGCACTCAACACTCGATGCTATGCCACTCAAGGATGATAAAGCTGAATGGTGTGGAAGTGTTGGACTGGTAGTATAGGGATGACTAAAGAATCAAGGGGGATATCGAAAAGCTTGAGTATGACTGGAGTGTACAAGACGAAGGTCGCGATTTAGAAGTCGACCAATGAACTTGACTTAACTCATAAAGGAGTAAACCTTGTTAAGTGAGCAGTGGTGTCGTAGGGTCCTGACTTAGGATGAATCAAAGTGAAACCCTAGCGACACTTGGGACTGAATTGGGATCAACATGGCTTGGACATAAGAAGTCATTACAAGCTTTAACCTAGCATGAGTACCAAGACAATGTCAAATGACTTTTAGGTAAAGTAGTTTCTACGGCAAGCTTCTCAAGCATCGTTCAAGTGCTTACATGATGACACTAATGTAGTGTCTCCCTCAAGCCTGTCCAGGTGAGCTCGGTAAGCTCTTGGGACTTAAACATGATGCGAGACCTTGTCGTGAAGGCATGCTTTGCCATCTTGAGAAGATCGTCTGAGCGACGTACACATCAACCCAGACTCGTCAATGGGGTGAGCGGAATCCTGAACACCACCTGGTGAGTCTTAAGGCTAGTGATGTCGACTCGGTTGTTGATAAGCGACTCAACGATCCTATCGTCGAAAAAATGGTACACCAAGTTAACAAATCCTGTGATCGGCTACGGAACATCCTCGACACAACCAAGGAACTCTTATCCAAGGTTCCCCTTGGTCTAGTTTTCCTTGTCGGTTGCAACGTTCTTGCTTTACTTAACCATAGGTCATCGATGATCACCAATACCCGTAGTTTGCCCTAGAAGACATTTCATCGAGCATCTAGATTACACCTAGGACTCGATCACTCTCCTCTCGACTAAAACCTAAGTTGGCTTCACAACCATCGTCCGACGAGTCGTGCTTGTGTTTCGGCACCACACTCATCACCGACATCCTTCATTTTGATGCCAGGACACGATAACGGCTCGGAGCGTCACGGCGACGTCATATGGTCAACAATGTTGACGCGGCTCATGGTGGAGCATCACGAGCACGCACGGACAGGCCGGCGTGATACAAACGACAAAGGAGGTCAACTTAGGGAGTTCTATAGGAATGATATCAATGCGGAACATGGACGTACGACTTGACGACACATGTGTATCATTAGCGATCACGACAAACAGACGTCGGTGACGTCAAGCAAGGTATTTCAGTGTAAGGCTTACCTTGTATGCATTTCGCCGAACATCTTGGGTGTGCACTTGATTTCCGTCGCTTCATCACCATTCAAAGGGCATCTTTGCACTTATCTTGGTCGATTTGCCACACCACAACAGACCTACATCCACAGACCAACATTGAACAGCAACACCCTTAGTTTCGCCATGTAACCATTTCATCGAACACCTAGGATGCAGTCACCGATCCAATCACTCTTGCAAAATAAGAGCTAACCTTTGATTAATGGTCGATACCATTGTGTCAAAGGCGTGTTCCTGCATCACATACATCACCTCCATCAATCCTCGCACTGTTTGGACGCGGCATGTAAGAAGAACGCCATGACAACATCAAGTCGACAATGGCATCCGAAACAGCACATGCGAAGCGCGGCCAAGGCGCGGACAGCGGGCCTGGGCGCAAGCGAGGCACCAGCGGAAGCAAGGGATGGCGAGATGCAGCGGAGGCGCGCCCTCGCAGAGGACGGCGCGGCGCAACGTGCCACGCGCGTGAACTAGAGCAGGACGCGAGCACAGCGGCGACTTGGGACATGGGCGGAAGTGCTGCTCGGGGCGCCGTGGACAGGAGCTAGGAGGGCCGACGACAGAGCAGCTTGGCAGGGAGGAGCTGGCGGGAAAGCGCGCGGACGGCGGACGCGCGAGCTGGTGGGGGGGGTGGGGGAGGGGGACGGCGCTGGTGAGCAGGCGCCAGAGGGAGGCGAGGAGGCGCGCAGCCGGGGCGAACGCGGTGCAGTGGCGGCCAGTGGGGGATGATCAAAGTATCAAGTGGGATACTGACGGTACTACGTGCCTTACTAAAAGAAAAGTCTAACCCGATATATCCGGATACGTCTATAGGTCGTCCTAATATCGATCACTCACAAACATATTCTACTCGCAAAACGTCCAACGTGGTTAGTGTACCTGTCACTACACACAAACTACTGATCAATCATATGGTACCGTACGGTACAGTCTAGCCCGCACGGGCGATCAATTCACAGAAACATATATTAAAGTAAAAACATTCGTCCCGTATCATTCCATGTGGGCTGCCTCGAGTTAAGCCACGTCTCGAGGTACATGACCGGGTTTTCTACCACCCGACGGGGTCCCACGTCTTTGCATAATGTTGCACCAGTAGGAGGCGCATCGGGGTATGTCCCACCCGACGGGGGCTCCCACTAATTTTGTGTCACGCTGGGGTACTGCATGTCATATGTTCTCAGAAACATGGAAAGTTTCAGAGACTCATATTGACATTTTCTTGCCAAGCCACGAAAATAATCACATGCTACCTCACAAACTGTAAATCTTTACCGGATTCTTAGCCGGCATAACGTGCTATACATTGGAGACAGAAGTTTCAAAAAGTTTGGGATTTTACATTCCCTGTGGGGACCGGAGTCCACAAATCCGAAGATCTCATTGGGTGGTGCCGTGCGATGCGGCACCTAACAGCACACACAAAAAAAGATACCAAACATATACAAAGTGTTCATTTTATAATAACAAGTTAGTTCACCACCTTTATAACTTATACTAGTAATAGTCCTTAATGGGCATATAGCTAATCCTCACTCGACTACTTCGGAGTTTTCGAAAATAGGCTCTTTTCGAGCGTGCTATTCCCAATGAAGCTCTGATACCATGTCTGTGGGGACCTCTGTCCACACATCCGAGCATCTCATTGGGTGGTGTCGTGCGATGCGGCACCTAACAGCACACACAAAAAGGATACCAAACATATACAAAGTTTTCATTTTATAATAACAAGAGTTTACAAAAGAGTGTACCACAGAAGTACACACGCAGCGGAAAATACATACTCATAATCTCACCTATCTAAGCATAAGAGAAGACGTCCATGCCCTAGGACGCTTCTCAATAGCAACATGACGAACATGCAGCAGCGACATGGTTCACATGAGATTTATCTCGACACCTCGAGTCTCATGTACAACCTGAACAGCAGAAATAAAACTAATACCTGCAAAAATCATCAAAGCGCAAACGTGAGCATAAGGCTCAGCAAGACTTAACCGTCTCACTAGACATATGCAGGGGTAAGTACTAAGCATGGGTAAGGCATAGCATAAAGGACTCGCCTACATGTATATCCTTATATTCATGTTTTAAGTAGCAAATGACATTCTTCAGGCATGGCACATCATAGACTCCACAATCAAACAAGAAACGCTTTGCCGATGATATGACATGCCCAAAGCACATAATGCTATTACAGTTAAAGTATGGGGAAACTGTAAACTTTTAATTATACTATCTCTAAGCCAAACAAGGTTTCAATACAATGATTAAGCAGATCGGCAATATTTATCATCATTCCATTACTCTTATTTACTACGTCACAACTCAGTGAATAAGTGGTACTCTATTACCGCGAGGGACGGTGATTGCAATCAGGACACACCCGGAATACACGACACATACGCCCGCTTGGAAGTACCTTTCACTGTACTCCTCTACCACGTCGTATGTGGCCACCTTTCACCCGTCATCCCAATGTCGAACCAGCTCTACCGTCCCAAAAGTAAGGTCCCTAACTGAGCACGTCGAAGTTGCTCCTTAGAGGTTCCCACCTTACGATAATCTTCCCCCAAAGGACGGCGGTATAAGTTTCGACACGAGGGTGCCCGAGCTACATCAGTTTAATGGACCCCATTAATCCATTATGTAACTGGTACTATTTAAACTTGCTCAACAGGGCCGTACACGAGACGGTCCTTAACAGACACAGACGGGGCTACAACCAACCTCCAAATTTGCCTTACCCTTACCGGTCCAGGCCCAAATGTGGTCGCAAGCATTGTCCTCCTCATCCGGGATCAGACAACCTTGCACGTCCCGTCCTATAGGAACATCCCCGTCCACATCTCCAATTATTAAGAGTGAACATTTTGGTAACATCTCGCTAGTAGGTTTCCCTTACTCGACTTCTCTCGCAAGTACAATTCAACTACTTGACTTGTGATCAATAAAATGTGATCCTCTCACGAGTAGATTCCAACTACTCGACTTCTACCGGATTTCCTATACATTAGCAAGCAGTTCTACACGTCAAGCTGTAAACCTTCCCAACCTTCCCATAGGATTTTATGGATATGCAAGCGGGGTATCAAACACCTTATACATAATGCACAATATCAACTGAAGACGTAAGTGAGAAATAATGCAAAACTCTGTAAAGCTTTTAAATGAAAACTGGGGATTGCCTTAGTTTACGACTCGAATAAATGTCAACTGTTAGTGGTCCTTTAGTGCGGACTCCGCAAAGGACTTCAAGTGGACACCCTGGCCTTCTCCTCCAAGTGAAACTTCTTGTCGATCACCTATCAGCACGTTCCTATCGACATGATATGCATATAAGTAATTAAGTAATTAAGTAGTTTAATAATAAACTCCACGAGGTTGTGTAAACTCTAAGAATGAGGAGTTTGACTAGGAAGGACAGATATGCCTCTGTTGTGTTGATAAACAACGGATGGAGTCCAGTGGTCATAGTAGTATCGAGATGTGAATTGAAAGGTGCAACGTAAGCACACATTGCAACTTGGCACTCAACACTCGATGCTATGCCACTCATGGATGATAAAGCTGAATGGTGTGGAAGTGTTGGACTGGTAGTATATGGATGACTATAGAATCAAGGGGGGATATCGAAAACCTTGAGTATGAGTGGAGTGTACAAGACGAAGGTCGCGATTTAGCAGTCGACCAATGAACTTGACTTAACTCATAAAGGAGTAAACCTAGTTAAGTGAGCAGTGGTGTCGTAGGGTCCTGACTTAGGATGAATCAAAGTGAAACCCTATCGACACTTGGGACTGAATTGGGATCAACATGGCTTGGACATAAGAAGTCATTACAAGCACCGTTAACCTAGCATGAGTACCAAGACAACGTCAAATGACTTTTAGGTAAAGTAGTTTCTACGGCAAGCTTCTCGAGCATCGTTCAAGTGCTTACATGACGACACTAATGTAGTGTCTCCCTCAAGCCTGTCCAGGTGAGCTCGGTAAGCTCTTGGGACTCAAACATGATGCGAGACCTTGTCATGAAGGCATGCTTTGCCATCTGGAGAAGATCGTCTGAGCGACGTCCACATCAACCCAGACTCGTCAATGGGGTGAGCTGAATCCCGAACACCACCTGGTGAGTCTTAAGGCTAGTGATGTCAACTCGGTTGTTGATAAGCGACTCAACGAACCTGTCGTCGAAGAAATAGTACACCAAGTTAACAAATCCTGTGATCGGCTACGGAACATCCTCGACACAACAAAGGAACTCTTATCCAAGGTTCCCCTTGGTCTAGTTTTCCTTGTCGGTCGCAACGTTCTTGCTTTACTTAACCATAGGTCATCGATGATCACCAATACCCGTGGTTTGACCTAGAAGACATTTCATCGAGCATCTAGATTACACCTAGGACTCGATCACTCTCCTCTCGACTAAAACCTAAGTTGGCTTCACAACCATCGTCCGACGAGTCGTGCTTGTGTTTCGGCACCACACTCATCACCGGCATTCTTAATTTCGATGCCAGGACACGGTAACGACTCGGAGCGTCACGACGATGTCATATGGTCAACGACGTCGACGCGGCTCATGGTGGAGCATCATGAGCACGCACGGACAGGCCGACGTGATACAAACGACAAAGGAGGTCAACTTAGGGAGTTCTATAGGAATGATATCAATGTGGAACATGGACGTACGACTTGACGACACATGTGTATCATTAGTGATCACGACAAATGGACGTCGGTGACGTCAAGCAAGGTATTTCAGTGTAAGGCTCACCTTGTAGGCATTTCGCCGAACATCTTGGGTGTCCACTTGATTTCCGTCGCTTCATCACCATTCAAAGGGCATCTTGGCACTTATCTTGGTCGATTTGCCACACCACAACAGACCTACATCCACAGACCAACATTGAACAACAACACCCCTTAGTTTCACCATGTAACCATTTCATCGAACACCTAGGCTGCAGTCACCGATCCAATCACTCTTGCAAAATAAGAGCTAACCTTGGATTAATGGTCGATACCATTGTGTCAAAGGCGTGTTTCTGCATCTCATACATCACCTCCATCAATCCTCGCACTGTTTGTACGCGGCATGTGAGAAGAACACCGTGACGACATCAAGTCGACAATGGCATCCGAACAGCACATGCGAAGCGCGGCCAAGGCGCGGACAGCGGGCCTGGGCACAAGCGAGGCACCAGCGGAAGCAATGGACGGCGAGATGCAGCGGAGGCGCGCCCTCGCAGAGGACGGCACGGCGCAACGTGCCACGCGCGTGAACTGGAGCAGGACGCGAGCGCGGGGGCGACATGGGGCATGGGCGGCAGTGCTGCTTGGGGCGCCGTGGACAGGAGCTAGGAGGGCCGACGACAGAGCAGCTCGACAGGGAGGAGCTGGCTGGGAAAGCACACGGATGGCAGACGCGCGAGCTGGCGGGGGGGGGGGGGGGGGGGGGACGGTGCCGCTGAGCAGGCGCCAGAGGGAGGCGAGGAGGCGCGCAGCCGGGGCGAACGCGGTTCAGGGGCGGCCAGTGGGGGATGGTCAAAGTATCAAGTGGGATACTGACAGTACTACGTGTCTTACTAAAAGAAAAGTCTAACCTGGTATATGTGGATACGTCTATAGGTGGTCCTAATATCGATCACTCGCAAATGTATTCTACTAGCAAAACGTCCAACGTGGTTAATGTACCTGTCACTACACACAAACTACTGATCAATCATATGGTACCGTACGGTACAGTCTAGCCCGCACGGGCGATCAATTCACAAAAACATGTATTAAAATAAAAACATTCGCCCCGTATCATTCCATACGGGCCACCTCGAGTTAAGCCACGTCTCGAGGTACATGACCGGGTTTTCTACCACCCGACGGGGTCCCACGTCTTTGCATAATGCTGCAACAGTAGGAGGCGCATCGGGTTATGTCCCACCCGACGGGGGCTCCCACTAATTTTGTGTCACGCTGGGGTACCGCGTGTCATATGTTCTCAGAAATATGGAATGTTTCAGAGACTCATATTGACATTTCCGTGCCAAGCCACGGAAATAATCACATGCTACCTCACAAACTGAAAATCTTTACCGGATTCTTAGCCGACATAACATGCTATACATTGGAGACAGAAGATTCCAAATGTTTGGGATTTTACAGTAGGTTCACATACTCCTCTCACAATGATCATGACAACTAAACCAAGTCAACTTTTGCACCTTGACACCGTAGGACCTTCACGCGTTCAATCCTTCGGAGTAAATGGTATGTTCTTTTAATTGTTGATGATTATTCTAGATACTCTTAGGTTTACTTTATGGCATCTATGAATGAAACTTTTAGTCACTTTAGAACTTTATTTCTTAGATTATCAATTGATCACCCAAGATCGTTAAAAGCAATTAGAAGTGATAATGGAATCGAATTTAAAATCAATATTTTGATCACTTTTTGTGCTGAAAATGGAATAGATCATCAATTTTATTCACCATATGTACCTCAACAAAATGGTGTTGTAGAAAGAAAGAACCGAACCTTAGTTGAGATGGCTAGCACTATGCTTGATGAATATCAAACTCCTAGGAAATTTTTGGCTGATGAAATTGCAACTGCTTGTTACGCCTCAAATCGTGTTTTCTTGTGCTCTAAGCTAGGTAAAACACCATACGAGCTCCGGTTTGGCCTAGTGTTACACACTTTCGGGTCTTTGGTTGCTAATGCTTTGTTAAGAAACATGATAATCTTGATAAATTTGAACCTAGATCCGTTGATGGCATGTTTCTTGGTTATCCATCTCATACTAGAGGCTATCGTGTGCTTTTACTTAACACTAACAAAATTGTGGAGACTTGTGAGGTATCTTTTGATGAAGCTAGCCCAAGTACTAGCTCAAACATTGCAGGTATAGATCCATATCCACAAGGGGAGAGCATTTTCATTGAAGATTAGGAAGAGGTGGAGCTGCTGTCGGAAAATTCAGCAGCTAATGACAATGTTCTAGCTCCTGATTTTGATTCACAGCCAGCACCGACGACCACCATTGCTGGTCCAGATCCTCCTCAAGTCACAAGCTCATCGATTTGTGATGAACATGAAGAAGAAGAAGCTTGTGGAGTGTCCACTCCCCTCTGGGTTCTCAAAAGTCATCCTCCACAACAAATTATTGGAAGCTTGCACGAACGAGTCACACAGTCTAGGTTTTGCGATCCAAACTCTCATGCTTATTCTGCTTTTGTTGCTTCTTTTGAACCCAAAGATATATCACATGCACTCACTAATGAATCTTGGATTATTTCTGTGGAAGAAGAGTTAGAAAATTTTGAAAGAAATAATGTTTGGAAACTTGTACCTCCACCTCAAGGTCACACTTTAATTGGAACTAAATGGATGTTTAAGAATAAACAATGTGAGGATGGGGTTGTGGTTAGGAATAAGGTTAGGTTGGTTGCTCAAGGTTTCACTCAAGTTGAAGGTCTAGATTTTGATGAAACTTTTGCTCCTCTTGCTAGATTAGAAACCATAAGAATTTTGTTAGCTTTTGTTGCATCTAAAGGTTTTAAGCTTTATAAAATGGATGTTAAAAGTGCCTTTCTTAATAAATACATAGGTGAGGAGGTTTATGTCAAACAACCACCGGGTTTTGAAAATTCAGATTTTCCTGATCATGTTTACAAACTGTCCAAAGCCTTGTACGGTCTCAAACAAGCCCCTAGAGCATGGTATGATAGGTTAAAAACATTCTTACTTGAAAAGGGGTTTACCATGGGAAAGGTTGATAAAACTCTTTTTGTGCTTAAGCATGGCAATGACTTATTATTAGTTCAAGTGTATGTGGATGATATTATCTTTGGTTGTGCTTTTCATGATCTTGTGTCCAAGTTTTCAGCTATGATGAGTTCATAATTTGAGATGAGTATGATGGGAAAACTCACGTACTTTTTGGGGCTGCAAATCAAGCAAACCAAGGAGGGTATATTTGTGCGTCAAACGAAGTATACAAAAGACCTCCTAAGACACTTCAACATGGACAGAAGCAAGCCTCTTCGGACACTAATGGGAACAGCAACAACACTTGAACTTTATGAAGATGGTGAACCCTTGGATCAAAAAGAATATAGAAGCATGATCGGACCACTTTTGTACCTCACGGCATCAAGACCAGACATACAATTCAGCGTATGTCTTTGTGCACGGTTTCAAGCCTCCCCACGTGCTTTACATCGTCAAGCCCTCAAAAGGATTCTAAAGTACTTACATGGAACTCAAGAATTTGGCATTTTTCTTCCTTCTTCCTTGACCGTTACTTTGAAAGATTTTTCATATGCTGATTTTGGGGTTGTAGGATTGATAGTACTTCCGGTGCTTGTCATTTTCTTGGTAATTCACTTGTTGCTTGGTCCTCTAGAAAACAAAACTCAGTTGCACAATCCACGACTGAATCTGAATTTGTAGTTGCTGCTAGTGCTTGCTCACAAATTCTTTCGATTGTTCAAACACTTAAGGACTATGGGGTTGATCTAGATAGTGTTCCCTTGTTTTGTGATAACACTAGTGCCATTTGCATTGCTAAGAAACCCCATGCAACATTCTAGAACTAAGCACATTGACATTAGGTATCACTTTCTCCGTGATAATTTTGAAAAAGAAAATATTGTGCTTCACCATGTAGATACCAAACGACAATTGGCTGACATTTTTACAAAACCTTTGGATATCTCTCGTTTTTGTTATATTTGTAGTGAAATAGGGGTTATGCATTCTCATGGCCTACATTGAGGGGGAGTTTTGAAGCTTGAGAAGTCTATTTGTGAATATGAAATTAATTAACATGAGCATAGTATTTCATACATATATGACTTTGTGATTCCTTTTACATGCTGAAAGTTCTTACTACATTCTTGTGTTATACATTTTGTAGTTTTTGCCATGTCTAGTAATTGGAATAATTACTTACACTAAATTTGGTCATGGTCGAACTTTCTTGCCGTTTTGAACTTGTTGCATGCTCACAACTGCTTTTAATCATAAAAAATTAATCATGTAATCAACTCACATGTTGAGTTTTTATGAACAAATATAAATTGATAAAAGATCAAGAGAATATGCATGCATCACACTTCTTCTTTTGAGATGGCTTATCATTGCACTTAGATATGAACTTGGAAGAAGTTGTGTATGACGAAAACCATGTCCTTAAGCTTCTGATTGTCAAATAACATAGGCTTGACTTGGTTGGTTAGAATAAGGCAGATGCACATATAATCTCTTGCAAATATCATATGATATAAATTTGTGCTTTGAAATAATAAAATGCAGCAACAAGTGTCGTGCTTTCAGGTTTTGAAATAGTTAAGTTTGTGAGATCATGACTTTCTTAAATTAAAAATTACATTTGATCTCTAGCATGGCCTACACTACTTTCTATATCTCATTATTGTGATAGTGTAAGTTACTTGATAGTATGACTTGGATGAGCTTTGTTTTATATGTATATGTTATAATATGCTCATAACAATTAAAATTTCTCTTTTCAACCTTGCTGAATACATTGTCAAAGGGGAGAGAAAATATGGTGAATTTTTAAAGATAAGTATGCAATGGGAAGAAATTGATTACACATTGCACATATTCACAATTGTTTTTGGCGCAATTCTTCTTAGGGGGAGAATTTCTTTTTCTCATTTTATTTCTGTTCAACAAAGGGGGAGAAATTGTTTTCAAAACTTTTAATGTGAATAAGACAATGTTCGGATCTTAAGTGGTGTTGCCAATGCATTGATCAAGGGGGGAGATTGTGACACCTATGTGTGCTGAATATGTTGGCTTGTAGTGAATACATTGGCTTTGATGATAAAAGTTCTGAAATTCTGCTAAAACACCTATTTAGCAAGGTCTGACTCTAGCTCCGAGCTTCTACAAGGTCCGACAATAGGTCTGACGTTCTTTGTCTAGGTCCAACATGTTTTTGGGTAACTCCAGTGAGCTTTGTCTTTAGCTCCGGCATGTCTTTGATAGCTCCGACATGTCTTTGGTAAGCTCTGATATGTTTTGATAGGTCCGACATATGTTGGTTAGCACCGACTTGTTTTTCTAGCTTCGTCTTTTAGGATGTACAAGCTTTGGCAAGCTCTTCCGCTAGGTTTTACTAGCTTTGCTAAGCTCCGTCTCAAGCTCCGGTCAGCTTTGACAAGGTCCGGTGCTTGATCGCAGTGTTTCTGCTTTATCTTGCAATGATTCGAACTTGCTTTACACTTATGAAAAGGTTGCTTAGTATTCTATTACTATGTTTTTGGTGTGTTTTGGTGGTTATGGTTGATATCATTTTTCTATGTTTTGCAACATGCTTATGTGAGGTGCTAACGTAAGATGTTGTAGTTTCGTAAGTAACGTGAGTCAAGTCGAGGACCTGTGCCCGAAAGTTCTGGTTGATTATTCATGTGCAGGTGTTGCTTGAGTTCAATACATGACTGGTGATGGGATCCATCATACAATTCTTAGGGAGAAGATGAGGTTGAAAAACCATGATCGGGAGGAATTGTGGTTGAGTTGATCGGGAGGTCGCGCAACATGTATGAATCAAGAAAAATGCATATGAAGGTACTGTGAACGTCGTTGTAAGATGTTTGCACGTATGCAAGGAGTGCATGGACGTGGCTATATGGTTCCGAGGCATGATGAAGAGATGTGGACGTAAAAAATTGGTCAGAAAGGTCCAACCGACTAGGTTATGGACTCAGGCTGCGACTGAGTCGTGTTTGACTCAATATGGAAAGTTTTGAGTTGATTATGAGAGGATTTCATGTGCGTCACGAATTTGAGTTGTTTTAGGAATGTGGCATACATTCCTAAGGTGTTTGGAAGTCTTAAGATTGCTTCTATGTACGTATAGAAGAGTCCTAAGCAGTTATGGAAAGTTTTGATTCGTGGTTTGAGTAGGATTAGAGTCCTAGATGAGATTGGGTTGGCCTAAGGGCTGGTTATATAAGCAAGAGAGGCCAGATCTCGTGGGAGACGACTTTGGGGCTGTTCCTCTTGTGTTCTATTGAATAAAGATCATAGTTTAAAGGAACTTTTGTGCCTTGTTCATCCGACTTGTTTCAGACAAGTTTTTCTCGTCGAGTTTTCTGCACAGCACTACATTTCTTTGCTGGTTTTATCATAACTCGAGTTTTACAAATCCAATTGATGTGATTCTTTTTGGGTTGTCTTCAAAACTTTATTATCTATCATCTTTCCAAATTTCACGGTCATTGGATTTGTGGTTTCTGATCTACACGAGTTTCTCTGCAGCATTCCAGAACTGTTTTTCTCGGGTAGGACAGATTGACCTTTGTTCGATCTTTCAATCATAACTTGAGTTTCTCTCGACGGATTTGAGTGATTCTTGTTGTGTCGTCTTTGTGACTTGATTCTCTCTGATATATATCACTTTTGTCACGGTGAAACACATTTAGATTAGTCTCACACACAATTTATTTAATAGATTGTTTTTCTGCCAAAGGGGTTAGGATTTAATTGTTTCCGCTGTGTAAGATTTTTAAATATACCATTCACCCCCCTCTGGTAGCTTTTCATGTGCTCTTCAATCCTACACCTATGTGTGTAGCCTGCTTGTGTCGATTGAGGACCGATCCGTGTGCAGACCTGCTGGACAAGTTTGAACTATACCCGATGCATACTGGGCATATGGAACCTAGTAAACCGGTGTAACTTGATAACTTGGATGTTGAGGCATAGCCCACCGTCAATAGGGGTGGGTTAAGGGAAGCAAGGTGTAAATCTGCTGCGGGCACAGACACGCTATGTGCGGGGACCTTATGCCTGCAATGGTGGGACAGTTCGGAGTTTGAGTTTCTTGTGAAAGGTTGCTGCATATGACACTGTGAGGAGCACCACACACTTCTTATGTACGGGTGTGTGTGACGTGTTATCCGGGCATCTACTGATTGCAATCACCGTCCCTCGTGGTTATTTGAGTACCGCTTGTTCACTACGCTATAACGTAGTAAATACTAAAGAAGCCAAAAGAATATGATGTATTAAATTATAATTGCTTTGCAACTATGATTTCTATAGAATATGCTCACTAAAGTACTTTTATTTAACCTTTATGTTGTTGCTAATAACTTGAAATCTAAGGATCAACATGTAGGCGAGTCATTGACTGCTATATCTATTCCTATGTTAAGTATCTCTGCATGTAGAGTTCCATGTTTATGTGAGACAGGTAAGTCTTGTTGAACCTTCATGCTTACGGTTGCTATATTAAGTTGTTTGCAGGTGAGACGTATGAGGAAGGGCCCAAAGATGAGGCGATGCCCCCGTCGGGGTATATCACCGTGTGGGAGCCCTGCACGCCGTCGTGATCTATTGTGTGTTGCTAGTGTGTAGCGTACCCGGGCTGGACGGCTACACTTTTGCATAGCTAGGCTGGGAGTTTAGCTATGCGTATTACTTTCGCTGTACATTAAGTATTGTAAAAGACTTCTGTTGTTTCTATAAATCAAATATTGTATTTTGTCATATTCTTTTTGTGTGTGTTGTTGGGTGCCGCATCGGCCGACACCACCCTCTGTGATTCCCGGAATGTGTGGACCGAGTCATTACAGCCTGGTATCAGAGCCAAATTGGAAATAGCATGCTCAAAAAGAGCCTATTTTGAAAACTTAGAAGTAATCGAGTGAGGATTCGTTACTATGCCCACATAAGGTCTACGATAGTATTAGTTACTTAAGGCGGCAAGCTGACATATGTGTTATTGTATTTTGTAACGATGCTCTGATGTCAGGTAAGATGTAAGGTACGCCACCGCAAGCGGATCAATTGCGGTAAGCTCACCACGCGAGAGGTAGCATGTGATTGACCCCGTGGCATGGCACGGGAGTTAGTATGAGTCTTTGAACCTTTTTATGGTTCTGGGAACATATGAAAACGGTGCTCCCCAACATGCTTCAAGCAAAAGCGAGGATACCCCATCGTGTTGTCAAAAACATGAAGTATGCAACTCCTGAACGGTCAATGTTCAAAGGGCCATATGCAGCGCTGATCACTAGCGCACAAGATAAATTATGTGACCACCTATCGTGCAAGTTAAACGCATGTAGTGTTTTTTTTTTAATAAACACGGGAAAGCGCCTCTTGCCGGTGCAGCATTAGGCAAAGACGTGGGACCCCATTGGGTGGTATATAACCCGATGCGCCTCCTACTGGTGCAGCATTATGCAAAGACGTGGGACCCCCGTCGGGTGGTAGAAAACCTGGTCATGTACCTCGAGACGTGGCTCAGCTTGGGACGGCCCATATGGAATGATACGGGATGAATGTTCCTACTTTCATATATTATTGTGACTGCCTGAAATGATCGCCTGTGCGGGCTGTGCTGTACGTCACCATATGATTGATCAGTAATTTTTGTGCAGTTGCAGGTACACTAACCACATTTTATGTAGCCCGAGTCGAAAATGTTTGCGAGTGAACATCATTAGTGCCACTGTTGAGACGTATGCCGGAATACCGACTTAAGATTTTCTTTGGTAAGGGCGTAGTACCGGCATTGCATTCAAGTTTCATCAGGCACGTCGATGATGATGTCCGTGCTAGAGGTGTGACTTGACAACAAGTAAAAAATTTCCAACTTAGGACTACGTTTGAATTTGTAATCTCTGTTTTGGAGCGTGCTGGTCAGATCGACAATTAATCATGTGGTTGCTACGGTAAGCAGGCATATGATTTGGAAACTTGAGGAAGTCATCCACAAGTTTCATTTTTAGCTCCAAGGCAGATTTCAAGATTTAAAACTGGAAAATTTCATTTGAACTTAAACTGCCAGGTTCCTGATTCAAACTGAGAATCTGACAGCAAACTGCTTAACTGAAGGTCTACCACACACGGTTAGAACGTTTAGAGAGTTCTCTAGAACTCTTATGTTCAACTAAGGATCAGAATCTTCATGTAAACTAATAAAAAATCAAATTTCCAAACTCCGTTAAATCTGGACAGAGACTGGATAGTCTCTGTACCCCATCACTGTTTCTTTCATATCTCTTAGTAGAATCGACGAATTACTTCATGTAATACATTTATGGAATTCTGAGGAAGTTTGTAAAAATGTTGTAATTCATGATTTTTGCATATATTGATGTTTTATATCTGGAAAAATGCGGACAAAATCAGCCTTAAACAATGAATGTGCTGTCAAAATTTTTCGGGAAACACTGTCAATTTGTAGAAGTCATATCTCCTCAACCAGATAAGCTATGTAGGAAAATAAAGACATTATGGAAAGGTTATCGAGTGTACTATGACTTGGTAGTTTAACTCCAGTACAGATTATGCATCTAACTGGTGGAAACATTGTAAGATCTCCAGACTGGTCAGCTGGACCAGAATCTGGACAGTGAAACCAGTTTTGAATTCTTCAATTCAAAGCACATTGGTTTCAATTTCTTGTGTCATATCCCATGTACAGCAGCTGTTATTTGATATGCTGTTTTGGAATCGAGTATGTGACACAATCAAAATATCACTCTGAGCAATGACATGTTTAAGTCTTGTACAATAGCGAGGATACACGTACTACACACTCGACGTCCCGTTGTGACCTGTGATAGTCGAAATGGACTTCCATCCATGAAGTTCATTACCTTGGAACTCGATTGTGGTAACATGGTACAGGGATGTTGTATGTTGTATAAAGTTTACACTTTATCAATATGTGTGAATGTTATGTGTGTTCATTGTTCAATGCTCGCACTACTATTGTATGGACTGGATGAAGCAAACAAACATGTTGCTGATTTTTAAATCATGTGGATGCAGAATGGTACGTACACGCTCTACGCCTGACGTGGGAGGCTCTAGCTAGGGTCATGATGATGAATCTTTGACACGGGAGCAAACAGTGATGCCGCAGCAACAAGCTCCTCCACCACCACCACCTGAACCACCAAGGACTCTCGCAAAGATTCTCGCCGCAGTGCTCGGCTCGCGCGACGAGCAAACCAAGTTGCTGCGGATATTGGTGCATAATTCATCCCATCAAGGGGGGCGACAATACAATGGGCAACGCCAGCCCCAACAGAGTTCGTACTCAGACTTCTTGGCGACACATCCACCAGTCTTCATGGAGACCAAGGAGCCTCTAGAGGTGGACAACTTTATCCGCACCCTCGAGGCAAAGCTCGGTCTGCTACGATGCACCGAAGAGCAGAAGGCGCTGTTCATAGCGCAACAGCTTCAAGGATCTGCCAGTGCTTGGTGGGTGAACTACACCGCATCACTGCCGGCTGGTCATGCGGTAGCATGGACCGAGTTCCGTGAGGCGTTCTGCGCCTACCATATACCTCCGAGTATCATGAAGAGGAAGCTTCAGGAGTTTTTGGAGCTGCAGCAAGGCGGGAGGAGTGCTCATGAGTACACCCGCGCGTTCAACTATTTGGCGCAGTACGTGCCAGATTATGTGGGAACGGAGGACAAGAAGCAAGATACTTTCTTCCGAGGCCTTATTCCGAAAATGAAAGTGCAACTCGCACAATGCAATCGCAGCACCTGCAATGGCATCGTCAATGCCATAAAAGTGAAAGAGGATGCTCAGTGCGAGCTTGTTTCTGATAAGAGGAAATGGAACGCGCCATTGAGCAGCAGTGGGGTGGTCCACAGAAGTACCGCTTGGTGTATAGATCACCATCCGTGCAGCGATGGCAGCCGCCGGCGCGACCGCAACAGTTCCGGTCGTTCTTTCAGCGAGCCGCGTTTCCGACCGCCATTTCCACAGCAGCAAAGGATGGTTCCGCGTGCGTATCCACCTCCACCACGTGCACCGGGATTCCGTTCACAGCTTGGAGGGAACCCGACACAATACATGTGCTATACGTGTGGCCGTGTTGGGAATTTTGCGAGGGACTGCCCCGAGCAGCAACAGGGAAGCAGACAAGCACCATATCAGGGTGCAGCTCAACCCCGCAACCAGCCCAAGAAACCCGCAGCAAAACCCGGCGACGTCAACCACCTAGCTATCGAAGATGTGCCGGAAGGCGAACCCGTCCTGGCGGGTACGTTTTCTCTACTGCAAAATTTCATAGTCATATTATTTCACTCCGGTGCCACCCATAATTTCATTAGCCAATCATATGTCATCAAATACCAATTACCTATCACTCCCAAATAAAGTCCATATTTGATTTGCTCTCCGGGTGGGAAAATAGCAGCGGACATAAAAGTCCATAAAGCACAACTTAAGATGGGTGGGAATATCTATCCGACTTCTCTAGTTATATTAGAGGGTCAAAAACTCGTTGTCATCTTAGGAATGTCGTGGCTATACCGTCATGGTGCTATTCTCGACATCGTTCAATTTGTTGTCCATTTAAACTCCCCACTACACGAACCACACACTCTCATTCTAGACCGCCTTATCCAATAAATTCCAGCCACATACAACACGGAAGCCACAATGCTTGAGGACATTCGTGTGGTCCGTGAATATCCAGACGTGTTTCCCGACGACCTTCTGGGTATGCCACTGGATAGGGACATCGTGTTCAAGATTGAACTTGTTCTGGGAACCACGCCTATTTCTCGAAGGCCGTACAAGATGGCACCAAATGAGTTGGTGGAATTAAAGGAACATTTGAATGACCTTCTAGACAAAGGTCCCATGCGCCCAAGTTCATCACCTTGGGGCTGCTCCGCATTGTTTGTAAAGAAGAAGGACAAGATGTTACGTCTATGTGTAGACTATCATCTGCTCAACGCCGTGATGATCAAGAACAAGTATCCACTACCGCACATCAATATTTTATTCAATCAATTAGTGGGTTCTAATGTTTTCTTGAAGATGGATCTTCGGTCCAGATATCATAAATAAAAATCTGACTGGAGGATATACCAAAGACGGCATTCTTGACGAGATACGGGGTCTATAAATATTTCGTCACGTCATTCGGACTTACCAACGCGCCGGCTCACTTCATGTATTTGATGAATTTAGTGTTTATGCCGGTGTTGGACAAGTTTGTCATGGTCTTCATTGACGACATTCTGGTTTATTCTAAATCGGAAGAAGAACATGCCAAACACTTGCATATCGTGCTCCAACGACTACCAGATCACAAATTGTATGCAAAATTCAGCAAGTGCGAGTTTTGGATCAACCATGTGCCATTTATTGGTAATATTATTTCAGTGGAGGGCATCGCTGTTGTTCCAAGCAAAATTGTGCATGTGCTGAAATGGGAGTCTCCAAAGTCCGTTCATGAAGTTCGCAGCATTCTCGGGTTAGCAGGATATTATCGGAGGTTCATTCCGAGTTTCTCAAAAATCGCTAAACCAATGACGGAGCTGCTGAAAAAGAGGACTAAATATCTTTGGAGCAAGCATGTGAGGATGCATTTCAAGCACTGGTGAAACATCTCACAACAGCCCCGGCCATTATCTCCTTGGAAGGGAAGGTCGGGACTTTACACATCATCTAAAAAAATCTCACAACAGCCCCAATGCTAGCTCAGCCGCATATGACGAAATCTTTTGATGTTTATTGTGATGGGTCTGACATTGTCTCGGTTGTGTGTTCATGCAAGAAGGCCGCGTGATCGCATATGGATCATGGCAGCTCCAAAGTCATGAGAAGCATTATCCGACTTATGACCTTGAGCTCGCTGCCGTGGTACTCCCTTTGAAAATGTGGAGGCATTATTTACTCAGAAATCTAGTACACCTCTACACCAATCATAAGAGCCTAAAATATATCTTCACTCAAGAGGAAATTAATATGCGGCAACGGTGATGGTTGGAACTGATCAAAGATTATGAGATTGAAATTCACTACCATCCCGGCAAGGCCAATGTGGTTGTCGATGCGCTAAGCCGCAAGTCCCATGTCAACAACTTGTCCATCACACTGATGGAAGAGGATGAACCAAGTTTACACTTGGTTCCATATGGAGTGTTATATAATCTTGCTCTTATTCCTACCATATGAGAGGAGATTATGGAAGCTCAAAAATAAAGATGTGGGTATGTCAGACATTTGGAGGAGAATGAAGAATGGGCAAATGAAGTGTTTCTGGAGTGATGAACAAGGTACTCTATTGTTCAATGACTGAATAGTAGTTCCCCGTGATATGACACTAAGGAAAAAAATCTTGGATGAGGCTCACTTATCCAAGTACTCTATTCATCCAGGCAGCAACAAAATGTATCAAGATCTGAAAACCAGATTTTGGTGGACATGGATGAAAAGAGAAATAGCGAAGTATGTATCCGAGTGTGATATGTGTCGGCGAGTGAAAGCCAACTACATAAGAAAAGTCGGACAGCTTTGGAGTCCGTCATTTTAGAGTTCACTACTGTAAACTTAGTCATGAGATAATATATCTTGTATAAAGTTTGTACTTTATCAATATATGTGAACGTTATGCACTTATTTCCTTGCCAATATTCGCACAACTGTAATATGAAATGGATGAAGGAAAAACAAACATGTTGCTGATTTTTATCATATGGCTGCAAAATGGTGCGTACACGTCCGACACCTGAGATGCGAGGTTGAAGTCGTGGTCGTGAGGACGAATCTCGGACCCAGGAGCCAGCTGCGACACCGCAGCAAAAAGTTCCACCACCACCACCTCCTGAACTTCTGAGGAGTCTAGCCGAGGTTCTCGCCGCAGTGCTCAGCTCGCGCGATGAGCAAACTGAGTTGCTGTGGACTTTGGTTCAACAATCATCCCGTCGAGGGGGGCGACCAGATGCGGGTCCACGACATCCCTCTCCAAGTTCATACTCGGACTTCATGTCAACGCACCTGCCGGTCTTCATGGAGGCCGACGAACTGTTGGAGGTGGACAACTGGCTCTGCTCTATCGAAGGAAAGTTCGGTTTGCTGCCGATGACCGAACAACAGAAGACCCTATCCGCAACACAAGAGTTGCAGGGTTCTGTTGGGGCATGGTGGGCGAATTATCTCGCCGCACGACCAGCAGACTATGTCGTGAGCTGGGAGGAGTTCCAGGAGGCGTTCCGTGCCTATAATATACCTCTCGGTATTATGACGAGGAAGCATCAAGAGTTCTTGGAGATGAAGCAAGGAGGAAGGAGTGCTTACGAGTACTCTAAGGCATTCGACCACTTGGCTCAGTATGCTCAGGACCAAGTGAGTACTGAAGATCAGAAGAATGAATGCTTCTATCGGGGTTTGAACCCCAAGATGAAGGACAAGCTTGCCTTGTTCAACAGCGGCAGCTTCAACAACATTGTCAACGCCGCAATCGTACAGGAGGACGGTACTAGGGAGCTGTACTCTAACAAGAAGAAAAGGAGTGCTTTGCAGAGCAGCGGAGGTTGTGCTCCTCAGAAGTACCGATTTGTGTATCGATCAACATCCGGCCAGAGGTGGTAGCTGCCATCACGACCACCAATGTTTCATGGTCGCCAGTTCAACAATGTCGGCTTTCGTCCGCAGAAGCAACAGGGGATGATTTCTCATGCACTTCCACCTCCACTGCGTGCACCAATATTATGTCCTCCCTTTCGTGCCGGTCAGACCCCATACACGTGTTTCATGTGTGGTCGTACAGGGCACACCGCCAAGGACTGCCCATAGAGCAGAGAACAGTCTTTGTACCAGGGGGAAACAAGCCCGCAACTACCCCAAGAAGCCAGTCACCAGAACCGGCAATGTCCACCACCTCGCCATCGAGGACGTTTCGGAAGGCACACCCGTACTCACTAGTACGTTGTCTCTCCTTGGTCATCCCGTAGTCATCCTCTTTGACTCCGGTGCTTCCCACAACTTTATTAGCAAGTCTTATGTCATTCAATATTAGTTGCCAATCGTTTCCACAAAAAGCCCATATATGATTGGTTCTCCGTGTGGGAAAATAGTAGCAGATGAGATGGTCCATAGGGTACCTCCTGATATGGGTGGGAACATATACCCTATCTCTCTCATTATAATGGAGCATCAGAAGTTAGATGTCATCTTAGGGTTGGCATGGTTGCAATACAACCGTGTTATTCTTGACATCGTTCCTCGGAGGATATATCTGAATTCTCCACTCCACCCAACCCAAGCTCTCACTCTTGAGGGCATTATCCAAGTGGCTCCAACTACTTACAACATGGAGGCCATTAAACTTGAGGATATTCCGGTGGTACGTGAGTATCCGGACGTATTTCTCGAAGATCTTCCTGGTATGCCATCAGAAAGAGATGTCGAGTTTAATATTGAACTTGTACCGAGAACAGTGCCGATCTCGAGGAAGCCATATAAGATGGCACCTAAGGAACTTACGGAACTGAAGGAGCAGCAGAAGGAACTCATGGACAAGGATTTCATTCGTCCAAGTTCATCACCGTGGGGCTGTTCTGCATTGTTCGTGGAGAAGAAGGATAATACACAAAGACTATGTGTGGACTATCGTCCACTCAATGCTGTCACGATCAAGAATGAGTATCCACTACCACGCATCGATATTCTGTTCGATCAATTAGTGGGTGCTAAGGTATTCTGGAAGATGGATCTTCGTTTTGGGTATCATCAGATCGGCATTCGACTAGAGTATATACCTAAGACGACATTATCAACGAGGTATGGATTGTATGAGTACCTTGTCATGTCTTTTGGATTGACCAATGCACCGGCTCATTTCATGTATCTCATGAATTTGGTGTTCATGCCACAATTGGATAAGTTTTTTGTGGTTTTCATCGATGACATACTTGTGTATTCGAAATCTGAAGAAGAACATGCTCAACACTTGCGCATCGTGCTTCAACAATTGCGAGACCACAAGCTGTATGCCAAGTTCAGCAAATGTGATTCTGGATCAGCCAAGTGCCATTTATAGGGCACATCATCTCTGCTGAGGGGATTGCAGTTGATCCAAGCAAGATTATGCAAGTACTCAAATGGGAGTCTCCAAAGTCTGTACATGAAGTTTGAAGCTTCCTGGGTTTAGCAGGGTATTACCGGAGGTTCATTCCAAGTTTCTCCAAGATAGCTAAACATATGACAGAACTTCTGCAGAAAGGAAAGAAGTATGTATGGGCAGAGGAATGTGAGGAAGGTTTTCAAGCATTAGTGAAACACCTCACAACATCACCGGTATTAGCACAACCAGACACAACCAAGTCATTTGATGTTTATTGTGATGCATCTGGGATTGGTTTGGGTTGTGTATTGATGCAAGAGAAAAGAGTGATCGCTTATGGATCACGGAAGCTTCGGAACCATGAGCAGCATTATCTGACTCATGATCTTGAGCTCGCTGCCGTGGTACTTGCATTGAAGATGTGGAGACATTATCTATTGAGCAACCTAGGCATCTCTACACCGATCACAAAAGTTTGAAGTACATCTTCACCCAGGAGGACTTGAGTATGCGACAACGAAGATGGTGTGAATTGATCAAAGACTATGGGATTGAGATCCACTACCATCCTGGCAAAGCAAATATAGTTGCAGATGCACTGAGTCGCAAGTCTCATGTCAATAATCATTCCATCACCTCGATGGAAGAAGAAGGGCCAAGTCTTTATGTGGTTCCATATGGGGCACTCTACAATCTAGCTCTCATTCCAACCATAAGGGAAGATATTGTAGTGGCTTAGAGGAAAGACAAGGGCATATCGCACATTCGCCGAAGATGAAGAAGGTGAGATGAAGTGTTTCCGATGTGATGATGACGGTACCATCTGGTTCAAGGACCGCATCGTGGTGCCCCGCAATGTAAAAGCCAGCTTTTTGGAAGAACAAAAACGCAAAAATGCGAAATTAAAAATTTTGAAAATGGACATGGAAATCCAAACTCACATCAACCATATGAGTTAACCAATGTTCACTAAAAATAGGGACTTGCTAAAATTTTACATATAGAACATGGTTGCTAATGTATATTGGAACTTAAGGTGTAAAATCCTTAATTTCCAAGTATTCACCTTTTCAATGAAAAATTAAAGGAGAATAGAAAACAAAATAGAGAGAAGAAAAAGGAATTATTCCAACCTTCAAATGGGACATTCAAAAAAATTCAAATCTACGGCTGTAAATTTTTCCATGACCTTCAAATATTCCAAATTGACTCTCAGTAAAGTTTCAAAAATTTTTGAAGCACATTTTCCATTTATTGGACACGTAGTGAGAGTTTAATCAAAGTCGACTTCAAACTTAAACTTTGTACTTAACCGTGTCCAAATCAACTCCAAATTTTTCCCGAAGTCCCTTATGGTTCCAAAAGGTTAACTTCAAAGTTTCAAGATTTTTGAGCCTAATTTACTATTTATTTCATTGAATCAAGTATCACCACTTGAATTCAAATTCAAACTTGAGTTAAAAATTCAACTTGCTCAGTTCTGAAATCTGATTGCACCATAAAATTCTTCACATTTTATTTAGTCACTGGGCCAAAGTTGAATATTTTTGAAGCATGTTTGCTAGCCCTATTTGAAATTGGAAAGAAGAATGAGGGAGGTGGGTCCCACAAGTGGTCCCCACAGGTCAGGTCGGCGACTCGGCATGCTGTTTTTCCTCTGCTATCAGCGCTGCATGCACGCAGCTGCTTCCCACCGCAACAGTCTTTCGATCGATAATATCTTCCTGCTGCTTCGTTCTCGAACGTATTCATTGCCTCCCGCTCGCCAGCGCCGGCCACTGGCTCGCGTCCCTCGCCACGCCGGCGCTCCACCTCCCGGCCGCGCCCCACTCCCGCTCGCCCCTCCTCTCCCGTCCTGGTCGCGTCCCCAGCCTCCGCACCGGCCGTCTGCTCGCCCCTGCGTGCCGCTCGCTGCCGGCCGCCTCTGCTCCGCGTTAGCCCTTTTGCCGCCTTCCAGACTAGCTGCACTACTCCCTCTGGCCGCCACAGCGCGACGCTGCACCACCCCGATTATCGGTTCGCCTCCCTGCAGCGCCGCCCACGCCGGCTCGCCCTCTCCCTGCCGCGCCAGCGCCAGCCGCTGCTCGCCCTGGCCGCTCCCGACGAGTGTCGTCCTCTGCCACTGCAGCACACCACGCGCCGTTCCCCGACCTCTGCATGCTGCCGACCCAGCTTCCTCCTAGTCGCGCTGCTCCTACGCCGCGCCTCCCTGGCACCCAGCCGCGATGCTGCTTCGGCACCTCACCGCCGCGCGCGCCTCCTCGCCCAGAGCCGCACCACCCCGGCCGCCTGTTCGCCTTCCTGCAATGCCACGATGCACCCGCCTCTGCCCTGCACCGCCTGCGCCACTAGCTGTGCCGCCCTTTGTGCGTCCCACAGTTGCGCGCCCCTCCAGCCCTAGCGCGGCCTCTGTGGAGCTCCCCGCCGTCCACCAAGCCAGCCCTCCTAGCTCGCGTCCACGGCCGCCACGCGATGGCCGTTGTCCCCTGCTCGCGCGCGTTTCGCCGTCCTGCCGAGGCCATGCTCAAGCTCCCGTGCCGCCCACCGCCACATGCGCCTTGCTCCATTGCTGCTCGCCGGCCTGGCCCCCATCTGCTCCTGCTCCAGCGCGCCTTGGCTGCACTTTACCACGCGCCATTGCCACCATGGTCGAGCTCCTTGTTGCGCTTTACTGCTCGCCCGTGTGCTGTGGTCGTGCCTGTCTGCTCCCCCTCGACATCGTTGCGACGTTCCGCGCTGTGGCTATGTTCTGGAAGCAAGGCGAATGATTGGTCTGATGGATGAAATTCGGGAACACGCCTTTGACACAATAGTATTGACAACTGGTCCAAGGTTAGCTCTGATTTGTGCAAAGATTAGTTGAACGGTGCTGCAGCCAAGGTGTTCGATGAAATGGTTACGAGGCGAAACAAAGTGTGTTGCCGTTCAATGCTGGTCAATGGATGCATGTCTATTGTGGGGTGGCAAATCGACAAGCCTAAGAGCCAAGATACCCTTTGATTGGTGATGAAGCGATGTAAATAAAGTACACACCCAAGATATTCGGCGAAATGCCTACAAGATGAGCCTTGCCCTAAAATGCCTTGCTCGATGCCCCGAAGTCCGTTCGTGGTGACCGCTAATGGTATTCATGTGTCGTCAATCCGTACGTCCATTTTTCCGCATTGATATCATTCCAATAAAATCCCCAAGTTGACCTCCTTTGTCGTTTGTATCACGTTGGCCTGTCCGTGCGTGCTCGTGATGCTCCACCATGAGCCACGTCGACGTCGTTGACTACATGACGTCGTTGTGACGCTCCGAGCCGTCATCGTGCCCTGGCGTTGAGATGAAGGGTGCTTGTGATGAGTGTGGTGCTGAAACACAAGCACGACTCGTCGGACAATGGATGTCAAGCCAAATTAGGGTTTAGTCGTTGTGAGAGCAATCGAGTCCTAAGTGTAGCCAGGTGCTCGATAAAATGCCTTCTAGGTCAAACCAAGGTTGTTGGTGCTCACCGATGACCTGTTGTTGAGTAATGCGAGAACGTTGCGGCCGACAAGGAAAACTCGACCAAGGGAAACCTTGGATAGGAGTTTCTTGTTCATGTCGACGATGCTTCCTAACCGTCCACTGAATTGCTTAACTAGGTGTGTCATTTCATCGACGACAGGTTTGTCGAGTCGCTTACCGACGATCGAGTCGACATCACTAAACTTGTGACTAATAAGGTGGTGTTCGGGATTCTACTCACCACCATGGACGAGTACGGGTCGATGTGAATGTCGACGATATGATCTTCCCGAGATGGCAAAACATGTGGTCACTACATAGTAATGCATTATATTCAAGTTCCAGGAGTTCCCTGGCTCATATGGCCAATCTTGCAAAGGACACTACAATAGTGTCATGTAAGAACTTGGATGATGCTTGCGAAGATAGTCGTAGCGACTGATTTACCTAAAGGTCCATTGAACGTGTCTTGGTACTCACCTCAGGTTAGCAGTGCTTGTGATGACTCTTTGAGTCCAAGCAATGCTGATCTCACTTCTTTTCCAAGTGTCGCTAGGGTTTCAGATCGATTCATCCTAATTCAAAACCCTGCGACCACACTGGTCACTTAATTAGGTTTACTCTTTAATGAGTTTGTGTAACTTCATTGGTCGCCTTCTGAGTCATGACCTCTTGTTGCACAGTTCACTCATGCCTTAAGCTTTCGATGTCCCTCCTTGATTCCTTAGTCATTCTTACACTAATCGGTCCAACACTGCCACACCGGTCAGTCTCAGTTTTCTCGAGTGGCATAGCTCCAAGTGTTAAGTGAATAATGGCAAATACATGCTTTCATTGCACCTGTCAATTCACAACTCGACAATACTATGAACACTTGACTTATCCATAGTTTCTCCACCCATCTGAGACATATCTAATCTTCCTAGTCAAGGCTCTTCTTCTTAAGGTTTTTACAACTCGTCGAGTCCATTATTAGATTACATTAATTACTTATATGCATATCACGTCGATAGGAACGTGATGATAGGTGATCAACGAGAAGTTTCACTTGGAGGAGAATGTCGAGGAGTTCCAACTTCAAGATTCCATGGTAGGTTCTCCAGAGGAAGACCAAGCCCTAACAACTGACATTGTTATAGAGTCGCAAACAAGCCACGCCCGGATTTGCATTTAAGAGCCTTTCAGAATTTTTCCAGTTTTACTCACTTGCGTCTTAAGTTGATATTGTGCATTACGTATAAGGTGTTTGATACTCCACATGCATATCCACAAATCCTATGGAAGGGTTGGAAAGGTTTACAGTTTGACGTGTAGAACTGCCAATGCTAATGTTGCAGATATACCGGTAGAAGTCAAGTAGTTGGAATCTACTCGCCAGATAGGGATAACAGTTCATATGAGGGTGATAGATGATAGAATGGCTTATGAAATGAATACGACACCGGGAAGCGAGAATAGGAGTCGACGAGAGGGAGTCTTGGGCGCATAGCCCGGCCTGTGTCGCTTGAGGACCGTGTCGTATGCGGCACCGTTGGGCAAGCTTGAACTGTACCAGTTGCATAATGGGATATGGACCCAATAAACTAATGTAACTCCAGATTGTAGTGTGGAGACTCCTCGGTTGTCCATGAATGGATATGCGAAGGCATAAAGGTGTAAATCTTCTAGCGGGTAACTTCGACGTGTCCGTGTAGGGGACCTTTTGCTCGGGATGAAGAGGTTTGTCGACATTGGGGTCTTGGGTGAAAGGTGGCCACGTATAACGTGGGGAGGAGAGCACGTATGTGTCTCCCACGCGGGTGTGCGTGTCATGCAGTCCGGGTGTGTCCTGATTGCAATCACCGTCCCTCGCGGTTATTTGGGTACCACTTGTCTGTCGCTCTCGTGACGTAGTAAATACTAAAGAAGACAGGAGAAAATGTTGTATTGAATTATAATTGCTTTGCAACCTTGTGTAACTTAGAGATAGCAAAAAATAAAGTTTATAGTTTCCCCATACTTTACCTGTATTAACATTATGTGCTTTGGGCATGTCATATCATCGGCAAAGCGTTTCTTGTTTGATTGTGGAGTCTATGACGTGCCGTGCCTGAAGAATGTCATGTGCTACTTAAAACATGACTATAAGGATCCACTTGTAGGTGAGTCTTTTATGCCATTCCTTACATATGCTTAGTATTCACCCCTGCATATGTCTAGTGAGACGGGTTAGTCTTGCTGAGCCTTATGCTCACGTTTGCGCTTTAACGATTTTTGCAGGTATTAGGTTTATATCTGCTGTTCAGGTTGTACATGAGATCTCAAGGTATCGAGATAAATCTCATGTGAACCACACCACTACTGTATATTCTTCGTGTTGCTAGTGGGAAGCATCCTAGGGCATGGACGCCTTCTCTCCTGCTTAGTTAGGTGAGATTATGAGTATGTATTTTCCGCTGCGTGTGTACCCCTGTTGTACACTCTTTTGTAAACTCTTCTTATTATGAAATGAAAACTTTATATGTTTTGGTATCCTTTTTGTGTGTGCTGTTAGGTGCCGCATCGCACGGCACCACCCAATGAGATCCTCGGATGTGTGGACTCCGGTCCCCACAGACATGGTATCAGAGCTTCATTGGCAATAGCACGCTCGAAAAGAGCCTATTTTCGAAAACTTCGAAGTAGTTGAGTGAGGATTAGCTATATGGCCATTAAGGCCTATTACTAGCGTAAGTTCTATAATGATGCACCGTCTTCAAGGTAAGAGGTAAGGTACGCCACCGAGAGCGAATCAATCTCGAACTCTGCATACGAGATGTGGTATGTGAAATTTCCGTGGCTTAGTACGGAAAGTCAATATGAGTCTCTGAAACATTCCATGTTTCTGAGAACATATGACATGCGGTACCCCAGCGCGACACAAAATTAGTGGTAGCCCCCGTCGGGTGGTGTATGACCCGATAGTATGCATCTCTAGAACTATACATGTTCTATGGGATTATGCGAAACACGTATGCCCGAGCGTGTATAAGCCGGTTCGTTCGGGAGTCTTTGCTGTATAGACTTAGTGCATCCATGTACCTCGAGACATGACTTCGCTCGAGGGCGACTCACACCAGAGTCGTATGTATTTACTTTCATATATATTATCATGACTGCCTGTTGTGTTTCCCGTGCCGCCCTTGAGGTGTGAAGGTGTGAAAGGGGATTGTTTGTCTTCTGCAGGTACACTAACTACGGTAGCGACTCGTGTAGAATATGTTTGCGAGTGATCAATATTAGAACCACCTATAGACGTATCTAGATATACCGGGTTAGACTTTTCTTTTGGTAAGACACGTAGTACCGTCAGTATCCCACATGATACATTGACCATCCCCCACAAAAGAAATGGCTTCATATTCATATTAAGTCCAAGTATCAGTTGCTGGTATCTTACGGATAATATAAATTTATCTCTTCAAGATTTGGCGAACCAAAGTTCTTTGTTTCTGGCGAGTGTCGGTACCCACTATACCAGATACCCCTTGGGATTGCAAAGATCGTAAGGAAACTCCATCTACCAGATTTGAAGACCTCCGAAGGCCCCACATGTCAGGCGTAACCAGACCTGCTTCCCCGACATGGTTAGTCCCAAGGCCGCCACGTGTATCATAAGACCAGAGCTATCACCCACACAATGGAAGCTCCGGTCGGAATACCATTATGGCACCCTAGGACCTAACTCCAGACAGAGGGAAGCTCCAGTACTGACACGTGTCCAGTAGCACCGGACCTACTCGTCCACGGCGATAAGCTCTGGTGCTGCCACATGGCGACCGTCGAACCTTCAACTTCAACAATGAGGCTGGTGGACCCCCCAACGGCTCCGGACCATCAAGGAGCAATCAAAGACTTCAAGACCCGATTAAGTGTCATTAATACCATATTAATGACACACGATTGGATGGCTCTTAATTCTGGTAACGGCACTGTTAAGGCCCGTTACCAGGCTATTAAGAGTAATTAACCCCATTTATTGTGTATCAAGCATGTGTAACCGCCGGGGCCACATGTCGGGCCAGGCTAACGATGTAACGGCCAGTCCTTGTACTATAAAAGGACTAGTCGACGATATACAAGGGACGGTTCCATACCACTACTGAACTCCCTGAGCTAGTCGAGCTTCTTCTTCTGGAGCTTCTTCTAGACTCACACGCTTAATACATCACCAACACACCCCGCGGAGTACGGTATTAAGCTCAGGCAGCCCGAACCACGTAAATCTCTGTGTACACTTGTCTTTCACCTCCTTGAATCTCTACGCGCCCATTACCGAACTACAACTCCTTAAGCTACCAAAGGTAGTGTCAAGAGATCTGCCGGATCCAAACACCAACATGTGGCGTGCCATGTAGGGGCGCCCGAGATTTCGAGTATGGTGAACTCAGCTGCTGGATCATTCAACAGCAACCCTGCCGTTCAACCCGCTAGAGGCAATCCCTCCAACATGCAGCAACCAGCAGGTGTCGTGGATGCGGCAGGAGTCATGCCTCCGCCGCCACCGCCTGCACCAGCACGTCAAGCTGAGCAGCGTGACGGTGCATCGGCCTCGGTCACTGCATCGGCGAATAACAACAATCCTGAACACGAGCTTCATGCAGCGCGTGCTCTCCTCCAACCTCCACCACCTTCGGGTGCATCCCAGGGTGCGATGGAGTAGTGGAGGGCTGATGTGGAACATATAGTTGCAGCAGCAGCCGATCGCATCAGCAACCAAGGTCCTCCTCCTTCAGGGCAGGCCCCATCGCGGCGTCGGACTGTGTTTGGCAGACTTGGTCCGCATGCTTCCCACAATAGGAGGCGTGCTGCATCACAGCCAGTTACGTCGCTACCTTCTGGTGCGCGACATACTCATACGGTAACCATGCTACCAACTCATGACCTCCGGGCGGAGCGTGATCGCTATTACCGTCAACAGGACGGCCATGTCTGTATCGAGCGTGCTCGTGAAAGGCGAGAGGCTCGAGACAGTGCTGCTCCCGAGGGAGTAGGAGGAGGCTGTTCTGCACTGGCCATGCACCTACGCATGGTCAGATGGCCACAAAAGTTCCATCCTCATCTGTCGGAGAAATTTGATGGGACAGTTAATCCCGCTGAGTCTCTCCAAATTTACACCAACGCAATCCTTGCGGCTGGAGGTAACGAGGTTGTAATGGCCAACAACTTCCCAGTGTCTCTGACTGGGACCACCAGGTCCTGGTTCATGAGATTCCTCACAACTCTATCAATAGTTGGGAGGAATTGTGCCAAGAGTTCATCGCCAGTTTCGGGAGTTCATACACCCGACCAGGCACCGAACTGGGCCTTTTTGTAGTTGTGCAGAAGGGGGGAGAATCCCTGCGCTCATTCATCCAGAGGTTCTCCCAGGTACGAAACACCATCCCTTCTATCTCTAGTGCTTCTGTTATCATGGCATTTAGACAGGGCGTACGAGATAAGAAGATCTGGAGAAGCTGGCAGTCAAGGAGATCACCAGTGTCACGGAGCTCCTCAGCTTGGCAGACAAGTGTGCCAAAGCTGCGGAGGGCCGTGAAATGCACTCCAAACAAACTCCGAAGGATGGCAAAAAATCATCCAAAGGCGAAGCCACTACCTCCGGGAGTGGCAAAAAGAAGAAAAAGTCCAACGGCAAAAAGAAGCCGTCGGCCGGCACATCCACCGCTGCAGCTGCAGTAGCTCCGGGTGGCCGGGGGCCACGCCCTGAGAAACGACATCGGCCGTCCTCTGAAGACGGTGGCAACTCCAAATTGTGGTTTCCTATCCACAAGTCAAATAGCCACAACTTGGAGGACTGTCGGGAGGTCCAAAACCTTGCCAAGCGCTACCACAAGCGCCAGGAAGAAGTTCCTTTCCGTCAGAGGAAGGGAAACAAAAAGTCGACGAAGCTCCGGCTGAAGAGGAGTTAGGCTTCCAGGACCCTAAAAGGGTCTTGAAGGCTGTTTACACCTCCGTCGACGATGACTCCGACGTCTCCAACAATGAGCGTCGGAAGACCATGAACACCATCTTTGGTGGTTCTGGGACATCACCTCCCGCCGTGTCCTCAAGACCATGCGGCGGGACATGGCCTCAATAGCTCCTACAGCCAGGGCGGAGCATCATCGAAAGTGGATGGACACCACCATCGGTGTTGATGCTTCAGACTGCCCTCGGAACATGATCGGAGCTGGTCAACTACCATTGATGGTATCTCCAACCATCAATAACATTAAACTCCACCATGTAATGGTGGACGGAGGTTCGGGGCTGAACCTCATAAGCTTCAGAGCTTTTGTCAAGCTTCAGCTCCGACCTTCGGACCTTCGCCCCCCCCCCCCCCCCCCCCCGACCTTTCTCTGGAGTAGGTCCGGGGCCATAACACCACTCGGTGCCATTACTCAACCCGTGACCTTTGGGACTCGGGAGAATTATCGCACTGAGAATGTGATCTTTGACCTCACTCAGATCAACTCGCCTTTCAACGGCATTCTGGGCAGGCCCACCTTGTACAAATTCATGGTTGCTGCTCATTATGGCTACCTGTTGTTGAAGATGCTAACACCAGCTGGCGTTCTCCGGATCCGCAGAGACCGTACTGCCGGAGTGATTGCTCTGGATGAACTTCATGCGCTTGCTACAGCGAAGGAGGAAGAATCCAGACAGGAGCAAGCTCCAAAAGCCCCGAGCATTCGTCAACGAGGCTCAACCTCCACACCTCGCGTGCAACCAAGCGGCGACACCATCATTCCCGTCAAAGTTGTCCAAACCGGTTCCGGTGCCGCCCAGACCACCCGTATATCAGGAGGTCTGAATGACCAATAGGAACTCACGCTCATCACTTTCCTCTAGGCTAATGTCGACGTGTTTGCCTAAAACCGTCACAAATGCCTGGGATCCCCAGGGAAGTGATCGAGCATAATCTGAAGATCTATCCTGACGCTCGGCCCGTACATCAGAAGCCTCGGAAGGAATCCGTAGAACAACAAAACTTCATACGACAAGAAGTGAAGAAGTTGCTCAAAGCTGGATTCATCCGAGAAGTCTTCCACCCAAAATGGCTGGCAAACCCAGTCGTTGTACCCAAGGCCGGCAGGAAGCTTTGGATGTGTACCGACTACACAACACTAAATAAGGCATGTCCAAAAGATCCATTCGCACTACCTAGAATAGATTAGATAGTGGATTTCATCTCCGGGTGTGAATTACTGTGTTTCCTAGACGCATATTCTAGGCACCATCAAATCAGAATGTCTAGGGAAGATGAAGAACATACTTCTTTTATTACTGTAGATGGATTGTACTGTTATACTGCCATGCCATTTGGTCTCAAGAATGCAGTTTCAACATTTGTACAAGCTATGTACAAAACCTTTGGAGAGCTCATCAGAGACGTAGTGGAAGTGTATGTTCATGACATCGTCATCAAGATCAAGGACAAAGAGTCACTCCTTGACACCTTGCAAGCTGTCTTTGGCAAGCTACGGGTCACCCGCACGAAGCTGAACCCAGACAAGTGCGTCTTTGGGGTTAGCTTCGGAAAGCTTCTCGGTTTCTTGGTAAACCACCAGGGCATAGAGGCAAATCCGGCGAAGATTAAAGCCATAGAGGAGATGCGACCACCAGCCCGCATCAAAGATGTCCATAAACTGATTGGATATCTATCCGCCCTCAGCCGGTTCATCTCAAGACTGGCAGAACCGGCGCTACCCTTCTTCAAGCTATTGAAGAAGTTCGGACCATTTCAATGGTCTGAAGAAGCAGAAAAGGCGTTCCAAGAGCTAAAGCAGCTCCTCACCACTCTACCAACCTTGGTAGCTCTGAACCCTGGTAAGCCCTTGCTGCTTCACATTTCAGCAACCGACGAGGTTGTCAGCATGGTCCTGGTCGCGGAGAGACCAGAACCATCACAAGCTCAGGAATCCAGACCCCTCTGGGAGGGTTCGAAGGTTCCTGATGGTGAGTCTGGGTCCCAGCCCCCAGACATGGATCTACAAGGAGTTATTCCAGAAGATCTGGACCCCTCCGGGAGGGTCTGGGTCGCTCTAATAGAAGATCTGGGTTCCTCCAGCAAGGACCCGGAGGTCCCTGAAGCAGGTCCAGACCCCTCAGAGAGGGTTCGGGTTGATATGGAGGAAGCTCCGGGCCCCTACGGGAGGGTCCAGACAGTCCAACGCCCAATGTACTTCATCAGCGAAGTACTTCATGATGCCAAGACTCGATACATAGAGGTGCACAAGCTGCTCTACGCAGTTCTCATCGCCTCCAGGAAGCTTTGCCATTACTTCCAAGCTCACAAGATCTCAGTGGTGACCTCTTACCCACTGCATGTGATCTTTCATAATCCAAACTCTACTGGGAACATTGCAAAGTGGGCAGCGGAATTGGCCAAATTCGATCTTGAATTCGTCCCAAGACAAGCGATCAAGAGTCAAGCATTAGCAGATTTCGTGGCTGAACGGACCCCCTCTCCATCAAACCGTAGGGGCCCTAGTGAGCAGAAGTCGGATCTCAAGGCGCCGGTCTTCACCGAACCTCACCGGACCCTCTACATCGACGTCTACATGCAAAAGCAGGGGGCCGGAGCTGGAGTCCTTCTCCTCGCTCCAACCGGGGAGAAGGTAAAATACATGGTCCACCTTGACTTCATGGCGACCAATAACATGGCGGAGTATGAAGCACTCATCTATGGACTAAAGGTGGCACTATCATATGGTGTCAAGCAGCTGTTGGTAAAAGGAGATTCGCACCTCATCATTAAAATGGTGAAGGGTGAATGCTCCTGTAACAATCCTCAACTAGCTTTATTATCTCCTTGCAGTCCAGAGGCTTCAGAAGGACTTCGAAGTCCTGGATCTCCACCATGTTCAGCGTGTCCATAAAGCTGAAGCTGACGAACTCTTGACGAAAGCGTCAACCAGAACTCCGGCTCTTGAAGGAACCTTCATCCGGAGGTTGTCAAAACCCCCAGCTTAGCCTGCCGAACTGAGCGAAGGGGGCGAGACCAGCATCCCGAAGCTGTCGGTCCCGATGGCCCTGTTACCATGGCAACCATCAAGGGTCGTAGGTGCTGCCGGAAGCTCTAAGCAACCCAGCACGCAAGACTCAAATGCTCATGCAAGCTCCGATGCATTGATCTCGGAGATCCGGAGATACTTGAAAGACAATATCCTTCTTGACGATGATGTATCCGCTGATCGGATGGTCAGATTGGCTAAAAGATACATGCTCGTAGAAGAGGATCTCTACCGGCACAGTGCCAACTGTGTCCTAATGTGTTGCATCATAAGGGAAGAAGGATGCGAGCTCCTCGCAGAAATCCATGGAGGCGAGTGTGGGAACCACACGTCTTCCCACACGCTAGTCGGTAAAGCCTTTCGACATTGCTTCTACTGGCCTACAGTGCTCCAGGATGCAGCTGAGCTGGTGAAGAAATGCAATGCATGTCAGTTCCATGCAAAGCAAATTCACACACCAGCTCACCTCTACAAATGATACCTCCTACATGGCCTTTCGCTGTGTGGGGGATGGACATCTTGGGAACTTTCCCAAGAGCCGTCGGAGGTTACAAGTTCCTGTATGTTGCCATTGACAAATTCACCAAATGGTCGGAAGCAACTCCAGTTGTGACAATAAACAAGCAATCATCTATCAACTTCTTGCAGTCCATGGTATGCAGATTTGGAGTCCCGAACAAAATCATAACAGATAATGGGACCCAATTCACAAGCTCTGCTTTCCAAGGATACTGCGAAGACCTCGGCATCCAAGTCAGCTACGCCTCCGTAGCTCACCCGGCAAGCAATGGCCAAGCCGAGAGAGCAAATGCAAAAGTCCTAAAAGGTCTTAAGATGCGCACATATGAGTGCCTAAAAAACATGGAGCTAACTGGATTGAAGAGCTTCCGCCCACTCTATGGGCCAACAGGACAACACCAAACCGGTCAACTAGAGAGACACCCTTCTTCCTGGTGTACGGAGCTGAAGTAATCCTTCCTCCGGAAATCACCTTGGGGTCGCTCCGGGTCCAGACCTCCGACGAAGCCACGCAGGACCAGCTCCGGCGTGAAGACCTTGACCTCCTTGAAGAGGGAAGGTGCTGAGCAGCTGTTCGGAATGCCCGATACCGCCAAGCTCTTTAGCGCTATCACCAACGGCATGTTCACAGCTGACAGCTCGAGGAAGGCGATTTGGTGCTACAGAGAATACAATCCAGAGAAGGGTTAAACAAACTCTCCCCCAGTTGGGAGGGACCCTTCCGAGTGATCAAAGTATCCCGTCTGGATGCATTCGCTTGGCAAACGAGGATGGGACACCTCTCCCAAATCCTTGGAATATTGAGCATCTCCGTAAGTTCTACGATTAGTATCACGGAGGTGAGTTTGTAATTACATGTGGTGTATGTTATAGAGTCATTGTACAGAGTTGGGTAGATCCTTCGGGAGAGCAGCCGGACCTACCCTGCTATGTCCGCAACGTCCATGCAACACTTGTCACAGTCTCAGAACTAAAAGTGTAGCTAGCTACCTTGGGTCAAACGAGAAACATGTAGGATCGAAGAGCACGTGAAAAGCTACCAGAGGGGGGGGGTGAATGGTAGATTTAAAAATCTTATGCAGCGGAAACAATTAAACCCCAAACCCTTCGGCAGAAAAACGATCTCTTAAAGAAATCGTGTGTGAGACTAATATAAACGTGTTTCACCGTGACAAAAGTGATGGATATCATAGATAATCAAGTCACGAAGACAACACAAAAAGAATCACTCAAATTCGTCGAGAAAAACTCAAGTTATGATCGAAAGATCAAACAATAGTCAATCTGCCCTACCCGAGAAAAGACAGTTCTGGAACTCTGTAAAGAAACTCGTGTAGATAATAAACCACAAATCCAATGACCGTGAAATTTTGACATATGATATAAAATCAAGTTGTGAAGATATCCCAAAAATAATCACGTCAATTGGATCTGTAAAACTCGAGTTATGATAAAAGCACCGATGAAAGGTAGTGCTGTCCAGAAACTCGACGAGTAAAACTTGTCTGGAACAAGTCGGACGAACAAGGCACAAAAGTTCCTTCAAACTATGAATTTTATTTAATAGAACACAAGAGGAACGGCCCCAAAGTCTTCCACCACGAGCTCTGGGCTCCCTTGTTTATATAACCAGCCCTTAGGCCAACCCAATATCAACTAGGACTCCAATCCTACTCTGATCACGAATCGTAACTTTCTATAACTGCTCAAGATTCTTCTATACGCAGATAGAAGCAATCTTAAGACTTCCAAACCCCTTAGGAACGTATCCCACATTCCTAAACAACTCAAATTCGTGACCCACACGAAATCCTATCAAAACCAACTCAAATCTTTCCATATTTGAGTCAAACCCGACTCAGCCGCAGCCTGAGTCCATAACCTAGTCGGTTGGACCTTTCCAACCAATTCTTTACATCCACATCTCTTCATCACGTCTCGGAAACATGTAGCCACGTCCATGCACTCCTTGCATATGTGCAAACATCTTCCAACGACGTCCACGATACCTTCACATGCATTGTTCTTGATTCAATCATGCTGCGCAACCTCCTGATCAGCTCAACCACAATTCCTCCTGAATTTGGTTGTTGGAACCTCATCTCCTCCCTGAGACTAGTCCAATGGATCCCGTCACCAGCCATGTCTTGAACTCAAGCAACACCTGCACATGAGTAAACAACCAATCCATACGAGCCCAAGTCCTCGACTTGACTCAAGTTAGTTCCGAACACAACACCCTACGTGAGAACCTCACATAAGCATGTTGCAAAACCACAATATCACGATATAATCCATATCAACCAAAACGCACCAAAAACATAGCAAAGGAATACTAAGCAATCTTTCCAACAATGTAAAGCAAGTACGAAACATTGCAAATGAAAAGCAGAAGCACTGCGATCAAGTTCCCGCCGGAGCTTACAAAACTAGCAGGACCTAGCAAGTACGAAACCTTGCCAGAGCAACCCGGACCTTGAGCAGGAGCTAACAAAACTAGTACAACCAAGCTCCCGCCGGAGCTTACAAAACTAGCAGGACCTAGTGCCGGAGCTAACGAGAACTAGTCGGAACTAGTAAACCCAAAAGTCGGAGCTAGAAAAATCAACTCGGAGCTTAGCAAAAACATGTCGGAGCTATCAAAAACATGTCGGAGCTATCAAAGACATGCCGGAGCTAAAGACAAAACTTCACCGGAGCTGATCAAAGCTAGTCGGACCTAGCATCGAACGTAACCGGAGCTACCCAAAACAAGCCAGACCTATCATCGGACCTTGTTGTAGCTCAGAGCTAGAGTCAGACCTTGATAAAAAGGTGTTTTGCTGATATTTAAAACTTTTATCATCAAAGCCAAGTGTATTCACTACAAGCCAATGTATTCAACACACATAGGTCTTACAATCTCCCCCTTGACGAATGCATTGGCAACACCATCTAAAATCCGAACATTGGCTTATTCACATAAATGTTTTGAAGGCAATTTCTCCCCTTTTGTAAATCAAAAGTAAAATGAGAATAAAATCTCTCCCCCTTTATTATCTCTCCTTATGCACATATTCTCTTTCTCTTCATGCTTATCTCTCCCCCTTTGACAATGTATTCAGCAAGTCATGAGCATATAAACAAATTATCTCTCCCTCTTCAGTTGTTATGAGCATATTATAACATATACATATAAACAAAGCTCATCCAAGTCATACTATCAAGTACCTTACATTATCACATCAATGAAATACATAAAGTAGTGTAAGCCATGCTAGAGATCAAATGTAATTTTGAATTTAAGCAAGTCATGATCTCACAAACTTAACTATCTTAAAACCTGATAGCATGACACTAGTTGCTGCATTTTATTATTTTTCAAAGCATAAATTTATATCATATGATATTTGCAAGAGATTATATGCGCATCTGCCTTATTCTAACCAACCAAGCCAAGCCTGTGTCATTTGACAATCAGAAGCTTAAGGACATGGTTTTAGTCATACAAAACTTATTCCAAGTTCATATCTAAGTGCAATGATAAGCCATCTAAAAAGAAGAAGTGCGATGCATGCATATTCTCTTGATCTTTTCTCAATTTATGATTGTTCATAAAAACTCAACATGTGAGTGGATTACTTGATTAATTCTTAATGATTAAAAGCATTTGTGAGCATGCAACAATTTCAAAACAGCAAGAAAGTTCGACCATGACCAGATTTAGTGTATGTAATTATTCCAATTACTAGACATGGCAAAAACTACAAAATGTATAACACGAGTAATGTAGTAAGAACTTTTAGCATGTAAAAGGAATCACAAATTCATATATGTATGAAATACTATGCTCATATTATTTTAATTTCAGATTCACACATAGACTTCCCAAGTTTCAAAAACTCCCCCTCAATTTAAGCCATGAGGATGCATAACCCCTATTTCACTACGAATGAAACAAAAAACGAGTGAAATCCAAAGGTTTTGTAAAAATGTCAGCCAATTGATGTTCCGTATCTACATGGTGAAGCACAATGTTTCCTTTTTCAACATTATCACGGAGAAAGTGATACCTAATGTCGATGTGCTTAGTTCTAGAATGTTCCACAGTGTTTTTAGCAATGCAAAATGGCACTAGTGTTATCACAGAACAGTGGAACACTATCTAGATCAACCCCATAGTCCTTAAGTGTTTGAACAATCCAAAGAATTTGTGAGCAAGCACTAGCAGTAGCTACATATTCAGATTCAGCTGTGGATTGCGCAACTGAATTTTGTTTTCTAGGGGACCAAGCAACAAGAGAATTACCAAGAAAATGACAGGCACCGAAAGTACTTTTCCTATCAATCCTACAACCCCCAAAATCAGCATCCGAAAAAGCTTTCAAAGTAACGGCAGAGGAAGAAGGAGGAAAATGCAAAATTCTTGGGTTCCATGTAAGTACCTGAGAATCCTTTTGACGGCTTGACGATGTGAAGCACGTGGGGAAGCTTGAAACTGTGCACAAAGACATACGCTGAATTGTATGTCCGGTCTTGATGCCGTGAGGTACAAAAGTGATCCGATCATGCTTCTATATTCTTTTTGATCCACGGGTTCACCATCATCATCAAGTTCAAGTGTTGTTGCTGTTCCCATTGGTGTCTGAAGAGGCTTGCTTTCGTCCATGTTGAAGCGCCTTAGGAGGTCTTTGGTATACTTCGTTTGATGCACAAAAGTACCCTCCTTGGTTTGCTTGATTTGCAGCCCCAAAAAGTAAGTGAGTTCACCCATCATACTCATTTCAAATTCGGAACTCATCATTGCTGAAAACTTGGACAAAAGATCATGAGAAGCACAACCAAAGATAATATCATCCACATACACTTGAACGAATAATGAGTCATTGCCATATTTAAGCACAAAAAGAGTTTTATCAACCTCGCCCATGGTAAACCCCTTTTCAAGTAAGAATGTTTTCAACCTATCATACCATGCTCTAGGGGCTTATTTGAGACCGTATAAGGCTTTGGACAGTTTGTAAACATGATTAGGAAAATCTGGATTTTCAAAACCCGATGGTTGTTTGACATAAACCTCCTCATCTATTTAGCCATTAGGAAAAGCACTTTTAACATCCATTTGAAATAGCTTAACACCTTTAGATGCTGCAAAAGCTAACAAAATTCTTATGGCTTCTAATCTAGCGACAGGAGCAAAAGTTTCATCAAATTCTAGACCTTCAACTTGAGTGAAACCTTGAGCAACCAACCTAGCCTTATTCCTAACCACAACCCCATCCTCACTTTGTTTATTTTTAAATACCCATTTAGTTCCAATTTAAGTGTGACCTTGAGGTGGAGGTACAAGTTTCCAAACATTATTTCTTTCAAAATTTTCTAACTCTTCTTACATTGCAATAATCCAAGATTCATTAGTGAGTGCGTGTGATATATCTTTGGGTTCAAAAGAAGCAACAAAAGCAGAATAAGCATGAGAGTTTGGATTGCAAGACCTGGACCGTGTGATTCGGTCGTGCAAGCTTCCAATCATCTGTTGTGAGGGATGATCTTTGTAAAAACGTAGGGGAACAGATGTCTCACAAGCTTCTTCTTCATTAGGTTCATCGTAGATTGATGAGCTTGTGACTTGTGGACAATCAGGACCAGCATAGGTGATAGCCGGAGCTTGTTCAATGTGCGGAGCTGGACACGTGTCAACTTCGGAACTACCAGGCAGTATCACCGGCTCTTCTTCATCTTCGAAAATACCCTCTCCCTGAGGATACGGATCTGGTCCTGCAACACCGGAGCTAGTACCTGGGCTAGCTTCATCAAAAGACACTTCACAAGTCTCCACAATTTTGTTAGTGTCAAGTAAATGCACACAGTAGCCTCTAGTATGAGATGGATAACCAAGAAACATGCCATCAATGGATCCAGGTTCAAATTTATCAAGATTACCATGTTTCTTAACAAAGCATTTGCAACCAAAGACACGAAAGTGTGTAACACTAGGCCTATGTCCAAACCGGAGCTCATATGGTGTTTTACCTAGCTTAGCACGCAAGAAAACACGATTTGAGACATAACAAGCGGTTGCTAACGCATCAGCCCAAAATTTCCTAGGAGTTTGATATTCATCAAGCATAGTCCTAGCCATCTAAACTAAGGTTCTGTTCTTTCTTTCTACAACACCGTTTTGTTGAGGTACATATGGTCAAGAGAATTGATGATCTATTCTATTTTTAGCACAAAAGTGATCAAAAGATTGATTTTTAAATTCAGTTCCATTATCACTTCTAATTGCTTTTAATGATCCTGGGTGATCAATTGATAATCTAAAAAATAAAGCTCTAAAGTGACTAAAAACTTCATTCTTAGACGCCATAAAGTAAACCCAAGAGTATCTAGAATAATCATCAACAATAACAAGAACATACCATTTACCTCCAAAGGATTGAACACATGAAGGTCCTACGGTGTCAAGATGCAATAGTTGACATGGTTCAGTTGTCATGATCATTGTGAGAGGAGTATGTGAACCTGCAACCATCTTAGCATGTCTACAAGAAGAGCAGACAATTTCTTTGTCCCCTTTAAGCTTAGGCAGCCCACGTATGCGATCAAGAGCACTAACTCGCGTTAGGTGATCAAAGCCTACGTGACCAAGTCTACGATGCCAAAAATATAAGTCCTTTGAATCATTAGCAACTAGACACCTATGCTTAGAGGAAGGCATATCAAAATCAACTTTAAAAACTCTTCCGAACCGAGACATGTTAAAAATAAGCTCACTATTTGAACCTACAACTTTGCAGCAGTTTTTATTGAAAATAATTTATAGATTTTCATCTAGCAATTGTGCAACAGAAAGCAAGTTGTATTTCAAATTTTTGACAAGTGCCACATCCTTCAAAGTGTAGTGATCCTTTACTCTAACCGAACCCTTAGCAATTATAGGAGTTGAAGAATTATCGGCAAAAGTAACATTCTCTACACGTGACACAAAAGAGAGGGAGGAGAACCAATCTTTGTTACCGGTCATGTGGCGTGAGCAAGCTGAATCCACAATCCAAATGTTCTCCTTCCTCAAACGCGTAACCTACATAAAAGCACAATATGTCGATGACTCAAGACTGGGGTTAGTCAAAAGGCATTTAGGTATCCAGTACTAAGTCACACTACGTGCAGTAGGAAAAACACGCGAAAGCTGAGATAAAACAGCTGGTTTATGAGTCGAAGTTTGAGGTTTTCTATTCTTAACTCTTTTAGCACAAGAACCAGTAGCTCCGGAGGTAAAAGCAGCAGTTCCAAAAGATAAGGTTGAAGCTCCAGAAACAAAAGCTGAAGTTCCGAAGGAAACAACAACAGAAGGTCCGGGAGCTCTCGGAGCTATCGGAACTATCGGAGCTGCTTTTGCGGATTTCTTACCAGAAGGTCTGGAAGCTACCTTTTCAAATTTCTGACTCACTAAAGCAGGTTGTGTTTTTCTAGTTGCATGAAAGTTATGAGATCTAGCAACCATTCTTTCCCTTTTTTGTTGTTTAGCTAGTCTATAACAAAAATCTATGACATGACCATCTCTACCACAGAAGGTACAATGAAATTTAACTTTGTGTTCATGTCTAGATGAGCAAGCAATATTTTTATTTGAAACCGAATGAGGCAGCACTCCTGCAGATTTGAGAACCACTCCTTTTTGTTTAGGAACTGTTTGAATCAAACCACTTCCTAATGACTTTACAATTTTAGGTGGATGTGCCTTAGCATGAGTATGAGAATCAAAACCCAAACCAGTTTTATTATTGCAAGACTTGGTAGAATTCAGCAGTAAGTTTAGGTTCTTATTCCCATTACACCGGACCTTGAGCCGGAGCTAACAAAACTAGTAGAGTAAAGCACCCGCTGGAGCTTACCAAAAACTAGTCAAAACTAGTCAACCCAAAACCGGAGCTAGACAAAGTACATCGGTTCTTAGCAAAAGCATGCCGGAGCTATCAAATATATGCCGGAGCTATCAAAGACATGCCGGAGCTAACAAAGTCATGCCGGAGCTAAAGATAAAGATCACCGGAGCTAACCAAAGCTAATCGGACCTTACCAAGAAGTCGGACCTAGCTTCGATCATAGCCGGAGCTACCCAAAACAAGCTGGACCTACCGTTAGACTTTGCTGTAGCTCGGAGCTAGAGTCGGACCTTGATAAAAAGGTGTTTTGGTGATATTAAAAACTTTTATCATCAAATCCAAGTGTATTAACTACAAGCCAATGTATTCAACACACATAGGTCTTACAATCTCCCCCTTGATGAATGCATTGGCAACACTATTTAAAATTCGAACATTGGCTTATTCTCATTAAAAGTTTTGAAGACAATTTCTCCCCTTTTTGTAAATCGGAAATAAAATGAGAAGAAAAAAATTATCCCATATTATCTCTCCCCATTTATTATCTCTCCTTATGCACATATTCTCTTTCTCTTCATGCTTATCTCTCCCCCTTTGACAATGTATTCAGCAAGTCATGAGAATATAAACAAATTATCTCTCCTCCTTTAGTTGTTATGAGCATATTATAACATATACATATAAACAAAGCTGATCCAAGTCATGCTATCAAGTACCTTACATTATCGTATCAATGAAATACATAAAGTAGTGTAAGCCATGCTAGAGATAAAATGTAATTTTTAATTTAATCAAGTCATGATCTCACAAACTTAACTATTTCAAAACCAGAAGGCATGACACTAGTTGCTGCATTTTATTATTTTTCAAAGCATAAATTTAGATCATATGATATTTGCAAGAGATTATATGCGCATCTGCCTTATTCTAACCAACCAAGCCAAGCCTATGTCATTTGACAATCAGAAGCTTAAGGACATGGTTTTAGTCATACACAACTTCTTCCAAGTTCATATCTAAGTGCAATGACAAGCCATCTCAAAAGAAGAAGTGTGATGCATGCATATTTTCTTGATCTTTTCTCAATTTATATTTGTTTATAAAAACTCAACATGTGAGTTGATTACTTCATTAATTCTTTATGATTAAAAGCACTTGTGAACATGTAACAAGTTAAAAACAGCAAGAAAGTTCGACCATGACCAGTTTTAGTGTAGGTAATTATTCCAATTACTAGACATGGCAAAAACTACAAAATGTATAACACGAGTAATGTAGTGAGAACTTTCAGCATGTAAAAGGAATCACAAAGTTATATATGTATGAAATACTATGCTCATATTATTTTAATATTAGATTCACACATAGACTTCCCAAGTTTCAAAATTCCCCCTCAATTTAAGCCATGAGGATGCATAACCCTTATTTCACTACGAATGTAACAAAAACGAGTGAAATCCAAAGGTTTTGTAAAAATGTCAGCCAATTGTTGTTCGGTATCTACATGGTGAAGCACAATGTTTCCTTTTTCAACATTATCTCACAGAAAGTGATACCTAATGTCAATGTGCTTAGTTCTAGAATGTTGCACGGGGTTTTTAGCAATGCAAATGGCACTAGTGTTATCACAGAACAGTGGAACAGTATCTAGATCAACCCCATAGTCCTTAAGTGTTTGAACAATCCAAAGAATTTGTGAGCAAGAACTAGCAGCAGCTACATATTCAGATTCGGCTGTAAATTGTGCAACTGAATTTTGTTTTCTAGAGGACCAAGCAACAAGAGAATTACCAAGAAAATGACAAGCACCGGAAGTACTTTTCCTATCAATCCTACAACCCCCAAAATCAGCATCCGAAAAAGCTTTCAAAGTAACGATTGAGGAAGAAGGAAGAAAAATTCCAAATTCTTGAGTTCCATGTAAGTACCTGAGAATCCTTTTGACGGCTTGACGATGTGAAGCACGTGGGGAAGCTTGAAACCATGCACAAAGACATACGCTGAATTGTATGTCCGGTCTTGATGCCGTGAGGTACAAAATTGACCAGATCATCCTTCTATATTGTTTTTGATTCACGGGTTCACCATCTTCATCAAGTTCAAGTGTTGTTGCTATTCCCATTGGTTTCCGAAGAGGCTTGCTTTTGTCCATGTTGAAGCGCCTTAAGAGGTCTTTGGTATACTTCATTTGATGCACAAAGGTACCCTCCTTGGTTTGCATGATTTGCAGCCCCAAAAAGTAAGTGATTTCACCCATCATACTCATTTCAAATTCGGAACTCATCATTGCTGAAAACTTGGACACAAGATCATGAGAAGCACAACCAAAGATAATATCATCCACATACACTTGAACGAATAATGAGTCATTGCCATGCGTAAGCACAAAAAGAGTTTTATCAACCTTGCCCATGGTAAAACCCTTTTCAAGTAAGAATGTTTTTAGCCTATCATACCATGCTCTAGGGGCTTGTTTGAGATCGTATAAGGCTTTGGACAGTTTGTAAACATGATTAGGAAAATCTGGATTTTCAAAACCCAGTGGTTGTTTCACATAAACCTCCTCATCTATGTAGCCATTAAGAAAAGCACTTTTAACATCCATTTGATATAGCTTAAAACCTTTAGATGTTGCAAAAGCTAAAAAAATTCTTATGGCTTCTAATCTAGCGACAGGAGCAAAAGTCTCATCAAAATCTAGACCTTCAACTTGAGTGAAACCTTGAGCAACCAACCTAGCCTTATTCCTAACCACAACCCCATCCTCACTTTGTTTATTTTTATATACCCATTTAGTTCCAATTAAAGTGTGACCTAGAGGTGGAGGTACAAGTTTCCAAACATTATTTCTTTCAAAATTTTCTAACTCTTCTTGCATGGCAATAATCCAAGATTCATTAGTGAGTGCGTGTGAAATATCTTTTGGTTCAAAAGAAGCAACAAAAGCAGAATGATCATGAGAGGTTGGATCGCAAAACCTGGACCGTGTGACTCGTTCGTGCAAGCTTCCAATCATCTGTTGTGGGGGATGATCTTTGTAAAAACGTAGGGGAACAGATGTCTCACAAGCTTCTTATTCATTAGGTTCATCGTAGATTGATGAGTTTGTGACTTGTGGACAATCAGGACCCGCATAGGTGATAGCCGGAGCTTGTTCAATGTCCGGAGCTGGACACGTGTCAACTTCGGAACTACCAGGCAGTATCACCGGCTCTTCTTCATCTTCGAAAATACCCTCCCCCTGAGGATACGGATCTGGTCCTGCAACACCGGATCTAGTACCTGGGCTAGCTTCATCAAAATACACTTCACAAGTCTCCACAATTTTGTTCGTGTCAAGTAAAAGCACACGGTAGCCTCTAGTATGAGATGGATAACCAAGAAACATGCCATCAATGGATCTAGGTTCAAATTTATCAAGATTACCATGTTTCTTAACAAAGCATTTGCAACCAAAGACCCGAAAGTGTGTAACACTAGGCCTATGTCCAAACCGAAGCTCATATGGTGTTTTACCTAGCTTAGCACGTAAGAAAACACGATTTGAGACATAACAAGCGGTTGCTAACGCATCAGCCCAAAATTTCCTAGGAGTTTGATATTCATCAAGCATAGTCCTAGCCATCTCAACTAAGGTTCTATTCTTTATTTCTACAACACCGTTTTGTTGAGGTACATATGGTGAAGAGAATTGATGATCTATTCTATTTTAAGCACAAAAGTGATCAAAAGATTGATTTTTAAATTCAGTTCCATTATCACTTCTAATTGCTTTTAATGATCCTGGGTGAGCAATTGATAATCTAAGAAATAAAGTTCTAAAGTGACTAAAAACTTCATTCTTAGATGCCATAAAGTAAACCCAAGAGTATCTAGAATAATCATCAACGATAACAAGAACATACCATTTACCTCCGAAAGATTGAACACGTGAAGGTCCTACGGTATCAAGATGTAAAAGTTGACGTGGTTCAGTTGTCATGATCATTGTGAGAGGAGTATGTGAACCTGCAACCATCTTAGCATGTCTACAAGAAGAGCACACAATTTCTTTATCCCCTTTAAGCTTAGGCAGCCCACGTATGTGATCAAGAGCACTAACACGCGTTAGGTGATCAAAGCCTACGTGACCAAGTCTATGATGCCAAAAATATAAGTCCTTTGAATCATTAGCAACTAGACACCTATGCTTAGAGGAAGACATATCAAAATCAGCTTTAAAAACTCTTCCAAACCGAGACATGTTAAAAATAAGCTCACTTTTTGAACCTACAACTTTGCAGTAGTTTTTATTGAAAATAATTTCTAGATTTTCATCTAGCAATTGTCTAACAGAAAGCAAGTTGTATTTCAAATTTTTGACAAGTGCCACATCCTTCAAAGTGTAGTGATCATTTACTCTAACCGAACCCTTATCAATTATAGGAGTTGAAGAATTATCAGCAAAAGTAACATTCTCTACACGTGACACAAAAGAGAGGGAGGAGAACCAATCTTTGTTACCAGTCATGAGGCGTGAGCAACCTGAATCCACAATCCAAATGTTCTCCTTCCTCAAACGTGTAACCTACATAAAAGCACAATACCTCGATGACCCAATACTGGGGTTAGTCAAAAGGCATTTAGGAATCCAGTACTGAGTCACGCGACGTGCAGCAGGAAAAACACGCGAAAGCTGAGACAAAACAGCAAGTTTATGAGTCAAAGTTTGAGATTTTTTATTCTTGACTACTGACCTATAAGGTGTTATTTGTGTAGCACAAAAATCAGTAGCTCCGGAGGCAAAAACAGAAGGTCCGGAGGTAAACATTGAATGTTTTTGACTCAAAACAGCAGGTTGTACATTCGGCTCAATGTGTGCAGCAAATTTTGCATGAAAGTTATGAGATCTAGCAACCATTCTTTCCCTTTTCTATTGTTTAGCTAGTCTATAACAAAAATCTATGACATGACCATCTCTACCACAGAAGGTACAATGAAATTTAACTTTGTGTTCATGTCTAGATGAGCAAGCAATATTTTTATTTGAAACCGAATGAGGCAACACTCCTGCAGATTTGAAAACCACTCCTTTTTGTTTAGGAACTGTTTGAATCAAACCACTTCCTAATGAATTTACAATTTTAGGTGGATGTGCCTTAGCATGAGCATGAGAATCAAAACGTAAACCAGTTTTATCATTGCAAGACTTGGAAGAATTCAGCAGTAAGTTTAGGTTCTTATTCCCATTACAAAACCGATCTAATGTCCTATGCATGTCATCAAGTTTATTGGACAGATCAAGGCAATTTTCACATGAAGTTTTTCCTTTTAGTTTGCAATTTGAACAAAATTTAACTTCATGAGAACGTAAATCATTGTTCAATATAGAAATTTCATTCATAGCATCCTGTAGTTTCTTATCAAGATCATCACAAGTAGAACAATGCAAATCAATTGTAGAACAGCTAGCATCTTTCAAGTTTTTATCATTAAGTGCAGCAAGCTCTTTGTTCTTTTCAATTTCTAACTCAAGTTTATCAAGTGTGGAGGTGTGCGCACTTCTTAATGAGGACAATTGTTCATATATTAAATCACATGAGGAACATGCATCATCACTAGGAATCAAAGTTTTTAAACGGTTGATTTCAGATTCTAGTGATTCAATTTTAGCAGCACTATCCCTAAGCTTTTTGTCCTTTTTCTTAACAATAATAGTGGCACGAGAAATAGCATCACACATTTCTTCGCAAGTAGGACATACCTCTTCATTGTCGTTGTTGTGTTCTGCCTCCTCCATACTTGATCTTGACTTGCCCACCATGAAGCACAAGTTTGCCAAATCATCTTCATCTTCATCACTTCCAATGTCCACGTCGCTTGAACTGAACTCTTGAAGCGCGGTGATGAAACTGTTGATCATCTTGCGTCCTATGGTACCTTTCTTCTTTTTGTTTGAATTTCCAGAGGAGGTCCGAACCTTGCTTTGTTTTTCTTCTCGTGTGGTCGGACCTGAAAGGTTAGGGCTTTCTCTACGAAAGTGTCCTGTTTTACCACATTCAAAACAGTTGAGGTCCGGAGCTTCCTCTCCTTCTAGTTCTCACATTTTGCAATGCTTTTGAGAATCTAGTAGAGATGAGTGCCAACTCCTCTTCTGGAAATTCTTCGATCTGCTCCACGGTTAGTGAGGACAACAAAGCAAGAGTATTGCAAGATGATGATTGGCCGGAGCTAGACATATCACGTTGTGAAACAAATGCAATAGACTTATTGGGGTTCTTACGTGAGATTATGTCAATTTCATGAGTTTTTAACTTGGAATATAGCACATCTAAAGTAAGTGAACTCATGACAGTAGATTCACGAATAGATGTGACTTTCATCTCCCAAATTGACATATCTAATGCACTTAGCAATTGCCTAGCATTTTCAGCATCTGAAAAATTAACATTGACACTACGCATGTTGCTGAGAATCTTATTAAAGCGAGCAAAAAGGTCATCAATAGACTCACCGGGTTGCATCTCGAAGCGCATGTATTCCTTTTTGAACATGTCTTGCCTTACCTCTTTGATCGTGTTGGATCCTTCGTGGTAGTCACAAAGTGCTTTCCACACATCGTATGTAGAACGGAGGTGTGCAACACGGTCGAAGTCGCTTTGTGTTAATCCTTGTATGATCAAGTTCCGAGCCTTGTTGTTGTTGTCGACATCTCTCAGATTTGTAGCTGTAACTTGATCGTTTGATGGCACTTCGTAAGGCTTGTATACCTTCTCCCATATTGCAAAGCCTTGTGCCTGGATGAAAGCCTCCATGCGTGCCTTCCAAACCTGAAAATCAATACCAGCAAATACACAAGGTTTGGTGGAGTACTTCTCCATGATGATTAGTCAAAAACACGTGCAAATCACAAACATTAGAGCACCGTGGCTCTGATACCAATTGTAGGATCGAAGAGCACGTGAAAAGGTACCAGAGGGGGGGTGAATGGTAGATTTAAAAATCGTACGCAGCGGAAACAATTAAACCCCAAACCCTTTTGGCAGAAAAACAATTTGTTAAAGAAATCGTGTGTGAGACTAATCTAAACGTGTTTCACCGTGACAAAAGTGATAGATATCAGAGATAATCAAGTCACGAAGACAACACTAAAAGAATAACTCAAATCCGTTGAGAAAAACTCAAGTTATGATCGAAAGATCAAACAATGGTCAATCTGCCCTACCCGAGAAAAAACAGTTCTGGAACGCTGCAAAGAAACTCGTGTAGATCATAGACCACAAATCCAATGACCGTGAAATTTTGACATATTATAGACAATCAAGTTGTGAAGACAACCCAAAAAGAATCACGTCAATTGGATCTGTAAAACTCCAATTATGATAAAACCACCAACGAAAGGTAGTGCTGTCCAGAAACTCGACGAGTAAAACTTGTCTGGAACAAGTCGGACGTACAAGGCACAAACGTTCCTTCAAACTACGAATTTTATTCAATAGAACACAAGAGGAACAGCCACAAAGTCGTGCACCACGAGCTCTGTGCTCCCTTGCTTATATAACCAGCCCTTAGGCCAACCCAATATCAACTAGGACTCCAATCCTACTCAGATCATGAATTGTAACTTTCCATAAGTGCTCAAGATTCTTCTATACGCAGATAGAAGCAATCTTAAGACTTCCAAACACCTTAGGAACTTATCCCACATTCCTAAACAACTCAAATTCGTGACCCACACGAAATCCTATCATAACCAACTCAAATATTTCAATATTTGAGTCAAACCCGACTCAGCCGCAGCCTGAGTCCATAACCTAGTCAGTTGGACCTTTCCGACCAATTCTTTATGTCCACATCTCTTCATCACGCCTCGGAACCATGTAGCCACATCCATGCACTCCTTGCACACGTGCAAACATCTTCCAATGACATCCACGATAAGTTCATATGCATTGTTCTTGATTCAATCATGCTCAGCTCAACCACAATTCCTCCTGAATTTGGTTGTTGGAACCTCATCTCCTCCCTGAGACTAGTCCAATGGATTCCGTCACCAACCATGTCTTGAACTCAAGCAACACCTGCACATGAATAAACAACCAATCCATACGAGCCCAAGTCCTCGACTTGACTCAAGTTAGTTCCGAACACAACACCCTACGTGAGAACCTCACATAAGCATGTTGCAAAACCACAGTAACACGATATCATCCATATCAACCAAAACGCACCAAAAACTTAGCAAATGAATACTAAGCAATCTTTCCAATAATGTAAAGCAAGTATGAAACATTGCAAATGAAAAGCAGAAGCACTACGGTCAAGTTCCGGACCTTGCTAGAGCAACCCGGACCTTGAGCCGGAGCTAACAAAACTAGTAGAGTAAAGCACCCGCCGGAGCTTACCAAAAACTAGTAGAGTAAAGCACCCGCCGAAGCTTACCAAAAACTAGTCAAAACTAGTCAACCCAAAACCGGAGCTAGACAAAGTACGTCGGATCCTAGCAAAAGCATGCCGGAGCTATCAAATATATGCCGGAGCTATCAAAGACATGCCGGAGCTAACAAAGTCATGCCGGAGCTAAAGATAAAGCTCACCAGAGCTAACCAAAGCTAGTCGGACCTTACCAAGAAGTCAGACCTAGCTTCGATCATAGCCGGAGCTACACAAAACAAGCTGGACCTACCGTCGGACTTTGCTGTAGCTCGGAGCTAGAGTCGGACCTTGATAAAAAGGTGTTTTGGTGATATTAAAAACTTTTATCATCAAAGCCAAGTGTATTCACTACAAGCCAATGTATTCAGCACACATAGGTCTTACACCTTTTAGAAGTTTGTAGATTCCTAATACCAACATGTGCTAGCCGTCTATGCCACAACCAACCCATGTTGGTTTTTGCAATCAAGCATGTGTCAAGTTTGGCTTTATCTTTGTTGAAGTCAACTAGATAAAGTTTTTCCTTTGACACAACCTTGAATGCAATATAGTTATCACTCTTTCTAGGGATGGTCACACCCTCATTAGTGAATAAACAATTATAACCTTTGTCACATAATTGAGATATGGACAAGAGGTTATAATCTACGGAGTCAACATGTAAAACATGAGAAACTGTATGCTGTGATGAAATTGCAATTTTACCGGTACCTAGCACCCTTCCTTGACTATTATCACCAAAATAGATGGCTTTGCTTGAGTCTTCGTTTTGTTCATATTCCACGAACATTTTTCTTTCTCCGTTCATGTGATTTGTGCATCCACTATCTAGCACCCATTTTGCTCCACCGGATGAATAAGTCTGCAAAAAAAAAAAAATTATGCTTTGGTTTTAGGTACCCAAGCTTGCTTGGGTCCTTCGAGGTTAGTCACAAGTGATTTGGGCACCCACACATGAGACTTGGTGTTCTCATGGCGTGGCCCAACATATCTAGCATAAACTTTTCCATAGCTATTTCTCATAAGGATATATGAAGTTTCAAAGGTTCTAAACAAGAATTGTTGTTCATATGAGTTCACAATGTTCGATTTATCAATGTTACTATGTTTTCCAACTTGGGAAGAGGTTCCTTTGACAAAAGAAATGTGATCCTTGTTATTCTTGTGGCTTCTAGCGTTTTGCTTTTCACCATAAGAATACCCGATGCCATATTTTACATTAGGAGGTCTTGTGACCGAGTATGCACTACGTGCATACTTGACCTTCTCCTTGTCAAATATGCCACTTTGGGAGGGATGCTTGTCTTTTGTCAATTTGTACTTTTCTTCCAAGTTTGTGTCATTTTTAGCACAGGTACACATAAAGATAATTTAGGATTTTATGTGTTGAGAAGGTGAGCTTGAAGAGGATGAAAAACCACTTTGCTTGAGTGACTCAACTTGTGTTTCAAGGATCCTGTTAACTTTGGTTATGTTAGCAAGTTCGTACTTGATAGACACGTTTGAGTCTTTTAACTTCAACCAAGTTTCCTTGCTTGAAGCTAACTCAAGTTCTAGTGATTTACTTCACTCATTTTAAAGCTCAAGGAGCTTTTTAATATTAAGATATTCCTCCTTTCGAAGAATTATCATATCTTCTTGGCGATCGACTAGCTCCTCCTTATCAACAAGCTTATCCATTAGAAATTTCATCTTAGCACTAGTCTTTTTATCTACACGACTAAGCATATCTTCATCATCACTAGAATTATCAATATCACTAGTGAGGGAATGCGAGGAGGAAGATTTAGTAATGACCTTTCTTTTTCTTTCCTTGGCCATTATACATGTGTGGTCGGTGTCCTTGCATGTGCTCATGGTTGGAAAAAGAGTGGATTTCTTGGAAGGCTTCTTGATGGCTATAGGGGCCATCTCCTCTTCTTCTTTATATGAGGACTCATCATTGGAGTCCCACTCATTCCCTAGATGTGCTTGGCTATATTGCTTCTTCTTTTTGAATACTTTCTTTTGTTGAGGCTTGTTGTATTTACTCTTCCTCTTATTATCTTCATGTGGACAATCCACTATGAAATGATCATACTCTCCAAAATTATAGCATGCACGTATCATCTTGGGTCTTGGTTTGTCCCTATGACTTCTGTCATTTGAGTTGCCACCCTTTCTTCTTCTCATCTTTTCCTTGAACTTTTTCATGAACAAGATCATGTCTTCTTCATTGACATCACCGCTTTCATCATCACCATCATATTCTTCATGAGCTTCTCGTGATTCTTTTGATGCCTACTTGCAGGTTGCTTTTAGACCAACCATTTTCTTCTTTGCCGAGGTAATATCGGCAAGTTCCTTGACATGCATGGGTTCCTTCTCCATCATTTCGAAGTTGATGATCTTGCCAAGAAGTTCGTTCGGGGTCATTTTTTGATACCCTGGACTTTCTCTAATCATAGATCAAAGCGTCAAGTTCCGAGGCATGAATGCCCTAAGAATCAGTTTTACAACTTCATGATCTGTCCACTTCTCGCTACCACATGCTCAGACTTTGTTGATGAGAGCCTTCAGTGGATTCTACATATCTTGAGGTGATTCATCTTCTTCTATGGCAAATCTTCTCAATTCACCTTCAACCATCTCAATTTTTGCTTCGCGTACATGAGGATCACCTTCATATGCAATTTTAAGAGTATCCCAGATTTCCTTGGCAATATCGAGTCCATCCACCTTTGTGAACTTGTCTCGGCTCAATGCTGATGTAATTACAGTTGCGGCTTGAGCATTTCGACGAATGGCTTGTTCTTGACTTGGAGTTAGCTCTTCATCATCATCTAGAATATCTATCCTCTGTACAAATTATATGCCAAAGACTCGGTTTAAGAGATATTAGGTGCATTTTCAAGTTTTGTCTCCACATTGAATAGTCATCTTCGTCAAAGTAAGGGGCTTTTCCTAAAGGAATTGATAGGTAATGACTATTATTAGAATTTAGACGCTCATAGTTAAAAGGATATCAGGAGTAGTCTGTGTGACTACTCCCCTTTGACTTCTCATCTTGAGTCTTCTTCTTCCCTTTTAGAGAGAGTGCTTTCTTCTGCAGAAGAGCCTTGAGTCGAAGCATCTCCTCCTCCTCATCCTCACAGTCTTGAATGGCATCGAGGAGTTTCTCCATCTTCTGGTTCTTTTCATGATCACCCTTTTCGTTGTTGAAGCTCTTGTGTACATCCTTGATGTCCGACATCGTCTCTTCGAGCGGTGAGTCTCTTTTGAAGAGTTTGGCTCTGATACCAATTGAATGTAGCCTAGAAGGAGGTGAATAGGCTTTTTAAACTGTTGTTGGACCCTGAAACACTTAACAAATAGATCAAATACGGGGAGGCTTAGTCCGTTACGGTGTCGACTAGTCCGGTGTGCGCGGACTAGAAGATCAAAGGAAATATGTAATTCTACTTCTAGGAATATATGCATCGGAAATCAATTGACAAGTCAAGTATATTGAGACAATGAAACAGTATATTGCAATAATCAAGTTTGATACAAAGTTTCAATGTGAATTGTTCAATACTATGCAAACCCCACAATATGATAAAAAGTAAACAAGATCATGCGAGACACAAGATTTATCCCAAGGTTCGACCCCACATAGGGATCTACGTCCTTGTTGAGGAGTCCACGGAGGACCGGGTCTTCACTAACCCTTCCCTCGAGAGTAATCGCCACGGAGGCCGATCTTCACCACTAAGCTTGTTCAAGGGGGTCTTCTCACACGTTGAGGGCTCCCCAAAAATTACAAGAATAAACTCCACCAAATACACTCAAAAAGATGTACAATAATCAATGATAGTGTGCGAGAGATAAAACCAAAGAGCTCAAGATCGTGTAGAACAAGTTCTCTCCTTCATCCAATCCCTAATCCTCAAAGATTTGATCCTTTTAGGTTTACAATGAGTGGGGAGATGTATTTTTGGGCTCTTGGGAGGTGTGACAGTGCAGGGAGTCGAGAGTGTTGGTTGTTTGGCTGTACACCTTTTTTATACTAGGGTTTCCAAAAGTTACCATTAGGGTTTGCGAGGTACAAACTAGTCCGTGGTGGACACCGGACTAGTCTGATGTGCGTGTGCGAGATAACCCTACTTGTTGATGGATACTGGACTTGTCCGTTAAGGTGCAGACTAGTCCGATCATAATCAGAGAGATTTCGGACTAGTACGGTGAATATCGGACTTGTTCGATTTTTAGTTAGAGGATTATCGGACTTGTCTAGTGGTTACCAGACTTGTCCGAAGTAGTGCAGCTGTGAAGTACTGCAGAGAAGTTCGTGCTGGAGGACTTGTCTAATTTATGTACAGAGAAATATCGGACTAGTCCAGCCGGTGTTTATCGGACTAGTCCGCTCTTCTTATTATTTGTGCAGTGAGTTTAATCATTTGTTCACTTGAGCTCTTGGGGTATGTTTCTCCAAAACACTCCATACAAAATAATTCTAATCTTGTCAGCTCTTGAGGTCTTTTCCCTTTGGATCCTCAATCTCCTTTCTTTTTGTACTTTCTTTCTAATTGCTTAAAAACCTGCGCTCATCTCAACAATTTTGATAGGATCTCATTTTTTTATTATTAATCAACCAAAACCCACAAAGGATTCCTAAATGCACTTTCAACCAAGTCTACGATGCCAAAAATAGAAGTATTTTGTATCATTAGCAACTAGACACCTATGCTTAGAGGATAACATGTGAAAATAAGCTTTAAAAACTTTTTCAAACTGAGACATGCTAACATAAGCTCACTATTAGAATCTACAACCTTGCAGCAATTTTTAGAGAAAATAATTTCAATATTTTCATATAACAATTGTGAAAGAGAAAGCAAGTTGTATTTCAAATTTTTAACAAGTACCACATCTTTCATAGTGTAGTGATTATTAACTTTAACCGAAACATTAAAAATTATAGGAGTTGGAGAATTATCGGCAAAAGTAACATTCTCTACACGTGATAGAAAAGAGAGGGAGGAGAACTATTCTTTGTTACCAGTCCTGTGGCGTGAGCAACCTGAATCCACAAGCCAAAAGTTCTCCTTCCTCAAGTGTGTAACCTACAAAGAAGAACAATACGTCGTTAACTCAATATTGGGGTTAGTCAAAAGGTATTTAGGAATCCAGTACTGAGTCACGCGACGTCCAACAAGAATAACACGCGAAACCTGAGATAAAACAACATGTTTATGAGCCAAACCTTCAAAAATTTTGCATCCAACTACTGACCTACGAGGTGGTTCATGTGTAGCATGAAGGACAGTAGGTTTGGGTGCAATATTTGTAAGTTTTCGACACATCACAACAGGTTGAAAGTGTCTAAAGTTCGGTTCAGCATGTGCAGCAATTTTTGCTTGATAGTCATGAGACCTAGCACGCATTCTTTGCTTCTTTTCTTGTTTAGCTGGTCTCTAACAAAAATCTATGATATGACCATCTCTACTGCAGTAGGTACAATAAAATTTAACCTTATGTTCATGTCTAGAAGAACAAGCAATGTGTGTGATAGCAACCGAATGTGACAAGACCCCAGCTGACCTAAAAGCCACCTCTTTTGTTTAGGAACCGTTTTAATCAAACTACTTTCTAATGACTTAACAACCTTAGGTGGACGTGCCATAGTATGATCATCAGAATCAAAACCTAAACCAGTTTTATCATTGTAAGTCTTAGAAGAATTCAGCAGCAAGTTTAGATTCTTATTTCCACTATAAAACCGCTCTAGTGTCCTATGCATGTCATCAAGTTTCTTAGATAAGTCTTGGCAGTTTTTACATGAAATTTTTCCTTTTAATTTGCAATTAGAACAATATTTAACTTCATGAGAACGCATAGCATTGTTCAAAACAGAAATTTCATTCAAGGCATCATGTAGTTTTTTGTCAAGCTCATCACAACTAGAACAATGCTAATCAATTGTAGAACAGCTAGCATCTTTCATGTTTTTATCGTTAAGTGCAGCAATCTTTTTATTCTTTTCAATTTCAAGTTCATGTTTATCAAGAGTGGAGGCATGCACACTTCTTAAAGAGGACAATTGTTCATGTATTATTTCACATGAGGAAGATGAATCATCACTAGTAATCAAATATTTTAACCAATTAATTTCAGATTCTAGTGATTCAATTTTAATAGCATTTCCCTAAGTTTTTTGTCCTTTATCTTAAGTATAATAGTGGCACGAGAAATAGCATCACACATTTCTTTGCTGTTATGTTATGCTTCCTCCATGCTTGATCTTGAGTTGCCTGCCATGAAACACATATTTGCCTAAGTGTCTTCATCTTCATAACTTCTAGAATCCACACCGCTCGAGCCATGTTTTTGAAGTGCAGAAACAAAATTGTTTACCAATTGGCGACCTGTAAAACCCTTCTTTTTCTTCTTGCTGTTTGCAGGGGAGGACTTGAACCTTGTTTGCTTCTCATCATGGGGAGTAGAACCCGAAAGGTTAGGGTAATTTGTACAAAAATGTCCAAACTCAATGCATTCGAAGCATCATTGAGATCCACCACTTCCTCTCCTTCTAGTTTCATTTTGCAATGCTTTCCAGAACTGAGTAGAGAGAAGTGCTAGCTCCTTCTCTGGAAATTCTTCAATCTCTTCAAGGGTTGGAGAGGACAACAAAGCCAGTGTACCACATGATGAGGATTAACTAGAACTAGGCATGTCATGTTGTGAAACAAATGCAAGAGACATGTTGGGGGTTTTTACGTGATATTATGCCAAGTTCATGACTTTTCAACTTATAATATAGAACATCTAAGGTAAGTGTAGTCATGGCAGTGGATTCAAGTATAGATGTAACTTTCATTTCCCAAATTGACATGTCTAATGCACTGAACAATTGCCTAGCATTTTCAGCATCTGAAAAATTAACATCGACACTACACAAGTTGCTAAATTTTTTATTAAAGCGAGCAAAGGGACATCGATTGACTCACCGGGTTGCATCTCAAAACGCATATTCTTTCTTGAACATATCTTGTCTTACCTCCTTTGTCGTGTTGGATCCTTTGTGGTAGTGCATAGTGCTTTCCACACGTCATACGCAGATTAGAGGTGTGCAACACGATCGAAGTCGCTTTGGGTCAATCCTTGTATAATCAGGTTGCACGCCTTGTTGTTATTGTCAGTGTCCCTCATATTGGCATCTGTAACTTAATCATTTCAAGTCATGACAAAGTGATTGAATACCTTTTCCCATTTGGTGAAGCCTTTTACCTGTATGTAAGCCTTTTCCCATATGTGCCTTCCAAACCTGGAAATCAATGTTATTGAATACACAAGACTTTGCAGAGTATTTCTCCATGATGGTTAGTCAAAACATCTGCAAATCACAATGATTAGAGCACCGTGGCTCTGATACCAATTTTAGGATCGAAGAGCACATGAAAACCTACTATAGGGAGGTGAATAGTTGATTTAAACTTTTTTCAGCGAAAGCAACAAAAATCCCCTCAGCAGAAATTCAACCTGGTAAAGAAAAAGTATGTGCGACTAATCTAATCATGATCAACCATGAAAAAATAGGTATAGATTGTATAGAATCAAGTCACAAAGACACAACAACAAGAATCACAAGAAAACGTCGTGTAAAACTCATGTTATGACAAAACCCTGAGCAAAGGTACATCCGTTCTAACACAGAGCAAACAGATCTGCTACGCTGCAAAGAAACTTGTGTAACACAAAAACCATAAATTCAATGACCGTGAAATTTTCTCAGATGATAGAATATTGAGCTGTGAAGACAACACAAAAAGAATAACATCAATTGTATCTGTATAACACAAGATACAATCAAAACACCAAAGAAAGGTCGGGCAGTGCAGAAACTCAACGGGAAAGACTTGACGAAAACAAGTCAGACGACCAAGGCACAAAAGCTCCTCTAAACTATAAATTTTATTGATCAAAACACAAGGAGAAAAACTCCAATGTCATCTTATCACGAGCTCTAGCCTCCCATGCTTATATAACCAGCTCTTAGGCCAACTCAATCCTAACCAGGACTCTAATCCTACTCAGTTTCAACTGAAACTTTCCATAGCTACTCAAGACTCTTCCATACGCAGATAGAAGCAATCTTAAGACTTCCAAACATATTAGGAACGTCCTAAACATTTCTGAAACAAGTGAACTTCTTGCTTGCCATGAAATCTAGTCAAAACCAAACTCAAAACCTTCTATAAACAAACCATAACCACCTGAGCTGCAACCTGAGGCATAATCCAACCAGTTGAACCTTTATAGCCACATCTTCACATCCATATGTCTTCACCACATCTTGGAACCATGTTGCCACGTCCATGCACCACTTGCACACATGCAAACACTTTCCAACAATGTCAACGATACCTTCATATGCATTGTTCTTAGCCCAAACATGATGCGCGACCTCCCAATCAACTCAACCAGAATTCTTGCCAAACTTTGTTGTTGAACCTCATCTTCTCACTAAGACTAGTTCTATGCATCCGGCACCAGCCATGTCTTGACCTCAAGCAACACCTGCACATGAATAAACAACCAAATATTCCGAGCACAAATCCTCGACTTGACTCACATTAGTCCGATAACCACAACGTCTTATGTGAGCACCTCACATAAGCATGTTGCAAACCATATCAAAATATTAACCGTAACCACCAAAACACAACAAAAACATAGCAAATGAATACTAAGCAAATATTTCCATAAGCCAAAAGCAAGTTCAAAACATTGCAAGTTAAAACAGAGCAAAACAGAGCAATCGAACTCAATATGAAAACTCTGCGTAGTAACTGTTTCTTCCAAAAGTTTGGACAGCCTGAACTGAGTAAAGAGTAAATGTTACTCCCAAAAGTTCGGACAATCTAAATTGATTAAAATGTAATTGTTACTCCCAGAAGCACATTTGTGAAAAGTTCAACAGTGTCGACTCATGTACAGCTCACGTGACCGAATGCTCGGACAATCTGACGCGAGAAACACGTGCAAGTCACGTGAAGAAAAGATTGGACAATCCGAAGCGGGTGTTTCAGCGATATTCAAAACTTTGAATGTAAACTCTCACTTTTATTATAATTGCCAATGTATTAAGCACACATAGGTCCCATACACCCAACAGATCCACTTCCTCTTGATACACTCATAGGCGAAAGTAGACCATGGAGGCATCTTGTGACACCCGCTTCCGAAAACGAACCAAGCGTAATGCATATGTGTGCCCATGATATTTAACACACATACACAAGTGATTCACAAATGGTAAACAAATTATATCCACATCTCAAATAATAACACTAATAATAATATCTTATTACAAACCAAATAGTATAGAATACAACTCTAAAAGACTGTCGTGGAAAACTAAACATTAATGACTCCAAACTCAACAGGCAAGCTTGACGGCAAAACACATGCTTAGAACTCCTCAATGACCTCCTAGTACTCCATCTGGTCGCCTGAGCCTGAATTTGGTGGGGGAATAGCAATGGTGAGCACATGTCGTACTCAGCAAGTGTGGGAAAGTATGACATGTAGCTTAAACAAGGAATAGTAATATAAATGGGCTAATTGCATAAAAGTACATTGAAAATAGTTGAAAATGCAATTATATGATCATTAAGTGAGGTCCTTCCCAAAATAACCTAATAATATCAATTTTGTGTCCAATACAATATTTCCAACATAAATAACCAAAACCAGCAATAATGATCCATAATCAACTCATACCTGCTCATTTATCTCATTTTATCAATTCCATATACCAAAGCAAACTAATTAACCAATACGAGTTCTTAATTCATTTTCAGCCATTAAACCAAGTTAAAGTCCAAATTCTAATCATGTGAGGGTCCAGATTGCTCATGACTGGGAGCACGACTAGCATGATAGTTTTAGACACACTCTGCAGACGTTGTACCACTTTATCCATAACTTCATGATTCCATCATCTTTCGATGACTAAGGAATATCAATTGTGCCGTCCTACACTTCCTTAGGTTCGTGGCCAAGAGATCACAAAATAGCCTTTACAAAGTGATTACTAGCATATTTAGACCCCACCGAGGTTTCACCATTGGTGATTTCTCCAACTGAACACATCCAACCAAGGGCCCCCTCTTGAGCCATTCGGATCCCAGGGTAGTCCCACCAATCTCTATAAACCCAATACGACTACCCTTTCCCTGAGAATTCTTAATAGTTCAAATAGTACTGGCAAAACACTAATTAGTGAGCTAAGCCGTACCAATACTTGGCTCTGTGGTGGCCATGTAAATCCTGGATGGTCGCTCCATGAACCGGTCCTAAGATCTAAAGCAAGCAAAACCACCAAAATGGTCCAACCCATTTGACGGTACCAACTTGCTTAGATCCATAGGAACCATGTTGGTAAAGGGTCATTATTACCAATTCTCATCATTCATGAGTTCAATAGTTCATATTTAAGCATTATAGTTGATTCCCACACCCAATTGATCATTGCAAAGCAAAAAGTGTAAAATACCCTTCCCCACTATCTTCATAGTGTTCAAGCGACAAGGGTGGTCATACAAAACTAGTAAAACTTTACAATTGGGTTTTCCCGTCAATTGACACATGCATGCAATTTTGCAAACAAAAAATTTAAAAACCTGGATCTAAATGTTCAAGGACACTTGCCTTGCTCCTGAGGTTGATTTGGATCGAAGGCTCCAAAACTCTGGTTCTGCAGGTCTTCAAAAGAACTCTCTATGGCAACACCTTCTATTCTGAGAGACAAACATGCAAAACACACAATTCAATCAAATAATGCTCATATATTACTCAATATGACTTGATATGCATGATCAATGCAATTGTGAGGTAAAACTTGTTAATGAGTTGCTATTAGCATTTACTAACTAGTTACTATAGTTTCTAACAACTTTGAACAAGTTTGGAATTGATTTGGAATTAATTCAACACATTCCAGATTCAAGTACCGGACTAGTCCAGTTTCAAGGGCAGGACTAGTCCACCCTGATCAGAACTGGAATTTAGTGTTTTCTTGATTTGCGAGAATTGGAGTTGAATTTGCATGAAAACTTGAGTGTAGAGGGCGTACCACGTGTTTAGAGATCCAAAGATCAAAACTTGGTCGTGAGACTTGAATCATGGCAATAAGGGCTTGATGAAGATGACTTGATGAAGATTTTTGATGAAGAACGTCAATTGTCGAAGAATCGATGAAGATCGATCTTGATTGGCCCTTCTCCCTCCTCTCCTTCTTCTCCTTGCTTTTGAACTTGATCTTGATGTCGGCAACAAGGCAAAAGTGGCAACAAGGATTTTCAATTGGGGTGGAGAGGTGTGGGGTATTGGGTTGTTTATATAGGGGTGAAGAGTTAGGATTTTGGTGTGAATTCCATGTATAATTCGGTGGGGGACGTGTAGGGGCCGTGGCGGGTCCACTTGGGCTCCTCTGAGGTTGGGCATGAAGCTCTGTTGCCCAATTAAGGAAATTACCCAAAAACCAATCAAGAAGAGAGAACAAAGTTCGAGTTGTTTTCCAAAGGCCAAACTAGTCCGCAGTTGGGAACGGACAAGTCCATTTGGCAATAGAGAAAAATCAGACAAGTTCGCCCGGACAAGTTTGGGGAACATCAGAGAATAAATCGGACCAGTCCGCACATTTTGCCGGACAAGTCCGGACTCTGAAGAATAATGAATTTTTCTGATTCAAATTGGGGACACAAGACTAGGTCTGGGTTATGGCCGGACGAGTCCGCACTTATGAAGAAAACTAAATTTTTTGAACAGAGGATTGGGATACCAGACTAGTCCGATTCAGAGGCCGGACAAGTCCGTACCCTGGCAGACTAAAATTTCCACTTTAAGCATAAATTCATTTTAATCTCGTTCCTTTTTACATGGATTAATGTCAAACATGTATGAGGATGTATGCAATGCATTATTCATGAAAATGAGGATGTTACAAACCAACCCCCCTTAAAATGAATCTCGCCCTCAAGATTCGACGCGAAAGAAAAGAGATAGGGAAATTCCTTCTTGAGATCATCTTCTCACTCCCAAGTCGCTTCTGATTCTGTATGATGCTTCCATTCCACTTTGCACCATCGAGTCACCTTGTTCCTTGTGACCCTCTCCTTGGTGTCCAAAATTCTGACAGGTTGCTCTGTATAGGTTAAATCTTTCTCAAGCTCCAATTCCTCTATTGGTACTTGCTCTTCTGGGACCCTCAAGCACTTCTTGAGCAGAGAAACATGAGACATGTCATGAACACCCAAAAGATGTGCAGGCATCTCCAGTTTATAGGCTACTTCGCCCTGTTTGTCCAAAATCTTGAATGGTCCAATTTAGCCAGGTGCCAACTTTCCTTTGACATTAAATTGCTTGTGACCTTGCATAGGTGACACTTTGAGGTATATGAAATCTCACACTTCAAAAGCTAGGTTCCTTCATCTATTATCCACGTAACCTTTCTGTCTTGACTGAGCAGACCATAAGTTCTCGCGGATAGTCTGCACATGCTTTTCGGCCTCTTGGATCACATCAGGTACAAATACTTGAGTTTCCCCTGTCTCATTCCAAAACAAGGGTGTTCAACACCTTCTTCCATACAATGCCTATACGGCGACATTTTTAGACTTGCTTGATAGCTGTTATTGTAGGAAAATTCAGCGTATGGTAGACTTTTGTCCTAGATTCCTCCATACTTTAGCGCACAAGCTCTTAGCATGTCTTCTAAAATCTAACTTGTCCTCTCGGTCTATCCATCCGTTTGAGGGTGATATGCAGAACTGAAATTCAATTGAGTTCCCATCGATTCGTGCAAATTTTGCAAGAACCTCGAGGTAAATTGAGAACCTCTATCAGACACTATTTTCTTGGGCACTATGTGTAGGCACACTATTCTTCCAATATACAGTTCTGCCAACTTTGCTGTACTTTAAGTAGTCTTGACATGAATGAAATGCGCTGACTTCGTCAATCGATCCACAATAACCCATATTGAATCATATCCCGCTGAAGTGCAAGGAAAACCAACTATGAAATCCATACCAACCTCTTCCCACTTCCATTCTAGAATATTCAATGGCTGTAATAATCTGGCTGGCCTTTGATGTTCAGCTTCGACTCGTTGGCATACATCACACAATGCAACATATTCCTCTATATCCCTTTTTTAACATCCTACCAGTAGCATGTTTTTCAGATCCTTGTACATCTTTGTACAGCCGGGTTGGATAGAAAAAAGCGAGTCATGTGCCTCCTTCAATATCAACTGTCGTGGACTCTTGTCATTAGGCACGACAATCCGTTTTGCAAGCCATAGAGTACCTTGGTCATCCTCATCAAATCTGAATTTTCTCCCTTCTTGGGTCCTTTCCTTGAATTCTTGGATTTCCTTGTCCTTCGTTTGACCTTCTCGAGTCTCTTGTTCTAGGGTTTGATTCACTTCCATTGCTCCCATCTCATTCACAAATCCAAGATTCAACCGTTCAAATTCTTTGCATAGCTCGGATGGCAACTCACTGACGAGAAGCTGGTGGCTTGCTCCCTTTCGACTCAAGGCATCAACCACTATGTTGGCTTTCCATGGATGACAGTTTATTCCCACATCATAGTCATTAATGAGTTCCAACCGTCTTCGTTGCCTCAAATTCAGATCCGTTTGTGTGAATATGTACTTGAGACTCTTATGATCCGTATAGATCTCACATCTGTTACCAAGGAGATAATGTCTCCAAATCTTCAATGTGTGGACTATGGATGCAAGTTTGAGAACATACGTAGGATAGTTTTGCTCATGTTTCTTCAACTGCCTGGATGCATAAGCTACTACTCGACCTTCTTGCATCAATACAAAACTCAGTTCTTGCCTTGAAGCATCACAATAGATATCAAAGCTCTTGCTCACATGTGGCAATACCAATACGGGTGCTGTTGTCAATCTCTTCTTTAACTCCTCAAAACCATCCTGACAAGATTGAGTCCACTTGAAAGGCTTCTCCTTCATTAATAATTCAGTCACGGGCTTCACTATCTTGGAAAAGTCCTTGATGATCCGACGGTAATATCACGCCGTTCCAAGAAAACTGCGTATTTCCTTCACATTCTGCGACGGTTCCCACTTTAGCACATCTCTAACCTTTTCTGTGTCAACAGACACTCCTCCTCCCGAAATTTCATGGCCTAGGAATGATATCTCTCTCAACCAGAATTGGCACTTGTTGAATTTGGCATACAACTGGTGTTCTCGCAATTTCTGCAATGTCAGCCTGAGATGATCTTCATGCTCCTATTCACTTTTCAAGTATATCATGATGTCATCAATGAACACTACCATGAATTTATCCAAATACTCCATGAAGACCTTATTCATGAGATACATGAAGTATGCAGGTGCATCAGTCAATCCAAATGACATGATCGTGTACTCATATGACCCATACTGTGTTCTAAAAGCTGTCTTAGGTATGTCTGACGGTCTAATCATCATTTGGATGTATTCCAACTGAAGATCAATCTTAGAGAATATTCTTGCCCCCTTCATCTGGTCAAACAGATCTTATATGCGGGTAGCGTGTACTTATTCTTGATTGTCACCTCGTTGAAAGACCGGTATTCCACACACATTCTTTGGGATCCATCTTTCTCATCTACAAAAAGCACCAGGGCTCCCCATGGTGACGAGCTTGGGTGTATGAAACCCTTTTCTAACTACTCTTGCATCTGTTTCTTGAGCCCTACTAATTCCTTAGGAGGCACCATATATGGCCTCATTGCTATAGGTGCAGTTCCAGGTATTAAATCAATGACAAACTCGATGTCATGATCAAGTGGCATACCTGGAAATTCCTCAGGAAACACATCTGGGTACTCACAAAAAACTGCAATCTCCTCCAAGGTCACTCCTTCAGCATGATTTACCATTGCCTTCTCGGTCGTTGGCCGAAATGCTTTGAACTCTATACTGACTCCTTCCTCATTTGTCAATTGCATTGTCCGAGTGGCACACTGAATTACTCTATTATGCTTCCTTAGCCAATCCATTCCAAGGAAGATGTCCAAGCCTTGCGAATTCAGGACTATAAGGTTACCACCAAATTCTACCCCCTAATGGAAATACTTACTTTTGGACATACTATATTTGTTGTCATCTCTCCTCCGGGAGATTTAACCAACAGAGTATACTTCAGGTATGATATAGGCATGCTATGCTTTGCAACATACTTTGATGAGATGAATGAAGGGATGCTCTGAAATCAAATAAGATAGTCGCGAGGTTGGAGTTTGCGAGAAACATACCAATCACAACATCTTCAACTTGATGAGCCTCTTCTACAGATACATGGTTCACTTTGCCACAAGTGAAATTCGGTGGTCCTATTTTGCATTGAGTTGCTCCTCCATTGGGCCTTGAATTCTACCTTGGAACATTGTTCATTTGTACCTCTCCTGACCTTGGGCATTGATTTGCAAAGTGTTCTGTTTGACCACAAGCATAGCAAGTCTTTCCATCAGTGGCGCCAGCAATGTTAGGGTGAGGCTGATTTTGAGCATAAGCAGGCATATTTAAGCGTGGCGCAGGCTGCATAGGTAAGCGAGGTACTTGCATGGGGCGGGTGTTGCTGCATTGGCTGTTGCTGTCGCGGTGGATAAGTAGGGCGGTATGCAGTAGCAGATGGTTTGTAATACGGTGCAGCAGGCGGTGCATAGCGAGGACAAACATTGCTTCCTTGCGGCTGTCCCTGATATGACATCTTCCTCTTGTGATCTAGCTCCATCTCCCAAATCTTTTTCTCAACCACAATGGCCTTGTTGACAAGCTTCTGAAAGTTTGCATAGTCAGCATTGAGCAACTGGAATTGAATGTCATTGTTGAGACCTCTCATAAACAGATATTGCTTCCTGCTATCAATACTAATGTCCTCTGGAGCATATCTTGACAGTTGAGTGAATTTGTTGAGGTATTCACTTACACCCATCCTTCCTTGATTGATATTTTCAAATTCTTGTCTTCTCAGTATCATAACTCCCTCTGGCACATAGTGAGAGCGGAGCTTCTCCTTGAATTTAATCCAGGTGATTCTCTCTTGACTTTCATGGGCATTGCATAGAGATTCCCACCAATCTGCAGCAGCTCCAATCAACTGGTGTGAGGCAAAAAGAACCTTCTCTCTGTCACTGCACTAGACAATAGCAAATTTCTTCTCAACAAACTTCAACCAATCGTCAGCTTCCATTGGATCTGTGGCTTGAGCAAAAGTAGGCGGTCTGGTTCTCATGAACTCTCCAAAACGGTTGTGGTGTGGCGGGGGAGGCGGTGGTGGAGGCATGTGTGGCTGATTGTTGTTGCCAGCTTGCAGCTGTCCCATAGTCTGTATCATGGTCTACATAAGCTGGTTCTACATAGCCAATAGCTGCTCAAGGTTGATAGCTCCCTGCGCAGGTCCCTGGTTGTTCTGGGGTGCTTCATTGTTCTTTTCCTCACTATTGCCATACCTTTGGTCTCGAGTCCTCAACATCTGTTGGTGAAAGAATAGTTGATACAAAAGAATATAGAATTTGGAAAGAAATGCCCCAACTATATGCATCAAGGTATATGTAACTAAACAACTCCCTTATTAATACTGATAACCCTATTAGAGGATGTGGACAAGGATCCCAAACCTTCATAATATGTGTGGATGTGGACAAAGCGCTAGACGTCCCACAACTCGCACCAAGCACACATTCACAAGCACACACCAAGAAAATTCAGCACACCACACAAAGCATGTCTAACTTGATCTAAAGGCTTTTCTAACTTATAGACATGAGACCTAGACTTAATTATGTGAACCGTTGGTGTCCTGGCCGTGAGGCGGCGAAGGTGACGGTGGCGGTGAGGTATACATTAGCGCATGCCAGGGTGAGTTGGTCGTCCATGTAGGTGCTCAAGAGCTTGCTACACCATATACTTCCACGGTGGCACAAACCTCCTCTTGCTTCTCCTTGATAAACAACTTCTTTCGGAGGTAACGAGTCTCTTCCATAACATCAGCATAGCAATTTATCAAGTCCACTAATATTTCTTGAGATCTGTCAATAGCACGAGAACTGACATGAGCTCCATCTTGCGGATTTAAGACTTCCCATGTTGCCTTCTTTCATTGTGGTTGTAGTGCAAAACTAGTATCTTTGACTTGCTCTCGATAGATGTGGCACAATCTAGTAAGTGCATCCCAAGCAAGATCATCAATGGCTTGCTCCGTGGTAGCTCTCCATGTGGATGCAAAGTGTCGTGTGGCCACGTAATCTCTAGCAAGAACAGTAACTTGAGCCCTCCATTCTTATTGTCCATAGCAAGGAATCCTCTTAACATAGTACTCTGGCTGCATCTTGCATAAATCGTGGAACTCCTTCAATTGCCTAGCTACAAATCCTCCATCAGTGCCATCGGAATGGAATTCTTGTTCATCATGGTAAACTATGCATTTATCCTCCTTTCTGGCTTCAATTGGTTGTGATGCATTCCCTTGAGCTTAAGGTATCTGCTCTTGTGTAGCGGGTTCATCCTCTTGCGGTTCCTACTCAACTTGGGCTTCATCTTCATTCTCCTCATGTGTACCATCCTCCTCTTCTTCGCTATCATAGATTTCCATCATCTCTGGATCTTCCTCCATTGTGTTGGAATGTTCATGCTCGACTTACTTTGTGGCAGAATTCAATTCTTCCTCCTCTTGAGCTGGTTCCATCCTCGGCTCCCTGTGAGGCCTAAGCTTTCTTCCGAGGGGCGGCAAACGATCTCTCTTGCAAACTGTCATTTTGGTGTGAGCCATCTACAAGAAAACATGAGAAAAATAGAGGAAAACACAAATATCAGTTCTGAAATTGCAGCAGCCGTAAACAAAGATGAGAGGATGTGCATTTGCTCAAATGGTTGCAAAGACGGCAAAAATTGCAGCTGCAGCAAAAATGCAAATTTTCCCACTTTATATAGCTAGTGGAAGGCAAAGTAGTGCAAAACAAGCTAATTTTGAATGGGAAAGGACTAAGTGATTTGTAGTGTCCATTCTACCTAGGCATGCGTCCTACGGTCAAACACGGCTCTGTTACGAATTTGTGACACCGGGTTCGAAAAACGAACCAAGCATAATGCATATGTGTGCCCAGGATGTTTAACACACATACACAAGTGATTCATAAACGATAAACAGATTATAACCATGTCTCAAATAATAACACGAATAATAATATGTTATTACAAACCATATAGTCTCGAATACAACTCTAAAAGACTGCAGCAGAAAACTAAACACTAATGACTCTAGATTCCAAAGGCAAGCTTGAAGGCAAAACACACGCCTAGAACTCCTCAAAGACCTCTGGGTACTCCATCTGCTCACCTGCGTCTGGATTTGGTGGGGGAATAGCAAGGGTGAGCACATGTCGTACTCAGCAAGTGTGGGAAAGTATTACATGTAGCTTAAACAAGGAATAGTAATATAAAGGGGCTAATTGCATAAAAGTACATTCAAAACATTTGAAAATGCAATTATTTAATCATTAAGTGAGGTCCTTCCCAAAATAACCCAATAACATCAATTTCGTGTTCAATACAATATTTTCAACATAAATAACCAAAACCTGCAATAATGATCCATAATCAACTCATAACTGCTAATTTATCTCATTTTCATCAATTCTATATACCAAAGCCAATTATTTAACCAATACCGGTTTCCAATTCAATTTGAGCCATTAAACCAAGTTAATGTCCAAATTCTAATCATGTGAGGGTCTAGGTTGCTAATGACCAGGAGCATGGCTATCATGATAGTTTTAGACACACTATGTAGAGGTTGTACCACTTTACCCTTAAGTTCGTGATTTCATCACCTTTCGATGACTAGGGAATCTCAATTGTGCCATCTCACACTTCCTTATATGGTGTGTGGCCAAGATATCACAAAATAGCCATTACAAAGTGATTACTAGCATATTTAGACCCCACTGAGGATTCACCAGTGGTGATGTCTCCAACTGAGCACATCCAACAAAGAGCCCCCTCTTGAGCCATTCAGATCCCAAGATAGTCCCACCAATCTCTACAAACCCAATGTGACTACCCCTTCCCCTAGGATTCTTAATGGTCCAAATAGTACCGGCAAAACACTAATTAGTCAGCTAAGTCGCACCCATACTTGGCCCTATGGTGGCACTGTAAATCTTGGATGGTCACTCCACGAACCGGTCGTTAGATCTAAAGCAAGCAAAACCACCAAAATGATCCAACACATTCCACAATACCAACTTGCTTAGATCCCTAGGCACCATGTTGCTAAAGGGTCATGATTACCAATTCTCATCATTCATGAGTTCAATAGTTCATATTTAAGCATTATAGTTGATTCCAAACCCAATTGAGCATTGTGAAGCAAAAAGTGTAAAATATCCTTCCCGACTCTCTTCATAGAGTTCAAGCGACAAGGGTGGTTATACAAAACTAGTAAACTCGTACAATTAGGTTTTCCCATCAATTGACACAAGCATGGAATTTTGCAAACAAAACAATTAAAAACCTATATCAAAATGATCAAGGACACTTGACTTGCTCCTGAGCTTGATTTGGATTGAAGGCTCTGAAACTCTGGTTCTACTGGTGTTCGAAAGCACTCTCTACGGTAACACCTTCTATTCCGAGTGACAAACATGCAAAACACACAATTCAATCAAATAATGCTCATATAGTACTCAATATGCTATTATATGCATGATTAATGCAATTGTGAAGTAAAACTTGTTAATGAGTTGCTATTAACATTTACAAACTAGTTACAATAGTTTCTAACAAGTTTGGAATTGATTTGAGTGGATTTGGAATTAATTCAGCACATTCCAGATTCATATACCAGACTAGTCCTATTTTAGGGGCCGGACTAGTCTGCCCTGATCATAACGGGAATTTAGGGTTTTTTTGATCTGCGAGAATTGGGGTTGAATTTGTATGAAGACGTGAATGTAGAGGGTGTACCACGTGTTTAGAGATCCAAAGATCAGGATTCGGGCTTGAGACTTGAATCTTGGCGATATGGGCTTGAAGAAGATGAGTTGACGATGATTTTGGATGAAAAACGCCAATTGTCAAAGAATCGATGAAGATCGATCTTGATCGGCCCTTCTCCTTCTTCTTGTTCTTGTCCTTGCTTCTGAACTTGATCTTGACATTGGCAACAAGGCAAAAGTGAGAGCAAGGGTCTTCAATTGGGGTGGAGAGGTGTGGGGTATTGAGTTGTTTATATAGGGGTGGAGAGATAGGGTTTTGGGGTGAATTCCATGTAGAATTCAGTGGGGGACGTTTAGGGGCCGTGGTGGGGTCCACTTGGGCTCCTCTGAGGTTGGGCACAAAGTTCTTGCGTCGAATTAAGGCAATTACCCGAAAACCAATCATGGAGAAATAACAGAATCCGAGTTGCTTTCCGAAGGACGGACTAGTCCATAGTTGGGATTGGACAAGTCTGTTTTGAAACAGAGAAAAATCAGACAAGTCCATCTGGACAAGTCTGGGGAATATCAGAGAAGAAATTAGACTAGTCTGCACATCGTGCCAGACAAGTCCGGACTCTGAAGAATACTGAATTTTTTTGAATGAAATTGGGGACACGGGACTAGTCTGGGGTTATTGCCGGACAAGTTAGCACTTCTCAAGAAAACTGAATTTTATGAACAGAGGATAGAGATACCGGACTAATCTAGTTCAGAGGCCGGACAAGTCCGACCCTGATAGACTGGAATTTCTAGTTTAGGCCTAAATTCATTTTAATCTTAATCCTTTTTTCATGGCTTAATGTCAAACATGTATGAGGATGTATGCAATGCATTATGCATGAAAATGTGGATGTTACAAATCTCCATGGCTGCTCTTCTTGAACAGCTTCTTGTGACCCTTCGAGAAACATTGCTCCTACAAACCTCTTCGATAGGTTGAAGAGCAATTGTTAGTTGTTGGCATTTATATAAATTAAAATCCGGGTTAGGTAACCAAATCTCATTCACATAGCCGGGATAGAAAAAAAACAAGGATCCCTCTAGACCATGTTTAAAAGTACATCCTTGGACTAGATAGTACTCATCTATCATGTAGCGGCTTGTTGAAATATATTCGATTGAAGCATTTTCTCAATACGGGTGATTAATGAAGTACATTCAATTCAACCCGTCATTTTAGTGTATTCTAACCATTGAGACATCATTGTCTTGATAGGAGCAATATTAATCTTCCTAACCATGGCATAAAGGATCCTAAGTTCATCTCCGTGCACAACCCTAACGTCACCTCTGGGGAACATATACATAGCCACCCATCTATGCATGAAGCATAAAGTGGGATTTCGCAAGTGGCTATTACTAAGACTCGTATATGCTATCTCACAAGCCTTTCTCGCCAAAAACCTTTTTTATTAAATTTAGGCAAAGTCTAAATATATTTAACAACGTTTATAGAATCTTAAGATTTCACTTATTTCTTCCCATAGGATAATGTATTCTTTTCGGAAAATCCTAAAGGTAATACCTTCAAATTCTACGTTTAGGGTGCATAGGAATTGAATAGTGAGGAGGCGTGAACCTTCCTCATCTATTTGAGAAAAAATTGTCCCATCCTAATGCATGCCAAATGGTAAAAAATTCGGAATCCAAACCAATTTTGGAGAGTAGCGCTGGATCATAACACCTCGTGTTAGCAAACTCACGATCTTGAAGGAGGTTGTAGGCTTGTCGTTCAGCATCATGCTCCAAGTTGAGGTCGTCGTCGTCAATAAGGTGGAGTGGAACATTGCCTTCCTCCATTGGGACGTCGTCTTGCACTCCTCCCCGCCGTGGACTTGGTGTAGGATCGGAGGAGAGGTGCGAGCTTGTGTCTCTCCCATGGCTTGAGCTTGATGAAGCTCCCTTCCTCTTCCCAAACAACTTCTTCATGCCACTCTTCATGACTGCACAACTTGAGAACAAACAAAACAAACTTGAAATGGGTTACGTTAGTGAAATCCGAACAAAACCCTCGATGAGTTTCTTTGCCAACTTGAGAGAAATTTGAAAAATGCAAATGCAAATGGGGATGAAAGCAAATCTTTTTTGCTTGGAAATTGGGAGAAGTGTTTCAACGAAGAGAAAAACCATTCTTGAGCAAGTGAGTGAGTGAGTTGGGGACGTGAAAATGGAGTGATATGTAAAGCAACACACTCATCCTGACATGTATAAATAGTGTAGCACACCCCAACGGCCACAAGAAAAGAGCATATAGCCGTTGGAGGAGGGAGAGCCAGAATGACACTCTCCCCAAGTCGGCCGACTAGGGGGTTCAACCGCACTATGATGTGGGCCCCCTGGTCTGGGTCCCCAATGTCTATAATTCTAGCGGTTGGGTGAATCGACCACAAATTTGCTCCGAAAAATTGTATTTCAAATAAAACTTCCCCAAATCCAATATTTATATTTTTTTTGTTTTTTCAAAAATAAAAAAAGCAAATCCAAGTTGATAATACAAAATTATCAACTCCTTAAGGAAAATTCAAACATGCTGTGGAAAAAGCAAAAATCAAATGGGAAAATTCATATAGGGATGGAAAAAATAAAAAAACGAGATAACTACAAAATTAACATACTGGTGAGGTCTCATCCAAAAATCTGATTAGATGGATTTTCCTCTCTCTTCAAGAATCTTCAATTTTTAGCCTCTGGCCCCAGAGAAGTAGGCACGGACGACACACCTTGCTTCTTCCGCCATTCTTTCTTTAGCGGTTTAGTGGACATGGGCTGTTCAGACAGTCTTGGCTTCTCTGTCTTCTTGAAATGTCAGCGTGGACAGAAAGACAAAATTTCCTCATAAGTTAACTTACTCATGAATGAAATGAGGGTATCCACTTGAGGTGGTGTCTCTTCGTCCTCCTTGATGTGTTTGACATTTGGGACATATTTGATCTTGATCATTGAGACTTACTCCTTCCTTGGCCAAAAGGCAAACTTCACCTCCTTGCCATTGATGTGGAAGCATATTTCTCTAGCTCCCACGTGGATGCAAGAATCTGCGGTGTTAAGGAAAGGGCGCCCAAGAATGAGCGGAGTTTCCTTCTCGACCTTCATGTCGAGGATCACAAAATCCACAAGTTTGAAGCAGTTCCAGATTCTCCAAGAACATCCGACGATACATGCAGAGTAGTGGACCAAAGAATCAGCTAGCTGAAGCTGCATTGGCATTTTAGAGAATGTTGTAAAGTTTATCTTGTCGAAGACCACCTTTGCCATGACACTAACCCTTGAGTCAAGGTCACAAAGTGTCTTGTCAAAGTGTTGTGTCCCAATCAAGCGGGATATTGTGGGGCATATTGAGTCTTTCTTCTTTTTCAGAATCTTGATGAGGATGGTTGCGGCACAATGTTCCATCAACTTGACAACTTCTGTAATGGGAAATGGTGGATTGTTGTTCAATATTTCATTGATATAGCGAGCATAAGTGGGCACTTGTATCGCCTCTACTAAGGGCACATTGATGTGGATCTTCTAGATGATTTCAACGAAGTGATTGAATTGCTCATCCACAGTTGGCTTCCAATTTCATAGTGGGAATGGCATGAAGGTTGTATCCTCAAGTTCTCTTGACATTCTCTTACTAAGCATTTTTCCCTTGCTAGAAGGAATTCCTTCCTTGTTCTTCTCAACTGTTGTCTCCTCTTGGGTGGGGCGTGGTGGGTCAAGAGTGGTCTTTCCACCTCTTGTAGCCACCACACTCACATTTTCTACAGGAGCTTAAGGATGCCCTGGAACCTTTCCATTTCCCAATGGAGGGACAACAGTTGCCAATTGAGTTAATTGGGTCTCCAACATCTTGTTGAAGCTCAATTGGTTCTTGAAGGTAGAGGCTAAACCTTCAATCTTGGCATTGATATTTGCCATGGTTTGTAATCAGCTGACAGTTATTGGATAAAAAAATCATTGATCTTTAGTTGGCTAATAGCATGTTCATTCAAAGTGGCCTGATTTCCATTGCCATTGTTGTTGTAGTGGCCTCCTTGAAAGAAAGGATGTGGTTGGCCCCACCCTTGAACTCTTGGACGACAGTCGTTGTTGAAGATTGCATTGTTGTCTAAGTACATGTCATCCTCACGGGTCTCGAGGTAGTCACTCCTCATTTAACCTGTGTTTCCACATACCTAACACGTCATGTGAGCGTCTAAGGCCTGGGTGGCGCCAAATACTTCTCCATTAGCTTGGTAGTCCAACATTTTAATCAGGAGATCTAGCTTGGCAATGATCATGTCCACCTCCTTCAAGGTGTGCATGCCTCACTGTGAGGACTGGAGATGCTCGTCGCTCCAACCCATAATGGAAACCATATTATCAATTAATTATTTTACTTTAGGCATCATAAGTGAGAAGAAGGCGCCTCTAGTAGCAGCATCTACATGGTCACAGGCTGACATAGTCAGCCCGTTGTAAATGTTTTGGATGATAAGGCAATCATCCATACTATGGTTGGGAAAAGTCAGGATGTACTCCTGAAGCCTCTCTCAAGCCTCGATAATGGATTCCTTAGGCTCATGCTGGAATCTTGAGATTCTTCCACGTAGGACATTAGTCTTGCCCAACGGGAAGAATTTGGCGAGGAATGTCGTAGAACACTTTTCCCATGTGTTTATAGCACTTTGCTTCGTGTAGAACCACTGCTTCGCTCTCCCATTGAGGGAGAACAGAAACTGTCAAAGACAGATGGCATCTGGAGTGACATCCTTGATCTTGAAAGTGCTACAAATCTCCATGAATTATTGCACGTGAGCACTGGCGTCCTCGTTGGCTTTCCACAGAAGGGATTGGCCTGCACCATGGTGATTATGCCAATCTTGATTTCGAATTTTACATCTCCCGTGTTGACATTGGGCCCAGTGGCCACATTGTTAGTAGAGATAGCCCAAAACTCATGAAGGGTCTTCTAGGCCATTGTCTTGTAACATGATGGTGTGGAAACAATGGGCTTCCTTGCCGACAGGATCACGTGAGGAGGAACGACACGAGGTCGAACTCTTCTCATTAGTGATTCAAGATCTTCAACAAAGTTTGCTGGCAAGCAGAAACCAGTCACACACTACCCTATTTTCACATCAAAGAATGCAAAAACAAAGCAAGTTTATCCTACTAAAAACCTACTATAGTCCTATCTACAACAAGACTATGCAAAACTTCTGTGTCTTCCCCGGGAACGGCGCTATAAAATGCTTGTTGGTATTTCTTAATGTTAGGTCATCCTAGCAATGAGTGCTAGCCTTGCAGTTGGCACTAGGCTAACTTAAGCCAAAGCAAGATGAGTTCTGCAAGCACACGAAAAGTAGCGCTGTAGCATTTCACACGAGAGTATTCCCTAGGGTATCGTATTTATTTTATCTCGAAGGAAGACAAGTGAAGTGTGGAAAAATCACAGGTGGAGTGGGGTGTTCTAGTGAGAATCCTAGTAGGATGGATAAATGATGTAGTGGTGTAGTGTGACGCACACCTAAACAAACTACTCTAATGGGTAAGGATGTTCTAGTGAAGGTTAAGTTATGAGACAAAACTTCTCCTATTGTGCTCTAATTACTCATATATATAGCCTATTAGTGTACACATGAATATGCTAACGGTGAATACTAGGGCTTAGTGGTCCAATACATCAGGCACGGTTTACCCCGGGCAAAACCAGGATGATTCCCGCAAAGAGCTTGTGGCATAGCCGAATGTGGGGATTTGCAAAGGACGGAAATTACTGTGACCACCCGCCGCCTACCCCTACAACCTGTGGGTCTACCAAACATCCTACAATTTTTAACTATCTAAGCACCACGATTACATGTTAAGTAAATACCTTAAGAGTCCATATACAAATATCATCCATAGGTAATAACTAACCTAAACATCGTTGAACCAATGTTAGGACCAATAGTGACTTATTAATATTAACATAGTCATGATATTAACTAATTAACTATAGTGGTGGTGTAGAGTGTTTATGACAATATAATAATAACAATAACTTCATATCATAATAACACCTACTCCTATCATATATATGGACTCCACAATCAAAAAAGAAATGCTTTGCCCAAAAATATGAATACAAAGAGAATAATAATATTATTATTAATATGCATAAAGTCAGAAAAGGACAGAAAGATACATGAGTCGTACCTTTCCCAATTTGGACATGGGACTATAGGCTACTCTCTACAGCCTAACCTCCACTAAGCACTAACAGAAGTAGTGTATACTATGAGAGAATGCTCAAGTGGTGTTTGTGTGTGATGTGAGGCTCCTCCCCCTATTTATACACATAGTAGAGGTGGTTCTTGCATTCTTTTGTGCGTGAATAAGTCACCATCGGCTTCAAGGCACCACAAGAGGGCTACATGTGTTAGCTGACCGAGTTTGGTGCCAAGAATGGGTCGGCAGAACCCCAGGTTCAGCCGACATGGTCCTGGCACCCGTCGGCTTGTGCTTCCTCTTGGTCACCGTTTGGTGTGCCCTGACCTTATCCCCGCATGAATCGACGTTGGATTCCCTCGGATATGCCTGAGAATGGGTATATGGATCCATATGATGCAACATGTCGTCGAGTGATTGGTCGGGATATCTCTATTCAGGATTGCTCCCCTAGCTCTTCCTCATTTCTGCAATAAAATACATGCATGCACTATTTCTCCAAGTAGAAGTGGAATTATGTTAATTCTAAAGGTGATGTGTGTAAGAAATATTTATTCCTTCACGTAATTGGGTTATATTTGAATGTGTCCTAAGGGGGGGGGGGTGAATAGGCCTTTTTGATTTTTAGTCAGAACCTGCAACACTTAGCAACTTGATCAAATATCAAGAAATCATACTAGTTCGGTAGTGTGCAGACTAGTCTGGTGCGTGCGGACTAGATTGATCAAGTTAGATCAATGATTTCAATACAAGCACATTACGCAGTGGAATATAGCATGTAACTTGAAAGTATTGAGTCAATAAAATTAAGTGTAGCACAAAATAACTTTGTTTTCAATGTTTTAACGTAAGATGGACAAGATCAAGTAAACCATAGAATGTGATATAAAAAACTTAAGAACAAGTTCGACACAAGATTTTATCCTGTGGTTAGGTTCCCACAAAGGCAACATACGTCCACGTTGAGGAGCCCACGAATGGACCGGGTCTTCACCGACCCTAACCTCGTCGAATCGCCACGAAGGCCAATTCTCTTCAACTATCACAAAGGGTAAATCACCAAGTTCAAGGGGCCTTCTCACAAGTTGAGGGCTCCCCATGATTACAAATCGAACACCACCAAGAACACACTCTTAAGATCAACAATGAAACAACAGGAGTGTGTTAGAGAATTAAACCCAAGAGCTCAAATGTGTGAATGATGTCTCTCCTTTGATCCAAAGTGAACCCTCAATCCGTGGTGGAGTCCGGACTAGTCCAGTTTGCGGCGTGTAGGAAACCCTAAGTTCTCAGGAATATCGGACTTGTCTGGCCTTGGGTGGACTTGTCTGGCCTTGGGTGGACTAGTCTGATTTAGGCTTTGGAAGAGTTCGGATTAGTTCGTCACATATCGGACTAGTCCGGATGTGGTGAACCCCTTAGTGAATTGGGGACAAGTCCGCACTGGGAGGACTTGTCCGATTTAGTCAGAGAGGTTATCGGACTAGTGCGGATATTATCAGTCTTGTACGATGTCGTGCAAAGTTATGAAGTGTTGAGGACTAGTCCGCACTGGGGAGGACTAGTCCGATCTTAGTCAAAAAGATATCGGACTTGTCCTTGGTGATATCTGACTAGTCCGGTCTGTGCAAACCTGGACTGTGCAGATAATCCACACTGGGAGGACTTGTTCGAGTTTGAACAGAGGGATTATCGGACTAGTCCGGGGTATATCGGACTAGTCCGCTCCTTTGTAAATTTGTGCAGTGAATGAGTTTTCTTGTGCTTGAGCTCTTGGGGTGTGTTTCTCCAACACACTCCATACACACTGATGTAATCTATTCAACTCTTGAGCTCTTTTCCATATAGATCCTCATTCTCCCTTCTTTTTGCACTTTCTTCATAGTTTCATTAAAACCTGTGCTCATCTCAACAATTTGGTTAGGATCTCATTTGTTTGTCATAAATCAACCAAAACCCACAAGGGATGCCTAGATGCACTTTCAATCTCCCCCTTTTTGGTGATTGATGACAACCAATTGAGATTTCAAAAAATATGATAAAAATACAGAATTTTCATAAAGTGTGCACATATGAGTTTGGTACTAGTTAAACAATGAAAACATAGGGCATATGTGCACTCTTTATGGTGGGGTGCAAAACTACGTGAGTGTGAGCAATAATCGTGATGAGAATGAGGCAATTGACATGGAAATACAAATATCAAGCATATATGTCAATTCCAAAGAAAAATCACAGATTATCTCAAATAATCATCACAAATTTCATAACATGAGAATAAACATAGTCATTCCATCACACCACAATACCAAAGGTAGTGATAACAGAATCAAAGTTTAACCCAAAAGAGACACAAAAAGGTACACAAATGAAGCTCTCATCTCTCAACCTACAGCTAGGATCTAGTGACTCGCCCTCAATCTCTCCCCCTTTGGCATGAAGACACCAGAAAGAAGAAGAGGAGGGATCTAGTGGCTCATTCCTCGTTGTCGGTCCTCTCCTAGTCTTCATCTTCATCTTCAGGTTGGGTAGGAGGAGGAGGAGGAGCAGATCCAGTCGAAGTGCCACCAATGCAAAAGTAAGCAAGCTCGGAGGGAGTCAAACGTCCAAGCTCAGTGAAATCAGAGCCTAAATCTTCAGAGATAACAGGTGATCCAATGGGCTCGATCTCCAGCTTCTGGCAAATATGCTTGACATTTTTCTTTATGTATCTCATGTCATCCTTCCTTGCCTTTTTCAGCTTATGAATTTTCACTTTGGCCTTCTTGCATGAGCCAAAGATGGCTGCCATGTACTTCAAGATTCCACTAGGAGACCCTTTTTGTGGAGGGGCCCTAGTGGTGGGAGCAGTCCTCTCATCTCCTCGAGCTCTCCTCGGAGCCTCTTCACTGGACACTGGAGATGGAACAGCTTGGACAGTGGCTTTTGGAGGCTTCTGGGGCCTCAAAGGAGTGTGCTCCACATCCTTCACGAACTCAATTCCTGTGACCTTCTCAATCATAAACATCAAGTAGGGGGCATAGCCTCAAGATCTGTTCGGTGTGCAGGAGATGTTGACCATATCATTCCAGATATAGTCAAAGACACCAAACTTCCGGTTCTTACTAATCACCTTCATTAGGGTCCTCATGTAACCTTGCACACTTCCTGCATCTCCGTCCCTCGGAGCTATTGTCTTCCTTAGCACCCTATGAAGGACCATGAAGAAGGGCTTCATGTTCTTAGTCGAGGGGGAGGTGTACTTCAGGCTAGTGTCATAAAGGAAGTCCATCTTATCTTTTCTCAAGACACCAATGTTGTGGATAGTCAACTCATTGTTGCCTGTGTCTTCTAGGTGAAGCAGTCCTGCGAACTCATCATAAGTTATGGTGTACTTGGATCCATGAGTCATCCAAGTCACCCTTTCCTCCTCCTCATCACTAGCAAAGAAACATGTGGCATAGAACTAAGCAATAATCTCATCATTCCAGTTATATCTAAAGGCAAACAGGTCCTTTAGTCCATGCCTAGCTACAACCTTCGCCACATGATCAAAGGCACCACAACTCTTCCATTCAAAATGATTCCAGTTGATCCACTGGCTGCAGACAACTGGGTTCTTCATGGCGAGGTACACAGATCTATAGAAATATGCGTGAAATTTGCTCCAAAACCTGGCATCGGCTGCCTTCTTGGGTCGGTTCTAGCAATCCACAAATTTGAGGTTGGAAGCCGTATTGCTTCCCTTGCCGTTGAACTTCTCCTCGGAGATATCCCTGTTCCCCTGCCTTGGAGCTGCCATCTTGAGGGGACCGATTGGGCCCGAGGCAATTCCCTTGCCCTTAGCTTGGTGAGAAGCTGCCGAGCTAGAGCCAGTTGCATCCTTGGCCTTGGACGCAAGCTTATTGGCTAGCATTTTGCATTGCACCAGAGGTGGAGAAGGTGCATTCTTGGAGGGACGCTCTTGCTTCTTCTTCCCATGGCTCGTCGAGGACCGAAGCAAGGAGTCTTGGTCCATCTCAGCCTCATAATCGGAGATTTCATCATTGGAGCTCGACATTGTCCTGAGAAGGAATTACACAATGTATGGATGAGAATTGATGGCAAGGAAGTGCATTAAGTAGTTGTAAATTAGGGTTGAATTCAGTTGAAAATCGGACTTGTTTGGTGTACAGGTACGGACTAGTCTGGGGGACCGTACTTGTCCGTACAGGGACCAGACTAGTTTGGTATTCATCACCTCAAACCCTAACTAGTCGACCAATGGTGATTCCCAATGCAAAACTAGTTCAAGGTAAATGTAATACAGCAAGGAGGCATGTATTAACTGGAGGGAACTAAGCTATTTGGTCAACAACGAAGGAAATCAAGATTTCTAGGGTTTGGGAGGAAATTTTACCGAAATTCCTCGATTCTTGGAAATGGAGAGGTTGAAGGTGCGAACAAGTCCGTGGTCTTCAAACTCCTAGCAATGGAGTTCGATTTCCACATAAACTCGGAGGGATTTGATGGAGAACGAAAGAAATCTCCTTGGGAGCACTCGAGCGAGGAGATAGATTGTGAGGTGAGTTGTGAGGGTGAAGGAGATTAGGTTTTGGCGGCGGCTAGGGTTTTGGAGTCAAAAAATCGGACTAGTCCGCAGTCTATCGGACTAGACCGGACTACCGGACACTCTGCAGACTAGTTTGCATTGTGCGGACTAGTCCGTGGTCACCAAAACATATATGTTTAGCCCATTCATATATATTCAAAGGTTCTTTTAAAGAAAAATAGGGGTCAAAACAATCAAGTAATCTTGTTGAATACGATCAGCAAGCACACAACAATCAAGCAATGACCATAATTCATCAAGAACGAGTAACTGAAATAGTTTTTCGGAGAAAATTAAGAGAGATGATTTTCGTAGCACAATCAACATATTTTGAAGAAGCCATACAGGTATGCAAGTATTCAAGCCACATTCCGAGCATCAAGGATGTTTAGTTCATTTCGGAGCTCGCAAAAACGTTTTTCATCAAGTGGCTTGGTAAATATATTGGTTAGTTGTTTTTCGGTGTTGACATGGGAAATGGCTATGTCTCCTTTCATTTAGTGGTCTCTCAAAAAGTGAAGCTAGATGTCAATGTGTTTGGTCCTAGAGTGCTCAACGGGATTATGGGCAATTTTAATGGCACTCATTATCACAAAGGAGTGGGATACGGCTCATATTGTAACCGTAATCCCATAGAGTTTGTAGCATCCAAAAGAGTTGTGCACAACAACTCCCGGCTGCAACATACTCCGCTTCGGCCGTGGATAAGGCAATGGAATTTTGTTTCTTGGAGGACCAAGAAACTAAGGATCTACCTTGAAATTGGCATGTACCGGAGGTACTTTTTCTATCTAATTTGTATCCGGCATAATCTGCATCGGAATATCCAATGAGATTGTATTTTGAACCTTTAGGATACCAAAGGCCTAGGTTGGGTGTATGAACCAAATACCGCAAGATTCTTTTTACGGCTGTCAAATGACACTCCTTAGGATTGGCTTGAAATCTTGCACACAAGCACACACTCAACATAATATCAGGCCTAGATGCACATAAGTAAAGTAGAGATCCAATCATGGAGCAATATACCTTTTGATCCATGCTTGATTCGTCTTAATTGAGATCAAAGTGTCCATTTGTTGCCGTGGGAGTCTTTATGGGCTTCACCTTGTCCATTCCAAACTTCTTAAGTATGTATTGAGTATACTTGGTTTGGCTTATGAACGTCCCCTCCTTTTCTTGCTTCACTTGGAATCCCAGGAAGTATTTTAGCTCTCCCATTATAGACATTTCAAACCTATCTGTCATAATCTTACTAAATTCTTCACATAAAGATTTGTTAGTTGAACCAAAAATGATATCATCAACATAAATTTGGCAAATAAATAGATCATTATTAAAATACTTTGTGAATAATGTATAATCAGCTTTGCAAATATTGAAACCATTTTCAATCAAGAAATCTCTAAGGCACTCATACCAAGCTCTAGGAGCTTGTTTGAGGCCATAGAGAGCCTTACGCAGTTTAAACACGTGGTCTGGGATCTCTTGATCTTCGAATCTTGTGAAGGAGGGGTTCCTCCACACAGGCCTCTTGTTCAGGAAGGTGCTTTCTTCTTCTTCTTCTTCTTCTTCTTCTTCTTCTTCTTCTTCTTCTTCTTCTTCTTCTTCTTCTTCTTCTTCTTCTTCTTCTTCTTCTTCTTCTTCTTCTTCTTCTTCTTCTTCTTCTTCTTCTTCTTCTTCTTCTTCTTCTTCTTCTTCTTCTTCTTCTTCTTCTTCTTCTTCTTCTTCTTCTTCTTCTTCTTCTTCTTCTTCTTCTTCTTCTTCTTCTTCTTCTTCTTCTTCTTCTTCTTCTTCTTCTTCTTCTTCTTCTTCTTCTTCTTCTTCTTCTTCTTCTTCTTCTTCTTCTTCTTCTTCTTCTTCTTCTTCTTCTTCTTCTTCTTCTTCTTCTTCTTCTTCTTCTTCTTCTTCTTCTTCTTCTTCTTCTTCTTCTTCTTCTTCTTCTTCTTCTTCTTCTTCTTCTTCTTCTTCTTCTTCTTCTTCTTCTTCTTCTTCTTCTTCTTCTTCTTCTTCTTCTTCTGAATAGATGTGCCTAGCATTTTCAGCATCAGAAAAATTAACATTGACACTACGCAAGTTACTGAGAATTTTGTTAAAGCGAGCAAAGAGATCATCAATAGACTCACTGGGTTGCATCTTGAAGCGCAGGTATTCTTTCTTGAACATGTCTTTCCTTACCTCCTTGATCCTGTTGGATCCATCGTGATAGTCACAAAGTGCTCTCCATACATCATATGCCGATCGGAGATGTGCAACGCGGTCGAAGTCGCTCTGAGTGAGTCCTTGGATGATCATGTTTTGGGCTTTGCTGTTGTTGTCGACGTCCCATAGGTTTGTAGCCGTAACTTGATCATTAGGTGGCACTTCGTAAGGCTTGTACACCTTCTCCCATATTGCAAAGCCTTGCGCCTGGATGAAAGCCTTGATGCGTGCCTTCCAAACCTGAAAATCAATACCAGCAAACACACAAGGTTTGGCAGAGTATTTCTCCATGATGATTAGTAAAAAACACGTTCAAATCACAATGATTAGAGCACCGTGGCTCTGATACCAATTGTAGGATTGAAGAGCACGTGAAAAGCTACCAGAGGGGGGGGGTGAATGGTAGATTTAAAAATCTTTGAGAGAAACTCAAGTTATGATCGAAGGATCGAACAAAGGTCAATCTGTCCTACCCGAGAAAAACAGTTCTAGAACGCTGCAAAGAAACTCATGTAGATCAGAAACCACAAATCCAATGACCGTGAAATTTTGACATATGATATATAATCAAGTTGTGAAGACAACCCAAGAATAATAACGTCAATTGGATCTGTAAAACTCGATTTATGATAAAACCACTGACGAAAGGTAGTGCTGTCCAGAAAGTCAATGATTAAAACTTGTCTGGAACAAGTCGGACGAACAAGGCACAAAAGTTCCTTCAAAATACGAATTTTATTCAATAGAACATAAGAGGAGCAGCCCCAAAGTCGTGCACCACGATCTCTGGCCTCCCTTGCTTATATAACCAGTTTGAAAGCCAACTCAACTCAAATCAGGACCCTAATCCTACTCCGTTGACGAATCGAAACTTTCCATAACTTCTTAGGACTCTTCTATAAGCAGATTGGGGCAATCTTAAGACTTCCAAATACCTTAGAAACGTATTCCACATTCCTAAAACAATTAAAATTCGTGACCCACACGAAATATTATCATAAATAACTCGATACTTTCCATACCGAGCCATAACCGACTCCGCCACGACCAAAGTCATCAACCGATACGATCCGATCCTTCCAACCAGATCTTCCCATCCATAAACCATCTTCGGAACCATGTTGCCACGTAATGAACTGCATGCATACGTGCAAACACCTTTCTTCAATGTTCAGTAACCTTCATATGCACTGCCGTTGATTCAATCATCCTGCACGACTTCCTGACCCGCTCAACCACAATTCCTCCTGAATTTGGTTGTTGGAACCTCATCTCCTCCCTGAGACTAGTCCAAAGGATCCTGTCACCAGCCATCACTTGAACTCAAACTAGTTGGACCTAGCGCTGTAGCTAACCAAAACTAGTCGGACCAAGCTCTGGAGCTAACCAAAACTAGTCGAAGCTAGTCATCCCAAAAGTCGGAGCTAGAAAAACATGTCGGAGCTAACCAACATAAGTCGGACCTAGCAAAACATATCGGAGCTTAACAAAGATATGTCAGAGCTATCAAATACATGCCGGTTCTAACTCACCGGAGCTATCCCCAAAACATGTCGGACCTAGACAAAGCAAGTCGGACCTTACATCGGACCATGCAGAAGCTCGGAGCTAGAGTCGGACCTTGCCAAAAGATGTTATGGAAGCATTCAAAACTTTTATTGTCAAAGCCAATGTATTCAGCACACATAGGTCTCACATTGTCACTATCACTATCAAAAGAACGCGGAGAGTTAGATTTTGGTGTTACCTTTCATTTACCTTCCTTCGCCATGAGGCATGTGTCATTGCCCTTCTATGCGCCAAGAGTTCGGAAGAGGGTGGACTTCTTAGTTGTCTTCTCGATGGCTATGCTAGCCACCTCCTCTTCCTCTTCGGATGAGGACTCATCATTTGAGTCCCATTCCTTTCCTAGGTGCGCTTGTCCAGCTTGCTTCTTATTCTTAAAGAATTTCTTGGGTTGAGGCTTTGTTTCATTGGTCTTCTTCTTTTTTTCTTCATACAGGCAATCAACTATAAAGTGGTCATATTAACCATAGTTATAGCATGCCCGACTCAGCTTCGGTCTTGATTTTTCTTTGTGTTTTCCTTCACTTAATTTGCCCCCTTTTCTTCTCTTCATCATTCTCTTGAATCTCTTCATAAAGAGGATCATGTCCTCTTCGTCAATATCGCTGCTCTCGTCATCACTGTCCTCTTCTTGTTGAGCTTCTCGAGCTTCTTTTGACAAGGGCTTGCAAGTGGACTTCAAGGCGACTCCCATCTTCTTTGCCGAGGTGAGATCGTCAATCTCCTTGACATGTTTTGCTTGCTTCTCCATCATCTCGAAATTGATGATCTTTCCAAGCAATTTGTTCGGGGTCATTTTCTTGTACCCGGTGCTTTCTCTAATCATTGAGCACAAGGTAACATTGTGAGGCATGAAGGATCTAAGAATAAGCTTCACGACCTCGCGATCGTTCCATTTTTTAGTTCCATATGCTGGAACCTTGTTGACGAGAGTCTTTAACCGGTTGTACATGTCTTGTGGCGACTCATCTTCTTCTATGGCGAATCATACCAATTCGCCTTTAATCATTTTGATCTTCGCCTCTCGCACATGACCATCGCCTTCATGTGCAGTTTGCAATGTGTCCCACATTTCCTTGGCAATCTCGAGTCCATCCACCTTGGTGAACTCATCCCGACTTAGTGAAGATGTGATGACCACTGCAGCTTGAGCATTCTGATGAATTTCTTGCTCTTGTCTTGGTGGAAGCTCTCATCGTTGCCGGGATATCTATTCCTGTACACACAATATGTCGCAAGATGGGATTGAGTGAGATTAAGTGCATTTTTATGTTTTGCCTCCACATTGAGTAATCATTATCGTCAAAGTGTGGGGCTTTTCCAAGAGGAATAGGCAAATAATGGCTATTGTTAGAATTTAGACGATCGTAGTTGAAAGGGTATCGGGAGTAGTCGATGTGACTACTCCCCTTCTTCTTCTTCTTGTCCTCGATCTTCACTTTCCCTTTGGAGAGGGCTTTCTACCTTAGGAGCGCCTTGAGTTCAAGCGTCTCCTCATCGTCATCCTTAAAAACCTGAATTGCATCGAGGAGATTCTCCAATTTTTGAGCTTTTTCATCTTCAACCTTCCCTTGATTGAGACTCTTGTGCACATCATTGATGTCCGACATGTTCTCTTCGAGCGATTAGTCTCTTGCGAAGAGTCCTGCTCTGATACCAATTGAATGTGACCTAGAGGGGGGGTGAATAGGCCTTTTTGATTTTTAGTTGGAACCTGCAACACTTAGAAACTTGATCAAATACCAGGAAATCGGACTAGTCCGGTAGTGTGCGGACTAGTCCGGTGCGTGTGGACTAGATTGAGCAAGTTAGATCAATGATTTCAATACAAGCACAGTACACATCATAATATAGCATGTAACTTGAAAGTATTGAGTCAATGAAATAAAGTATAGCACAAACTATCTTTGATTTCAATGTTTTAACATAAGATGGACAAGATCAAGTAAACCCTAGAATATGATATGAAAAACTTAAGAACAAGTTTGACACAAGATTTTATCCCGTGGTTCGGTTCCCACAAAGGCAACGTACGTCCACGTTGAGGAGCCCACGAAAGGACTAGGTCTTTATCGACCCTAACCTCGTTGAATCGCCATGAAGGCTAATTCTCTTCCACTATCACAAAGGGTAAATCACCAAGTTCAAGGGGCCTTCTCACAAGTTGAGGGCTCCACAAGATTACAAATCGAACACCACCAAGAACACACTCTTAAGATCAACAATGAAACAAAAAGAGTTTGTTCGAGAATCAAACCCAAGAGCTCAAACGTGTCGAATCATGTCTCTCCTTTGATCCAAAGTGAATCCTCAAGGATTTGATCTTTCTTGCGTTGGATTGCATTGAGAGATGTGTTTTCTAAGCTCTTGGAGGGTGTGACGGTGCAGGGAGTCGAGAGATGTGAAAGTAGGGCCTGCACATCTATTTATATGGAGGTTTCCAAACGTTACCATTAGGGTTTCGAGAGTCCGGACTAGTCTGTGGTTGAGTCCGGACTAGTCCGGTGTGCGGCGTGTAGGAAACCCAAAGTTCTTAGGAATATCGGACTTGTCCATCCTTGGGCAGACTAGTCCGATTTAGGCTCTGGAAGAGTTCGGAATGTAGAATAATTCAGAGAATAGCCATGAAGTTTTTCACTAAATAAAGCAACAGTTTTACCTCGTTGTATGAGAATGCCTCCAATACCAATGCCGCTTGCATCACATTATAGCTCAAAGGTCTTGTCAAAATCAGGAAGTTGTAGCAATGGTGCTTGTGTAAGCTTCGATTTGAGAGCATCAAAAGCTTGTTGCTGCTCTTTGCCCCATCAAAATGGTACTCCCTTCTTCGTTAGCTCATGTAGAGGTGCTGTAATGGTGCTGAAACCCCACACAAAGTGGCGATAAAAATCTGCAAGACCAAGAAAACTATGAACATGCGTGACGGTTGTTGGGGCTGGCCAGCCAGTGATCACTTCAATTTTTGTCTCATCCATCTCAATTCCTTGTGAAGAAACGACATAGCCAAGAAACGAGACTCGATTGGTGCAAAATACGCACTTTTCGAGGTTACCAAACAAATGTGCATCTCTTAAAATAGTAAAAACAACACGTAAATGATCAAGATGTTCATCACATGACTTGCTGTAAATGAGGATATCATCGAAGTAAACCACCACAAATTGTCCAATGAAAGCACGTAAAACTTTGTTCATAATCGCATAAAGGTGCTAGATGCATTAGTTAAACCAAAAGGCATGACTAACCACTCATAAAGTCCAAACATGGTTTTAAATGATATTTTTCATTCATCTCCTAGTGCCGTTCTAATTTTGTGGTAACCACTACGCAAGTCAATTTTTGTGAAGATGATAGCACTAATCAATTCATCAAGCATGTCATCTAAGTGAGGAATAGGATAACGATATCGAATGGTGATGTTTATAATCACTTGACAATCAACGCACATGCGCCAACTTCCATCTTTCTTAGGAACCAAAAGAACATGAACGGAACAAGGGCTATGAATGTACCCGCGGTCCAAAATATCTTGGACTTGTCGCTGAATTTCCATTGATTCCTCTGGATTTGCCCTGTATGCTGCATGATTTGGCAAACTTGCTCCTGGAATCAAATCGATCTTGTGTTCAATGTCTCTTATGGGTGGTAAACCAGGCGCCTATCTCAGAGGGAAACACATCCTCCAACTCCTGTAAAAGGTTAGCAACAATAGGGGGCAATGCAATAGACGATCCATGAAGTGAAAACATGGCTTCTTTGCATTCTAAAGCACAGCACATTCCTTTAGCATCGAATAAATTAGCAAGGTCAGATTTAGTTGTGAGCGCTAATGATGATGATTTTAACTTAATGACTTGCTGTTTTTCACATTCTTGTTTTGTTCCTTTGCTATCACGAATTCTACTCTTCTCAAAATGCACAATTTCAGCAGGAGTCATGGGAAGCAAAGTGATTTTCTTTCCTTTATGCATGAGAGTATATTTATTAGTTCTACCATGATGAATAGCATCTGTATCAAATTCTCAAGGATGACCCAGTAAAAGAGAACAAGCATCCATAGGCACGACATCAAAATCATCAATATCATGGTAAAAACTAAAAAATGTATTCTTGCTGTTTGTGTTAACCGAACCTTACCACTGTTTTTGAACCATTGAATGTGGTATGGATGAGGGTGTGCTCTTGTTGTCAAACCAAGTTTCTTGACGACTTCTGTGTTCACCAAGTTATTGCAGCTACCTCCATCAATTATAGTGTGTACACGGCAGTCCTTGACAAAGAGAAACATATGGAAGAGGTTGTGTCGTTGTAGCTTGTCGTCGGCCTCCACTTTGGAGCTCAATGCACGCTGCACAATTGAAAGTGCATCTAGGAATCCCTTCTGGGTTTTGGATGATTTATGACAAGCAAATGAGATCCTAACCACTTTGTTGAGATGAGCATAGGTTTTAATGTGAAAATAAACAAAGTGCCAAAAAGAAGGGAGAATGAGGAGCAATGTGGAGAAGAGCTCAAGGAACAAGTGTAGTAGATCATGGCGTGTGGAGTGTGTTAAGGAAACACACCCCAAGAGCTCAAACACAAATAAACACACACATTGCACATATACAGGACCGGACTAGTCCTATTGACACCGGACTAGTCCGATATCTCTCTGCACAAGATTGGACAAGTCCAATATAACCACGGACCAGTCTGATATCTCTCTGATTAGAATCGGACTAGTCCTCCCCAGTGTGGACTAGTCCTCAAAACACTTCACAAGGTGCACAAAATTGGACAAGTCGGATCACACAACGGACTAGTCTGATATCATTCTGATTTAAATCGGACAAGTCTGATATTGGCACAGACTAGTCCGAATAACCCTCTGACCTAAATCGGACAAGTCCTCTAAGTGCGGACTTGTCACCCAATTCACTTAGGGTTTCACTGATCCGGACAAGTCCGATGATTATCGGGCTAGTCCGAAGACTTCCAGAAGTGAAATCGGACAAGTCCGCTTCTGGCCGGACTAGTCCGATATTTCAGGACACTTTTGGTTTGCTACACAAAGCATACTGGACTAGTCCGGTGTCCACCATGGACTAGTCCGATCTTCCTAAACCCTAACGGTCACTTTTAGAAACCCCATATTAATAGATGTGCACTGCCCAACTTTAATCTCTCCTGACCCCCTATGCCGTCACACCTCCCAAGAGACTCAAAAACACATCTCTCCAATAAATCAAAAGCCAAAAAGATCAATCCCTTGAGGATACACTTTGGAACATTGGAGAGACACGATTCATCATGCATTGAGCTCTTGGTTTGATTCCTAGCACACTCCTGTGATTTTCATTTTAATCTTTCGAGTGTGTTCTTGGTGGAGTTCATGTTGTAATCTAGGTGAGCCCTCAACATGTGAGAAGGCCCCTTGAATTTTGTTATTTACCCTTTGTGATAAGAGAAGAGGATTGGCCTTCGTGGCGATCCAACGAGGGTAGGGTTGGAGAAGACCCGGTCCTTTTGTGGACTCCTCAACGTGGATGTAGGTTGCCTCTGTGGGAACCGAACCACGGGATAAATTGCTTGTGTTCTTACTTTGTGTTCATCATTCTTATACATCATATCAAACTAGGGTTTCAATCAATCTTGACTATTTTACGTTGAAACATTAAACATAAGATTGACTTGTGGTATACGCTAGTTCATAATCGTGTAACACTTCAATTAACTGTATATTTCCGCGGCATACATCGTAGAATCAAATTAATCGATCAACTTGATTAACCTAGTCGGTACACACCAGACTAGTCCGCACTTGACCTGACTGGTCTGATATCTCGAGTTTTGATCTGGTTGCTAAGTGTTGCAGGTTCCGACAAAATTCAAAAAGGCCTATTCACCCCCCCCCTAGGCCACATAAAATTGGTATCAGAGCAAGGTTCTTCATAGAGACTAATCGCTCGAAGAGATCATGTCAGACAAAAAAGACGTACACAAGAGCAACAACCATGAAAAGGTTGATGATAAGAACTAGAAATTGGAGAAGCTCCTCGAAGCCATTCAAGACTTCGAGGATGACGATGAGGAGACGCTGGAACTCAAGGCGCTCTGAAGAAAGAAAATCCTTTCCAATGGAAAGGTGAAAATTGAAGATGAAAAGAAGAAGAAGGGGAGTAGTCACACCGACTACTCCCTATATCCTTTCAACTACGATCGTCTTAATTCTAGCAATAATCATTATTTGTCTATCCCTATAGGAAAATCCCCACACTTCGATGGAAGTGATTACTCAATGTGGAGGCAAAATATAAAAATGCATCTAATTTCTCCTAATCCAAGTTTATGGCATATTTTGTGCACAGGGATAGATATCCCGGACGACGATGAAGAGCTTACACCAAGACAAGAGTAGGCAATTGATCGAAATGCACAAGCCACGGCAGTCATTACCTCTTCGTTCAGTCAGGACGAGTTCACCAAGGTGGATGGACTCGAGATTGCAAAGATCTAGGACACATTGCAAATTGCACATGAAGGTGATCGTCATGTGCGTGAAGCAAAGATCGAAATGATCGAGGGCGAATTAGGAAGATTCACAATCGAAGAAGATGAGTTGCCTCAAGATATGTAAAACCGACTTAAGACCCTCATCAACAAGGTTTGATCGTATGGAAGCCACGAGGTGGTGAAGCTCATCCTTAGAGCCTTCATGCCTCACAACGTCACCTTATGCTCCATGATTAGAGAAAGCCCCGGATACAAGAGAATGACTCCAGATGAGCTACTTGGAAAAATCATCAATTTCGAGATGATGGAAAAGCAAGCGAAGCATGTCATAGAAATTGTCAACCTTACCTCAGCAAAGAAGAAAGGGATTGCATTGTAGTCCACCCTCAAGCCTTTATATAAAGAATCACGAGAAGCTCAATTAGAAGAAGATGGGGACGATGAGAGCAGTGACTTAGATGAAGATGACATGATACTATTCATGAAGAAATTCAAGAAGATGATGAAGAAGAGACAAGGTGCTAAATCAAGTGCAGGAAAATACAAGGAAAGAAAAAAGCCAAAGTTGAGGCAGGCATGCTATAATTGTGGTGAGTATAGCCACTTTATAGATGATTGCCCATACGAAGAGAACAAGAAGAAGACCAAAGAAGTCAAGCCTCAATGCAAGAAATTCTTCAAGAAGAAGAAACAAGTCGAACAAGCCCACATATGGAAAGAGTGGGACTGAAATGATGAGTCCTCATCATCATCAGAAGAAGAGATGGCTAGCATAGCCATCGAGAAGACATCCATGAAGTCTACTCTCTTCCCTACACTCGGCGCATGGAAGGGGAACGGCACTTGCCTCATGGCAAAGGAAGGTAAATGCAAGGTAACAACAAAACCCTCATCCATGCGTTCCTATTCCAGTGATAGTCATATTAATACTGATAATGAAGATATGCTCATTGGGTTGGATAAGAAAACAACCACTAAAACGAAATTTTTGCTTGATCAACTTGTTGAGAAGGAGAGGTTGATACATCATCAAGAAGACATGATTGTCTCCCAAATGGAGGAGTATGTTGAACTTGACAAGCTTCTAGAGCTTGAAAAGGAGCGGAGCAAGTCACTAGAGCTTGAATTAGCTTCAAGCAAGGAAACTTGCTTGGAGTTAAGCGACTCAAATGCTACAATCAAGGAAGAACTTGCTAACCTAATCAAGGTTAACAAGATCCTTGAAGTGCATGTTGAGTCACTCAAGCATGGTGACCCTTCATCCTCTTCAAACTCTCCTTATCAACACATTAAAACTGAAGTTGCTTCTACTTGTACATGTGGTAATGTTGACAACAGTTTGAAAGACAAGTCAACCTCTACCAAGGACAAGCATCCTGCACAAAATGTCATATTTGACAAGGAGAAGATCAAATATGCACGTAGTGCATACTTGGTCACAAGACCTCCAAATGTCAAATATGGCATTGGTTACTCTTATGGTGAAAAGCAACAAGCTAGAAGCCATAAGAATAACAGGGATAGCAATGTCATTGTAAAGGGAAGACTCTTTCAAACGGAAAATCAAAAATTAATGAATACAACATGAATGATCACCGGACTAGTCCGGTCGGGATCCAGACAAGTCCTGTACACCAGACAAGTCCGGTCTCCCAGACTAGTCCTGTGTATAAACAGCAACAATTGCTATTCAAAACTTTTGATGCATCTTATGTCCTAATGAGAAGTAATTATGGAAAGGTTTATGATCATTATGTTGGGCCACGCCATGAGAACACCAAATCTCATGTGTGGTGCCCAAATCCCTTGTGACTAACCTAAAAGGACCCAAACAAGCTTGGGTACCTAAAACCAAGGCATAATTTGTTTTTGCAGGCATATTCCTCCAGGGGACCTAAATGGGTGCTAGATAGTGGCTGCACCAACCATATGACTGGGGAAAGGAGGATGTTCGTTGAATATGAAGCAAATGAGGATCCAAGCGAGGGCATCTACTTTGGAGACAATAGTCAAGGAAAGGTGCTCGGTACCGGTAAAATTGCCATATCACCACAACACACTCTTTCTCACGTATTACATGTAGATTTCCTAGATTATAACCTGTTGTCCATATCTCAATTATGTGACAAAGGTTATAATTTCTTGTTCACTAACGAGGGTGTGACCGTCTCTAGGAGGAGTGATGGTTCCATTGCATTGAAGGGTATGTTAAAGGGAAAGCTTTATCTTGTTGACTTCAATAAGGATAAAGCCAAACTTGACACATGCTTGATTGCAAAGACCAACATGGGTTGGCTGTGGCATAGACGGCTAGCGCATGTTGGTATGAAGAATCTTGAAAAACTCCTCAAGGGCGATCACATCCAAGGTTTAAAGGATGTTGTTTTTGAGAAAGACAGGCCCTGTAGCGCATGCCAAGCCGGGAAGCAAGTTGGAGCACCTCAACCCGCGAAGAACGTCATGACTACAACAAGACCGCTCGAGCTACTTCACATGTACTTATTGGGTCCAATTGCCTACATAAGTATCGGTGGTAACAAATATTGTTTAGTAGTTGTTGATGATTTTTCTTGCTTCACATGGGTTTTCTTTTTACATGATAAGTCAGAAACACAAGGAATAGTCAAGAAGTTCTTCAAGCGAGCTCAAAATGAATTCTCATTGACAATCAAGAACATCGAAGCGACAATGGCACGGAGTTCAAGAACACACAAGTGGAGGAGTACCTAGATGAAGAAGGCATAAAGAACGAGTTTTCAGCTCCTTACTCCCCTCAAAAAAACGATGTCGCCGAAAGGAAGAACCGAACCCTCATAGAGATGGTGAGAACAATGCTCGATGAGTACAAGACCTCAGATCGATTTTGAGCAGAAGCGGTCAACACTGCTTGCCACGCCATAAGTCGACTTTACCTTCATCGACTACTCAAGAAGACATCCTATGAGCTACTCACCGGTAACAAGCCTAACATTTCATATTTTTGAGATTTCAGTTCCAAATGCTATATTTTGAACAAGAAGACTAGGACTTAAAAGTTCACTTCAAAGTCCGGTGAAGGTTTCTTGCTTGGTTATGATTCGAACACTTACGCCTATCGTGTCTACAACAAGACCTCCGAACTTGTTGAAGTAGCACGTGACATAGTGTTCGATGAAACTAATGGCTCCCAAGAGGAGCACGTTGATCCATGTGTGCTAGATAAGGAAGAAGCTCCTTGTCAAGCATTGAGAAGAATGGCGTTAGGTGAAATTCGACCACAAGAGCTACCTCTACATATGCATGAGGAAAACGAACCACAACAGGAGACCAATGATCAAGGGGGAGCTTCCATACAAGATCAACCTCAAGAAATTGAAGATGATAAACAAGTCAGTGAGGGCAACCATTTTGGGGGACAAAAAGATGATCATGAAGATTCAAGACAGCAAGTACCACACCAAAGAGTACACCAATGCGTCCAAAGGGATCACCCAATCGACAACATCATCGGTGGAATCCAAAAGGGAGTAACTACTAGATCTCGCATAGCTAATTTTTGTGAGCATTACTCGTTTGTGTCCTTTTTGGAACCACGCAGGGTTGAGGATGCACTGAAGGATCCAGATTGGGTAGTGGCCATGCAAGAAGAACTCAACAATTTCAAAAGAAACGAGGTGTGGGAACTAGTCGAAAGACCCAAATCCAACGTAGTCGGCACTAAATGGGTCTTCCACAACAAATAAGACGAAAATGGGGTGGTGACAAGGAACAAGGCACGACTTGTGGCCAAAGGGTATTCACAAGTCGAATGTTTGGATTTTGATGAGACCTTTGCTCCTGTAGCTATACTTGAGTCCATTAGAATGTTACTTGCATATGCTACTCACCATGATTTCAAGCTCAATCAAATGGATGTGAAAAGCGCCTTCCTCAACGGACTAATCAAGGAGGAGGTGTATGTGGAGTAACCCCCTGGGTTCGAAGACGAAGAGTTCCCCGACCACGTATTTAAATTGTGTAGGGCTCTCTACGGCCTCAAACAAGCTCCTAGAGCTTGGTATGAGTGTCTTAGATATTTCTTAATTAAAAATGGCTTTATGATTGGTAAAGTAGATTATACATTGTTTCCAAAGAATTTTGACGATGATCTTTTTGTTTGTCAAATTTATGTTGATGATATAATCTTTGGTTCAACTAACAAATCTTTTTGTGAGGAGTTTAGTAAAATTATGACAGATTGGTTTGAGATGTCTATGATGGGAGAGCTAAAGTACTTCTTGGGATTCCAAGTGAGGCAACAAAAGGAAGGAACGTTCATAAGCCAAACTAAATACACTCAAGACATACTCAAGAAGTTTGGGATGGACAAGGCGAAGCCCATAAAGACTCCCATGGCAACGAATGGACACTTGGATCTCAATGAAGATGGACCTAGCGTCAATCAAAAGGTATATCGCTCCATGATTGGATCTCTACTCTATTTATGTGCATCTAGGCCAGACATTATGTTGAGTGTATGTTTGTGTGCAAGATTTCAAGCCAATCCTAAGGAGTGTCACTTGACAGCCGTAAAAAGGATATTGAGATATTTAGTTCATACACCCAACCTCGATCTTTGGTATCCAAAAGGCTCCAAATTCAATCTCATTGGCTACTCCGATGCAGATTATGCCGGATGCAATGTAGATAGAAAAAGTACCTTCGGTACATGCCAATTCCTAGGTAGATCCCTAGTTTTTTGGTCCTCCAAGAAACCAAACTCCATTTCCTTATCCACAACCGAAGTGGAGTATGTTGCAGCTGGAAGTTGTTGTGCACAACTCCTTTGGACGCGACAATCTCTAAGGGATTACGGTTACAATATGAACCGTATTCCACTCCTTTGTGATAATGAAAGTGGCATTAAAATTGCCCATAATCCAGTAGAGCACTCTAGAACCAAACACATAGACATCCGACATCACTTCTTGAGAGATAACTCCATAAAAGGAGACATAACCATTTCCCATATCAACACCAAAAAGCAATTGGCCGACATATTCACCAAGCCACTTGATGAAAAACACTTATGCAAGCTTCGAAATGAACTAAACATCCTTGATGCTCGGAATGTGGCTTCAAAACTTGCATACATGTATGAACTCTTCAAAATATGTTGATTGGATTGTGAAAATCATCTCTCTAAATTTTCTCCAAAAAACTATGTAAATTACTAGATCTTGGTGAATTATGGTAATTGCTTGATTGTTGTATGCTTGCTGATCATATTCATCAAGATTATTTGATTTGATTTGCCTCCCTATTTTCTAAATATGTACCTTAAAATATATATGAATGGGCTAAGAATTTCTTCCCTGGTGACAACGGACTACTCCGTAGTTACCCGGACTAGTCCACCCATGCAGACTAGTCCGCAGAGCACCGGTTAGGCCAGACTAGTCCGATAGACCACGGACTAGTCCGATATAGCCTCTGGAAAAGTTTGAACTAGTCCGATCATTTTTGGACTTGTCCGATTTTTTGTGTCCTTAACCCTAGACACCGCCAAAACCTAATTTCCTCACGCCCACACTTGCCACAAGCTTCCTCTCTCCACGCTTGAGCTCCCCAAGGCGATTTTGCATATCCTCCATCAAAAAGCTCCACATTTGGGTGGAAATCAAGCTTTCTCGCTCGGGGATTGAAGTTCGCGGACTTGTCCGGCCTTCAACGCCCTCCTCTTCCTGATTCAAGCGATTTCTTCAGTATTTTTCCCCAAACCCTAGAAATCTCTATTTTCTTCATTGTTGATGGAATAGCCTAGCATCTCTCACTGTATACATGTTTCCTTGATGTATTATATTGATGCTAAGACAGTTGTGCATTAGGAATTACCATTTTTCTCATTGGCTAGGTTTTTGAGGATGAATACATGACTAGTCCGGTCCATGCACGGACAAGTCTGATCACCCGGACTAGTCTGTGCCTGTACACCGGACTTGTCCAATTTTTCTGCACTCAACCCTACCTTTTACTTCATCAATGCAATTCCTTGTTATCCTTTCTCACCCATACCCTGTATAATCCATTCACAGGGCATGTCGAACTCTCACGACTATGTTTCTGACTTCGAAGCCGAGATGGAACAAGAAGCCCCACTTTGATCCTCGACAGACCAAAGCAAGAAACGACCTTCCGAGCCAGCCCCCTCCCCTCCTCAGTCTCAAAAGAGGGTGGCTCGACGAAAGGTGCCTGCTTCCAGGGCTTCCGCTGGTGGTGGCCCTAGCTCGACGAGTGCTCGCCTAGCAAAGGGCAAATACAAGGGGATCACAACAGGCCCAATTGGCCCCCTGAAGATGTCAGCTCCAAAGCAAGGGGCCCGGGACCCCCCAGAAGAAAAGTTCAATGGAAAGGGCAGTGACTTAGTGGCTAAGTTCCGCAATGTTGATTGCTACAGCCGTCCGAAGCAGGCTATCGATGGCAGATTTTGGAGCAATTTCCATGTAGATTTCTACAAGTCTGTGTACCTCCCCATGAAGACACTTATAGTGCGCATCCAATGGATTGATTGGGCGCTCTTTCAGAAGAAGGGCTGCTCACCGTTTGTTGAAGTGGTGGAGGCAATTGAGAGACATGGCCTTAAGGATCTCTTTGCCTTCAGGAACAATTGGAATGATAAGGTCATAGCGCAATTCTTTGACACTTTCCATTTCTCAAGTGATGATGAAGAGAATGTTACTTGGATGACTCACGGATCCAAGTATAGTATAACTTATGAAGACTTTGCAAGCCTGCTACACATTGACAGCTCAAGCCATGACAACTTGGTCATCCACAACATAGGTGTCATTGAGAAGGATAAGATGAAATTCCTCTATGATCCAAACTCCAGGTTCAACCCTCCCTCCACAAAGAACTTGAAGCCTTTCTTTGTGGTCTTGAACGGAGTCTTGAGGAAGACAATTGCCCCCAAGGATGGGGATGCTAGGAGTGTGCTGCGCTATTTCCAGACCTTGATGAGAGTCATAAGCAAGGACCGCAAGTTTGATGTGGCTGAGTATATCTGGAACGATATGGTCAACATCTCTTGCACACCCAATAGGTCATGTGGCTATGCTCCTTATCTTATGTTCATGATTGAGAAGGTCACTGGCATTGAATTTGTCAAAGATGTGGAGCACCTTCCTTTGAGGCCCCTGATGACTCAAAAGCCAAGCATTCAGGCTGCTCCATCTCCAGCCTCCAGTCTTGAGGCTCTGGCAAAAGCAATTGGAGATGCCAGGGCTGCCCCTGCCACTAGGGCAGCTCCTCAAAAGGGATCTGCGAGTGGCATTTTCAAGTACTTGGCTGCTATCTTTGCTTCCTGCAGAAAGGCTGAGGTGAAGGCCCACAAGCTTAACAAGAGAAGAAAGGAAGACATGAAGTATGTCAAGGAAAATGTGAAGCAGATTTGCAAGAAACTTGAGATCGAGCCCATTGGATCTCTAGTAATCTCTGATGATTCCGACTCCGAATACACTGAGCTTGGGCCCTTGACCCCCTCCGAGCTTGCCTACTTTGGCATTGGGGGCTCGAGTGGCTCCGCACCTCCTCCTCCTCCTCATCAGCCCGAAGACAAAGACGAAGACAATGAGAGGACCGACAGCGAGGCTTGAAGACTTTAGGTCCCTCCTCTCCTTCTTTTTGGTGTCTTGATGCCAAAGGGGGAGAGATTGAGGGGGAGTCTTAGGTCTTAGGTCTTAAGCTGCAGGATGCGAGGAGAGAGCTTCCTTTATGCTTTTTATCTGTTTTGTGGGTTGTAAACTATTTAATATGCTCTTATGTTACTTAATGGTCCTGTGATGCAATGCTTCGAACTACTTGTCAAGTAATTGATGAAATATGTGATTTTGCTCTTAAAATGACATATATGCTTGTTGTTTGTATGTTAATATCAATTATGTCATTCTCTTCATGATTAGTGTTTCAATGCACTTAGTTATGCATCCCACCATAAAGAATGCACATATGGATCAAGTTTTCATTGCTTAATGTATTTTAAACTCATATGTGCCTACTTTATGAAAATCTCAACTTTTTATCATATTTTGTGAAACCTCAATTGCTTGTCATCAATCACCAAAAAGGGGGAGATTGAAAGTGCATCTAGGAATCCCTTATGGGTTTTGGATGATTTATGACAAGCAAATGCGATCCTAACCACTTTGTTGAGATGAGCACATGTTTTAATGTGAAAATAAGAAAAGTGCCAATAAGATGGGAGAATGAGGAGCAATGTGGAGAAGAGCTCAAGGAGCAAGTGTAGTACATCATTTTGTGTGGAGTGTGTTAAGGAAACACACCCCAAGAGCTCAAACACAAATAAACACACACATTGCACATATACAGGACCAGACTAGTCCAATTGACACCGGACTAGTCTGATATCTCTCTGCATAAGATCGGACAAGTCTGATATAACCACGGACTAGTCCGATATCTTTCTGACTAGAATCGGACTATTCCTCCCTAGTGTGGACTAGTCTTCAAAACACTTCACAAGCTGCACAAAATCGAACAAGTCTGATCACACAACGGACTAGTCTGATATCATTCTGATCTAAATCGGACAAGTCTGATATTGGCACAGACTAGTCCGAAAAACCCTCTGACCTAAATGGGACAAGTCCTCCAAGTGCAGAATTTTCTCCCAATTCACATAGGGTTTCACTTATCTTGACAAATCCGATGAATATCGGACTAGCCTGAAGACTTCCAGAAGCGAAATCGGACAAGTCCGCTTCTGGCCGGACTAGTCCTATATTTCAGGACACTTAGGTTTTGCTACACACAGCACACCGGACTAGTCTGGTGTCCACCACGGACTAGTCCGATCTTCCTAAACCCTAAAGGTCACTTTTAGAAACCCCATATAAATAGATGTACACGGCCCAACTTTAATCTCTCTCAACCCTCTGCACTGTCACACCTCCCAAGAGACTCAAAAACACATCTCTCCATGTAATCAAAAGCCAAAAAGATCAATCCCTTGAGGATACACTTTGGAACATTGGAGAGACACGATTCATCACTCATTGAGCTCTTGGTTTGATTCCATAACACGCTCCTGTGGTTTTCATTATAATCTTTCGAGTGTGTTCTTGGTGGAGTTCTTGTTGTAATCTAGGGAAGCCCTCAATGTGTGAGGAGGCACCTTGAATTTGGTTATTTACCCTTTGTGATAAGAGAAGAGGATTGACCTTCGCGGCGATCCGACGAGGGTAGGGTTGGAGAAGACCCAGTCCTTTTGTGGACTCCTCAATGTGGATGTAGGTTGCCTCTGTGGGAACAGAACCACGGGATAAATTGCTTGTGTTCTTACTTTGTGTTCATCATTCTTATACATCATATCAAACTAGGGTTTCAATCAATCTTGAATACTTTACATTGAAACATTAAACATAAGATTGACTTGTGGTATATCCTAGTTCATAATCGTGTAACACTTCAATTAATAGTATATTTCCGCTGCATACATAGTAGAATCAAATTAATCGATCAAACTTGATTAACCTAGTCGGTACACACCGGACTAGTACGCACTTGACCGGACTAGTCCGATATCTCGAGTTTTGATCTGGTTGTTAAGTTGCAGGTTCCGACAAAATTCAAAAAGGCCTATTCACCCTCCCCTTTCTAGGCCACATTCAACAATGATGCTCCTATAGTTCTCCATCGCCGCTGTACCAAGTACCTCTTCATCGGTGTGTTCGTCATTTAGATCTGCAACGTTAGTAGCAAGAGAATATTTATCCTTAACATCTGAAGTACTATCATACCCGCCATCGACACGTGCTATGTATGCTTGTTTGCTCGGACAATCTCTCATCATGTGACCATGTCCTTGGCAGCGGTGACACTTTATGTCGGAAGTACGACTCGTAGAAAAAGTGGACGACGAAGGCTTGAATGATGTCATCCTGCTGCCCTCCGTCATGCGAGAAGGTGGAGCAGCAGGTGTAGTTTGGTGGCCGCCATTGGATGGTGTAGTCGCTACACGAAAGGTCGAAGATGGTGCTGATTTGAATGGTGTAGATGTCAAACGCGGCATGAAGTTGCTCCTCGTGTGTTGTTGATGTTGTTGTCAGCCATGCAATTCTTATTCTGCCAACATAGCAAGCTGAAACAATCTGTTAACAGTATCATATTCCTTGTAATCAGCAATGTCCTGAATTTCACGCCTCAAAGCCCCATAAAAACGAGCTATTTTATCATCCATTCCCTCTACTACCCCACAACATAGCATAGCTTTTTGTAACTCTTGATAATGCTCCTCTACAGACATGTTACCTTGGTCTAAGCGCTGCAATGTTTTGCAAAGGTCTCGCTGAAAAGAAGGAGGAACAAATCGAACATGCATAGCTTCTTTTAATATATCCCATGTTGGAGGATTAGTTCTATTTTTAACAAGTTCATTCCACCATATGATAGCAAAGTCCTTAAACTCACTAGTGGATTGACGAACTCTATGTTGTTCAGGAACAAGATGGCAATTAAATTTTTCTCTACTGTCATCTCCCAATCAATATAAGCCTCAACATCATAAGCGCCAGAAAAAGAGGGTATAGTAAATTTCACTTTAGCAAAAAGATCATCAGTAGGACAGTTATAATTGTTATGATGATTATTACCTCCCATACCTCGACGATAAAGTGGCAGTCTTGGCTGATTGTTGTGATCTTCCATATCATCAGAAGCATTGTCTTCATGTCTTTCACCGAGAGGCAACCGAGCCTCAAGCCTCAAGACTATTAATCCGAAGAGAAAGGTTATCAAGTTGGCGAGTCAAGTTTGCCAATGACTCCTCCGTTGATGCATTGTATTTGGAGAACATATTTGTCATGGCCTTCATCATATCACGTAACTCAGCATGTTGGACACATTCGTAATCATTCTTTTCTCCTGCCTTTATGAGTAGGAAACAAAAGACAACAAAAATATGTTATCCTATCAACTACAGTGACAATGTGAAAGGTGGAAGAAAACAATCTCTTTTGCTCAAGCATCTTACCACGCTCTTACAAGTGTTCTTACCGACACAACAGGTGGTGTGGACGTTGAGATGAACCAATGAATCTTGGGGTGATTGCAAAGGTACCTATTATGCTCAAGAGAAAGGTGGAGCTTGGATGGCACAATATGGTGGCTAATAGGCAGAAAATCTATAATAGGTAAACAAAGTTGAATAAGTATTCAATGTAGGAAACTATTGCTGGTCAACCAAGTTCTATAGGGCCTAGCACAACACAAGGAAATAACAAGGCGAAAGAAAGACATAATGATATAACCAACAATCACAACACAAGTGGTATATGCCAATTGCTTTAATATGCGTGCTCTTCACTATTTTTTTTATTTTTTGTAATATTTTGTTGATATTTTTTCTTTACTCAGTAGCACAAAAATAGGAAGCAAACAAATTTGCAGCTCAATTGGATGTAATACACGGCCTATAGAAAATCAAGAAGATTCTTTTAAATTCGTGTTGAAACTTCAGAGGCCGGATAGTTTATCTTCCGTGAGGAATTTGGGCAATATCATTTTATCGAACGCGACTATGCGGTGGAAAATCAGATGAGAAATTTCATGTAGATCAATTTGAAAAAAATTGCCCGATTTCGAGTTGGTATGCGAAAGTTATGGCTGTTTTAAGGTAGGATGTCCGAGTTATGGTTTTTGGATGTTTATTCCCACTCGGTTTGAGAACAGAACTCACAATCGGATATGAAAATGATCGGAAATTGTGACGCCCAGTTCCGGAAACTGAACCAAGCTAACGCATATGTGTGCCCAGTAAAATCAGCACGAGGCGCATAAGGCATTGCTTGCATAACAGGGCGCTGCTGCACAAACTGAGTTGGGTGTGGTGCATAACCAGGGCGCTGAGCAGGAATAGAGGAGCTATAATAGGGTTCATTGGATGGTGCAAGGCGAGGGCGCACATTACTTCCTTGTGCTGTCCTTGATATGACACCTTCCTCTTGATTTCTTGCTCCATCTCACGGATCTTGTTCTCAACCACAATTGCTTTGTCCACAAGCTTCTGAAAATTTGCATAGTCACAATTGAGTAGTTGCACTTGGATTTCATTGTTCAATCCCCTCATGAACAAATATTGCTTCCGGCTGTCCCGACTAACATCCTCAGGCGCATATCTTGATAGTTGAGTGAATTTATTGAGATAGTCACTCACGCTTGATCTTCCTTGCCTCAAATTCTCAAATTCTTGCCTCTTCAAGATCATAACACCTTCCGGCACATAATGAGAACGGAAGTTCTCCTTGAATTCTGCCCAAGTGATCCTCTCTTGATTCTCATGAGCATTGCAATAAGCATCCCACCAATCTGCAGCTGCTCCAACGAGTTGATGAGAAGCAAACAGGACCTTCTCCCGGTCACTACATTGGACAATAGCTAGCTTCTTCTCCACGGACTTGAGCCAATCATCAGCATCCATAGGGTCAGCAGCTTGAGCAAAGGTTGGCGGCCTAGTCCTCATAAACTCTCCCAAACGGTTATGAGGAGGCGGGGGTGGCGGTGGAGGCATGTGGGGCTGATTGTTGATATTGCCAGCCTGCAGCTGTCCCATAGTTTGTATCATGGTCTGCATGAGCTGGTTTTGCATGGCCAAAAGCTGCTCAATGTTGATAGCTCCCTGAGTAGATCCTTGTCCAACGTTGTTCCGAGGTACTCCATGGTTCTCCTCCTCATCATTGCCATCCCTCTGGTTGCGAGTCCTCACCATCTGAAGAAAAGCAGTAGGTAAGAATTAGAAAACATCCCCAACTATATGCATCGAGGGATATGAAGCTAACCAACTAGCTATACTAGCCTAGGTGGACATGGCAATGCTAAAGCATCCCAAAATCCTCTATTAAGCACACAAGCAACCAATATATATAGCAAACAGCACACCAAGGAAAATCAAATCGATTCCTGAGTGCTCCTATGTGCTCTAAAGTGTCCATTCTATCTAGGCTGCGTCCTACGGTCAACCTGTGGCTCCGATACCAATCTGAGACGCCCGGTTCCAAAAACTGAACCAAGCTAACGCATATGTGTGCCCAGGATGTTCAACACACATACACAAGTGATTCACAAATGATAAACAGATAATGACCACAGCTCAAGTTATTAAATAAGTATTCTTATTACATAATTCATTAAATCCTCGAATACAAGCTCTAATGAATATTAATGACAAGTTCAACTAATGCAGCGGAAATAAACTAATTAAACAACTAAGCAACTATGCAAAAGGGATAGCGCAGCTCCAATAACACCACAGGCAAAGCTCATGGTAGACACGGCCTAGATCTCCACATTATCGCCATTAAACTCACAATTCTGACCTGCAACTGTTGGGGGGGATTGCAAGAGTGAGTACATGTCGTACTCAGCAAGTGTGGAAAGTATGACATGTGGCTTATTCAAATGACGAATGTATTAATGGCTAAGTGCTGAAAAGTACAGTAAAACATTTGAAAAGCATTATACTATGTCTATGTGAAACAATCCCATCGTAACCATCATATAAACAAAATATAAACCATATCCAGTTATTGCCAACATCACCATTATCCATGTCCAATTACCATAACTCAAATTCATATCCATGACCATAATCCATAAACCATAACCATTACACACCATAACCATAAACCAACCATAACAATCCCAAATCCCAATACCAACTCTAATCATGTAGGTCATCCAGGCGCTCATAACCGGGAGCACGGCTATCACGATAGTTTTTAACACTCTGCAGAGGTTGTACCACTTTACCCACATGTTTGTGATTTCATCACCTTTCGATTACTAAGAAACCTCCATTATGCCATCTCACACTTCCGTAGGTGCGTGGCCAAGAGATCACAAAATAGCCTTTCAAAAGGGACTACTAGTATGTACGGGCCCACTAAGGTTTCACCGGCAGGCTTGAATCTCAATTCTCCCACCCACGGGCCCCCTCGTGTGCCATGCGGATCCCAGGGCAGTCCTCCTCGACTCCCATTCCCTGCGCCATCCAATGGTCCATGCAATACTAGCAGCGCTCCTAATTATTCAGCTACGCTGCACCCATACTTGGCCTTGTGGTGGCACTGTTGACCTGGCATATTCTCGCATGAACCGGTCCGTAGATCTAAAGCAAGCAAACCACCATAACATCCAACCCATCCACAAAACCATCCTTGCTTAGATCACCCATCGTATTGACCAGTTCACATTAACCAGAATATCATTGATGCATAATTAAATGTGTAGTGTTGTTTTCCTATCCCAATTAATTAAGCGAAGCAAAAAGGTAAAAACCCTTCCCGACTCTACCAAATTTCCAGGTGACAAGGGTGGTCAAACAAAACTAATAAACTTCCTACCATATGATTCCCATCAATTTGACACAAGCATGCAAGTTTGCAAACAAAACATTTAATTTAAAATAGGATCAATATGCTTCAAGGACACTTGCCTTGCTCCGGCGGATGGGATTGCTCAAGCGCTTCAAAGTCTTGATTTTGGAAATCCTCGTATGCGGCCTCTTGAGCACGTTCCTCTACGCGTGATCATACATACAAGAGAACATATACAATCAACATGATGCACACAAAATAATCAACATGCAATGGCATGTATGCATGCACAATTCAATAATTAATTAACTACGGTTGTTTATTAATTAGATGCGAGTAGTTCATACGTGTTCATAAGAGTTTACAGGGGTTTTAGGGTGGATTAATGCTGCTGAAAATAAAATTATGGTGCAACTAAAATCAATTTACGTCTATTAGATCTAATACGTCGCCAAAATTCGCATCGGAAACGAATCCTACCGTAGGTCTGACGGCTTGACGGTCGCGGAACAAATGCGACGCGTAGACGAAGTGGATGGCGCAGCAGTCCCTCGGCGGCACGATGACGGCGACGATCTCCAGCGGACGGTGGCACCCTCCTCTTTTTCTTCCGCTTCTTCCCCTCTTTTTTTCTTCCTTTCTTCCCCTGGCGGCGGCTCTGGTGCTTCTTTTCCTTTCTGTATCGGCGGCGCTAGCTTCTCTGGCCTTTTGGTATGGCGGCGGCGTTTTTTTTCTGGGATCGGGGGAAACCCCTAGGGACCTATGGTCCTTTTTATAGGCGCGGGAGTCAACGGGGAGTCGGGCGCTGGGCGTACGCGTGCGGGAGTCGCGCGTGGGGGCGGGAATCGCGGGGCGAGCGGGAAAATTGGGCGGGAGCCCGTGCGCGTTTCGGCGGGATGCGGGAGGCGCGTCAGGTGGCGGGGCCTCGGGGCGCGCGGCGTGGGGTCGGCCGGGAGGCGGGATTCGCAGGCGACATCGGGGGGGGGGGGGGGGGGGGGGGCTAGGCGGCGGGTGATGGCGCTGCGGGGCGCGTGGGAGGGCGCGTACGGCGCTGGGGGGTGGGGTCCGTGCCGGGCGGCGTCAGGCGGGAATCGAGGGCGCAGCGTGGGAGGGCGAGGCGCGTCGGGGCGTCGGGGCGAGTGCGCCCTGGTGCGGTCGTGTGGGCAGCGGGCCAGGCGCCTCGCGCGGCGGGGCCAGGAGCAGGCGACGGGCGGGGACGGCTCCGCGCGTGGGCGCGCGTGCCGCGTGGGGCGAGCGGGCGGGCGCTGGTCGGCTCGGTCGCTGGCCAGCAGGCGGTTTTTCTTTTTTTTTCTTCTTTTTTTAGATTTTTATTACTATAATATATTTTATTATTTATATTTATTTTTTTTTATCTTATTCATTTTATTTATTTATTATTATATATATTTATTATTATATAATTTATTTATATATATATTTTTTTCACATTATTATTATATTTTTATATTTATTCCCTATTACAAGTTTTAGGCTATTTTTTTTATTTCTTTTTCTCTATTAATGTTTAATGAATGAATATATATGCAATGCAGGATGCGAAAATTTAGGATGTTACAGAAATTTGCACAACAACTAATGGGATGGTGTGTGATGATTCAAGGATGGGTGACACAAAGGTTTGTCACCTAATCTAGGGCTGGTGATGCGGGAGTTCACGCAAGGCGGGTAGCTAGGGCAAACCGATGAATGTGGTGGATCAGTTTGTTGTTTAGGGATTTTGGAATAGGTGTCAAATAGCAAGAAAACAAGGATGAAACACGATAACTAGGACCCAAAACACAAAGCTAAACCAACAACAAGACTTGACCACAGGAATGCAAACTCAACAATGCAAACTGAAAAACGTAACTGCAGGCACTATAGTCTACGAAGCTGTAAAAACGATTCTTTTGTGGCTTTTTTGTGGACTCGATGTACGAAACAAAACCGATCTAATGGAAGGGAAATGAAGATACCTCATGGGCAACATAGAAATCTGATACCAATTGATGAGTAGTTTAGGCCCGATCTTCCTAAAGGTAAGCCAATTGGGGTGAATAACTCGATGTTGATGATCCGCGGCACTCGAGCAGTTCGAATACCCCTGCAATAACTACACCACTACTATGTTGGTTACCAACCGTGCTGCACTTGCTTGACCTCTCCAAGAAGGCTAATCCATGGAAGTTCAACCGAGAACACGAGCAAGAAGATCAAGGACACAATCTGAAATCGCGAAGTTGGGTTCTCAAAAACCGTAGAATGTCGATATTATTTATCTAAGTAAAACTCACCGAATATGACCGGCGTCTGCAGTATTTAAAGGCTAGGGTTTAGTGAAAACACTCTTAGATGCGTGCCTAATGGACCCATATGGGATACAAGGCCGAAAGACCTGATTTGGTGGCGCACCACCGGACAGAAATCTGGACTTGATTTGTTTTGACGATTCTCAACGACTCCAGAGGAATTTTGAGGTGAGACTAGAACCATTGGAAAGTTTATCTTCTCCTCTTTCTGTACATATGTAGAACATCTAAAATGGAGTCCTTATGCATCTTGGGCATCCGTTTTTATGTGGATTGCTCCTTGAATCCGAGTTGAACTCGAGGCCGAGTTGTAAACTAATTCCATCAACTTGTGGACGTCCCAGCTGGTTCTCCATGTTCCCAAGGCCTCTTCCCTTCACTTGTTGATCTTCTCCATTTTTGCTAATAACAATTATATCATCACATAGCAATATATTCTCAAACTCACATGCAAAGAAGTTAGGAGCGAGTTCACCTGCTAATTTATTAACCGTGCTCGTGCTCTTATGATTGGTCCTTGCAGTTCAATGTGCGTCTCCGCTGTTGTGATGTCCTCACCAGTTGATATGCCCAAGGAGTGTATTTTCTGCTATAAAACTGAAACATGGATCTACTAATAGTGAATGCTTAACTTATGTTGTTTAAATTTTAGTCTTAGCATTTACAACATGTAGAGTTTCATGTTCTTAGGCGAGACCGTTAAGTCTTGTTGAGCCTTGTGCTCACAATTGCATTTATACAAGTGTTGCAAGTAAATAACTATGACTAGTTTCTAGTGAGGCTTTGCCCTCTTCAGGGCACGTAGCCGAAAGGGAGCCCTAGATGCCGCTGCTCACATTTGTGTTCCTAGAGTAGAGTATCCGCGGGCTAGATACGACCACTACTGCTGTAGTATAGATTAGAGAGAGTATTATGAAGTATTCCTCTAATGTAAGCACTTTTGTTATAAAAATTATAGAATCATGTAACATGCTCACTTATGTTATGTATTCTATGTTCTTTTCGGTGTTGTGATGTTGGGTGTCGCATCGCACAACACCACCCAATGTGATTCCTGGAATGTCAGGACCGAGGTCCTCACATTTCAAACCTAATTGCTGTGGGAAGCTTGAACATTTGATGGCTGAACTGGTGGGGCAACCAAGGATCATGGGAGAAGGCAATGGCGGGCGTGACAACCGAAATAGAGAGAGAAGAATGGTTTTCACTGCGGCGAGTAGATATAGAGCACTGAGGAAGGGATGTGCTCGTCTTTGCTGCGTATGTGAGCAGGATTCACTTGTGAGATCGAAGTCGGAGGTGGTGGCATGCTGATGAAGTTCTGTACCCGGGGTACCGAGCATACGGGGCCCGATGGTATGTGACCACTATGCGGCTATGAACTGTAGCTACTCTCCATTTGGAGGAGGGGCCTGCTACCAATGCCCGGACCTATCAAGGTCAGGGTATCTAGTCTGCCCAAGCCCCAACCCAAGAGGTCGGGCGGACGATTCCTCTTGGGCTCGAGCCCGGGAGAGGCGTTGTTGACTTTGCATGCTAAATATGACCATCCATTCACCACATAAAAATTGTAAAATTAAAAACACGACATAGTGGTAGGAGTTGAAATTAACAAATTCCACAAGTGTTAGTGCCTATTTGTACATAGGTGAATTAAACTCCAAAAATACCCAAACATGTAGGGAGTAATCCAAAAAGTTACCATTCGACGAAAGCAACGACTTTAGGCATCACATGGATCCATGACTCATTCCCAGGCATATCCGAGAGGATTCAACGGTGTTGCACTCGGAAAGGGGCTTAGGGCCCAGCCCGAAGTAACCCCAAGAAAGCACAACCGAGGGGGAGGGGGCAGGACCAGGTCGGCAGAGTCCACAACTCGACCGTCTTGGCCCTGATGCAAAACTCGATCAGCTTCCATGTGTTGGCCTCATGTGGCTCTTTGATGGCGGTAACGACTGATTCACGTGCTAACTGTGGCAAACTGACTGAACACATGTGTGAATACCACCTTACTCCCGCACTTCTCCACACACCACTAGTTTGAGAATGGTACTCCACTCATAAGGCTTATAGCTTCCCTAGTGGCCAGCCAAGTTTAAGCAGAGTGAGGAGGAGCTAGGTGGAGGAGGCTTGGGCTTCTCAAGTCCCTCTTCAACACTTGTACCTCTAGGGAAGTTCTCCCAAAATTGAGTAAGATATTTCCATGAATTCAATATTAGTTTGATCTCTATTTCATAGTAGTTTACTTTTGTAACTGCTTGTGGTTTCACTTCTTTAATTTATTAGAGACTCTAGTCATAGCTTTGCATTCAAAATGATTAGAGCTGTGAATTATAACTTTAGTATGGTGCTTAGGTTAGAATTCATTAGTGGATATCTCATAGACCCACAGACTGAAGAGGTAGACAATAGGTGGTGACAGCCCTATCTGTCCTTAGTAATCCTCCACGTTCGCCTACGCCATAGGCTCATGGCAAGAATCGTCTTGGTATTGCCAAGGGTAAACCCGTGCCCCAAGCAAGTAGCTGTCGTAGACTACTCTGTCCTAGATTTCAATCTGTTAGATTCCTCTCAATTCCTTGCCTACCAAACAAACTCCGTGTACTTCGGAGAACAAGCTAGAAGATCACTCACATGTTTCTTGGATTCGATACCATTGAATTCCGTGCGCTTGCGGATTATACTATTTTCATAAGAAATACCAACAAGCATTCCTGGCGCCGTTGCCGGGGAACAGTTGTTGTGTATCTTTGAACCTCGTTCACCCTTGTATGTATTTTTTTTATTTACTCCTTATCTTTTCAACATTACCATGGAACAGCCCACCATTCTTTCGTATTCTTCCCCAAAGGGAGAGTTCTGTTAGCCACTGTCATCAACAGAACCTATTTGCTCAACCAGCTATGAACTCCGCCCTGGCTTTATAGCCACGGTTCGGGAACATTCCTTCTCTAGAACGGATTGTGAAAACCCATACCACCATCAACGAGAGCTTGAACAATTGTGTTCTTGCCTTTTAATTAAAGACATGACACAAGAAACTCTTAAATGGAAGTTGTTTTCTTTTTCTTTATCAAAGAAAAAGCAAAACAATGGTACACCCATAATGTTGGGAAAAAAATGATGGTTGGAGAGAATTATGAGACAAATTTTGTCTTGCGTTCTTTCTAATATCCTGAATTGTTTCCTTACGAATGGAAGTACTAGGCTTCCAACAGATAGAGAAGGAATCAACAGGTGCAGCTTGGTATAGATTTTCGCTTTTGCAAAATTCCAGCCCAGGTTTGTTAATACCATACCCGTTGTTGTTGCAACATTTCTTTGTTGGACTTAAAGAATCTGCCCTATATCTCGACATTACGGCTGGAGGGTCTTTCATCCATAAGAAGCTGGAAGAAGGGAAGGAACTTCTAGATCAAATTATAGAAAATGCTTCCTTCATTATAGGTCTTAATGAATCTCCCCAAGAAGAGGCCACGTCGAGTATCGAGGACGCCCCTATAGCCAAGGAAGAGCCAGTACCATGCACATCACATGCCTTGCATATAGAATCCTCTCCCAAACCTAAACCACTGAAGGATGAAGAAATTCAACCTTCGGAATTCCCATTCTACTTCGAGGAAGATATTTTTGAAGATTATGGAAATACCTAAAAGTATTGTTAAAAAAACCAACTTTACCTCCAACTTCACCTGACCCGCCTGATGGACTATACCTCCAAGAGATAGTCAAGGAGTTGACCACTATTTTGACTTCGGAATGGACAACAGAAGTGGGGAAATCACCCGATATTCTTCAGATGTTCTCACCCTTAGCACCAATTATATGCCATATTAGAGGAGCAACAATGCGAGTCGTTTATAATCCCTACGTTGGAGCAAATATCATTTCTGACACTTGTGCTCTCGCCATTTTTTGCGATGTGCCAGTGGCACCAACGCAAAATTCCTTCCGAGATACATAAGGAAATATTATTGAAGTATATGGAATTTTACAAGAAGTGTCGGTCAGACACAAAAATGTTGAGGTTCTCCTTGATTTTCACGTGTTTGAAGTCCGAAACTTCGAGATAATGATTGGGGTGCCCATTGAGAAATTTCTCATGGAATTCTCCTCTAAAGGAAACCTCAACATAAATATTGGAGTGAACAAAATTTCCATTCCCATTATGTGTTCCAAGAACACATCTGCGGAACAACCCCTCCAAGATGGGCCAATTGAGGAGGTTAGGACACTTAAATATTTGGAGCCTCCTGAAGTAGAAGGAGAAGAAGATTACATCCACGAAGAGGATGCGCTTCAGGAGAATTTTGACTTCACAAAAGAAGAGCCCACACCCAAACCTCCTATTGAGCTAAAAATCTTGCCTCCAAGCCTATCCTATGCTTTTCTAGATGGAGATTTGGAAGCCCCTGTCATCTTAAGCAACAAGCTTTTAGATTTGGAAACACTAAAACTTATAGCCCTATTGGGAGAGCATAGGGCGATTTTCGGCTACTCACTCCAAGACCTCAAGGACATCAGCCCTGCCCTTTGCACCCATTGCATCCCCATTGACCCTGAGAGTACCCCCTCCTGGGAACCTCAACGGCGGTTAAATAATGCAATGTGTGAGGTTGTCAAGAAGTAATTCTTGAATCTCCTTCATGCTGGGATTATTTATCCCATACTTCATAGTGAGTGGGTTAGCCCAGACGAAGTAGTGCCAAAGAAGGCAGGAATGGCAATCGTTCAAAATGAGAAGAATGAATTAATTCCTCAAAGAACCGTCATGAGATGGAGAATGTGCATAGACTACCAAAAACTCAACAAAGGCAACTAGGAAGGTTCATTTTCCACTACCCTTCATCCATGAGATGTTGGAACGATTGGAAAAACATTCTTTCTTTTTGTTTCCTTGGTGGATATTAAGGCCATCATGAAATTCCCATCCATCCTGATGATCAATGTAAGACCACATTAACATGTCCATATGGGACCTATGCTGCCCGCGAATGTATTTCAGATTGTGTAATTCACCCGGTTCTTTTCAGCGGCACGTGATGTCTATATTTTCTAACATGATTGAGGAAAAAAAGGAAGTTTTCATGGATGATTTTTCCGTCTATGGAAAAACATTCGATCTTCGATCGTTGTTTGGAAAATTTAGATGAGGTTTTACAAAGATGCCAAGAGAAGGACCTGGTACTTAATTGGGAAAAGTGCCATTTTATGGACTGTGAAGGCACTGTTCTCAGACACTTAGTGTTCGAGAGAGGCATGGAGGTGGACAAGGCTAAAATTGATGTTATCGAACAACTTCCACCTCCCGTCAACATAAGGGGAATCCGCAGCTTCTTAGGTCATGCGGGGTTCTATCGACGATTTATCAAGGACTTCTCCAAAATCGCTAGACCCCTAACAAACCTATTAGCTAAAGATGCTCACTTTTATTTCGACGAGGAGTGCCTTAAATCCTTTGATACACTTAAAAAGGAACTTGTCTCGGCGCCAGTCATCCAACCCCTTGATTGGACACTACCATTCCAAATCACGTGTGATGCTAGCGATTTTGTTGTTGGTGCGGTCTTAGGCCAAACCAAGGATAAGAAGCATCATGCCATAGCCTAAGCTAGGTTGTCGGTGGTTTTGATCCAGCAGATCTCCCGACACTACTAAACTGTTAGAGGAGTTTGAGGTTCGGTATGGGCGTGCGGAGATTCCAGAAGGTGAGATGTTGAGTGACACAAGGGACACCAAGATTTACGTGGTTCGGGCCGCCTGAGCATAATACCCTACTCCACGGGGTGTGTTGATGTTGTATTAGATGTATGAGCTCATTGTGAGTTGAGAGTGTAGAGTGAGCGCTTCTCCCGAGTGTGTCTGGAGTCTCCCCTATGTATCGTCGGCCTGTCCTTTTATAGTACAAGGGCAAGCCGTTACAAGTTAGCCTGGCCCAACATGTGCCCCCGGCGGTTACTGACACTGATACACATTCAACACGTTTAATTTCCCTTAATGATCGAGTTATGGGCTTTGACAGCACCATTACTAGTAATTAAGGTCATCCGATCGTGTGTCATTAATATAGTATTAATGACACTTGATCGGGTCTTGAAGTCCTTGATTCCCCTTTGAAGATCTGGAGCTGTTGTGGAGTCTTCCGGAGGTTAGAGGCTGAAGATCCGACGGTTGGACACGTGGCAGCGCCGGAGCACACTGTGGGGAACAGATAGGTCCGGTGTTACCCGACACGTGTTAGTTCCGAAGCTTCCCTCGGTCTGGGGTTAGGTCCGGGGGTGCCATTTCGGTACATAGCCCAGAGCTTCCCCCTTGTGGGCGGTAGCTCCGGTTTGATAGTACACGTGGCGACCCTATGACTAACCATGTTGGAGAAGCGGGTCCGGTTATGTCTGACATGTGGGCCTCCGAAGGTCTTCAAATCTAGTAGATGTCTTTCCCTTGAGATCTTTGCAATCCCAAGGAGTATATGGTATCCAGGGTACCGACAGTGGCCCCCTGGGCCCACCTCTGGGGAAGACCCCTTGGGTGAAGTCATTCCGCTGGAGGTGGGTCCATCCTTTGACTTTGGAACTGAGTCTTCAAAGGTCTTCGGATGTGCCGTTGGCGATAGTTTGGAGTTAAATCCTCGCCGCGTGGCATATCCCGTGTGCGGCAAATGAGATCTTTGGCGTGCGGATCTCACGCAATTGAAGGTCACCGGTTCCCGATACGAAAATCGTATCGGTTCCGCGTGCCTTGTCAGGCCGCCGCCTTCGAGCTTCCCGTCTCATGATGACAACCGTTCACCTGGGTAAGAACCTCGACTTGATCGTCGGGGTGGTCCCGGGCCCTCTTGTCATCGGTTGGGTGGAATTTTTGAGTAGTATCGTCGACTTCCTTGCGGTTTCCATCCAAGCGTTGTGAGGGCTTACTTAAGGAGGAAAGTGCGCACCGTCTGGGGTTCTTTACGCCTCTCATCTGATCTTGCGCTCAAACTCCCAACTTGTGCTCGCTTTTCCTCTCTTGCCTTGCTGTGCTGCGATGGAGTTGGGTCTCTGCGAGAGTTGTTTGAAGACCGAAGGTGACCTGAAGAAGGTCCGGGCCCTCATGGGATGGTCCCCGGACTTCTTCAACTGTCTAGTCCGCGCCGGGGGAGAGCTCTCGTTCGAGAAGGAGCACGCCGGCGAAATGGTGTACTTCTCTTCGTACGCCATGGTGGGGTTGATCCCACCTTTTTCCTCCTTTTCTTGATGTTGCTAGACTTTTATGGTCTGCAGCTATACCACCTTGGCCCGTACTCCATTCTTCTTGTGTCTATCCTCGTCCACTTCTGTGAAATGTGGGTGGGCATCCCCCCCTGCATTGAACTTTTCTGGACCTTCTTCACCGTTCATACCACCGGTAGGAGTAATGAGTACCTTGGCTTCTATTACTTCGTGAAGCGCAAGAAGTGCCCATTCAAGTACCTCCAGTCGTTTCCCTCTGGAAAGTGGGATGATTGGAAGAAGGACTGGATAGTCATCCGGGTGGAGGAGCACGAGAAGCTGGAGCTGCCCAAAGGCCTCCCCAACATCGAAACTGCAGTCTGGAGTGAAGCTCCGGTGCTGGCGGAAGCCTTCAACCCTACTCTGACCAGGATCCGCCAGTGCGTGGAGGGAGGATTAACTCCTCAGGCAGTGTTTTGCAACTTCCTGGTCAACAGGTGGGCACCGCTAAAGAGGAGAGAAAAACTCGCTTGGGCCCTCAACAGTGTGATGGACAACGATCGGGTCGAGACCGGGCTAAAGTCCAACATGTCGGGGACAACCTTGGAGTTCCATCTCAAGAAGTTCCAGCATGGCATCGACGTCGCGGGTGACGACTTGACTCCGCCATCAGCTTTTCTCCCTCTGAACATTGAAGTACAGTTCAGCAGGGAGCTCCGGCGGAAGATGCCTGTGCTTGACGACCTTGGTGTCATCGAGAGAAGATCGACCTCCAGGGTGGTGATCCCTGGGGCTTCCGAAGGTGGCACCGACCCTGCTCCGAAGCCAAGGATCGAAGTCGTCAGCAAGGGCAAGGAGCCAGCAGACGAACCCTTGAGCCGGAAGAGGAAGATGCAGCATGCTGACAGAAGGTCCGTCATGCCTGCCACCTCTGCATCAGCTCCTTCTCCCCGGAGGGGGAGGTCTTCTACAACTGCGGCGGTTGTTCCCGCATCGGCATCCTCCCGGGGTGCTAGCTCCAGGCATGAGACTTCAGCACCAGGGCTGGTTGAAGCCTTTAGGTCCGGAGGTCCTTCCCGGTCGAGGGGGGCCTCAAATAAGGAAATGCCCGTGGCTGCGACGAGTTCCGGAGGGCCTTCCGGGGCTTCCACGCCGACGGCGGCTATGGTCAGCCCTGAACGTCCGGGAAAGAGGTTCCGCGCAAGCTGGTGCGGGATCCTTCCGAGGTAATTTTTAATCTTTACCTCAGAAAGTTGTTTTATTATAGTAACTGTTTTTTAAGTTCCTTCATCCATCATTTGCAGCGTTCCCAAGAAGAGGAGTGAGGCTCCACCCTCAGCCACAACAGCTGAAGCTGTGAGGGCGGAAGCCTCTGCTCCTTTCCCGGTGCCGCCCCAAGTGGTGGCTGACGCTGTGGCAGCTTCGGCGCCAGCTGTCGTGGTGATGGACCTCAACTCATCCCCCGAGACTCCCGTGGTAGCACCGGACCACGGGAGAGAAGATGCGCCAGCGGCACCTACCACGGAGGTTGAAGCTCTGGGTTTGGGTGCTGAGATGATGGAAGCTTCGACCGTTGAGCCGGAGGAAGCAATAATTCCAGCCCCAGAGCCGGAAATTGTCGAAGCCCCGGCGGTTGAGCCGGAGGTAATTGAAGTCTCGGCGTGCGCGCCAGATGTTGAGGATGTCCCGGCGGTTGTGCCGGCTATCTCTGAAGCACCGGCTGCAGAGCCGGTTGTTGTTGGAGCTCCGGCCGTAGGGCCGGTTGATGTTGAAGACCTTCCGGCTCCTGAGCTGGTTGCCGTTGAAGCTCCGGCCGCAGGGCCGGCTGTTGTTGAAGATATTCTAGCGCCCGAGTTGGTCGTTGCGGAGGCGTCAGCGCTCGAGCCCCCAGTAAAGGAGGTGCCCAAGCCGGAGCCAGAAGCAACCCCTGCTCCGGGAGTGACGATGCCGGAGGTACCCGCGGCTGAGCTGGAGTGCCTAGACGAAGTTGCTGGCCCCCTGCCTGAGGGGGCAAATGAAGACCTGGCGGTGGGGCCTTCGGAACCACTTCCGGAGGTCGGAACTTCATCAGCGGGACCCTCCTCGACGGCGACTGAGGCCATCCCGGAGGACGGTCCTAGCACCGTAGAGGCTCAGGGGACCACTCTTGTGGAGTGGGACCCAATTTTTGTCAGCGAGAACCCGTTGGAACCAGCAGAGGAGACCCCAGCAGGTCCGGAACCTATCCCGTTGTCATTGTCTATTGACAACGCCTGTTCCAGTCTGTGTCAAGTTCAACTGACCTTCTTCCACGACAGCAAGGCTCTTGAAGAGGAGCGCCAAACCCTTAGGCGGTGGCGTAACCGGCTCTACTTCGAGACCAAGCTGGCGCAGTCGAGGCTAGCAGATGACAAAGAATGGATCAAGCGGGAGAAGGTCCGCCTGGAATACTGGGGCAACTTATTGGATGACAGGGAGAGTGTGACTTGCACCCTCGACGCTCAATCCCGGGCCATTTATGAGCAGACCAAAGCAGCTAACAGTGCGGACGATGAACGCCAAGAAAGGCTTGAGGCCATTAACACTACTCTCATCAAGCGCCGAGAGGCACTTGAAGAGAGAGAGAAAAGGCTCGAAGATGAAGAGCAGAAACTCCTAGAGCTGCGGGATGATGTCTTGAGGAGGGAGGAGGAGCTCACCGAAAAGGTGGCTCTGGTTGACAAGGGCCTCGAAGAGCGCGCCAAGAAATTGGAAGAGCGCTGTGCTGAGGAGGAGGAGAAGGCCGGGGTGCGAGGGCAGGAACTCTACGAGCAAGAGTTTGCCATTGCTGCCAGGGAGAAGAAAGTAAAAGGCAGGGAGAAGGACCTAGTTGACCGCTAGAAAAAGATCCACCTCAAAGAGGAGGAGCTCGGAAAACTCGAGAAGCGAGTTGCTGAAAAGATTCAGCAAAATGCCAAAGAAGTTGAGCGCCTCGCTCGCGAGAATTCTGAAATGGTGGCGGCCAAAAGATCCATGGAAGAACTGAAGGGCTTGAGGGCTGCGGACTCCCTTTAGGTTTGGGAGTTCCTGGGCAAGGCCAACGACACGCTGACACCGATGGGCTTCAGTCCCGTGCGTCAGGATGATCCGGAGCCGGAGCTGGACCTGGCGTTGCAAGCGCTGAGCTCGACGGGTAGCAAACTCTCCAAGGTGGGCGATGTCATCGCGGACCAGTTGGAGGTTGAGGGGCAATCCCTGGCAAAGAACATCACAGAGTATGTGCTGACGTGCTACACCAGCAGGAATCCCCAATTCCCTCTGGACCCGGTGCTTGAAGGTCCCGTCGAAGGAGAAGGTGAAGCCGCCCAAGCCAATGTGTCAGAGGTTGCTCAGAAGGTCGCCCAGTTCTTCCATAGGGTCTAGGACCATCTCCGTAGCTCCCACTTGTATTCTCTCTTTTTCTTCCTCAATTTTGTAATCCCATGTCTCCAGATGAATGAAATCCCCAAATTTTTGTGAATTTCACTTTTTGTCTTCAACACTTTTGTCTTCACTTGGCCCCCTGGTAGATGTACACAATTTGATTGTGAACACGTACCAAGAGGATATTGTGTTTTATTGAAGACTCATTTGCTTCGAACTTGTAGAGTGTAGGTCCGAAGTCTTCGATAGTGAAGGCCCCCTGAGGTTGTCGGAGCTTAGGAGCTCCGGCATTGTCTATCGTCGGAGCTTAGTAGCTCCGGCAATAGTCCCTATCAATGCGTAGAGCATCGATAGTTAGTCCTCCGGGGTGTTGGATCTTAGTAGTTCCGGCAGTGACCTTTGCCAACGTGTAGTTTGTTGGTAGCAGACTCTGCTTGCGGGGTCTTCTCACCATAATTTATTTTGCATCGACGGCTGGCCCCCCTAGCTTTACCGGAGCTTGGTTGCTCCCGTGATGCTCGTTTTCAATGTTCAACATCGATTATAAGCCACCTAGGAGGAGTCGGAGCTTCGTCAGCTGCGGCTTTTCTCCATCAACGTGGATTCTTTATTTTTTCCTGCACACTGAAGCCAAGAAAAATAGTAAAATTCGCTCCTTGCCGATAACCTCATCATGGCTTACGATTCTTAAGAAAATTTTAGGTCAAACACGATTCTGAATGTGACCGAACGCATTGCCTTCTTTCTTCCGAATCCAATTGTACTTGGACCCGCCTTACTTCGGCCTGCCGGGGTTTAGGTAGAGTGGCGTACTTAGGGTGCTTGACCAGGCTAAGTCGATAGCACACTCCAGCCCTAGATTGACTTGGCGACATTCAGTCTAGTGGGCCATGAATAATATTTGAATCTAGATGAATCAACAATACAGCTCGAATCATATATGAACCAGTCGAACTAAAATTTCTTAAGAATTGCACGTCTTTGTTATAGACAAGAAAGAGAAAAATAAAAAATGTTGAGCCTGTACAAAATAAATGCACGTGGAGTCTGTTTCACATGAAGATGTCTTTCATTATAGGTCTGGGGTACAGGGGAAAAAAGTACACTCCTAGGGTACGTAACCAGGCGAAGCGTGTTTAATTTCTCGTTTGACCTAGGGTAGCTAGCCACACTTTTAGTCCTGAGACTGTGACAAGTGTTGCATGAACTTTGCGGACCTTCCGGGAAAGGTCTGGATGCTCTTCCGGAGGAACTACCCGACTCTGTACAATGACTCTATAACATACACCTCAAGTTATTACAGACTCACCTCCGTGATATTAAGTGTAGAACTTACGGAGGTGCTCTATGTTCCAAGGATTTGGGAGATGTGTCCCATCCTCGGTAGCCAAGCGAACGCTTCCGAGACGGGATACTTTAATCACTCGGAAGGGTCCCTCCCAGCTGGGGGAGAGTTTGTTTAACCCTTCTCTGGATTGTATTCTCCGTAGCACCAGATCACCTACCTCAAGCTGTCGGTTGTGTACATGCCACAGATGATAGCGCCGAAGGGCTTGGCGGTATCGAGCATTTCGAACAGCTGCTTGGCACCTTCCCTCCTCAAGGAGGTCTAGGTCTTCACGCCGGAGCTGGTCCTGTGTGGCTTCGTCGAAGGTCCGGACCCGGAGTGACCCCAAGGTGATTTCCGGAGGAAGGATTGCTTCAGCTCCATACACCAGGAAGATGGGTGTCTCTCCAGTTGACCGGTTTGGTGTTGTCCTGTTGGCCCATAAAGTGGGCGGAAGCTCTTCAACCTAGATGGCTCCATGTTTTTTCAAGCGCTCATAGGTGCGCGTTTTGAGTCATTTAAGGATTTCAGCATTTGCTCTCTCGGCTTGGCCATTGCTTGCTGGGTGAGCTACGGAGGCGTAGCAAACTTGAATGCCGAGGTCTTCGCAATATCCTTAAAATGCAGAGCTTGTGAATTGGGTCCCATTATCAGTGATGATTTTGTTTGGGACTCCAAATCTGCATACAATGGACTGCAAAAAGTTGATAGCATATTGCTTGTTGATTGTCACAACCAGAGTTTCTTCCGGCGACTTGGTGAACTTGTCAATGGCAACGTACAGGAACTTGTAACCTCCGACGGCTCTTGGGAAAGGTCCCAAGATGTCCATCCCCCACACAGCGAAGGGCCATGTAGGAGGTATCATTTGTAGGGGCTGAGCCGGTGTGTGAATTTGCTTTGCATGAAATTGACATGCTTCGCATTTCTTCACCAGCTCAGTTGCATCCTGGAGTGCTGTAGGCCAGTAGAAGCCATGCCGAAAGGCTTTACCAACCAGCGTGCGGGAAGACGCATGGTTCCCACACTCGCCTCCATGGATTTCTGCGAGGAGCTCGCAGCCTTCTTCCCTTGTGATGCATCGCATTAGGATGCCATTGGCACCGCGCCGGTAGAGATCCCCTTCTACCAACATGTATCTTTTAGCCAATCTGACTACCCGGTCAGCGGATACATCATCATCAGGAAGGATGTTGTCTTTCAAGTAGTTCCGGATCTCCAAGATCCATGCATCGAAACTAACTTGAGCATTTTAGTCTTGCGTGCTGGGTTGCTCGGAGCTTCTGGCAGCACCTACGACCCTTGATGGCTGCCATGGTAACAGGGCCATCGCGACCGTCAGCTTCGGGATGCTGATCTCGCCCCCTTCGCTTAGTTCGACAGGTTGAGCTATGGGTTTTGACAACCTCCGGACAAAAGTTTCGTCAGGAGCCGGAGCTCCGGTTGACACTTTCGTCGAGAGTTCGTCGGCTTCAACATTGTGGGCACGCTAGACATGGTCGAGATCTAGGACTTTGAAGTCCTTCTGAAGCCTCTGGACTTCAAGGAGGTAAGCAGCTAGCTGGATATTGTTGCAGGAGCATTCACCCTTCACTTGCTTAATGATGAGCTGTGAATCTCCCTTGACCAGCAGTTGCTTGACACCATATGACAGTGCCACCCTTAGTCCGTAAATGAGTGCTTCATATTCCGCCATGTTGTTGGTCGCCTTGAAGTCAAGGTGTACCATGTATTTTACCTTCTCTCCGGTTGGTGCAAGGAGAAGAATTCCAGCTCCGGCCCCCTGCTTTTGCATGGAGCCGTCGAAGTAGAGGGTCCAATGAGACTCAGTGAAGACCGGAGCCTTGTGTTCTGGATTCTGCTCGCTGGGGCCCCCAGGGTTTGATGGGGAGGGAGTCCATTCCGCCATGAAGTCTGCCAATGCTTGACTCTTGATTGCTTGCCTTGAAATGAATTCAAGATCGAATTCGGCCAATTCCGTTGCCCACTTTGCAATATTCCCAATTGAGTTGGGATTATGCAAGATTGCTCGATGTGGGTAAGAAGTCACCACTGAGATCTTGTGATCTTGGAAATAATGGCGAAGCTTCCTGGAGGCAATAAGAACTGCATAGAGCAGCTTATGTACCTCTAGGTATCGAGTCTTGGCATCATGAAGTACTTCACTAAGGAAGTACACTGGGCACTGGATGGTCCGAACCCTCCCAGAGGGGCCCGGAGCTTCCTCTTCATTGATCGGATCCTCCCGGTGGGGTCCAGATTTTCATCGGGGACTTCCGGGTCCTTGTTGGAGGAACCTGGAGCGTCTTCAGAAGCAACCTAGACCCTCCCGGAGGGGTCTGGATCTTCTGAAGTAACTTCTTGTGGATTCAAGTCTGGGAGCTGGGACCCAGACTCGCTTTCTGGAACCTCCAGACCCTCCTGAAGGGGTCTGGACTCCTGAGTATGGGATGGCTCTGGTCTCTCCGCAACCAGGACCATACTGACGACTTCGTCAGTGGCGGAAATGTAAAGCAGTAAAGGCTCACCAGGGTTCGGAGCTACCAGAATTGGTAGGGTGGTGAGGAGCTGTTTTAGCTCCTGGAATGCCTTTTCTGCTTCTTCAGACCATTGGAATGGTCCGGACTTCCTTAATAACTTGAAGAAGGGGAGTGCCCGTTCCGCCAGTCTTGAAATGAACCGGCTGAGGGCTGCTAGACATCCAGTTAGCTTTTGGACATCTTTGATGCGGGCTGGTGGCCGCATGTCTTCAATGGCTTTGATCTTCACCAGATTAGCTTCTACGCCCCGGTGACTTACCAGGAAACCAAGAAGTTTTCCGGAGCTAACCCCGAAGACACACTTGTCTGGATTTAGCTTTATGCGCGTGACCCACAACTTGTCGAAGACAGCCTGCAAGGTGTCAAGGAGTCTCCTTGTTCTTGACCTTGACCACGATGTCATCGACGTACACTTCCACTATGTCTCTAATGAGTTCTTCAAAGGTTTTGTACATAGCTCGTGTAAAGTTTGAAGCTGCATTCTTGAGACCAAATGGCATGGCTGTATAACAGTACAATCCATCTACTGTGATGAAAGAGGTATGCTCTTCATCTTCCCTAGACATTCTGATTTGATGATACCCAGAATATGCGTCTAGGAAACACAGTAATTCACACCCGGAGGTGGAATCCACTATCTGATCTATTCTAGGTAATGGGAATGGATCTTTTGGACATGCCTTATTTAGTGTTGTGTAGTCGATACACATCTGAAGCTTCCCGCCGGCCTTGGGCACAACGACTGGGTTTGCCAGCCATTTTGGATGGAAGACTTCTCGGATGAATCCAGCTTCGTGCAACTTCTTCACTTCTTGTCGAATGAAGTTCTGTCCCTCTACGGATTGCTTCTGAGGCTTCTGATGCACAGGCCGAGCGTCGGGGTAGACCTTTAGATTGTGCTCAATCACTTCACTGGGGATCCCAGGCATTTGTGACGGTTGCCAAGAAAACACGTCGGCATTAGCCCGGAGGAAAGCGATGAGCGTGAGTTCCTATTTGTCGTTCAATCCCCAAGATATAAGGGTGGTCTGAGCGGCATCAGGACCGATTTGGACGACTTTGACAGGAATGTCGGTGTCACCGCTTGGCTGCACACGAGGTGCAGAAGTCGAGCCTCGCTGACGAATGCTCGAGGGTTTTGGAGCTTGCTCCTGCCTGGAGTCCTCCTCTTGCGCCGTAGTTAGCGCTTGGAGTTCTTCCGGAACAGTTACTCCGGCAGTTCGATCTCCGTGGATCCAGAGAACGCCTACTGGTGTTGGCATCTTTAACACCAGGTAACCATAATGAGCAGCCGCCATGAATTTGTACAAGGCAGGCCTACCCAAGATGGCATTGAAGGGCAAGTTGATCTGAGCAACGTCAAAAACCAACTTCTCAGTGCGATACTTCTCCCGGGTCCCGAAGGTAACGGGGAGGCTAATAGCTCCGAGTAGGGTAATGGCTCCCGGACCTACTCTGGAGAAAGGTTGGGAGGGGTGGAGATCCGAAGGTCGGATCTGAAGCTTGGCAAAAGCTTCGAAGCTTATGAGGTTGAGCCCCGAACCTCCGTCTATCATGACATGGTGGACCTGGATGTTATTGATGGTAGGAGATACCATCAAAGGTAGCTGACCTGCTCCAACCATGCTTCGAGGGCAGTCCAAAGCATCAAAAGTGATGGCTGTGTCCATCCACTTCCGATGAGGCTCCGCCCTGGCTGTAGGAGCTACAGCAGCCATGTCCCGACGCATAGTCTTGATGACGCGGCGGGAGGTGATGTCCCATGATCCACAAAAAATGGTGTTCATGGTCTGCCGACGCTCGTTGTCAGAGACATCGGAATCGTCGTCGACGGAGGTGTAGACGGCCTTAAGGACCTTTTTGGGATCCTAAAAACCTAACTCCTCTTCAGCCGGAGCTTCGTCAAATTTTTGTTTTCCTTCCCTCTGTCGGAAAGGAGCTTCTTCCCGGCGCTTGTTGTAGCGCTCGGCAAGGTTTTGGACCTCCCGGTAGTCTTCCAAACTGTGGCTGTCCGTTTTGTGAATTGGAAACCACACCTTGGGTTTGCCACTGTCTTCAGAAGACGGTCGAGGTCGTTTCTCGGGGCGTGACCCCCGGCCACCCGGAGCTACAGCAGCTGCAGCATTGGATGCACCGACCGATGACTTCTTCTTGCCATTGGTCTTTTTCTTCTTCTTGCCACTCCCGGAGGTAGCGGCTTCTCCTTTGGAGGATTTCTTGTGATCCTACAGAGTTGGTTTGGAGTGCATTTCACGGCCCTCCCCAGCTCTGGCACATTTGTCAGCCAAGCTGAAGAGTTCCGTGACACTGGTAATCTCCTTGATCCCCAGTTTCTCCAGCATCTTCTAATCCCGCACTCCCTGTCTAAATGCCATGATGACAGAGGCGCTAGAGATAGAAGGGATAGTGTTTCGTACCTGGGAGAATCTCTGGATGAATGATCGCAGGGATTCTCCTCATTTTTGTACAACTGCAAAAAGGTCCAGTTCGGTGCCTGGTCGGGTGTAAGAACTCCCGAAGTTGGCGGTGAACTGCCGGCACAACTCCTCCCAACTGCTGATGGGGTTGGGTGGAAGGCTCATAAACCAGGACCTGGCGGTCCCAGTTAAAGGCACTGGGAAATAATTGGCCATTACAGCCTCATTTCCTCCAGCTGCCAAGATAGCAGTTGAGTAAATCTGAAGAAACTCGACAGGATTAACGGTCCTGTCGAACTTCTATGGTAGATGAGGCTGGAACTTCTGTGTCTACTTGACCATACGCAGATGCATGGCCAGGGCTGAACAGCCTCCTCCTACTCCTTCAAGAGCAGGAATGTCTTGAGCTTCTCGTCTTTCACGAGCATGCTCAATATGAACTCGGCCGTCTTGTTGGCGATATCGGCGATCAAGCTCCGCCCGGAGGTCATGAGTTGAAAGCCTTGATACCGTGTGAGTGCATCGTGCCCCGGAGGGCAACGACGTCACTTGCTGTGATGCAGCACGTCTCCTATTGTTGGAAACGTGCGGACCAAGTCTGCCAGACAAGGTCCGTCGCTAAGACGGGGCCCGTACTGAAGGAGTAGGACCCTGGTTGCTGATGTGGTTGGTTGCTGCTGCAACCAAGTGTTCCACATCGGCCCTCCACTGCTCCATTGCATCTCGGGATGCGTCCGGAGGTGGTGGGTGCTGAAGAAGAGCACGTGCTGCATGAAGCGCATTTTCCGGGTTGTCATGATTCGCCGACGCAGTGATTGACGCCGGTGCACCATCGCGTTGTCCAGCTTGATTTGCTGGTGGAGGCGGCGGTGGTGGAAGTGTGACTCCTGCTGGAACTGTGGTTCCTGCTGGTGGCTGCATATTGGAGGGATTACCCCCAAGCGGGATGACCATTGGATGATCCAGCGGCTGAGTTCACCATTCCTGAAATCTCAGGTGCCCCCTACCTGGCGCGCCAACTATCAGTGGTTTTGATCCGGCAGATCTCCCGACACTACTAAAGTGTTAGAGGAGTTTGAGGTTCGGTATGGGCGCGCGGAGATTCCAGAAGGTGAGATGTCGAGTGACACAAGGGACACCAAGATTTACATGGTTTGGGCCGCCTGAGCGTAATACCCTACTCCAAAGGGTGTGTTGATGTTGTATTAGATGTATGAGCTCAACGTGAGTTGAGAGTGTAGAGTGAGCGCTTCTCCCGAGTGTGTCTGGAGTCTCCCCTATGTATCGTCGGCCTGTCCTTTTATAGTACACGGGCAGGCCGTTACAAGTTAGCCTGGCCCGACATGTGGCCCCGGCGGTTACTGATATTGATACACATTCAACACGTTTAATTGCCCTTAATGACCGAGTTATGGGCTTTGACAGCACCGTTACTGGTAATTAAGGTCGTCCGATCGTGTGTCATTAATATAGTATTAATGATACTTGATCGGGTCTTGAAGTTCTTGATTCCCCTTTGAAGATCTGGAGCCGTTGTGGAGTCTTCCGGCGGTTAGAGGCTGAAGATCTGACGGTTGGACATGTGGCAGTGCCGGAGCACACTGTGGGGAACAGATAGGTCCGGTGTCACCCGACACGTTTCAGTTCTGGAGCTTCCCTCAGTCTGGGGTTAGGTCCGGGGGTGCCATTTCGGTACATAGCCCGGAGCTTCCCCGCGGTAGCTCCGGTTTGATTGTACACGTGGCGACCCTGGGACTAACCATGTTGGAGAAGCGGGTCCAGTTATGTCTGACATGTGGGCCTCCAAAGGTCTTCAAATCTAGTAGATGACTTTCCCTTGAGATCTTTGCAATCCCAAGGAGTATATGGTATCCAGGGTACCGACATAGGTAGACCGTAACAGGAGCACAACTCAATTATGATGCTGTGGAAAAAGAGCTCCTAGCAGTAGTCTTTGTTGTTGATAAGTTTAGTTCCTATTTGGTAGGAGCCAGGTCATTGTCTACACAGACCATGCTACCTTGAAATTTTTGCTCACCAAAAAGGATGCTAAACTATGGCTAATCCAATGGACTCTCCTACTCCAAGAATTTTATTTGGAGATTAGGGATAAGAATTGAGTGGAGAATTCCGTTGTGGATCATCTCTCACGTATGGAATTCGTACGACACATGGATGTACCCATTAATGACTTCTTACATGATGATATGTTGCTTAATGTGACCGACACTCACCCTTGGTACACAGATATCGTGAACTTCATGGTCATGGGGTATGTACTACCAGGGAAAAAAATAAACTCATTTATGAGAGTCGTATGCACATGTGGGACGACCCATATCTCTATCGAGTATGTCTCGATGGCCTTCTTAGAAGGTGTGTCCCCACGATAGAAGGCACCAAAATCATTGAAAAATACCACGTTTTCCCATATCGCGGCCATTATGGTGTTTACCATACTAAGGCAAAGATCTGGTAAAGTAGATTGTATTGTCCTTCAATGTATGAAGATACCAAAGAGTTCATTCACCAATGTTGGAAATGCCAGAAGCATGGAGGAATCACAGTTCGTAATGCCATGCCCCTCACATATAATCTCCAAGTTGAATTGTTCGATGTGCGGGGTATTGACTTGATGTTACCTTTTTCCAAAGTCCCATGAGTGCGAGTACATTCTGGTGGATGTCAATTTTGTGTCAGAGTGGGTAGAGGCATTGCCTTGCAGAAATGCCGACTCCAAGCAAGCAAGGAAAATTTTCCATGAGATCATTTTCCCATGCTTTGCCACTCCCATAATGGTCATAAGTGACGAACAGTCTCATTTTATTGATAGGACCTTCTAGAGCTTTCCAAGGTAGCTTGGAGTTCAACATAATATTGTAAATCCCTATCACCCACAAACAAGCGGTCAAGCAGAAACATCTAACAAGCAGATCAAAAATATTCTTGTAAAATCTCAGTTTTCCTTATCATCAAGTTCAGTAAGAGTTAATTGTCAACTACAGTAAAGATCAATTATTGTTGTACACATAAACTTGATATCATCAATAATTTTTATTTTACTCATACTAAAATTTTAGTAACAGAAGGAATGAACTTCATCAATGACCTTAGAATAATTTTAGTGGCCTTTCTACAAATTTTGGAAGCTATCGAATAAAAATTTCTGGGGCAAATTACTATGCAGTACTAATATATTCAAATTAATTTGAATATAGCACTGTACATTTATGCCCTGCCAAAATATTCAAATCTGAGGCCATAAATTTTTCCATGGCCTAATAATATTCCAAATAGATTTCCTGCTAAGTTTCAAGATTTTTGAATTCCAGTTGCTATTTTATTTGAGATGCTTGGCAAATTCTAGCCATATTTAGAGTTCAAATTTTTTATTCTGTTCAACTTAGTTGAACATCAAGATTTTAACACACCATCATGGTCAGCATAACTTGGTTGACTTATCCACAAAGTTTCAAAAGTTTTGAAGCTCAATTGCTATTTCACTCAGTGACCCCATTGAATTTCATCTAAATTCAAATTCAAATTTGAAATTCAAATGAAACTTGACCAAACACGAAATCCAATTTCTGAATCAAGTTTCGGATATTTATTTGAGCCTCCCCACAAAAATCTAGAATTTTAGGATCAAGTTTGGTATGAGAATTAAAGTTGCAGAGAGGGGAAGAGGATAAGGGGCGGTGGGACCCGCTGTCCGCCTCACACACTCGGTTGAACCGACGGACGTGCTCTGTATACGGCTGTCCCTGCTGATCGAAGCCGGGAGCGCTCGCCACTGCAACACGGCATGCAAGCAGGCAGCTGCGTGGCCTGAACACCCCCCTGTCCTATAAATACCCGTTCCCTGGCGGTAGGCGTCGTGCTCCGTCTCATCTTCGCACCGCCGTTGCCCAACACCGCCGTTTCCAATTCCTCCCGGTAAGCACCTCGGTCTTACCTCTATTTCCTTCTATGCAAACAGCAAAGTTGGCGCCAAGTCTGTGCTCTATCATCTATGCCAACTCGCTTAGTGTTTTGCTCATTGTGTTGGCCGTAGTTTGGAGTTCCGCGGACACCACCGAAGTTGAGGACCAATGCCGCCTCTGCTCCACCGTCTCCAGTCCTCAACAAGCAGCACCACAACTCAACCTCAACAGCAAAAAGGATCGCCATCCCAAGCTCTTTCTTAAAGTAATAGTCGTGCCTCTTTTCATTCAGTATCGGGCAGTATCTTCCAGTCTTTCTTTCGCCCGTTGCCATTGAACTAGCTCACTTCTCAGTTTAATTCAGTTTCTACATGTAATAATTCTTCAATCCAGTTAAAGATTATATTCAGTACCTCCTAGCGCACCCCCTGCCAAAAATCAGTAGACACCATCGAATGAAGCTTCAGATATTTAAGTTTTCCCCACCACCAATACAACCCCGTTGGTCCATCGTTGAAGTCGACTTTGCCGGTGATGTCACCCCTTCCTAACATCAAAATCATCATCCTCATGCTCCCAGGAATGTTTCTAGCTTTTTCCTGAGCCTTTTGTGTCATCCCCATGCGATTCCGACGATAGCAAAAACCCTAGCTCCGCTGCCGTCGTCGCACCGCCATCTCCGGCAGTCGACACCGCGATTGGACCTTACCATCGTGTTGTGCGGTCGAGTTTATGGTCTGGCGGTTAGTGCCGAGGCGAGTAGAGGTCGACGCAGCCGTCGCAGCGAGCTCGCTGGCGCAGCGCCACAGCGGCCGAGCGGCGCATCGCGAGGAAGACGAAGACCGCGGGCCCCACGTGTCGGTGACGCGTGTGAGCGCGAGGATCAGCTGTGGACACGGGTCCAGTGCGGCTATGCAGGTTGATTCTGTGGCCCCCGTGCGGCTTCAACCCGATTGGCCCATTTCAAATCCGTGGGACCAACCCTTTATTCAAATAATTTCCAATTGAAATTTAATTCCACATTTTGCCCCAAATTGGAAAATCCATAACTCCTAGTAGAATTGCTCAAAAATTTCCAAATAAATTCTGGTAGACTCATATCAATTTCTACTTTGCAGTAATGCAAGTTATTGGACATGAAACTCCCAAATTTTTTATAATTAATTCCTTTGAGCTAACTGCTTGGGAAATAAATTACTCTTATTCTGTTAATTGGAAAATTCCCAATTTTGGTCAGAACACTATTATTAATACAATTTATCTTCAGTAAAAATATCAAGTTCATTGTACTTCAATTACTGGGTTCATCATTGTTCCAAATCTCTATGTAGTTATAATGTGAGAAAAATACAAAATCAATTTCAGAAATTTCCCCAAATGTGTAAAATCAGTTTCTCCCCGTAAGAAGCTTAGAAAATTGTGAAACAATTTTTTCAAGAACCAGTGAGACCCCATCTACATGGTACAACCACTGGTAGCCATGATAGATCTCCAGGATTTCAACCAAAAATTAGAGAAGGTTATTGCTTACCATAATTTTAAGGAACAACAAACTTCATTGATCATCTCCTATTCTTTGCAAGAGTCTTCACTATGGCCACTAGTATCTACCACAAAAGTATAAAGGCCAATTAAGATCATTATCTTATATTGATCATAAGATATTAGCTTATGACATTAAGCATATTGATTATTTTCAAAGTCATTCATATATAGTATATGCATAACGTGTAGTGACTGAAGTCGAGGAGCAGCCGAAAGCTTTGGAAGTCCAGCTGTTAGAAACTAACATAGACTCAGACTCGCTTATATTCATAGGGTTCTGGTAGAAGTCCAGTAGTGGGAATCTACTCGCAAGATAGGATTTTGTCTCACGAATGGATTGGATGAAGAAATGGCTTATGAATATGAAATAGAGACCGAGCACTGGGTAGGATGCAGCGAGACGTGGTCTCATGTGCGTAGCCCTACTTGTCTCGATTGAGGACCGATTCGTGCGCGGCCCCGCTTGACAAGCTTGAATTGTACCGGTGACATACTGGAGAAATGGGCTCTAGCAAACTGACGTAGCTTGACATTGGTTTATCGAGGCATACCATTCTGTTTTATAGGCGTAGGTTGAAGGCAGCGTGGTGTAAATCAGCTAGTGGGCACGTCAGAGTACGCCCCACGCAGTGACCTCCTTCTCGTGACGGATCAAACGGTTCGACATTCGAGTGTTTGGTCAAAGGTGGCCATATACGACTAGTACTAAAGTGCTATGTAGGTACTACTGTAAGTACTCGCTGGCACTTCCGAAAGTGTGCATGTGTCGTGTTGACCGGGTGTGTCCTGATTGCAATCACCGTCCCTCGCGGTAATAGAGTACTACTTGTTCACTGTGTCATGACGTAGTAAATACTGAAGAAGTTAGGAGAATATGATGTATTAAATTATAATTGTTTTGCAACCTTGTATGGCTTAGAGATAGAACAATTAAAAGATTGCAGTTTCCCCATACTTTACCTGTAATAGCATTATGTGCTTTGGGCCAGTCATATCATCGCCAAAGCGTTTCTTGTTTGATTGTTGATTCTATGATGTGACGTGCCTTAAGAATGTCATGTTCTACCTAAAACATGACCATAAGAATCCACTTGTAGGTGTGTCCTTTATGCTATTCCTTACCTATGTTTAGTATTCACCCTTGCATATGTCTAGTGAGACAGGTTAGTGTTGCTGAGCCTTAAGCTCATATTTGCAGTCAAAAAGTTTTTGCAGATATGCGATTGATGACGGGTTCGATGATGAGGCTGCGCCCCCTCCAGGGTTAACAGCCTAGTTGGAACCCAGCACACCGCCGTAAGTTGGGTGTTGCTAGTGTGAAGTATCCAGAGCATGGATGACTTTGCTTTTGCATAGCTAGTGCCGAGAGCCTAGCTATGATGTATAGTTCTCTTTCCTTTTTACTTAGTGTTGTAAAACTTCCGTTGTGGTTATAAATAAAGACTCGATATTGTAATTTGTTCTCGTTCTCTTTCTTATATACTATTGGGTGTTCCATCGCACGACACCACCTAATGGGATCCTTGGAGTTCATGATTCCGGTCCCCACAGACATGGTATCGGAGCATCATTGGTAACAGTGTGCTTGAAACGAGCATAATTTCAAAAACTAAGGATTATATGAGTGAGGAATTAGCTATATGCCCATATAAGGAGTATTGTTAGTATAAGATATAAAGGTGGTAAACTAACTTATGTGTTATTAATTCTATAACGACGCTCCGACGTCAGGTAAGAGGTAAGGTACGCCACTGGAAGCGAATCAATTGCGGTAAGCTCACCATGCGAGAGGTAGCATGGATGTATTTTCGTGGCTTGGCATGGAAATGTTAATAGGAGTCTCTATGGTTTTCCATGTTTCTGAGAACCTATGGCACGCGGTACCCCAGTGTGCTTCAAAGTCAGTGGGAGACCCCGTCGGGTGGTGTATACCCCAATAGTATGCATCTCTAGAACTATTCATGTTCTATGGGAGCATGTGAAACACGTATGCCCAAAGCGTGTATAAGCCGGTTCGTGCGGGAGTCTTTGCTGTACAGATGTATTACAGTCATGTACGTCGAGACATGACATCGCTCGAGGGCGACTCACACCAGAGTCGTATGCATTTACTTTCATATATATTATTATTGTGACTGCATGTCATGTTTCCCCGTGTCACCCTTGAGGTGTGAAGATGTGAAATGGGATTGTTTGTCTTCTGCAACATTGACTACTGTAGCGACCCGGGCAGAACACGATTGCGAGTGAACGATACTAGGGCCACCTATAAACGTATCCGGAAATACCGGTTAGAATTTTCATTGGTGAGGCACGTAGTACCGTCACTATCGACTTTGATACTTGACCATCCCCAACGACAGAATGGTTGCATTACATTTTGGAAAGTCTGACTATCGGGTGCTGGTAGGTTTGGACTCCGCAAAATGAGTTTCGACTCGACAAAGGTTTAGAACCAAGGTTCTTGATATCTGGCTGAAGTTTGCTCAACATTGCCAGGTTGTAATCTTGGTTAGTTAGGAATAAACATAGGAGGATGCTATATGGGTGGAAAGCTCTCGAAGACCTCTACAACTTTTTGTTTACCATCAAGGCATAAAAGCTTGATAATCTGTTGAAATTTCGGGTATTCTTAAACTGCTCAAGATGACCCTACCATTGTACCAGTCTCTGTATCTTTTCGATAACTCACTATAGAAAAATCTTCTGCCTTATTGTGATACATATATTGAAAGGGTAGAAGGATACCTACAGTTTTGTTATTTATAGTTTTCCTGATTCGAATTAGAGGCAATTCAAATTTCGAGCTCAGAACAGTAAACTGCAGGGCTGCTGTGGCACAACAGTCAGTTCATCTATTATGTTTAGATAGCTCTAGCTTTTAATCGAGAATAGTGACATGGTCATATATATACATTTCTGGAAAGCTTAGGAAGTTCTCTATCAACTTTATGTTGCAATCATGGCCGGACTCTTGGTGTAACTGTGTATAATTCCTATGGTCGCAAACTTGGTTCTGGCAGACCAGAACTTGAAACAGTCTGCACATAGTTTCGAATTAGCGCGCTATACCTATATAACAAATGTTTCATGGACGAAATATTTTACTTCTGGATTCTTAACTTGATGTTATACAATGTTTATTTTGTCATTAACTCAATATATTGATATGATATACCTGTATAAATTGTGGAAATCACCACATATACAGGGGATGTTTTGTCAAAATTTCCAGAAAACTTTGGTCAACTTTAAACCTGCATAGATTCTATTTTCTAGCTCACCCGGAGCTGTATGAGTACAATCTGAAAGGTTGTAAAGCGTACTACAACTTTTGTATTGAACCCAACATCTGGTTCTGACGTTTCCTGTATGAAAATTTTGAATTTATACAGGAAGGTCAGCTGGAACAGAACTGTGATGGGGTTCCAGGGTGTTGTTTCCTTTGGCAGTTGAATTTGAATTCGTTTTCATAATTCATTTATAAAATCCATGATCTGATTTTCAACATAGTTTGTTGGATTTAAGTATTTGAACGATTCAAATATTTATTTATAGATGGCAGATGTGATGATGCTATTGCCGGACGGATGGAAATTTTCCACTTGCGCTAGCCATCCGGGCTTCCCGAGTATGCGGCGGGAGGGGTTCCAACAGTTTGGGTTCATCAAGATGCCATGCTATTGGGGTCAAGAAACGATTGACAGAGGCGTTCTGTCATGCACCATATTGGTCGACGTACCTGCTAATCTGCGTCGTTATGGATGGGCTCCTTTTTCGGTTACTATCGAGGGAGCTCATTTGGAGGACACTTGGGCAATCGCAGAGGGCGAGGCGCTTATGAAGCTTTGCGAGCTTCATCAAGATGCCATGGCTGGTACTCAATTTGCTCTTCTTCCGGTCCGTGGTGTGGCTTGTTTTGAGTGGCAGCGTCGTATGGTTGCAGCCCATACGCCGTATGGCGACAAAACCTCGACGACACTTGGAACGTATGCGGCTGCATCCAATATGGTGGTTCTTACTCAAGGTGCAATTATTCAGGAGCAAGTCGAAGCCTTGAGGCAAGTAACTGAACAGGGAGATACTCTTGATTATATCAATGAGAATCTACGTTTGTTCCTAGCTCCAACAAATCACCGTCTGAATAAGTGCGAGAGTCAGCTGCATTACGCTCCCATTAGACTATGGAGAGCTTGTGCCGAACAACGGCAAACTCGCAATGAACTGCAGCAAGCTCATGGTTAGTTGCAAGCGAGTCAGTTAGAGGTGCAACAACAGCAGGAGCAGCTGTTGGTAGTCACTGAGGAACGAGACACAACCATTGAGGCAGCTCAAAATTGGGAGTATGAGGCAGAACAACTTCAGGATAATGTGGTTGAGGCCGAAGCATAGTTGCAACCAGTGGTGTATCCACCGGCCCATGATATACCACTGAATATGGGTGAACAAGTGCCTTCGAATGACGTAGGGGAAGAAGAAGATCCCGGGGAACTCGAGTACGTCAAATAGGACGAATTGAAGGGGGATGAGGCAGCACTTCTGCCATCACGGGGCAACATATAGTTTAGTAGTTGCTCGTGTTTATTTTGTGGCCATGTTTGTGTCATATTAAGAATAGCAGTGGGTATGTATAAGATGACAAGATGTCTATGACATCTCATGGGGACCAAGTATGGTAGAGATGAACTTCCGTAGTGGGAGTCCATCATTTTGGAGTTCACTACTGTAAACTTGGTCATGAGATAATATATCTTGTATAAAGTTTGTACTATATCAATATATGTGAATGTTATGCATTTATTCCCTTGTCAATATTCGTACTTAGTTTGAACCCCAAGATGAAGGATAAACTTGCCTTGTTCAACAGCGGCAGCTTCAACAACATGGTCAATGCCGCGATTGTGCAGGAGGATGCTACCAGGGAGCTGTTCTCCGAGAAGAAGAAAAGGAGTGCCCCGCAGGGCAGCGGAGGGCGTGCTCCTCAGAAGAACCGAATGGTGTATCGATCACCATCTGACCAGAGGTGGCAGCCTCCATCACGACCACAATAGCAATAGAGGATGATTCCGCGTGCACTTCCACCTCCACCGCGTGCACCGGGATTCCGTCCTCCCTTCCGTGCCGGTCAAGCCCCGTACATGTGTCTCATGTGTGGTTGTACGGGGCACTTCGCCAAGGACTGCCCACAGAGCGGAGGACGGTCACCGTACCAGGGGGCAAACCAGCTCCGCAACCAGCCCAAGAAGCCAACCATTAGAACCGGCAACATCCACCACCTCGCCATTGAGGATGTTCTAGAAGGCGCACCCGTACTCACGGATACATTCTCTCTCATTGGTCATCCCATATTCATCCTTTTTGACTCCGGTGCTTCCCACAACTTTATTAGCAAATCTTATGTCATTCAATATCAGTTGCCTATCATTTCCACAAAAACCCCATATATGATTTGTTCTCCGGGTGGGAGAGTAGTAGCAAATGAGATGGTTCATAGGGTACCTCTTAATCTGGGTGGGAACATATACCCTACCTCTCTTATATTACTAGAGCATCAGAAGCTAGATGTCATCTTAGGGATGGCATAGTTGCAACACAATTATTCTATTATAGACATCATTCCTCGGAGAATATATATGAATTCTCCACTCCACCCTCCCCAAGCTCTCACTCTTGAGAATAATATCCAAGTGACTCCAACTACTTAGAACACCGAGGCCTGTAAACTTGAGGACATTCCAGTGGTATCTGAGTATCTGGACGTATTTCCCAAAGATCTTCCTGGTATGCCACCAGAAAGAGATGTCGAGTTTAAGATTGAACATGTACCCGGAACAGTGTTGATCTCGAGGAAGCCGTATAAGATGGCACCTAAGGAACTTGCAGAACTGAAAGAGCAGCTGAAGGAACTTATGGACAAGGGTTTCATTCGTCCAAGTTCATCAACTTGGGGTGTTCTGCATCGTTCGTGGAGAAGAAGGATAAAACGTTGAGACTATGTGTGGACTATCGTCCACTCAATGTTGTCACGATCAAGAATAAGTATCCACTACCACGCATCGATATTCTGTTCGATCAATTGGTGGGTCCTAGGGTATTTTCAAAGATGGATCTTTGATCTGGATATCATCATATCATGATTCGACAAGAGGATATACCTAAGATGTCATTCTCGATGAGGTATGGATTGTATGAGTACCTTGTCATGTCCTTCGGATTGACCAATGCACCGACCCATTTCATGTATCTCATGAATTCGGTGTTTATGCCGGAATTGGACAATTTTGTCGTGGTCTTCATCAAAGACATCGTTGTGTACTCAAAATCCGAAGAAGAACATGCACAACATTTGCACGTCGTGCTTCAATGATTGCGAAACCACAAGCTGTACGCCAAGTTCAACAAATGTGAGTTCTCGATCAGCCAAGTGCCATTTCTAGGGCACATCATCTCTGCCGAGGGGATTGTAGTTGATCCAACCAAGATTAAGCAAGTACTCAAATGGGAGTCTCCGAAGTTTGTGAATGAAGTTTGAAGCTTCTTGGGTTTAGCAGGATATTAACGGAGGTTCGTTCCATGTTTCTCCAAGATAGCTAAATCGATGACAGAACTTCTAAAGAAAAGGAAGAAGTATGTATGGACAAATGAATGTGTCAGTACCCTGCGTACCGGATACCCCTTGTAACAGAAAAGAGTGCAAAGGACATCCACCCATCTGAGTTGAAGACCTCTGAAGGCCCCATGTGTCATACGGAACCGGACCTGCCTCCCTTCTATGGTTAGTCCGAGTGCCACCACATGTATCATAAAATCGGAGCTACATTCCATACATGGGAAAGCTCCGGACTAGATACCTGTGTGGCACCCCCGGACCTAACCCCCGACAGAGGGAAGCTCTGGTACCGACACGTGTACAACAGCACCGGACCTACTCGACCAAGACAGTAAGCTCCGGAGCTGCCACGCGTCCAACCGTCGGACCTTCAACCTCAACAAGCAAACTAGTGGACCTCCAACGGCTTGGACCTTCAAGGAACAATTAAAGCTTCAAGACCCAGTTGTGACAATAAACAAGCAATCAGCTATCAATTTCTTGCAGTCCATAGTATGCAGATTTGAAGTCCCAAACAAGATCATAACTGACAACGGGACCCAATTCATAAGATCTGCATTCCAAGGATATTGTGAAGACCTCGGCATTCAAGTCAGCAACGCTTCCGTAGCTCACCCGATGAGCAATGGCCAAGCTGAGAGTGCAAATGCAGAAATCCGAAAAGGACTCAAGACGCGCACATATGAGCGTCTGAAAAAACATGGAGCCAACTGGATTGAAGAGCTTCCACCCACCCCATGGGCCAACATGACAACTCCAAACTGGTCAACTAGAGAGACACCCTTCTTCCTGGTGTATGAAGCCGAAGGAGTACTTCCTCCGGAAATCACCTTGGGGTCACTTCGGGTACGGACCTTGTACGAAGCCACGCAGGACCAGCTCCGGCATGAAGACCTTGACCTCGTTGAAGAGGGAAGGTGTCGAGCAGTTGTTCAAAATGCACAATACTGCCAAGCGGTCCGGCGCTATCACCAAAGGCATGTGCATAACCGACAGCTCGAGGAAGGTGATCTGGTGCTATGGAGAATACAAACTCGAGAAGGGTTAAACAAACTTTCCCCTAGCTGGGAAGGACCCTTCCGAGTGATCAAAGTATCCCATCCTAGATGCGTTTGCCTGGCAACCGAGGATGGGACACCGCTCCCTAATCCTTGGAACATTGAGCACCTCCGTAAGTTCTACACTTAATATCACGGAGGTGAGTCTGTAGTTACATATGATGAATGTTATAGCGTCATTGTATAGAGTCGGGTAGCTCCTCTGGGAGAATAGCCGAACCTTTCCCTGAAGGTCTGCAAGTTTCAGGCAACACTTGACAAAGTCTCAGAACTAAAAGAGATGCTAGCTACCCTGGGTCAAACAAGAACTGTAACACACTTAGCCTGGTTCCGTACACTAAGAGTGTACTTGTTTCCCCTGTACCCCAGACCTATAATGAAAGACATCATTATTTGAAAACAGACTCCACGTGCATTTATATTGTACAGGCTCAATATTTTTTTATTTTTCTCTTTCTTGTCGATAAAAAAGTTGTGCAATTCTCAAGAAACTTTAGCCCGAACAATTCATGTATAATTCAAGTTGCATTGTTATTTCTTTTGGGTCTTAACATTGTTTAATGGCTTACTCGCCTGAATGCCATGCCAATCTAGGTTCGGAGTGTGCTATCGACTTAGCCTGGTCCTGCACCCTATGTACGCCACTCTACCTACACCTCGACAAGCCCGGGCAAGGTGGGTTCAGAAAACTATCGGACCTGGAGAAAACAAACAAATGCACTTGATTATATATAGAATTGCGGTTGGCCTAAAAACTTCTTTCGTGAATAGTAAGACGCAAACGAGTTATAGACAATAAATGGATTTTACTATTTTTCTTGACTTCAGTGTGCAGGAAAAATGAAAATCTCATGATGATGGTGGATGATGCCGGAGCTATCAAAGCTTCGACATCCCCTAAGGTGGCTCGTTGTCGATGTTTTATACAGTGATAGTAGGCATCGCCGGACCTACCAAGTTTTGACAAATCCAGGGGGCCAGCCATCAACGTGAAGAAAATATGTTAGAAGGGCACCCCAATGGGGTCTGCTGTCTACGCTCTACGTGTTGACAATGGCCATTGCCGGAGCTACTAAGCTCTGACACCCTCAGGGGGCTCCTGCTGTCCCCGGCTTTGGTCTTACACTCTACAAGTTCGAAGCACGCAAGTCTTCAACAAAATGCCACATCCTCTTGGTACATGTTCTCGATCAAATTGCGTACATCTACCAGGGGGCCAAGTGAGACAAAGGCTGAAGACAAAAAAATGAAATTTACAAATTTCATGGATTTCATTCATCTGAGGACAAGAGATTACAACATTGGAGAAAAGAACAGAAGATACCAGTGGGAGCTACAAGGATAAAGTCCAAGATCCTACGGAAGAATGAGGCAACCTTCTAGGAAACCTCTAACAAGCTGGCCTTGGCGGCATCTCCCTCTCCGTCGATGGGACCTTCAAGCACCGGATCTAGTGGCAAGTGAGGATCCCGACTTGTGTAGCACGTCAGCATGTACTCTGCGACATTCTGCGCAAGGGATTTTCTTTAAGTCTCCAACTAATCAACAGTGACATCGCCCATCTTGTTGAGTTTGCTACAAGCCGAGTGCAACGCCTTCAGCGCATGGTCCAGCTCTGGCTCCAGATCATCCGGACGCACGGGACTAAAGCCCAGCGGCGTCGGCGCATCATTGGCTTTGCCCAAGAAGTCCCATACCTGTTGGGACTTTGCAGCTCTTGAGCGTCGCACCTCTTTCAAGGACCTCTTGGTCGCCGCAATCTCCGAACCCTCCTGGGCAAGGCGCTTGACCTCTTTAGTGTGCTGCTGAATCTTTTCAGCAACTTGCCTTTCGAGTTTATCAAGATCCTCTTCCCGGACGTGGATCTTGTTCTGGTGGTCGACTAGGCCTCTCTCCTGGCCCCGCACTTTCTTGTCCCTAACAGCAACTTCATTCTCCCTCTTGGTGAGGTCCTGTCCCTGCTGCCAAGCTTTCTTCTCCTCGCTCTCGCAGAGCTCCTCCAGCTTTTTGGTGCGCTCCGCGAGGCTCTTGTCACTCAGAGCCAGCCTCTAAACAAGCTCCTCCTCCCTCTTCACGAGGTCATCCAGCAGCTCTAGGAGTTTTTACTCTTCATCTTTGAGATTTTTCTCCCGCTCTTCATGAGCCTATCGGCACTTGACAAGGCTATCGTGGATGGCGCTGAGCTTCTCCTGGCGATCATTCGCTGCTTCATTGGCAGCCACAGCCTGTTTGTGGATGGCCCGGGACTGGTTGTCGAGGGATCGCACCATGCTTTCCCTCTCGTCCAGCAGCTGGCCCCAGTACTCCATTCGGGCCTTCTCCCTCTTGACCCACTCCTTGTCGTTAGCCAGCCTTCTTTGCGCCAGCTTGGTCTCGAAATGGAGCCGGTTGCGCCATCTCCTAAGGGTTTGGCGCTCCTCCTCGAGGGCCTTGATGTCGTGGTAAAAGGCCAGTTGGACCTGATGAAGGCAGGAGCAGGCATTGTCGATGGATAACGATAGGGGGATCGGCTTCGAACCTACCGGGGTCCTCTCCGCTGACTCCAGCGGGTTCTCCATAACAAAAATCGAGTACCACTCTACAAGAGCGGTCCCCTGAGCTTTCGCGGCAATAGGGCCGCCCTCCGGGGTAGCCTTGGTCACCGCCGAGGAAGGTCCGGCAATGGGAGCTTCTACCTCTGGAGTTGACTCCGAAGGTCCTGCCGCCAGGTCATCAGCAGCTGATCCCTCAAATATAGGACTGGCCACTTCGTCTTGGCACCCTAGCTCAGGCGCGGGTACCTCCGGAACTACCTCCTCCGGGGCAGGCATTGAAGATTGGACCAAAGCTGAGGCCACTACTGGCTCCGATGCTGGGGCCTCCTCCGCCGCCGGTTTAGGCACCAGCGCTTCGATCTCCACCTGTTCGGGAGCCGGCACCTCCACGACATCTGGCTCAGGCGTTGGAACTTCATCAACCACTGACTCTGCCGATGGGGCTTCAACAACATCTGGCTCTATGTCCGGGACTGTAGCTACCTCCGGCTCTGAGGCCGGAGCATCCGACATCACAGCATCCAAAACCGCAGCTTCAACCTCCGGATCTGGTGCTGCTGGTACGTCTTCATTCCCATGGTCCAGCGCTGCCATGGGAGCTTTGGGAGATGAGTCGAGGTCAACGACCACGACAGCTGGCGCTGGAGTTGCCGCGACCTCAGCCACCACTTGGGCGGCGCTGGAACTGGAGCCGGAGCCTCTGCCTGCAAAGCATCAGCTGCTGTCACAGGAACCGGAGCTTCAGCCCCTTTTTGGATACCCTGTGGATGAAGGACAATGAAACTCAAAATATGATTACAACAAAAACAATCAACTGAGGTAAGAAAGAAAATTTACCTTGGGAGACTTCCGCTCCAGCTAGCGCGGACCTCTTCGCCAGGCGCTCAGAACCCGACCCTGTCGCAACTGGGGTAGTAGCTCCTGAAGGCTCTCTGGAGCTTGCTGCCGCCGTCAGCGGTGTCTTGGTTGGGACCTTCCTCGACTGGGAGGGACCCTCTGACCTAGAGCCCTTTGATGGCTCCGGCGCTGGAGTCACCTGGGCGGAGCTGACGTTCCGGGGAGACGCCGATGCTGGAGTGGTGGTCGCCATAGAAGACCTCCCCCGCCGGGGAGAAGGAGCTGTTGTGGAAGGAGCAGGTCTGACGGGCCTCCCGTCAGAGTGCTTCAACTTCCTCTTTCCGCTCGAGGGCTTGGCCAACTCTTTGCCCTTGCCTACGACTTCAACTCTCTGTCTTAGGGCAGGAGCAAGGCCACCCTTGGAAGCTTCAGGGATCGCCAGCTTGGTGGTCGAATGCCTCTAAACTTCACCGAGGTCGTCAAGCACCGGCATCTTCCGCCGGAGCTCCATGATGAACTCCGCCTCCATGTCCAGAGGGAGGAAAGCCACCGGCGGAGTCAAATCATCGCCCTCAACGTCGATGCCGTGCTAGAACTTCTTGAGATGAAGCTCCAAGGTAGCCCCTTCCAAATTGGACATCAAACCGGTCTCAATCCGATCATCGTCCATCACGCTATTGAGGGCCTAGGTGAGCTTCTCCCTCTTCTTCAGCGGAGCCCACCTATTGACCAGGAAGTTGCAGAAGACCGCCTAGGGGGTCACCAATCCTTCCACACATTGGAGGATCATGGTCAAGGCAGGGTTGAAGGCCTCCGACAGCACTAGAACTTCACTCCAGGCTTCAGTGTCAATGTTGGGAAGGCCTTCAAGCAGCTCCAACTTCTCATGCTCCTCTGCTGTGATGACAATCCAGTCATTGTTCCAGTCGTCCCACTTGCCGGAAGGGAACAACCTCAACTACTTGTAAGGGCACTTCTTGCGCTTCACAAAGTAGTAGAAGCCAAGATACTCATCGCTCAGTGTGGATGGTGAAGAAGGTACGGAAAAGCTCGAAGCAGGGGAGAATACCCACCCACATCTCGTAGAAGTGGACGAATGTGGACACAAGAAGAATGGATTGGGGCCAAGGTGGTACAGCTGCAGACCATAAAAGTCTAACAACATCAAGAGGAATGTCGAGAAAGGTGGTATCAGTCCCACCATGGCGTACGCTGAGAAGTACACCATGTCGCCGGTGTGCTCCTTCTTGAACGGGTGCTTGCCAGCTCAGACCAGGTTGTTGAAGGAGTCGCTGGACCACCCCATGTAGGTCCGGACCTTCCTCAAATCGCTGTCGGTCGTGAGACGGCTCTTGCGGAGACCCAACTCCATCGCAGCATGGTGGGGCGAGAGAGGAAAAGCAAGTTAAAGTTTGGAGGATTCGAGCGCAAGTTCAAATGAAGGCGTAAGGAATCCCCAAACGGTGCGCGCTTTCCTTCTTAAGTAAGCCCCTACAGCGCTTGGATGGAAACAACAGAGGGGCCAAGGTTACAGTTCAAAAACTTCACCCTACCAATGACAACGGGGCCCGGGGCCACCTTGACGATCAAGTCGAGGTCCTTACCCCAGGCGAACAGTTGTCATCATGAGAGGCGGGAAATCCGGGGGTGGCGGCCTGACAGGGCGCGCGGAACCGATACGATTTTCGTATTGGGAACCAACGACCTTCAATTGCGTGAGATCCGCATGTGCAGATCTCACCTTCCGCATCCTGAAGATGCCACGCGGCGGTGGTTTAACTGCGAACCACCACCTCAACGGCACATCCAAGATTCCTTGAAGACACGGCGTCAAAATCGAAAGATGGACCCACCTCCGATAGAATGACTTAATCCAAATGGTCTCTCCCGGTGGTGGGCCCAGGGGGCCACTGTCGATACCCTACGTACTGGATACCCCTTGGAATTGCAAATAGTGCAAAGGATCTCCACCCATCTGAGTTGAAGACCTCTGAAGGCCCCACATGTCATACGGAATTGGAGCTACCTCCCTTCTATGGTTAGTTCGAGTCCCGCCACGTGTATCATAAAACCGGAGCTACATTCCATACATGGGAAAGCACTGGACTAGATACCTGTGTGGCTCCCCCGGACCTAACCCCCGGCAGAGGGAAGCTCTGGTACCGACATGTGTACAAAAGCACCGGACCTACTCGACCAAGACGGTAAGCTCTAGAGCTGCCACGCATCCGACCGTCAGACCTTAAACCTCAACAAGCAGACTGGTGGACATCTAACGGCTCAGACCTTCAAGGAACAACTAAAGTTTCAAGACCCGATTATGTGTCATTAATGCTATCTTAATGGCACACGATCGGAGGACCCATAATACCAGTAACGCCACCATCAAGGCGCATTATCACGCCGTTAAGGGGAATTAAGTCCATTAACTATGTATTAAGCATCAGTAACCGCCAGGGCCACATGTCGGGCTAGGCTGACGATGTAACGGCCAGTCCATGTACTATAAAAGGACTGACCGAGCGATACACAGGGAGAAGCTTCCACACACGCATAAGACTCCTAGACACTCTGGTCTCTTACAATTAAGCGCTCAGACGCTCAATATAACAACAACACACACTCGTGGAGTAGGGTACTACGCTCGGGCAGCCCGAACCACGTAAATCCCTGTGTCAAATCGCCACCTTCTTCTGAATCTCCGCGCGCCCACAACCGAACTAAGAACTCCGCGGGCTGCCAATGGTAGTACCGGGAGAACTGCCGGAATCACACTCCGACATAATGTGAGGAAGGTTTTCAAGCATTAGTGAAACACCTCACGACAGCACTGGTATTATCCCAACCAGACACAACCAAGTCATTTGATGTTTATTTTGATGCATCTGGGGACAGAAGGGTGATCGCTTATGGATCACGGCAACTTCGGAACCACGAGCAACATTATCCATCTCATGATCTTGAGCTCGCAGCTGTGGTACTTGCATTGAAGATGTGGAGACACTATTTATTGGGCAACCTAGTGCATCTTTACACCAATCACAAAATCTTGAACTACATCTTCACCCAAAAGGACATGAATATGCGAGAGAGAAGATGGTTGGAAATTATCAAAGATTACAAAACTGAGATCCACTACCATCCTAGCAAAGCAAATGTAGTTGCAAATGCGCTGAGTCACAAGTCCCATGTCAATAATCTTTTAATCACCTTGATATAAGATGAAGAACCGAGTCTCTACTTGGTTCCATATGGGGCGCTCTACAATCTAGCTCTCATTCCTACCATAAGGGAAGAAATTGTGGAGGCTCAGAAGAAATACAAGGGCATATCGCATATTCGCCAAAGAATAAAGAAGGGGGAGATGAAGTGTTTCCGATGTGACGATGACGATACCATCTGGTTCAAAGACCGCATCGTGGTGCCCCACAATGTGGGACTTCGAAAGAAGATTTTGCACGAAGCTCATTTGTTCAAGTATTCTATTCATCCAGGAAGTAACAAATTGTACCAAGGCTTAAAGAAGAAAGTTTGGTGGACTCGGATGAAGAGGGAGATAGCAAAGTACGTATCCGAATGTGATACTTGTAGGCGGGTGAAAGCTGACCATCTGAAGACAGCCGGAAAGCTACAACCTTTAAGCATACTGACCTGGAAATGGGAGGACATCAGCATGGATTTCATCGTGGGATTGCCTCTCACATTTCGTAAGCATGATTCCATTTGGGTGATAGTTGATCGATTGACCAAGTCGGCTCATTTTATACCCGTCAATGTTAACTACCATGCCCCGAAGTACGCAGAGTTGTATATTGCTAGAATCATGTGCTTACATGGAGTACATTGCACCATTATCTCAGATTGTGGAGCCGTATTCATTGCTCGATTTTGGGAGCAGATTCACGCATCATTGGGTACCAAGTTGATTCGAAGCTCAGCTTACCATCCTCAGACTGATGGTCAAACGAAGCGAGTAAACCAAGTGCTAGAAGATATGCTCTGCGCTTGTGCCATCCACCATGGTAAGAATTGGGATGATCACCTACCATTGGCGGAGTTTTCATACAACGACGATTATCAGGCTAGCATCCAGATGGCACCATATGAAGCTTTGTATGGCCGGAAGTGCCGCACACTCTTGAACTGGTGTGAATCCGATGAACGAGTGATATATGGTATCGACTTGGTGAATTTAGCAGAAGAACGAGTACGAGTTACTCAAGCCAACCTCAAGGCTGCTCAGTCTCGTCAGAAAAGCTATGCGAACAAACGGCATCGACCCCTTCACTTTGATGTCGGGAATCACGTTTATCTTCGTGTATCCCCAATGAATGAGATTCATCGCTTTGGAGTGAAAGGGAAGCTAGTTCCATGTTTCATTGGGCCGTTCACAATAATTGAACAATGCGAACCTGTGGCCTATCGGCTAGATTTGCCAGCGTCTCTTTCAGGGGTCCAAAATGTGTTTCACATTTCAGAGTTGCGGAAATGTCTCAAGGCTCCAGCTGACGTCCGTATGATGGACTTGGAAGCTCTCCAACCAGATCTTACTTTGAGCATCCAACCAAGATAATAGATGAGAAGACTCACGCCACAAGAAGCCGCACCTTGCAATTCTACAAGGTCTGGTGGGGCAACCACACCGTTGAAGAAGCAACGTAGGAAAGTGGGGAATATCTTAGAACAGACTATCTGGACTTGTTAGCGGCATATGTTCATTAGGTCTTTTTCTTTTATCCTTCCTTTTGTAATCTCGGGACGAGATTATTTTAGGGTGGGGGGAATGTAAAATCCCAGTTTTCCTTATCATCAAGTTCAGTACCAGTTGGTTGTCAACCACACTAAAGATCAATTATGGTTGTACACATAAACTTGATATCATCAATAATATTTCTTTTACTCATACTGAAATTTTAGTAACAGAAGGAATGAACTTCATAAATGACCTTAGAATAACTTAAGTGACCTTTCTACAAATTTTGGAAGCTATTAAATAAAAATTCGTGGGGCAAATTACTATGCAATACTAATATATTCAAATTAATTTGAATATAGCACTTTACATTTAGGCCATGCCAAAATATTCAAACCTTAGGCCATAAATTTTTCCATGGCCTCATAATATTCCAAATAGATATCCTGCCAAGTTTCAATATTTTTGAATTCCATTTGCTTTTTTTTTGAGACGCTTGGCAAATTCAAGCCATATTTAGAGTTCAAATTTTGAATTCTGTTCAACTTAGTTGAACATCAAGATTTTAACACACCATCAAGGTCAGCATAACTTGCTTGACTTATCCACAAAGTTTCAAAATTTTTGAAGCTCAATTGCTATTTAACTCAGTGGCCCCATTGAATTTCATCCAAAATCAATTTTAAATTTGAAATTCAAATGAAACTTGACCAAATTTGAGATCCAATTTCTAAATAAAGTTCCAGATATTTATTTGAGCCTCCCCAAAAAAATCTAGAATTTTTGGATCTTGTTTGGTATGAGAATTAAAGTTGCAGAGAAGGGAAGAGGATAAGGGGCGGTGGGACCCGCTGTCAGCCTCACACACTCTGTTGAACTGACAGACGTGCTCTGTATACGGCTGTCCCCGCCGATCGATGCCGGGAGCGCTCGCCGCCATGACACGGCATGCAAGCAGGCAGCTACGTGGCCTAAACACCCCCCTGTCCTATAAATATGTGTCCTCTGGCCGTCGCCGTTGAGCTCCGTCTCAGCTTCGCGCAGCCGTCGCCCAACACCGCCGTTTCCACTTCCTCCCGGTAAGCACCTCGGTCTTGCCTCTATTTCCTTCAATGCAAACAACAAAGTTGGTGCCAAGTCTGTGCTCTATCATCTACGCCAACTCGCTTAGCGTTTTGCTCATTGTGTTGGCCGTAGTTTGGAGTTTCGCGGACACCACCCAAGTTGAGGACGAACGCCGCCTCTGCTCCACCGTCGCCAGTTCTCAACATGCGGCTCCACAACTCAACCTCAATAGCAAAAAGGATTGCAATCCCGAGCTCATTCTCACGGTAAAAGTCGTGCCTCTTTTCATTCAGTATCGAGCAATATCTTCCAGTCTTTCTTTCGGTTGTTGCCATTGAACTAGCTCACTTCTTGGTTTCATTCCGTTTCTACATGTAATAATTCTTCAATCCAGTTAAGGATTAATTTCGGTACCTCCTAGCGCACCCCCTGCCAAAAATCAGTAGACGCCGTCGAATGAAGCTTGAGATATTCAAGTTTTCCCCACCGCCAGTAGAACCCCGTCGGTCCATCATTGAAGTCAACTTTGTCGGCGATGTCACCCCTTCCTAACTGTAACACCCTGATTTTCAAGTTTCGGTAAATTATAAACTTAAATAGGAGTTTAGAGTCAACAATAGGAAGAAATTGTTTTTATAAAGAAAAATATAAAATACATGCATCTCATCTTGCATTTTGCATTCATTCTCAAGTATTGAAAATTAATTACCAGAACAAATATGCTAAGAGTAATTTATTTACCATAATGAATATGAGATAAAAGAAATAAATGAAATAAAAAAATACATATATGTGTATATAAATAACATTTTAATAATATGATGAATTCATGCAAAAAAATTAAGTAGGATAAAAAGGAACAAACGTAAAAGAATCAGAAACAAAGAAACAAGTAAAAATTGAGCCAGACACCAGAATAGTCTGAAAAGTAGCGGACTAGTCCAATACCCTCTTTGTACTATAACGGACTTGTCCGGTACTAAACGGACTAGTCTGGTACTCTAGAGTTTGGTTTATTTACACTTCACCACATTAAATAATTAAATAATAACAAAAAGTCAACTGCTAACCAGATCACTGATCGCACAATAGCCTTGCTGCACGCAAAAGAAAAATAATAATAGAATGATCTAATATAGAAGGAAGAGATAATAATTATTAAGTACAGTACAAGAATGAAAAATAAAAGTGGCCACCACCACAAAAGAAAAAAAAAGAAACATAAGTCAACACTGCCCGCATAAAGGAGAACCAAAAAAAAGAGAAATTTACCCACCGTCTAGGTGCCATGCCACAGACCTGGCCGCACCCTAGGAAAGAACTGACCGCACTACCAAAGGAAAGAAAAAGTAAAATAAAGAAATAAATGAATAAACTAAAGACCGGCATGGCTGGCTCTCCGTCACAGAGCCGAGTCGTGTGCCCGGTCCCGAGTCCCAAAGGACTCTCTGGTAACCCAGGCCGCAAAAAAAAATCAATGTGCAGTACGTAAATCAAATGTGCAGTACGTAACCGGCCGAGCCCCTGCCCGCGCTAAAGTCGAGTCCAACTCCGCCCGAGGCCCCTAGCGCACGCGGTCTGTCCTCCGCTTATAAAATCCACTTCCGCCTGTTCCGTACCAATCATCAGAGATCAAGGCAGAAACCCTAGCCGCCAGTAGGGAAAAATAGAGAAGAACAGAGGCGCCGCCAGGGAAGAAAAGAGAGGAAAAAAGAGGAGGAAGAGGAAGAAAAAGAGGATGGTGCTGCCGTCTGCCGGAGATCGTCGTCGCCATCGCGTCGCTGTCATCGTGTCGCCGGAGGACCTTGCGCATCTACTTCGTCTACGCATTGTCCCCATCCCGCGATCATCGAAGCCATCGCATCTACAGTAGGCCATGTTCCCGATGCGAATTTTAGCGACCATATTGAATCTAATAGACGTAAATTGATCGTAGTTGCGTCGTATTTTTATTTTCAGCAGCATTAATTCTCGCTAAAACCCCCGTAAACCCATATGAACACGTATGAACTAGTTGCATCTAATTAATAAACAACCATAGTTAATTAATAATTGATCTTTGCATGCATGCATATCATCGCATGTTGATTAATGCGTGTGCATCATGTTGATTGTATATGTTTTCTTGTATGTGTGATCACGCGTAGAGGAACGTGCTCAAGAGGCCGCATACGAGGATTTCCAAAATCAAGACTTTGAAGCGCTTGAGAAACCCCATTCGCCGGAGCAAGGCAAGTTTCCTTGAAGCATATTGATCCTGTTTTTAAAATAAATGTTTTGTTTGCAAACTGCATGCTATGTCAATTTGATGGGAATCCTATGGTAGGAAGTTTACTAGTTTTGTTTGACCACCCTTGTCACCTGGAATATATGGTAGAGAGTCGGGAAGGGCTTTTACCTTTTTGCTTCACTTAATTAATTGGGATGGTAAACAACACTACACATTTAATTATGCATCAATGATATTATGGTTAATGTGAACTGGTCAATACGATGGGTGATCTAAGCAAGCCTGGTATGTGGATGGGTTGGGTGATATGGTGATTTGCTTGCTTTAGATCTAAGGACCGATTCATGCGAGAATATGCCAGGTCAACAGTGCCACCACAAGGCCAAGTATGGGTGCGGCGTAGCTGAATAATTAGGAGCGCTGCTAGTATTGTATGGACCATTGGATGGCGCGGGGAATGAGAGTCGAGGAGGACTACCCTGGGATCCGCATTGCACACGAGGGGGCCCGTGGGTGGGAGAATGGAGATTCAAGCCTGCCGGTGAAACCTTAGTGGGCCCGTACATACTAGTAGTCCCTTTTGAAAGGCTATTTTGTGATCTCTTGGCCACCCACCTACGGAAGTGTGAGATGGCATAATGGAGGTTTCTTAGTCATCGGAAGGTGACGAAATCACGAACATGTGGGTAAAGTGGTACAACCTCTGCAGAGTGTTAAAAACTATCATGATAGCCGTGCTCCCAGTTATGAGCGCCTGGATGACCTACATGATTAGAGGGAAATTGGGATTTGGGATGGTTATGGTTTGGTAATGGTTATGGTTGATATTATTGTTATGGTTATGGGATGGAATCATGGTTTATGACATTGATTATGGTTATTGGCAAGGGTAAATTATGGACTGGTATTGTGATGGTTATATGGTTTATGATGGGTTTACTTCACATAAATATGATACATTACTTTTCAAATGTTTTACTGTACTTTTAAGCACTTAGCCATTATTACATTCGTCATTTAAATCAGGCACATGTCATACTTTCGACACTTGCTGAGTACGACATGTACTCAATCTTGCAATCCCCCCCCCCAACAGCTGCAGGTCAGGATTGTGAGTTTAATGACGATAATGTGGAGTTCTAGGCCGTGTCTACCGTCAACTTTGCCTGTGGTGTTGCATGGAGCTGCGCTATCCCTTTTGCTTAGTTTGTTTAGTTGCTTAATTAGTTTATTTCCGCTGCATTAGTTGAGCTTGTCATTAATATTCATTAGAGCTTGTATTCGAGGATAATATGGTTTTGTGTAATAAAATTTCATAATAAATCTTGTTCTGTGGTAATTTTCTGTATACTCTTTTGTGATTGCACTCGTGTATGTGTGTTGAACATCCTGGGCACACATATGCATTAGCTTGGTTCATTTTCGGAACCAGGCATCACAGATAAGTTTCTTCTCCACGGACTTGAGCCAATCATCAGCATCCATAGGGTCAGCAGCTTGAGAAAAGGTCGGTGGCCTAGTCCTCATAAACTCTACCAATCGGTTATGGTGTGGCTGGGGTGGTGGCGGTGGCGGTATATGAGGCTGATTGTTGTTGCCAGTTTGCAGCTGTCCCATTGTCTGTATCATGGTCTGCATGAGCTGGTTCTGCATAGCTAACAACTGTTCAATATTGATAGCTCCATGAGCATGTCCCTGGTTGTTCTGAGGTACTTCATTGCGCTCCTCCTCATTGTTGGCATCCCTCTGGTTACGAGTTCTCACCATCTGTTGTCGAAATAAGGGTGGAGATGAAAGGATTTAGAATTTCGAAAGAACGTCCCAACTATATGCATCAAGACAAGGATTAGGATGTGTGCACATGCAAGAAGGCCAAGTGGTAGCTTATGCATCGAGGCAACTAAAGAAACATGAGTTGAATTATCCTACGCATGACCTTGAACTCGCAGCCGTGGTACACGCCTTGAAGATATGGAGACACTATGTTTTTGGTCACCGATGTGAGATTTATACGGATCACAAGAGTCTCAAGTACATATTTACGCAAATGGATCTGAATCTGAGGCAACGCCGATGGTTGGAGCTCATCAAGGATTATGACGTGGGAATCAACTATCACCCAGGGAAGGCCAATGTAGTGGCCGATGCTTTGAGCCGAAAAGGAGTAAGTCATCAACTCACAGTTCGAGAGCTGCCATCCGAGTTATGCAAGGAGTTTGAACGGTTGAACCTTGGATTCATAAATGAGATGGGAACGATGGAAGTCAACCCAACATTAGAGCAGGAAATACGGGAAGGACATACAAAGGACAAGGAAATACAAGAAATCAAGGAAAGGACACAAGAAGGAAAAGAATTCAGGTTTGATGAGGACGAACAGGGTACCTTATGGCTTGGAAAGAGGATTGTGGTACCTAATGTCCGGCATATTCGGGAAACAATATTGAAGGAGGCACATGACTCACCTTACTCAATTCACCCCGGTTGTACGAAGATGTACAAAGATTTGAAGACATGCTATTGGTGGGATAGCATGAAAAAGGACATAGCCGCGTTGCACTTTGCGATGTGTGCCGACGAGTGAAAGCTGAACATCGAAGGCCAGACGGATTGTTACAACCATTGAAGATCCCGGAGTGGAAGTGGGAAGAGATTGGTATGGACTTTATAGTTGGATTACCGCAAACTCAGTCTAGCTATGATTCAATATGGTAGCGGCGTAGCTGAATAATTAGGAGCGCTGCTAGTATTGTATGGACCATTGGATGGTGCGGGGAATGGGAGTCGAGGAGGACTACCCTAGGATCCGCATGGCACACGAGGGGGCTCGTGGGTGGGAGAATGGAGATTCAAGCCTACCGGTGAAACCTTAGTGGGCCCGTACATACTAGTAGTACCTTTTGAAAGGCTATTTTGTGATCTCTTGGCCACCCACCTACGGAAGTGTGAGATGGCATAATGGAGGTTTCTTAGTCATCGAAAGGTGACGAAATCACGAACATGTGGGTAAAGTGGTACAACCTCTGCAGAGTGTTTAAAACTATCATGATAGCCGTGCTCCTGGTTATGAGCGCCTGGATGACCTACATGATTAGAGGGAAATTGGGATTTGGGATGATTATGGTTTGGTAATGGTTATGATTGATATTATGATTATGGTTATGGTTATGGATGGAATTATGGTTTATGACATTGATTATGGTTATTGGTAATGGTGATTTATGGACTGGTATTATTATGGTTACATGGTTTATGATGGGTTTAGTTCACATAAATATGGTACATTGCTTTTCCAAATGTTTTACTGTACTTTTCAGCACTTTGCCATTATTATTGTCGTCATTTGAATCAGCCACATGTCATACTTTCCACACTTGCTGAGTACGACATGTACTCACCCTTGCAATCCCCCCCAACAGTTGCAGGTCAGGATTGTGAGTTTAATGGCGATAATGCAGAGTTCTAGGCCGTGTCTACCGTCAGCTTTGCCCGTGGTGTTATTGGAGCTGCGCTATCCCTTTTGCTTAGGTTGCTTGGTTGCTTATTAGTTTATTTCCGCTGCATTAGTTCAAACTTGTCATTAATATCTATTAGAGCTTGTATTCGAGGATATAATGAATTATGTAATAAGAGTACTTATTTAATAATTTGAGCTGTGGTAATTATCTGCTTATCATTTGTGAATCACTTGTGTATGTGTGTTGAACATCCTGGGCACACATATGCGTTAGCTTGGTTCATTTTCGGAACCGGGCATCACACTAACATTAAAATCATCATCCTCATGTTCCCAGGAATGTTTCTAGCTTTTTCCTGATCCTTTTGCGTCATCCCCATGCGATTCTGACGATAGCTGAAACCCTAGTTCCGCCGCCGTCGTCACACCGCCATCTCCGGCAGTCGCTGCCGCGATTGGACCTCACCATCGTGTTGTGCGGTAGATTTTATGGTTTGGAGTTCAGTGCCGAGGCATGTGGAGGTCAACGCAGCCGTTGCGGCGAGCTCGCCGGCGCAGCGCCACCGCGGTCGAGCGGCGCGTCGCGAGGAAGACGAAGACCACAGGCCCAGCTTGTCGGTGACGCGTGCGAGCGCGCGGATCAGCTGTGGACACGGATCTAGTGCGGCTACGCGGGTTGATTCTGTGGCCCCCGTGCGGCTTCAAACCGATTGGCCCATTTCAAATCTGTGGGCCAAACCCTTTATTCAAATAATTTCCAATTGAAATTTTATTCCAGATTTTGCCCCAACTTGGAAAATCCATAACTCCTAGTAGAATTGCTCAAAAATTTCCAATTAAATTCTGGTAGACTCATCTCAATCTCTAATTTGCAGTAATGCAAGTTATTGTACATGAAACGCCCAAAACTGTTATAATCAATTCTTTTGAGCTAACTGCTTGGGAAATTAATTACTCCTATTCTATTCATTGGAAAATTCCCAATTTTGGTTAGAAAAATATTACTAATACGCTTGATCTCCAGTAAAAATTTCAAGTTCATTGGACTTAAATTACTCGGTTGATCAGTGTTCCAAATCTCTATGTAGTTATAAACTAAGAAAATAAAAAATCAATTTGAGAAATTTCTCCAAACTTGTAAAATCTGTTTCTCCCCGTAAGAAGCTTAGAAAATTGTGAAACAAATTTTCCTAGAACCAGTGAGACCCCATCTACATGGTACAACCACTGGTAGCCATGATAGATCTCCAAGATTTCAACCAAAAATTATAGAAGTTTATTGCTTACCATAATTTTTAGGAACAACAAACTTCCTTGATCATCTCCTGTTCTTTGGAAGAGTCTTCACTATGGTCACTAGTATCTACCATAAAAGTCTCAAGGCCAATTAAGATCATTATCTTATTTTGATCATAAGATATTAGCTTATGACCTTAAGCATATTGATTATTTTCAAAGTCATTCATATATAGTATATGCATAACGTTTAGTGAATGAAGTCGAGGAGCAGCCGGAAGCTTTGGAAGTCCAGCTGCCAGAAACTATCATAGACTCAGACTCGCATTTAGGCAAGCCCCGGTTTGGATTTAAGTTCCTTACAGTGTCTTTGAAGTTTTCATTCACCTTACATCTTCAGATGTTTGTGCATTACGTTTAAGGTGTTTGACATCCACTTGCATGACCAAATCACGCAGGGAGTGGTTAGAATAGCTCATAGACTCGAGTAGTAACTGCCATCCTTATATTCATAGGGATCCGGTGTGGGGACCGAGGTCCACACATCCGAGGATCTCATTGGGTGGTGCCGTGCGATGCGGCACCTAACAGCTCACACGAAAAGGATACCAAAACATATAAAGTTTTCATTTCATAATAAGAAGAGTTTACAAAAGAGTGTACCACAGGGGTACACACGCAGCGGAAAATACATACTCATGATCTCACCTAACTAAGTAGGAGAGAAGGCGTCCATGCCCTAGGACACTTCTCAATAGCAACATGAAGAACCTTCAGTAGCGGCGTGGTTCACATGAGATTTATCTCAACACCTCGAGTCTCACGTACAACCTAAACAGCATAAATAAAACTAATACCTGCAAAAATCGTTAAAGCGCAAACGTGAGCATGAGGCTAAGCAAGACTAACCCGTCTCACTAGACATATGCAGGGGTAAGTACTAAGCATAGGTAAGGAATAGCATAAAAGACTCGCCTACAAGTAAATCCTTAGAGTCATGTTTTAAGTAGCAAATGACATTCTTCAGGCATGGCACATCATAGACTCCTCAACAAGAAACGCTTTTCCGATGATATGACATGCCAAAAGCACATACTGCTATTACAGGTAAAGTATGGGGAAACTGTAAACTTTTAATTGTACTATCTCTATGTCACACAAGGTTGCAAAGCAATTATAATTCAATACAATATATTTTTCTGGTTTCTTTAGTATTTACTACATCACAGCTCAGTGAACAAGTGGTACTCTATTACCGCGAGGGACGGTGATTGCAATCAGGACACACCCGGACAACACGACACATACGTCGTTCGGAAGTGTCAGCGAGTACACCTGTACTGACATAACACTTCAGTACTAGGCGTATATGGACACCTTTCACAAGAAAACCAAATGCGAAGCCCGTCTCACCTCCGCGAACAGAAGGTCTCCGCACGGAACACCTCATGTGTCCGCCGATCGATTTACACCTTACTGTCCTCAACCCACCCCTATCGATGGTGAGTTAAAGGCCTCGACACCCCAGTTATCGAGTTACGTCAGTTTACAGGATTCCATATGTCCATTATGGCACCGGTACAATTCAAGCTTGTCCGAAGGGGCCGCATAGGGCCTTAACCGACACAGGCGGGGCTACCAATCCATCTCCCAACACCTGCCTTGTCATTGCCGACCCAGGCACGATGTGGGTAAACCAACCTACACAAATCCCCGTCCATGTCTCATATTAAAGAGTTGACGTTATGGTAACAACTCGCGAGTAGGTTTCCCTCACTCGACTTCTCTCGCAAGTAGAATTCAACTACTTGACTTCTAACTAGTAAAATGTGACCAATCTCGCGAGTAGTATCTGACATACTAGACTTCTATCGATCTTCCAACTAAACATTAAGCATAGCAATATAAATCTAGGGTGTCTTATACTACCCATCCACTTCAAGGACTATTTGGTCATGCGTGTGGGGTATTCAATCAACATAGACCTAATGCACATATTAAGTCTATTTAATACAGTGTGTATAAAAGCAAAACTTTAAAAGGCACTTAAATGCAAACCGGGGCTTGCCTTAGTTTGCGACTAAAATAAATGTCAATTGTTAGTGTTTCTTCTCTGCAGACTCTGCCAAGGACTTCCAGTGGACACCTTGGCCTTCTCCTCCATGCGAAACTTCTCGTCGATCACCTATCATCATGTTCCTATCGACATGATATGCATATAAGTAATTAAGTAATTATGTAATTTAATAATAGACTCCACAGGGTTGTGTAAACTTTAAGAACGAGGAGTTTGGCTAGGAGCGACAGATATGCCTCTATTGTGTGGGGCAACCAGAGGATGAGTCAAGGTGGACACAGTAGTGTCGGTATGAACTGAAAGGTACAACATAAAGATACATTGCAACTTAGCAAAACACACTTCAAGCTATGCCATGCGAGATTGACAATTCTGAATGGTGAAGAAGTGTTGGGCGGAGAAGTGTAAGGACGACCGAAAAATCAAGGTGGGACATCGAAAGCTTGAGTATGAGTGGAGTGTACAAGACGAAGGTCGCGATTTAGCAGTCGACCAATGAACTTGACTTAACTCATAAAGGAGTAAACCTAGTTAAGTGAGCAGTGTTGTAATAGGGTCCTGACTTAGGATGAATCAAAGTGAAACCCTAGTGACACTTGGGAGTGAAGTGAGATCAACATGGCTTGGACTTAAGAAGTCATTAAAAGCACTGTTAACCTAGCATGAGTACCAAGACAACGTTCAAACCGCTTTTAGGTAAACAAGTTTCTACGGCAAGCTTCTCGAGCATCATTCAAGTGCTTACACGACGACACTAATGTAGTGTCTCCCGCAAGCCTGTCCAGGTGAGCTCGGTAAGCTCTCGAAACTTAAACATGATGCAAGACCTTGCTGTGAAGGCATGCTTTGCCATCTAGAGAAGATCGTCTTAGCGACGTGCACATCAACCCGGGCTCGTCAATTGGGTGAACGGAACCCCGAACATCACCTTGTGAGTCTTAAGGCTAGTGATGTCGACTCGGTTGTTGATAAGCGACTCGACGAACCTGCCGTCGATGAAGTGGTACACCAAGTTAACCAATCCTGTGATCGGTTAGGGAACATCCTCGACACAACTAAGGAACTCTTATCCAAGTTTCCCCTTGGTGTAGTTCTCCTTGTTGGTCGAAATGTTCCTGCATACCTCTATCCCAGGTCATCGGTGATCACCGACCCACCTGGTTTGACCTAGAAGACATTTCATTGAGCATCTAGATTACACCTAGGACTCGATCACTCTCACATCGACTTAAACCTAATTAGGCTTGACAACTATTTTCCGACGAGTCATGCTTGTGTTCCAGCACCACACACATCACAAGCATCCTTTATCTCAATGCCAGGGCACGATGACGGCTCGGAGCGTCACGACGACGTCATGTGGTCCACGACGTCGACACGGCTAATGGTGGAGCATCACGAGCATGCACGAACAAGTTAACACGATTCAAAAGACAAAGAAGGTCAACTTGGGGACTCCTGTAGGAATGATATCAATGCAGAAACTGGACGTACGGCTTGATGACACATGAGTACCATTAGTGATCCCGACGAACGGACTTCGGTGATGTCAAACAAGGCATTTTAGGGCAAGACTCAACTTGTAGGATTTTCACCGAACATCTTGTGTGTCCTTGATTTCCGTTGCTTCATCACCCTTCAAAGGGCATCTTGGCACTTAGGCTTGTCGGTCGCAACATCATCCTACCCCTGCATCACAAACCAGTTCTAAACATCAACAAAGCTAGTTCTTTCCTCGTGAACATTTCATCGAACACCTTGGCTGCAGAATTGATCTGACCAATCTTTGCACAGATCAGAGCTAAACTTGGATCAATTGTTGATGCTGGTGTGTCAACGACGTGTTCCTGCATATCCTCCATCCCACACATCACTCACAACACCGTTTGGACTTTGCACGTGATCAGAACGTCGTGTCGACGCCATGTAAATGATGACGCCAATTAACTAACACAAGGCAACACATCACAGCTTATGTGCGAACTTCTGAGGGACGCATGGGTGGTGGGACACACTGCTGCAGTTTGAACATAGCAGTGGAGGTGAGTAGTGGCCGGCAGCAGGGCGGCCAAGAGGTGGGGCAGTGCCGTGGACGGCTGGAGCACGGGCACAGAGGCGACCGACGGCGGGGCTGTTGTTGAGCATGATGTCGGCGTGGGGCGGTGCCATAAGCGGTCGGGTGCGGAGCAGAGGCAGTCGGCGTTGAGCGGCATGCGGGGGAAGGCGCTGCAGGCGGGGCGAGCTAGGACGTGGGCCAGCGGTAGGCTGGACGCTAGGGAGGTGCGGCGACGGGGCGAGGGAGCGCGCGGCTCAGTGGGGCGCGACAGGGATGCGCGCGGCAAGGGGGCAGCTGGAACGGCGGCGTGCTGTGGCGGCGCCGGTGATCAGCAGCTTGCACGGCGCGGCAGTGAAGGGGCGTGCGCGGGGGCACGACGAGGCGAGCAGCATCAGGGCGGCATGCTGCGCGCGGGCATGCTCGCCGCGAGAGCTGGGCGCGACGAGGCGCAGCGCCATCGTAGAGTAGCGCGAAGGAGTGGCAAGACGGTGGCCAGGGAGCGTGGCTGTGGCCGCAAGGCAGAACTCGGACGCGGCGCATGGCCGGCGCGCGGACAAGGCGCGCGGGCATGCGTCGAGACAGGCGGACAGCGGCGAGGCGCGCACGGCCAGATGCGAGTGGACGGACGGCTGGCGGTTGGTGTTGGGCAGGGTGCCGGCGCCGTGGCGCAGGGGCCGGAGCTGGGAGGCGAGGAGGCGTGAGCGGCGGCGAGGAGGTGGAGTGGTGTTGTGGCCGGACGGGGTCGGGAGGAAGAGCGCGAGCGGTGCTGTGGATAGGAAGGAGTCGGGCGCTGGGATAAGGACCGACGTTGTCCATCGCGGTGTCGCATGCAGCGCGTCTGCGTGGAGGCAGGGGAGGAGAGAGGAAGGAGGTGCCGACATGACCGGTGGGGACCACTTGTGGGACCCACCTCCCTCACTCTTCTTCCCAATTTCAAATAGGGTTAGCAAGCATGCTTCAAAAATAGTCAACTTTGGCCCAATGACTAAATAAAATGTGAAGAATCTTATGGTGCAACCAAATTTCAAAACTGAGCAAGTTGAATTTCAAACTCAGGTTTGAATTTGAATTCAAGCGGTGATACATGATTCAATGAAATAAATGGTAGATTAGGTTCAAAAATCCTGAAACTTTGAAGTTATCCTTTCTGAACCATAAGGGACCTCAAGAAAAATTTGGAATGGATTTGGACAAAGTTAGTACAAAGTTTAAATTTGATGTCGACTCTGATTAAACTCCCAGTACGTGTCCAATAAATGGAAAATGTGCTTAAAAAATTTTGAAACTTTACCGAGAGTCTATTTGGAATATTAGAAGGCCAAGAAAAAATTTACAGCCGTAGATTTGAATTTTTTTGAATGTCCCATTTTAGTGTTGGAGTAATTCCTTTTTCATTCTCTATTTTGTTTTCTATTCTCCTTTAATTTTTCATTGAAAATGTGAATACTTGGAAATTAAAGATTTTTCACTTTATGTCCCAAATACATTAGCAACCATGTACTATATGTAAAATTTTAACAAGTTCCTGTTTTTAGTGAACATGGGTTAACTCATATGGTTCATGTGAGTTTGGATTTCCAAGTCCATTTTCAAAATTTGTAAGTTCGCATTTTTGCGTTTTTGTTCTTCCGAAAAATGGGATTTTACAATCCTTCCCCCTTAAAGGAATCTCGTCCCGAGATTCTAACAAGTAGAATAACAGAAACGATGAGGGAGCAATCCATAAAAGAGGGTCATTGACTAAGGAAAATGACAATGCCCTTAAAGACTTGGGTTCTACGAAATAGTGATTATCTTTAGGCATCTTAAGAAATTCTAAAGTCTGCTTCAAGTGATTCCAGTCTTTAGGTTGATAACCTTGACAGGATGCTCCACATGACATATCAGATCGTAAAACTCTCATGTCTGTTACTGACCCTTTATTGTTGTACTCTTACACTGACATGACATCTAGTTCTGTCCTAGTCTTGACTTGAAGAATTTGCACTTGTTCTTTGCTCCTCTAGGTCACCTTGATAGTTTGAAACTATCCTTGCATTGATTCTTGGTTGCTTGCTTGGTTTCGCATAGGTCCTTACAACTTAATGTGGTATTTCCCTTGACCTGAGTTAAGATGGTTTACGAGGTTAAACAACAATCATTAACCTCGTTTGATGTTTAATCAACCATAGGATCCCTTAGATGTAGCATAAGAGTAGCAAAACACTCAACACACTTATGTGATGAAAACAGCAGGAATACGGAAGATATGGCGACTACAAGATTTTTGGGTATATCAACATCTTCAAACAATAGAAATAGAAGATGAAGACCCTTTGCATTGGTACACGAGGATTTAAGAATTCAGCATCCTCATATGTTTCCAACATAGCAAAGAACCCAATCATATGGTAACTACAAGGTAATTAGTGTAGCAAGGTTACCATATAACACCGCAAGATCTTAGATGGACCCAAAGAGTTTCATGAGGTTAACAATCAAACGGTATCCTCGTGAGTAGGGAGATTTCATGGGTTTTACAAGGTTGATCATTGAACTGATGACCACTCGATAACGAATGATATAGTTGCAACAATCAAGGTACTTGAACCTAAACAAGTCAAGGATGGAAGTTCAAGTGTTTGTTTAGTTGCAAGGGAGGTTGAGTGATCAGTTGTCCAGGTATCACTCTGTCAGTACCCTGGGTACCTTATACCCCTTGGGATTGCAAAGATCTCAAGGGAATATCATCTACTCGATCTGAAGACCTTCGGAGGCCCACATGTCAGACATAACTGGACCCACTTCCCCAACTTGGTTAATCCCAAGGTCGCCACGTGTACTATCAAACTAGAGCTACCGCCCACAAGGGGGAAGCTCCGGGCTATGTACCATAGCGGCACCTCCGGACCTAACCCCAGACCGAGGGAAGCTCCGGAACTGACACATGTTAGGTAGCACCGGACCTACCTGTTCCCCACAGTATGCTCCAGAGCTGCCACGTGTCCAACCGTCGGACCTTCAGCCTCTAACCTCCAGAAGACTCCACAACGGCTCCGGATCTTCAAAGAGAATCAAGGACTTCAAGACCCGATTAAGTGTCATTAATACTATATTAATGACACACGATCGGACGACCTTAATTACCAGTAATGGTGCTATCAAAGCCCGTAACTCGGTTATTAAGGGCAATTAAGAGCATCAAATGTGTATCAATATTAGTAACAGCCGGGGCCACATGTCGGGCCAGGCTAACTTGTAACGGCCTGCCCTTGTACTATAAAAGGACAGGCCCACGATACATAGGACACACGCTACGCGTTCACTCTACGCTCTGAACTCACTTTGAGCTCATACATCCAATATAACACCAACACACCCCGTGGAGTAGGGTATTACTCTCAGGCGGCCCGAACCACGTAAATCATCGTGTCTACCGTGTCATTTTACACTTCACCATCTTGAATCTTCGTGTGCCCACACCGAACCTCAAACTCCTCTAACACTTTAGTAGTGTCGGGAGATCTGCCGGATTAAAACCACCGACAGTTGGCGCGCCAGGTAGGGGCGCCTGAGATTTCAAGAATGGTGAACTCAGCTGTTGGATCATCCAATGGTCATCCTGCTGTTCAAGCTGTTGGGGGCAATCCCCCCAATATGCAGCCACCAACAGGAGCCTCAGTTCCAGCAGGAGTCACGCTACCACCACCGCCGCCTCCACCAGCAAATCAAGCAGGGCAGTGTGATGGTGGATCGGCGTCCATCACTGCGTTGGCAAATCGTGACAACCCGGAACACGCGCTCCAAGCAGCACGTGCTGTTCTTCAACGCCCACCACCTCCGGACGCATCCTGCGATGCAATGGAGCAGTGGAGGGCCAATGTGGAACACTTGGTTGTAGCCGCAGCCGACCGCATCAGCAACCAGGGCCATCCTCCTTCAGGACGGGCCCCGTCTCAGCGATGGACCTTGTCTGGTAGACTTGGTCCGCACGTCTCCAACAACAGAATACGTGTTGCATCGTAGCTAGTAACGTCGTTGCCCTATGGGGCACGACGCACTCAAACGGTGTCAAGGCTTTCAACTCATGACCTCCGGGCGGAGCTTGATCGCCGATACCATCAACAAGACGGCCGAGTCCATATTGAGCGTGCTCGTGAAAGACGAGAAGCTCAGGACATTCCTGCTCCTGAAGGAGTAGGAGGAGGCTATTCGGCCCTGGCCATGCATCTGTGTATGGTCAGGTGGCCACTGAAATTGCGGCCTCATCTGCTGGAGAAGTTTGACGGGACCGTTAATCCTGTTGAATTTCTTCAAATTTACTCCACTACTATTCTAGCAGCTGGAGGAAATGAGACTGTAATGGCCAATTATTTTCCAGTGGCTTTAACTGGGACTGCCTGGTCCTGGTTTATGAGCCTTCCACCCAACTCCATCAACAGTTGGGAGGAGCTGTTCCAGCAGTTCACCGCCAACTTCGGGAGTTCATACACCGGACCAGGCACTGAACTAGACCTTTTTGCAGTCGTGCAAAAAGGGGGAGAATCCCTGCAATCATTCATCCAGAGGTTCTCTTAGGTACGAAACACTATCCCTTCTATCTCTAGCGCTTCTGTCATTGTGGCATTCAGACAGGGTGTACGGGATAAGAAGATGTTGGAGAAACTGGCGAGCAAGGAGATCACCAGTGTCACGGAACTCTTCAGCTTGGCTGACAAATGTGCCAGAGCTGCGCAGGGCCGTGAAATGCACTCCAAACCACCTCCGGAGGATCACAAAAAATCCTCCAAAGGTGAAGCCACTACCTCCGGGAGTGGCAAGAAGAAGAAAAAGACCAACGGCAAAAAGAAGCCGTCGGCCGGCGCATCTAATGCTGCAGCTGCTGCAGCTCCGGGTGGCCGGGGGCCACGCCCCGAGAAGCGACCTCGACCGTCTTCTGAAGATGGTGGCAAACCCAAGGTGTGGTGTCCAATTCACAAAACGTACAGCCACAATTTGGAAGACTGTCGGGAGGTCCAAAACCTTGCCGAGCGCTACAACAAGCGCCGAGAAGAAGCTCCTTTCCAACAGAGGGAAGGAAAGCAAAAAGTTGACGAAGCTTCGGCTGAAGAGGAGTTAGGTTTTCAGGATCCCAAAAAGGTCTTAAAGGCCGTCTACACCTCCGTCGACGACGATTCTGACGTCTCTGACAATGAGCATCGGAAAACCATGAAAACCATTTTTGGTGGATCATGGGACATCACCTCCCGCCGCATCCTTAAGACAATGTGCCGGGACATGGCCGCTGTAGCTCCTACAGCCCGGGCGGAGCCTCATTGGAAGTGGATGGACACAACCATCACTTTTTATGCTTCGGACTGCCCTCAAAGCATGGTTGGAGCAGGCCAGTTACCTTTGATGGTATCTCCTACCATCAATAACATCCAGCTCCACCATGTTATGGTAGACGGAGGTTTGGGGCTCAACCTCATAAGCTTCAAAGCTTTTACCAAGCTTCAGCTCCGACCTTCAGACCTTCATCCCTCCCGACCTTTCTCCGGAGTAGGTCCGGGAGCCATCACCCCACTCGGTGCTATCACTCTCCCCGTTACCTTCGGGACCCGGGAGAAGTATCGCACTGAGAAGTTGGTCTTTGACGTTGCTCGGATCAACTTACCCTTCAACGCCATCTTGGGCAGGCCCGCTTTGTACAAATTCATGGCAGCTGCTCATTATGGCTACTTGGTGTTAAAGATGGCAACACCAGTAGGCGTTCTCCGGATCCGTGGAGATCGTACTGCCGGAGTAACTGCTCTGGAAGAACTTCATGCGCTTACTACAGTGCAAGAGGAGGACTCCAGGCAGGAACAAGCTCCGAAACCCCCGAGCATTCGTCAGCGAGGCTCGACTTCTGCACCTCGTGTGTAGCCAAGCGGCGACACTGACATTCCAGTCAAAGTCGTCCAAATAGGTTCCAACGCCGCTCAGACCACCCGTATATCGGGAGGACTGAATGACAAATAGGAACTCGTGCTCATCACTTTCCTCTGGGATAATGTCAACGTGTTTGCCTGGCAACCGTCACAAATGGCTGGGATCCCCAGGGAAGTGATTGAGCATAATCTGAAGATCTACCCTGATGCCCGGCCTGTACACCAGAAGCGTCGGAAGCGATCTGTGGAGCGACAGAACTTCATTCGACAAGAAGTGAAGAAGTTGCTCAAAGTTGGATTCATCCGAGAAGTCTTCCATCCAAAATGGCTGGCAAACCCAGTCGTTGTGCCCAAGGTCGGCGGGAAGCTTTGGATGTGTATCGACTACACAACACTAAATAAGGCATGTCCAAAGGATCCATTCCCACTACCTAGAATTGATCATATAGTGGATTCCACCTCCGGGTGTGAATTACTATGTTTCCTAGATGCATATTATGGGTATCATCAAATCAGAATGTCTAGGGAAGATGAAGAGCATACCTCTTTTATCACAGTAGATGGATTGTACTGTTATACAACCATGCCATTTGGTCTCAAGAATGCAGCTTCAACCTTTGTACGAGCTATGTACAAAACTTTTGAAGAACTCATTTGAGACATAGTGGAAGTGTAGTCAATGACATCGTGGTCAAGGTCAAGAACAAGGAGTCACTCCTTGACACCTTACAGGCTGTCTTCGACAAGTTGCGGGTCACGCGCACAAAGCTAAACCAAGACAAGTGTGTCTTCGGTGTTAGCTCCGGAAAACTTCTTGGTTTCCTGGTAAGTCACTGGGGCATAGAAGCTAATCCGGCGAAGATCAAAGCCATTGAAGACATGCGGCCACCAGCCCGCATCAAGGATGTCCAAAAGCTGACTGGATGTCTAGCAGCCCTTAGCCGGTTCATTTCAAGACTGGCGGAATGGGCACTCCACTTCTTCAAGTTATTGAGGAAGTCCGGACCATTCCAATGGTCTGAAGAAGCAGAAAAGGCGTTCCAGGAGCTAAAACAGTTCCTCACCAACCTACCAACTCTGGTAGCTCCGAACCCTGGTGAGCCTTTGCTGCTTTACATTTCAGCAACTGACGAAGTCGTCAGTATGGTCCTGGTTGCGGAGAGACCAGAACTATCCCATGCTCAGGAATCCAGACCCCTCCGGGAGGGTCCGGAGGTTCCTAAAAGCGAGTCTGGGTCCCAGCTCCCAAACTTGAGTTCACAAAAAGTTACTTCGGAAGACTCAGACCCCTCTAGGAGGGTCCAAGTCGCTTCTGAAGAAGCTCCGGGTCCCTCCAGCCAGGACCCGGAGGAAGGTCCGGATCCCTCAGGGAGGATCCGGGTTGGTGAAGAGGAAGCCCCGGGCCCCTCCGGCAGGGTCTGGACCATTCAGCGATCAGTGTACTTCATCAGTGAAGTACTTCACGACGCCAAGACTCGGTACCTAGAGGTGCATAAGCTGCTATATGCAGTTCTCATTGCCTCCAGGAAGCTTCGCCATTACTTCCAAGCTCAAAAGATTTCGGTGGTGACCTCTTATCCACTTCGAGCAATCTTGCATAATCCCAATTCAACTGGGAATATTGCAAAGTGGGCAGCGGAATTGGCTGAATTCGATCTCGAATTCATTTCAAGGCAAGCAATCAAGAGTCAAGCATTGGAGGATTTCGTGGCGGAATGGACTCGCTCTCCATCAAACCCTGGGGTCCCCTTTGAGCAGAAGCCGGAACACAAGGCTCCGGTCTTCAACGAGCCTCACTGGACCCTCTACTTCGACGGCTCCATGCAAAAGCAGGGGGGCGGAGCTAGAATCCTTCTCCTTGCACCAACAGGAGAGAAGGTAAAATACATGGTACACCTTGACTTCAAGGCGACCAACAACATGGCGGAATACGAAGCACTCATCTATGGACTAAGGGTGGCACTGTCATACGCTGTCAAGCAACTGCTGGTCAAGGGAGATTCATAGCTCATCATTAAGCAGGTGAAGGGTGAATGCTCCTGCAACAATCTCCAGCTAGCTGCTTACCTCCTTGAAGTCCAGAGGCTTCAGAAGGACTTCGAAGTCCTAGATCTCCACCATGTCCAGCGTGCCCTCAACGCAGAAGCCGGCGAACTCTCGACGAAAGCGTCAACCGGAGCTCCGACTCCTGATGGAACTTTTGTCCGGAGGTTGTCAAAACCCACAACTTAGCCCACCGAACTGAGCGAAGGGGGCGAGATCAGCATCCCGAAGCTGACAGTCCTGATGGCCCTGTTAACATGGAAGCCATCAAGGGTCGTAGGTGCTGCCGGAAGCTCCGAGCAACCTAGCACGCAAGACTCAAATACTCAAGTTAGCTCCGATGCATGGATCTCGGAGATCCGGAACTACTTGAAAGACAACATCCTTCCTGACGATGATGTATCCACTGACCGGATAGTCAAATTGGCTAAAAGATACACGTTGGTAGAAGGGGATCTCTACCGGCACGGTGTCAACGGCATCATAATGCGGTGCATCACAAGGCAAGAAGGCTGCGAGCTGCTCGCAGAAATCCATGGAGGCGAGTGTGGGAACCGTGCATCTTCCCGCACGCTGGTCGGTAAAGCCTTCCGGCATGGCTTCTACTGGCCTGCAGCACTCCAGGATGCAACTGAGCTGGTGAGGAAATGCGAAGCATGCCAATTTCATGCAAAGCAAATTCACACACCAGCTCATCCTCTACAAATGATACCTCCTACATGGCCCTTCGCCGTGTGTGGGATGGACATCTTGGGACCTTTCCCAAGAGCCGTCGGAGGTTACAAGTTCCATTATGTTGCCATTGACAAGTTCACCAAGTGGCCGGAAGCAACTCCAGTTGTGACAATAAACAAGCAATCTGCTATCAACTTTTTGCAGTCCATCATATGCAGATTTGGAGTCCCAAACAAAATCATTACTGATAACGGGACCCAATTCAAAAACTCTGCATTTCAAGGATATTGCGAAGACCTCAGCATTCAAGTTTGCTACGCTTCCGTAGCTCACCCGGGAAGCAATGGCCAGGCCGAGAGCAAATGCTAAAGTCCTGAAAGGACTCAAAACGCGCACCTATGAGCGCTTGAAAAAACATGGAGCTAACTGGATTGAAGAGCTTCCGCCCACTCTATGGGCCAACAGGACAACTCCAAACCGGTCAACTGGAGAGACACCCTTCTTCCTGGTGTACGAAGCTGAAGCAATCCTTCCTCCGGAAATCACCTTGGGGTCACTCTGGGTCCGGACCTTCGATGAAGCCACGCAGGACCAGCTCCGGCGTGAAGACCTAGACCTCCTCGAGGAGGGAAGGTGCCAAGCAGCTGTTCGGAATGCCCGATACCGCCAAGCCCTTCGGAGCTATCATCAGCGGCATGTACACAACCGACAGCTCGAGGAAGGCGATCTGGTGCTACGGAGAATACAATCCAGACAAGGGTTAAACAAAGTCTCCCCCAACTGGGAAGGACCCTTACGAGTGATTAAAGTATCCCGTCCCGGAAGCGTTCGCTTGGCAACCGAGGATGGGACACCTCTCCCGAATCCTTGGAACATTGAGCACCTCCGTAAGTTCTACACCTAATATCACGAAGGTGAGTCTGTACTAACTTGAGGTGTATGTTATAGAGTCATTGTACAGAGTCGGGTAGTTCCTCCGGGAGAACAGCCGGACCTTTCCCGGAAGGTCCGCAAAGTTCATGCAACGCTTGTCACAGTCTCAGGATTAAATGTGTGGCTAGCTACCCTGGGTCAAATGAGAAATGAAACACGCTTAGCCTGGTTCCGTACCCTAAGAGTGTACTTGTTTCCCCTGTACCCCAGACCTATAATGAAAGACATCGTCATGTGAAACAGACTCCACGTGCATTTACTTTGTACAGGCTCAACATTTTTTATTTTTCTCTTTCTTGTCTATAACAAGGACGTGCAATTCTTGAGAAATTTTAGCTCGACCGATTCATATACGATTTGAGCTGTATTGTCGATTCTTTTGGATTCAAGTATTGTTCATGGTCCACTCGCCTGAATGCCGCCAAGCAAATCTAGGGCCGAAGTGTGCTATCGACTTAGCCTGGTCAAGCACCCTAAGTACACCACACTACCTACACCTCGGCAGGCCGAAGTAAGGCGGGTCCAAGAACAATTGGATCCGGAAGAAAGAAGGCAATGCATTCAGTTGCATTCAGAATCGTGTTTGACCTAAAATTTTCTTGAGAATCATAAGCCACGACGAAGTTATAGACAAGGAGCGAATTTTACTACTTTTCTTGGCTTCAATGTACAGGAAAAATAAAGAATCCACGTTGATGGAGAAAAGCCGGAGCTGAAGAAGCTCCGACTCCCCCTAGGTGGCTTATAATCGATGTTAAACATTAAAAACGAGCATCACCGGAGCAACCAAGCTCCAATAAAGCTAGGGGGGCCAGCCGTCGACGCAGAATAAAAGATGGTGAGAAGATTCCACAAACAGAGTCTGCTGCCGACAAACTACACGTTGGCAAAGGTCACTGCCGGAGCTACTAAGCTCTGACACCCAGGAGGTCTAACTATCGATGCTCTACGCGTTGATAGGAACTACTGCCGGAGCTACTGAGCTCCGACAACCTCAGGGGGCCTTCACTATCGAAGACTTCAGACCTACATTCTACCAGTTCGAAGCAAACGAGTCTTCAACAAAACAGAAAATCCTCTTGGTACATGTTCACAATCAAATTGTGTACATCTACCAGGGGGCCAAGTGAAGACAAAAGTGTTGAAGACAAAAAAGGAAATTCGCAAAAATTATGATTTCATTCATCTGGAGACAAGGGATTACAAAATTGGGGAAGAAAAAGAGAGAATACAAGTGGGAGCTACAGAGATGGTCATAGACCCTATGGAAGAACTGGGCGACCTTCTGAGCAACCTCCGACACGTTGGCTCGGGTGGCTTCACCTTCTCCTTCGACGGGACCTTCAAGCACCGGGTCCAGAGGGAATTGGGGATCCCGGCTCGTGTAGCACGTCAGCACATACTCTGCAACGTTCTTTGCCAGGGATTGCCCCTCAACCTCCAAATGGTCCACGATGACGTCGCCCACCTTGGAGAGTTTGCTGCCCGCCGAGCTCAACGCCTGCAACGCCAGGTCCGGTTCCGGCTCCGGATCATCCGGACGCACGGGATTGAAGCCCATCGATGTCAGCGCGTCGTTGGCCTTGCCCAGAACTCCCAAACCTGTAGGGAGACTGCAGCCCTCAAGCCCTTCAGTTCTTCCAAGGATCTTTTGGCCGCCGCCAGTTCAGAATTCTCGCGAGCAAGGTGCTCAACCTCTTTGGCATTTTGCTGAATCTTTTCAGCAACCTGCCTCTCGAGTTTTCCGAGCTCCTCCTCCTGGAGGTAGATCTTGTTCCGGCGGTCAACCAGGTCCTTCTCCCTGCCCCTCACTTTCTTCTCCCTGGCAGCGATGGCACACTCTTGCTCGTAGATTTCCTGCCCTCGCACCCAGGCCTTCTCCTCCTCCTCAGCGCAGCACTCTTCCAATTTCTTGGCACGCTCCTTGAGGCCCTTATCAGCCAGAGCCACCTTTTCGGTGAGCTCCTCCTCCCTCTTTAAGACGTCATCTCACAGCTCAAGGAGTGTCTGCTCTTCATCTTCGAGCCTCTTCTCCCTCTCCTCAAGTGCCTCCCGACGCTTAATGAGAGTAGTGTTAATGGCTTCCAGCCTTTCTTGGTGTTCATCAGCCGCACTATTAGCTACTTTGGTCTGCTCATAAATGGCCCGGGATTGAGCGCCGAGGGCGCGAGTCATGCTCTCCCTGTCATCCGATAATTTGCCCCAGTATTCCAGGCGAACCTTCTCCCGCTTGATCCACTCTTTGTCATCTGCTAGCCTTCACTGCACCAGCTTGGTCTCGATGTAGAGCCGGTTACGCCACCGCCTAAGGCTTTGGCGCTCCTCTTCAAGAGCCTTGCTGTCATGGAAGAAGGCCAGCTGAACATGACGCAGACTGGAGCAGGCGTTGTCAATAAACAATGACAACGGTATAGGTTCCGGACCTGCTGGGGTCTCCTTCGCTGGTTCCAGCGAGTACTCGCTTACGAAAATTGGGTCCCACTCCACAAGAGTGGTACCCTGAGCCTCCACGGCACTAGGGCCGTCCTCCGGGATGGCCTTAGTCGCCATCAAGGAGGGACCCGCTGATGTAGTTTCAACCTCCGAAAATAGTTCCGAAGGACCAGCCGCCATATCTTCGTTTGCCCCCTTAGGCAGGGGGCCAGCAACTTCATCTGGGCACTCCGGCTCAGCCGTGGGTACCTCCGGCGTCGTCACTCCCGGAGTAGGGACTGCTTCTGGCTCTGGCCTGGGCACCTCTTCTACTGGGGGCTCGAGCACTGACGCCTCCGCAGCGACCAGCTCAGGCGCCGGAAGATCTTGAACAACAGCCGGCTCTACGGCCGAAGCCTCAACGGCAATCGGCTCGGGAGCCGGAAGGTCTTCAACATCAACCGGCTCTGCGGCCGGAGCTCCAGTAACGACCGGCTCTGCGGTCGGTGCTTCAGAGGTAGCTGACCCAATCGCCAGGACTTCCTCAACATCCGGCACGCACGCCGAGACTTCAATTACCTCCGGCTCAACCGCCGGGGCTTCGACAATTTCCGGCTCTGGGGCCGGAATTACTGCTTCCTCCAGCTCAACGGCCGGATCTTCCATCATCTCTGCACCAGGACCCGGAGCTTCAACCTCCGGGGCAGGTGCCGCTGGTGCATCTTCTCTCCCGCGGTCCGACGCTACCACGAGAGTCTCTAGGGATGAGTCGAGGTCCATGACCACGACAGCTGGCGCCGGAGCTGTCGCAGCTTCAGCCACCACTTGGGGCGGCACCGGGACAGGAGCAGGAGCTTCCGCCCTCACAGCTTCAGCTGCTGTGGCTGAGGGTGGAGCCTCATTCCTCTTCTTGGGAACGCTGCAGATGATGGATGAAGAAACATAAAAAATAGTTACTACAACAAAACAACTGTCTGAGGTAAAGATTAAAAAATACCTCAGGAGACTTCCGCACCAGCTTGCGCGGAACCTCTTTCCCGGGCATTCCGGGCTAACCATAGTCGCCGCCGGCGTGGAAGCTCCGGAAGGCCCCCCAGAACTCGTTGCAGCCACGGGCATTTCTTTAGTTGAGGCCCCCCTCGACCGGGAAAGACCTCCGGACCTACAGGCCTCAACCGTCCCTGGTGCTGGAGTCGCATGCCCGGAGCTAGGACCCCGGGAGGACGCCAATGCGGCTAAAGTTGCCGCAGTTGTAGAAGACCCCCCCCCCTCTGGGGAGAAGGAACTGATGCAGAGGTTGCAGGCCTAACGGATCTTCCGTCGACATGCTGCAGTTTCCTCTTCCGGCTCAAGGGTTCGTCTGCAGGCTCTTTGCCCTTGCCGACGACTTCAATCCTTGGCTTCGGGGCAGGGTCGGAGCCACCCTTGGAAGCCCCAGGGATCACCACCCTGGAGGTCAATCTTCTCTCGATGACACCAAGGTCGTCAAGCACAGGCATCTTCCGCCAGAGCTCCCTGCTGAACTCTACTTCCACGTTCAGAGGGAGAAAAGCTGATGGCGGAGTCAAGTCGTCACCCGCGACGTCGATGCCGTGCTGGAACTTTTTGAGATGAAACTCCAAGGTTTTCCCCGCCATGTTGGACTTCAGCCCGGTCTCGACCCGGTCATCGTCCATCACACTGTTGAGGGCCCAAGCGAGTTTTTCTCTCCTCTTCAGCGATGCCCACCTAATGACCAGGAAGTTGCAAAACACCGCCTGAGGAGTCAATCCTCCCTCCACGCATTGGCAGATCCTGGTCAGAGCAGGGTTGAAGGCATCCGACAGCACCAGAGCTTCACTCCAGACTATAGTGTCGATGTTGGGGAGGCCTTCGGGCAGCTCCAGCTTCTCGTGCTCCTCCACCCGGATGACTATCCAGTCCTTCTTCCAATCATCCCACTTCCCAGAGGGTAACGACCGGAGGAACTTGAATGGGCCCTTCTTGCGCTTCACAAAGTAGTAGAAGCCAAGGTACTCATTGCTCCTACCGGTGGTATGGACAGTGAAGAAGGTCCGGAAGAGTTCAATGCAGGGGGGATGCCCACCCACATCTCATAGAAGTGGATGAAGACGGACACAAGAAGAATGGAGTGGGGGCCAAGGTGATACAGCTGCAGACCATAGAAGTCTAGCAGCATCAAAAAAAGGAGGAAAAAGGTGGGATCAACCCCACCATGGCATACGAAGATAAGTACACCATTTTGCCGGCGTGCTCCTTCTCAAACGGGATCTCTCCCCCAGTGCGGACCTGGCGGTTGAAGAAGTCCGGGGACCATCCCATGAGGACCCGAACCTTCTTCAGGTCACCTTCGGTCTTCAAACGACTCTCGCAGAGACCCAACTCCATCGCGGCACAGCAAGGCAAGAGAGGAAAAGCGAACACAAGTTGGGAGTTTGAGCACAAGATCAGATGAGAGGCATAAAGAACCCCAGACGGTGCGCGCTTTCCTTCTTAAGTAAGCCCTCGCAACGCTTGGATGGAAACCGCAAGGAAGTCGAAGGTACTACTCAAAAATTTCACCCAACCGATGACAAGAGGGCCCGGGACCACGCGGGCGATCAAGTCGAGGTTCTTACCCAGGCGAACGGTTGTCATCACGAGGCGGGAAGCCCGAAGGCGGCGGCCTGACAAGGCGCGCGGAACTGATACGATTTTCGTATCGCGAACCGGCGACCTTCAATTGCGTGAGATCCGCACGCCGAAGATCTCATCTGTCGCACATGGGATACGCCACGCGGCGAGGATTTAACTCAAAACTATCGCCAATGGCACATCCAAAGACCTTGGAATACTCATTTCAAAAGTCGAAGGATGGACTTACCTCCGACGGAATGACTTCACCCATGGGGTCTTCCCCAGAGGTGGGCCCAGGGGGCCACTATCGGTACCTTGGGTACCGTATACCCCTTGGGATTGCAAAGATCTCAAGGGAATATCATCTACTCGATCTGAAGACCTTCGAAGGCCCACATGTCAGACATAACCGGACCCACTTCCCCAACTTGGTTAATCCCAAGGTCGCCACGTGTACTATCAAACCGGAGCTACAGCCCACAAGGGGTATCTCCGGGCTATGTACCATAGCGGCACCTCCAGACCTAACCCCAGACCGAGGGAAGCTCCGGAACTGACACGTGTTAGGTAGCACCAGACCTACCTGTTCCCCACAGTATGCTCCGGAGCTGCCACGTGTCCAACCGTCGGACCTTCAGCCTCTAACCTCCGGAAGACTCCACAACGGCTCCGGATCTTCAAAGGGAATCAAGGACTGCAAGACCCAATTAAGTGTCATTAATACTATATTAATGACACACGATCGGACGACCTTAATTACCAGTAACGGTGCTATCAAATCCCGTAACTCGGTTATTAAGGGCAATTAAGCGCATCAAATGTGTATCAATATTAGTAATCACCAGGGCACATGTCTGGCCAGCCTAACTTGTAACGGCCTGCCCTTGTACTATAAAAGGACAGGCCGACGATACATAGGACACACGCTATACGCTCACTCTACGCTCCGAACTCACTTTGAGCTCATACATCCAATATAACACCAACACACCCCGTGGAGTAGGGTATTACGCTCAGGCGGCCCGAACCACGTAAATCATCGTGTCTACTGTGTCATTTTACACTTCACCTTCTTGAATCTCCGCGCGCCCACACCGAACCTCAAACTCCTCTAACACTTTAGTAGTGTCGGGAGATCTGCCGGATCAAAACCACCGACACACTCAATAGAAAGAAAATCAACAATGTAATAAGTCAAATGAATATGGTGAAATGATCGTAGTCATTAGACACCTTAGAATAGTTTGAATGGGGTACACAATCTTGCTCTAAATTTTAGTATTACTATGCATTCTATCATTGGTGTTTCATTGGTAATGATGCTTCATGATGCATCATATGTTGTATGGTGCAATGAATATGCACATGGTATGGTGCAAATGGTGCATATGTATGGTGCAAATGATGCATATGTATGGTGCAAATGGTGCACATGCATGGTGCAGTAGCTTTTATAGTTTGAGTAAGACTAAATGAACCACACCCACAAAACTCAAGTACTGTCTGATGATTTACAAGGATTGGATACCGTGGTCGTGAAAGACACTCAATGAGTAGCGTTACTTTCATGATTCAGCCACAGTTAAGGAATTCATAACAGAATGATTGACAAGGAATGTGGGAAATATACCATGTTACCTCGATCTTTTGAAAGCTTGTTCATGTTCTACTCAACTTGATTGTATCTTCAACAGGAGAAAAACAACTAACTATATGTCTCTAGTGATGCTTCACTTAACTTTCGCTTCGATCTGGCAGGAGGAACGGATATCCTTCTCGATCACTTTTAGTGGAGTTGAAGTCAAACTCTTCCTAGAGTAACTCAATCTGGTGGTGGATGTTGGATCCTCTTGAAGATGTAATCTTAATTGACCGCCTTCTTGTTGACACGACTCGTTGTATCCAAGGTTGATGGTTGAACACCAATATTACTTAAGTGCTCACGTTCCCTCTTGAAGTTTCAAACCAGGATGTCGAAGCGTACTTCAAACAATCCTCATGGGAAGACGAGATACAACTCTAGTAACTGCGACCTGCGTTCATATCACAAGATGTGATGTGGTAAGTCACATAAATCAGACACTAGTATGTCTATCTAAGGGAAAAGGCGTCGAATGAGTTTAACACTGCATTCAACTTGGTAAATAGTTGAGTCCTAATTCTTGGTTGGTTATGACACTCCTCGAGTTGAAATCGAGAGCCGAATGCCTAATAAAAACCAAAAGGTTCAAACTGGCCAGGCTATGGTGACAAACGACCAGCCTGGACACAAACTCGATTTTGATCCAGTATATGGCAAAATCAGATCTCGAGGTGAACAACAAAGTTAAAGTACACTTCAAGAACTTTCCAAAATGTATTGATTTGCCTCTAGATCATCCCTTGTTTGCATGTAATGCTATTTTAAATTCAGCAGAATTTTTCTGCACTTTCAGCAGAACATGCTTAAAAAGTAGCACTTTCGATCTAAAGTTTTCAGGCTGTTCTGATGGAAATCTGGAAATATTCTTATTTACAAAGTTGTAGCCAATGTAATAAGCTTTCCAGAATGTACTTACTTGTCTTCATATAAGTCCTGGTTTAAAAGGTATGAATTTTTGAAATATGCTGAAATTTCAGCATTCAGAATTTGAATTGAGTTCATATTGACCACTCTTCATTCAAACTTGATTTGGAATAGGTAGATGACCGATTCAGGTCTGGAGCCAATTGCAAAAATTGTAGCTGACTCTCTAACCTTTCCAACTGTTAGTCGTGCGACACCATTGGATCAAGGGTCTGCGAGTTATGGATTAAATTCAGAGGTGTACAGATTGTTGTCCAGTTTGGTGTGCCTGGACAGTCTCTGCGATTATGCAAATTTCACCCATATAGAAAAGAATTTTGGTCTCGAGCTGAATAGAGAACTTGTAAATTACTTCGAAAAAATTCTAAGGAGTACTTACTTGCCCTCGTAGAGCTTCTGGTTGAGAAGATATGGTATCAGCAAGTTGACAGTTTTTCTGAAAATTTGGACCGCACCTCCTTTGTTTAAGGCTAATTTTGTCCACAATTTTCAGATATACAAATATCAACATTTGCAAAAATAACACATATAAAACTGGTTAAATACATTCTCAGGATTTCATAAATGAAAATTATGAAGTCTTTCGACAATTCTACAGCGAGTTATGCGAGAAACAGTAACTGTATACAGGACTGTCCACTCGCTGTCCAGATTTGATCAAGTTTAGAAATTTGAAATTTTGAGTATGTTAGAGATGGATTCTAATCTGGAGTTCTATAGAAACGTTGTATAGGACTCTCTACACTTTCCAACCACATAAAGTAGGCCTGCATCAGTAAAGTTTGCAGAAAGTTATGATTCAATTGGTGAAGAGTTCAGATTCTGTCCCCTCTTCCGGGCTGCCAGAACCTCTTAAACGACACTTCAATTTAGACCTTGTTAATGTGAGTTTTAGCCTTCGTGTTTAATATGAAGTTGATATAGGACTTCTTAAGATTTCCATGCATGTATAAATATGCCTAGGTTGCATTTCTAGTTTAAGAGTTATGGCCGTTCAAAATTTAGAATTTTTCTGACTGTTTCAGATAGCACCTATATACATGTACTATCTTCAACTTCAGTTCTAATTAGTTCTAAACTGAATTTGAGGTAACATTGAATAACAAAGTTGTAGAATAGCCCTTCCTCTTTCCAAAATTGTATCATAATATAATAGAAGAGCTTTCTACAAGGAAATATGGCAAAAATTCAGATGCTTGTCCATGTGGCTTCGAGGTCAATAGAAAACTTATAGAATACTTCAAGTACTTTCCAAAAAGTATTCACAACCCTCCAAAGCCCTAGAGGTTGGAGAGATACGGATTTTTGAAGTGGAACAATCGGTTCAGGTTTCAGAATTTAGTTTGATAGATCATGGTTGTTTAAAGCTGATTTGGCCACTGATTTTCAGATGGATAACCTCACAATTTGACAACAAGTCCCATTACAAACCTGTTGTACAAGTTGCAAGGTTTCTGGAAATGTATTACACGAAGGTATTCGACGATTCTACAAAGAGTTATAGTTGAAATGCTGAGGCTAGTTCATTATATCAAAGAGGTGAAGAAATGTTGGTTTCTAATGATTTGGACGAGTTTCCCCAGTGTTGTTCTGTCCAACTCGTCCATAGAGAAGTCTTCGAGGACCTGAAGATCTCCCCCATCCTTATAGCGTACTATGATGTCCTATGAAGTTTAACTAGAAGCACATCTTGACATAATCGAGCTAGATTCCGTCAAGAGTACACAAAAGCCTTAATCTTCATCCTTCTTCACATTGCACTATCCATGTCGAAACTTTGATCCAAATCCTACCAGCATCTGGTAGTAGGATCTTACCAAATGATAATGAAGCCATTCTTTCGTGGAGGATGATCAAAGTATCAATTGTGATACTGACGGTACTACATATCTTACCAATGGAAAAGTCTAACCCGGTATATCCGGATATGTCTATAGGTGGTCCTAATATCGATCACTCGCAAATGTATTCTACACTGGTTGCTACCGGAGTTAGTGTACCTGCAGAAGACAAACAATCCCCTTTCATACCTTCACACCTCAAGGGCGGCACGGGGAAACACGACAGGCAGTCACAATAAGATATAATCAAAAGTAAATGCATACGACTCTAGTATGAGTCGCCCTCGAGCGAAGTCATGTCTCAAGGTACATGGCTGTACTACGTCTGTACAACAAAGACTCCTGCACGAACCGGCTTATACACACTCGGGCATACGTGTTTCGCATGATCCCATAGAACATGAATAGTTCTAGAGATGCATACTATCATGTTATACACCACCCGACGGGGGCTCCCACTAATTTTGTGTCACGCTGGCGTACCGCGTGTCATATGTTCTCAGAAACATGGAATGTTTCAGAGACTCATATTAACTTTCCGTGCTAAGCCACGGAAATTTCACATACCATATCTCATATGCAAAGTTTATCGAGATTGATCCGCTCTCGACAGCGTACCTTACCTCTTACCTTGAAGACGGAGCGTCGTTACAGAAATAATATAACAAGTTAGTTCACCACCTTTATAACTTATACTAGTAATAGTCCTTAATGGGCATATAGCTAAACCTCACTCGACTACTTTGGAGTTTTCGAAAATAGGCTCTTTTTGAGCGTGCTATTCCCAATGAAGTTCTGATACCATGTCTGTGGGGACCGGGGTCCACACATCCGAGGATCTCATTGGGTGGTGCCGTGCAATGCGGCACCTAACAGCACACACGAAAAGGATACCAAAACATATAAAGTTTTCATTTTATAATAAGAAGAGTTTACAAAAGAGTGTACCACAGGGGTACACACGCAGCGGAAAATACATACTCATGATCTCACCTAACTAAGCAGGAGAGAAGGCGTCCATGCCCTAGGACACTTCTCACTAGCAACATGAAGAACATTCAGCAGCAGCGTGGTTCACATGAGATTTATCTCGACACCTCAAGTCTAATGTACAACCTGAACGGCATAAATAAAACTAATACCTGCAAAAATCGTTAAAGCGCAAACGTGAGCATAAGGCTCAGCAAGACTAACCCGTCTCACTAGACATATGCAAGGGTAAGTACTAAGCATAGGTAAGGAATAGCATAAAAGACTCGCCTACAAGTAAATCCTTATAGTCATGTTTTAAGTAGCAAATGAAATTCTTCAGGCATGGCACATCATAGACTCTACAATCAAACAAGAAACGCTTTGCCGATGATATGACATGCCAAAAGCACATACTGCTATTACAGGTAAAGTATGGGGAAACTGTAAACTTTTAATTGTACTATCTCTAAGTCACACAGGGTCGCAAAGAAATTATAATTCAATACAATATATTTTTTTGGCTTCTTTATTATTTACTACGTCACAGCACAGTGAACAAGTGGTACTCTATTACCGCGAGGGACGGTGATTGCAATCAGGACACACCCGGACAACACGACACATACGTCGTTCGGAAGTGTCAGCGAGTACACCTGTACCTACGTAACACTTCAGTACTAGGCGTATATGGCCACCATTCATAAGAAACCCGAATGCCGAGCCCGTCTCACCTCCGCGAACAGAAGGTCTCTGCACGGAACACCTCATGTGTCCGCCGATCGATTTACACCTTACTGTCCTCAACCCACCCCTATCGATGAGTTAATGGGCCTCGACACCCCAGTTATCGAGTTATGTCAGTTTACTAGATTCCATATGTCCATTATGTTGCCACTACAATTCAAGCTTGTCCGAAGGGGCAGCATACGGACGGGCCTTAACCGACACAGACGGGGCTACCAATCCATCTCCCAGCAACTGCCTCGTCATTACCGACCCTGGCACAATGTGGGCAAACAAACCTACACAAATCCCCGTCCATGTCTCATATTAAAAAGTTGACATTATGGTAACAACTCGCGAGTAGGTTTCCCTCACTCGACTTTTCTCGCAAGTAGAATTCAACTACTTGACTTCTGATTAGTAAAGTGTGACGAATCTCGTGAGTAGTATCCGACATACTCGACTTCTACCAATATTCCAACTAAATATTAAACATCGCAATATAAATCGAGGGGGTCTTATACTACCCATCCACTTCAAGGATTATTTGGTCATGCATGTGGGGTATTCAATCAACATAGACCTAATGCACATATTAAGTCTATTTAATATAGTGTGTATAAAAACAAAACTTTAAAAGGCACTTAAATGCAAACTGGGGCTTGCCTTAGTTTGCGACTCGAATAAATGTCAATTGTTAGTGGTCCTTCTCTGTAGACTCCACCAAGGACTTCCAGTGGACACCCTGGCCTTCATCTCCAAGCGAAACTTCTCGTCGATGACCTATCATCACATTCCTATCGACATGATATGCATATAAGTAATTAAGTAATTAAGTAATTTAATAATAGACTCCACGGGGTTGTGTAAACTTTAAGAACGAGGAGTTTGACTAGGAGGGACAGATATGCCTCTGTTGTGTGGGTAACCAGAGGATGAGTCAAGGTGGACATAGTAGTGTCGGTATTAACTGAAAGGTACAACATAAAGCTACATTGCAACTTAGCATACCACACTTCAAGCTATGCCATGCGAGATTGACAATTTTGAATGGTGAAGAAGTGTTGGGTGGAGAAGTGTAAGGACGACCCAAAAATCAAGGTGGGACATCGAAAGCTTGAGTATGAGTGGAGTGTACAAGATGAAGGTCGCGATTTAGCAGTCAACCAATGAACATGACTTAACTCATAAAGGAGTAAGCCTAGTTAAGTGAGCAGTGCTCTCGTAGGGTCCTGACTTAGGATGAATCAAAGTGAAACCCTAGTGACACTTGGGAGTGAAGTGAGATCAACATGGCTTGGACTTAAGATGTCATTACAAGCACTGTTAACCTAGCATGAGTACCAAGACAATGTTCAAACTGCTTTTAGGGAAACCAGTTTCTATGGAAAGCTTCTCGAGGATCGTTCAAGTGCTTACATGACGACACTAATGTAGTGTCTCCCGCAAGCCGGTCCAGGTGAGCTCGGTAAGCTCTCGGGACTTAAACATGATGCGAGACCTTGTCGTGAAGGCATCCTTTGCCACCTAGAGAAGATCGTCTTAGCGACGTCCACATCAACCCAAACTCGTCAATAGGGTGAGCGGAACCCCGAACACCACCTTGTGAGTCTTAAGGCTAGTGATGTTGACTCGGTTGTCTATAAGCGACTCAACGAACCTGCAGTCGATGAAGTGGTACACCAAGTTAACCAATCCTGTGATCAGTTAGGGAACATCCTCGACACAACCAAGGAACTCTTATCCAAGGTTCCTCTTGGTCTAGTTCTCCTTGTTGGTCGCAACGTTCTTGCATACCTCTACCCCAGGTCATCGGTGATCACCGAACCACCTGGTTTGACCTAGAAGGCATTTCATTGTGCATCTAGATTACACCTAGGACTTGATCACTCTCACATCGACTAAAACCTAATTTGGCTTGACAACTATTGTCCGATGAGTCGTGCTTGTTTTCCAACACCACACACATCCCAAGCATCCTTCATCTCGATGCTAGGGCACGATGACGGCTCGGAGCGTCACGACGACGTCATGTGGTCAACGACGTCGACGCGACTAATGGTGGAGCATCACGAGCACGCACAGACAAGTTAACGCGATTCAAAAGACAAAGAAGGTCAACTTGGGGACTCCTATAGGAATGATATCAATGCGGAAACTGGATGTACAGATTGACGACACATGAGTACCATTAGCAATCACGATGAACGAACTTCGGTGATGTCAAACAAGGCATTTTAGGGCAAGACTCACCTTGTAGGCATTTCACCGAACATCTTGTGTGTGAACTTGATTTCCGTTGCTTCATCACTGTTCAAAGGGCATCTTGGCACTTAGGCTTGTCGGTCGCAACATCATCCTACCCCTGCATCACAGACCAGTTCTAAACATCAACAAAGCTGGTTCTTTCCTCGTGAACATTTCATCGAACACCTTGGCTGCAGCACTGATCCGACCAATCTGTGCACAGATCAGAGCTAACCTTGGATCAATTGTCAATGCTGGTGTGTCAATGACGTGTTCCTACATATCCTCCATCCCACACATCACTCGCAACACCGTTTGGACTTTGCACGTCATCAGAACGTCGTGTGGACGCCATGTAAATAATGACGCCAAGTAACTGACACAAGGAAACACATCACAGCTTATGTGCGAACTTTCGAGGGACGCATGGGCGGTGGGACACGCTGCTGCATGCTGTTGGCGTGGGGCGGTGCCATGAGTGGCCGGGCGCGGAGCAGAAGCAGCCGGCATCGAGCGGCATGCAGGGGACGGCGCTGCAGGCAGGGCAAGCTGGGACGTGGGCCAGCGGCGGGCTGGGCGCTAGGGAGATGCGGCGACGGGCCGAGAGAGCGCGCGACGCAGAGGGGCGCGACAGGGACACGCGCAGCGCCAATGAGAAGCAGCTTGCACGGTGCGGCAGTGAAGGGGCACGCGCGGGGGCACGGCGAGACGAGCAGCATCAGGGCGGCATGCTGCGCGCGGGCATGCTCGCCGAGGGAGCAGGGCGCGACGAGGCGCAGCGCCAGGGTAGAGCAGCGCGCCGGAGCAGCAAGATGGTGGCCAGGGAGCGTGGTTGTGGCGGCAAGGCGGAGCTCGGACGCGGCGCATGGCCGGCGCGCGGACAAGGCGCGCGGGCGTGCGGCCGAGACAGGCGGATGGCGGGGAGGCGTGCACAGCCAGATGCAAGCGGACGGACGGCTGGCGGTCGCTGTTGGGCGGGGTGCTGGCGCCGTGGCGCAGGGGCCGGAGCTGGGAGGCGAGGAGGCATGAGCGACAGCAATGAGGTGGAGCGGTGCTGTGGCCGGACGGGGTCGGGAGGAAGAGCGCGAGCGGTGCTGTGGATAGGAAGGAGTCGGGCGCTGGGATAAGGACCGATGTTGTCCATTGCGGTGGCGCATGCAGCGCGTCTGCGTGGAGGCAGGGGAGGAGAGAGGGAGGAGGTGCTGACCTGACCAGTGGGGACCACTTGTGGGACCCACCTCCCTCACTCTTCTTCCCAATTTCAAATAGGGTTAGCAAACATGCTTCAAAAATAGTCAACTTTGGCCTAAATAAAATGTGAAGAATTTTATGGTGCAACCAGATTTCAAAACTGAGCAAGTTGAATTTTGAACTCAGGTTTGAATTTGAATTCAAGCGGTGATACTTGATTCAATGAAATAAATGGTAGATTAGGTTCAAAAATCATGAAACTTTGAAGTTACCCTTTTTGAACCATAAGGGACATCAGGAAAAATTTGGAATGGATTTGGACAAAGTTAAGTACAAATTTTAAATTTGAAGTCGACTCTGATTAAACTCTCAGTACGTGTCTGATAAATGGAAAATGTGCTTCAAAACTTTTGAAACTTTACAGAGAGTCTATTTGGAATATTGGAAGGTCATGAAAAAATTTACAATCGTAGATTTGAATTTTTGTGAATGTCCCATTTTAGGGTTGGAATAATTCCTCTTTCTTTCTCTCTATTTTGTTTTCTTTTCCCCTTTAATTTTTCATTGAAAATGTGAATACTTGGAAATTAAAGATTTTTCACAAGTCCCAAATACATTAGCAACCATGTACTATATGTAAATTTTTAACAAGTTCCTGTTTTTAGTGAACATGGGTTAACTCATATGGTTCATTTGAGTTTGGATTTCCATGTCCATTTTCAAAAATTTTAAGTTCGCATTTTTGCGTTTTTGTTCTTCCGAAAAACGGGCTTTTACATCCGGTAGAAGTTGAGTAGTGGGAATCCACTCGCGAGATAGGATTTTGTCACACAAATGGATTGGATGAAGAAATGGCTTATGAATATGAAATTGAGACCGAGCAGCGGGTAGGATGTAGAGAGACATGGTCTCACGTGCGTAGCCCTGCTTGTGTCGATTGAGGACCAATTTGTGTGCGGCCCCGCTGGACAAGCTTTAATTGTACCGATGACATACTGGAGAAATGGGCTCCAGCAAACTATGTAGCTTTATACTGGTTTGTCGAGGCATACCGTTCTGTTTTATAGGCGTAGGTTGAGGGCAGCAATGTGTAAATCAGCTGGTGGGCACGTCAGAGTACGCCTCATGCAGTGACCTACTGCTCGTGACGGATCAACCGGTTTGACATTCATGTGTTTGGTGAAAGGTGGCCATATACGACTAGTACTGAAGTGCTATGTAGGTATTGTTGTAAGTAGTCGCTGGCGCTTCCGAAAGTGCGTATGTGTCGTGTTGACCGGGTGTGTCCTGATTGCAATCACCACCCCTCGCGGTAATAGAGTACTACTTTTTCACTGTGTCGTGACATAGTAAATACTTAAGAAGTCAGGAGAATACGATGTATTCAATTATAATTATTTTGCAACCTTGTATGGCTCAGAGATAGCACAATTAAATGGTTTCCCCATAATTTACCTATAATAGAATTATGTGCTTTGGGCAGGTCATATCATAGGCAAAGCATTTCTTGTTTTATTGTGGAGTCTATGATGTGATGTGCCTTAAGAATGTCATGTGCTACTTAAAACATGACCATAAGGATCCACTTTTAGGTGTGTCCTTTATGCTATTCCTTATCTATGTTTAGTATTCACCCTTGCATATATCTAGTGAGACGGGTTAGTCTTGCTGAGCCTTAAGCTCACGTTTGCACTTAGCAAGTTTTTGCAATTATGCGACTGATGACGGGTTCGATGACGAGGCTGCACCCCCTACAGGGTTTACAACCGAGTGGGAACTCTGCACACTGCCGTATGTTGGGTGTTGCTAGTGCGAAGTATCCAGGGTGTGGATGACTTTGCTTTTGCATAGCTAGTGTCGATAGCATAGCTATGATGTATAGTTCTCTTTCCTTTTCATTTAGTATTGTAAAACTTCTGCTGTGGTTATAAATAAAGACTTGGTATTGTAATTTGTTCTCATTCTTTTCTTGTATATTGTTGGGTTTTGCATCGCATGACACCACCCAATGAGATCATTGGAGGTCGGGATTCCAGTCCCCGAAATTCTACAAAACACCGTCATGGAAATGGAAACGGGATGGAAGCTGAAGCTACCTGACACATTGTGGGCATATCGCACTGCCTACAAGACACCCATTGGCATATCTTCGTTTCAACTTGTCTACAGAAAGACTTGCCATCATCTTGTAGAATTGGAACATAGAGCCCATTGTGCCATAAAACAGTGGAACATGGATCTTGATAAGGCCGGAAAACACCGTTTAAGGCAGATCTCCTAGCTTGTGGAATGGAGGGATAAGGCGTACCATAGTGCCAATATCTATAAGGAAAGATCCAAGAGATGGCACGACAAACAGATTAGGCCAAAGGAGTTTATGTGTGGAGATAAAGTCCTCTTTAACTCGAGGGTAAAACTCTCTGGACATGGGAAATTGAGAAGTAAATGAGAGGGAAAATTTACTATAATAAAAACTTCCTGGACTAACAATAGGATATAGAAAAATAAATCGACGTGGTAAATTTAATCGATTTCCATTTCGTTCTTCAAAATTCCACGTAATTCCTCAAAGTCTAGCACGTTGGCCCATTATAAAACTGATCCTGACGGCCCACGGAGACAACCCACGAAACAACAAACGAGACGAGGCCCACACCAGGTCGACCGACCCCTAGGTTGGCCGACTCCTGGTTGGCGCCTCTAGGGTTCTGTTTTCGCGAGTTATCTCCCCTATGCTATCCCAATAGAGCAATTAGTGTGATAGCTCCTATCTCCGCCTCGAGAATATTTAAAAGTCATGAACACAGAGGAAACTTGTAACGTTCTAAAAAAACATCCTGTCCCATCTTCCACCTCGTCCCATGTACCATGGCCAGCATAGGAAAAAGCATTGTTCCCCATGGTTCCTCCAGCTCCACCTTCAACCTCAGCAGGGAACCTACGATGACCAACAATGATTGCATTGGATGTGGCACCTCTCGCCACGATCTCGCCTCTTGGGATGCCTCGTGGACGTAGCCCAGCATGTTGCAACATGGCATGGTCGCTTTCACCATGTAAAGAGCCTATGAAGTCACGTAATTTTATGCCACATCCAACAACGGCGGCTCTCAAGCCTATTGCGACTCGTCTTTTCCATGCAACAGACAAAGTCCGTCCCACGTTCCAGCCCGAAAAGAAATACACGAGTACGCTGAAAATGAAGAATGGTGATGTAGTGAGCCACCACTACGAGTCACCAACTCGTACCTTGCCAGAGCTCCCAAATGACCTTTTCGTAATCAAAGGCGTGAGAAGACCAGCGGGTTATGGAAAAAATCTCTACAAGTGTGTGGACAACTTAGCCTTGGAGGAATAGATGGATTCGTCTCCCTCTACGGTGATGCATCACCTCTCACAGCCTCTGGGCCAGTATCAAAGCACTGGTGAGAACTCTCCCCATGCCGATGCGGTGCACCTAGCCAAGGAACAGAAAATCTCCGCTTGGAGAACAAGAGGCTAGGGCACACGATGGCCGAAGCATGCATCAAGAGGGCTGAATTAAAAGATGATATTGATGCCCTTAAGGAAGAGATTGATGGTATACGCCGTGGCATGAGCGCTAAAATCAAGCGCTTATGCAAGATTTTCTGGATTGCCGACAACTATAAGGCACCATGAATAGATATCCCATTAGGCCATTGGGTGCTTACCCCTTAGTTTGCTTATTTTTGTTTTATTCCAATGTTTTGTAATTCAATAATGTAAGCACCACCAATGTTTTGTTCAATAAAGTGAACTTACCGGTTAATCTAACACCGGTAAAGTTCCCCCTTTTGTTTATTTTGTATCAAATAAAGTTCTAGAAACAAGTGTGGGGGAGGAGTCCCTCCGAGATCTCGCGACGTTTAGATCACGCGTTTCACCCATGGACACGTCGCAAACATACACACAATATGACACGACAAAGCAGAGCACCAAGGGAGCCAGCCAGAGGTCTGCCGACTCCCTGGCTCGACCGACCTGTGAGTGGCCCCTCTCGGGCCCGTTTCGCTACACAATATCGGTTTGAATCTCTTATCCCCTTCTCTTGGTGGTTCACTGCAATATTAAGTGAACAATTTTGACGTATTAATGAAAATTAAAATTAAGATCAACTCAATTGAGTTAAACATTGCAATTTACTAAAAATATGAGATTAGTATACCGTGTATTTTGATTTCATTGCCATGTTTCTGGACCCATATCATTAACTTAGGACACATGTCATCTAAGTTTTTGATGGTGTGATATGGTGAGTAAAATGAACCCATGGAGAAACATAACCTTGCTTGAAATTAATTTTGAATTTTGCACAATTTTGAAGTCTTAAGGTTTGCCTTCCTCTCTCATTGTAAATTAAATACCCACCAACGTCATATGATATTAATATTGAAAACCACATGCATATGCCACTTAGCATTTTCATTGAACTTTGTCATACTCTTGACACTGTTGAGTGACTTGCATGAAATCTTTTAATTAGGAAATTTCTTATGCATTGTACCATACTCCATCATTTTTTCACCATCAAAAGATACTCCATGAGAATTATTGCAAAATCCTCTCTCATTAAAAAGATGCATAAAAAGGAGTAGAATGCATGGCTATAAGATCTCCCAAAATAATTAAAAAAAAGAGAGAGAAAGAGCCAATAAGTAGCCACACTTCATCCTTGCAGAAAAGGGGAGTGATCAAATGGGAGCTATCATAACCATTCATTATCCATCATTCAAGCTTCATAATAAGTGCACAAGAATTTCCATAGTCATTAATTTTGTTTCACGGTCTTCTCAAATGGATCTCGTTTTTGACTTATTAATATATGAATTCAAGTGTGCTACCCTTTATCCCTACCAAGCCCCACAAAATGACATATTTAGTTGTAGGGACAAAACTGGCAAAATTATGCCATGGTGAGGATTTAAACACTTTGAGTGACTTGAGAGAATCCAATAGAGGAGGAAGATGCATTATCCTTTTGTTATTCAAAATATAGCAATTTTTCGAAGTTATTTCAGCAAGAGGAAGTCCGGGAGAGATACACTCCACCATTCGACCTCTCAAACGCCCAAGATGATATGGTAGCCACATCACAAAAAGGGTTCAAAAGCAAAGGTATGAAATAAAATATTTTGTAAACTCCTTTCTCGCAGCAACATTTATCTTAGCACTTATTCTTCTTGCCTTCAATCAAGGACGAGCGAAGGACTAAGTGTGGGGAAGTTTGTTGACAGTCGTTACATGCTAAATATGACCATTAATTCACCACATAAAAATTGCAGAATTAAGAACACAACATAGTGTTAGGAGTTAAAATTAACAAATTCCACAAGTGTTAGTGTCTATTTGCATGCAGGTGGATTAAACCCCAAAAATACCCAAGCATGCAGGGAGTAATCCAAAAAATTACCATTCAATGAATTAGGCGACGACACGTGGCATCACATGGATCCATGACTCATTCCCAGACATATCCGAAGAGATCCAACGTTGTTGCACCCGGGAAGCGAGTCAGGGCCCACCTGGAAGTCACCCCGAGAAAGCACAACCGAGGGGGGGGGGGGTCCAGGACCAGGTCGGCCAATCCCCATAGTCGGCCGACTTGGCCCTAGTGCCAAACTCATTCAACTTCCACTTGTTGGCCTCCTGTGTCTCCCTGATGGCGGTATCAACAGATTCACACGCAAATTGTGGTGCCAAACTAACTGAACTCGTGTATAAATACCCCCTCACTGCCTCACTTCTCCACACACCACTAGTTTGAGAATAGTACTCCATTTCTAAGGTTTAGAGCTGCCCTAGTGGCCAGCCAAGTAGAAGGAGAGTGGGGAGGAGCTAGGAGGAGGAGGCCTCTGCTTGTCAAGTACCTCTTCAACACTTGTACCTCTACTGAAGTTCTACTGGAATAGAGTAAGAAATTTCTATGAATTCAATATTAGTTTGATCTCTATTTCAAAGTAGTTTACTTTCGTAACTGCTTGTGGGTTCGCTGTCACTGCTTTAATTTATTAGAGGCTCTAGTTGTATCTTTGCATTTGAAACAATTAGAGTTGTGAATTAGAATTAAAGCATGGTGCTTAAGTTAGAATTAATCTGTAGATATCTCATAGACCCACAGATTGAAGAGGTAGACAATAGGTGGTGGCAGCCCTATCTGTCCTTAGTAATCCTCCACGTCCGTCTATGCCATAGACTCATGGCAGGAATCGTCTTGTATTGTCAACAGTAATCCAGTGCCCGAAGCAAGAACCTGCCAGAGACTACTGCGGCCAAGATTTCAAATCATTGAATTCATCTCAATTCCTTGCCTACCAAACAAACTATGTCTCCTTGGGAGAACAAGCTAGAAGATCACTCACATGTTCCTTGGATTTTATACCCTTAGGGAATACTCTTTAAGGGGAAGTGCTACAACGGTATTTTCGTGCGCTTGCTATTATTCTGTTTTTGTAAGAAATACCAACAGACAGGTAGTTTGGCAGCCCGGATAAGACTGCCATCCGTCTCATCCCTCGCAGAGGAATGATTATCGCTCACACAAGACAATGGCTTAGATACCAAGAATAAGTCAACACTGAAGCTTCCACACCCAGAGAAGATCGGATGCTTAGAACAAACAATGTAAATTCGGCCGAATGTCAGTTAGATAGGACTGCCCCACCACTGTAAAAAGACCACCAAGACCTTTTGTGAGGGGGGAAATTCAATATGTATTGGATTTACTTACGCATTTTACCTTACACATTTACCGTATGCACTTTTCCTTTGACGCCTTAATTTCATACGTCTGTGTGCATTTTTCTTAAACATTACTTTCCTAGAGTTCTTCTTACTTTCATAGAGTTCATGTACTCAAGCAAGGCTCAGTTGTAATATGTTCTCTTGCTTTTGAGCTAAAAATGATCACGGATAGACTCCCTCTGGACGTAGAGCCTTTTTTGCTTGAACTAGGATAGATATTTTTCCTTTTGCAACTATCCATACAAAGACGAATGTGATTCAATACAAATTCACTAGTCGGTTTCTAAAACATCGACATTTGGCAGGACAGGTAGGGGAACACTATTCTGTGTTCTCATCAGTTTGGTCATGGCTTCATCGACTCCGATTATTGTCCCCGGTGAGGAGATTCATGCCGGCGACTTTGAGTTCCCCATCAACGACAATAGGGGGCTCAATGTTGATTCTGTCTTTTCCCCATGCCAGGCTTTCTGCTTCGGAAGCCTGGACTTGATTGCTGGCAGTGGCGCCATCCTCAGAAGAGTTTGCAACACCCATGTGAACAATGCTCCGGTGGTTTCCTTCATCGGGATGATCTACCACACCACGCCATCTCTCCTAGAAATTTTGGAGGAAACCGCCGACGGTAACTCCGACCTCGACGATGCAACCAAGGTACCTCCTTGAATGTATTGTGATAGGTAGGGGTGATGACGTTCATCATGCGACTATCACGAACACACTATCATGGCCAATCCTCGAAAAGGAGTCTTCGACCATCGCCTGACCAGCCGAACTGCTCGAAGCACAATGCGCCCCCCTCAACGATGAACGAGAGTGCTTGGAAAAGGCCAAGGCCGTCTTCCGGATGAGGCCCAATCCACCTCCAAGCATAGACACTGCAAACCTTCAAGCTGATCAAGCTGCCCTCTTTGCTAAGGACGATCCTCAACCACACTTCAAACAAACGAACCAGAATGTGGCGGCTGCCGTATCCATATTGCGCAATGTGCTTCAACCCATCGTGCCAGGATCCAGATGCACCTACCCAAACCTCTGCTCCATCCTAGATGTGGGCACTGTTCAGCATGCGAAGAGCCCCCTCTCACAACATCTCAAAGCATCAACCCATGACAGGAGTCATGAACATCAGGAGTGCAGTGACAGACCAGATCCTAAGTACTCTAGCGTGACCCTTGACCCTACCAGAGAGGATTCCCAAGATCCCATCCCCATACGCAGTAGCATCAGTACTTTTCGGATAGTTGCAATGACGATGACGGGGGAAGAAGTTCGATCCCCAATTCCCCAAGACCAAGAGCCTTCGGTAGACGGATACGTAATGCAGCATTGCAGCCATGTTTTTGTGCTTCAACAAAAATATGGAAGTACAAAGGTTAGTCGAATCCCAGCCTTTGGCTGGAGGACTACCCGCTTGTCATTTAGAGGTGGCTTAGCCATGTACGATTACTTCCTAATACAGTAACTCCCCATTTACCTAGCGAACGCAGTGCGAGCGTGGCTTGAATATCGTCCCGCGAATGAAACTTGGAGTTCGACCAAGCTTAAGTCCACCTTCGTGGGCCATTTCCCGAGCATGTACGTTTGTCGTGATAATTCATGGGACCTCAAGGGATGCAGGCAGAAGCCCAACAAGACCCTATGCGGGTACATCAGACGCTTCTCAACAAATGCAATGATCTTCCCGATGTTGTCGATGTAGACATCATTGTGACCTTCCTTTATGGAACCACTTGTGAATACCCGGTCCAAGAGCTGGGACGTGTCAAGCCTCGGAGTAGCAAGGAGTTGATCGACATCGCTACCAACTATGCCTCCGGCGACGAAGCAGTAGGGGCCATCATCAGCAAGACAAGGCACAAAGAGTCTGAAGACAGGAGGGATACGAGACCATCTCGTGACAGGGGGGAGAAGAGGGACGACACCAAAGATGACACCGCCGAGTAGAAGACCCAGGCCTAGTCGCAGCCGCTGAACATCGCGACGGAAAAGACAGGCCCAACCTCCCGACGACTCCTTCGAAAAGGCACTAGAGAAGCCTTACACTAACCAGACTTATACGATCAAGCACGCCCTTAATGACTACCTCCTCCTCAAATGGTTCCTCAGCGGAGAACATGGCCACTATGTAGCAAAAAAACTCAAGCTCGAGCAAGAGTTGACAACATTTCTCGAGCCAAACGGATGCCTCATGATTTTCGGTGGCACCTACGCTAATGAAAGCCGATGCAAGAAAAATCTTATAGTCTGCGAGATGAACACCCTCGAGCCAGCCACCCAACCTAACTCTGGTGGTCCGAGGCGGTGTCACCTTAGATGGGATGTACCACTGGAGCCATATATTATGGCCCAGATGGTTCCTATGGTAGTGGACCCTATCATTGGAACCATGCGGCCGACTGAAATGCTCAAGTATGGGGGGAGCGGTCTCAACATCCTCTACATGGGGACCCTAGATGTGATGGGATCCCATGCTCCTGCCTTCATCCTATGAAAGCTCCTTTACATGGCTTCATAACTAGGAAGCAGGCAATGTCGCTCAGACAAATTAACCACCCCATCACCTATGGGGATAAGGGAACTTCTACACGGAAGCCCTTACGTTCGAGGTCGCCAACTTCGAAGGGTCCTATTACGCCATCATGGGAAGGCCCTGCTACGCGAAGTTCATGGTCATCCGGAACTACACTTACCTAAAGGTCCACACAGGGTCATTACACTGGACAAGAAGTTCGAACAATCCCTGTTGCGTGAGCAGGACAACTACTGGCAGGCTTCCGTGAGCCGTCACCACGAGCTCACCCGACTCCAACCGAGCTTCAACCTCCAGTGCCTTCAAACCCGCCGGAGACACCAAGGCCATCCAAGTCAACCCAGCAGACTCAATGAGGACAGTGCTGATTAGAAACGTGCTTCCCGACAAAAAGGAAAGAGCGCTCATCAACCTCCTTCGCACAATTCGAGATATCTTTGACTGGAAATCCTCAAATGTGTCGGGCATCCTGAGGGAAGTTGCCGAGCACATCCTGAACATAAAGTCGGGCTCCAAAACTATTAAACAGAGATTTTGGCGGTTCAATGAGGAAAAAAGATTGGCTATCAGGACCGAGATCATCAAGATGCTCGCGATCGGTGTTGACAGTTCAAAACGCAACCGATCATCTCCGGTAGGAGATGAGATCCCCAAGCGCACGGAATATACCATTGTAGTATTTCACCCAAGAGTATTCCCAAGGGTATCGTATTTATCCCAAAGGAATGCGGAGAAAGTAAAGTAAACACTATTCTTATGATCAAGGTATAAGGTACAAAGTATTTATCAGAATACGGGTAAGATGATAATATGGGTACTGTGACACACACCTCAGCAATCTACTCTACGGGTAAGGTTGTCCTAGCGAGGGTTAGACTAAAAGACGGAACTACTCCTACAGTGCTCAAATTACTCATATACATATCCTAATAAAGTACACATGAATATACTAATAGTTAATACTAGGGCTTAGTGGTCCAACATGTCGGGCACAGGCTTACCCTGGTCTGCTAGGCAACTCTGCCAAGAGCCTACATCGTAGCCGAATTTGGAGGATTATAACAGACGGATATGGATGTCACCACCTACTACCTACCTCTACAACCCGTGGACAACGATGCATCCAACGCTACTAAACTATTCAACACCACGCTTGCATGCTATGTAAGTACCTTAAGAGTTGCAACGTAATATTCATCATTAAGCAATGACTAACCTAAACATCATTGAACAAATGATGGATCCAAGCAATAACATATTCATATTAACATAAACATATTATTACCTAATTAGACAATATTGGTTGTGTATAATGTTTATGATAACATGATAATGGCATTATGTCTGGATCATAACAACATCTACACCTAGCACATACATGAACTCCACAACCAAACAAGGAATGCTTTATCCAAGTATATGAATAAGTAAATACTAAAGATAGTATCTTTATTATGTATAAAGTCACTAATACAAGAAAAATTACATGTGTAGTTGGACCGAGTTTGGCGCTTTTAATAATTGGGCTCAACAGGTGGTTCAACCAAATTTGGGTTGGCCCCACTCGGCTCCCACTTGCTCTTGGACAGTGATATGTGGGCTCTTGTCAACCTTCTAGATGAATCAGGGTGAAAACCTGCGGGTACCCGCTTGTAAGTGGGCCATTGTATCCATGGGAAGCCACGTGGCATTGTTTGACTGGTTGGAGGTGTGTTTCCTTGCCTTGTGACAATGCATTCACCTCAAATCTCCATATAATACTTACATGCACCAATTTCTCCAAGTACAAGTGGAACTAGGTTATTCCTAACTATGATGTGTGTAAGAAATATTCAATCCTTCACATAATTGAGTTATATTGACGGTCGAAATTGGTATATAATGATCGTCAAAACACTCTCCCAAGCTTAATCCTTGCTCGTCCCAAAGCGAAGATATGGACTTAGGTTGTTGATCAGGAGTTGCTACAATGTTCTATTTTGCAAAAGTACCAAGTGCACAACAAAATATTCTACCTTGAATTTAATAATTTTGCTACGGTACCTCACCCTTTTTTCTTAGTCATTATGGGGTTGATGCCTTATCCTTTTCTTGTGTGGTTGAAGGACAGAATAGCAAAATGAGCATGCATTTCCTAATGTTTAAGTTCCACTCAAATTTTTGGAGAATTTCAAATGGTATTTGGATTTAAGTTCCTGAAATAATGCACTCAATCAATCCTATGCGGGAAGTGGTATTTGTATCCTCACCAAGGCAATGCCTTTCTTGTCCTACATCTAAATAAGGTTTGTATGTGGAGCTTGGTAGGGATCAAGAGTAGGCATATTTGCAACACATATATTGCTAATTCAAAAGACTAAACCTTAATAGAAAAGAAATCATACTTTTGATCAAGATTTGTGCAAGTGGGATGGAATGTTTGTGGAGTGGAAATATGAAGATGACTCTTTTGTATGCACTCTCTTTTTGCGAGGATGAAACATGGTTACTTATTTTCTCTTTTTTTCTCACGTTCTTGTACATGAGCATGCATTTTCTTTTTCTCGTAGCCATGTCTTCTACTCCTCTTTTCTTTCAAGTAATTTTGAGAGAGTATTAAGGATGAAAATTTGGAGTACCTTTTTGTTGGTGGAATGGTATGATAAAATTTTGCTAACTTCTAGTGTAGAAGTTTAACATGTGCTCGTGTAATCTTGATCTTAAAAGCATGAAAGATTCTCACATAGGTCTATAATAGTTTGACGAGGCTCAATGTAAAGGCAAATAGAATATGCATAAAGTTTATCTAATTCAAATCATCGTATGACTTTGGTAGGAATTTCTATTAAATGAGGAACTCCCATTTTAAATTTTCTCAGTGAAATTAAGTTTCACTTTGAACTAGGATATTAGCAGCTCTTATCACTATATCATATCCCACAACAATCTACAAATGGACTTAGCTTTTGCTACCCACAATTTTCAAGTTTCACGCAAGAATATTCATGACCAATAAACCAAATTCTTTGAGAATACTAAGTTGTATGCAAGGGACTAGAGAAAATAAATTCACATAGACATCTTAGTATGCCTTTTTACAAGTCCTAAATGTACTTTTCAGCAAATAGTCATTATTTATTATCAATTCCTTGTTTAAGATACATGCCCAACAAGCGGATGACATGGTGATTGGTATGTTTCTCGCAAACTCCAACCCTGCGACTATGTTATTTTATTATGGAGCATCGCATTCATTCATTGTATCAAAGTATGTTGCCAAGTATAGTTTGCCCATATCTCATATGAAGTATACCTTGTTGGTTGAGTCTCCTGGAGGGGAGATGATGACAAATATAGTATGTCCAAAAGTAAGTCCTAGAATAAGGGGGGTAGGCTTCTTCGCCAAACTCATGGTTTTGGATTTGCAAGGACTGGATATAATACTTGGTATGGACGGGTTAAGGAAGCACAATGGGATAATCAATGTGCACGAAGACGGTAAAGTTGACAAATGAGGAAGGGTTCAGCATAGAATTTGAAGCATCTCAACACACCAAAGCAAGTGGAGCTATATCAAATGGACGGTGCAGCGATTGAGGAGATTCCGATGATATGCGAGTTTTCAGATGTGTTTCTGGATCAATTGACAGGTATACCACCCGATCGTGACATCTAGTTTGTTATTGAGATGATACCTGGAACTGCACCTATAGCTAAGAGGCCATATAGGATGCCTCCTATGGAGTTAGCGGAGCTCAAGAAGCAAATTCAAGAGCAGCTAGAGAAAGGTTTCATTCGCCCAAGCTCATTGCCTTGGGGAGCACCCGTGCTTTTTGTGGATAACAAGGATGAATCTCAAAGGATGAGTGTGAATTACCGAGCTCTAAACAAGGTGACAATCAAGAACAAGTACACTTTGCTCCATATAGAGGATTTGTTTGATCAAATGAAGGGCGCCTGTGTTTTCTCCAAGGTCGACATGAGGTCAGGCTACTTACAAATGAAGATCATACCGTCAGACATACCCAAAAAAGCTTTTCGGACACGGTATGGGTCTTGTGAGTACACCGTTATGTCTTTTGGATTGACAAATGCACCAGCATACTTCATGTACCTCATTAATAAGGACTTCATGGAGTATTTGTATAAGTTTGGTAGTGTTCATTGATGATATTATGATCTACTCGAAAAGTGAAGAGAAGCATGAAAAGCATATGAGGCTCACATTGCAAAAATTCAGGGAACACCAATTATAAGCCAAATTTAGAAAGTGCCAATTCCGGTTAAGGGAGGTGTCGTTTTCGGGCCATATCACTTCCGGAGGAGTATCAGTTGACCCCGGAAAAGTGAGAGATGTGCTAAAATGGGAGCAACCACAGAAGTGAAGGAAATAAGGAGTTTTCTTGGAACGGTTGGATATTACTGTCAGTTCATCAATGACTTTTCCAAAATAGTGAAGCCCATGACTGACTTGTTGATGAAGGGAAAAGCATTCCAATGGACTCAAGCTTGTCAGGATAGTTTTGAGGAGCTAAAGAAGAGATTAACAACATCACTTGTGTTGCTTTTGCTGAACGTGAGCAAAAGTTTTGTTATCTATTGCGACACATCAAGATAAGGACTGGGATGTGTGCTCATGCAAGAAGGTCAAGTGGTAGCCTATGCATCGAGACAATTGAAGAAACATGAGGAGAATTATCCTATACACGATCTTCAACTTGCAGCCGTAGTGCATGCCTTGAATATATAGAGACACTACATTCTCGGTCATAGGTGTGAGATTTACACGGACCACAAGAGTCTCGAGTACATATTCATGCAAACGGACCTGAATTTGAGGCAACAAAGATGGTTGGAGCTCATCAAGGATTATGACGTGGGAATCAACTATCATCCGGGGAAGGCTAATGTAGTGGCTAATGCTTTGAGTCGAAAAGGAGTAAGCCACCAAGTCATGGTTCGGGAATTACCATTCGAGCTATGCAAGGAGTTTGAACGATTGAATCTTGGATTTGTGAATGAGATGGGGATCATGGAGTTAAATATAACCTTGGAGCATGAAATTCGAGAAAGTCGACCAAGGACGAGGAAATTCTGGAAAACAAGGAAAAGACCCAATAAGGGAGAGAATTCAGATTTGATAAAGACGAACATGGTACTTTATGGCTTGGAAAGAGGATTTTTGTGCCCAATGTTAAGTATATTCGAGAAACGATATTAAAGGAGGCACATGACTCACCTTACTCAATCCATCCCGCCTGTACAAAGATGTACAAGGACTTGAAGACATGTTGTTGGTGGGCTAGCATGAAAAAGGACATAGCAGAGTATGTTGCACTATGTGATGTATGCCAACGGGTCAAAGCTGAACATCAAAGGCCAGCTAGATTACTGCAGCCGTTGTGGATTCCATATTGGAAGTGGGAAGAAATCAGTTTGGCCTTCATAGTGGGTTTTCCGCGAACCCAGTCCGGTTATGACTCAATATGGGTTATTGTGGATCGGTTGACCAAATTGTCTCATTTTATTCCTGCCAAGACTAAGTATACTACTGCGCAGTTAGCCGAGTTGTATATGGAGAAAATTTTATGCGAACACGAAGTACCCAAGAAAATAGTGTCGAACCGAGGTTCTCAATTCACCTCTAGGTTTTGGCAGAAGTTGCAGGAAGCTATGGGCACAAGGTTAAATTAAGTTCAGCATATCATTCGCAAATCGATGGACAGATCGAGAGGACCAACCAAATATTGGAAGACATGTTGAGACCTTGTGCCTTGAAGCATGGACGCAGCTAGGACAAGAGCTTGCCATATGCTGAGTTTTCTTACAATAACAGTTATCAAGCAAGTTTGAAGATGTCGCCATATGAAGCATTGTATGGAAGGAAGTGTAGGACACCCTTGTTTTTGAATGAGACCGAAGAAACCCAAGTTTTTGGATCTGATGTGTTGCAAGTAGTCGTAAAGTATGTTTACATAATCCGCGACAATTTGAGGATCGCTCAAACTAGACAAAAGGGCTATGCAGATAATAGGCGGAGAATAGCCTTTGAAGTGGGAGACTTCGTATATCTCAAAGTGTCACCTATGCGAGGTCATAAGCGGTTTAATGTCAGAGGCAAGTTGACACCTCACTATATTTGACCATTCAGGATTTTGGCCAAACGTTGAGAAGTGGCATATAAGTTGGCGATGCCAACACATTTTTTTCATGTTCATGATGTGTATCATGTTTTGCAGCTCAAGAAGTGCTTAAGGGTACTAGAAGAACATGTCCCAATGGAAGAATTGGAATTATAGGCAGATTTGACTTATGTTGAGCAACCGGTCAAAATCTTAGAAACGAAGGAGAGAGTCACAAGAAACAAGGTGATTCTATGGTGCAAAGTACAATGGAAGCATACAGAATCAGAAGCAACTTGGGAGCAAGAAGACGATCTCAAGAAGGAATTTCCCTATCTCTTTCTCTTCGCGTCGAATCTCAAGGGCGAGATTCATTTTAAGGGAGGTAGGTTTGTAACACCCTCATTTTCATGCATACATGAATTGCATACATTCTCATACATGTTTAACATTAAGACATGTAAATAAGAACAAGATTAAAACGAATTTAGGCTTATTCAATAAATTTCAGTCTGTCAAGGTGCGGACTTGTCCAGCCTCTGAACTGGACTAGTCTGGTATCCCTATCCTTTCTTTAGAAAATATAGTTTTCTTTAGATGTATGGACTTGTCCGACCATAACCCCGGACTAGTCTGTTGTCCCCAATTTCATTCAGAAAAATTCAATATTCTTTAGAGTCCGGACTTTTCCGGCACAATGTGCGTACTAGTCCGATTTCTTCTCTGATGTTCCCCGAACTTACCCAGTCAAACTTGTCCGATTTTTCTCTATTACCCAAAGTACTAGTCCGGTCCCAAATGCGGACTAGTCCGGCCTTCGAAAACCAATTCGGGTTCTGTTAATTCTCCACGATGGATTTTTTGGTAATTGCCTTAATTGGGCCAAGAACGTCATGCCCAACCTCAGAGGAGCCCAAGTGGACCCCACCCCGGCCTCCACCCGCCTTATACTTGAAATCCATTAAACCTACTTCTCCACATCTATATAAACACCCCACCACCCTAACTTTTCATCTCTTTGCCACAATTGAAGAAACCCTCAACCCTAGTTCGTGGGAGGCGCCATCAAGAGAGGATCCAACAGCAAGGAGGAGGAGGAGAACATGAAGGAGGATCAATCAAGCAAGATCTTCATTGAGTTTTCGTTCTTCATCACCAATTAACCCTCAACTCATCTTCATCAAGCCCTAATCGTCAAGATCCAAATGTTGTACCCAGTTCTTTATCTTTGGATCTCTAAACACGTGGTACACCGTCTACATCGAAGCTTTCACGCAAGTTTAACCCCAATTCTTGCAGATCAAGAAAACCCTAACTCGCAATTCCTGGACAGGGCGGACTAGTCCAACCCCTAAAACTGAACCGGTCTGATATCTGAAGCTGTTTAGTGCTGAATTAATTACAAAACTGCTCTAATTAATTACAAATTTGTTAGAAACTATTGTAACTAGTTAGTAAACATTAATAGCAACTCATTAACAAGTTTTATCTCACAATTGCATTAATCATGCATATCATGTAATATTGAGTACTATATGAGCATTATTTTATTGAATTGTGTATTTTGCACATTTGTTGCTCGGAATAGAAGGAATTGCCGTAGAGAGTGCTTTCGAGGACCTGCAGAACCAGAGCATCGAAGCTTTCAACCCAAACCAGGCTCAGGAGCAAGGCAAGTGTCCTTGATCATTTTGATCCCGTTTTTAAGTGTTTTGTTTGAAAAAATGCATGCTTGTGAAAAATTGATGGAAAACCCAAGATAAGTGTTTACTAGACTTGTTTGACCATCCTTGTCGCTTGGAATACGTTGTAGAGAGTCGGGAAGGGTACTTTTACCTTTTCTCTTCACTCTAACTAATTGGGATAGGAAACCAACCAAAATGCTTAATCATGATTTAATGAACCTATGGATGATGTAAATTTATGAATATGGCTAAATGGTAATTTGGGACTTGCAAGATCTAAGCAATCATGGTTTGTGGATTGGGTTGGTCGATATGGTGGTTTGCTTGCTTTGGATATTAGGACCGGTTCATGCGAAAATAGGCCAGGACAATAGTGCCACCACAAGGCCAAGTATGGGTGCGGCTTAGCCAATGAATTAGGTGTATTGCTAGCATTGATTCAGATCATTTGGAGGAGTGGGGAATGGGAGTCGGTTGGCTTTGCAATATTGTCGGGACTGCCCAAGGATCCGAACGGCAAAAGAGAGGGCCCTTGGTTTGATGTGCTCAGTTGGACGCATCACCACCGGTGAAACCTTAGCGGGTTTGAATATGCTGGTAGTACCTTTGTAAAGGCTATTTTGTGATCTCTTGGCCATACACCTAAGGAGATGTAATTGGTATAAGGGAGGTTTCTTTAGTCGCCGACTGGTGACAAAATCACGAACTTTTATGTAAAGTGGTACAACCTCTGCAGAGTGTTAAAAACTATCATGATAATCGTGCTCCGGTTAAGAGCACCTGGACAACTTCCATGGTTAGAGGAAACCTGGGATTCGGGATGGTTGGTTTTGGTTATGGGTTGAGTTGTGATAATTGAACATGGTCGATGATAATGGTAACAACTTGTTACTTGGATGGATAATTATTGATGGATGTGACATAATGGTAATCGATGGTATTGAACTTGTTATTGGCAATTATTTGGGTTATGTTGGGATTAATTCACAAAGACATCTTAGTATGCCTCGTTACATGTTTTAAATGTACTTTTTAGCAAATAGCCATTATTTTTTGTCAATTCCTTGTTTAAGCTACATGCCATTACATTCCCACACTTGCTAAGTACAACATGTACTCACCCTTGCAATTCCCCCACCAACAGTTTCAGGTGATGTTCGGGAGTATCCTGAGGATAATGCGGAGGACTAGGCTGTGTGCTACTGTCGACTTGCCTGTGGTGTTGCTTGGAGTCGCGCTACCCTATTTGCTCAGATTGCTTAGTTGCTTAATTAAATTATTTCCGCTGCAGTAAGGTTATCATTAATGATCGTTATAGTCGTAATTTGAGGATTATTTGAATACTAGAATAAAAGTACCTTCTTAATGAACTTGTGTTGTGGTAATTTTCTGTATATCATTTTTGATGCACTGATTTATGTGTGTTAAACATCCTAGGCACACATATATTGCACTTGGTTCATTTTTCGGAACCGGGTGTCACACTTGGTTAAGGTACATCATACCCTTTAGCCACAAAGGAATAACATACATCCAATGATGGTGGCAATCCCCTTGAGCTTGAATGGGTGCTTAGAATAGTTGAGAGCATAATGCTCTCACATATTCGTAGCAGCCAATTGGTTGCTCATGGAGGGTTTCCATGTCAAATCTCCAGCCTCTTATAGTTATGATTGACTTTCGGGCTTAATTTCCGATAGGTGGTAACCATCCTAATTCATTTGTTGGCCAAGAGATGTTGAAATGGAATCATCTAGGTATTTCAACAATTGGCTCCTTGAATGCCTACATAATAATTTTACTGGTGCAACTTCCTCTCTTTGATAGAGATGGATGGTTAGCTCCCAATACTTGTACAAATGAATTATCGGGTTAGGTAACCAAATTTTCATTTGTACATACAGGGATGAATACAATCAAAGATGCATTAGGTCCAATTTCAAGTGTATCCATGAACAATATTTGATTCATTGATAAGAGTGGGGCTTTATGGATAAATCAGTTTGCACATTTTGTAATGCTCCTACTCATAGCAATGCAAGTGATATAAACACACAATATGAATCTCTTCATCTTGTAAAGTTTCTAGCCATCATAGCTTTTTACACAAGAGCAATTGTTATCATTTGGATCATGGCAAACAAGGTTATCAATTTATCTTCTTGAACATTTTTAATTTCTTGCTCAACAAATTGATATTTAGTGATTCATGTATGAATGAATTTCAAATCAAAATTATCGACATCACTATTCCTAGGTAGCTACATACAAGTACAACCATTAAGTCAGTCCATAAGCATTACCTAGGCAAAAAATGTCTAAGTCAATTTTAGCAATGCTAATGAAATTCAAGGTACTTGTTTAAATTTATTCATAAGTAAGGTGACATTCCTTTTTTAAGAATAAATAAGAGCATTGTAAACATTTACTCTTGTGAGGATGCATAAGAATTGAATGATGAGACGGTGTAAACTTCCTCACCAATGTAAGCAGAAATCATTCAATCCAAATACAATTCAAATGATGGAAAATATTAAACTTTTACCACAGTTGAAGAGCAGTCTGGTTTGAAGATCGTTGTGTTAGAAACTCACGACCATGGATTTTGGTGTAGCCTTCATGTTCAATGTCTCCTGCCAAGTTGAGGTTTGAGTTGAATGAGCTTCATCTTGCTCCTTCATTGGACGGCCATTTTGAGCATTCCTCCACTATGAACTCAAAATTAGATCGATGGAGGGATATGTGCTTCAATTCTTCGATGGTGAATTGGGCTTGATGAGGCCTTCCAACCACTTTACAAGTTTTTTCCCGGCTGCACTAAAAATCAAGAACAAACAAAATAACTTGAAAACAGGTTACGTTAGCTCAAAATCCTGTTGTACCCTTTGTCAAATTGTTTTTCCCTAACATGAAAAAACTTGCAAATGCAATGAATATTTAAGGGAAATATTTTTGGTTTGAATTAGGAAGATGAATTCAAGTGGTTACACCCAAGGTTCATATCCAAATAAATTTATTTTCTCATTGAAAATTTTAATTTTATGATGGTTGGAGATTTTATTTTCCAACATGCAAGTGTGAAAATTCAAACACGCTAAATGCAAGTGCAAGGATCGATGGAAAATTCAAATATGCAGTTGGGAAATCTAAAATGAGATTACTATGAATTAACCTATTGGCAAGGACTCACAAAATTTTTGAAGTCCGATGAGTGGGACTTACCTCCGTCCTATATAGTTCGATGATTTGTTGTCCGATCCCAAAGTTAAAGATGTTGACAACTTTTCTTTCTTCACATACCAAAATTACTTTGGCTGTCATTTGGACATGTGGACCACTTGGTGGCCCTATCCTTTTCATTGTCTTGATGAAGACTTGTTGATGTTGCAACGACTTTTCCCTATTGAAGATATTCTCTTATGAGCATGGTGAGGCTTGTCATTCTATAGGGGTGCCACTTCGACCTTCTCTATATTCCTTAAAGTTAACCCATACTTTGGTCCTGGATCAAAGGTTTCCTTGGGCATGATGACATGTGGACTTCATGATCAATTCAGAAAATGCTTCATCCACTATGTCACTTGCCCTAGGTTGCACAGGCTTGGTCAAAGTGTAGGAACCCCAACAAGTGATTGTGGGATATCTTGGATCTTGAATGCTCTTGCAATTTCTTATCCTTGGCCAAGAGCTTCATGTGAATGTTGTCTTGATTTCTACTTGGCCATGGACAAGATACATCAAAGTTGGCTAGTTGAACTTGAGTCCTTTGGAATTCCATAGCCTCCTTGATTATAAGGGTTGTGTTGATTCCACCTTTGACCTCCATTTGGGTGATATCATTGGAGTTTTGGTTTGAAATATCCTCATGGGTCTTACGGAAATAATTCCCAGGTGTCCCATGTTGACATGGATTTTCACAAATCATGTGAATATCCATGGCTTGGATTGTCCAAACTCTTCTTCATTGGATTGAATTAGAAAATAATTCAATGTGAGTTGTAGTTCCATAACAAGGATGTCCGCCTTGTTAACTTGTGTGCATGCCAAGCTAAGGAACTAGAGAACTCTTCAATCCACCGCTTGAGTAAAGACCATATTCTCATCCATGATGAATGAGAAAGGGCTCCTTCAGCTGTAGCATGAATGTGATCATGGATTTGTGAAGCCAACCCATGACATGAGTGTTGGATGAAGAGCCAATTATCCACCCTACGATGAAGGCAAATCAAGAAAAACTCTTGAAGCCTCCCCCCAAGCCATCCCATGAATTGGGTTAGCCAACACTACCATGTTTTCACACAAAAGGAGAAAATAAACAAGGGTAATCCTATCTTATAACTACTAGTACCTATAGCTTAATCACAAGTGATAGCTATTCTTAACTTCCTTTTGCCTTTCCCGGCAATGGTGCCATAAATGCTTGTTGAGGATTCTTAACACCACAGATCATCCCTATTAGGAGATGAGACCCGCAAGCGCATGGAAGATACCGTTGTAGCATTTCACCCGAGTATTCCCATGGGTATCGTATTTATCAAGAAAGGAAGGCGGTGAAAGTAAACTAAACACTATTCTTATGATCAAGGTATCGGGTACTATGTATTTATCAGAACAGGGGTAAGATGATAATATGGGTAGTGTGAAACACACCTAAGCAATCTACTCTACGGGTAAGGTTGTACTAGCGAGGGTTAGACTATGGGACGGAGCTACTCCTACTGTTCTCTAATTACTCATATATAGAGCCTAATAAAGTACACATGAATATGGAATATGCTAATGGTGAATACTATGGATGAGGGGTCCAACATGTCAAGCACGAGCTTACCCTAATATGCCAGGCAACTCCCGCCAAGAGCCTACATCGTAACCGAACGTGGAGCATTACAACGGACGGGTAGGGCTTTTACCACCTACTGTCTACCTCTAAAACCCGTGGACCACGATGCATCCAATGCTACCTAACTATCCAAACACCACTCTTGCATGCTAAGTATATACCTTAAGAGTTGCAACGTAATATTCATCCTAAGGCAATGACTAACCTAAACATCATTAAACCAATGTTGGATCCAAGCACTAACATATTCATAATGACATAATCATATTATTACCTAATTAGACTAAAGTGGTGGTGTACGATGTTTATGATAACATGATAATGGCATTATGTCTAGATCATAACAATATCTACACCTAGCACATGCATGGATTCCACAATCAAACAAGGAATGCTTTATCCAGGTATATGAATAAGTAAAGACTAAAGATAATATCTTTGTTATGCACAAAGTCACAATTACAACAAAAGATACATGAGCCATACCTTTCCCAATTTGGACTTGGGACTAAGGCTCCTCTCTACAGCCTAACCTCCACTAAGGGCATAAGAGAACTAGTGTATTCACGAGAGAATGCTCCAGTGGTGTGTGTGAAGTGATATGCGGCTCTCCCCCCTATTTATACACTCACTCGGTCGATTTCGCACACTAATCTCTTGGGATTTCACTTACTCCCGCATTAAGGAAACTACCAGGGTTTGATGCGTGCAGTTGGACCGAGTTCTGCGCTTTCACCAGTTTGACCGAATAGGTGGTTCGACAGAACTGGGGTTGGCCCCACTCAGCTTCCACTTGCTCCTTGAAACTGATATGTGGGCCCTTGTAGACCTTGTAGATGAATTGGGGTGAAAATCTTCGGGTACCCGCCTTTAACTGAGACATTAGATCCATGGGAAGCCACATGGAATCGTCTGATTGGTTTGAAGTGTGTTCCCTTGCCTTGCGGCCATGCATTCAACTCAAATCTGCAAACAATACCTGCACGCACCAATTTCACCAAGTACAAGTGGAACTAGGTTATTTGTAACTATGATATGTGTAAGAAATATTCATTCCTTCACATAATCGAGTTATATTGACTGTCGAAATCGGTATATAACAACCATCAAAATTCGGCTTCATTAAGGAGGTCCAACATCCCTACTAGTTGGCCAACCCAGTCCTCGTCAGGAAGAAGAGCAGGAAGTGGGGGATGTGCATCGATTACATGAGCCTCAACAAGACATACCCAAGAGAACCTTTCCCGCTACCTCGAATCAATGAGGTCATCAACCTGACCTTTAGGAGCGAATCCCTAAGTTTTTGGATGCCTACTCGAGCTTCCAGCAGATTGCCCACCACAAGGAGGAACAACTGGCTACCGCATTCATCACCCCCACGGATCCTACTATTATGTGAGGATGTTTCGAGCTAAGGAACGCTGGGGCAACATATCAACGATGCATGCAGAAGTGTCTTCAAAACAAGATCGGGCGAAATGTAGAAGTATATGTTTATGACATCATGGTGAAATCCAAGAAAGCCGCAGAGCTCATCTCTGACATTGGGAAAACCTTTGCCATCCCCTGAAGCAACAAAATCAAACTCAACCCTTAGAAATGCATGTCTGACGTACCTAGAGGTAAATAGATGGGTTTCATCATCTTGTAGCGCGACATTGAGGCAAATCCCCCAAAAAAATTACGGCCACTTCTGACATGGGACCCATCAACGACGTTATGGGGTACAAATGTGATGGGGTGCCTCGTGGCATAACATTGTTTATTTCTCGGCTTGAGGGACGAGGCCTGCAACTTTATCGGCTGTTGAAGAAGACTGAGCTGTAACACCCTAAATTTTCGCATCGTGCATTGCATACATGATCATGCATGAAACATTAGTAGGATAAAAGGAAAATAATAAAAGATAAAACATACATATATGGTGTAGCAAAAAGTAGAAAAACAAAATAATAATTATAGCCTAAAACTTGTAATAGGGAATAAGTATAAAAATAATAATAAAAATATATATAAAAAAAGAGAAAGTATATATATAAAAAGAAAAAAAAAAGAAGAAAAGAAAAAAAAGGGGCTACTGCCGGCCAGGCCAAACCGGCCCAGCCCGCAGCGCCCCGGCCCCAGCGCCCACCCCGAGCGCCTCCCCCGCGCCGAACCGCTCCACCCGACTGACCAGCGCCGAACGCGTGGCCCCACCCCGCCGCCCTCCCGCGCGCGCTCTCGCGCGACCCGCGCTTCGCCCGTGTGCCCGGTCGTGCCACCTTGCACCGACGCTCGAGTCTCCCGCGCACCCACGCGCCCCGCCCGACCGCGCTCGCGCTAGTGACCCCGCCGCCACGCGCCCACGCGCACTCCCGCCAGCCAACCCTCACACACACGCGTTGACCGCCCCCGGCCTCCCGCGTCACGCGCGCGCCGCGCGATGCGCCTTTGCCCGCTCGCCCCGCAGCACGCGCCGGCCCTAGGTCCCACGTGCCCTAGCCGCGCCGGGTATAAAACCCATCGGGGCTTCACGTTTTTCGACGCCAGAGAAAACCAGCCTCCACCAGAAAACCCTAACCGCCCTAGGAAAAGAACAGAGGAGATCAGAGGTGCCACGAGGGAAGAACAAGAAGGGAAAAAGAGGAAGAAAAAGAGGAGGGTACCATCATCCACCGGAGATCGTCGTCGCGTCGCCATCGTCGTGCTGCTGGAGAACCCTTGCGCCATCTACTTCGTCTATGCGTCGTCCCCATCCCGCGATCTTAGAAGCCGTCACGTCTACGGTAGGATTCGTTCCCGATGCAAATTTTAGCGACGTATTAGATCTGATAGACGTAAATTGATTTTAGTTGCACCATAAATTTATTTTCAGCAGCATTAATCCTCGCTAAAACCACCATAAACTCATATGAACACGTATGAACTAGTTGCATCTAATTAATAAACAACTGTAGTTAATTAATTATTGAACTTTGCATGCATGCATATCATCGCATATTGATTAGTATGTATATTCTTGTACGTGTGATCACGAGTAGAGGGAAGTGCTCAAGAGGTCGTGTACAAGGATTTCCAGAACCAAGACTTCGAAGCGCTTGAGCAACCCTATCCGCCGGAGCAAGGCAAGTGTCATTGAAGCATATTGATCCTGTTTTTAAAATAAATGTTTTGTTTGAAAACTTCATGCTGTGTCAATTTGATGGGAATCCTATGGTAGGAAGTTTACTAGATTTGTTTAACCACCCTTGTCACCTGGAATATATGGTAGAGAGTCGGGAAGGGCTTTTTACCTTTTTGGTTCACTTAATTAATTGGGATGGCAAACAACACTACACATTTAATTATGCATCAATGATATTCTGGTTAATGTGAACTGGTCAATACGATGGGTGATCTAAGCAAGCCTGGTATGTGGATGGGTTGGATGTTATGGTGGTTTGCTTGCTTTAGATCTAAGGACCGGTTCATGCGAGAATAGGCCAGGACTACAGTGCCACCACGAGGCCAAGTATGGGTGCGGCGTAGCTAATTAATTAGGGCTTTGCTAGTGCTGTTTGGACCATTGTGGATGCTCGGGGAAGGGGTAGTCGGATTGGGTTTGTTGATGATTGGCGGGACTACCCTGGGATCTGAATGGCTCAAGAGGGGGCCTTTGGTTGAAGTTGTGCTCAGTTTGAGACATCGCCACCGGTGAAACCTTAGTGGGGTCTGAATAGACTAGTAATCCCTTTGTAAAGGCTATTTTGTTATCTCTTGGCCATAACCCAAAGGAAGTGTAATTGGCATAAGGGAAGTTCTTTAGTCGCCGACGGGTGATGGAATCACGAACACGTGGGTAAAGTGGTATAAACTCTGCAGAGTATTAAAAATATCATGATAGACGTGCTCCCGGTTATGAGCGCCTGGATGACCTACATGATTAGAGGGAATTTGGTATTGGAATGGTTATGGTTTGATAACGGTTATGGATTTAATTTCTGGTATTGAATATGGTTATTGGAGATGGTGAAATCTGGAATCATGGATGATGGTAGTAAATTCAGTTTGGTATTATGGTATTACTTATGATTATGATGGGTTTGATTCATATAATTATAATATATTGCTTTTCAAATGTTTTAATGTACTTTTCAGCACTTATCCATTATTACTGTCGTCATTTGAATCAGCCACATGTCATACTTTCCACACTTGCTGAGTACGACATGTACTCACTCTTGCAACCCCCCCCCCCCCAGCAGTTGCAGGTCAGGATTGTGAGTTTAATGGCGATAATGTGGATTTCTAGGCTGTGTCTACCGTCAGCTTTGCCTGTGGTGTTGCATGGAGCTGCGCTATCCCTTTTGCTTAGTTTGCTTAGTTGCTTAATTAGTTTATTTCCGCTGCATTAGTTGAACATGTCATTAATATTCATTAGAGCTTGTATTCGAGGGTAATATGGTTTGTGTAATAAAATTTGATAATTAATCTTGTTCTGTGGTAATTTTCTGTATACTCTTTTGTGATTGCACTCGTGTATGTGTGTTGAACATCCTGGGCACACATATGCGTTAGCTTGGTTCAGTTTTCGGAACCGAGCGTCACAGATTGGTATCAGAGCCACAGGTTGACCGTAGGACGCAGCCTAGATAGAATGGACACTTTAGAGCACATAGGAGCACTCAGGAATCGATTTGATTTTGTTGGCTTGCTGTTTGCTATATATATATTGTTTGCTTGTGTGTTTAATAGAGGATTTTGGGATGCTTTAGCATTGCCATATCCACCTAGGCTAGTGTAGCTAGTTGGTTAGCTTCATATCCCTTGATGCATATAGTTGGGGACGTTTCTAAATTCTTACCTATTGCTCTTCTTCAGATGGTGAGAACTCGTAACCAGAGGGATGCCAATGGTGAGGATGAGAACCATGGAGTACCTCAGAACAACAAAGGACAAGGACCTGCTCATGGAGCTATCAATATTGAGCAGCTACTGGCTATGCAGAACCAGCTCATGCAGACCATGATACAAACTATGGGACAGCTGCAGGCTGGAAATAACATTAACAATCAGCCCCACATGCCTCCACCGCCACCCCCGCCTCCTCATAACCGATTGGGAGAGTTTATGAGGACTAGACTGCCGACCTTTGCTCAAGCTGCTGACCCTATGGATGCTGATGATTGCCTCAAGTCCGTGGAGAAGAAACTTGTTATTGTCCAATGCAGTGGCCGAGAGAAGGTCCTATTTGCTTCTCATCAACTCGTTGGAGCAGCTGCAGATTGGTGGGATTCTTATTGCAACACTCATGAGAACCAAGAGAGAATTACTTGGGCCGAATTCAAGGAGAATTTTCATTCTCATTATGTGCCGGAAGGTGTTATGATCTTGAAGAGACAAGAATTTGAGAACTTGAGACAAGGAAAATCAAGTGTGAGTGAATATCTCAATAAGTTCACTCAACTCTCAAGATATGCGCCTGATGATGTTAGTCGGGACAGCCGGAAGCAATATTTGTTCATGAGAGGCTTGAACAATGAAATCCAAGTACAATTGCTCAATTGTGATTATGCAAATTTTCAGAAGCTTGTGGACAAAACAATTGTGGTGGAGAACAAGGTTCGTGAGATGGAGCAAGACAACAAGAGGAAGGCGCCATACCAAGGACAACAACAAGGAAGTAATGTGCGCCCTCGCCTTGCACCACCCAATGCGCCATATTACAGCTCTTCTATTCCTGCTCAACGCCCTGGTTATGCACCGCGCCCAACTCCCTTTGTGCCGCAACACCCTGTCATGCAAGCACCTAGTCCCCCGATGCCTTATGCGCCTCGTGCTGATTTTCCTGGAGCAATTGTTCAAAACCAAGCTCGTCCTAATAATTCTGGTGGAGTTAAGAAGTGCTATACCTGTGGAGAAGCTGGACACTTTGCGCATCAATGTCCTAAGTCAGGCCTTGGTCAAAGAAGCAATGCACCGAGGCAAAACCCAAGACGTAACGGAGGACAGCCACAAGGGAACCGTGGACAACGGAATTTTGCTCGTGGCAACGTGAACCATATCTCTACGGAGGATGCTCAACAAGCGGATGACGTGGTCATTGGTATGTTTCTCGCCAACTCCAACCCCGCGACTATGTTATTTGATTCCGGAGCATCGCATTCATTCATTGCATCGAAATATGTTGCCAAGTATAGTTTGCCTATCTCTCATATGAAGTTTACTCTATTGGTTAAGTCTCCTGGAGGAGAGATGAGAACAAATATAGTATGTCCAAAAGTAAGCCTTAGAATAAGGGGGGTAGACTTCTCCGCCAACCTCATTGTTTTGGATTCTCAAGGATTGGACATTATACTTGGTATGGACTGGTTGAGGAAGCACAATGGAGTTATTGAGTGTGCCACGAAGATGGTGAAGTTGACTAATGAGGAAGGGATCACCGTAGAATTTGAAGCATCTCAAACCGCATCGAAGCAATTGGAGCTGAATCATATGGACGGTGCCGCAATTAAGGAGATTCCGGTAGTATCTAAATTTTTGGATGTTTTTCCGGATGAGTTGCCAGGTATGCCACCTGATCGAGACATTGAGTTTGTTATTGATTTAATACCTGGAACTGCACCTATAGCTAAGAGGCCGTATAGGATGCCTCCTATGGAATTAGAGGAGCTCAAGAAGCAAATTCAAGAGCAATTAGGGAAAGGTTTTATTCGCCCTAGCTCTTCACCTTGGGGAGCGCCCGTTCTATTTGTGGACAAGAAGGATGGATCCCAAAGGATGTGCGTGGATTACCGAGCTCTCAACGAGGTAACAATCAAGAACAAGTACACCTTTCCCCGTATAGAGGATTTGTTTAATCAGATGAAAGGCGCCTGTGTGTTTTCCAAGATTGATTTGATGTTGGGATACTTTCAAATGAAGATTAGACCATCGGACATACCCAAGATAGCTTTTAGGACGAGGTATGGATCTTATGAGTACACCGTGATGTCATTTGGATTGACAAATGCGCTTGCCTACTTTATGTGCCTCATGAATAAGGTCTTCATGGAGTACTTGGACAAGTTCGTTGTGGTGTTTATTGATGACATTATGATCTACTCGAAGGATGAGAAGGAACATGAGGAACACTTGAGGCTTACGTTGCAGAAATTGAGGGAGCGCCGATTGTATGCCAAGTTCAACAAGTGTCATATTTGGCTAAGAGAGGTGTCGTTTTTGGATCATATAATTTCAGGAGGAGGAGTATCGGTTGACCCCGGAAAAGTGAGAGACGTGTTGAAGTGGGAACCGCCACAAAATGTCAAGGAAATAAGGAGTTTTCTTGGGATGGCTGGATATTACCGTAGATTCATCAAGGACTTTTCCAAGATAGCCAAGCCTATGACGGAGTTGATAATGAAGGGAAAGGCCTTCCAATGGACTCAAGCTTGTCAAAATAGTTTTGAGGAGTTGAAGAAAATGTTGACAACCGCGCCGGTGTTACTATTACCGGACGTGAGCAAGAGTTTTGATATATATTGTGATGCATCAAGACAAGGACTCGGATGCGTGCTTATGCAAGAAGGTCAAGTGTTCGCTTATGCGTCAAGACAATTGAAGAAACATGAGCAGAATTACCCAACACATGATTTAGAACTTGCAGCCGTGGTACATGCATTGAAGATTTGGAGACACTATATTCTTGGACATAGGTGTGAAATTTACACGGATCATAAGAGTTTGAAGTATATTTTCACACAAACGGATCTGAACTTGTGGCAATGAAGATGGTTGGAGCTCATCAAAGATTATGATTTGGGGATCAACTATCATCCGGGAAAAGCCAATGTAGTGGCCGATGCTTTGAGTAGAAAAGGAGTAAGTCATCAACTCATGGTTCGAGAGTTACCATTCGAGTTATGTAAGGAGTTTGAACGGTTGAACCTCGGGTTTGTAAATGATATGGAGATGACGGAGTTAAATCCGACCTTGGAGCAAGAAATTCGAGATGAACAAACCGCAGATGAGGAGATCAAGGAAATCAAGGAAAGGGTCGAGGAAGGGAGAGAATTCAGATTTGATGAAGACGAACATGGTACCTTATGGCTTGGAAAGAGGATCATTGTGCCTAATGTAAAGCATATTCGGGAGACAATATTAAAGGAGGCACATGACTCGCCTTACTCAATTCACCCTGGTTGTGCAAAGATGTACAAAGACTTGAAAACTTGCTATTGGTGGGATAACATGAAGAAGGACATAGCTGAATACGTAGCATTGTGTGATGTGTGCCAACGAGTCAAGGCAGAACATCAAAGGCCAGCCGGATTATTGCAATCGTTGAAGATTCTGGAATGGAAGTGGGAAGAAACTGGAATGGGCTTCATAGTTGGGTTACCACGTACTCAGTCCAGGTATGACTCAATTTGGGTAATTGTGGATCGCTTAACCAAGACAGCTCATTTTGTCCCTGTGAAGACCAAGTATACAGCTGCACAATTGGCCGGAATATACATGGAGCATATTGTGTGTCGACACGGAGTACCAAAGAAGATAGTCTCAGACCGAGGTTCTTAGTTCACCTCTAGGTTTTGGCAAAAACTGCATGAAGCTATGGGTACAAGGTTAAATTTCAGCTCAACATATCACCCTCAAACGGATGGACAAACCGAGAGGACCAATCAAATTTTAGAGGACATGTTAAGAGCTTGTTCTTTAAAGCATGGGAAAAGTTGGGATAAGAGCTTGCCATATGCATAATTCTCATACAACAATAGTTACCAAGCCAGCTTGAAAATGTCACCCTATGAAGCACTATACGGAAGGAAGTGTAGGACACCTTTGTTCTGGAATGAGACAGGAGAGAATCAAGTATTTGGTCCGGATGTGTTACAAGACGCTGAAAGACAACTTCAAATAATACGGGAAAACCTAAGGGCTGCCCACTCCCGACAGAAGGGTTATGCGGATAATAGGCGAAGGAGTCTGACTTTCGAAGTTGGACAGTTTGTATACCTCAAGGTGTCACCTATGCGAGGTCAGCGATGGTTTAACGTCAAAGGAAAACTGACACCTCGCTATATCGGGCCATTTAAGATTCTGGACAAGCGAGGAGAGGTAGCTTATCAACTTGAGCTGCCGGCGTATCTCTCCGATGTACACGACGTGTTTCACGTGTCTCAACTCAAGAAGTGTCTCAGGGTGCCGGAAGAACAAGTGCCAATGGATGAGTTAGAACTTCAGGAGGATTTGTCTTATGTTGAGCAACCTATCAAGATCTTGGACGTGAAGGAAAGGGTCACGAGAAATAAGAAAGTCCATTGGTGCAAAGTGCAATGGAACCACCATACGGAAGCCGAAGCTACGTGGGAACATGAAGAAGACCTGAAGGCAGAATTCCCGCATCTTTTCTCCACGCTATCAAATCTCGAGGGCGAGATTCACTTTAAGGGGGGTAGGTTTGTAACACCCTAAATTTTCGCATCGTGCATTGCATACATGATCATGCATTAAACATTAGTAGGATAAAAGGAAAATAATAAAAGATAAAACATACATATATGGTGTAGCAAAAAGAAGAAAATGAAAATAATAATTATAGCCTAAAACTTGTAATAGGGAATAAGTATAAAAATAATAATAAAAATATATATAAAAAAAGATAAAGTATATATATAAAAAGAAAGAAAAAGAAAGGAAAAAAAAGGGGCCACTGTCGGCCAGGCCAAACCGGCCCAGCCTGCAGCGCCTCGGCCCCAGCGCCCACCCCGACGCGCCTCCCCCGCGCCGAACCGCTCCACCCGACCGACCAGCGCCGACCGCGTGGCCCCACCCCGCTGCCCCACCTCGCCGCCCTCCAGCGCGTTCTCTCGCGTGACCCGCACATCGCCTGTGCGCCTGGCCGTGCCACCCCGCGCCGACGCCTGAGTCTCCTGCGCGCCCACGCGCGCCGCCCGACCGCGCTCGCCCTGGTGACCCCGCCACCACGCGCCCACGCGCACTCCCGCCAGCCAACCCTCACGCACGCGCGTTGACCGCCCCCAGCCTCCCGCGTCACGCGCATGCCGCGCGATGCGCCCGTGCCCGCTCGCCCCGCAGCACGCGCCAGCCCTAGGTGCCACGTGCCCTAGCCGCACCGGGTAGAAAACCCATCGGGGCTTCGCGTTTTTCGACGCCAGAGAAAACCAGCCGTCACCAGAAAACCCTAGCCGCCCTAGGAAAAGAACAGAGGAGATCAGAGGTGCCACCAGGGAAGAAAAAGAAGGGAAAATGAGGAAGAAAAAGAGGAGGGTACCATCGTCCACTGGAGATCGTCGTCGCGTCGCCGTCGTCGTGCCGCCGGAGAACCCTTGCGCCATCTACTTCGTCTATGCGTCGTCCGCATCCCGCGATCTTCGAAGCCATCACATCTATGGTAGGATTCGTTCCCGATGCGAATTTTAGCGACGTATTAGATCTGATAGACGTAAATTGATTTTAGTTGCACCATAAATTTATTTTCAGCAGCATTAATCCTCGCTAAAACCCCCATAAACTCATATGAACACGTATGAACTAGTTGCATCTAATTAATAAACAACTGTAGTTAGTTAATTATTGAACTTTGCATGCATGCATATCATCGCATATTGATTAGTATGTATGCATCGTGTTGATTTGTATGTATATTCTTGTATGTGTGATCACGAGTAGAGGGAAGTGCTCAAGAGGTCGTGTACGAGGATTTCCAGAACCAACACTTCGAAGCGCATGAGCAACCCTATCCGCCGGAGCAAGGCAAGTGTCATTGAAGCATATTGATCCTGTTTTTAAAATAAATGTTTTGTTTGAAAACTACATGCTGTGTCAATTTGATGGGAATCCTATGGTAGGAAGTTTACTAGATTTGTTTAACCACCCTTGTCACCTGGAATATATGGTAGAGAGTCGGGAAGGGCTTTTTACCTTTTTGCTTCGCTTAATAAATTGGGATGGCAAACAACACTACACATTTAATTATGCATCAATGATATTCTGGTTAATGTGAACTGGTCAATGTGATGGGTGATCTAAGCAAGCCTGGTATGTGGATGGGTTGGATGTTATGCTGGTTTGCTTGCTTTAGATCTAAGGACCGGTTCATGCGAGAATAGGCCAGGACTACAGTGCCACCACGAGGCCAAGTATGGGTGCGGCGTAGCTGATTACTTAGGGCTTTGCTAGTGCTGTTTGGACCATTGTGGATGCTCGGGGAAGGGGTAGTCGGATTGAGTTTGTTGATGATTGGCGGGACTACCCTGGGATCCGAATGGCTCAAGAGGGGGCCCTTGGTTGAAGATGTGCTCAGTTGGAGACATCGCCACCGGTGAAACCTCAGTGGGGTCTGAATAGACTAGTAATCCCTTTGAAAGGCTATTTTGTGATCTCTTGGCCATACACCAAAGGAAGTGTAATTGGCATAAGGGAGGTTCTTTAGTCGCCGACGGGTGATGGAATCACGAACACGTGGGTAAAGTGGTACAAACTCTGCAGAGTATTAAAACTATCATGATAGCCGTGCTCCCGGTTATGAGCGCCTGGATGACTTACATGATTAGAGGGAATTTGGTATTGGAATGGTTATGGTTTGGTAACGGTTATGGATTTAATTTTTGGTATTGAATATGGTTATTAGAGATGGTGAAATCTGGAATCATGAATGATGGTAGTAAATTCAGTTTGGTATTATGGTATTACTTATGATTATGATGGGTTTGATTCATATAATTATAATATATTGCTTTTCAAATGTTTTAATGTACTTTTCAGCACTTAGCCATTATTATTATCGTCATTTGGATCAGCCACATGTCATACTTTCCACACTTGCTGAGTACGACATGTACTCACTCTTGCAATCCCCCCCCCAACAGTTGCAGGTCAGGATTGTGAGTTTATTGGCAATAATGTGGAGTTCTAGGCCGTGTCTACCATCAGCTTTGCATGTGGTGTTGCATGGAGCTGCGCTATCCCTTTTGCTTAGTTTGCTTAGTTGCTTAATTAGTTTATTTCCACTGCATTAGTTGAACTTGTCATTACTATTCATTAGAGCTTGTATTCGAGGGTAATATGGTTTGTGTAATAAAATTTGATAATTAATCTTGTTCTGTGGTAATTTTCTGTATACTCTTTTGTGATTGCACTCGTGTATGTGTGTTGAACATCCTCGGCACACATATGCGTTAGCTTGGTTCAGTTTTCGGAACCGGGCGTCACATGAGCCATTCCGACGGACCAAGGAAGCGCAATATGCTCTAGATAATGTAAAAGCTTTCCACGCGAACCCCCCGATTTTGGCATCCCCAAGCCAAACGAACAACTCCTCCTCTACATGGCGGCGACATATCAGGTGGTCGGCACAACTCTCGTCATGGAAAGGGAGGAGCCTGAGCACACCCACAAGGTGGAGAGACTGGTATACTTTTTCAGCAAGGCACTACTAAATTGCGAGATTCATGATCCCCACGTTTAGAAGCTCGTACACGTTGTACTGCTACCGAAGCGCAAGCTGTTTCATTACTTCAACAGTCACCCACTGCGGGTGGCAATGGTGCAAAGGTTGGGAGCCATATTCAACAACTGGGCTGTGTCGATGAGGATCACCAAGTGGGCTCTCGAGCTTGTGGGATTCGACATATCTCAAGCGCTTGCCGACTTTGTCACTGAATGGACAGAGACCTAGGTACCAACTCTCCCGACCAGCCCCAAGTATTGAACAATGTATTTTGATGGCTCATTAGCTCTGAATGGTGCCAATTGAGACATGATACATATTTCCCCAAAAGGTGATCAGCTCCCGTACACGTTGTGACTGCATTGTAAAGCTACCAACAACATCACCAAATACGAAGCACTTCTCAAGGGGCTAAGGATCGCTATCGAGCTCAGAGTATGACGCCATTATGTGCGAGGGGATTTTGAGCTGGTGGTTAACCAAGTGATGAATGAATCTAGCTGCCGCAACCCACGAATGACCACATATCGTCGGGATGTAAGAAAGATGGAGAACAGGTTTGGTAGACTCAAAGTTTGACACATCCCCTGATGGGATAACAAGGCAGTCGGTTCTCTGGCCAAACTCGCCTCAATCAGGGGGCACGTTCCTCCAGGGGTCTTTGCCAGCGAAATTCACGAGCCGTCTACCATAGGTAATGAAGAGCACTCATCGGGCCTTTCCCTTGGGATAACCCAAGCAATACAGTCGGCAGGCCTAACCCTACCACGCTCGTCATCGAACTTGCATGCCAGGCTACCTTCAGCGAATACCTTCAACACAAAAAATTACCAGAAGACGAGATCAAAGCTTGACAACTAGTCCAACAAGCTAAATCATTTGTCATCATCAACGGTGAGCTTTCCCGATGTGGCATGTCGAGCATCCTCTAGCATTGCATCCCTTGTAGCCACAGGAGGGAGCTCCCACTCGACATCCACGAAGGTGTCTACGACCACCACGTGGTTCCTAGATCTTTGGTATGCAAGGCATACAGGCCAGGTTTTTACTGGCCGACGGCCGACCGCTGTCGCCAATGCCGAGTAGACCGTGGGCACTTGCAAGGGTTACCAGTATTCGCTAGCCATACACACATGTCGATCCAAGATCTGTAGACCATCCTATCACTTGGACGTTTGTAGTTTGGGGGCTCGACCTCCTCATCCCCTATAAGAAAGCGCCTAAAGATTCAAAATCCTCCTCATTACAATCGACAAGTTCACCAAGTGGACTGCGACTAAGTCATTTGTCATCATCACATTTGAGCAGGTGACAGATTTATTTCATGACATCATCTATCGTTTTGGGGTGCCTGACATCATTATAACCGACATCGGTATTAATGAACAGAGAAGAGGTTCCTGGAGTCTTGCGATGAGTTCCACATCTGGGTCAACTTGCCATTTGTTCCACACCTTTGGCAAACGGAATAGGTCGAGCAAGGCCAAAAGTTTGATCTACAAGGGTTGAAACCACGAAACATGACTGACTAAATCGGTGTGTAGGGGGACTGGCCTCCATGGTGCCATCCGTGCTATGGAGCCTATACACTTCACCTGACCGACCAACTGGCCTCACACCATTTCTGTTCAGAGGCCATCTTGCCCACCAACCTAGAATATAGGTCACCTTGGGTCTAGGCCTATGATGAAAACCGATCTGAGAAAGCTCGACAGGACTCTGTCAACCAGCTTGACGACGCTACCACGGGTGGAACATGCGATCATGGACCTTCCAAGTCGACGATCTTGTCTTACAGAAGATACAAACCAACAAAGACCAACACAAGTTGTTCCCCATGGGAAGGCCCACACATGGTAGCAAACATCCTGCGACCCGGGGCTTATCAGCTTAAGGACTCATATGGCAATATCCTCTCTAACGTGTGGAACATTGAGCACATGAAGCACTTCTATGCATAAGGCGGGAAGTCTGTCATATGTGAAGGGACTTTAGTGATACAACCGCTAAACTAAGTTCTATCTAATTTATCCCCTTTTAAAATTATGTGCCATGCAATAGAAGCACATTGTCCCATGTCGACGGCACCGATAGGAGCCCAAGTAAGAGTCCCAGCAATGGCTCAGGATTCGACCTTGTCCACAGGACTCAGGCATGGTGCACCTCTCAAGGACCGCGAGACGAGTCAGCCGAGCCACTCATCCCACGCAACCCGGGTGCTAGCCCTAAGGACTAGCATTCCGACTTAATCTCTTGGCAGCCACGATTTGCTGAGGACTAAAAAATGAAAAGCAAAAGGCGTCCGGGTGACAACTATGGCTTGCGCAGAGCCTGCGGGTGACAATAAGGACAGAAAGAAACGATCGAATGTTTTGTCAAAAAAATGAAGAAATACAAAGGTCCACAAGGGCCTGCCTCGTCACACCAACGCCTAGGCCGACCACCGCCGCTCCATGCTAAGTTGAGAACATAGTTGAAGGAAACCATCGCAGTCGCCATCAACACTGTGACAGGCGCGATCCCATCTTCAATAGCGTTGAGCTCAGCTTCCGACCAGTTGGACGTGAAGCCCTCCCCGATGGCCTGTAGATTGATGCCTGCATAATGCAAGATGATGGTCACAAGGGCCGCCTGGGCAACGATCTCGGTGCTAGCAGCGCCAAAGGGCCATGAGCGAGCATTAAGCTGTCCAAGGATCTCCGCTAGACGTTTACTCGATGGCGCATCTAGGAGGCCCACAAAAGGCAGATGGATCAAGTGGCCCCACAGAGTCCGTCTAGCTCCCCCCGGACTGCTTTGAACCTCCACTGGATCTCATCCAGCAGGGACACCAAAGTAACCCCGCTGTCGAAAGCACCAACCTCAAACGTGCTACAGGGCAGTCAGTTGAGGTCTGGTGTGAACGCCCAAGCACTGTGTTGCAGTCCACCTCCACCGCCTCTCAGACTATGCACCCATTTTGCTCCAAGATTTCAAACTCCCTAACGAGTCCTTAGAGTTGGGGAACTAGCTCCGGCCATCCCTCGAACACTTTGAGTGTTGAAGCGCGAACTGCTTCCTTAGCCTCCCGAAC